>CM060924.1:698394981-699644981 GCA_030737875.1 Allium sativum | reverse complement strand
CCCATTAGCAAATCCATTTTCTGCTACAATACCAAATCAAATCGAGGTATGTTGTCTTTTAAACTCTGAAGCATAGTGTCTTCTTCCACATTAGGGTTGATTTGGCAATTCTTTTGGGTTTGAGTTGGATTGATATTGGGCGCGAAGTGCATGCATGAGTATATGGGGTTTTGGATTGTAAATTTTGGTATCAAAACCACTTTGAATAGGATTGGATTTAACTGAAATGAGTTCAGGGTTGTATATGAATAATTCGAATTATATTGAATCCCCAAAACTTTGATTTCATTCCGGTGCACATAAGGTGTTTGCCGAAATGACTAAGTGTTGAAATCTTGGTATATTTAGTTATAATCTGATACCAGTGAGCTGAGCATTGGTCCCCGAGTTTGAGATGCATGAAATGTCTTCGCATTCTCTTTTTCATTCAAAATAATGTACAATTTTGTTTGTTGACTTGATTGTGTCGCCATAATGCTTGACTTTATTTATGTTGAACGTTATTTGATCTTGCTTTTTTTCTTAAGGGTTTGGTTGCACTTGCACTTTAGAGAGTGGTCATGACAAGCATAAATTGAGAAACTACAGCATCGATGGACTGGTTGTAACCAACTTGCTATGGGTCAGTCTGTACTGAGCTTCCTTGGTCGGGCGGTACTGACCACTATGGGACAGTCTACACCAACCTAATAGGATCGGTAAGTACCGTCCACTATGGGTCGGTCTGTACCTGCCTACTAGGGGTTGGTCAGTATCGACCCACAAGGGGTCGATCAGTATCGACCCACTAAGGGTTGGTCAGTACCAACCCTATTGGGGTTCAATTAGTACTGACCAACCAGAGGTTGGTCAGTGTCGACCCACTAGGGTTCAGTCAATACCGACCCATTGTGATTTGTCCGTACCGACCCAATGCGGGTTGTTTAGTACCGGCACCCCAAGGCTGGTTCTTCCCAGTCCATTTTTCTTTGGGCTATTTTACAATCCCTCTAACCATTAACCACTCCTTTACTGTGATATGTTTCACAACCACCTTCTACTATAACCTATCCTTTAAGAAAAACACTTGCGCATTTCGAGAAAATATATTCTATTTTCGATTGCTTGTGTCGACAACAAGTTAGATAATTGTTTAGAAAATTTGTACACTACCTTATATGGCCTATACTTGAATGATTCGTTTTTGCTAGAGTGCCTCATCGATCATTTTTAATTTAATTGCACGTCTCTTTCACAAAATTAATCATTCATGACAGAGCTTGGAATCAATTATCAACTTATGTTAATTACAGATCCCAAACCTTGTTTTCATATAGCATTACATAACATTTTTTATTTTAGGAAATGCGTACTTGTAGCACATTATTAGGAACGATTATTTGTGTAGAAATGGAAACTAAACAAAAACTACACCAACAACTTGAGGAAGCAACTAAATCCATTCAAACTAAGAATTATGCTCAAGATTCAGATGTTGTCACAGCTAATGCCCTTGGATCAGATGTTAATCCAAAATTCCCTATGCCCAGGCCTCTTACAAAAATACCTAGTGAGAGAAAATCGACCCAACTTCCTGAGCGTTCATACAAGAACTTATGCATTCAGTTTAGGATTCTAGAAACTGATGCCAAACTCCCATAAAAGAATGAGTTTGCAGACTCCCTGCCTCCTAGGTATGTTGCAGTTAATTGACACATGTTAGCGATGGGAGTTATCCCTCCTTTCAATCCATTCCTGGAAATGGTCCTTAAGCGCTTAGCTATCGCCCCCATGCAATTACCTCCGAATGGCTATGCCATTTTATCCAGTCTTTATGTGCTTTTCGTAGGAATTAAGCAATGCACGCTTACCTTTCATGAAATCTGCTCCTTATATACTTGTAAGAGTTGGCAAGTTAAGCCATCAATTTTTTTCGTTGAAGGAAAGTATCCTAAGATTATAACTGATTTGCTGGAAAGTGTTAAATGATTTGTAGATCACTACTACTACATACATTGTCATGACAAATTTTATTGAAGATGGATGGAAGGAAGTGAGAATCTACTACCCAATACTCCTTTATTTCTTTCTATACTTAAGTTTTGACTATTAAATCCCTTTTTTGTTTTACATAACTTCCATCTTCTGATCCAGAAGATACCGTTGGTCAGGAGTAGTTTGATTCTTTGAGAGTTGTTGATGAGGAGGAGAGAAGTAGAATATTCTTAATTACAAAAGAATTTCTTTGCCAATATAATTTTCTTCATCCTTCTTAGAACCTTGTGCTAGACCCAGCTTTCAAGAAGGATATTGCTGGAAAATCCCAGGCTAAGAAAGCCTCTCTAAAGAAGCGCTCTATTCTTGTGGGCAGTAGTAAGACACCTCCTAATTCTAAGCTAGTTTCTACTGAATAAGAAGAGTCTCAATAGCGCGAGGGAAGAGCAGACATACAGATAAGGGAGGTACTACACTACACCCTACAAAAGAAACTAAGCGAGTTGAGGAGGATGAAGCTACTTCAGACACAATTTCAGACCCGACAAAGGGGATCAAACCATCTGGAGATGCTGAAACAATTTCTAAGGATAATACGGATGCTGATAAGAATGAGAACCTCACCATTTAAGTTACTCAAAGGGAGAGCTCCTCAGACACTTACAAGGATATGAGTGATATAACCCCAGCTAAAGATCTCGTCCAGGGTGATATTGTTATCCAACCACCTGAACTTCAGGTCACAAAAATAGGAACTAATATAGCTGAAGCTCCCCTCGCTTTACTAGGAAAAATGCTTGCAGATCTAGGGGCTGACATAGAAACGACACTTAAGATTAGTTCATTATTAGATACATATTAGCGGATGTCCTGCTTATGCTCTGAATTTATGATACATGGCATCAGTTTTAAAACTTGCCTACATACTTTTTATTGTGAGTATTAAATTTCGGCTTTACCTTTTTTCTATGTTCGGAAATGAGGCCCTCGTTTATGAATGATTTTAATGAAAAGTGAAGCCAAAATAATCCAAAGCATCTTCTGAAAACTCATCCTTCACAACATTCACCGCAATCCTACCATTCTCAACGTCCTCAGTCTTCTCATCAATTTCGACCAACTATTGAGCTTCCTGAAACTGACGAGAAATGGCTATGGAGACATGACCATGAGGCTAGGATAGAAGCATAGAAGATGACGGAAGAGGAAGAACAAAAATGGAAAGGATGACAGAAGAGAGATAAGGATGGTCGTGGTAAGCATGACTCTCGGAAGCGAAATAAGCCAGATAAACTTCCTATGCTAGAAATCCGAATGCCAGATATTCATACTGCTCCTGTTCAACTATCACTAACTTCTCCATCCGTCACTCCAACCCCTGCCGACCTTCAGGCAATTATAAATAAGCCCCGCTATATTCCTGGACTAGCTGACATTACTCTCACTGATTGATTCCTGGGTTAGTGTATAAGAGGAATGTACCTTAATTTAGACATATATCCTTTTGACAAGGGGGCATTCTTGAAGCATTCGATACATTAAAGGGTCATATATTTATACAATTGCACACTGCTAATAGTCATCTCGAGGTTCAGCCAGATACAATTAGAGGACATGCTAAGAAGTAGCTGGGCCAGTGGTATGTTTTTCTCACGAACTCTAGAGGCTAAATGGAATCAAAATTGATCGAATTAATACATTAGAGAATGAAAAGGTCAAGATAATCAAGGTCCTTATATCCCAGGGGAATAATGTTGCTTTTTTATCTCAAAGAAATACAAAACTAGCAGGTTCAGAGGTTGAAAATAAGAGGCTTAAAGAAGAGTTTGCCGCTACGAAACAGAAAGAGAACACACTAACAACACAAGTTCTAGAGGCCCAATCTGCTGAACAATTTGTTGAGTCTTAATTGGCCATTAAAAAAATGCTTTCGCTGCTCATCAGCAAGAAAATACTATTCTTCGGGAAAAGATCACCTCTTAAAGTGCAACTCTTTCCATTGCACATGCCAATAATAAAATACTTGAGGAAGGTAAACTTAAAGCTATAGTTGCACTTGAAAAAGCTAAGGCGGATGCCGATGCTTCCCTATTTAACTTTTATGTCCATTGTGTTATGATTCGGGGAAGCTTACATTATCTAGGAGATAAGCTCTCGTTTGGGAACAGATACTTGTGATTGTCGAAGGCGGCCATAATGAAGAAGATCTTATTGAAGATCTTTTAGATGAAGGATCCCGTGAAGCCTTAACTGAGGGGAAGATTCGGTTAGAGAAAGTCCGAAGATATCTGAGTGACAGGGCCGGACCTTCTAGGGGACAAGATAAAGACACAACCAATATTGATGCCCTCACTGATCCTGCTAATGTCGAAGCCTCTAGCTTGCAAACTTCAATTAACTGTCCTGCTATAGTAAAAGAAAAGGACACAGTCGCAGAAGAGCGTACTGCTATGGAGGACATTATCGAGGAGCATGACAGAGATGAAGGCGATGATGATAACGCATACAAATGGGAAATTGAGCATAGAACCCTCCAAGAAAATCTCCATCAAGCAGGTAAAACTAAAATTGTCCAAGCTATGTTATGCTTAGACTTCCAGTACCCTTCACCTGGGACAACTGTATTCTACGCTTATTATTCATCTGTTATTAGGTTTAATCTCACCACAACCTTCCCCCGCTGCAGGCAAGATGACAAATGAGGCAATTACTATTGAGTCAACTTTAGTGTTGATTCCTTAGGCCTCAGCCACTACTCCTCGAGGTGATGCATCTATGCTTTCTGCTAAGACTCCAGTGTCATAAGACACCCAGATTGGTGCGATTGCTAACCTGGATGTTGATGCCGACTATATTCCCAGTGACGAATATTCTTACATCATCGACGAAACCCCAGAGATGGAGGCTGAGAATCCAAAGAAGCAGAAAACTAATCCCTCATCCACTTTGGGACGCAAAGGAAGAAAGCGCGTCGTACAGAAGAAAGGGAATATTAATTTGTCCTCTGAAGAAAGTCCTAGTGACTCGATGATCAAAGACGAGAGTCAGCCAGCTAGTACTCCTCCACCTTCTTCTGCCAGACCATCTCTAAGGTCTGTCGACTCCAAGAATGTGAAGAATAAGAAGTAGCACTCGTAACCATCTTTACTTACTTCTCGGTTACCTCCTTTTGTGCATTGCATTTAGACCAGTTCAATATGCGAGTATCAGTCCTTGCTTACCAATTTATGCTCATTAATTTACGCACATTTGCGTCTGTAACTTTTGTACTTGACTTTGTGTCTGACTTGTGTTGTTGCTAATGCGATGAAACTGTGTTTTGTATTCCGCTTGTTGCACTTAAGCTCTTTACTTTAGCTTTATCATATTTTCCTGTTTTGCATTCCATGCTTGTTTCTTTACACATTTACATTACAAGTTATTTTTGTTTAGTAGGTTATAGTGATCTTGTGTTATGTTTTAAGAGCATTATTGATTTATTTTAATGTGGTGTTGATGCCCCGATACCAAAAGATCGTTAAAGGTTTATAGGATGTGATCAACAATACTAAAGTTCCTTGGCTTTGGCTAAAATATGGGAAGTTCCTGCTTTAATGGTTAAGTCTGTTGCTTTCACCATTGTGCTTGGAACTTCCTGGTCTACTAATTAACCAAGGATTTTAGATTAGTTAACCGGGTTCATGCCCTTTTTAGTTTGAGGAATTCCCCTGTTATTGCGCACCTACTTGAGAGGTCTTATATTTTTAGCCCAATGCTTATCTTTTTTTGACTAGTTAATTTAGACATAGGAGATGCTCACTAAGCTAATGTATTCTAGCATCGGTGATTTCAATGAGTGCCTCCAAAGAGGAGGTCTGTGAATAAAATCTAACATTCACTACGGTCTAAGCAAGTGACATGCTAATGGAATTAGTTAGACGCCTTTGAAAAGGTCTTTTGAGTCCACTAATCGATGAGTTTGGTGTAATCGGAATTTAATTTGGTCGGATGCCTCCACGGAGGTCTTTTACCTTTGAAGAGGTCTTTGAAGCCCAATATTTGTCATAATCGGACCAGGTAATTCCTGGTGCTGACGATTAACTGGGATGCCCTTGAATAGGTCTTTTGCCCCCGACGGGGTCTTTTGGGGCTTGTTAATTGCTGAATCTGTGATCAGCAGACGATAACGAACTAATCAGGTGCCTTCGAAGAGGTCTTCGTAAACCATCGATTGCCTAGTCTATGATCACCAGACCCTAACAAACTGATCGGATGCCTCAAAGAAGTCTTTAATTTCCTTCATTATGAGGGCTTGGTTATTGCGCAGTTCTACGGGGCGGACACCAATTCCATTACCAAATGCCTGTCGTAACAAGCTAACCTAGGATGGGGCTAGGGTCGTGAGCTTCCCTTTTGAGGAGCTGCTTCTTTGTTGAAACTCGCAATTCTCATGTCTTTAGATTTGACATTATGCCATTTAACTGTCAAAATCTCGATGGCCTTCATTTTCTTCGCAAGGTAGTGCTTTACATCTTCGTATTTGCTGCGAATGATGTGCATGGAACTCATTGCCCAAGCTTTCCCTACTAGGATTTGCTGTTGAGGTCACCAGATTTTGTTCAAATTGTTATTAGGCAATCATTTGATGGCTTATAATCAAAAATCATTTTTGGAAGCTTCGAATGCTTAAACAAAAGTTTGCATGTAAAATAATTAGGCAAGTAACTTCACTTCTTCATTCATATATACACAAAGTTTTAATACAGTTCATCGAAAGTATTTACAACTTTTACAGAAACATGAATGAAAAGTTATGTGTAATAGTGACACGAATGAATGTTGTTTCACGTCCTTGGGATTATAGCTCCATCTTTTGTCTTCAATTTGAAAGTGTCATCCAGGAGTTTCTAGCTTATAACAATTGGTACTTCCCAGCTGGGTCTTAAAACTCCAGTTCCGTTCATTATCTTTTTCAGTACCAGGTCTCCCACTCCAAAGGTTCTATGTTTGATTTTTGAATTGAAGTGCCTAGCAACCCTCCTTTGGTGGGTGGCGACTCTCGATTCTTCTTTCCTCGACTAGGTCAAGTGCTTTGAGCTGTAGTTTCAATTTCTCTTCTTGGTAAAAATGAATTTTGCAGTGAGTGGGTACTTCTAGCTCTATCGGAATCATAGCTTCAGACCCAAAGGCAAGCGAGAACATAATATGCCTTGTCGCAGTTTTGCGAGTCGTGCGATACGCACATAGTGAAAGTGGAAGCTCGTCTACCCAACTACCTTTAGCTTTTTCAAGATGCTTCTTGATAGTTGATTTTATGATTTTGTTCGCTGCTTCGACTTGCTCGTTGGTCAGCGAATTAGCACTTGCTGCAAAACTCTCTTTTGAATCTTGTACCTGTTATAGAAGCTTTTGAACTTGTTGTTTTCAAATTATGTTCCATTGTTTGTGATTATCTTCTACGGTACAAAGAATCTGCATATGATTTTTGTAAGATGAAGTTTATCACCTTCTTTGAAGTGATGGTGGCTAATGTCTTAGCTTCAGCCCATTTAGTGAAGTATTCTACGACGATAATGGCATATTAAGTTGGACTTTGTTGTAGGGAGTGCTCCAATTAAGTCGATGCCCCAGACTGCAAATGGCCATGGACTGACCATTTGAGTCAACTCTGTAGATGGTGCTCTAGCAATCTTCGTGAACCTCTGACATCGATCACACTTCTTGGTGTAGGTTGCGGAGTATAAGTTTATATGAAGCCAGAAATAGCCGTATCTTAGAATTTCCTTAGCCATTGTCTATCCTCCGGTATGACCCCCACATTCTTCCTTATGAAGTTCTGCTTAGATGACCCTAGATTCCTATTTGGTCACACATCGAAGAAAAGCATACATAAGCCCCACCTGTATAGATGACTATCCTAGATGAGATATAAAGACGCTTTCTAGAGAAATTTCTCTCATTTCTCTGAATCATCTAGGAGCTCTCTAATGAGGAGGTAATATTTGATTAGAGTCATCCATGAGTATGTCTCTAAGGCGATTTCCACGATCCAAACTATGTCTTTATCATCAGTGTGGAATTTGAAAGGTCTTCGACAGGAACTAGTCCCAACATCTGGGCGTCTCCTGTACTAGCAAGTTTGGCAAGTGAATCTGCTTTCATGTTTTCTTGTTTAGGAATATGAGATATCACGTAATACTCCAAGTAATCGAAAAGTTCTTTGACTTTGGACAAATAAGTTGGAAGATTCCCACCTTTGGTCTGGAATTCTCCTTGGATTGGGATACCACATGCTGCGAGTCATTGAAGATTTGTAAGGTTTTCAAGCTTAACTCTTTCGCGGTTTTCGACCCGGCGATTAGTGCCTCATATTCTGCCTTGTTGTTTGTTGTTGCGAATTTCAATCTTATAGCACAACATATTGATCGGCCTTCAGGGGTTTCTAGAACTATCCCTGCCCAAGCACAATAATCATTTTTAGCTCCATCACCAAACAACTTCCATCTGGCAATTGCTTCCATAAGCTTTTCCTTCTTCTCCCCTCTATCCGTGAACTCTGCAATGAAATCGGCTAAAGCCTGCACATTGATTGCTCTTCAAGGATGGTAAGAGATGTCATATTGACTAAGTTAAACATTCCACTTTAACAATCTTCCCGAAGTTTCGGGGTAGAATAAGACTTGCTTTAGAGGTTGATCTGTGAGAACAATGATAGAGTGGGCTTGGAAGTACGACCGGAGTTTCTTCGAGGCTATGAGTAAACCGTATGCATACTTCTCCAATTTAGGATAATTCAGTTCTTCCCCGGTAAGTCGCTTACTAATGTAATACAATGGCCATTGAACCTTGTCATCTTCTTGGACTAGAGATGCACTTAAGGCGTGAGGTGATAGTACTAGGTATAGGAATAAGCTTTCTCCATCATTGGGCTTTGATAACATAGATTATGATTCCATGTGTTTAATTATCTCCTTGAAAGCTGGCTGGCACTCGGGAGTCCATTGGAAATATTTCTTCCCTTCTTTAATGCATTAAATGGTGGAATACACCTGTATGTCGCCTTTGAAATGAACCGACTCAAAGCAGCTACTTGCCATTTAGGTTTTGAAGTTCTTTCTTTGTTTTAGGAGCACACATCTCTGGAAAAGCTAAGATATGAGTGGGATTGGCCTCGATGGCCCTGGCATTGACCATAAACCCAAGAAATTTTCCAGATGCGACTCTGAAGGAGCATTTAAGCGAGTTTAACTTCATCCATACTTCTTGAGAATGTAGAACATTTCAGCAAGATTGTCCAAATGATATTCCACCTTTTTTGACTTAATCAACTTGTCATCAACGTACACCTCCATGGTTTTTCCAATTTTTGCTTTAAACATTTCATTCACAAGACACTAGTAAGTCGCTCCTGAATTTTTCCAATACAAACAACATGACCTTGTAATAATATAAGCCTAGATCTGTTATAAAATTGTATTTTCCTAGTCTAGCATATGCATTACTATTTGGTTATACCACGAATAAGCATCCATGAAAGATAGAAGTTCATGCACTGCGGTTGCATCAACAAGTTGTTCAATCCGGGGTAGTTGAAAATTGTCCTTTAGGCATGCTTTATTGAGATCAGATTAGTCGATACACACTCGCCATCTACCATTGGATTTTTTGACAAGTACTGGATTAGAGACCTAATTTGGGTATGTGGATTCTCGAGTGAAGTCATTCTCGAGTAACCTCTCCACTTCCTCTTTGAGTGCTCCAGATCTTTCAGGTCCTTCAGTTTGCCTTTTTTGTTTTATTGAAATCATGCTTGGATCAATATTCAAATTGTGTACTATTACATCAGGATAAATTCCACACATATTAGAATGATTCCAAGAAAAAACATCTAGATTTGCTCTCAAGAACATAGTCAACTCCTTTTGAAGCTTGTGGCCCAGTTAAGAGCCTATCTTTAATACCATATCTAGATCATTCCCATGAATTGGGATTAAAATTGTGGCTTCAGCCAGTGCTACGCGGTTCTCCCCTATACTGGTCTTCCTTGGATCCATCTCTTCTTAGGCCTCTCTATGTTCACCGGTACAGGGTCCTCGCCCTAATTGTTATAAGGAGGTGTCGCGAATACAGAGAGGAGCCCCCTCATTCTTCCACATTTCCTTCTCCTTGGCTTCAACCAACTTTACTATATAGCATTCCCTAGATGTCTTTCAATCAGCTTTAATCACACCAACCACCCTTTTAGTCGAAAATTTCATAGTTAGGAACCATGGAGCTAGTGCTATCCTAAAGGAGGTCAGGGATGGCCTTCCAAGGAACGCGTTATAAGCTGAAAGTTCATCCACCACGACAAAAAACTGTATCACGACAACCTTCTTCACCCCCTCGCCAAGTTAAACAAGGAGATCTATCACGCCCTCTAGTTTAGTAGGTTCTCTGGTGAATCCATGTATTTTATTCGGGCATGCCCACATATCGGACGTAGGAATGTTCATTTTACAAAATGCATTGATGAAAAGCGCATTGACGGATGCTCCACTATCAACCAACACCCTTTTTTACTGTAGCGGGACCAACGCTGATGGGGACAACTGTGGGAGTAACCATTGGAGTTTGCATCCCATCATAGTCCCTAACCTTGAACACCACATCCTCGGTTGAAGATTTCGGGATCTTTGATGGAATTGTGTTGCTTAAGACCATGCATTCTTCCTCTTCTGAAGGGTTTTTCAACTCATTAGAATACTTCTCCATATCCCCTCAGCTTCCTCCAGCTGGATGAGGACATCCTGAGATTGTATTAATGACTGGTCCTTAGGAGTATTTTTCTCCTGAATAGCTGGAGCTTTTTGTGGATTCTTTACATACTGCTCTAATCTATTTTTCCGGATAAGGTCCTTAACAAATCCTTTTAAGTACCCATATTCTTTCGTGATATGACCTGGCTTATTACGGAAGCGATTGAACCATCCCTAACTTATATTAGAATAATTGACTTTCAGCGGTTTCGGTGCAGATACTCTTCAATATCTTTAGTAGCTAGGAGCACATTTTCCAAAGTATTCATAAGCGGAGTCAATTCTGAGTTTTTGACAAATCGTAGCTTCTTGCTGTTCTGATTGTCCTTAGCATCATTGCTTTTTTTTTGACTACCGGAGTTCTTTTGATTATCCAAAACATCATTCTCCTTCTTTGACGGAGCTTGCTTTTCTCAGCTATATCCATGGCATATGATGGGTCATCTTCCACATCGACATATTCCTCAGCCTTTGCAAAGAATCTCTCCAAGGTTTTCGGATTTTCATTTTGAGATAATTTCCAAATTTTGATTTCTTGATTATATCGCCTTTCAATACAATTAGCACTAACCGGGGTTCCGGATCTTCCACTTCTGCTACTACAGCATTGAATCGAGAGAGGAAAGATTTGAGCGGCACCCCTGGCCTCAGTTCCATGTCGTTCATTGATAACACATCTTTGACTTTTGTAGACTGCAGCCTGAACTGTTCCCCAAATTTCTTTGCAAAAGAAGAAAAGTTGTTTTTGATCTTGGTGGGAGCTTCGTGAACCAGAGCGAAGCTACCCCTTCCAAGTGCACAGGAAAGTAGGGACACTTAAGTTCATCTGTGGACCTAGCCCCATCCATATGCTGATTGTATTTGTAGTGGAACAAGTTAGGATCTCTAGTTCCGTTATAAGCTTGGATGGTTGGTGGGTTGAACGGCGTGGGAGCTTGGTAAACTTGATCCTTTCTATGAGTATAGTTTTAGATGAAGTGAACTTCCAATCTTTTCGTCATCCTTTTAGTCAGCACTTTCTTTCATGATCTGTCAGACCAAATCCTCGAGATGCTCCTTCTCATTGCATTGATCCGCGGGACGAATGTCATTAACTTCAACAGATGCTCGCTTAGGCAAACAATCTCGGCTACAGATCTGGGCCCAGTGCCTCCCTCACGAGGAGGAGCCTGTTTGGCGGAGCTTGTCACTTTATGAGAAGTTTCTTTCTCAATATGGTTTCGAGCAGGCGGTTTTGAATCTTCATGATTGACTCCGTCCGAATTGTCGATCTCATGAACGGATTGATTTCTATTTGGAGTAGAGGCAAAAGAATTAGCAGCTTCAGTACGGGTGGTCTTGGTAGTGACTTTTTCCATGGCGACTTGAAGAGTGAACATAGTTTCTAGTTTTTTCATCATAGCATTTATTGAGATTTCCATTTGACTTGTGAAACCAGCGACAACTTTATCCAACTCCTCCTTAGTTACACCGGCTTCGGCCCTAGAGCATTCACCAACTTCAAAGTGGTTGGTAAGTGGCGTAGCTTCGTTGGCAACATTGTTAGTTTCTACAATAGTCTTACTTGGAGTTTTCTTCGGTTATGCCATTATCTCGGTCAAGGTTTTGAACTTGAAGAGAGTTCGTCAATTGTCATGGGCTTTAGATTTAAAGGATCTATAGTAGCTACGAGCTTCAAATTCTATCTCCACAAAGCACTTAGGAAATAAGAATGCGAGCGCAGCCCCAAGGTGGGCACCAAATGTTGAAGTCAAAATTTAACCACAACACTAAAGGTATCTTCACAATACTTAATCAAGCGGTATGCAATAGAAAAACGGAACGACAAGCACAAAATAAGAAGGAAAAAGTAGAGAACATAAAGTTTTTAGAGTGGTTCAGCTTAGAAATAGCCTACATCCATTATAAGGATAGCTTTTATTATCACTTTTAGATTCACAAAGTTCATATTCTCTCATTACATCCATTCTCTTTCTCTCATAATTATTTCTCTTCGATTTATTCAAATTATCCTAGGAATTTGTTGGAATTCTCTAAGTGTGGTGAGTGGTGATGTAGATCTACAACTTCTTGGAAACTTGATGATTTTGGATGATTCCATAGTTGATTTTGTGTTAGATCTTTGCTTGGAGATGATTAATGAAGGTAGAATCATTTAACAATGGTAGATAAAGTTGCTGGACAACACATCCTGAGCTTAAGAATCCGTCCCCATTAATGTGTAGGTCATGGTCCATTTATAGGTGTTAGAGGAATGAAGCGAAGAAGCTAAAATACAGTTTGTAGGTGTTGGATCGACCTCAAAGTTATTTATGAAAATGCCACTGCCATTTTTTGCCAGCTGTTGCCAGTTGTTGCTAGTCGTCACCTTTCCTGACCGACCCGCTTGATACCGACCGAGCCAAATGTGACCGACTGACCCATATCCCGTCTGCCTGATCGACCCGTTGCCTTCGAGACGATCGACTGGACATTATGGAATGGACCGACCCAGTGCCATGTTGACCAGACCGACCAGCTTGGTTTTGGAGACGACCGACCACAGACTTTGGAGGCGAACAACCAGGGACTTTGGAGACGACCGACCGAGGAATTTGGAGATGATCGACCAGTTGCATGATGGGGCTGACCGACCCGTTGGCTTAGCTCCAGATCGATCATAGGAAATGGAGGTTATATTTGACCCCTCAAATTATGGATGATTTTTGGTGGATAAACAGAAAGCTTCATTTGGCTAAATTCATTGATGAAAAGCACATTGAGAGATGCCCCATTATCAACTAACACCCTTCTTACTATAGCCGGACCAATGCCAATGGTAATAACCATGGGA
The DNA here is from genome assembly GCA_030737875.1 of Allium sativum. Classification (NCBI taxonomy): domain Eukaryota; kingdom Viridiplantae; phylum Streptophyta; class Magnoliopsida; order Asparagales; family Amaryllidaceae; genus Allium; species Allium sativum. Next base: position 699,631,397 of record CM060924.1, on the reverse strand, counting down.
TCGACTGTTGGCGTTAACAAATCATCGGAGTCCCTGTCCTTAAACACCACATCCTAGCCTGAAGTATTTGGCATTTTCATTGGAACGGTATTTCTTCGGACCATGCATTTTTCCTCTTTTGAGGGGTTTTTCAATTCATTAGCATAATTCTCCATATCCCCCTAGCTTCCTCCTACTGCATGTGGTACTCCTGAGATAATATTAATGATTAGTCGAGGATTGACAAGGGCTTAGGCTCTCACTCTCGATCCAGGTTGGTCCTTAGGAGTATTTTGCCCATAAACAGCAGGAGAAATTTGTGGATTCTTTACATACTGTTGTACTCTATTTTTCTGGATTGGATCCTCAACTAAGCTTTTTAAGTGCCTACTGTTGGGGAATAGAGTTTTTATGACAACAACCTTATTTCAATTATCATTAATTATAAATTATATACTAACACTTTTTATTTAGAACATATACATATACGCATATGCAGGATTTATATACAGGAATTATTACTGAAGACTGTATAGTTTTAAGGATGTTAGAGATTTGGAATTCAAAGATGATTCAAGACTCATGAGTATTCAAGATTTCAAGAGTTCAAGATATATATAGTTATAGAGTCTAGATTATGTAAGACTCTGAATAACACTCCAGGTTCAAATTCAAATTCTAATTTCAAAATCTATTTCAAATTCTATCGTCTCTATTTTATTATCTTCATTTCACTTTTGATTTCATAATCAATTTTTATATATTTATACTTTTAATACATTTTACATTTATACAGTCGTAATTCTATAATTTTATAAATATGTATATAATGTTTACATTTATGTTTTCATATCATTTCCTACTTTATAATGTTCATTTATAAACTATATTTTAATTCAAGAATCTCCATAATTATATTTATATCAAAAAACTTGAAAAATGCTCAAAAAATCAATTTTGTACTATGTGTATGTCGACATACAATTAACCCCATGTCGACATATAGCTGTCATTTTTCAAATTTGAAAGGAAGTGCCTTTTCACTATTTGTGATGGTTCTAAAGCATTACGACCTTTCACACACTATAAAAAGGGTCTTATTTCGAATTTTTAACTACTTCTTGTTCTCCACACTCTCTTTCATTACACATTTATTACTTATCATTTTTATGATTTTTAGACCTATACTCTGCCGAATACAATCATTTTTTCATTAATCTTCTCCTCTCTACACTCTCTACTCATTACTCTCCGAATCAAGTGTTATTGAAGAGTTAGAGCTTGTATTTAATTGTTTCGGTTATTTAAGTATCAGTGGTATCACTTTTATCCGTGAAATCAAGGATGAGTAATCGGTGGTATCCCTTATAGCCGTGAAATCAAGGACGTTGGAATAGGTGGTATCCCTTGCAGCCTTGAAATTAAGGAGGTTGTAATTGGATATTAATATAGTTATAAAACTCTGCACAATCTAGTGTTGTGCGGCACTGGACATAGGAGCATTCCAAACCAGTATAAAATCCGGTGTATTATTTCCTTTTCTGCAATTTATTTCTGTTTATTTTTGTGTTTGTGTTTGAGTTTGAAACTGTGTCTATGATTGTGTTTTTGGTGTTTGATCCATATAGTAGTTTACATAAGTTTTAGATTTTGTTTAAATTCTCAAAAACATTATTCATCCCCCCTCTAGTGTTTGTTTTACCTTAACGATCCATTCCGTAATCCCTAACAATTGGTACTAGAGCAAGGTCTTTCAAAAAGTTCATACTCTGAATTTTGAAAATATTGTTAATGGCAACCAACACTAGTAGTAATAATAGTTCTTTTGCAGACAGTTAGCCCACTGTTGGACAACCACTATTTAATGGTAGTAATTATTCATATTAGGCATGTAGAATGATAATATATTTACAGTCAGTAGGATTAGACACATGGAATAGTACACAAAATGAGTTTTTTGAACCCACAACTGCTTTTGCACAATGGACAAATGAATAAAAGACTATTGCACAAAGCAACCCTAAAGCCCTGTATATGTTATTCTATTCATTAGATAGGAATGGGTTTAATACAGTACTAGTATGTAAAACTTCTTATGAAATTTGGAGAACTTTACAAGTTACTCGTGAAAAAGGTAAACAAACTAAAATAGGAATGTTAGTTAATCAGTTTGAGTTATTCAAAATGAAAGATAATGAGTTTATTTCGGATATGTATTGCAGATTTCAAGAAATAGTGCATTCATTAATAGCACTTGGAAAAACCAATTCTAAAGCAGATCAAGTCAGAAAAATATTGAGTTTATTGAATCTAGAATGGGATTAGAAAAGTTTGGCAATTGAAGAAGCCAACGATGTAAATAAAATGAAGATTGAAGAGTTAATTAGAAATCTGATGTCATACGAAGTTAAAATCCAAATTAGACTTCAACACCAAAGGTACAAAAATGGTACTTCACCAATCGGTAAGAAAAGAGGCCATAATCACAATGAAAAACAAAAGAAACAAAGTTTTTATAGTGGTTCAATCTCAAGAGAAACTTGGCGAGATCTACGTCCAATTTGGTAAAGATTTCCATTAGCAATTTAAGAGGTACAAATTTGGAGTCACTCGAAAGTACATTCATACTCTCCATTACACAAAGTCTTCAATCAAATCAATACGAATCAACGAAGAGTTAGATGGATCTTGCTAAATGTAAAGAGAAATTGTGGTGGATCTTCAATCTCTTGCTTAACCGCTTTTGGTGGATTTCATGATGAATTCAATGCTTGATCTTCTGTTTGAAATGATATATGGTGTTAGAATCACTTAGGACAAGAGAGAAAGCAATTTGGCAGCCCTTCTTAGTCGTGGAAATCGATTTCTAAAAGCATGGAGGCTATGGCCTATTTATAGGAGCTGGAGTGAAGTGGTGAGCTGAAATATGTATGTGCAGTCTGTGGGTCGAATGTACGAATAATTACAGAAATGACACTACTAGTTGTTGACAGCTGTATCCAACTATCTTTTTGAATCAATGTTCGACCGGCCCTCCGAGAGCATGTCTGACTGACCCATAGGAGAGCATGTTCGACCGACCCATAGGAAAGCATGTCCGACCAACTCATAGGACGTGGGTTTGACCAACCCTGTATGTAACATCCTGTTCGACCAACCCTAACGTCCAAGCTATGTTCGACCTTATAGCTGTTTGAGTGGCTTTATTCTTAAAGAAAGCTTGTGCTCGACCCACAACTTTGGACATATGTTCGACCCCTTAAGTGGTCCATGAATTTTAATGAATAAACATTTTCCCCTCGAAGTTTGTAATTATTAATTTTGTAAAAATTACGAGCTTCGAAATATAGCACCATTTAATGGGTCAAACTTTACTTCTACGTAGATCAAGAAGCTCGGCCCCACTGTGGGCCGAGTATAAAACATATAATTTGGATCGGACAAGGTATCATGGGTCGAACATACACTCTGGTTCAGAGATGTCTATTCAATGATTTGGGTCGAACGTTTTCGGAGTCGAACACACCTTTTGGGTCGAACATGGCTCTTCATCGCCCGGTCCTTTATATTACCTCAGCTCCTCATTTTTCACTTTGCACTTATTTTCGAAGGAGCTGACTTTAATGGTGGGCACGTTTCTCCTCTGAAGTATTTTCACCTTTGCAACCTTCTTCTGATTAGCTCACCTGCCTTCAATTACTCTGGAACCATTAACCATGCTCAATTCATTGGCTGTAGGACCTGACCAGCCTCAATTGGACGATTCTTCTCCAATTCCGAAATACTCTGAAAAACAAAGTGATTTATCCCTTTAATCTGCGTAAGTCTTAAGATTTTTTGAGATGAGATGCTTTGAGCATGGTTTGGGTATGGGTGGAATTTGAGTTGAATGTTTTGGGCTATAATTCTTTAAAATGGAATGAACATTGATTGAATTTGGACGGAGGACGTGTGATTGGATGTGCTTGAGGAATTCAAGTCACCCAAAATCCATTAAACTATGATTTGTATTCGGCGCACACTAGGTGTTCGAGCAAATGCCAGTATTATGAATTTTCCTTTGTTTTGCTGACTTTTTTTGCACATTTGTATTCCATAGTACTGCTACTGATGATTGTACTTATTTTGAGTTTAGCTTGTGAACGATTTTTTGAATTGTTGGCCTTTGGTATGCGAAACTTGGCATTGATCATTTTTGGCAATAACTTGATAGCGCTGGACCAAACTCAACGTAACTCCATGTCCATTTTAGTGGGTTTGCTTGTCGTGATGCTACAACACATGGCCTGGTTTAAAACACGAATGTGTTCAATCAAACGGTGGTTAAGCACATTCGACCAGATGGGGGGTCAAGTATGTTCAACTTAGTTAAGGCCTGAACACGCTATGCTTTGTTTGGGTTTAGACTTGCTCGATCCTAACGGGGCAAGACATGTTCGACCAGATGAGGGTCGAGTGTGTTCGACCAAGTTGAGGCTCAAGCATGCTTATCCTTCCCTGGGTTCAGGGGTGCTTGATCTAGATGGGGTCGGACATGTTTGATTTGGATGAGGTTGAGCACGTTCGACCCAGTGTGGCCCGTGCATGCTTGAGTTGCTTAAGACTGAACATGTTTGCTTCCCAAAGGTGAACATGATCTCATCGTTTAATTTGGACCGAAACATGAAATGTTTACATATGCCACCTTAACACCATATTCTGGCCTTGCACATTTGATCATTTAGAATATAGTTCCACAAACTTTTCTCTTGCTTGACTTGAACTTCCTGACCATGCTTGAACTCGTTATGAGTTCGGACGTGTTCGACCTTAATTCTGGTCATGCTTAGTCTTGCTCAGGCTTGAACATGGTCGGTTTAAACTAGTTTGATAATAGTTGTATAGATATAATCCAGTATCGACTAGTTGGAATAGTATGATACTCTTTGATCCAATGATTCTCTTTGACCACGTACATTAAACACAAACCTCGTTTGTTGTTAATTTTCAAACATCGCTATTTGTGAAGGATGTCTACCAGTCATACATGAATTGGGAAGATCTGGAGCAAGGGCAACTCTTAGAAACACCATAGAACGGACAAGCTCCATGTGCCTGATACAATCAACCGTCCTTAGCTACTCCCTTTGTTGCCTCAACTCTGGCTGACTTTCAAACAATTATAGAGAGGCCTTGTTATACTCCTGGGCCGTGCAGCTATGAACTTGCTGAACGATTCGAGGGTTGGTGTCTATAGGTGTTGCACTTTGACCAATTTGACTTGGATATATGCCCATCTGACAAATGATCAGTCCTAGAAGATCTAGACATTATAAAAAATCACTCACTAGCATAACTTGATGCAGCTAAGGATTGGCCGGACATGCACTTTGACCTTATCAGAAACTATACTACGCGCAAACTGGGTTCCTGGAATACCTTCGCTTGTGATCTTCAAAGGCTAAACAGGGAGAACATCGAACACATCTCCACTTTAGAGAAGGACAAAGTTGTGCTTATCTAGGCTCTCAAATCCCGGGATAAGATTATTGCAGAATTAGCAAGTCTTGAAGACAAGACGGAACCAGTTGATACTCTACCTTCCTTCTCTGCTTATGCTGGGAAACGACCTAGTGATGGAAAGAAGAAGAAGAGGACATAACCTTCCTGTTTCACCTTTGTTATTTCCTTCTGTGCACTTATGTTTTAGACCGGTTGTATATGCGGATGTCGGCCCTCGCTTACTACTTTTATGCAACATTGTGCCTGAAACCTCTGTGTCGAACTTTTGATGGAAATGTGATCTGCTTGTCGTACTTTAAGCTTTTATTTCTACTTGGTTGTACTTTCTTTTTATGCATTCCAACCTATTTTCTTTTCATGTTGGAAACTTCAAGCCCTTCGGAGTTCGGTTTTGAACATGCACTCCCGAAGTGGTCTTTTGTATCCCAAGTTTTATCGTAGTCGAGTCATACATAAATGGCACTGATAATCGACTGGATGCCCCTCAAGGGGGTCTTAAGTTTAAAACGCTTAGTGTTTGTCTGCTTTGCTGATAATCTCTGACGTCAGAGATTCCGTTGGTTGCCCCGTGTTTCGTGGAGGTCGTTTTAACCAAATGTTTACCTCATTTGTCAATTAAACCAACACTATAGAGTCCATCGATCATTGTTGATTCCTTCTATGGAGAAGCTGCTTTTGCTATGGAGGGGATTTTTGGTTGTCATATCGTTTCGCAATGTGAACTCCAATGTCATTTAGGTGAGGTTGCATCACTTCGTGCTACAAACTCCCTCACTTCGTTTCACTTATAGTGGACTCCAACTCTTCGTTTCAAGCAACAAATTCCAGCAAACCCGTGCTGGTTTGCATCGTTTCACGCCACGAACTCTACATCTCGTTTCACTTATAGTGAACTCTAGCTCTTCGTTTCACGCAATGAATTCTCGCAACCTTAGGTGGGTTGCATTGCTTCGCGCTACGAACTCCCACGCTTCGTTTCACTAATAGTGAATTCCAGCGCTTCGTTTCACTAATAGTGAATTCCAGCGCTTCGTTTCGGGCAACGAATTCCAGTGCTTCATTTCACTTATAGTGAACTCCAATGCTTCGTTTCGCGCAACGAATTCCCGCTCCCTTTGGTGGGTTGCATCGCTTCGCGCTACAAACTCCCATGCTTCGTTTCACTTATAGTGAACTCCAGCGCTTCGTTTTGCGCAATGAATTCCAACGAACCTTTAGTGAGTTGGATCGCTTCACACTACGAACTCCCATGCTTCGTTTCACTTACAATGAACTCGAGCACTTTGTTTCGCAAAACCAATTCTAGCGAACCTTCGGTGGGTTGCATTGCTTCATGCCACAAACTACCATGCTTCATTTTAGTTATAGTGAACTTCAGAGCTTCGTTTCGTGCAATGAATTCCCGTGACCTTTGGTGGTTGCAACACTTCGCACCACGAAATCCCACGCTTCGTTTCACTTATAATGAACTCCAGCTCTTTGTTTCGCGCAGTGAATTCCAGCTAACTTTTAGTGGGTTGCATCGCTTCGCGCTATGAACTCCCATGCTTCTTTTTACTTATAGTGAACTCCAACGCTTCGTTTCGCGCAGCGAATTCCAGCAAACCTTTGGTGGGTTGCATTGCTTTGCGCCACGAACTCCCACACTTAGTTTCACTTACAGTCAACTCCAGCGCTTCGTTTCGTGCAACGAATTCCCGTGACCTTTGGTGGGTTGCATAGCTTTGCGCTACGAACTCCCATGCTTCGTTTCACTTATAGTGAACTCTAGCGCTTCCTTTCGCGCAATAAATTCCAACGAACGTTTGGTGGGTTGCATCGCTTTGCACCACGAACTCCCACACTTTGTTTCACTTATAGTGAACTCCAACGCTTCATTTCGCACAACGAATTCTCGCGACGTTTGGTGGGTTGCATCTCTTCGTGCCACGAACTCCCACGTTTCGTTTCACTTATAGTGAACTCCAGCGCTTCATTTCGCGCAATGATTCCCGCGAGCCTTTGGGATTTCCGAACCGTGGCTGTTTGCTTCTCTCTTTGTCGTTTGACTCATTGGGACTTTTTCCTATTCACTTCTCAAAGTAGTGCTTTTCACCCTTGCATTGTGCGTATCGACGGTCATGGCACTTTGACGTTCGAATTGGTGTTATTAAGTCTGTCTCATTTGGTCGGAACTTGAGGAAACGATCACCTATAGAAAGCCTGCAATGGAAAAATCGTCTTTTGCAAATGTGTATATTTTGCAAGTCAGAGATTTATACAAGTAGGCAACATTTCATTCGTAAAGCTATTGTTTGGTACAATGCATGTAAACCATTATAGAGTTTTTTCAAGAATTTAGAACATAGAAAAGAGGAAAGTAATGCAAGAAGTAAAGTAAAGTAAAGGAGATAGTGGTCACTTATTTTGATCCGTAGATATTAGATCATCTTCAATAGTCGTTAGTTTACTATCAGCCTTAGATTAGTTTGAGCTACGTTGCTTGGACTGGATTGGTCATTTGATGCCCTTTGCCTTTGGGGAGTTGCAAAAGAATTTGTATCCTGGGAATTCCTTACATATTGTTGCAGATGGTTCTTCCTAATCAGCTCTTCAATCAATGATTTCAGATTCCTACATTCATTGGTATTGTGGCCTAGCTGATTGAGGAACCTGTAGAACTTTCTGAATCATGTCATATGGTCATTCATTTTTATTAGCCGTGGCTCCGGGAAATCTTCTACATCCTATGTGGCAAGGTAGATGTTCTCAGGAGTATCATTCAAAGAAGTTAGATCTGATGAATCTAGAAGAGGGAACTTCTTATTATACTTGTTGTCGTTCCTGTCATTTGTGCGCTTCGCCCTTGAGTGTTCTTTTGATTGGAATGAATAGCAGCAGTTTTAGGAGCTTCAAGGAGTTAGTTACCACCAATAATCTGAAGAGGCACAGGATTATCGTCTATTCTGATGTACTCCTCTGCTTTCTTATAGAACTTGTCAAGCATAATTGGTTCGTTCATCTTTATCCATTTCCCGAATTCACTTGCTTTGTTTGTAGCATCAAGTAAGGCCATGAGAATTATATGTGTCTCTGGATTCCTCACTTCAGACAAGGCAACATTGAAGCGACTAAGAAAGGCTTTAATAGTTTCACCTGGCTTTTGTTTCATTGCGAGAGTCTTATAGCATCCTTGGCCTTGGTAGTACACAAGTGGAACAGCTCTTTGAACTTTTTGATTAGGTCAGAGAACTGGTCGATGGATTTGGGTGGCAGCGTTGTGAACCATAATGAAGCAGCACTTTCTAACTAGAAAGGAAAATACGTGCATTTCATCTCGTCAGTCACCTTAGCCGCACTCATATGCCACTCGTATTTGAATAGGAAGTAGTTAGGATCTACCAGGCCGTTGTACGGGTGCAAGGTTGGAGGATTGAACTTCTTTGGACATTCTGCTTCAAGGATTCTTTCGGTGAATGGAGTCCTATGGGAGAGAAGTCCCATTCTCTTTCATCATTTTTGCTTGCTTGATTTCTCTTCATGATTTTTCTATCATATCCGAGATGTATTCTTTAGTGTGGTGGTGCTCCGCGAAGCTGAGCTCCTTACCAAACGTTCGTCTAAGCAAACTGTCCTGATGAGAAAGCTTAGGTACTTTGACTTCTTGACGAGGAGGTGCCTGCGTGGAAAGATTGGTAGACTTTTGAACATCCACTTCGGAGCGATTCTTAGTTTTTAATTTCAACTCTTTGATGCTAGCTTCGTCCTTGTCACTCAACCAGTCATAATCGTCTTCCATGTTGTCATTGTGGTTATGATCGGAAGCGGATGATCTGTTATTTTCATCAAGATCAACATGGACCTTCTTAGGTACTAGATTTGGTCGAGCACCAAGGATGGCATCAAGTTTCTCCATCATCGATTTAGTGGAAGCATCCATTCGTCGGTTCATGCTGGCAATAGCGGCATTAACTCGTTTTTGGTCACACCGGATTCACTTTCCAAGCTTTTACCAACCTCAAAGCGGTTGGTAAGCAGTGTTTCTTCGTTAGCGACATTATTGGTTTCTACGATGGCTTTAAAATGGTCTTATTGGATTTAGCTATGATTTTGGAGAAGAAGGCGGCTTATGACTTCAATTGTAGTCTCTTAACCTTGTGAGGAGTGTGAGCGAAGGAATGGCGAATATGGCCCCTCGGTGGGAGCCAAATGTTAAAATCCAAATTAGATTTCAACACCAAAGGTACACAAATGGTACTTCACCAATCGGTAAGAAAAGAGGCCACAATCACAATGAAAAATAAAAGACACAAATTTTTTATAATGGTCCAATCTCAAGAAAGATTTACGTCCACTCTGGTAAAGATTTCAATTAGCAATTTAAGAGTTACAAATTTGGAGTCACTCAAAAGTACATTGGTATTCTCCATTACACAAAGTATTCACTCAAATCAATACAAATCAGCGAAGGGTTAGATTGATCTTGCTAAATGTAAGGAGAAATTGCGGTGGATCTTCAATCTCTAAGATGCTTGACCGCTTTTGGTGGATTACATGATGAATTCAATGCTTGAACTTCACCTTGAATCGATAGATCGTGTTATAATCATTTAGGACAGGAGAGAAAGCAATTTGGTAGCCCTTCGGGGTCGTGGAAATCGACCCCTAAAAGCATGGAGGCCATGGCCTATTAATAGGAGAAGTTAGAGTGAAGTGGTGAGCTGAAATGAAATATGTATGTGCAGGTTGTGGGTCGAACATACGAGTAATTATATAAATGCCACTGCCAGCTGTTGACAACTATATCCAGGTGTCTTTGTGAATCAATGTTCGAACGTACGAGTAATTACAGAAATGCTACTGCCAGGGTCGGTCCAAGCCATGTTCGACCCTATGGCAGTTCGAGTGGTTTTATGCTTAAAGCATGCTTGTGCTCGACCCACAAATTTGGACATATGTTCGACCCTTTAACTGGTGTATGCATTTTAATGGATAAACACGAAGTCCAGTTATAGAAAAGAAAATAGGTGAACAGAGAAGAAATCTATTGCATTAAAAGCAATAGCAAATGATTCAGACTCAAGTAGCGAAGATGATGAAGAAACGACTCTTATGACAAATCATTTTGGAAGATTTCTGAGATATTGAAGGGAAAATTATAACCAAGGATGTTCAAAGAGTAATGATTGTTAATGTAATAACTGCAACAAACTAAGCCATATGAAGAAAATGTGTCCATATCTAGAAAGATCGATTCAACAAACAAACAGTAGCAATTCCTCGAGAAAGAGAATGAAAGCATACGCAGCAATATAAGACGATTAATATTCACGATCAAGTGATGAAGAGCTAGAAACTGGCAATACGAATATACGCTTTACCCCAATTCAGAGTACAGAAAAACAAAGAAAAGGATCTAAAAATCAGGTATGCCTTAATTAATTTTAAATTTAATTTGGTTGAATGGTTGCTTTGATTGTTTTCTTTGATTTGAATTTTAAAATTTTAAAACTTAGACTTAAAATATGAAATTTGAATTTGAATTTTGAATTTTGAAATTCAAAATAATAATGAATAACAAATAAAATAATAAAATAAACTGTTTTGTGTTTAATAGGATTAGAATTATTTTAGGAAACCTTTAAAACTAAAATATAAATCAATAATACAAATTACATTTCACTAAAATCAAAAATTCGTTTGAAATTGAGTACATATGTAGACATACATATATGTATATGTCGACATATATGACCAATAATTTGAAATTCAAATTTTGAATTTCATAGGTTTAAACTTTCAAACTTCCCTTCAACTTTTCACCAACTTTCAAGGTCAGAAAAGGTGTCATTTAAGTCTGAAAAGTTGTGCCTATTCAATTCATATCCATTCAGTTTCTATATATACATCTATTCTCTCTACCTTTAATTCACAATTCAAAGCAATACCCTTCATATCTAATCTCTTCAAAATTATCAATTCAATGGCTTCCTCAAGTTCATCTCAAAAACTAAAATTAACCAAAACAATCAAAGGTTATCTTCATAATGACAAAAAGGCTATTAAAACCTATGCTAACTATTTGGCAAATGCTAAAGTTAACACGGGTGCTTTCGCCATCTTTGGAGATTTTCCTTCCTACAAAATTACTTCTCTTTTTCAACACAATGAAGTCTTGATTCTGTTTGACTCTCGTGATAACGGCGAAGTGTTTTATTCCAAACTCATTAAGATGCTATATGTGAATCTTAGTCACGGATTCTACGAAGGCAATGAAGACCATATTTGGAGTAGTGTCAAAGGGACTCAAATTGTCCTCGATGTTGAACTGTTAGCACTATTCTAAATTATAGAAGCACGGGCTTGGATTTTTCGGATTTTGTTATCGACGAAACCGATTTGGAGACATATCACGACATATTTGAAGATGATGCTCCAATGAAGTTCTAAAATCGCTTCATTCGTCCAAAAACAAGAATTTTCAGTCTTCTCCACCAACATACCATCACTCCCCATTCCGGAAATTTCAACAATCCACCTCTCGAAGTCCAAAAGGCTTTCTTTGCTATTATGTGTGGCTATACTATCAATTGGGCCGAAATGATCTTAAATGAAATTAAGCCCATAGAATTATCGTCAAGAGAAAACACTCTCTATTATGGTGTTTATCTCACTTGTATTTTCAAATATTTGAAGTTGATATTCATGGAGAAGAGTCTGTGCCTAGAAAAGTGTTCGACTCATCAAACATTCATCTCACGCAAATTCCTCACACTTTCAAAACGTATGAGACATTCGAAGCCAAATAAGCTTGAATGGAACAAGAACAAGAGACAGTGGAAGTCGAAGAAGAAGAAGAAGAGACATTTTTAGAAAGTATTGAGTGTCCAACCAACACTAGAAGCATTTTCAAAGAGACGGTTGTTTAAAATCAAGTGAACCGTCAATAATCAAAAGAAGCTCAACAAGAAATTTTTCCAAATGTCCAAATTCATGGTCAATATGGGAAGAAAGCTTGGAATTACATCTTCCTCACCATGATCTGCTGAAAACTAGTATCTAGTTTGATCTGTCTTTATGTATTAGCTTATATTTGCTTATATTTGCTTTCGAATCTCTTATTAAGTGTGTCATAATTAGTTTGATGTATTTCCTTTATATTTAGTAATGAATGGAGCTTTATTTCTATTTAAAATTGTTTTTAAGCTATTGTAAAATTAGTTATAGTTTAAAATAAGTTCAAAAGATTCAAAATTTAAAAATTATTAATAGGGTATGTCAACATACAATTATGCATATGTCGACATATAACTGCCAGATTTTCAAAATGTTTCAATTTTTTAAATTAAATAACTACTTATGTCCATTCAAAATCAAATGATGTCCGAACAATATTTAAGTCTATTTCTTCCAAAAAAAATCGTTATTCTATTTCTCTTTCTTCCTTAATCATTTCTTATCAAATCCATGGAAAATCCTGTCCATATTCTTAGTGAAAATCTCGAAGAAACCATGAGTTATTTCAAGAATATCCTCCCTATAATTCTACGAAACCAGAACCATCTCAAACTAAGCCAAATAAAGATGTTTGAGGAGAAAGAGAAACATTTTGAAGTTATGCGGTGGCTAATCTCCTCTCTTTTCAAAGATGAAGATAATAATCTCGCAAAGCTCAACCAACCAAAGAAGATTAGGATTGGGGAGTCATCAAGAAGGACCCAATCATTGGAGAAGACAGTTAGGTTGAATTCCCAAGAAATGTTAAATTTATTCGTATCGTTGATGTGATTGATTTGTTTGAATTTTATTTGGATTTTATAACATGAAAATTGTATATATTAAACATATGGTGTGGTGTGCTTTTGATTTGATTTGGTTTGTATAATTGATATCAAACAAATGTAAATACAATACCTTGACTAGTTTATATTTGATAATCATAATGTTAGAAGTCACTATTGTAGGATTATATAGGTTAAGTAGGAGTATAGGAATTATTTTATGTAGAGGGATTATTTTACTTTGAATTAGAAGTTACTTAGTTTCTTATAGGTAATATTTAGATAGTTATACAATTTAGGGGAAGCAGTTTTAGAATTTCTTTTTGATAATGCCAAAGGGGAAGAAATTATAAAATATAGACATAGTTTATAGGATTCATATAGACAGGGGGGACTATTTGAAGAATCATCGTCAACATGAATAAACATGTGTGATATTTTATAAACTAAGGTTGTCGTCATCAATAAGGGGGAGATTGTTGGAAAATGGAGTTTGATGACAACAAACTTAATTATCATTGATTATAAAATATATACTAATACTTTTTATCTAGAATATATACATATACACATATGCAAGATTTATATACAGGAATTATTATTGAAGACTATACAGTTTTAAAGATGTTAGAGATTCAGATTTCATAGATGATTCAAGACTCAAGAGTACTCAAGATTTCAATAGTTAAAGAGTTCAAGATAAATATAGTTATAGAGTCTAGATTATGTCAGATTCTGAATAGTACTCCAGGTTCAAATTTAAATTTAAATTCTGTTTTTCAAATTCTGATTTCAAAATCCATTTCAAATTCTATCTTTAATCTCTATCTTCTCTATTTTATTTTCTTTATTTTACTTTTGATTTCAAACTCAAGTTTTATAAGTTTTATATATTTATACTTTTAATACATTTTATATTTATGTAGTTTTAATTCTATAATTTTATAAAGGGACATTATACATTAAGGGCCTCCTTTAGTTAAACAATAAGTTTAAAGGACACGACTTTACATTAATTATTTTCCAAGACAATAAACATAAGACACCTCTTTCTTCAATCTGTTCTTTTGTTTCTTTGTTCCCCCATTTCTCAATCAAACCTAAGTTTTACCAAAATCAATCGATTTCCATTTGGTTTCACGTAAATTCAGTTGCGATCGATTTCATTTCCATCCTCTTTGATCGATTTCAATCCCTAAAACCTAAGCCGATTCATAACTACCTAAAACCCTAAATCCCAAAGTCAATCTTCTAAAAAAAAGTATTTTCCTAAAACAAGTCGATAATCTCAAAAATAAAGACTTGATAGGTATGAATCTAAGTTTTGATCTTTATAATATTTGGTAATTTCTATTCAATAGTTGCTGAACAAGTAAGTACTTGTTTATCTTTGTTGTTTGTTGCTCATTGATTGTTTGTGTTTGTCGTGAATTTTAACCATAATTCACAAAATAAAAGATTGCAAAAATTATTGCAAAAATGAATTTAGACTCACAATTTTGTTCTACTTAATGATAAAAGATAAGTTACATAGACTATCATATTTTATCTTTTACTGAATGATAAATATTAACATGTTTATTTTTTATATAGAATATCTTATTTTATTTCCGATTTAAAATCGATAATTGGATATCTCTTTTACTAAAATATAATTGCATCTATCTTTTATTAAAATATAATTGCAACTAGCTTTTACTATTAGATAATTGCATCTATCTTTTACATAGAATATGTTGTTGATATTTTTCAAGCTATAATTTAAGTAGTTTGGAAAGATAAACAAGTTTATCTTTTTGAATAGAACTATATTTTTACAAAAAAGATAAAAATTGATTACATTAAGTTCTGGAGTATGTACTGAATAATTTTACATCTAGTGTAATATAATCCACAACACAAAAGTTAATTTGACAAACAAAAAAGCTAATTTTTTTAAAAAGATAGATGCAACTATCTTATATGTAAATATAAAAATAAAGGCAGTGTTTTATGTTTATTACTTTGTAGTGTATTGTTTGAAGAGATAGAATGTTGAGTTTGAAGGCATGGATTATTGTTGTTAAGGGTGTGTATTTATTAGCAGTTTTTTATTTTAAAGGACGGATAAATTCATTTGCATTTTCATTATATTTAAAAAGATAAAAGAAATTATCTTTTATTAAAAGGACAAAAAAGATAGATGCAATTTTTAAATGGTTCGATTTTACCAAAAATAATAATTTCAAATTACTGTTAAATTTTTTAAATAATAATTCCAAACTATTATTAAACTGAACAACTAATTTTTTTTATAGTTAACAATTTTTAAATGTTTAGTAGAATATCTTATTTAATTTCAGATTTAAAAAAGATAGTTGCATCTATCTTTTCAAAACTAGACATGCGATTTAATAAAGATAGTTGAATATATATGTCATGTGACAATTATTAGTTGCAAATATGCAATATTAATCATAAAACTGAAGTTTTGATTACAAAATTACATCTTTGTAATTAACAATTTTTAAATGTTTACTAGTATATCTTAACTTATTTTAGATTTAAAAAAAGATAGTTGGTTCTATCTTTTCAAAAATGAACTTCAGATTTAAAAAAGATAATTAAATATATATATGTATATATATATATATCATATGTTAATTGCTAGTTGCAGATATGCAGTGTTAATGATAAAATTGAACTTTTGATTACAAAATTGCATTTTTGTAATTAATTTTTTTTAAATGTTTAGTATAATATTTTATTTAATTACATATTTAAAAAAGATAGTTGCATGTATCTTTACAAAACTAAACTAGAGATTTAAAAAAGATAGTAGAATATATATGTCATGTGTGCATTGTTAGTTGCAAATATGCAACATTAATGATAAAACTAAACTTTTGATTACAAAATTGCAGTTTTGTAATTAAATTTTTTAAAAAATTATTAGAATATCTTATTTAATTTCAGATTTAAAAAAGATAGTTGCATCTATCCTTTCAAAACGAAAGTAGAGATTTTAAAAAGATAGTTGAATATAGATGTCATGTGTCAATTCTTAGTTGCAAATAAGAAATATTAACAATAAAATTGAACTTTTGATTACAAAATTACATTTTTTAATTAACAATTTTCAAATATTTAGTAGAATATCTTATTTAATTTCAGATTTAAAATAGTTGCATCTATCTTTTCAAAACTGAAATTCAGATTTTAAAAATATAATTGAATATATATGTCATGTTTTAATTGTAAGTTGCAAATATGTAATGATAATTAACAATTTTTAAATGTTTACCAGTATATCTTATTTAATTTCAAATTTAGGAAAGATAGTTGCATCTATCTTTTCAAAACTAAATTAGAGATTTAAAAAAGATAGTTGAATATACATGTCGTTATGTGTCAATTCTTAGTTGCAAATATGCATAAATAATAATAAAATTAAACTTTTGATTACAAAGATACATTTTTTAATTAACAATTTTTAAATATTTAGTAGAATATCTTATTTAATTTCAGATTTTAAAAAGATAGTTGCATCTATCTTTTCCAAACTGAAATTCAGATTTAAAAAATATAATTGAATATATATGTCATGTGTTAATTGTTAGTTGCAAATATGTAATGATAATGATAAAACTGAACTTTTGATTACAAAATTGCATCTTTGTAATTAATAATTTTGTAAATGTTTACCAATATATCTTATTTAATTCCATATTTAAAAAAGATAGTTTCATCTATCTCTTCAAAACTAAACTTGAGATTTGAAAAAGATAGTTGAATACAATTGTCATGTGTTAATTACTAGTTGCAAATATGCAATATTAATGACAAAATTGAACTTTTGATTACAAAATTGTATTTTTGTAATTAAGAATTTTTAAATTCTTAATAGAATATCTTATTTAATTTCGGATATAAAAAAGATAGTTGCATCTATCTTTTCAAAATTAACTTGAGATTCATAAAAGATAGTTGAATATTTATGTCATGTGTTAATTGTTAGTTGCAAATATGCAATATTAATGATAAAATTGAACTTTTGATTACAAAAATAAATTTTTTGTAATTAACAATTTTTAAATGTTTAGTTGAATATCTTATTTAATTTCATGTTTAAAAAAAATAGTTGCATCTTTCTTTTCAAAGAAGAACTTGAGATTTAAAAATTATAGTTGAATATATATGCCATGTGTTAATTGTTAGTTGCAAATATGCAATACTAATGATAAAACTAAACTTTTGATTAAAAAAATACATTTTTGTAATTAAGAATTTTTAAATGTTTAGTAGAATATCTTATGTAATTTCAGATTAAAAAAGATAGTTGCATCTATCTTCTCCAAACTAAACTTGAGATTTAAAAAAGATAGTTGAATATATAGGTCATGTGTTAGTTGCAAATATGCAATATTAATGGTAAAATTGAACTTTTGATTACAAAATTACATATTTGTAACTAACAACTTTTAAATGTTTAGTAGAATATCTTATATAATTTTAGATTTAAAAAAGATAGTTGCATCTATCTTTTCAAAACATCACTTGAGATTTAAAAAATATAGTTGTATATATATATATATATATATATATATATATATATATGTCATGTGTTAATTGTTAGTTGCAAATATGCAAAATTTATGATAAAACTGAATTTTTGATTACAAAATTGCAATTTGGAATTACTAATATTTAAATGTTTAATAGAATATCTTATTTAATTTGAGATTTTAAAAAGATAGTTGCATCTATCTTTTCAAAATAAAGACACTGTTTTATGTTTGTTATATCTATTGAATTTCACAAGTTGATATTGTATGTGTTTTATGTTTGTTATATCTATTGAATTTCGAAAAAAAGATAAGTTGATGTTGTTTGTTATATCTATTATTAAAAATTTATATTAAAGATATAACAAAGCAATGGGGAATTTTTAAGATAGTACTGATTTTTATGCGAAAATGCATGTTACACAATAACATACACTAACAATTTATTACCAAAATTGATAAAAAAATATACAGTTTTACCATTATATTTAGATTACTAAAACTGGGAAATGCAGGTTTGGCTGTGGAGTTTTTATGATGATGTTCATTCAGAAGTCACACAAGGAATGTAAACGTCATAAAAAATCAGTCCTGGATAAGTAAATGCATTTAGTGCACAAATAGCTGCTCAAATTCTCTCTAACCATCCATATTGCTGGATGTTTTGTAACACCCCGTGTATTCTATAACAGTGAAATTCATAAATTAAAGTATAATTAACTTCAAATCAAAGAATTAAGGGAAACGGGATACGCCATTGCGTTCGTCTCGGAATTCTGCTTGAGATAGAGTCCGAGTTTGCGTAAAACGGACTCCGTATGAGGGAGATATGACCTCCGGAAGTTTCAGAATTCAGTTTAAAATTCAAACAGGCAGAAACAGAGTTCAAAATTCAAAAATCGGACCCATATTGGGCTGGGCGGGAATTCTCCAGCCTAAGGCACCCAGGTCGACTGGGTAGTCGACCTGGGGCACCCAGGTCGACTGGGTAGTCGACCTGGGGGTCGACTGGGTAGTCGACCTGGGGGTCGACTGGGTAGTCGACCTGGGGGTCGACTGGGTAGTCGACCTGGCCCCTGAGCCAGGTCGAACCCAGCCCCTCCTGGCTGGCCTGGTCTGTGCTTGGCCGAATTTCTGGACTTTGTCTTGTCACTAGGGCTAGGTGTCAGCTCCTGATTGGTTTCTCTTCCAAACGAACAGCTAATATTAATCTAAGCTCCATCGACGACTCTAATCAATTCACAAACTCTACAAAAAGGACCTAAGACTCCACCTAATTCACACAAATAAAAATGAGAGTGAGACCGTCATGCTGCCGAAGAAAGACTAGGAATAGCCATCGAGTCAGGAGTTGATTCAAAAGCTTAAAGCAACGACAATTAAATCAAAACAACGCCTACAACAAAGGATAGCATCTCCAAATTTAGAATCCGGAATTGAAGAATCGTCATACGTTGTACGTAGAGTGCTATTCCGATGTGAATGAATAATTGAGTTTTGATTTGTGTAAAATGAGAAATGGAATTGTACTTAATTTGTGGTGATGATAATTCATAATTGTATGTTGCTATGATTCTAATTATGAATTGATTCGGGATGTTGTGGTATAATGATGTTAGACCTATTGGATATTTGCAAGTATATGATTCATGTTGAAAGTTAACAACTATATGTTTGTTGTAACTACTCGAAAATCTGGGCTAGTTTAAAATTTTTATTTTGGCAATTTAACGAATTTTCTATATTTAAAATGAATTATTTTAAATAATATCGACAAGACATTTATTTTGAATATAATTCGAACGTATATATTATATACGTCGTCATTAGAATATAAATAATTATATATAATTATATATAGAATAGAAAATGGCGCGGTAGTTCGATAATTCGATTTCAAACTTCAGTTGAATGTACCGGGTGCAAAACAATCCGGATTTTAGTGAAACCAAAAACATTAGGATCTAATTGATGATATCTTTCCAACGAATCCGAAAAATCAAAATTTCATAGCGGGAATAAAAGGATATGTCCAGTTGAAAATCCTGAATAGTCGCTATGGAATTCAGGCCCTTAAAAATGGACATTTTGCAAACGACCTCGGATTTCGACGAAACCACTTTTGTTGGGTCCGTGATGTCAAATTATTGCTAGGTTTAAAATTTCATAATTTTTTGAATCAATATGTGAGCGTGGCAAAGGCAAACGCGTTTGACTAGTTTTAGTTGATTTTAATCGACTGGAAAATGGCCATTTTTCCAACGGTCTCGGAATTCGACGAAACTAGTTTTGTTAGGACCGTATCATCAATACGAAGCTAGGAAATATTTTTCGGGAATTTTTAGAGTTCGTATGTGACCCCGGTAAATTGAAATGCACGTTCAAATTCAATATATAGAGTTATATGTTGATTTTGATGAAAACTGATCGAAACGATCGAATCAGCCTACGATACATATCCCATTGTGTTCAGAATGGGGGTAAAACGCTATGGGCGACAGGCGGTGGGCCTCGTTTAGGGGTCGTATGTAAAAGTCAACTTTTTGCAAATTAAATATTTAAATAACTTAAAAAATCCCTCCTTCCTCCCCTTTATTTCCTCTGCCCCCCCCTCTTCTTCATTTCGCAACAGAAAAAAAAGGAAAATCGAGAACCCCAAAACGATCGAGCCTCCCCCCCCCCCCCCCGACGGCGATCGTTGCCGCATCGCCCCCCCCCTCAGGCGCCCCTTCTCCTGCGTTGGACCGAAGAACCCCGCCTCCTCCTCAGCCTCGCGATCGAACCCCCCCCCCCCAAACGCCTGCCGCCGACCCCCCTTTTTCCAGCCCCCTCCAGCCGCTTCAAACACCCCCCCCTCGCCACTAGGTGTAAGTCCTCTTCTTTCTATTATTTTAGTTTATATATAACTAATTTTTTTTCTTTATATTAAAATCGAATTTTAGGGATTATAAAAACTGATGTTGAAATGATAAAGATTTGATTTTGAAATGATTGAAAATTATAATTTTTATATAAGTAGGATATTAAAAATATGATTTTTATATTTTTAAAGTATTAAAAATATAATCTTTACTATGTAGAAGATGTAAAAATATGATTTTTGTTTATGTAGAGAATTAAAAATATAATTTTTACATGATAGAAATATTAGAAATATCATCTTTATATGTGTAGCAAAATAAAGATGTGATTTTTATAATGATATATTTGAAATGGCGAAATCTTTATAATAGAAAAATAGAATTTTTATCTATATAATAGCATAGTAAAAATTAAATTTTTATATATTGAATAGCGAAGTAAAAATTCGATTTTTATATATTGAATAGCATAGTAAAAATTCGATTTTTATATATTGAATAGCGAAGTGAAAATTTGATTTTTATATATTGAATAGCATAGTAAAAATTCGATTTTTATATATTGAATAGCGAAGTGAAAATTCGATTTTTATATATTGAATAGCGAAATAAAAATTCGATTTTTATATATTGAATAGCATAGCAAAAATTCGATTTTAATAGATTGAATAGCGAAGTGAAAATTCGATTTTTATATATTGAATAGCATAGTAAAAATTCGATTTTTATATATTGAATAGCATAGTAAAAATTCGATTTTTACATATTGAATAGCGAAGGAAAAATTCGATTTTTATATATTGAATAGCATAGTAAAAATTCGATTTTTATATATTGAATAGCGAAGGAAAAATTCGATTTTTATATATTGAATAGCGAAGTAAAAATTCGATTTTTACATATGTAGAGAATACGGGCAACGAAGGTGATAAAAAGGCGAGGACGATGAAGATTTCTATCAATGAAGAGTCGTAGTATTGGATAGCTATTGGTGAGAATTTCTCACGTTTCAAAATTTCTTTTTCTAGTTATATATATATACTAGGATGCAGACGGTGTTTAGTAGCACCCGACACCCGTCATCCACAGACCATGGATGGCTTGTTTGTTTAATTGTTTGGTTGTGTAGTTGGTTAGATTATTTGGTTTGAATTGAATTGTTTGGTGAAATGGAATGGATTTTATTGATGTGTGAATGGCGTGGGCCTTCACTAGACCGGGGATAAGGCTAGGCCTTGTCCCGTTTCTAGTATCGTGCCGTTATGCCGCCGAAAGTTTCTAAGATAAGTTAGAAAACAAATATCATTTTATTTAAAGAATGAACTGAATAGAAATTCATATGTTAAAATAAAATGTTTTATCGTTAAAAATATAATTTTTAACGTGAATATGAATATAGTGAATGTGAATAAATAAATATTCATTTACAAACCGAACGGTTTGTTTATGTACACTGATTTGACTGACATTGATTGGGACGATAAATTTTACACATCGCCCAACTGCACAAATAAAATCTGTGTTTGATTGTTTGAAACCCCACACGGGTGTTGGGATGAAATTTGAAGTTCAATCATCCTGATTGATTAAATATGTCGATCGATAGATTGACAGGCTGTTATAAGCGTTAGATATCTATATTTGATGCTTACAGGGTGTAGTGCACTTTGGTTGATGGCTGATTATTTTTTAATGCTATTATATACGTGTAATGTATGAAAATCCATATAATTAATATTATATGGTGATTGATTGGGCCTCATTCCAATTTAGAAAATAAAGAATATTATAAAATAAAGGTTCATGTGTTGACCGTACTCATTCGTTGAGATTAGTCATGTGTTGAACGAAATATTTTAATAATAAAATTTTCATCTTTATCAATATAAAATAAAGGTTCATGTGTTGACAGTACTCATCCGTTGAGATTAGTCATGTGTTGAACGAAATATTTTAAAAATAGAAATATTTGAAATAGAATATTTTAAAAATAGAAATATTTGAATAGGAAATATTTGAAAAAGAAATATTTGAAATAGAATATTTGAAAATAGAAATATATGAAGCCGTGTTGATTAGATTGACGCCATTTTGACGAGAACGATATTTATATCGATTTTATTCATTTTAAAATGAATATTGAAAAGTGATTTCGAAATCGAATATTTTGAAATGAATCTTGAATTAAATTGATTAGAAAACGAATTTGATTTCAATTGAATATATAACAAATTTGAATTTGAATTGAATAGAAAACCAATTTAAATTGAATCGAATAGAAAACCAATTTGAATTGAATCGAATAGAAAACCACTTTGATTTGAATTGAATAGAAAACCAATTTGAATTGAATCGAATAGAAAACCAATTTGAATTGAATCGAATAGAAAACCACTTTGAATTGAATTAAATAGAAAACGACTTTGAATCGAATTGAATTGAAAACGAATTCGAATTGAATTGAAATGAATTCAAATTGAATTGAAATTTGAATTGAATAGAAATGAATTTTAAAACGAATTTATAAGGAAAAATTCAATTTTGATTTGAACTGAAATGGAAGTTGAAATTGTTTTTGAAACGAATTTAAAACGATGTATATAATTCGTTTTAAATAGAAATCGACGAAATATATATTATATATATTATATATATAATATAATGGCCTGAATAGAATGCGCCGCGCCGCGACAGTTCGTGAATTTCGACCATTTATTTCAAACGGATATTACGAGAGATCCGACCGTCGGATTCCCCTAAAACCGGAACCGTTGGGTTCGTATCGAAAAGAGCTTTCTAACGAATATTATAAATTTGAAATCTAACGGTTGGATTTGGAGATACGTCCAAATCAAATTTGGAAAAGGTCGTTGTAAGTGCAGTTCGATGGCCATTGTTGGAAATCGACTGTACGGGCCTTGATAAAATTATTAAAAATATCAATAATTTGTGTAAAATCATAAGAAATGATTTGGGAAAAATTAGGAGGAAAAACTCCATATTTGAAAAGATAAAAATAGTTTTTATCGAAATGAACTAGTTGTGAACTAAAATTAAAACCCATTTATTTTTAAATAAATAAATCGGATTTGAAATGGGTTTTAAATAGAATTGATTTGTGGGTTTATCGTGAAGGGTGTTTTAAATAACACTTATTCTTTAACCCGATAGTAAATAGAATGTGATTTGGGTTTATCGTGAAGGGTGTTTTAAATAACACTTATTCTTTAACCCCGTAATAAATAGAATGTGATTTGGGTATATCGTGAACTGTCTTTTAAGTGACACTAGTTCTTTAACCCTGTAAAAGGAGTTTTAATGAATCCGCACTTAGATTGAAATGTGAATTGATAATTTAAATTATCAAATCTAGAAAAGGATCGAGAATGGAGTATCGCCAGTTTTGCTCCAAAGCGATAGTTAAACCTTTAATTAGATTTGAACGTGAAATGGTAATTAATTTTACCGATAACACCGCGGTGTTAGATATGGAGTATTACCAGTTTTGCTTCATGGGATGAATAGGTTGGGATTGGGAAATAAAATAAATAATTATTTCGGTGTGGTTTGCTAATCTCGACTAGTTTGGAAAACCATAATTTGGTTTGAAATGACATCCAGGATTGCCGAGAGTGTATAGTCCTGAGACATTTGCTAGAGTGTCTTGAACGTGGAGAGGAGCTTGCCCCTTGCCTCGACTCATGACGGAAACCCAATTTCCAATACGTGTATTGCGGTTTTAATTGTATAACTAGTATGGCGATATGATATATGGTACCCATGCCGTCTATGATTTATATTTATGATTGAAATTGTTTTGACACTATACACTTATTATAGTATCAAATGATTTGTTTTAAACGTACCAAGCATGTTTGGCTATTATAAGGGAAAACCCTATCCTCCGGCTTGCGTTGCATTGTGTAATGGGACCTGGCTCTTATAATAGCTTCATTTTTTGAAAAAGCATTGGGTTGTTTATCCTAAGCACTGGTATTCTTGGGAGGAAACCCGTTCCGTGTTATACGGCGTGGTCCCTTGAATCACTCTCTTTTAAAGTAAAGTCTTAAATAACTGTTTTAGTTCTCACACCAGTCACATGACTGACCTGGAGTTTATTGTTTTAACCTAAACTCTGGGTGCCCCTATTTTCGAAACGGGCAGCTAGTAGTTTTGGTTTTGCAGATTTATATTCACAGGATCCTGGTCTTACAGCTGGAATGATATCCGGAAAGCTCTGTATCCGTATATCACCTGCAGTTGTGCTTGTATTATTTTCCGCTACTATGTAATTTATTGTAATCTCTGATATTTATTGAATGTAATTTATTCATTTATACTCTGCATAGTCTTGTATTCTGATGGAATTGTTGTAATAGCAATGAAATGTTCTTCCGTCTGCGTTCTGTTTTGTCTTGTCCTCACAGTAATTCGATCTTTCTCATCTCTTCGGAGACCGAGGAAGTTCAGGTCGCTTCATTTGGTATCAGAGCTTTGGTTTACAGAGCTCGAGAACAAGACACATTAGAACCATACGAAAGAGTTCATCAGATATTGGATTAGTAATATCCAATTAGAATGACTCGTTAGAGATAGGATCGGTAGTATCCTAGAACGAGTGTGAAGAGTATATTTTTCAAATGAAAACAATTTTGTTTTGAAAATTTAAACCATTTTATACGTATTTGAATATTTATTTATTTTGAATTTGGACAATCCAATATATAAAGATTTTGCATATACGCGTCATGAACGTATATTCGAAGTTTTAATATATTAGATAGATATAGAATCACACTCTAGTCGCCCAGACCTGATTCTGATGATTGACGCGTCGTCATCAGTAATTATTTTCGTGTTTCGAAGGTGTGCTTTCTATATGTTTCCATCGACTGGTGTGAGAACAAAAACTTATATAGATAGATTTGTTTGTTGTGATTTGGCACCAAAAACATGATTTTCTGTATATGTATCAAATTTTATGAATTTGAAACGTAAATCCACTAATTGATTGATGATTGTGTTGTTTGTTTATTTATTTGATAATTTTGAACCATTATGCCTAATTGTACCAAATATTGAACTGTATTGAAAATTGGTCGCATTTGCTTGCATATACATATACTTGCATTGAACAGGTCATAGCAAGGAGTCTAGAGCAGAGAATAAAATTTGTTTGCCCGACAAATAGGTACATGTTTACTACATAATTTACTGTTTTGTTTGGGTGATGATGATTTTATGAGCCTATTGGCTAGCCGCTTGGCTTTTTCTTTTTCTTTTTGAGATCAGAAGGCCTTTATGGCAATTTCGGGATTTTCCCGTGGCTCCCGGTGCAGGGGAGGTTATGGCGAAATTTTTCGAAAATTTAGGGTGTTAGCCAAATTTTTGAAAATTTGAAAATTCTCAGAAATTGAAAAGTTGGAGGGTGGAAGCCAGAATGAACGTAGAGTTGATTAATCAAACCACTTTCGACTTCGTTCCTTTTCGGGGACGAAAAGTTTTAAGTGGGGGAGATTGTAACAACCCGAAAATCTGGGCCAGTTTAAATTTTTTATTTTGGCAATTTTAGCGAATTTTCTATATTTAAAATGAATTATTTTAAATAATATTGACGAGACATTTATTTTGAATATAATTCGAACGTATATATTATATACGTCGTCGTTAGAATATAAATAATTATATACAATTATAGATAGAATTGAAAATGGTGCGGTAGTTCGATAATTCGATTTCAAACTTCAATTGAATGTACCGGGTGCAAAACAATTCGGATTTTAGTGAAACCAAAAACATTAGGATCTAACTGATGATATCTTTCCAACGAATCCGAAAAATCAAAATTTTATAGTGGGAATCAAAAGATATGTCCACTTGAAAATCATGAATAGTCGCTATGGAATTCAGGCCCTTAAAAATGGACATTTTGCAAACGACCTCGGATTTAGACGAAACCACTTTTGTTGGGTCCGTGATGTCAAATTATTGCTAGGTTTAAAATTTCATAATTTTTCGAATCAATATGTGAGTGTGGCAAAGGCAAACGCGTTTGACCAGTTTCAGTTGATTTTAATCGATTGGAAAATGGCCATTTATCCAACGGTCTCGGAATTCGACGAAACTAGTTTTGTTAGGACCGTATCGTCAATACGAAGCTTGGAAATATTTTTCGGGAATTTTTAGAGTTCGTATGTGACCCCGGTAAATTGAAATGCGCGTTCAAATTCAATATATAGAGTTATATGTTGATTTTGACGAAAACTGATCGAAACGATCGAATCAGCCTATGATACATATCCCGTTGTGTTCGGAATGGGGGTAAAACGCTATGGGCGACAGGCGGTGGGCCTCGTTTAGAGGTTGTATGTAAAAGTCAACTTTTTGCAAATTAAATAATTAAATTAAAAAAAAATCCCTCCTTCCACCCCTTTATTTCCTCTGCCCCCCCTCTTCTTCATTTCGTAACAGAAAAAAAAGGAAAATCGAAAACCCCAAAACGATCGAGCCCCCCCCCCCCCCCCCCCGACGGCGATCGATGCCGCGTCGCCCCCCCAGGCGCCGGCGGCGCCACGCATACCCATACCCCCCCTTCTCCTGCGCTGGACCGAAGAACCCCCCCTCCTCCTCAGCCTCGCGATTGAACACCCCCATACGCCTGCCGCCGATCCCCCCTTTTTCCAGCCCCCTCCAACCGCTTCAAACCCCCCTCGCCACTAGCTGTAAGTCCTCTTCTTTCTATTATTTTAGTTTATATATAACTGATTTTTTTTCTTTATATTAAAATCGATTTTTAGGGATTATAAAAACTGATGTTGAAATGATAAAGATTTGATTTTGAAATGAATGAGAATTATAATTTTTATATAAGTAGGATATTAAAAATATGATTTTTATATTTTTAAAGTATTAAAAAATATAATCTTTACTATGTAGAAGATGTAAAAATATGATTTTTTTTATGTAGAGAATTAAAAATATAATTTTTACATGATAGAAATATTAGAAATATCATCTTTATATGTGTAGCAAAATAAAGATGTGATTTTTATAATGATATATTTGAAAAGGCGAAATCTTTATAATAGAAAAATAGAATTTTTATCTATATAATAGCATAGTAAAAATTCGATTTTTATATATTGAATAGCGAAGTAAAAATTTTATTTTTATATATTGAATAACATAGTAAAAATTCGATTTTTATATATTGAATAGCGAAGTGAAAATTCGATTTTTATATATTGAATAGCATAGTAAAAATTCGATTTTTATATATTGAATAGCGAAGTGAAAATTCGATTTTAATATATTGAATAGCGAAGTAAAAATTCGATTTTTATATATTGAATAGCATAGTAAAAATTCGATTTTTATATATTGAATAGCGAAGTGAAAATTTGATTTTTATATATTGAATAGCATAGTAAAAATTCGATTTTTATATATTGAATAGCATAGTAAAAATTCGATTTTTATATATTGAATAGCATAGTAAAAATTCGATTTTTATATATTGAATAGCGAAGGAAAAATTCGATTTGTTATATATTGAATAGCATAGTAAAAATTTGATTTTTATATATTGAATAGCGAAGGAAAAATTCGATTTTTATATATTGAATAGCGAAGTAAAACTTCGATTTTTACATATGTAGAGAATACGGGCAACGAAGGTGATAAAAAGGCGAGGACGATGAAGATTTCTATCAACGAAGAGTCGTAGTATTGGATAGCTATTGGTGAGAATTTCTCACCTTTCAAAATTTTTTTTTCTAGTTATATATATATACTAGGATGCAGACGGTGTTTAATAGCACCCGACACCCGTCATCCACAGACCATGGATGGCTTGTTTGTTTAATTGTTTGGTTGTGTAGTTGGTTAGATTATTTGGTTTGAATTGAATTGTTTGGTGAAATGGAATGGATTTGTTTGATGTGTGAATGGCGTGGGCCTTCACTAGACCGGGGATAAGGCTAGGCCTTGTCCCGTTTCTAGTATCGTGCCGTTATGCCGCCGAAATTTTCTAAGATAAATTAGAAAAATAAAAATATCATTTTATTAAAAGAGTGAACTGAATAGAAATTCATATGTTAAAATAAAATGTTTTATCGTTAAAAATATAATTTTTAACGTGAATATGAATATAGTGAATGTGAATAAATAAATATTCATTTACAAACCGAACGGTTTGTTTATATACACTGATTTGACTGACATTGATTGGGACGATAAATTTTACACATCGCCCAACTGCACAAATAAAATCTGTGTTTGACTGTTTGATACCCCACACGGGTGTTGGGATGAAATTTGAAGTTCACTCATCCTGATTGATTAAATATGTCGATCGATAGATTGACAGGCTGTTATAAGCGTTAGATATCTATATTTGATGCTTACACGGTGTAGTGCACTTTGGTTGATGGTTGATTAATTTTCAATGCTATTATATACGTGTGATGTATGAAAATCTATATAATTAATATTATATGTTGATTGATTGGGCCTCATTCCGATTTAGAAAATAAAGAATATTATAAAATAAAGGTTCATGTGTTGACCGTACTCATTCGTTGAGATTAGTCATGTGTTGAACGAAATATTTTAATAATAAAATTTACATCTTTATCAATATAAAATAAAGGTTCATGTGTTGATAGTACTCATCCGTTGAGATTAGTCATGTGTTGAACGAAATATTTTAAAAATAGAAATATTTGAAATAGAATATTTTAAAAATAGAAATATTTGTATAGGAAATATTTGAAAAAGAAATATTTGAAATAGAATATTTGAAAATAGAAATATATGAAGCCGTGTTGATTAGATTGACGCCATTTTGACGTGAACGATATTTATATCGATTTTATTCATTTTAAAATGAATATTGAAAAGTGTTTTCGAAATCGAATATTTTGAAATGAAATTTGAATTAAATTAATTAGAAAACGAATTTGATTTCAATTGAATATATAACAAATTTGAATTTGAATTGAATAGAAAACCAATTTGAATTGAATCGAATAGAAAACCAATTTGAATTGAATCGAATAGAAAACCACTTTGATTTGAATTGAATAGAAAACCAATTTGAATTGAATCGAATAGAAAACCAATTTGAATTGAATCGAATAGAAAACCACTTTGAATTGAATTGAATAGAAAACGACTTTGAATCGAATTGAATTGAAAACGAATTCGAATTGAATTGAAAGCGAATTGAAATGAATTCAAATTGAATTGAAATTTGAATTGAATAGAAATGAATTTTAAAACGAATTTATAAGGAAAAATTCAATTTTGATTTGAATTGAAATGGAAGTTGAAATTGTTTTTGAAACGAATTTAAAACGATGTATATAATTCGTTTTAAATAGAAATCGATGAAATATATATTATATATATTATATATATAATATAATGGCCTGAATAAAACGCGCCGCGCCGCGGTAGTTCGTGAATTTCGACCATTTATTTCAAACGGACATTACGGGAGATCCGACCGTCGGATTCTCCTAAAACTGGAACCGTTGGGTTCGTATCGAAAATAGATTTCTAACGAATATTAGAGATTTGAAATCTAACGGTTGGATTTGGAGATACGTCCAAATCAAATTTAGAAAAGGTCACTGTAAGTGCAGTTCGATGGCCATTGTTGGAAATCGACTGTACGGGCCTTGATAAAATTATTAAAAATATCAATAATTTGTGTAAAATCATAAGAAATGATTTGGGAAAAATTAGGAGGAAAAACTCCATATTTGAAAAGATAAAAATAGTTTTTATCGAAATGAACTAGTTGTGAACTAAAATTAAAACCCATTTATTTTTAAAAAATTAAATCGGATTTGAAATGGGTTTTAAATAGAATTGATTTGTGGGTTTATCGTGAAGGGTGTTTTAAATAACACTTATTCTTTAACCCGATAGTAAATAGAATGTGATTTAGGTTTATCGTGAAGGGTGTTTTAAATAACACTTATTCTTTAACCCGGTAACAAATAGAATGTGATTTGGGTTTATCGTGAACTGTGTTTTAAATGACACTAGTTCTTTAACCCTGTAAATGGAGTTTTAATGAATCCGCACTTAGATTGAAATGTGAATTGATAATTTAAATTATCAAATCTAGAAAAGGATCGAGAATGGAGTATCGCCAGTTTTGCTCCAAAGCGATAGTTAAACCTTTAATTAGATTTGAACGTGAAATGGTAATTAATTTTACCGATAAGACCGCGGTGTTAGATATGGAGTATTACCAGTTTTGCTTCATGGGATGAATAGGTTGGGATTGGGAAATAAAATAAATAATTACTTCGGTGTGGTTCGCTAATTTCGACTAGTTCGGAAAACCATAATTTGGTTTGAAATGACATCCAAAGGAAGATTAAAGGATAAATTTTAAAGAATTTATCTTGGATAAAATTAATGGGAACCTTTCCCTAAGAATTGGAATGAGGCGTATGTTGTGTTTGTGTAACATTTGTTTTTAATATACGCGGGTTGTTCGGAAAGGCCGGGTTTATACCCATTCTGAATAACCGATTCGGCGATAAGTCGAAGATGATGACGGTGGTCGAAGACCGGAAGTCTTCACATCGTTTGGATAATTATTGATGATCCTGATTGGGCTGTACACCCAAGAGGATGGAAATAGTTGGTGGTCGTCCAGACGTACTTGGAGATCGATGGATATGCTAGGAAAATGCCTCCGATTTCGTTCAGACCCAGAACGAACTTGTAAATGGATTGTGTGTCTGACATTGGATTTTATTCTGTGTTGATTGATTTCTGTTAAATATATATCTGTTTGGCGGCGAAGAATTTATTCTTTTGCCTAACGCCCTTCTCTGAGACGTACGAGCTTATAGGTTATATATCGATAGAAATCAATCGCATAGCATGAACTGCCTGTGTGGCACGCTAAGTTGCATTGATCAAGGCTTTTGTTGAAAAGCAAAGTCTTATGGTTGATGATCAATGCACGGCCTTTGTGGCGTAGCTTTGTGTATAACGTGAATTCGCGAGCCTCACACCTCGGTATGAGTCAAAAACGGGATACAGACTACAGGGAGAGCACGACGTTTCTTTCTAGCTTTGGTGGTGTCAGTGACTTACCAGCCCTAGCATTTATATACTTTTCATCTTTGTGGTTGTTGGAATGAGGCGCCTCGATTTTACGTCTGTAAGGACCGGGAAACGCGTGTTCAGGCATAATTAATCCTCTAACGTAAGTGAGGACCGACCCTGAAGCATCCAGGATTGCCTAGAGTGTGTAGTCCTGAGACATTTGCTAGAGTGTCTCGAACGCGGAGAGGAGCTTGCCCCTTGCCTCGACTCATGACGGAAACCCAATTTCCAATACGTGTATTGCGGTTTTAATTGTAGAACTAGTATGGCGACATGATATATGGTACCCAGCCGTCTATGATTTATATTTATGATTGAAATTGTTTTGACACTATACACTTATTATAGTATCAAATGATTTGTTTTAAAAGTACCAAGCATGTTTGGCTATTATAAGGGAAAACCCTATCCTCCGGCTTGCGTTGCATTGTGTGATGGGACCTGGGTCTTATAATAGCTTCATTTTTCGAAAAAGCAATGGGTTGTTTATCCTAAGCACTGGTATTCTTGGGAGGAAACCCGTTCCGTGTTATACGGCGTGGTCCCTTGAATTACTCTCTTTAAAAGTAAAGTCTTAAATAACTGTTTTAGTTCTCACACCAGTCACATGACTGACCTGGAGTTTATTGTTTTAACCTAAACTCTGGGTGCCCCTATTTTCGACACGGGCAGCTAGTACTTTTGGATTTGCAGATTTATATTCACAGGATCCTGGTTTTACAGCTGGAATGACATCCGGAAAGCTCTGTATCCGTATATCACCTGCAGTTGTGCTTGTATTATTTTCCGCTGCTATGTAATTTATGGTAATCTCTGATATTTATCGAATGTAATTTATTCATTTATACTCTGTATATTCTTGTATTCTGATGGAATTGTTGCAATAGCAATGAAATGTTCTTCCGTCTGCGTTCTGTTTTGTCTTGTCCTCACAATAATTCGTTCTTTCTCATCTCTTCGGAGACCGGGGAAGTTCGGGTCGCTTCATTTGTGGTAGTTTATTACAACCAAGTTGAGACTCATGCAAGTATACGATTCACTGTTATGCCAACATGATTTTAGATCCTTCTATGTATAATTTTATGATCATTTTTAGTGTAGTTGGGTCCATTTGGGTATTATGATTCATATGAATTTATGTTGAAATAGGCGTTAAGATTCAAGTGAAAACCATACTTTTGTATTAGTGACAAAAGCAAGCATCTTTGTGAACTTGTGTTAACCCTATGAACATGACTAGACTACGTTTGGTGTTATGCCTAATTGAAAATATGTTTTAGGCTTATGTTGTTATCAAAATCATGTGATAATATATGTGACACATAATTAAGTTAGGTTCACGTTTTAAATGAAAGTTTACATGACTAGATTAAAACCATGATTCATGTTTAGGTATGTTTCATGTCAAGATTATATGCTATTACAATGCAAGTTCACAAGTGCCTAATTTATGTTAATTAGATCGTTATGTTGCAAGTTCATGCGTTCACACACCCCTTTTGATGTTACTTAGGACATATATAAACACCATGTTCTAAGCCTCCCCTTTTCATGTGGCTAAGTTGGGCTTAAATGTTAAGCCCAACATATGTTATATTATAGCGAATGTATAAAACGGGGGTAATGACGTTGGGTTAAAAATATAAAACATATGTGTTGGCATGTCTGACGCATGCCAACGACCTTGAGAACATTTAAGTGGTATAAATTAATTTTACCCAATAAAGATGAATTTGAATAATGGGCTGCAAATATTTACATATAAAAAGGAAAGAGACAAAATATGTAACTTAGAAAATACGATGTGTTTAACCCGAGGTTGGATTGAGTTGTGACATAAACCTTCCCGGACCCGCCCGGTTGTCCAGTAGTCACAACAATACCTATCCAATGTGGGTGGTTAAACACTGAGCCCAATAAAGACCCGAGGTTAGACTGAGTTGTGAAGTAAGACTGCCCGGACCCAACCGGCAACAGGCAGTCACAATAATACCCGTCTAATGTGAGTGGTTGAGGCTTTAATAAGACAATTAAGGTTGAGTCAGGGTTGATAGGATTAAGTAAATTGAATTAATACTTAATCAAATTAAACATGCTAAACTATATAGACTGATTGGGGGTTAGGTTTATACAGAACACTTAACCAACTTAGCATGTTGGCTAGAAATAGAAAGCCTAGTAGCGCGAGACCCTTTTCAGCAGTAACCCTACAAGGTGTATCATGATACCCTGAACTAGGCAGGGTGGGGCACGATTACTGGGCTGACTGTAAGAGGTCAAATCGACGGCGATGGTGCAGCAGTGTAGGTTCTAACGGGGTGCAGCCGTGCACAGACTCCGGCACAGAAAAATTAGGCACTGGGCAGCAGTAGTATACCTGTGCATTCTAGAATTGTGTCGGGCCGCCACCATGGGACTTGATACACCCCATGGTGGGACCAGCATAGGTAGCTACAACATCGGGGGCCGTAAGACACATGTAACTATGCGAGTAGGAGCCGATCATTAGAAATGGATCACTTCACCCTGATAATGGGGTGCCTGTTGGGAACTAGTTTATAGGGGTGCAGAGATAATATGGGGTACGATAGTATATTCGACTCTAGACAACTTAACTTAGTTTATGGTGCTTCCCCATTTCCAGTTTGTACTTATCATGCTCATTTCTTTATTCATAGACTGAATAGTCCTAGACTTACTCAGGCTTTATGTCTGACTCTACTTTTCTTTCGTCTTCTTTTCTTTCGTTCCCCCCCAGGTCCACAGGGAGGGAATACCGCAGCTTGACCAGTTTTCACATCCAGCTTGAAGAGAAAGAATGTATTGCTTGGACCTCTTTCGTTTTGGACCTTGGCTTTGGATAGCAACTATGGGGATTTATGTAGTTTACTTATGTTTTTATGCTTCTTTAAGTTATGAAATCAAGACAGTTATGAAAATGTAATGTTTTTGGGAAGTATTATAAGACAATTATGGCATGGTTTGTGTAACACGTATTTTGATGAAATAAAAGTTGCTGTTGTTTTCCGTTGTTCAAAAATATGTGTATTTATATATGTCTTGTCTATCTGTGACTTATATTTATAAACCTCCAACAAAATTAGGGCATTCCCTTCGAGAGTGACCCTAACGAAGGTGGTGTGTTTCACTTGGTATCAGAGCATGGTTTACCAGATAAGATAAAAAGTTTTGAAAATTTATTTTCAAAAGAAAATTTAAAGAAGCATTTTTAAAGATAAAATGTTATTTTATTTTAAAAAGGCATAGTCCCCCAAAGCCATAGGTACTATCTTTTATCCTTCGTTTTGAATCTGTCCTGTTTGTTTCAGCATGTCCGAAGAACTTAACTTGCCAGAGGGTGTACCAATACCTGGTTGGTTTAGACGATTCTTAGAAGCAAGGGCCAATCAGCCAGGTTCCACTGTTCCTCCTCCCCCAGCTGCAGGAATTCATCCAGCTACAACAGCACCTCCTCCTCCACCTCCTCCACGTGGTAATGCTTTTGCTAAGATATGTAAAGATTTCAAAGCTATGGGAGGAAAGGACTTTCATGGAACCGAGTCCTTCGTAGCAGCCAGGAATTGGCTAAAGGAAACTGAGGACTTATTCGTCATTTTTGAGGTTGAAGATAGGCAGAGGGTACAACTGGCAGTATGGCTACTTAATGGAGAGGCTTCCTACTGGTGGGAAGTTACCAATGCAGAAAGACCTGTGGAAACATGGGAGGACTTTAGGGCAAGGTTTGAGGCTAAATTTCTCTCAGAAGCTGAAAGGAGTCTTCAGTTGGAAAAATTCTTATTTCTTAAGCAAGGGAATATGACAGTCAAAGAGTACGTTAATCAGTTCGATCAGCTGGCTAGGTTCGGACTGGACCTAGTCAACACTCCACACATGAAGGCTCTCCACTTTGTCAAAGGATTGAATGAGCCATTACACAGCTTGGCCATGACCCATATACCTATGGGGGCTACGTATGAAAGGTTGGTGCAGATGGCATTACTGAACGAAGAGGTTAAGGGCAAGAAGGAGACAAAGGCAGAAAGCTCTTAAGGAAAGAAGGAGGGTTTACAGCCTAAGAAGACAGACTTTAAGAAGGGCGGGAAAGACAACAAGTCCCAAGAGAAGAGGAAGTGTAATTTCTATGGCAAAGTGGGGCACTTAGTGAAAGATTGCCGGAAAAAGAAGGCCAAGTTGAATGGTGGGTGCTTTTCTTGCGGTGAGACATGCCACATGGCTAAGGATTGCCCAAAGAAACGAGGGCAGGGGCAGAAGGCTGGGTCCACCTCAGGGGCACAGGTTCATGTGCTAGAAGCGCCACCTCTGCAACAGCGAGGTTTAAATACTTCTGTAGAAAGTGTAGTTTATCTTTATGATCACACAGTTCGCACTTTATTTGATTCTGGCGCATCACACTCCTTTATTTCATCTGCTTTAGTAGAATCTCTACACTTAGAAACTAGTATGGTAGAGGACCCCTTAATTGTTTCAAATCCAATCGGGGGCTCGGCTCATTTGTCTATGATTTGTGTGGGATTGAAAATTTCTATTCTAAGCGTAGAATTTAGATGTAGTGCTTTTGTTTTGGGCTTCTCGGGATATGGTTTGATTTTGGGCATGGATTGGCTATCCAGTAATGGTGCCATCCTTGATTGTGAGAAAAGGGTGGTTAGGCTTCTGACCCAACTCGGTAACACTCTGGAAATTACTTGTAATCCCTCGTATGCGGTTATGCTTAGTTATCTTGAATCGCTAGATGCTTCTGTTGAGAGTTTGCAATCGGTTAGAGTGGTCCGTGAATATCCGGATGTCTTCGAAGAGGTGAAGGGCTTACCTCTGAAGCGGGAGATAGACTTCCACATATATCTTGTAGATAATGCAAAGCCTGTTGCGTTGCCCATTAGACACATGGCTCCACGGGAAAGGAAAGAGCTCAGTAAACAGGTTAAAGAGCTTCTAGAGAAGGGGTTCATTAGAAGGAGCATTTCAGAATGGGGCACTCCAGTGGTGTTTGCCACAAAGGCGGATGGTTCACTCCGTCTATGCGTTGACTATAGGGAGCTCAACAAGCTAACGAAAAAGAATAGGCACCCTCTCCCCATAATTGACGATCTATTTGATCAGCTTGTAGGAGCGTCAGTTTTCTCTCAACTCGATTTGGCGACCGGATTTCATCAGCTAAGGGTGGCTGAAGATAGCATCGATAAGACATCATTCAGAACCCCAGACGACTTCTTTGAATGGCTTGTCATGCCTTTCGACTTGATAAACGCACCCGCTTACTTCGTGGACCTGATGAGTAGGGTGTTCAGAGAATTCCTCAACAAGTTTGTAGTGGTCTTCGTAGACGATATCTTGATCTTCTCAAAGAATGAAGAAGAGCATGCTCAGCACTTAAGGGCAATCATGGAAACTCTGCGAGTCTATCAGCTAAAAGCCAAATTCTCCAAATGCCACTTTTGGAGAGAGGAAGTAAGGTTTCTTGGGCACGTAGTATCCAAAGAAGGGTTAGCTGTGGACCCTGCTAAGGTAGTAGCGGTACAGGATTGGAAGACACCAAGGAATGCAACAGAAGTCCGAAGCTTTCTCGAGCTAGCAGGCTTCTATCGGAAATTCATCAGAGACTTTACAAAAATATCAGCTCCGCTCACTAGGTTAACAAAGAAGAACCTAGCGTTTGCTTGGGATTTGGATTGCGAGTTTGCTTTCCAACGACTAAAAAGGGCTCTAACAACAGCCCCAGTTCTGACGTTGCCAGATGAAAACAAAATGTTTACGGTATACACGGATGCATGCGGGACAGGACTAGGCGCTGTCTTAATGCAAGAAGGAAGGGTAGTAGCTTATGGCGGGAGACAGTTGAAAGTTCATGAAAAGAACTACCTGACCCACGATCTTGAGTTAGCCGCCATCGTCTTTGCACTCAAGTCTTGGCGACACTATCACCTAGGTGAGAAGTTCGAACTTTACACTGACCATAAGTCGTTGAAATATCTTTTCTCGCAGAAAGATCTTAACTTGAGGCAACAGAGATGGATGGAGTTTCTTGCCTCATACGATTTCGAGATCTCCTACACTCCGGGCAAAGGCAACGTAGTGGAAGATGCGTTGAGCCGAAAGAAACTGACATTATGCCCGCTGTTTGTTGAAAGGCAAAGCCTAGAGTTTATAGCCAGCTTTGAATTTAGGCCCTCCTCTGATTTTGTACCCGGTTTGCTAGCATCTCTCGAAGTACACCCGACTCTAGTGGAATCAGTAGGGATAGCACAACGCGAAGACCCTCAGCTTGTAGAGACGATTGATAGGCTAATTAGGGGTGAGACTTCATGTCACCTCAACAGATACTCCATCGACGATAAGGGTTGGCTAAGGCGAGATGGAAGACTATGCATCCCACAGACAAGGGATTTAGTAAAGACGGTTCTCGAAGAAGCGCATCATTCCAAGATGACGATACATCCAGGCGGAGATAAAATGGACAAGGACATAAAGAGAACTTTCTTTTGGAGCGGCATGAAGAAGGACGTCGCAGATTTCGTTTCTAAGTGTATGCAGGTTAAGGCAGAACAGAAGAAACCTGGCTGTCTGCTCCATCCTCTTGAGGTCCCGCTGTGGAAGTGGGATAGCATCTCAATGGACTTCATTGATGGGCTGCCTAGGTCTAGAAGAGGCAACACTAGCATTTGGGTAATAGTGGATAGGCTTACTAAAAGCGCCCACTTTTTACTTGTCAAGAGTAAAAGGACTGCCTCATCCCTAGCATCTCTTTATCTCAAGGAAATTGTTCGACTCCATGGAATACCCTCCTGCATTGTTAGTGACCGAGACCTATCTTTACAAGTGAGTTTTGGCGGAGTCTGCAAGAAGCGGTAGGCACACAGTTATGCTTGAGTACAGCCTATCACCCCCAAACCGACGGCCAGACAGAAAGAGTGAATAGAGTTTTGGAGAACCTTTTAAGATTGTGCGTCCTTGACTTCGGAGGGACGTGGGAAGACCATCTTCCTTTGGTGGAATTTGCCTACAACAACAGCTACCAAGCCACCATCGGAATGGCGCCCTTCGAAGCTTTATATGGAAGACCGTGCCGATCGCCCACTTGTTGGTGGGAGTCTACTGACAAGCTCATACTTGGACCAGATATGATCCGAGAGACTTCCGAGAAAGTAGACTTGATACGAAGAAGGATGAAGACGGCCCAAGATAGACAGAAATCCTACGCCGGCAAGAGAAGGACCGACCTTGAGTTTGAGGTTGGGGACAGAGTTTTTCTTAAGGTATCTCCTCTAAGGAACGTTGTTCGTTTTGGATCCACAGGAAAGATGGCACCGAGGTTTGTAGGACCATTTCCTATTATCGAGAAAATTGGGAAAATGGCCTATAGATTAGAGCTACCTGAAAAACTAGCTGGAGTTCACAACGTTTCGCACCTCCAAAAATGTCTACATGAATCTGCTGAAGTGGTACAGCCAAACATCCTAGAAGAAGCCGAAGTGGAACGCGAAGCAACCGTGAGAAGAGTTCCAACACGCATCTTAGGAACTGAAGTGAAAAAGCTATGCAACCGCGAAGTCAAGCTCATCAAAGTTCAGTGGAGCGACGCCGAGGAAGACGCAACTTGGGAAACTGAGGCTATAATACGCGCAGCCTACCCTTTTCTTTTTGAGGGTACATCTTTGATCTTTCTTTTTCCTTAAGTTGTGCTTTTATCTATCTTTTTAGGGTATATCTCCTCGACCTTATCTTTTAGATAGAAACCCTTTGGATGAAAACATGTAATTGAAACATGTTATGGATGATGGCTGCAAGTGGTTGCAAGTGATTGCTAGTGGTCGCTCGTGGTTGCATATACACACACAATCTAGGTTTTAGATCGGCTCAGTCACTTTATATTGCATATGCATATATGTATTTATATTCGTATATGGTTGAAGTTTAATGTGTTGTCATATGGATGTTGCATTTATATGAATGATTGTGCACTCATGTAGAATCATGAATAGGAAAATTTGCATACATAATGGATTCATGACACTTACATAATTTGCATTAAGGAGGTCAACTGAATCAGTAGACCGCCTGATTTTGCATTAGATAAGTACATGTACACACACTTCGCATATGATCATGAAGCATTAGAAGTCTTTTAAGGACAATGGATGCTCGTGTTTGATGGATGAGTAGATGGACGTTTGGATGTTAGGATGTACATTCTTCCTAAACTTGAAGATTTTGGGGACGAAATCCTTTTAAGTAGGGGAGAATGTAACACCCCGTGTATTCTATAACAGTGAAATTCATAAATTAAAGTATAATTAACTCCAAATCAAAGAATTAAGGGAAACGGGATATGCCATTGCGTTTGTCTCGGAATTCTGCTTGAGATAGAGTCCGAGTTTGCGTAAAACGGACTCCGTATGAGGGAGATATGACCTCCGGAAGTTTCAGAATTCGGTTTAAAATTCAAACAGGCAGAAACAGAGTTCAAAATTCAAAAATCGGACCCAGATTGGGCTGGGCGGGAATTTTCTCACCTAAGGCACCCAGGTCGACTGGGTAGTCGACCTGGGGCACCCAGGTCGACTGGGTAGTCAACCTAGGGGTCGACTGGGTAGTCGACCTGGGGGTCGACTGGGTAGTCGACCTGGCCCCTGAGCCAGGCCGAACCCAGCCCCTCCTGGCTGGCCTGGTCTGTGCTTGGCCGAATTTCTGGACTTTGTCTTGCCACTAGGGCTAGGTGTCAGCTCCTGATTGGTTTCTCTTCCAAACGAACGGCTAATATTAATCTAAGCTCCATCGACGGTGCTAATCAATTCACAAACTCTATAAAAAGGACCTAAGACTCCACCTAATTCACACAAATAAAAATCTTGAGACCGTCATGCTGCTGAAGAAAGACTAGGAATGGCCGTTGATTCAGGAGTTGATTCAAAAGCTTAAAGCAACGATAATTAAATCAAAACAACGCCTACAACAAAGGATAGCATCTTCAAATTCAGAATTCAGAATCCTGAATTGAAGAATCGTCATACGTTGTAAGTAGAGTGCTATTCCGATGTGAATGAATAATTGAGTTTTGATTTGTGTAAAATGAGAAATGGAATTTTACTTAATTTGTGGTTATGATAATTCATAATTGTATGTTGCTATGATTCTAATTATGAATTGATTCGGGATGTTGTGGTATAATGATGTTAGACCTATTGGATATTTGCAAGTATATGATTCATGTTGAAAGTTAACAACTATATGTTTGTGTTAGTTTATTACAACCAAGTTGAGACTCATGCAAGTATATGATTCACTGTTATGCCAACATGATTTTAGACCCTTCTATGTATATTTTTATCATCATTTTTAGTGTAGTTGGATCCATTTGGGTATTATGATTCATATGAATTTATGTTGAAATAGGCGTTATGATTCA
Source organism: Allium sativum (assembly GCA_030737875.1). Taxonomy (NCBI): domain Eukaryota; kingdom Viridiplantae; phylum Streptophyta; class Magnoliopsida; order Asparagales; family Amaryllidaceae; genus Allium; species Allium sativum. The sequence continues at coordinate 699,590,191 of CM060924.1, read as the reverse complement.
AGTGAAAACCATACTTTTGTATTAGTGACAAAAGCAAGCATCTTTGTGAACTTGTGTTAACCCTATGAACATGACTAGACTACGTTTGGTGTTATGCCTAATTGAAAATATGTTTTAGGCCTATGTTGTTATCAAAATCATGTGATAATATATGTGACACATAATTAAGTTAGGTTCACGTTTTAAATGCAAGTTTACATGACTAGATTAAAACCATGATTCATGTTTAGGTATGTTTCATGTCAAGATTATATGCTATTACAATGCAAGTTTCCAAGTGCCTAATTTATGTTAATTAGATCGTTATGTTGCAAGTTCATGCGTTCACACACCCCTGTTGAGGTTACTTAGGACATATATAAACACCATGTTCTAAGCCTCCCCTTTTTCATGTGGCTAAGTTGGGCTTAAATGTTAAGCCCAACATATGTTATATTATAGCGAATGTATAAAACGGGGGTAATGACGTTGGGTTAAAAATATAAAACATATGTGTTGGCATGTCTGACGCACGCCAACGACCTTGAGAACATTTAAGTGGTATAAATTAATTTTACCCAATAAAGATGAATTTGAATAATGGGCTGCAAATATTTACATATAAAAAGGAAAGAGACAAAATATGTAACTTAGAAAATACGATGTGTTTAACCCGAGGTTGGATTGTGTTGTGACATAAACCTGCCCGGACCTGCCCGGCTGTCCAGTAGTCACAACAATACCTATCCAATGTGGGTGGTTAAACACTGAGCCCAATAAAGACACGAGGTTAGACTGAGTTGTGACGTAAGACTGCCCGGCCCCAACCGGCAACAGGCAGTCACAACAATACCTGTCTAATGTGAGTGGTTGAGGCTTTAATAAGACAATTAAGGCTGAGTCAGGGTTGATAGGATTAAGTAAATTGAATTAATACTTAATCAGATTAAACATGCTAAACTATACAGACTGATTGGGGGTTAGGTTTATGCAGAACACTTAACCAACTTAGCATGTTGGCTAGAAATAGAAAACCTAGTAGCGCGAGACCCTTTTCAGCAGTAACCCTAAAAGATGTATCAGGATACCCTGAACTAGGCAGGGTGGGGCACGATTACTGGGCTGACTGTAAGAGGTAAAATCGACGGCGGTGGGCAGCAGTGTAGGTTCTAACGGGGTGCGGGCGTGCACACACTCCGGCGCGGAAAAACTAGGCACTGGGCACCAGTAGTATACCTGTGTATTCTAGAATTGTGTCGGGCCGCCACCATGGGACTTGATACACCCCATGGTGGGACCAGCATAGGTAGCTACAACATCGGGGGCCGTAAGACACATGTAACTATGCGAGTAGGAGCCGATCATTAGAAATGGATCACTTCACCCTAATAATGGGGTGCCTATTGTGAACTAGTTTATAGGGGTGCAGAGATAATATGGGGTACGATAGTATATTCGACTCTAGACAACTTAACTTAGTTTATGGTGCTTCCCCATTTCCAGTTTGTACTTATCATGCTCATTTCTTTATTCATAGACTGAATAGTCCTAGAATTACTCAGGCTTTATGCCTGGCTCTACTTTTCTTTCGTCTTCTTTCCTTTCGTCCCCCCCTCCCCCAAGGTCCACAGGGAGGGAATACCGCAGCTTGACCAGTTTTCACATCCAGCTTGAAGAGAAAGAATTTATTGCTTGGATCTCTTTCGTTTTGGACTATGGCTTTGGATAGCAACTATGGGGACTTATGCAGTTTACTTATGTTTTTATGCTTCTTTACGTTATGAAATCAAGACAGTTATGAAAATGTGATGTTTTTGGGAAGTATTGTATGACAATTATGGCATGGTTTGTGTAACACGTATTTTGATGAAATAAAAGTTGTTGTTGTTTTCCGCTGTTCAAAAATATGTGTATTTATATCTGTCTTGTGTATCTGTGACTTATACTTATAAACCTCCTCCAAAATTTGGGCATTCCCTTCGAGAGTGACCATAACAGAGGTGGGGTGTTTCATGTTTCAACAAGCATAACATTAGCTAAAAAAAGCAGCAATACAGGGTTGCCGCTGAGAAGAAACAAAGAGGGAAAAGTCCAAAGCAGGAGCTTGAGTACAACGATTTGAAATGCATGACAAACAATCACATTAGCTTATTCAGTAGACTGAAATGCAAGAGAAGCAGACATAGGATTTGGATCATGCACAATATGTTGAAGTGTATGCTAATCAGCAGCAAGAGCTCATGAAAAACTAGCTTTAAGTGTTTGTTATGTATATATTTTTATATTTTTCAGATAAAGATAAATAGTTTTATCTTTTTTAGAAAATGTAGAACAACTTGCAATAATGATCTAAATCATACTGTGTAATATAATATAAGTAAAATTGGGATCATTGCAGAAGCTGTAGTAGGGAAGGTCTTATGGATAGAGGGACAGACTCCAGAACAGTTGAACATGTATATATTTTTATCTTTTTCAGATAAAGATAAATGTATTTATCTTTTTGTAAAAGAACACTAGTTATCTCAACATATTTTTTGCAAATTGCATAAAGATTGTATATCAGCATTAACATAAATAACAAAGATAAATCTAAATACATACATAAAAAATTAACATTTTGATTCTTTAACCAAAAAATAAAAGCAATTAACTTTCCAAATGAAAGATAAAATCATTTAGCTTTTCATTTATAAGATTGTAGATAGATTTCTTTAATATGAATTGGAAAATGAATTAAAAACTCCTATGCTAAATTTACATTAAAATAAGCTAGTAAATTTAACCATAAAAACCAACAACTAGTCTTAAGACACATTATACAGTCTTAAGTTAACCAATGTTTAGCAATATTTTATTTGATGCGTTTTATCTTTTTATTCAAGTTGCGGTACTTTCTTGTTTATGTTGAGAAGCTAATGCCATTTTGTTATTCAGATCACATGTACACAATGATTTTAAGTTGTCAGCCGATTGTTGTTCTTAATCTCTGATATAACCAGTGGTTGCAAAATGAAACTAAATTATAAACAAAAGAAAGGCATAATCATAGCTCAGTATCAACTTATAAGATGCAATCTGTGTTCGTACTTGTGGAAAAAAATAAAAAGCCGTATGTTTATTTGTTGATATTGTATTGACTGGTGCAATAGTATATTAGCATACATGCTAACAAGAAATGTGCTCTCGAATCAATAAATATCCATATAAGATAAACATAAATATCTTCTTTTATTCAAAGACATAAACACATTGTCGATTTTATTCTAATGAAGAATTCAAAATAAATAAATTTGAGAAAGATAAATACATTTATCTTTTCATTAGTATCCCACTTTTATTCTCATTAACAAGCCTAAATATTCCAAACAGCTTCGAAAGATTGGATCAAAAGCAAAGAATACACACAACAAAAACATGACATATTAAGAACTGAAGCCAATAATTCTCAATCCAATCAACCTTCCTTGAAATAAAAATTAGCTTCAATTTTATTAGTAAAAATGAATACATCATCTTAGACTGTTGCATATTCTTTTACATTGCATTAAATTCTAATGTTCCATATATACAGATGTACATTCTTATCGTTGTAGAACTTCCATTGAAGCGATGGTTAAAAGCTTTCCTTCAGTGCCATCCTTTTTTTATTTTTTTTCTTCTGTCAAATATCACAAAAACCTAAGCAAAAGAAGAAACTATATTACGACATCCTAAAAGAAAATTGCAGAAGTTATATGTTTATAATTTCAAAAAGATAAATACATTTATCTTTTTGTAGAAGTTATATGTTTTCATGCAATATAATATACAAGTTTATCATTTAGTAAAAGATATGGTGTTCACAATATCATTCGGAATTTTTAGCAACAAATTTACCTATATGAATGGAGTCCACATCTAACCAAAGAAAAGAAAAAGAGAGCAAAATTTTGCAATTTCATGTGCCAGAAAACTTTTCGAATTTGAATAAACGCACAAACATAAATCAACTAAGATAAAAGTGATATTATATTCAAGAGTTGATTCATATGCAGGAGCATATTAAAGTAATTACACAATTCACGTAACTTACAAAATTTGAAGTCAATCTGAATTGAACTGATGGAAGAGGCCACGCTCTCCATCCTTAAAGAGAATCACGTAGAGCACCCTATTTTTTGATACAAATCATTCAGACCTCACCAAGTATTTTTTTCATGAAGAACCTCCATTTTATTTCAGTCTGGCATGAATCGAAATCACCATTTTACTTAAGGATACATTTTAGATCTGACATGAACCTCGCCGCAACACCTCGTCGCCTTCCTGCATTGGTCACACTCTCGAGGCCAATCCTTCCTAAAAACTATTTAAGAAGATCACCTCAAAAAGTAAGTGAAAGTTGATTTGAGTTGGGAAGAAATAATTGCGTTTTATTTGAGAAAACCGAAAGCTAATGTGTTTTGAGAACAAAACGATCGATTTTGTCCTAGAAATTATTTGTTTTAAACCGACGTCCTTAAAACAAATTGGACCAGACTAGTAAGCCCTTCACGCAAATTTCCACTTTTATAAATATGTTTATAAAGTTTATATTTTTGTTTTCGTATGATTTCCTACTTTATGATACTCATTTATAACACTATATTTTAATTTAAGAGTTTCCAAAATTATATTTATATCTAAACACTTGAAAAATGCTCAAAAACCAATTTTGTACTATGTGTATGTCGACATACAATCAACCCCATGTCGGCATATAACTATTATTTTTTTATATTTGAAAGGAAGTGTCTTTTCACTATTAGTGACGGTTCTTGAAACAACCCAAACTTCCCCGTAAAGGAAAGTACAGATTGAATTGAGAACACGACATATCAGAACACAAACAGAAGAACATTTTATTGTTATTACAACAATTACATCATAGTATAAGAATATTCTAGTGTATGAGTAATTGTTAGACATTGGAAATACAACATCAGAGATTTAAATTACATTTTAAAATACATAGCAGTGGAAAAATAATACAAAATACAACTGAAATAAATACACGGATACAGAGCTTTCAGAATATCGCCTTAGCTGTAAAACAGGATCCTGTGAATATAATATCTGCAAAATCAAAACTACTAGCTGCCCGTGTGGAAAATAGGGGCACCCAGAGTTTAGGTTAAAATAATAAACTCCAGGTCAGTCATGGGACTGGTGTGAGAACAAAAAGAATTATTAATCTTAAATTTTAAAGTTGGGAATAATGCCACCACGACATATAACACGGAACAGGTTTACTCAACCTGAATCTTAGTTTAAAATAAAACAACACAATGTTTTTTGGAAAAATGAAGCTATTATAAGACTCGGGTCCTATCACACAATGCAACGCAAGCCGGAGGATAGAATTTTCCCTTATAATAGCCAAATATGCATGATACGTGAAATTTCATCTTTTATTATTATTACTATAAGTGTACAGTGTCAAAAACAACTTCAAGTATAAATGTATCAATCATAGACGACATGGGTACCATATATCATGTCGCCATACTAGTTCTACAATCAAAACCGCAAGATGTCCTATTGGAAGTTGGATTTCCATCATGAACCAAGGCAAGGGATCGTCCTTACCAAATTCCAGACAATCTAGCCCATATCTCAGGATACAGTCGCAACTGCACCTAGGAAGCGCTAGGGCCGGTCATCCGTCGATGATTAGTTATACAATAAACTATATGTTAGCCTGCCCTTTTGGGGCATAAAATAATATGGTCAGTAATGTCGACCAGAACATCTATCGATAAATATATCTGAGGCGCCTCTCTATCCATCAAGTAATAAGCAACATCCATATGAGCGAACAGTCTGGGCTCCATACAATGACGTTACATCTAGAAACTAACATATGTCCATTTCCTCTTTGGTCCTTCTCCCGTTTCTGGTTCATACCGGGGTGTGAGGGTCGCGAAGTAACGCTATACACAAAGCTATGCTAATAAAAGTTGTGCTTTAATTATCAACAACAAGGCTCTGCTTTTCAATAAAAGCCTTGATCATTTGCACCTTAGCATGCCATATTGTCAGTCCATACCACACCATTGATTTCTTCCAATATATAATCTCTGAGCTCGTACATCTCAGAAAAGGGTGTTAAGCAAGAGAATAAATTCTCCTCCACCACACAAATATATATTTAGTAGAGATCAACAAATATAGCATAAAGTAATACAACGTCAGAGAATACCATCCGTTTACAAGTCCGTTATAGGTTTGAACGAAACCGAAGGTACCTTATTCCTCATCCCATATGTACAATACAGGAGAGAGGTCCTCGCATATCCGTCGATCTCCAAGTACGTTTGGTTGATCACCACTTATTACCTTGTCTTGGGTGTACGGACCAATCAAGACATCAGTAATCACCCAAACGATGTGAAGAACTCCGGTCTTCAACCACCGTCTTCATCTTCAACTCTTGATCGTCGCATTAATTATTCAGAATGGGTTAAACCCGGTCTTTCCGAATAATTCGTGTATTTTATAATCAAGTGCTTTAAAAACAATCATACGCCTCATTCCAATTCAGAATACTCTTTAATATAAAATATTCACATTTTTAATCTAATTAAAGATCCATTAAAACTCTAGTTCTTTTTTAATCCAAAAAATCATTACTTAATGATTATTCAAATTTATGAAATTAATATTATCTTTAATTGGGTTAAAGCACCAATGTCATTTAAAACACAGCTCATGATAAACCCAAATCATTTTCCATTAACTATGGAATCTTCAGGGAAAACAGGTTAGTATATAATCGATATAAATTTCCATATCAGACTAATAATGTAAATGGAATAACGGCTAGGCCTTTTTAAATTCCATACATAGTAATGGTCTTCATTCACATAAGCTTATTTTGATTATTATTAAATCGAATTCCCTTTAATTCCAGTTTATTCTATTAAATTGGAAAACTTTACTTTGGCAAAATTTCCTTTTAAACCTTAATAAAAGATTAATAAATTCCGTGTAAATCTTTATAAAAGATTTATAAATTCCAAATAATATTTTACTGCTAATTGGGATTAAAGAATGAATGTCGTTTAAAAACATTTTTCACGATAAATCCACAATCAACTTTCATTTCAATTCTAATTAAACATTAATTAATTAGTAAACTTTTCTAAATCTGAATTAATAGATTTATTCTTTTCACACGGGGTTTAAGAACAGTGTTATTGAAGACACCATTCTTGACAAACCCGAAATCCAATTCTTTTTATTTAATTCCAATTAAATATTAATTAATTAGATAATTTCACTAAATCTTAATTTAAAGATTTATTCTAGTTAATAACTAGTACATTTCGATAAAAATATATCTTTATCTTCTCAACTATGGAATTTTTCATCAAAATCTTTCCAAACCATTAATTATGATTTTACCTAATTTTTCCATATTTTTAATAATTTTATTATCGCCCGTACAGTCGGTTTCCAATAACGGGCACCAAGCTACATCCATAGCGACCCTTTTCAAATTTGATTTGGACATGATCCTAAATCCAACCGTAAGATTTCAAACTTCTTATATTCACTGGAAATCTCTTTTCGATACGAACCCAATGGTTCCAGTTTTAAGAGAATCCGACAGTCGGAACTCCCGTTACATCAATTTGATGTTAATGGTCGAAATTCGCAAACGTTTGTTGCGCGGCGCGTTCTATTCAAGCCATTATATATATTATATATATTATATATTTCATCGATTTCCATTTAAACGTATTTATAAAATATTTATAAATTCATTTTAAAACGATTCCAACTTCAATTTCAATTTTAAAACAAAATTGAGTATTCTATATCTTTATCATATTAAAATTTTCAAATTTTCAAAATTTTAAATCACTTCTTTTTCGGTATTCATTATAAAATGAATAAAATCGATCGATAAACCCGTTCGAGTTAAAATGGCGTTTCTATACTTAACCCGGCTTCATATTCTTATATTTTTATGTCCATCTAAAAACAGACATCGAAATCGTGATTTTTTTCTTCACTGAATATTATTTTAAAATATTCGTTATTTAAAATATTCTTTATTTTAAAAGATTCTTTATTTTAAAATATCCTTTACATTAAAATGTTATGTTACATTAAAAATGTTCTTTTACATTATTTACATTATAAATGTTCTTTTGTATACAAAATGTTCTTTTACATTATTTACATTACAAATGTTCTTTTATATATAAAATGTTCATTTACATTATTTACATTATAAATGTTCTTTTATACAAAAAAATGTTCTTTTACATTATTTACATTATAAATGTTCTTTTTCATATAAATGATTCTTTTTCATAAAATGATCTTTTTATATACATGATTCTTCTTCATATAAATGTTCTTTTTCTTATAAACGTTCTTTTTCATATAAATGATCCTTTTTACATTAACATGGTTCTTTTTAATAATAATTCTAAATGTACATTAAAATTATCAATTTAAATGTTTCACCCAATATTTTTAAAACATGTCTAAATTTATGATTCATACATACATACATACATACATATATATATATACATACACACACAATAAAAGTAAAATTTTATTGTAAAACCATTTTCGACAATTCCTAGGTTCATAAATACAATAAAAAGATATTTTTTATTATAAGTCAATTTTTGATAATTTTCGTGTTCCTACATATAATAAAAAGAATGATTTTTATTGCAAATCAAATTTAAATCATTAACATGTTTCTACATACAATAAAAAGACAAATTTTATTGTAAATCATATTATTATAATTTTATGTTCCTACTTTGACAATAAAAAGAACATTTTTATTATTAATCAAAATATGACAATAAACATGTTTCTAAATGACAATAAAAAGATTAATTTTATTTGTTAATCACAATATGGTAGTAAACATGTTTCTAAACGACAATAGAAATATTAATTTTATTGCTACTCAAAATATGACAATAAACATGTTTCTAAAGGATAATAAAAATATGAGCTTTAATTGCAAATCATTTTATGTTCCTAAATGATAATAAAAAGATGAACTTTAATTGCAAATCATTTTATGTTCCTAAATGACAATAAAAAGATGAACTTTAATTGTAAATCATTTTATGTTCCTAAATTACAATAAAAAGATGAACTTTAATTGTAAATCATTTTATGTTCCTAAATGACAATAAAAAGATGAACTTTACTTGCAAATCATTTTATTCCTAAATGACAATAAAAAGATGAACTTTAATTGCAAATCATTTTATGTTCCTAAATGACAAAAAAATGAACTTTAATTGCAAATCATTTTATGTTCCTAAATGACAATAAAAAGATGAACATTAATTGCGAATTATTTTGTGTTTCTAAATGACAATAAAAAGTTGAACTTTAATTGTAAATCATTTTATGTTCCTAAATGACATTAAAAAGAAGAACTTTACATATTATTATAATATTATAATAATAATCTTTTCAAAAGGTCTAATTTTGAAATCTAATCTTTTAATAAAATTGATTAAAACATCTACTCGAGTAAAAATGACGCAAATCTGCTTAAATAGGCTTCATTCACTTAATTATTTTCAAAAACCATGTTTTGATTCTTTAACTGTATATTTTATAAAAAAAACATTCATATAATCCTAAATTGAAATGATCAATTACCATATAATTCTGATTATTTGGATTTCATACATCGCATGTATTCTATAATAATGATGAAACATCCAAATAACAAACAGAGTGCATTTTACAATTAATCACAAGAGAGATGTGTGATTAGAATATCATCCCAAGACCCGTGTGGGGTTTCAACCAACACATAACAAAATAATAAATTATTATTTGTGCACTTGGGCGATGTGTGAAAATTATCGTCTCAATCACATAAACAAGTCAGGTAACATGTAAATGGAAGTGTAATCATATTTAAATTATCATAAATATATTAACCTTATTTTACATGTTAAATACTCCCAATCTCAATCATAACATAACATCCAAATCAACAATCATCCATACGATTGATAATCAACCACAAATATTTCAATCGCAGATAATTAATGTACATTCAGTTATAAAAATAAATAATTGTAAAAATGATTGAGTGAGAAAGAGTTCTCACCTTTGTTTCTACTCCGTTAGTTTTTGATTTTCGTCGCGCTCGCCATTTTGTCGGTTTACGCACTCGGTTTCACTGTTTGGCTCTAACTTCTGCAAATGAACTCCAATCTTCACCAAACTCTTTTACTAGCACAAACATGCCATTTCGGACTACTTTCGCCTAGTGGACTTTATTCCAAAAGTGCTCTGATTCGTCGGAAGTCGTGTATCTTCGCAGCAGGTCTGCTGTCGTAAATCGCATTTTCTGCACAGTTCCGAACTCCAAAATTCGACTTCCATATACTCAAATCGAAGAGAAAATCATGATCTACAACTTTGGTTTTAAGAAGTTTTGGCCAGAAATGTATGGTTTGAAAGTTATTGAGGAAAGAAGGACAGGGGGTTATTTGCAAATTGGGAATTTTGTGAAAAGGGGGATTTTTTAGGAAGCGGGGCCCACGGCCGGAGATGGGTGGTGCTGAGGTGGTGGCAGGCCTGACTAGAGGTGGGTAAGGCGTGGGGTGGTGGTGGTTGTGCGGCGGTGGGGTCCATGGTGGCGGCGGTGGTGGCTTTTAGTTCTAGGGTTTTCAAAGAGGGAAAACGAAAGAGAGAAGGAAAGAGAAGAGGAGGAGGAGGAAAAGAGAGAAGAAGGGGAAGAGGAGGAGGAGGACTAATCAACGGCTTGAGGAGGGAGGAGGGGCGGCGACAGTGGTGAATAGGAGGAGGAGGCCATTAATTGGTTTTTGGAAAGAAAAAGGGGAAGAAGGAAATAATGAATTAGAAAAGGAGAGGAAGAAAGGCTGCTGCCTTTGAAGAGGAGAAGGAGAAGAATTAGTTTTGTGTTTGGGTTAGGGTGAAGTTCAGGATATTATATAGGTGAGAGAATTTTTGTTTTAACCGCTCGTATATTTTAATCTTTTTAATTATACTAACTTTAACCCCTTATGTGGTTAATTTTATTCAATTTAGGTCCGTTTTCATGGTTTAAAAATCCGTGTGGTCACCTATGGATTCCATTCTCGATAAAAATTGACATGCAGCCATTCTTTGATATTACGGATCCAAAGAAACTGATACTCGTCGAATTCCGAGTCCGTATGCACAAATAGTGAATATTTAAAGTCAGAATATTGACTATTTTACACTAAAAAATCAATTACGATCACATATTGATTCTAAAAATCATGAAACTTGGAATTTATCATTATTTGACGATACGAATACAGAAAAAAGTAGAATCGCATTCGGAGGTAGTTTGCAAAAATTCACTTTTTAAGGCGTATATATATTATATTAAAAATATATATTTATATAAATAAATTCCGAATCTCGAAATATATCGGTGTTTATACTTTTCGAATTTAGAAACGTCATTTTGAACTCAATGGAAGTGGTTTCGAGTTCAAATTCCTTCGTATGCAAAAAGTAGCTTTTTGGGCCATATATATATATTATATATATATATATTATAACGACTATTCTGAATTTTAAACTGGGCATAACATTCAATTCCCGTAATGAAATCTGGATTTTTCCCATTCGTTGGAAAGACCTTTTTAAATAGATTGTTATATTTTTGATTTTATTGAAATCCGATTTATTTGGAATCATGTACATTTATTTGAAATCGAATTTTCAAACTACCTCGCCATTTCAGGCTCGTTATATAATTAAAATAAATTTATACGTTCTAACTTTGATTTAAAAAAAAATTCATCATTATTATTTAAAATAGATTATTTTAAATATTAAAATTGCTAAAATAGAATTTTTAAATTGGTTCAGAATACCCGGGTTGTTACAATCTCCCGCATTTTAAATCTTTTCGTCCTCGAAAAGGAACGGAGCTGAAAGTTGTCTAACCAACCAACTCAACTTTCAATTCTAATCAATTTTCAATTCAGTTCAATATTGAATTCATTTTAGCTAAATTTATCATTTTTTTATATATTGGTTTAAATTAATTATAACTCCAATAATTTAATTCGTTAAACTAATTATCAAACATCACAACCAGCAATCAATTAGGTGATTAATTTTTCAAATATATATAACTTTTATATATAGTCAAAAATCATATTTTTGAAGTCAAATCACAACAATAAACCTAATCTATATTTTGGTTCTCACACCAGTCAATGGAAATATATAGATATACCACTTTTGAAACTCGAACACAAATACTGATGATGGAGCTCCATCATCAAAATTATCTCCAGTCGACTAGAGTCTGATTCTATATCTATCTGGTATATTAAAACTTCGTATAAACGTTAATAACGCGTATATTTAAAATCTTTATATACTCTATTGTCCAAATTAAAATAAAATAATATACTCGAATACGTATTTTAAGATAATATTTTCTAAACTATATTTGTTTTCAACTTTTATTTTAAAGAAAATTATACTCTTCACACTCGTTCTAGGATACTACTGATCCCATCTCTAATGAGTTATTCTCAATGGATATTACTAAGCCAATCTCTGATGAATTCTTTCATTCGGTTCTAATGTGTCTTATTCTCGAGCTCTGTAAACCGATGCTCTGATACCAAATTAAACGACCCAAACTTCCCCGAAAAGGAAAGTACAGATTGAATTGAGAACACGACAAATTAGAACACAAACAGAAGAACATTTTATTGTTATTATAACAATTACATCAGAGTACAAGAATATTCCAGAGTATGAATAATTATTACACATTGGAAATACAACATCAGTGGTTTAAATTACATTTTAAAATACATAGCAGCGGGAAAATAATATAAAATACAACTGAAAGAAATACACGGACACAGAGCTTTCCGAATATCGCCTCAGCTGTCCACCAGGATCCTATGAATACAATATCTGCAAAACCAAAACTACTAGCTGCTCGTATGGAAAATTGGTGCACCCAGAGTTTAGGTTGAAACAATAAACTCTAGGTAAGTCATGGGACTGGTGTGAGAACTAAAACAATTATTACTTTTAAATTTTAAAGTTGGGAATCATGGGACCATGTCGTATAACACAGAACGGATTTACTCCACATGAATCTTAGTTTAATATAAAAAAACGCAATTCTTTTCGGAAAAATGAAGCTATTATAAGGCTCTAGTCCCATCACACAATGAAACACAAGCCGGAGGATAGGTTTTTACCTTATAATTGCCGAATATGCTTAATACGCGAAATTTCATCTTTTATTATTATTACTAAAAGTGTAAAGTGTCAAAAACAACTTCAAATATAAATGTATCAATCATAGACGGTATGGGTACCATATATCATGTCGCCATACTGTTTTTACAATCAAAACCACAAGATGTCATATTGGAAGTTGGATTTCCATCATCAACCAAGGCAAGGGATCGTCCTTACCGAATTCGAGAAAATCTAGCCCATTTCTCAGGATATAGTCGCAACTGCACCTAGGAAGCGCCAGGGCCGGTTATCCATCGATGATTAGTTATACCATAAACTATATGTTAGCCTGTCCTACGGGGCATTAAATAATCTGGTCAGTAATGTCGACTAGAACATCTATCGATAAATATATCCGAGGCTCCTCTCTATCCATCAAGTAATAAGCAACATCCACGTGAGTGAACAGTCTGGGCTCCATACCACGACGTTACTCCTAGATAGAAACTAACATATGTCCATTTCCCTGGGGTCCTTCTCCCATTTCTGGTTCATACCGGGGTGTGAGGCTCGCGAAGTAACGCTATACACAAAGCTATGCTAATTGAAGCTATGCTTTGATCATCAACCACAAGGCTCTTCTTTTGAACAAAAGCCTTGAACGTTTGAATGTTAGCATGCTGTAGTGTCACTCCATACCGTACCATTGATTTCTGCCAATATATAACATCTGAGCTCGTACATCTCAAAGAAAAGTGTTAAACAAAGGAATAAATTCTCCACCACCAAATAGATATATATTTAGTAGAGATCAACGAATACAGCATCAAGGAATACAACGTCTGACAATACCATCCATTTACAAGTCCTTTTTGGGTCTGAACGAAACCGGAGGCAACTTATTCCTCGTCCCATGTGTCCAATATAGGAGAGAGGTCCTCGCATATCCGTCGATCTCCAAGTATGTTTGGACGATCACCACATATTACCTTATCTTGGGTGTACGGCCCAATCAAGACATCAGTAATCACCCAAATAATGTGAAGAACTCTGGTCTTCAACCACCGTCTTCATCTTTGACTCTTGATTGTCATATTAATTATTTACAATGGGTTAAACCCGGTCTTTCCAAATAATTCAAGTATTTTATAATTAAGTGCTTTAAAAACAATCATACACCTCATTACAATTCAGAATGTTCTTTTAAATAAAATATTCACTTTTTTAATCTAATTAAAGATCCATTAAAACTCTAGTTCGGTTTTAATCTCAAAAATCATTACTTAATGATTATTCAAATTTAATAAATTAATCTTATCTTTAACTGGGTTAAAGAACCAATGTCGTTTAAAACACAGTTCATGATAAACCCAAATCATTTTCCATTAACTATGGAATCTTCACGGAAAACAGATCAATATATAATCGATATAAATTTCCGTATCAGACTAATAATATAAATGAAATAATGGCAAGGCCTTTTTAAATTCCATTTATAGTAACGGTCTTCATTCACAGAAGCTTATTTCGATTATTATTAAATCGAATTCCCTTTAATTCCAATTTATTCAATTAAATTGGAAAACTTTACTTTGGCAAAATTTTCATTTAAATCTTAATAAAAAATTTATAAACTCCATGTAAGACTTAATAAAAGATTTATAAATTCCAAACTATATTTTACTATTAATTGGGATTAAAGAACGAATGTCGTTTAGAAACATAGTTCACGACAAACCCACAATCAACTTTTAATTCAATTCTAATTAAACACTAATTAATTAGTAAACTTTTCTAAATCTTAATTGAAAGATTTATTCTTTTCACACGGGGTTTAAGAACAGTGTTATTGAAGACACCATTCTCGATAAACCTGAAATCCAATTATTTTTATTTAATTCCAAATAAATATTAATTAATTGGATAATTTCATTAAATTTTATTTTAAAGATTTATTCTAGTCAATAACTAGTTCATTTCGATAAAAATATATTTTTATCTTTTCATATATGGATTTTTTCATCCAAAATCTTTCCAAACCAATAATTATGATTTTACCTAATTTTTCCATATTTTTAATAATTTTATTATAGCCCTTATAGTCGGTTTCCAATAACGGCCACCGAACTGCATCCATAGCGACCCTTTTCAAATTTGATTTGGACATAATCCTGAATCCAACCATTAGATTTCAAACTTCTTATACTCATTGGAAAGATCTTTTCGATACGAACCGAACGGTTCTGGTTTTAGGAGAATCCGACGGTCGGATCTTTCGTTACATCAATTTGAATTTAATGGTCGAAATTCGCGAATGGTCGCAGCGCGGCGCATTATATTCAGGCCATTCTATATAATATATATATATATGATATATTTCGTCGATTTCCATTTAAACATATTTATAAAATATTTATAAATTCATTTTAAAATGATTCCAACTTCATTTCCAATTTTAAATCAAAATTGAATATTCTATATCTTTATCATATTAAAATTTTTAAAATATTAAATTTTGAAATCACTTCTTTTTCGGTATTCATTATAAAATGAATAAAATCGATTGCTAAACCCGTTTGGGCTAAAATGGCATTTTATACTTAACCCGACTTTATATCTTTATATTTTTGTGTCCATCTAAAAACGGACATCAAAATCATGATTTTATACTTCACTGAATATTATTTTAAAATATTCGTTATTTAAAATATTCTTTATTTTAAACAATTCTTTATTTTAAAATCCTTTACATTGAAATGTTCTGTTACATTAAGAATGTTCTTTTACATTATTTACATTATAAATGTTCTTTTATATAAAAAATGTTCTTTACATTATTTACATTATAAATGTTCTTTTATATATAAAATGTTCTTTTACATTATTTACATTATAAATGTTCTTTTATATAAAAAAATATTCTTTTACATTATTTAAATTATAAATGTTCTTTTTCATATAAATGATCCTTTATACATTAACATGATTCTTTTTAATAATAATTCTAAATGTACATTAAAATTATCAATTTTAATATTTCACCCAATATTTTTAAAACATGTCTAAATTTGTGATTCATACATACATAGATATATATATATATATATATATATATATATATATGCAACAAAAGTAAATTTTTATTGTGAAACCATTTTCGACAATTCCTATGTTCATAAATACAATAAAAACATAATTTTTATTGTAAATCAACTTTTGATAATTTTCATGTTCCTATATATGATTAAAAGAATGATTTTTATTGCAAATCAAATTTTAATCATTAACATGTTTCTACATACAATAAAAAGACTAATTTTATTGTAAATCATATTATTATAATTTTATGTTCCTACTTTGACAATAAAAAGAACATTTTTATTGATAATCAAAATATGACAGTAAACATGTTTCTAAATGACAATAAAAAGATTAATTTTATTTGTTAATCAAAATATGATAATAAACATGTTTCTAAATGACAATAAAAAGATTAATTTTATTGTTAGTCAAAATATGACAATAAACTTGTTTCTAAATGACAATAAAAAGACGAACTTTAATTGCAACCATTTTATGTCCCTAAATGACAATAAAAAGTTGAACTTTAATTGCAAATCATTTATGCTCCTAAATGACGATAAAAGATGAACTTTAATTGTTAATCATTTTATGTTCCTAAATGACAGTAAAAGGATGAACTTTAATTGCAAACCATTTTATGTTCCTAAGTGACAATAAAAAGATGAACTTTGATTTTTAATCATTTTATGTTCCTAAATGACAATAAAAAGATGAACTTTAATTTCAAATCATTTTATGTTCCTAAATGACAATAAAAAATGAACTTTAATTACAAATTATTTTATGTTCCTAAATGACAATAAAAAGATGAACTTTAATTGTAAATCATTTTATGTTCCTAAATGACAATAAAAAGATGAACTTTACATATTATTGTAATATCATAATATTTTCAAAAGGTCTAATTTTGAAATCTAATATTTTGACAAAATTTATTAAAACATCTGCTCGAGTAAAAATGACACAAATCTACTTAAATCAGCTTTATTCACTTAATTATTTTCAAAAACCATGTTTTGATTCTTTAACTGAATATTTTATAAAAAAAACATTCATATAATCCTAAATTGGATTGGGACCCAATCAATTACCATATAATTTTAATTATATGGATTTCGTACATCACATGTATTCTACAATAATGACGAAACATCCAAATAGCAACCGAGTGCGTTTTACAACTAATCACAAGGGGGATGTGTGATCAGAATATCATCCCAAGACCCGTGTGGGCTTTCAACCAACACATAACAAAATAATAGATTATTATTTGCGCACTTGGGCGATATGTGAAAATTATCGTCCCAATCATATAAACAAGTCAGGTAACTTGTAAATGGAAGTGCAATCCTATTTAAACTATCATAAATATATTAACCTTATTTTACAAGTTAAATACTCTCAATCTCAAACAT
The DNA here is from genome assembly GCA_030737875.1 of Allium sativum. Taxonomy (NCBI): domain Eukaryota; kingdom Viridiplantae; phylum Streptophyta; class Magnoliopsida; order Asparagales; family Amaryllidaceae; genus Allium; species Allium sativum. The sequence continues at coordinate 699,572,465 of CM060924.1, read as the reverse complement.
AACATAACATCCAAATCAACAATCATCCATATGATAGATAATCAACAAATATTTCGATCGCAGATAATTAATGTACATTCAGTTATAAAAATAAATAACAGCATAAAAGATTGAGTGAGAAAGAGTTCTCACCTTTGTTTCTACTCCGTTAGTCTTTGATTTTCGTCGCGCTCGCCATTTTGTCGTTTTTCGCACTCGGTTTCACTGTTTCAGCTCTAACTTCTGCAAATGAACTCCAATCTTCACCAAACTCTATTTCCAGCACAAACATGCCATTTCGGACAACTTTCTCCTAGTGGACTTTCTTCCATAAGTGCTCTGATTCGCCGGAAATCGTGAATCTTCGCAGCAGGTCTGCTGTCGTAAATCGCATTTTCCGAACAGCTCTAAACTCCAAATTTCGACTTCCATATACTCAAATCGAAGAGAAAATCGTGAACTACAACTTTGGTCTTGAGGTGTTTTAGCCAGAAATGCATGGTTTAAAAGTTATTGATGAAAGAAGGACAGGGGGTTATTAGCAAATCGGAAGTTTTGTGAAAAAGGGGATTTTTGATGATGCTGGGCCTACGGCCAGAGATGGGTGGTGCTGAGGCGGAGGCAGGCCTGACTGGAGGTGGGTAAGGCGCGCGGGTGGTGGTGGTGTGGCGGTGGGTTCCATGGTGGCGGCGGTGGTTGCTTTTTGTTCTAAGGATTTCAAAGAGGGAAAAAGAAAGAGAGAAGGAAGGAGAAGAGGAGGAGGATGACTAATCAGCGGCTAGAGGAGGGAGGAGGGGCGGCGGCAACGGTGAATAGGAAGAGGACATTAATTGGTTTTTTGAAAGAAAAAGGGGAAGAAGGAAATAATGAATTAGAAAAGGAAGAAGAAAGGCTACTGCCTTTGAAGAGAAGAAGGAGAAGAATTAGGTTTGTATTAGGGTTAAGGAGTAGTTTAGGATATTATATAGGAGAGAGTATTTTTGTTTTTACCCCTTGTATATTTTAATCTTTTTAATTATATTATCTTTAACCCCTTGTGTAGTTAATTTTATTCAATTTAGGTCCGTTTTCATGGTTTAAAAATCTGTGTGGTAACCTGCGGATTCCATTCTTGATAAAAATTGACATGCAGCCATTCTTTGACATTACCGATCCAAAGTAACTGATCTCGTTTAATTTTGATTATGTATGGACAAATAGTGAATATTTAAAGTTAGAATATTGACTATTTTGCACTGAAAAATCAATTATGATCACATATTGATTATAAAAATCATGAAACTTGGAATCTTATCATTATTTGACGAAACGAATCCAGAAAAAAGTAGAATCGCATTCGGAGGTCGTTTGCAAAAATTCACTTTTTAAGACGTATATATATTATATTAAAAATATATATTTATATAAATAAATTCCGAATCTCGAATTATATCCGTGTTTATACTTTTTGAATTCAGAAACGTCATTTTGAAACAACGGAAGTGGTTTCGAGTCCAAATTCCTTCGTATGCAAAAAGTCGCTTTTTGGGCCATATATTAAATGTATAAATTCCATAACGACTATTCTGAATTTTAAACTGGGCATAACTTTCAATCCCCGCTATGAAATCAAGATTTTTCACATTCATTGGAAAGATATTTTTAAATAGATTCTAATATTTCTGATTTTACTGAAATCCGATTTATTTTGAATCTTGTACATTCATTTGAAATTTGAAATCGAATTTTTAAATTACCGCGCCATTTCAGGCTTGTTATATAATTAAAATAAATTTATACGTTCTAACTTTGATTTAAATAAATTTTTCATCATTATTATTTGAAATGAATTATTTTAAGTAACAAAATCCATTAAAATTGCTAAAATAAAAAAAAATTAAATTGGTTCAGAATTTTCGGGTTGTTACAGTTCTAAAGCTTTGCAACCTTTCACACACTATAAAAAGGGGTTTATTTCGAATTTTTATCCATTTCTTCTTCTCCTCTTTCACTCTCTTTCATTAAACCATTGTTACTTATCATTTTTATGATTTCTACATCTATACTCTGTCGAATTCAATTCTATTTTCATTAATCTTCTTCTCTTTACACTCTCTACTCATTAATCACTGAATCAAGTGTTATTGAAAAGTTATAGGGCTATTTGTAATTGTTTGGGTTATGTAAATAATCGGTTGTATCCCATGTAGCCGTGAAATCAAGGACGAGTAATCGGTGGTAACCCTTGAAGATGTGAAATCAAGGAGTTTGGAATCGGTGGTATCCCTTGTAGGCGTGAAATCAAGGAGGTTGTAATTGGATATTGATATAATAATAAAACTCTGCACAATCCAGCATTGTGCAGGACTGGATGTAGGAGCAATCCGAACTAGTATGAAATCCGGTGTGTTCTATCCTTTTCTGCATTTTATTTCTGTGTTTATGTTTGAATCTGTGTTTGTGATTGTGTTAGTGTTGTTTGATCCATAGAGTCATTCACATAAGTTTTATATTTTGTTAAATTCTCAAAAACACTATTCACCCCCTTCTATTGTTTGTTTTGCCTTAACGATCCATTCCACAAAACCTAACACCTACACTCTTTCGTGTTATAACCTGGCTGGCTATGGAAGTGATAGAACCTTCCGGAACTTATATTAAAATCATTGACCTTTAGCGGCTTCGGCTGCGGATAATCTTCGATATATTTCGAAGCGAGAAACACATTTTTCAAAGTATCCGTGAGTGGAGTCGACACGTAGTTTTTAAAATAGCAGAGCTTCTTGCTATTTCGATTGTCATTTGCATCATTACTCCTTATCTGACCTCCAGAGTTCTTTTGATTATCTAAACATCGTTCTCCTTCTTTAACGGAGCCTTGCTTCACTCAGCTATGTCCATGGCATAGGACGGGTCAACTTCAAAAGCGATATATTCCTCGGCCTTTGCATAAAATCTCACCAGGGTTTTTGGCCTTTTTTATTTTTAGCCACTTCCCGAATTTTGATTTCTTGATTATAGCGCCTTTCAATGCCATTAGAACTAATAGGGCTTTCGGATCTACCACTTCCGCCGCTGCAGCACTGAATCGAGCAAGGAATACTTTGATTAATTCTCCTGGCCTTTGTTCCATGTCATTCAGTGACATCACATTTTTGACCTTTGTACATTGCAGCCTGAACTGTTCCCTAAAATTTTCATCCAAACAGGCAAATTCATCTATAGATCTTGGTGGGAGCTTTGTGTAACAGAGTGAAGCTACTCCTTCCAAGTACATGGGGAAATACATACATTTGAGCTCATCCGTGGCTCTTGCCTCGTCCATGTGTTGGTCGTATTTGTATAGGAACAAGTTAGGATCTGTAGTCCCATTGTAAGCTTGGATCGTTGGTGGATTGAATTTTCGTGGGAACATGGTAAACTTGAACCTTTCTGTGAGCGAAGTTTTAGATGGAGCGAATTCACATTCTCTTTCGTCATCTTTTCGATCAACACTTTCTTTCATGATCTGTCGGACCATATCTTTGAGATGCTCCTTCTCATTGTGTTGATCCATGGGGGCGGACGCCTTCGCCTTTACTGGATGTTCACTTACGCAAACGATCTTGGCTACATATCTGTTACCCGGTGCCTCCCTCATGGGGAAGTGCCCCTTTAGCGGAGCTTGTCGCTTTATGAGAAGTTGCTTTCTCACAAAGGTTCCGAGCGGGCAGTTTTTAACCATCATAATTGGCCTCATCCAAATCATCAATCTCATGAACGGATTGATTTCGATTTGGACTCGTGGCAGAAGAATTATCAACTTTAGCACGAGTGACCTTAATAGTAATTTTAGCTGTGGCAGCTTGAAGAGAGAATAGAATTTCTAGTTTCTTCATCATAGCATTTGTTGACATTTCCATTTGACCTGTGAATCTAGTGATAGCTTTATCCAACTCTTCCCTAGTTACGCCATCCCCGGCTCTAGAGGATTCACCAACCTCAAAGTGGTTGCTAAGTAGCATAGCTCATCGACAACATTGTTAGTTTCTCCAGCAGCTTTACTTGTGGTTTTCTTTGGTCTTGACGTTATCTCGAACAAGGTTTTAAACATTGAAAACAATTCGTCAATTGGCCTGGACTTTAGATTTGAAGGATCTGTAGTAAGAATCGGCTTCAAACACTATCTCCACGAAGCACTTAGAGAATGAGAGTGCGAACGTGGCCCCACGGTGGGCGCCAAATGTTGAACTAAAAATTTGACCACAACATAAAAGGTATCTCTAGGATACTTCACCAAACGGTATGACTTGAAATTACAGAGCCACAAACACAAAATTAAAGGAAGAAAGTAAAGAACAAAGTATTTTTAAAGTGGTTCGCCTTATAGATAGCCTACATCCACTATAGAACCGCTTCTCATTATCATATTTGAGTTTAAAAGTTCACAAAATACTCTTTTACATTCGTTCTCTCTTTTCTTGTAATAATTCTCTCTTTATTTCCTTAAACTCTCTTTGATCCACTTGAATCTATCAAAGGAGTGATTAAACCCCTCTAAGTATGGAGATTGCTTGATGGAAATTTTCAACACTAGAGTACTTGAATGATTTTGATCAATTCCATGGAATATTTCATGATAGATCTTAGCTTGGAGGAGTGTAATGTAGGTTAGAACTGCTTGAGATGATAGAGAAAATAGTTAAGCCGCACATTGTGATGTGTGGAATAGATCCCCAAAATGTGGAAGCCATGGCTTATTTATAGGAGGAGCTCTTATGAAGTGATGAGCTAAAACTCATATATGCAGGCCACGAGTCTTTCGTGCAGTAATTATGAAAATGCCACTGTCACTTGTTGCCAGTTGTTTGCCCGAGCAGAGTTGTGCCCGAATGACCTAGAGGATGTGCGAGTAGGTGATGCGCGACGGAACTGTAGTGCGTGACCGAACCGTAGTGCGTGATCGAGCCTATAGTGTGCAATTGCTAGGATACTCGAGCCTATATGTTGGCATGTTGCACGACCAACCTTCGTGATGTTGCATGAGCCATACTCGTGCCGACGTGGTCTACTCGAACTGACTGTTGAACGACTATAAAATGATGCTCGGCCCAAATGATGTGCGAACGACCCCTCATGTTTCCCTGTTTGTGTCCGACCAGACTGCTGCTTGAATCATAAGTGGTCGAGCAATACGGTGTGCGACTAGGAATTTACATGTACGAATAACCTATGACTCTAATACACAAGCAACCCATGTTTTGTTCTAGTTTTAATCAATCAACATGTGCATAATTTTTAGTGGATAAATAGGCAGGATCCAATTCTTTTCCTTCATTTTGCTTGGCTTTGCCTGGGTTCAAATTTTTGTTCGAGTCAAACGGGTTATTAGTGCTTCTCTTGGTTTAATTATTTTTTGTTTTGGAATTTCTGTTTATATATTAAAGTTCGATTTTTACTTGATTCGACATAAGAAATACGGTCTGGTCTCTAAGATCATGTAGCATTGTTATGCAACTTGAAATACTTTCTTCATGTATATCAATGCTGAAATTTTATTGTTGTTGCCATGGTTCCTATCTTGCTTTTTGTAAATAAAGTACATTAATGTTTTATTTTTTTGTTGGGTTTTCTTATTTATTAAATTTTTGAGTTTTAGCGAATATGTTTAAAGTAATTTTAATTACCCTTGCGAAATTGCGAAAGCATTATGTTAAATTTTGATCTTTTAGCCAGTTTGTAAATGGTCAATTCTTTTGCATTTTAAATTACTTTTCTAATGGGTTTTCTTTCTTTAAGTATCGTTAACGTTATATCAATGCACAATGATCATTTTTAGTAGTCACTTATGAAAATTATTTTTTATATTGATTGATGAAGAAACGATAAAATATGATTGCTTGTATTCATTACTATTATATATGTACTGCTTTTCCTGAATTTGTTACTCAATTTTATGTCAAATTTATTTTGGCGAAATTCTTTTAATAGCTGGAGTCAAAACTGATATTAAATTTTCAATATTAAGTTCCTTCAAGTAATAAATTTAATCTATTGAGTCGTGCGTAAGAGTTATTTGATTTGCTTTTCTTTTGGCTTGTTCATTAATGAAAAGAAAAGAGCAGATTGTAAATGCATAGGCATAAACATAGGTGAATTTATTATGCATATGTAATAACCCGTAAATTTGGAACCAAATTAAAATTTATTTTTAATTGATTTTCATGGAAAATAAATATGTTGAACGATTTAGTTTGAGAATAAATGATTTAATATTTAACTAATACGAATCTTTAAATTATACATTTACAATTTATATATAACGAGCCTGAGATGGCGAGGTAGCTTGGAAATTTAGATTTAAACTTTGAATGAATGTGTATAATTCATTATAGATTAGAATTTGATGCAACCGAAAACGTTAGGATCAAATTAATCATATCATTCAAACGAATGTAAGAAATTGAATTTTCATATTATAAATTGTAAGTTGTTTTCAACTTAAAATTTAGAATAGTCACTATGGAAGTTATGCGCTTTGTTTTTGAAAATTTTAAAAATTCGTTTTTTAAAATCATCACATGGCCTTAAAAAGTAAAATTTTGCTAGGAAGCTCAGAATTCAACGAGACCAATTCGGTTGGATTCTTAATAACAAATTATTGTTGGATTTCAAAATTCGCACTAAACGGACTCAGTATTTGGTCGTGCGGAGCAAAATCTTTTGTTCAAAAACATGAAGTCAGTTTACAAAGGAACATAATTGAGACGATCTCAGAATTCGATTCCCTATTTTTTTCGATTCGTATCATCAAAAAATAGTTAAATCATAATGGCCATAATTTTTGAAGTTAGTGTTTGAGCGTAAAAGGAGAAAAGGTATGTTACAATCGCATTTTCTAAACATCATTTGAGCTTGTTTGAGAAATTAAACAGAAGTTTAAACGAACACAGAATCCGATGAAATTGGATTCTTTGGATTCGTCTTGGCATGTATTATGTAGTGTTCGAAATTCATGGCAAACGTAGATCATTTGTAGTCGAGCGATCGAATGGTAAAGGAGATAAAATCTCTTTTCCTCCTTTTCTTTCCTCACTTTCTCTCTTCCTCTCATTTCTTCCTCTTTGTCAATAATGGCCTCCTCTCTCCCCATGGCTGTCGCATCCCTCCTCCCTCGGCCACCCTCTCCTCCTCCTCCTCTCTCACCTCCTCCTTTCTCTCTCTTTTTGTTCCAAAACCCTAAGCTCCCAAGCCCTTGCCGCCACCCCGGGCCCCACCACCGCCGCCAGTCACCCCCAACCGCCACCCGCCACCTCTGGCCGACTACTCAGGCCCCTCACGTTGGCCGTGTGCCCTACCTCCTAAAAAATGCCTCTTTTTCACCAAATTACCATTTGCAAAAACAACGCTCTGCTTCTTTCTTCAATAACATTCATTCCGTGCATTTCTGGCCGAGGCCCCATAAATTAAAGTCGTAAATGTCGTTTTCCCTATGAATTTGACATATCACAATCAAATTTTGGAGTTCGAAGCTGCTTGGAAAACACGTCTGAAGTTTGCAGATCTGGAGTAAAGATTCGTGATTTATGGCGAATTGGTGCATTTTTGGGAGAAAATCCACTAGGCAAAAGTAGTCCAGAATGACGTTTTTGTGCTAATGACAATTTTTGGTGAAGTTTGGAGGTCATGTGAAAATTCTAGAGACAGAATGAAAAATTCGAGAGCGGAGAGCGACAAACGGCGAAAGTGCGATGAAGAAACTCCTACATTAGAAATGTCGTGGAGTTTGGTTTAGCTTATGGGTGAGAACTCGCTCACTAAATTATTTTTTTAGGTTATTATGTCATGATTTTTTTCTGGTTAACTTGCAAGTTAGAAATTAAATCATATAGTTATATTACCCATTACATGTAATATCCATTTTTGGTGTTCAATACATGAACTCTTCACAAATCATTTGCATTAGAAGCGTTGTATGAATATGTGACACTCACATTTCATACTCCATGGATGGACACTTGTGGCGTGGTAAATGACATTTGATAGTTGAGTATTTTTTTATTTTTGACTACGGTGTCTGCATTGTATGCGAGTGATGGTTCATTAAATAATTGTTGTTGTCTGAAAACCCCAGAAGGGTCTTGGGATGATTTTTGACTCACACATCTCCCTTGTTTGAATTTGCAGTTATGACGGCCAGCCTGCATCGTCAAACATTTCCCCGAAATATGTTGTGCCAATGCCCGGTAGGCGCAGGACGATCGTCAAAAGGGTTGAAACAATAAATTACCTAAGAAACTGTAGTATATCTCACAGCGCATGGAACATAATATAATAATAACGTAACTTGATATAAAACACGCGAGACAGTGTATTAGCTGAAAACTAAACCATATCCATCAAAGTAGCGGAATCTAAAATAAAGCTTCATATCCAATTGTTACAACTTTAAAATACTGTCTCTAAAAGAAAATAAAAGTGGTACACTACTAGTGCCCAAAGAAGTGACCAGCAACGACATAAGGAGAATATGTATAAGGTACATGGTTGCCTCTTGCTGGTCTCCGAACACCTACGCGTGCATAACCACCTAACCTGCCTTTTGTTTACCCGTTTAGGAGCACCCAGAGTAATAAGAAGAGACATAAAACTCTAGGTCAGACGAAAGTCTAGTGTGAGTGATAGCAAATATATTCAACTGTATATGGAAATAACAGGTATAAATAACCACACCTAACGTGGACCTGCAATCAAAGAGTTATCACAACAAGATGTACAATACTCTAAGGTAGCACTAACATAGGATGTAAAATGGAAGTGTGTGTGTCATGGTGATAGCAAACATCAAACATAACAATCATTCCTCATATCTCTCACTTAGTGTGTAAAGCATACGATATCCACCAGTTTGATCACCAAATCCATTGGGGCCATAACGGGTCCACACCGCCCAGGATTCCGTACAACTATTTCTATGCCTACACCGCCCTGGTCTATAGTAAATAACCTTACCCAGTCCACACTGCCTTGGCTCTAGGGTATGGGCCAACAAATCCACACTGCCCTATCTCTGGTTCGTCTACATGCCCCTTCTCCCAATGGTGAGCCAAAGTTATAGATATCGATAGCTCCTTCTGCACACGTCCTGCAACAAAGCCCAACTCTAAAAGTTAACTTATTGGTTCCCATCTGGATCCTAAGCGACAACTTCCCACTTAGACTTCCTTTGCATCTCGGGTTTAGGTTAAATTGGAGTTGGTCTTCAGAAGAGTTCACAATCGTTGTCGCATGGTAGTGGTAAAGCTCATATTCGGTTCGGTTCGGTCCTTCAGTTCGGTTTGGGTATATGGTGTTTAAATCCTCTGTTCGGTTTGGTCCTCCTTGTTCTGTTCCGTTCGGTGCTCCACCATTTCGGTTCGGTTCGTCATCTCCTATTTGACTCGCCCTCTTGTGCTTCTGTTTTCTCCAATCCAATCCCATGCTAAACTTCAGCTCGACCCTAACTCCAACTTGATTTGAATGGCCTTCCTTCTTACCATGCTTCGATCCAGTTCGGTCCATCTTATCCGATCTGATCCCCTGATCCGATCTGAACCGGATCCTTGTAGAATTTCCAACAAGCTAACTTTAGCCGAACGACGGCGTTTTCAGTCATTCTAACTTTTCTATGCAATCATAAAACATACCATACAACAGTACTAACATTTAGAATCAATCAGAAGCATCAAAACAATGATTTCACTTTTTAGTTCAGATCAAATATACCTAAATCCATGATTTTCCCATTAATCGCCATTAACCCTCTCTTATTATAGGATTAGCAAACTTAATCTAAATTAACCCAAATTCATACCGATAACATACAATATGGTTTTAGAATTTTTATATATTTTTCCAGTATTTTTTGGTGTATAATTTCACTAATTATAACTAATCACCATAATTAGCCATAATTATTGAATAAACATGCTAATCACTCACCTTAGCCAATAAATAACGATAGATTTTAAACTTTTAATGATTTGGCTCAAATTCCATTCTGGTGCAGCAGCTCTACCTCGAATTTGGTGTTAATCCGACTTGATTTGAAGTAGATTAGATAAATTTGTGATTAGAGAGTGATTAGAGAGAGATTTAGAAGATGAAAGCCATGATTAGGGTTTGAGAAAGGTTTCTGGTGGCTAGAAAAATGAAATGAGATGATTCTCGTACTCCTTTCAGCTCTTCCATAACCCTAATCCTTAATTGGGTTATGGGCCTAGCTAATAATCACTTAATTAAGCCCAGCCAGGTTGTTTATCAATCTTCAAATCTTATTTCAGCCATATCTCCCAAACGGTAAGTCCGTTTGATTAATGGACCACCCTACGGAATGGGAAACCATCATCCAAATCCATGGATGTGGTTTCAGGTCAAAACTCCTTACCAATCAAATGTTATAGGCGAAACAAGATTTTCCAAGGGCAAAAAGGTTGTTTTAAAATACGGAAAAAATTGTGAATATGGTTAATGACCCCAATAGCCGTTTCCCAAAGTTACACGACCATATGAGTTCGTATGAAGATAAAATAAATATTTGACGATCCTCCGATACGTAGAATACAGGTCGTTACACTTTTCTCCCCTTAAGAAATTTCGCCCCTGAAATTCCTTAACCAAGAAAAATTGCAATACCGCCCCGCATGCCTATCAACCATTTACAAACAATCAAACATATAGAATAAAAACAACAAGCCCGTCATAGCATGCGATTTACTAACAAGCGAAAAAACTATATCACATTTAAAATCTTACTAGGTAAAGAGCTCTAGATATGACTTTCTTATGCTTTCCTCGGTTTCCCAAGTACAGTGATTCTAATTATCACCCCACTGGACCTGAACGAGTTTCACCGTCTTCCTTCAATGTTGTTTCGTATCATGTCCGACAATACGAATCGTTCTACGACTTCCAATTGCCTCGGACTCTAACTCGATATCATCCAACTAATCTGGTGAAATAGTTATACCAGAATCGTGTAAAAACTTCCTTAATTGAGAAACGTAAAATACATTGTGCACTCTCGCCATCTTGTCAGGCAGTCCAGCTTTATACCCTAAATTCCTAACTTGCTCGGGAACTAGAAATGGACCATCAAACCTTGGTGCTAACTTACCTCTCCTTCCAAACTGAATCACACTCTTCAATGGAGAAATCTTGACGAATATCAAGTTGTCAACGGAGAATTTCAAATCTCTTCGTCTTTTATCAGCATAACTCTTCTGCCTATCTTGGGTAGCCTTTATTCGCTGTTGAATAGCCTTGATCTTATCTGAAGTGTCTGTTATTACATCTGGCCCAAGCACAAATTTCACACCGGTTTCCAACCAACATGATTGTGAGTTGCACGGATTTCCATACAAAGCTTCAAATGGAGCCATACCAATACTGGACTGATAACTAATATTATATACAAACTCAACCAGATGCAAATGGACATCTCGTGACCCCCAAAATCCAATATACATGCTCTAAAGAGATCCTCTAATACACGATTCACCTTCTCTGTTTTGACCGTCGGTTTGAAGATTGTACGTGGTACTGAGATGTAATTTTGACAATAAAGCCTCTTGTAAGCTCCTCCAAAACCCACTAGAAAATGATGAATCTCGTCCACCCACAACACCTTTTGGTACTCAATGAAACCTCGCTACCTACTTCATATACAGTTCTGCTAACTTAGTTGACGTCCTATTCAATTTGATCAGTATAAACCATGCACTTTAGGTCAATCAATCCATAACAACCCAAATATTGTCTTTACCCGATCTAGTCTATGGTAAACCATTAATGAAATCCATTGAAACTTGTTCCCATTTCCATTCGGGAAATTTGCAATGGTTGTAACAAACCATTAGGCTTCTTTCGCCCGGTTTTAACTAACTAGCGGTTCATGCAGTTGGATATAAACTTCCCAACGTCACTCTTTATCCCTTCCCGGTAGTAGGTTTGCTTCATGTCCCGATACATTTTGTTACCACGTGGATGTATTGTCAGTTTCGAGTGATGACACTCTCTAAGCACTTCATCTATCAATCCATTAACATTAGGTACAACTAGTCTCCCATTCTTTCGAAGCCATCCTTCTCGATCAAGTCTATACTTGTTCATTCCCTCACCATTAATACCCATCTCTACCTTGGAGATGATTTCCAATTGGTTAGGTTCGTTAGTCCAACTGGAACCAATCCGGTCAATCAAAGTCGGTATGATCGTCAAACTTGCTAACATCTCTAGGGATAATTCACACTTAGGTTTGAAATCATATCTCGCGATATACTCCAATTGCTTCCGTTTAAGAAACGTAGCCCCCAAACTAGCATATCTCCTACTCAATGCATCAGCTACTGCATTTCCCTTCCCTAGTGTGTATGCGATACTGAAATCATATGAAGCCAAGAACTCTAACCATCTCTGTTGACTAAGATTTATATCCTTTTGAGAGAAAAGATACTTTACTGACTTATGATCGGTAAAGAACTCGAATCTTCCCCCAAGGGATAATGTCTCTGCATCTTTAATGCGAGCACGATTGCTCCAATTCCAAATCATGGGTAAGATATCTTTTCTCATGCGATTTCAATTGCCGACTAGCATAAGCTACAACCCTACCTCCTTGCATCAGTACAACACCTAGTCCAGTACAATAGGCATCCATGTATACTGTCATCTCTTCATTCCTTTTATGAATAATTAACATTGGTGCACGTGTTAACTTCTCCTTTAGACTTTTAAATGCATTCTTACACCTTTAGTCCCAAACAAAAGCTTGGTTCTTCTTGGTCAATTGAGTTAACGGTGCTCCTATCTTGGACAAGTCTTGAATAAACATATGATAATACCCAGATAATCCCAAGAGACTTCTCACGTCCATTGCATTCTTGGGCATAGACCAATCTTGCACCGTAGCCACCTTCGCAGGGTCCATAGAAATACCATTCTATGAAACAACATCGCCCAAGAAACTCACTTCCCTCCTTCGGAAGTGACACTTAGAAGATTTTGCTTTCAACTGGTGTTTCCTCAACACCTCCATCACTGTCCTCAAATGTTCCTTGTATTCTTCCTCTGTCCTCGACTAAATCTATATATCATCCATGAACACAAGAATAAACTTATTTAATTGATCCACGAAAATACTATTCATAAGATCCACAAAATATGCGGGCACATTGGTCAACCCGAACGGCATGACCAACCACTCATAGAATCCAGATGGCGTCCAAAATACCGTTTTAGGTATACTCTCAGCTGCTACTTGGAGCTGATGAAATCCTATCGCGAAATCCAACTGCGGAACACTCTTGCTCCACTTAGTTGATCGAACAAATTATCTATCCATGGAAGAGGACACTTATTCTTCCTAGCACCTTGTTCAACTTGATGTAGTCCAAACATAAGCAAAGGGAACCATTGTCCTTGGTAGCAAATACAACTAGTGCTCCCCACTCGGAAACACATCTTCGGATAAATACCTTCTTCAAAAGATCGCGTACTTGCACTTCGAGCTCCCACTGCTGCCTTGGCGCCATACGACGAAGAGGTATCACTATAGGTCTGGCATCTTTCACTAAATCAATTCGAAACTCGATCTCTCGATGTGGGTGAAGTCCGGTTACTTCCTCAAGGATGTCCGGATACTCACCAGCAATAGGAACATCTAATAACTCATCATGTGGGATGTCGAGGGAATTTACAAAACTAGCCATCACCCCGTCACTAGGTAGGCAACCCAATACCACCCTCCTCCCATCATCCACTTTAATGGTCACCAAAGACCCCTCATAGTCTACCACCACCCCATACCTTTGGATGCAATCGACTCCCGAAATAATGCCAAACCCAGTAAAGATGAAAACAATGCAATTACAAGCAAACATACATTCATGACTCGATAAGACGAAATTTTGACAAATCATACAAAGGCTAGTTGAATCACAGATCGGATTCATCACAACTAAATGTTTATCGACTATCTCGGGTTTCAATTCCAACCTACCTCCCAGGTCACTAGATATGAAAGAATGAGAAGCCCCGGTGTCAAACAATACTCAAATAAGAACATTACAAATAGAAAGCATACCTTGAATAACGACACCCTTTCCCTTCTCCGCTGCAGTTGGGGCATTCGATGAAGAAGGAACAGCGTTGAAAGCACGTGCTTTCACAATTTGCTTCTCAATAAGGGAAGTGGACATTTATTCTTGAAATGTCCCACTTGGTCACAGTTGAAGAACTTCCTCTCCCCTAGCTTCGCTCGATAATCTCTGATATAATGGCCCTTCTTGTCGCAGCCAAAGCACTCATTATCTTTCTTATTCTTCTTTTTCTGACCATCCTTTGTTTGGTTCATATTTCTCTTATTCTGGGACTTCTTATTGCCTTTATCACTTGTCTGCGGTTTTGGATCCTCTACAAATGTAATAGCAACCTCGGTCTTCATCTTAGGGTAAAGGCTCTCTGATCTCAATGCCTTCCCCACAATACATTCGAAAGTCTCATCGATATGGTTTATAATTATTTCCCCCAAGGACTCATCTATGCCAGTTATGAAATTTTCGTTCTTCTTCTCAGCAGTATCGATAAGAGATAATCCATATTTCGATAAGGTATCGAATTCAACAATATATTCCGAGACTGACCTACCATTCTGCTTAAGCTCCAAAAGATTTCCGGAATAATTCTGATTTCTGAGTAGTTGAAATAAACTTATCAGTGAAGCGAGTCTTATACTGATTCCAAGTAACTTGATCTTTGGGAGTAGCTGCTTTAATATCATTCCACCAATTCATTGCCCGTCCTTGAAGCTGAAAAGATGCTAGCTTTCTCTTCATTGCATCATAGATCCCCAAATCCTCGAAGATGCGTTTACAACTATCAAGCCAATCCTGAACTACCATAGCCGATTCCATTACATAGAATGACCTCCCACCAATACTAGTATAATCCTTGTTAAGCTTGGCGAAATCAGTTATAGGTGCCTGCACATCAACACTACCACCGTTAGCAGAATTAGGAACTGCTCCCTCAGCATCCCTAAGCATCTCTCGCATGAAGGCAGTATATATCGTTCTTATATCAGGGACTTTCCCATTGTTAGCCCTTGAACCTGCTCTCTCTTCAACTCACGTTGTTTGGTTCCTCACCATCCTTCTTGTATTTCGGCACATCATTCAATCTGCAAAGAGAAAACGATTAACCATCTCCTCGAGGAGTCTCCTTGCGGTGCCAGTACAGTGCGAATTCATCCTTAGATATACCAATAATATATATATATATATATATATATATATAGTTTTTTATTACCAAAATATCACAAATACGCTCTCTCATGTACATATACTATCTCTCCTTGATGTCTTCCCCTAAGTTAAACTATGCAACCTAGGCTCCGGTACCAAGTGTGACGGCCTTCCAGCACCGTCAGACATTTCCCCGAAATGCGCTGTGCCAATGCCCAACTGGCACGATTGTCAAAAAGGTTAAAACGAAGAATTACCAAAGAACCTGTAGTATATCTCACAACGCATGGAACAAAATATAATAATAACATAACTTGATATAAAATAGGCGAGACTGTATATAAGCTGAAAACTAAACCATATCCATCAAAGTAGCGGAATCCAAAATACGACTTCATATCTCATTATTACAACTTTAAATACCGTCTCTAAAAGGAAATAAAAGAGGTACACTACTAATGCTTAAAGCAGTGACCGACAACAACACAAGGAGAATTTGTATAAAGTACATGGATGCCTATTGCTCGTCTCCTGATAGCTACGCATACATAACCACATAACCTGCCTTTAGTCTGCTCGTTTAGGAGCACCCAGAGTAATAAGAAGAGACATAAAACTCTGGGTCAGACGAAAGTCTGGTGTGAGCGATAGAAAATCTATTCAACTACATAAGGCAATAACATGTATAAATAAGCATACCTAACCTGGACCTCCAACCAAAGAGTTAGCACATCAAGATGTATAATACTCGAAAGTAACACTAACATAGAGTGTAAAATGGAAGTGTGTGCGTGTCATGGTGATAGAAAACATCAAAAAACCGAATCATTCCTCACATCTCTCACTCAATGCGTAAAGCATACGATATCCACCGCTTTGATCACCAAATCCATTGGGGCCATGACGGGTCCACACCGCCCTGGACTACGTACAAATATTGCTATGACTACACCGCCCTGGTCTATAGACAATAACCGTACCCAGTCCACACTGACCTGGCTCTGCGTACGGGACAACCAGTCCACACCGCCCTGACTCTTGTTTGTCTACAAGCCCCCTCTCTCAATGGTGGACCAAAGCTATACATGTCAATAACTCACTTGTACATGTCCCGCGGCAAAGCCCAACTCTAGAAGTTAACTCGTTGGTTCCCATAAGGATCCTGAGAGATAACTTCCCACTTAGACTTCCTTTGCATCTCGGGTTTTTGTTAAATTGGAGTTGGCCTTCAGAAGAGTTCACGATCGTCATCGCCTGGTAGTTGTAAAAGATCATATTTGGTTTGGTTCGATCCTTCTGTTCGGTTTAGGTATATGGTGTTCAAATCCTCTATTCGGTTAGGTTTGGTGCTCCACCATTTCGGTTCGTCGTCTCCTATTCGACCCGCCTCTTGTGCTCTTGTTTGCTCTGATATGATCCCATGACAAGCTTCATATCAACCACAACTCCAACTCGATTTGAATGGCCTTCCTTCTTGCCATGCTTCGATCTAGTTCGGTCCATCTTATGCGATTCGATCCTCCCATCCGATCCGAACCGGATCCCTGCAAAATTTCCAGCACTCTATTTTTCACGAATGATGCCATTATCAACCATAAATTATGGTTTTAGAATTTTTACATATTTTTCCAAAATTTTTAGGTGTATAATTTCACTAATTGTCAATAATCACGTCTAATTACCCATAATTAGTGAATAAACATGTTAATCACTCACCTTAACCTGTAATTAATGATAGATCTAATTTTTTTTACTGATTTGGCTCGAATTCCAATATGGTGCAACAGCTTTACCTCTAATTAGGTGTTAAGCCGACTTGATTTGATGTAGATTTGATTAGTTTGTGATTAGAGAGAGATTTAGAAGATGAAAGCCATGTTTAGGGTTTGATAAAGGCTTGTGGCGTCTAGAAAAATAAAATGAGATGATTCTCCAACTCCTTTCATCCCTCCCATAAACCTAATCCCGAATTGGGTTATGCGCCTAGCTGCTAATCACTTAATTAGGCCCAGTTAGGCTGTTTTTCCATCTTCAAATCTTATTCCAGCCTTATCTCCCAAACGGTAAGTCCATTTGATTGATATGACCACCGTATAAAATGGGAAAGCATCATCCAAATCCAATGGAAGTAGTTTTAGTGCAAAACTCCTTACCAATCAAAAGTTATAGGAGCAACAAGATTCACCAGGGGCAAAATGGTTTTTTTTAAATCCGGCAAAAGTCGTGAATGTGGGAAATGACCCCAATAGTCGTTTCCCAAAGTTGCACGACCATATGACTTCACATGAAAATAAAATAAATATTCTATGATCCTCTAATACGTAGAATACGGGTCTTTACAGCAGTTAATCGGTTGATTGACGGATTTATACGGGCGTTAATAAATCATTCGAAGCTTATATGAAAATAAAATGCACACTGGATGTAATTTTGGATGTTGATAGTTGTTGGCAACTATTGTTGGGTGTTTATGATGAATGCAATTGATATAAATTTATTTATATGGATATTGGTTGAGATTTTATTTCCTCCAAAATAAACATGAACATTTTTAATAATGTAATATTCAGTGAAAATTAGAAGTTTGATTCTGATGTCCGATTTTGGAATGGACATGAAAATATAAATTCTATGAAGCCAAGTTAAGTATATGAATGCTATTTTGACTCGATTGGATTCTTATATTGATATTATTCATTTTTATAATGAATGTCGAGAAGATTAAATATCAAAATGTTACCTTTTGAAAATATTATCATTTTGAGATCATAATAAAATGCAATGTTTAAATTTAATTTAAATTGGTAATGGACGTGAAATAATTTTATAAGGAAAGTATAAACATTTTATAAAATATGTTTTAAATAGAAATCGATTATATATATATATATATATATTATATTTAAATGGTTTGAATAGAATGTATCGCACAGTGACCGTTCGCAAATTTCAACCATTAACTTGAAATTGACGTAATGGGACATCTGACCGTTGGATTCTCCTAAATCCGGAACCATTGGGTTCGTATTGAAAAGATATTTCCAATGAATACATGAGATTTAATTTTGAATGGCTAGATTTCAAAATATGTCCAAATCAGTTTTGGAAAAAGGTCGCTACGGATGCATTTCGGGGGATGATATCAGAAAATGACTACTAGGGCCTTGGTAAAGTTATTAAACATATAAATAAATTATGTAAAATAATAATAAATGATTTGAAAAGATTTTGGATGTAATATTACACATTTGAAAAGATAAAAAGATATTTTTATCAGACTGAACTAGTTGATAACTAGAATATCAATCCACTGATTTTTAGAAATAATAACTTGGATTTCCGAATGGTTTTTAACATAACTATAAGTTTCCAACATATAAATTGGAATTAAATGGAGAATGGGATTTTTGGATTTGTCGTGAATGGAATTTTCATTAATACTGTTCTTGAACCCATTTGTGAACGAGTCAGCCTTTCGATTAAGATTTAGAGAAGTTTTCCAGTTTATTTAATTAAACTAGAATTGAATGGAATTCGTTTCATAATAATCGAAACGAGCTTCAGCGAAGGAAGTCATTCACTATTTATGGAATTTAAAAGGCTTCACCATTACTTCTCTTATAGTATTAGTCTGATATGGAAATTTATATTGATTGTAAGTGGTTCAGATTCTCGTGAAGATTCCATATAAAATGGAATATGATTTTAGGTTTATTGTAAACGGTGTTTTCACATGACATTTTTTCTCCAATCCAAGTAAAGACAAGATTTATTTCCAAAGGTTGAATAATCATCAACTAATTATTTTTAAGGGTTAAAACTAAGTTGGGGTTTTGAAGAATCTTTAATTAGATTAACTGTGAATAAGTTAAATAAATTTACCGAATCGAAGAAATGTTCGAGATGGAGTCCCCCCTATAACCCCCTTCCCGCTGTTTTACTCCATGCGATAGTTAATCTTTAATTTGATTTGAAACGTTAAGTGGTAATTAAATTTACCGATAACAATGGATGTTAGACATAGAGTACCACCAGTTATGCTTCATGGAAGAAAAGGTTGGGATTGGGATAATAAAATGAATGGTTACTTCGGTAAGGCTCGATAATCCTGATAGTTATATAAACCTTAATTTGGTTTAAGTTGTGAAAAGATATAATAAAAAGTTTTGCAATGGTTTTCAAAGAAAGATTTAAACAAGAGGTTTAAATGAACTAAATCTTTGATAAGATTAATGGGAATAATTCCCAATGTAAGGAATATTTGAACAAAAGAATATTTCAGATTGAAATGAGGCGTATGATGTTTTTATATATCACTTGATTATAAGATGCGCAAGTTATTCAGAAAGACCGGGTTTAACCCATTCTGAATAACTATTAAGATGACTAAAAGTCAAAGATATTGACGACGACGCAAGATAGACAATCTTCACATTGAATGGATTACTATCGATGCCCTGGATGGAGTTGCAGCCTTGAAGGGGCTATAGTGGCAGTTGGCTGGACGTATTTGTTCGGATATGTGAGGGCCTCTCTTTCTGTATTAGACAAATGGGATGAGGAATAAGGTGCCTCCGATTTCGTTCAAACCAAGAACGGACTTGTAAATGTTTTGTGTTTAACATTGTATTGTGTGTTTTATCTATTGATCTCTACTAAATATGTATCTGTTTGGTGGTGTAGAATTTATTCTCTTGCTTAACGCCCTTCTTTGAGACGTACGAGCTTAGAGGTCATATATTGAAGAAATCGATGGTATGGTATGGATTGACAATGTGGCATGCTAAGATTAAAATGAGCAAAGCTTTTGTTGAAAAGAAGGGCCTTGTGGATGATGATCAAAGAACAACATTAAGTAGCATAACATTGTGTATAGCATAAATTTGCGAGCCTCACACACCGATATGAGTCAAAAACGGGATGGTGACTACAACAAGTGCATGCGTTTCTTCCTAGCTAGAAGTTGTATCATGGTACGGAACCCAGACATTTTTACTTATGCGGTTGTTGGATTGCAAGGCACCTTGGATATAGAGCCGACTAAAAGGCTTAAATGGTTGTCGTACTGACCATTTTGGAGGTCCAATAGGACCAGAAAACATATTGTTCAGGAATAACCAATCCACAGACGTTAGGTGTGGACCGACCCTAAAGATCCAAGAGTTGCCCATAGGTGTCATCTTGAGGCATTTGCTAGAGTGTCTTGAAACAAGTGTAGAAGATCCCTTGTCTCGACTAATAGATGGAATCCAATTTCCAATACGACATCGTGCGGTTTTAATTGTAAACCTATATAGAGACATAATATACGGTACCTATGCCATCTATAATTGATACATTTATATTTGAAGTTGTTTTATACACTATGCACTTATAGTAATATCATAATGATTTGTTTTAAAGCGTATCAAGCGTGTTCGGCTATTATAAGGTAAAACTCTATCCTCTGGCTTGTGTTGCATTGTTTGATGCGACCTGAGTCTTATAATAGCCTCATTTCTCGAAAATCATTGCGTTGTTTACAAATTGTTTTATTTCAGAGTATTCATGGGAGTGAACCCGTTCCATGACATACAGCGTGGTCCCCCGTGATTTATCCTATTTTAAAGTAAAAGTTGAATAACTGTTTTAAATTCTCACACCAGTCCCATGACTGACTTGGAGTTTATTGTTTGCGCTTAACTCTTGGTGCCCATATTTTCCACATGGTCAGCTAGTAATTTTGATTTTGCAGATTTCTATTTAACAGGATTCTCGTTCATAGCTGGATCTATATTTCGAAAGCTTTATATCCGTGTATCTCTTTCAATTGTGTTAGTTGGTGTATTTCCACTGTGTATTGTATTTATACAATTTTATTTCTGCAGCTATGTAATTTATTCTCTAATATTCTATTTCCGCTATGTATATTATTTATTCGTACTCTGATATTATCGTACACTGATGTAAATTGTTGTCATAGCAACGAAAAGTTCTGTGGTTATGCATTATGATGCGTCGAATTCTCAAAGCAATCCGCGTTACAGTTCGGTTTTGGCCGGGTAGGAAATCTAGATTGTTAAAGTTGGTATCAGAGATTTGATTTACATAGCTCGAGAACAAGACACATTAGAACCGGACAAAAGAATTCATAGAAGGTAGAATTAGTAACATTCTATTTAAGAATACTCATTAAAGATAAGATCAGTAGTATCCTAAAATGAGAAACTCATTAGAGATGGGGTTATTAATGCCCTAGAATGAGTTGAAAGTGATGTGTTTATAAGCAATGCATTTATAATTTTATATATAATCCGATCTTAGAAAATATATTTTGAGTATATAAAATTTATATGTATAGAAAGTTAGTTATTGAATTGATTTTTTGTGTGATTGTTTTATTTCGTATTTGATTACTTATAACGCCTTATTTAAATAAATTATACGAAGCCTTTAGCAATTTGGGACATCGAATATACAAATACACTCATTATTTAATTTAGTTGAGTTAATTTAAAATGAATTCCAGATTTTGTTAAGATTGGATATATATATACATACATACACACACATACACACACAAATAATATATATATATATATATATATATATATAATTGAGTAGGTTAATAGCTTAGCGTTAAGTAAAGAAATAAATTGCATGCCCGACAAGCAGGTGCACCTTAATGAGTTGGTTGCGCAATTTTATTATATATTATAACTATTGTTAGTGATTTGGATGCACTATGATGGTTGTTCTATGTGAAATTTAAAACATATGTTGTAGGATAGTTGTGACACCCCACCTCCATTAATATCACCCACAAAGGGAATGCATTAACTTCAGTGAAGCGTTATAGGTAAAAGATGCAAATATATTACGAGACAGACAAATAAAGCAGCGGAAAATAAATAAAACTTTACTTCATTGATAAAACAGCAGCTTGCTAAAATAGCTTGTACAAAGATTGTTTTCCAACAGCAAAACACCAACACCCAGTACAACAAAGTATCTGTCTTGTTTAATAAAATAAAGAAGCATAAAATTACAATGATATTCCCCAATAAAGCATGAGCCAACCATAGCAGTTGAAAAGAAAGTCCAAAGCAATATGTCCACTATCTTCAAGCTTGGAAAGAGAAACGGTCCAAACTAAGCTGAGCTATTCTCTCCCTGATTACCTGAGGGGGGAAACGGAAGAAAAGAGGCGACACAAACTAGGTTAGACATAAGTCTCGTAGGTTCAGTGACTTTCAGAATGTAAACAGGTAAAAGTAACATGACATGAATAAACTGAATATAAGGCAATACCGTGATAACAGGGATAACAAGATAACATAAGATTAGCATAAGATATGATAAGGCAAGATAAACTGAATGCGCTTCTACTCTTTCTCTGCTTCTCTACTACCTGTTATTCTGACTTTTATATCTCTGCACCAACTAACTAGTATCCTAACTAGTGTCTTTTATAGAATGATTCGTATTCCCTACTAGTGTCCCAACTAGTATCTTGTGTTATACAATAAGGTGATCCCAACCCCGCAATTGAGGTAGCCTTCAGGTGCACATCTAGTATGAGGGTCTTACTTCAATCAACCTAATTGCCATGAAGATGTTAGATGTATCCTTAATACCTTAACAGATCGGCTCCTACTTGTATCGATCTAGTTCTAGTTTGTGTCGCTCGGCCCTCTGCTTGTTGATACCTGTGTTGGTCCCACTGTATGGTGTATCAAGCCTTAAGGTGGCAACCCGACACGATCAAGATGCATAACTTTATATATACTGATGTCCAGTGGCTAATTCTTCCACTCCGGAATACGTGCACGCCCGTGATCACATCAGAACCTGCACTGCTGCACCAATTGCCACTACTTTGACCGCTTATAATCAGCCCAGTAATCGTGCCCCACCCTGCCTAGTTCAGGGTACCATGATACATCTACGTGGGTTAATGCTGAAATGGGTCCCCGTTACTAGGGTTTCCTAATGGTTAAGTTTGTGGGCCTATATATACAAATATTACCCACCTACATGAGATGTACTTAACTCTCCGACTGATTCAAACATGTTTATTTAACGGTTAAGTTTGTGGGCCTATATATACTAATATCACCCACCTACCCAAGGTTTACTTAACCCACCTACTTATCAAGTCAATATGTATTATTGGTTAAGCTTACCTTAACCCTATCCACTTTGTTCATGTAGCATTGGTTAAGTATTGTCCATTCATGTTAACTTAACCCACCCACACATCATGGTGTATTGGTTATGTGTTTCCTATTAACTTAACCCTATTCATTCATCATGTTATATTGGTCAAGTGTTTCCCATTAACTTAACCCCACTTGTTCATCGTGTTATATTGGTTAAGTATTTCTTATTAACTTAACTCTACACATTCTTCATGCTGTATTGGTTAAGTGTTTCTTATTAACTTAACCCCACACGTTCATGATGCTATATTGGTTAAGTGTTTCTTATTAACTTAACCCTACTCATTCATTATGTTATATTGGTTATGTGTTTCTTATTAACTTAACTCCACTTGTTCATCATGTTATATTGGTTAAGCGTTTCTTATTTACTTATCCCTACTCATTCATCATGCTATATTGGTTAAGTGTTTCTTATTAACTTAACCCCACTCGTTCATCATGCTATATTGGTTAAGTGTTTCTTATTAACTTAACTCTACTCATTCTTAGCATGTCTTGTTTATTAGCATTAATTCATTCATTAATGCCTTAACCTATCACATTAGAACTGTTGTTTGCGGTTGCTGGATGGGCCGGACGGTTCCTAGAAGACTTCTACCGCAAACTCATTCTAACCACGGGTTTTGGGATAAATGCGCTAACCTCTCACATTAGATCTGTGTTGTTGCGGTTACTGGATGTGCCGGACGTTTCCGGGCAGTTTTACACCGCAACTGAATCTAACCTCGGGTTAGGGATGTTCCTCTTTAGTCAATCTACATATTTACTGTACATGTCCAAGTCCAGATTTTTCATGCTAATTATCCTAATTTCACAAAACTAGTCATGTTTCAATTCTCAAGTTATGCCCAATAAATTCAATTACAAGTTATTAATCCAAATAGGCTACACCCAATCTTCCCGAATTTACAATAATAGTCATGCTCCAAATCACATTATACTTTTTGCTTGGCGTCCCAACCAATAGTTATGCCCAATCTAGATTTAATATTCCAGTTTGCAGTTTACGCCCAAAAATTGGTTTACATGCCAATTAACCCAAACTTGTAGTTATAATAATAATAATGATGCCCTAATGTCAATTACAAGTTATCCCCAATAATTTCACTGAATATATTATGCCCAATTATTTCACCAATTACATTATGCCTAATATTTAACCAAAATTGGTTATACCCAAATATTCCCCGTACTCCAATCGTTCGTATTTCGCAATTTCAGCCAAGGTTCGAAGGTAACCCAGGTTTCATAAAAGAAAAACGAAACAGGGGAAGAGAGAGAAGGAGCATAAAATAGGAATATGCATAAAAATAGGCATGTAACAACAGACCTAATACAAGAAATTTAGAACCAACAAAGATAGATTCTTGAATAAACTGATACAATCATTATCGCAAGCATAAGAATAACATCATGAACTAAAAAGGATTATATGCCTATTGTACAACAAAGATAGGCATGATTGTATCGATATAATAACTTCTTAGGCATGTAAAATCATGGATTGGATAGAAAGATAGAGTTAAATCTGAAAAGATTGTCTTATCATCAAGCATGGACATAGATTCATTTTATTATATGCCAAGATTACAATTAGGTATTTAAATATGTAAACAACTTGAACTTACAGAAAAAATGGATCTTGTATTCTGGGATCTGTTTTCTGAATTTGTAAAGCTAATCCTTCGATGTTGACATGCCATTCTCTAGGTTGGATTTAGTTTGGAGCTTTCTAACTTGATTTCTAGTTTTGGAGAAGATGGAGGCCATGCTAGTTTGGAGATGGACGGCATGATGGCTTCATAGAATGATATTATGAGGTTTAGGGTAGAGGGTTGAGGTTTATATAGAAGTCTATATTAATATGAGCCGTTAAATAAACCTAGGAGTCATCAGGGCCATTCAAACCAAAGGGATGTGTCACTCAGCCAATCACAGCATGACACATAAGCCCTAACATCTCAGAATTCTCCATCAAGCCAAACAAAGAAGGCCGCATCAGCTCAGGATTATAAACATTCGTCATAGGAGCTGGATCTTAAAGGGGTCGACTCCCTACAGGGTGGTCTACACCTATGTAGACTCTCCTATAGGGGGTCGACACCTATGTTGACTCCCCCTGGGTTGGGGGGTTGACACCCTAAGCAGGAAATTTCCCGCTCAGCCTGTTCTGTTCAAATTTTGAATTTTGAACTGATTTTTATTTTAATTATTATTTATATTTATTTTCTGCTTTGAAATCTTCTAATCTCCATAACTTCTTCATACAGAGTCCGATACACGCATACTCGGACTCTCTCAAGCAGAACTCCAAGACAAACACAATGGCATAACCTGATTCCCTTAATACCTCTTCTAAAAATTAAGTGTTCTTAAGTTCGTTAAATATTCACGGAAAATACATGGTGTTACATTATCCCCTTCTTAAAGGATTTCGTCCCCGAAATCTCTAAGTTAAGAAGAATGTTTATCCTACCATCCAACATCCATCTACTCAACCATTCAATCACAGGTATCCATTGTCCTTAAAAGGTTTCTAATGCTTTTCATGAACATATGCATATTGTGTGTATATGTCCTTATCTAATGCAAAATCAGGCGATTTACTGATTCAGTTGACCTCCTTAATGCGAAATATGTTAGTGCCATGAGTCCATCATGTATGCAATTATTGCTAATCGTACTTTATAACTTCTATGGGTGCACAATCATTCATACAAATGCTACATCCATATGATATCATATCGAGTTTCAATCCAAATATATAAAAAAATTCACTCATGCATATGCAATATGGAAGTGACGGAGCCGATCTAGTGCCTAATGTGTGTGTATATGCATCCACGAGCAACCACTAGCAAACACTTTCATCCACTTGCATCCACAAAACATAACATGTCTCAATCACATGTTTACATCAATTGGCTTCTACCTTAGGATCGAGGACCAGACCGAGAGGATATACTTAAAAGATAAAGACTAGCATGCAAATAAATTCTACAGAAAAAGAGAGATCAAGGATATACCCTAAAAAAAGGGTATGATGTATCTAGTCTTCAGTCTTCTAAGTCGCATCTTCTTGAGCTTCACTCCATTGTGCTCTGACTGTCTTAACTTCACGATTGCGTAGCTTCTTAATTTCTGTTTCCAAGATTCACTAGAGGGTATTCCATGTAGAAGAACTATCTTTTGAAAATAAACAGATGTTAACCATGTTACCAAGTGTATTTATTAAGGTGATTAGAGGTCTCTTCTCTACTTAATTTATCCATTGTGTCAGCTATCTAAGAATCTTTTCTTTGTGAAGTCCCTAAAAGTGTTGGTCTTACTCCTACCCATGCCAACTACTAACTTAACTGAAGGTTTAAAATCAAAGTTTGATATGTATTCTGAACTTTTCCTTTACACATAAAAATGACTTGAAGTCAGCCTTTTTCTTCATAAGGCATCTGCTACGACCTTACCCTTCCTTCTTATATCAAAATGGCGCCTAGCCCTGTGCCGCATTCATCCGTGTATACCGTAAACCCTTTACTAACGTAAGGTAAAAGTCAAAACTGGGGCCGTTGTAAGAGCCCTCTTCGATTGCAGGAAAGCGACATCACAACCAATATCCCGAGCAAAGGTTAGATTCTTCTTCGTTAATCTTGTAAGTGGGGCTAATACCTTCGTAAAGTTCTTAATTCACTTCTTATATTAGCCCGCTAGTCCAAGAAAGCTTCTTACTCTCGTTGCATTCCTTGGGACCTTCTAATCTTGCACCGCAACTACTTTTGCGGGATCTACTGTCATCCCTTCTTTGGATATATAAATGTCCTAGAAACCTTACTTCTTCTCTAAAAAAATGACATTTTGGAGAACTTCGCTTAAGTTGATGTGCTCGAAGTGTATCCATGACTTCTCTTAAATGCAAAGCATGTTCTTCCTCGTTCTTTGAGAAAATCAAGATATCATCCACGAAGGCTACTACAAACTTATTAAGGAACTCCCTTAACACCCTACTCATCAAATCAACAAAATAAGAGGGTGCATTCGTCAAACCGAAAGGCATGAAGAGCCACTCAAAGAAACCATCAGGGGTCCTAAAAGCGTTATTGTCTATACTGTCCTCAGCTATTCTTAGTTGATGAAACCCTGTAGCCAAATCTAGTTGGGAGAAAACAGACGCATCGACAAGCTGGTCAAACAAATCATCTATTCTTAGAAGTAGGTGCATATTTTTCTTTTGTTAGCTTGTTTAGTTCTCTATTATCCACGCGTAGGTAAAGTGAACTACCCGCTTTGATTGCGAACACTACGGGTGAGCCCCATTTCAGAAATACTTCTCCTTATGAACTCCTTTTCAAGCAACTCTTTAATTTGCTCGTTGAGCTCCTTCCTCTCCCTTGGAGTCATGTGTCGTACTGGTAATGCAACTGGATTTGCATTGTCAACTAGATATATGCAGAAGTCTATTTCGCATTTTAGGGGACAAACCCCTAACCTAATAAAAAACATCTGCTTACTCATGGACTGGTCCAACGGAAAGCAAACCGTTGATAGATGCATCAAGTGATTCTATATAGCTAAGCCAAACTGATCCCTTAGGATCGCACGAAATCTCGAGGGTATTTCGGAGGCAAGTCAAAAGTCTAACTACCCTCGTTTCACAATTACTATCTAACCAATTCATGCCTAGAATCAACACGTAGCCCATGAAAGCAAACACATAAGCATTACAATTAAACTCAATACTTAATATAGCTATTCCCAAATCCTTACAAACCAAAGATAAATGAGCCGAACCACCAATCGGATTTGAGGCAATAACGGGATCTTCAACCTTACAAGCACTAGGGTGTAGAGACTCAACTATGGAAGCAGATATAAACGAATGTGAAGCGCTAAAATAAAAAAGAGTACTAATATGATGATAAAAAAGATAAACTAGAATTTTTCAACAGAAACTCTACTACCTCTGAAATGACCCAAACTTCCCGGTAAAGGAAAAGCTGGATTGCTTTGAGAACAACACACATCCGAACACAAACTGGAGAACATTTTATTACTGATTACAACAACACATCAGAGTACAATAATGCAACAGAGTATGAATACTTATTACATAATAGGAATACAATAATATCAGAGTTTCAAATTACATTTAAATAGCAGCAGAAAAATAATACAAATATACAACTGAAAGAAGTACACGGATACAGAGCTTTCCGAATACCGCTTCAGCTGTGAGCCAGGACCCTGTAAATATATCAGCAAAAGGCTACTCGACTGCCCGTGTGAAAAATATGGGCACCCGAGTTTGCCAGTGAAACAAACTACAGGTCAGTCATGGGACTGGTATAAGAAATCTTAACTTAACTATCTAATAATAAGGCTAATCATAGGACCACGTCGCTAACGCGGAACGGGTTTACTCCGTTGGATTGCCAGTGCATAAAATAAAATAAAAACGTTAAACAACGCAATGCTTTTTAGAAAAATAAAACCATTATAAGACCCAAGTCCCATCACACAATGCAACGCAAACCAGGGTTTTTCCTTATAATGGTCAAAAATGCTTGATACGATAAAACGGATTTAATATTAGTGTGTATATCTACGGGTATATAAATTTCAAAATCAATTTCAATCATAATGTATTAATCATAGACGGCATAGTAGCCCATCCTACTATGTCGCCATACTAGTTCTAAAATCAAAACCGCAAGGTCGTATTGGAAATTGGATTTCCATCATGAGTCGAGGCTAGGGGCAAGCTCCTCTCTGATTCGAGACACTCTAGCAAATGCCTCAGGATCCCCCGCAGTGAACCCTTGGATGCTGTAGGGGCGGTCCCTGCCTATCGGCAGTGGATTAGTTATGCCTAAATACACATTTCTCGGTTCCTTTGAACCTATAATATGACCACTATCGGCCTAGAAAAATCCGAGGCGCCTCAAAATCCATCATCCACATAAGTAAAATGCCAGGCCGTGTTAAAGCACTGACACTACCACTAGCTAGAAAGAAACGTGTGCACTCCCTACAGTGCATATCCCGTTTTTGACTCATACCGGGGTGTGAGGCTCGCGAAGTCACGATATACTCAAAGTTATGCCGTAATAGGCTATACTTTGATCATCCCACAAGGCCCTGCTTTTCAACAAAAGCCTTGATCAGTTGCATCTTGGCATGCAACATTGACAATTCACGCCATGCGATCAATCACTGTTAATATATACTAGGGTGTTAAGTAGAGAATAAATCCTCCACCATCAAACAGACATACATTAACAGAAATCGATTTAATTCACATGGAACGAAATCCAATGTCAGATACGCATCCATTTATTAGCTTATGCTCTGGGTCTGAGCGAAAACCAAATCCGAACAATCAACAATCGTCCAGATGACCACCGCTGAAGCCCCTTCAAGGTAGCTACTCCCATCAGGGTCTCTGTAGCAACACATCCATTCGACGTGAAGATCGTCTGTCTTCAACCACCGTCTTCATCTTCGACTCTTCATCGTCGTAGTAATTATTCAGAATGGGTTAAACCCGGTCTTTCCGAATAACTAGCGTATTTTATAATTAAAAATCAAGTGCTATAAAAACACATCCAATGCCACATTCCAATTCAAAATATCCTTTTAAATAAAATACTCACATTATCTTATCGAAGATAAGTTCTTCAAATTTGTTCCTAAATTTTAAAGATTTATTAAACCCTAATTTGGTTTTAAAAACAAAAATAATTATTCAATGATTATTTAAATTTAAGAAATTTATCTTATCTTTAACTGGGTTAAAGAACTAATGTCATTTGAACATTGTTCACGGTAAACCCAAAATCATCTTCCATAAAAGATGGAATTTTCATAGAATCCAAATCAATATATAATCGTTATAAAATTTTGTATCTGACCAATAATATAAATGGAATAACGGCAAAGCCTCTTAAATTCCATATGTAGTATCGGTCTTCTTTTACAGAAGCTTATCCCGGTTATTATCAACTCGAATTCCATTCAATTCCAATTTAATATATTAAATTGAAAACTTTACTTTTGGAAAATTTCCATCTTAATAAAAGATTCATAAATTCAAAAACATATTTTCACTGTCAGTTGGGTTAAAGAGCAAATGTCGCTTAGAAACACAGTTCACAATAAACCCAACTCACCTTTTATTTTATTCTCATTTACTAAATATAATTAAAAACTTTAATAAGCTAAATTAAAAGATTATTCTTTCATATGGGTTTTAAGAACAGTGTTATTTAAGACACTTTTCTCGACAAACCCAAATCCACTTAATTTAATTTAATTTCAATTAAATATTGACAAAATTGGATAACTTTATTAAATCTAAATTTAATGATTTATTCTAGTTGATAACTAGTGCATTTCGATAAAAATATATTTTCCTAAAATATATTCTCTTTCTAAAATATTCTTTTCAAAAATATATTTCTAAGATATTCTTTTTCTAGAATATTCTTTATTGGAATGTGACTCAATCAACAATCATATATTGTATGAAATCAACAATAATGATAAATAAAACATCCAAATGATGACCAAACTGGAATCTATAACTATGTGAGCATTAACGTGAATAATTAACGCTCCTCACAGACTGTCAATCCATCGATTGATAGATAACTAAATATTGGGATTAATGTGTATCCAATATCATCCCAATACCCGTGTGGGGTTTCATCCAACAATACGAATAATAACATATTTGTGCACTTGGGCAATGTGTAAAAATTATCGACCCAATCACATAAACAAGTCGGATGACTTGTAAATGGAAGTGTAGTATCCAGTTTGAATATACTCAACATTATAATTAACACATCAACCTCACGGACATAAATTTCAATTCTTTTTATTGTGAACAAATGACAATAAAAACCTATTCGTTCATTTCAATTCTTTTTAATTGTGTTCAAAAATGTCTCTTTTATTCTAATTCCTTCAAAGTGACAAAAATGTAGTAATTTTGTCTAGTTCCTTTCGATGTACAAAACATGATAATTTGTCAAATTCATTCTAATGTACAAAATATGATAATTTTGTCTAATTCATTTTTAATGTACAAAATATGACAATTTTGTCAAATCTTCTTAAGTAAACAAAAGATGTTATTTTTGTCTTCATTCTTTTTAATGTATAGACAATATACATTTCAAGTTCATTCTTTTTAATGTATAGAAAATATACATTTCAAGTTCATTCTTTCTAATGTATAGAAAATATACATTTCAAGTTCATTCTTTCTAATGTATAGAAAATATACATGTTAAATAGAAAATATACATTTTAAATAGAAAATATACATTCTCAACTCATTCCTTTAAAATGTATACAAATATACATTTTTAATTCATTTAGAAAATATACATTTCAAGTTCATTCTTTCTAATGTATAGAAAATATGCATTTAAAATAGAAAATATACATTCTCAACTCATTCCTTTAAAATGTATACAAATATACATTTTTAATTCATTTCAAAAGTAACAGATTTTAATCCAATAAACATTTATAACAAAAAAATGTTATTTTATGTCTAGTGTAACATTTCATAACAAAAATGTTATTTTTTCCTTAATTAACAAAAATGTAAATTTTGTTTATAAACTTTTAATGCAAACCAAAATGTGAATTCTATTTATAAACTTTTAATGCAGACAAAAATGTTATTTTAATGTGACTACAAATTATATATTAAAATGACAAATAAAATTAATGTTTTTATTTGTTTACAATTCTATTTTTAACATGTAACATAGAAAATAATGTTTTTATGTAAACAAGTCTATACACTAACATGACAAATAAAAATAATGTTTTTATTTGTTTATTATTCTGTTTTTAACATAAATGACACTTTTATATTTGACGTTTCTAATTCAACAAAAATACATTATTGTTTTGTCAATTCTAATTTAACAATAGTAACAAATTTAGATGTAAATTCTAAATTTGACAAAAGTGACAAATTTATATGTAAATTCTAAATTTGACAAAATTGGACATTTTTGTCTCATTCTCCTTTACTGGTAAAAATGAATGATTTGTTTACATCCATAAAAAAAATGAAAGTTCTCAATTTATTCTTTAAAAATAACGAAATGAATATTTTTGTTTTATTCTTATAAAATGAACAAAAAGAATGTTTTATTTTAAAGCAACATTTTATCAAAAATGTGATTTTATTTCCAATGCATCATTTTTAACAAAAATGAACTTTTATTTCTTATGCAACACTTTAGAAAATAAAAATGTAACTTTTCTATGCTAACATTTTATTCAATAAAAATGATTTTTTTTTCTTCTAATGCTAACACCTTATAGAATAAAATGATGATTTTATAATGTTAACATCTTGTAGAATAAAATGATGATTTTATAATGTTAACATCTTATAGGATAAAATGATGATTTTATAATGTTAACATCTTATAGATTAAAATGATGATTTTATAATGTTAACATCTTATAGGATAAAATGATGATTTTATAATGTTAACATTTTATAGAATAAAATAATGATTTTATAATGTTAACATCTTATAGGATAAAATGATGATTTTATAATGTTAACATCTTATAGAATAAAACGATGATTATATAATTTTAACATTTTATAAAAAAAGATAAAATGTTACTTTTTCCTATGTTAATATTTTATACATAAAAATGAGATTTTATTATGTTAACATTTCATATACTAGGAATGTTACTTTTCTTTCTATATGCTAACCATGTATAAAATAAAATGTTCTTTTATATACCGACATAAAAATGAGATTTTATTATGTAAACATTTTATACATAAAAAATGTTTCTTTCCTAATGTTAACATTTATAAATAAAAATGTTAATTTACTATTCTAACAATTTATATAAAAAAGGAATGAATATTTTGTTTCGCTAAACAATTTCTAATCCAATATGTCATTTCTTTCTGATGCACATTTTATACCAAAAATGTTAACTTTACACTAACATGACAATTATAACTAAAGTGACATTGTATAACTAAAATTATATTTAACATGACATTTTTTATAATGACAATTATAACTAAAATGACAATGTCATATTCAAATATATGTGACAAAATTGATTATTCAAATATATGTGACAAAATTGATTATTCAAATATATTTGACAAAATTGATTATTCAATTATATGCGATAAAATATGATCTTATCGTATATACAAAGTTTCTAACAAACATGAATACACAATCAAAATCAATCGTCCATCACAATCACAGCACAATCAACATTTAAATGAGTATATACATACAACATGAATTTCATACTGAATGAAAACAATAAAATAGATAAACAATTAATTTTAATTTAAAAATAGAAATCTCACATTGCTTTGTTCTGTACGATTCAGATCTGAATTTTGACCAAAATTTGATATACTCAGTTTCAGTTCTTGTCAGTATCATGTCGTAGATCTCCTCTCCACGATTTCAACGCTTTCAGTTTCGTCGAATTCTGCTAAGAAATGAACGAGTTACGATCTTTTAAAGATCAATAGTTTTTTTTAAAAATTTATTAATTAAATAAAACAAACAAAACATCTTCTTCCTCGTTATTACTGGAGGCTGAAACCCATCAGCGTCGACTTCTAGGGTTCCTCCTTGCTTGCGCCAGACCCCATCGGACTTCCATCAGAGGGCCCCACATCGTCACCCGTCAGCTCGCCTACCCACGCCCCAAGCACGGTGCAACTCGCACCTCCTCAGGCCGAGGAATCCTGCTGCCACACTCGCCACTTCCCATGTCGATTTTGGCCACCACGATGAACATCATTCGATCACGACCGTTCAGATCGTCGAGCTCAACCTTCTCTTCGATTTGGTTATAAAAGTTTTTAAAATCATTGAGAAACGGAAGAGTTAGAAAGGGAAGAAGATGGGAGCGCCAAGGCCATTGATCAGTTAGAACGACGGCTGGAGTATTTAGAATTAGGGTTTCGTATTGGCAAGCGTATTTATACGCGTATTTTCCATTTATTTTAATTCATTTAATTCTATTAAATTTGTATATCATCCGGAACTCCAAATTAAATCCAACGAATGTCGCCCCTAGCTAATAACCCCCATCCCAGACGCAATGGACTATGTTTCGTAACCCAGTTCGGCTGTTACGATATGTTTTTCTTTAAATTTAATTATAAATCATTTGATTATTAAATTCAAACGTACATTTTAAATTACCGGGGCCACATACCAACTCTAAAAGTTACAGAAAAATTATTTCTAGCTATGTTTTGATGATACGGTTCTAACGAGACAAATTTCGTTAAATTATGAGACTGTTTGAAAAATGGCCCTTTTCTAGTCGATTAAATTTACTAAAACTGACAAAACACGTTTTCCTTTAGCACGCTCGCATATTAATTCGAAAAATTATGAAAATTGCCACCTAGAAATAATTTGACATTCCGGTTCCAACAAAAGTGGTTTCGTCGAAAACAGAGGTCGTTTGAAAAATGACTATTTTAAGACCAATATATTTAATATTAAAAATACATTTTTAAACAAATAAATTACGAAACTCAAAATATATAAGTGTTTACTATTTTTCAATGCAGAAACGTCATTCCAAACTCAATGGAAGTGGTTTCGAGTCGAAATTCCTTCATATGTGAAAAGTAGCCTTTCGGGCCCTAATATATATATATATATATATATATTTATATATATAAATACTACAGCGACCTTCCTAAAAATTGAATTGGCCATAACTTTTGATTTTTAAAACAAAATTTCAGTTTTTCAGATTCGTTGGAAAGATATGGTTAAACAGATTTAAATATTTCTGGTTTCATTCAATTCTGATTTAAAATGAATCCTGTGCAGTCAGTCAAAGTTCAAATTCAAATTTTCAAACTGCAGCGCTGTTTTAAACTCCTTTTATAATTAAATTGAATTTATTCATTTTAAAATAAATTTTTAGTCGTTCTTATTTAAAGTAAATTATTTTAAATATTAGAAATCCCTTAAAATTTCTAAAATAAAAATTTTAAATTGGCCCCAAAATTCCGGGTCGTTACAATCGCCCCCACTTAAATTCTTTTCGTCCTCGAAAAGGAACGAAGCTAAAAAAGTTGTTAATTAACCAATTCAACCTTAAATTTATTGGTTTCAATTAATTATCTTTCTAATATTTTAATTAGTGAAACTAATTATCAAACATCACAACCAGCAATCAATTAGGTGATTATCTTTTCAAATATATATAACTTTATATATAGTCAAGAATCATATTTTTAGTGCAAATCACAGCAATGTGTACCAACTAAGTTTTGGTTTCTCATACCAGTCAATGGAAATATATAGAAATTCCACTTTCGAAACTCGAACATAAATACTGGTGATGGTGCACCGATCATCAGAATTATCTCCGGGCGACTAGAGTGTAATCCTATATCTACCCAGTATATTTAAACTTCGAATATCCGTTAATTACTCGTTTATTCGAAATCTTTATATACTCGATTGTCCACATTAAAATATAATAATATACTCAAATACGTATTTTAGGATAAACTTTTCAAAACTAAATTTGTTTCCATTTTTATTTTTAAAGAGAATAATACTCTTCACACTCGTCTTAGTATACTACTGACCCCATCTCTAACGAGTTATTCTTATTGGATATTACTAATCCAATCTCTGATGAATTCTTTCGTTTGGTTCTAATGTGTCTTGTTCTCGAGCTCTGTAAACCAAAGCTCTAATACCAACTGAAACGACCCAAACTTCCCGGTAAAGGAAAGGCTGGATTGCTTTGAGAACAACACACATCCGAACACAAACTGGAGAACATTTTATTGCTGATTACAACAATACATCAGAGTACAAGAATGTAACAGAGTATGAATACTTATTACATAATAGGAATACAATAATATCATAGTTTTAAATTACATTTAAATAGTAGCGGAAAAATAATACAAATATACAACTGAAAGGAGTACACGGATACAGAGCTTTCCGAATACCGCTTCAGATGTGAGCCAGGACCCTGTAAATATATCTGCAAAAAGCTACTCAACTGCCCGTGTGAAAAATATGGGCACCCGAGTTTGCCAGTGAAAAAACTACAGGTCAGTCATGGGACTGGTATGAGAAATCTTAACTTAACTATCTAATAATAAAGCTAATCACAGGACCACGCCGCTAACGCGGAACGGGTTTACTCCATTGGATTGCCAATCCATAAAATAAAGAAAAAACATTAAACAACGCAATGCTTTTTAGAAAAATGAAACCATTATAAGACCCAAGTCCCATCACATAATGCAACGCAAACCGGAGGATAGGGTTTTTCCTTACAATGGTAAAAAATGCTTGATACGATAAAACAGATTTAATATTAGTGTGTATATCTATAGGTATATATATTTCAAAATCAATTTCAATCATAATGTATTAATCATAGATGGCATAGTACCCCGTACTACTATGTCGCCATACTAGTTCTAAAATCAAAACCGCAAGGTCGTATTGGAAATTGGATTTCCATCATGAGTCGAGGCTAGGGGCAAGCTCCTCTCCAATTCGAGACACTCTAGCAAATGCCTCAGGATCCCCCGCAGTGAACCCTTGGATGCGGTAGGGCCGGTCCCCGCCTATCGGCAGTGGATTAGTTATGCCTGAACACACGTTTCCCGGTTCCTTTGAACCTATAATATGACCACTATTTTCCTATAAAAATCCGAGGCGCCTCAAAATCCATCATCCACATAAGTAAAATGCCAGGCCGTGTTAAAGCACTGACACTACCACTAGCTAGAAAGAAACGTGTGCACTCCCTACTGTGCATATCCCGTTTTTGACTCATACCGGGGTGTGAGGCTCGCGAAGTCACGATATACACAAAGTTATGTCGTAATAGGCTATACTTTGATCATCGCACAAGGCCCTGCTTTTCAACAAAAGCCTTGATCAGTTGCATCTCGGCGTGCCACATTGACAATTCACGCCATGCGATCAATCACTGTTAATATATACCAAGGTGTTAAGTAGAGAATAAATCCTCCACCATCAAACAGACATACATTAACAGAAATCGATTTAATTCACATGGAACGAAATCCAATGTCAGACACGCATCCATTTATTAGCTTATGCTCTGGGTCTGAGCGAAAACCAAATCCGAACAATAAACAATAGTTCGGGCGACCACCACTGAAGACCCTTCAAAGTAGCTACTCCCATCAGGGTCTCTTTAGCAACACATCCATTCGATGTGAAGATCGTCGGTCTTCAACCACCATCTTCATCTTCGACTCTTCATCGTCGTAGTAATTATTCAGAATGGGTTAAACCCGGTCTTTCCGAATAACTAGCGTATTTTATAATTAAAAATCAAGTGCTATAAAAACACATCCAACGCCACATTCCAATTTAGAATATCCTTTTAAATAAAATACTCACATTATCTTATCAAAGATAAGTTCTTCAAATTTATTCCTAAATTTTAAAGATTTATTAAACCCCAATTTGGTTTTAAAAACAAAAATCATTATTCAATGATTATTTAAATTTAAGAAATTTATCTTATCTTTAACTATGTTAAAGAACTAATGTCATTTAAACATTGATCACGGTAAACCCAAAATCATCTTCCATAAAATATTGAATTTTCACAAAAGCCAAATCAACATATAATCGTTATAAATTTCTGTATCTGACCAATAATATATATGGAATAACGGCAAAGCCTCTTAAATTCCATATGTAGTATCGGTCTTCTTTTACAGAAGCTTATCCTGGCTATTATCAACTCGAATTCCATTCAATTCCAATTTAATATATTAAATTGAAAACTTTACTTTTGGAAAATTTCCATCTTAATAAAAGATTCATAAATTCAAAAACATATTTTCACTGTCAGTTGGGTTAAAGAGCAAATGTCGCTTAGAAACACAGTTCACAATAAACCCAACTCACCTTTTATTTTATTCTCATTTACTAAATATAATTAAAAACTTTAATAAGCTGAATTAAAAGATTATTCTTTCATATGGGTTTTAAGAACAGTGTTATTTAAGACACTATTCTCGACAAACCCAACTGCACTTAATTTAATTTAATTTCAATTAAATATTGACAAAATTGGAAAACTTTATTAAATCTAAATTTAATGATTTATTCTAGTTGATAACTAGTGCATTTCAATAAAAATATATTTTCCTAAAATATATTCTCTTTCTAAAATATTCTTTTCAAAAATATATTTCTAAGATATTCTTTTTCTAGAATATTCTTTATTGGAATGTGACTCAATCAACAACCATATATTGTATGAAATCAATAATCATGATAAATAAAACATCCAAATGACGAACAAAGTGGAATCTATAACTATGTGAGCATTAAAGTGAATCACTGACGCTCCTCACAGACTGCCAATCCATCGATTGGCAGATAACTAAATTTTGGGATTAATGTGTATCCAATATCATCCCAATATCCGTGTGGGGTTTCATCCAACAATAAAAATAATAACATATTTGTGCACTTGGACGATGTGTAAAAATTATCGACCCAATCACATAAACAAGTCGGATGACTTGTAAATGGAAGTGTAGTATCCAGTTTGAATATACTCACCATTACAATTAACACATCAACCTCACGGACATAAATTTCAATTCTTTTTATTGTGAACAAATGACAATTAAAACCTATTCGTTCATTCCAATTCGTTTTATTGTGTTCAAAAATGTCTCTTTTATTCTAATTCCTTCCAAGTGACAAAAATGTAGTAATTTTGTCTAGTTCCTTTCGACGTACAAAACATGATAATTTGTCAAATTCATTCTAATGTACAAAATATGATAATTTTGTCTAATTCATTTTTAATGTACAAAATATGACAATTTTGTCAAATCTTCTTAAGTAAACAAAAGATGTTATTTTTGTCTTCATTCTTTTTAATGTATAGACAATATACATTTCAAGTTCATTCTTTTTAATGTATAGAAAATATACATTTCAAGTTCATACTTTCTAATGTATAGAAAATATACATTTCAAGTTCATTCTTTCTAATGTATAGAAAATATACATTTCAAATAGAAAATATACATTCTCAACTCATTCCTTTAAAATGTATACAAATATACATTTTTAATTCATTTAGATAATATACATTTCAAGTTCATTCTTTCTAATTTATAGAAAATATA
Organism: Allium sativum; assembly: GCA_030737875.1. Classification (NCBI taxonomy): domain Eukaryota; kingdom Viridiplantae; phylum Streptophyta; class Magnoliopsida; order Asparagales; family Amaryllidaceae; genus Allium; species Allium sativum. The sequence continues at coordinate 699,532,824 of CM060924.1, read as the reverse complement.
CATTTCAAATAGAAAATATACATTCTCAACTCATTCCTTTAAAATGTATACAAATATACATTTTTAATTCATTTCAAAAGTAACAGATTTTAATCCAATAAACATTTATAACAAAAAAATGTTATTTTATGTCTAGTGTAACATTTCATACCAAAAATGTTATTTTGTCCTTAATTAACAAAAATGTAAATTTTGTTTATAAACTTTTAATGCAAACCAAAATGTGAATTCTGTTTATAAACTTTTAATGCAGACAAAAATGTTATTTTAATGTGACTACAAATTATATATTAACATGACAAATAAAATTAATGTTTTTATTTGTTTACAATTCTATTTTTAACATGTAACATAAAAAATAAAGTTTTTATGTAAACAAGTCTATACACTAACATGACAAATAAAAATAATGTTTTTATTTGTTTATTATTCTGTTTTTAACATAAATGACACTTTTATATTTGACGTTTCTAATTCAACAAAAATACATTATTGTTTTGTCAATTCTAATTTAACAATAGTAACAAATTTAGATGTAAATTCTAAATTTGACAAAAGTGACAAATTTATATGTAAATTCTAATTTTGACAAAAGTGGACATTTTTGTCTCATTCACCTTAACTGGTAAAAATGAATGGTTTGTTTACATCCATCAAAAAAAATGAATGTTCTCAATTTATTCTTTAAAAATAATGAAATGAATATTTTTGCTTTATTCTTATAAAATGAACAAAAAGAATGTTTTATTTTAAAGCAACATTTTATCAAAAATGTGATTTTATTTCGAATGCATCATTTTTAACAAAAATGAACTTTTATTTCTTATGCAACACTTTAGAAAATAATTTTTTTACTTTTCTATGCTAACATTTTATCAATAAAAATGATTTTTTTTCTTCTAATGCTAACACGTTATAGAAACAAATGATGATTTTATAATGTTAACATCTTATAGGATAAAATGATGATTTTATAATGTTAACATCTTATAGGATAAAATGATGATTTTACAATGTTAGCATCTTATAGAATAAAATGATGATTTTATAATTTTAACATTTTATAAAAAAAATTTACTTTTTCCTATGTTAATATTTTATACATAAAAATGTGATTTTATTATGTTAACATTTCATGTACTAGGAATGTTGCTTTTCTTTTATATACCGACATAAAAATGAGATTTTATTATGTAAACATTTTATACATAAAAAATGTTTCTTTCCTAATGTTAACATTTATAAATAAAAATGTTAATTTTCTATTCTAACAATTTATATAATAAAGGAATTAATATTTTGTTTCGCTAAACAATTTCTAATCCAAATATGTCATTTCTTTCTGATGCACATTTTATACCAAAAATGTTAATTTTACACTAACATGACAATTATAACTAAAGTGACATTGTATAACTAAAATGATATTTAACATGACATTTTTTATATAACTAAAATGACAATGTCATATTCAAATATATGTGACAAAATTGATTATTCAAATATATGTGACAAAATTGATTATTCAAATATATGCGATAAAATATGATCTTATCGTATACACAAAGTTTCTAACAAACATGAATACACAATCAAAATCAATCGTCCATCACAATCACAGCACAGTCAACATTTAAATGAGTATATACATACAACATGAATTTCATACTAAATTAAAACAATAAAATAGATAAACAATTAATTTTAACTTAAAAATAGAAATATCACATTGCTTTGTTCTGTACGATTCAGATCTGAATTTTGACCAAAATTTGATATACTCAGTTTCAGTTCTCATCAGTATCATGTCGTAGATCTCCTCTCCATGATTTCAACGCTTTCAGTTTCGTCGAATTCTGCTAAGAAATGAACGAGTTACGATCTTTTAAAGATCAATAGTTTTTTTTTTCATTTATTAATTAAATAAAAAAACACAACATCTTCTTCCTCGTTATTCCTGGAGGCTGAAACCTATCGGCGTCGAATTCTAGGGTTCCTCCTTGCTTGCGCCAGACCCCACCAAACTTCGATCAGAGGGCCCCACATCGTCACCCGTCAGCTCGCCTACACACGCCCCAAGCACGGTGCAACTCGCACCTCCCCAGGCCGAGGAATCCTGCTGCCAAACTCGCCACTTCCCATGTCGATTTTGGCCACCACGATGAACATCATTCGATCACGACCGTTCAGATCGTCGAGCTCAACCTTCTCTTCGATTTGGTTATAAAAGTTTTGAAAATCATTGAGAAACGGAAGAGATAGAAAGGGAAGAAGATGGGAGCGCCATGGCCATTGATCAGTTAAAACGGCGGCTGGAGTATTTAGAATTAGGGTTTCGTATTGGCAAGCGTATTTATACGCGTATTTTCCATTTATTTTAATTCATTTAATTCTATTAAATTTGTATATCATCCGGAACTCCAAATTAAATCCAACGAATGTCGCCCCCAGCTAAAAACCCCTGTCTCGGACGCAATGGACTATGTTTCGTAACCCAGTTCGGCTGTTACGATATGTTTTCTTTAAATTTAATTATAAATCATTTGATTATTAAATTCAAACGTACGTTTTAAATTACCGGGGCCACATACCAACTCTAAATATTACAGGAAAATTATTTCTAGCTATGTTTTGACGATACGGTTCTAACGAGACTAATTTCGTTGAATTTCGAGACTGTTTGAAAAATGGCCCTTTTCTAGTCGATTAAATTTGACTAAAACTGACAAAACACGTTTTCCTTTACCACGCTCACATATTAATTCAAAAAATTATGAAAATTGCAACCTAGCAATAATTTGACATTCCGTTTCCAACAAAAGTGGTTTCATCGAAAACAGAGGTCGTTTGAAAAATGACTATTTTAAGACCAATATATTTAATATTAAAAATACATTTTTAAACAAATAAATTCTGAAACTCAAAATATATAAGTGTTTAGTATTTCTCAATGCAGAAACGTCATTCCAAACTCAATGGAAGTGGTTTCGAGTCAAAATTCCTTCATATGTGAAAAGTAGCCTTTCGGGCCCTATATAATATATATATAAATTCTACAACGACCTTCCTAAAAATTGAATTGGCCATAACTTTTGATTTTTAAAACGAAATTTCAGTTTTTCAGATTCTTGGAAAGATATGATTAAACAGAGTTAAATATTTCTGGTTTCGTTCAATTCTGATTTAAACTGAATCCTGTGCAGTCAGTCAAAGTTCAAATTCAAATTGAATTTATTCGATTTAAAATAATTTTTTAGTCGTTCTTATTTAAAGTAAATTATTTTAAATATTAGAATTCCCTGAAAATTTCTAAAATAAAAATTTTAAATTGGCCCCAAAATTCCGGGTCGTTACAACCTCTCTCTCAGGTACGCTGGCGGTGAGAGCATGCACTTGCCCTCCTGAAAATCCTGTCCTTTGTTCTTGCCCTTGTCCTTAATTATATGACCCATTATACCATAATAACTCCTCTTGTATTAGATTTTTCTATTCTTTCCTCTTTGTGAACCAAGTCCATATCCATGAGTTTGTCATCCTTGGTTTGTGCTCCTTAGCCAAACTCCCTCATTCTCATCTTTTCCATTTTTGTGTAACTTGTTGACAAGTCTCTTGAAAGCTGCCTCCATCGCATGGGAAAGCCCTACTAAGCTTGAAAGAAAATTAGCCGCACATGAAACTACCGCGGCTGTATATATGGAAGTTGGGCACTTCTTCGCCCTTTGATAGGTGTCGTAGTCTGATCAAGTCTACACAACCATGCCGCGATGAGGTTGCCTCCAAGAAAGCCAGGAGCCTTGGAGACACAGTAAAGAAGGAAAACAAGGATTCAAACAGAGGATCAAAAGATAGTGCATATGGCTTTAGGGAATATGCCTTTAAAACAAAACTTTTCTTTAGAAAATGCTTCTTTTAAAACCGTCTTGAAAATAATTTTTCAAATCTTTTATCTGATCCGGTAACCTTCAGCTCTGATACCAAGAGTGACACCCCACCTACATTAATGTTACTCACAAAGGGAATACATTAACTTCAGTGAAGCGTTATAGGTAAAAGATGCAGACAAATTACAAGACAGACAAATAAAGCAGCGGAAAATAAATAAAACTTTACATCATTGATAAAACATCAGCTTGGTAAAATAGCTTGTACAAAGATTGTTTTCCAACACAAAAACACCAATACCCAGTACAACAAAGTATCTGAGACGACCCCAAACCCCGTACTGACGGCGGCAAGGGTAATCCGTGGAATATAACACAGAAACAGATAATAACAGAACAGAAATAAATAAATACACCAGATAACGAACAATAGAATATACTGGATAAGAGTAATCATCAGAGTTACACAGTATAAAGGATCATACTTAGTACAAATACAGTTCAACTATACATATATGTCTACTGCGGAAAACAAACATACTGTACAATAGGAGCTGAACAACATAAAAAGAGATAAATGATAGAATCCATCTTCAGCTCCAGCTATCCAGAAAGAACCAGCTAAACCTGAATACAAGGCTGCTCGTGTAGAAAAAGGGGCACCCGAGTTTGAAAGTGAAACAAACTACGAGTCAGTCATGGGACTGGTATGAGAAATCTACTCAACACATTTAAAATATGGCAAATCACAGGACCACACCACTTTCGTGGAACGGGTTTACTCCATTGGATTGCCAGTGCTTTAAAACAAAACATTCTTTTAAACATCGCTATGCTTTTTTATAAAAATGAAGCCATTATAAGACTAAGTTCCCATCACACAATGCAACGCAAACCGGAGGATAGAGTTTTTACCTTATAACGGCCAAAATATGCTTGATATGAATAAAACAAAGGCATTTGATATTATTACTAGTGTTTATATGTTTTGAAAATAATTTCAAATCATAACTATCAATCATAGACGGCATTAATGCCCCATACCACTATGTCGCCATATATAGGTATACAATCAAAATCGCACAGTCACGTATTTGGAAATTGGAGTTCCGTCATGAACCAAGGCAAAAGATAGTCCTTACCGAATTCGAGACTGCCTAGCCCGAGTCTCAGGATCAGAACGCATCGACCCTTGGATCGTCAGGGCCGGTCCATATGGAGTGGATTAAAATGCCTGAACACTACGTTTCCCCGCCCTTTGGGGTTAAGCGGGCCAACAAATGACTCCATCGGACCCGGGTCGTCCGATCAAACCGAGGCGCCTCGCAACAGCAACAACCACATAAGTCAAACTCGTCAGGGCATGTAAAACCACTGACGCCACTTCTAGCTAGGACGAAACGCATGCCCTCCCTGAGGTCCTTTCTCCCGTTTCTGGTTCATACCGGGGTGTGAGGCTCGCGAATTTACGTTATACACAAAGCTACGCCACACGGGCGGGGCTTTGATCATCACCACAAGACTTTGCTTTTCAACAGAAGCCCTGATCACTGCATCTTAGCATGCCACACAGGCAATTCACACCATGCAATTGATGGCTATCAATCACACAGGATAAATTCCAATGTCAGACACACTGTCCATTTGCAAGTCCATTCTGGGTCTGAACGAAACCGTAGGCACTATATACCTCGCAAACCCATCGATCACCACGTACGTCTGTACGATCACCACTCATTATCCATATTTCGGGATGCCTCCCAATCAGGACCTCGGTAACAATCCAAATGAGGTGAAGATCTCCGGTCTTCGACCATCGTCTTCATCTTCGATTCCTTATCGTCGATTCAGTTATTCAGAATGGGTTGAACCCGGTCTTTCTGAGCAACCCGGTCTGAACTAACATACACACGCATCATTTCAATTCATTAGTCACTAACCGTCAATCAGTAAGAGAATAATTTCCAAAATATTAACCCCGAAGGCCGAAACCAACATCAGATCAACACCCAAGAAACCATTCGACTTAGCCAACCTTCAGTTAATTTCTAAATTTACATCCATATTGTTTATAATATTCTATAACGATTTATGGCTATTTTTATTTATTTTAAAATAGCTAATTTATTCAAAACAACGCTTCGGGCCATAATGCGACCGTGGCGCTGTTTTTCTTCATATTTGATATACACATATCTGAAAATCTAACAGTTGGATCTTCACAAAATTTATATCATTAGAAAGATCTTTTCAAAACGAATCCAACGGTTACAGTTTCGAGAAAATCCGACGGTCGGATCTCCCGGTATAATCGTTTGAAGTTTCGATTTCAAAATACGAACTACAGCGTCGTTATTCGATTAAATATAATTATATTTATATTTATATATAAATATAATTGATTTTGGCGCTGTTTTTCTTCATATTTGAATTAAACATTCCAGACAATCCAACCGTTGGATTTTTACAAAGTTGGTGCCGTTAGAAAGATATTTCCAAAGCGAACCCAACAGTTGCGATTTCAGGAAAATCCGATGGTCGGATCTCCCGGTATAATCGTTTGAAATCACAGTTTCAAAATACGAACTGCAGCGCCGTTATTCGATATATTTTAATTCTATTTATATATATATATCGATTCTTCGATTTCAAAACTATATTCTTTTCATACATTTGATAAAAATTATATTTTTATCTAACTGTCTTCTATTTCAACACTTCAGTATTTTTAACCATTCGTGCATATAATAAAAATGTGATTTTTATTGTAAAACAATTCATTTCAAAACACTATTATTTTATATAGTTAATATAGGTGATAAAAATAGGATTTTTATTATAAAACAATTTATTTCAAAACAAGATTATTTTATACATTTCATATTGATGTTAAAAATGGGATTTTTATTATAAAACAATTTCTTTCAAAATGTGAATACCATTCAACACATGAATTTCAATTCAACGAATGAATTTCGATTCAACACATGAATGTTTTCTTTAGTTTATATAAATCGATAAAAAGGTGATTTTTATATTTAAAACACGAATACCGTTCAAAACATGAATTTCTATCCAATGAATGAATATCGATTCAACACATGAAGGTTTTCTATAGTTTCTATATATAGATAAAAATGTGATTTTTATATTTAAAACACGAATACCATTCAACACATGAATTTCAATTCAACGAATGAATATCAATTCAACACATGAAGGTTTTCTATAGTTTATATAAATCGATAAAAAGGTGATTTTTATATTTAAAACACGAATACCATTAAAACATGAATTTCTATCCAACGAATGAATATCAATTCAACACATGAAGGTTTTCTATAGTTTCTATATATAGACAAAAATGTGAATTTTATATTTAAAACACGAATACCAATCAACACATGAATTTCAATTCAACGAATGAATAACGATTCAACACATGAAGGTTTTCTATAGTTTCTATATATAGGTAAAAAAGTGATTTTTATATTTAAAACACGAATACCATTCAACACATGAATTTCTATCCAACGAATGAATATCGACTCAACACATGAAGGTTTTCTATAGTTTCTATATATAGATAAAAATGTGATTATTATATTTAAAACACGAATACCATTCAACACATGAATTTCAATTCAACGAATGAATATCGATTCAACACATGAAGGTTTTCTATAGTTTCTATGTATAGGTAAAAATGTGATTTTTATATTTAAAACACGAATACCATTCAACACATGAATTTCTATCCAACGAATGAATATCGACTCAAAACATGAAGGTTATCTATTCAACGAATAAATATAGTTTCAACAAATGAAAATAATTCAAACACATGAATATTATTCAAAATTTCGGCAGCATAACGACAGGGTAGTTAAAACCAGGACCGTCCCTAGTACGGCTCCTCGCTCTACCTTAAAACCTCGTGGTTTTTGACAATGGGGATCATGCATCTAGTTCGCACGCAGGCGGCATGTATTTTATTTCATTTCCACAAACTAATCCTATGTGGTTTCAACCAAATATTTCTCAACCACAAACGGGTATTTTTCAACCACAATCAATCAATATCAACCACAAACAATCCCAATCAACCATTCGCTATCAATCAATTTTCACACCAATCATAACCAATAAATATCGTCCATGGTTTGTGGACGAGGGGCGTATATATATATATATAACAATTCACTTCTATTTCAACACATATATAATTTTTACCACGCATATACAACTTATACATCGAACGTACAACTTATACAACGCTTATACAAGAGGTGTACAACGCTTATATAACTCATACATTGACTATATAATTTATACATCATCGTTTTCTATATCGTTTATTAATTAGAAATCTCACATTGTGTTCCACTCCACCAAAAATAGCAGAAGGCTCAAAAAAATATGCGGTCTCTTCTACAAGGTAGAAGACGTCCACACGAGTCCACTGTCTCTTGTTTCACTGAATTTCTATAACACAGCAAAAAGATATGATTTTTCAAAGTTTGCAACGGTTTAAAGGTATTAAAATCAGATTAAATAAAATCAGCCGTACCTTCAATAAAACGTTCAAAACTAGGTTTGCAATTTTCGATCAAACCGTGAATCGATAGGAGGATCGGCTGGTGCAGCGACGATGAGGGGGGAGGCACGCACCTGCGCGTGGTGGTGGGGGCCCACTTGGTGGTGCCAGGCGGCGGCGGCGGCGAATTGAAGTCGTCGACTTCAGGGAGGTGGTTCTCTCTCCACAGGCCACGAAAAATTCCAAACTTTATATGGATTTGAAGATCTTAAGAAGATCTTCAAAAAGTTCAACTGTGACAGGATCTAATTCGGCGTGGATTGATCGGAAAATGAGGGGGAAGGTTTCGAGCGGTTTCCGCCTTCGATCGGGGAGAGAGAAAAAAGGATTTTTCTTTTTTTTTTTAAAAAAAAATTATGATTGGCCGGTGGGTTTTAAAGGGGTTTTCTGACACGACCACCAATCAAAACCCAACGACTGTGGTCCCTAGCGTTTGACCCCCATTCCGAACACAATGGGATATGTTTCATAGGCCCATTCGACTGTTTCAGTCAGTTTTCCTTCAAATTAAAATATATAACATTCAATATTTGATTTGAACGTACATTTCAATTTGCCAGGGCCACAAACTGATTCGAAAAATTCCAGAAAAATAAATCTAGCTATGTTTTGACGATACGGTCCCAACAAAAATAGTTTCATCGAATTCTGAGACCGTTTGCAAAAAGCCCCATTTCTGATCAATCCAATTTAACTGTAATTGACCAAAACACATTTTCCTTTGCCACGCTCACTTACTAGCTTCAAAAATTATGAAATTTGAAATCTAACAATAACTTCACATCCCGGATCCAACAAAAGTGGTTTCGTCGAATTCCGAGGTCGTTTGCAAAATGGCCAATTTCACGGGCTATATAAATTCCAAAGCGACGTTTCTGAAAATTCATTTGGCCATAACTTTTGCTTTCCACTATGAAAATTTGATTTTTCAGATTTTTTAGAAAGGTATTCACTAACAGATTTAAATATTTTTGGTTTCACTCAAATCCATTTTGTTTTGCACCCGGTACAGTCCGACAAAGTTTGAATTCAATTTTTGAAACTGTAGCGCCCTTTCAGGCCTTGTTTATAATTATAATTAATTATATTCGTTTTCAAACGTCGATTCAAACTCACTTTTCATTGCTATTACTTAAAATGTTTATTTTAAATATTTAAAATCCATTATTTTAGCCAATTTAAAAAAGTTAAATTGGTTCAGGTTTTCTGGGTCGTTACAATATCCCCCACTTAAAACTTTTCGTCCCCGAAAAGGAACAAAGTCGAAAGCGGTTTGATTAATCTACTCTACGTTCGATCTGGCTTCCATTCTCCAACTTTTCAGTTTCTGGGAATTTTCAAATTCTTCAAAAATTTGGCTAACACCCGGAATTTTCGAATTTTTTTGCCATAACCTCCTTTGTATGGAGAGAGGTTCGGAAATTTATTGGGCAGTATTAGGTACCCAATAAATCCTAATACGCATACACATATTTATAGTGATATATTCTGGTGTTTACAGGGGAGCGTGTATTGATAATAACTCCAAAGAATAAATTCTCGTCACCCTGTGAAAGCCTGAGGGAGTGTGTATTTTAAATGCTCCAGAGGATAAATCCTCGTCACCTCGTCCCGTGTGGGAAATAAATAGTCCATGTGCCGTATCTAATAACTAGAGAGACGTGATTATTGTCAACTCCTGACCCATGTAGGATTTTTATTAATCTGGCAATTTTATCGTTACAATTTAAATAGTCCATATAAGTCATCAGTTCAACTTGTATAATATAGTCATCGCCATACAAGCCTCTCGCTCGTATGGTAAATTTTCCACCTCATTACACAAGCTCCAAATGCTTATGTGGTATATGATGAAGTATGCCTATCTTCAGAAGTATGCCATGCAGTGTAGTTCAGAATTAATTGTTACTATCCTATGGCGATGTTTATTATTTCACAAAGAAAAACCAGCACTCCGCATCCAATGGCATTCACAGGAGTTGATATAATAATATTTCGCATCCAACTCATTAAGGTTTACCTATTAGTCGGGCACGCAAATAAAATCTTTACTCAACAGCTAATCCATTTACCTGTTTAAACATATATAATACACATGTATATATTTCTATCTATTTTCTACTCAGTTCAATGTGTGATTTAAACGAATAAATCCTACCATTATTCTATTGTTGATTAAATTAACTATTGTTTCAATAATTCAATTAATCAAATTTACTATCACACAACACAAACAACAATCAAATTGTTTTTAACTTTTCAAAAATATACTAATCAATTTCTATATTCTTTTAAAATCATTTAGACTATAGAATTAAAAGCGCACATCCATGGAAAGAAAAACAACAACAGAGTAGAGAACTAATTAGTAATGCAAAGTAGGGCAAATGTACCTTGCACCGGAGTCAAATAGAGATATCCACTCGGCACCTAGGATAAGATTTCTGAATGCTCTCCTCAGTTTCCCAAGTACAATCTCGTGGATCTCCACTCCGTTTCACTTTGACTAAGCGAACCTTCTTGTTCCTCAGCTCTTTGGTTTCATTGCCGATAATCTTTAGCGGTTCTCTTCTCACAGCTAGTTCTGGAGTAATTTCAATATCTTGTTGAGTTGCTTCTTCCACGATTAAGTCTGGATCATGAACGTGCTTTCAAAGTTGAGATATGTGAAATACATCATGAACTCCAGGCAACCAATCTGGCAATTTAACCCTATAAGCGAGAGTTCCGATCCGTTCCAGAATAGGAAACGGACCAATGAATTTGGGCGCCAACTTCCCAGTTTTACCGAACCGGATAACTCCTCTCATCGGCGATACTTTCAAATATACATAGTCTCCAAAAGCAAATGATATATCTCTTCTTCTCCTATCGGCATAGCTCTTTTGTCGACTTTGAGCGGCGAGTAATCGCTTCTTAATAAAGTCGACTTTATCGGCAGCTTCTCGGATCATATCAGGCCTTAACACAAGTCTATTTCCAGGTTCGACCCAACAAGCAGGAGATCGGCACGGTCTACCGTATAATGCTTCGAATGGCGACATTGTCAGGCTCGCCTGGTAGCTGTTATTGTATGAGAATTCAGCCAAATGCAGATGGTCTTCCCATGATCCGCCAAAATCTAGAATACAAGCCCGCAATAGATCTTCTAAAATTCGATTCACCCTCTCAGTTTGACCATCTGTCTGAGGATGATAAGCGGTGCTTAGATTCAGCTTCGTTCCCAGCTAGACTTGAAATGCCTCCCAGAATTTACTAGTAAATATTGTATCTCTATCACTGACTATACTGAGCGGCACTCCATATAGTCTAACTATTTCCTTGAAATAAATCTGCGCCAGACTCTGAGCAGTTCTGTTTGATCTGACAGGTATGAAATGGGCGGTCTTCGTGAAGCGATCTACGATCACCCAAATACTTTCATTTCCTTTTTTGGTTCTGGGCAGACCATCTATGAAATCCATAGAAATATGTTCCTACTTCCAACCAGGAACGTCTAGCGGTTGTAACAATCCAGCCAGTTTCTGTTGGTTGCTCTTGACTAGCTGGCAAGTAGGGCATCGGCTAACATATATTGAAACGTCCCTTTTCATAGCCTTCCACCAGAATGTTCGCTTGAGATCGTTATACATTTTGGCTACACCAGGATGGATACTCAGCTTGGACTAGTGACACTCGTCTAACACTTCCCTTTTTAACTCTGGGACGTCGGGAACACAAATCCTTCCTTTCAATCTCAGCGTCTCGTCGTTATGTATTTGAAAACACGAGGATTCGCCTTTTTGAATCCTTTTGATCATATCCTTAATAAAGTTATCCTCCTTCTGAAGAATAGATATTTTGTCAATCAAGAAAGTCGTAATAATAAAGCTGGCGATCATTACATTCTTTCGGCTCAGCGCATCGGCCATGACATTGGCTTTCCCTGGAGTGTATATAATTTCGAAATCGTATGCTGCAAGGAACTCTAGCCAACGTTGCTGCCTCAGATTCAAGTCCTTTTGGGTGAACAAATACTTTAACGACTGGTGATCTGTAAACAGTTCAAATCTCTCACCCAGAAGATAGTGTCTCCAGATTTTCAAGGCGAATACTAAAGCCAATAACTCAAGATCATGAGTGACATAGTTTTTCTCATGCGGGTTCAGCTGACGGCTAGCATAAGCAATCACTTGACCACTTTGCATTAACACTGCGCCAAGGCCTTCTCTAGAAGCATCAGTCCAGACTTTCAAATCCTGATTGCCATCGATGATGGTTAACACTGGAGCTTTCGTTAATCTTAACTTTAGCTCTTCAAAAGCCTCTTCACTTTCTGGAGTCCATTTGAATTTAGAGTGATTCTTTGTAAGCTTCGTTAAGTGACCAGATATCTTCAAAAAGTTTTTAACGAACTTCCGGTAATAACTAGCCAATCCGAGAAAACTGCGGACTTCTGTAGGGGTACTGGGCTGTTTCCAATTCTGAATAGCTGTGATTTTACTTGGATCCACAGCAATTCCTTCTTTCGATACAACATGGCCCAGAAATTTGACTTCTTCTTGCCAGTATATACATTTGGAAAACTTTGCTTTCAACACATTCCTTTTGAGGATTTCCAGAACCTGTTCCAAATGCTTTTCATGTTCGTCCTTTGATTTAGAGAAGATTAGAATATCGTCAATGAAAACCAGAACAAATTTATTCAAAACCCCTTTGAACACAATATTCATCAGATCGACGAAGTAAGCTGGAGCGTTACATAAGCCGAACGACATTACTAACCACTCGTAGAATAATTCAGGACCTCTGAATGCTGTCATTGGGACACAATCTTTGGCAATTCGAAGTTGATGGAAACCTGTAGCTAGGTCCATTCGTGAAAATACTTGTGTGCCATTTAATCGATCCAACAAATCATTAATCCGCGGCAATGGATATTTGTTCTTTATGGTCTGCTTGTTCAAATCACGATAATCCACACATAGCCTTAGAGTACCATCAGATTTTGGGACAAATACCCTGCTGCTCCCCAATCAGAGAAACCAGGCCTGATCAGACCCTTCCATACTAGCTGTCGTGTTTGATTGTCTAATTCCTCTTTCTCTTTCAAGGACATTCTTCGAATAGCTTGAACTACCGGCCTTGCATTCGGAATCAAAGCAATCTTGAAATCTATTTCCCTCTGCGGAGGCAAGTGAACAACTTCTTCGAACACATCCGCATAGTTTTTGACGACAGGAATATCTTTCACTAGGTCGGGAATATTCTCTGTGACTTCAGGGACATTTTCCATATGAGCAGGAGAAACATCAAGAGCTTCCCAGAAGTCTTTTCTATTAGCATTCTGACCTTCATAGGGAATGGTTATATAATCACCTGATTTTATCTTCGCCTTTATGACTCTGTCGGTGCATTTAACTTCAGCTTCATATTTGGTCAACCAGTCTAACCACAAGATAAGATCAAACTCTTTAAAATTCATGACGACTGCGATGGTAGGAAACCGATAACGAGAGAAGGAAACCGGCACTCCACAAACCCAACTGAGATCAATGGAACCCCCAACCGGATTCTGGACAGTCATTGGTTCCTTGAGCTTCTTCATATTCAAATCCAGCTTCTTAGCTGCATTCTTGGCAATGAAGCTTCGTGACGCGCCTGTGTCAAACAGTACTTTAACAGGAATGTCTTTGACAGTAAGCGTGCCTTCTAAAACATCTGGCCTCTCTTGAATTGCTGAGGGCTCAGACGCTTCTGCTACTTCATTTATTTGAACTACTTTGGATTTCTTAAATTGCCTGCAATCCTTTTCAAGATGGCCAATCCGATGACATTGACAACATTTTCTATTCTCTCGAAACTGGTTATCGGGTTTAAACCCCATCTTTCGTTTCTTCGAGGTTTTACAATTCCTGGTAAAATGCCCTGGTTTCCTGCAGTTAGAACAGGTGGCCGTCGTTGCTGGTTCCTTTTCAGATCTGGCCCTTTCTCGATTGACTTTGGGCTTCTTACTCACCTCAGATATCGCACTGGCCTCGGGATTATCAGTTTCAGGCTCATCTTTGTTACTAGAACTGACCTCTTCTTCGTAAGGCAACATACCTTTCTTGTCGAGATCTTCGTACTGGTAAGCCATATATATCATTTCAGAAAAGAGGAGCTTCACATTCCTTATTACACTGTTATGATATTTTCTTTGCAGGCCATAAATATATCTCAGATTCTTCCTCTTTGGATCTTGAATCAGATGAGTAGCAAAGTGAGAAAGTTCGTTGAATTTCTTATGATATTCTGGGATGGTCATATCACCTTGTACCAAACAAGAAAATTCATCACATAATCGCTCGGATGCTTTGAGAGGAGTAAATCTTTCTAAGAAAATCACTTTGAATCTGTCCCAGGTGATATCACCTTCTGGATTATCTTTAATAACTGAATCCCACCAAAACAAAGCATCTTCTTTGAGTGCCCAAGATGCCAGTAATCTTTTCTGATCGTCTCTCAGCTTTAAACCATCAAAGATTTTCTCTGTAGAACGAATCCAAGCTTGTGTTTCCATAATGGACTCTTTGCCTAAGAATGGCGACCCACCCAGATTTCAAAATCTCTTGAATAGAACTTCTATATCTGATTCTGGCTGCGGGAGCACAACTGGCTCATTAGCTAGTCGAGCCATACGATTATTTCTTTTGTTCCTGTCACTCATTTTCTAGTACGTCTGCAATTAGCAGACAAAGTGTCAGGTCACAGAAAAGATATTTTAAAATATAGAGATAAAAACTTCAATGTAAATGTGTCTACTGGGGTGTATTCCATTCTGCTTTACTTATACTAGGATATTACTGATCCTATTTGTATAGAGTTACCCGTCCTAGAACACTACTGGTTCTATTTCTGACGAGTTCGTTTATATGTTATATTCCAGAACTAAGCTTAACCAAAGCTCTGATACCAAAATGAGACGACCCCAAACCCCGTACTGACGGCGGCAAGGGTAATCCATGGAATATAACACAGAAACAGATAATAGCAGAACAGAAATAAATAAATACACTAGATAATGAACAATAGAATATACTGGATAAGAGTAATCGTCAGAGTTACACAGTATACAAGATCATACTTAGTACAAATACAGTTCAACTATACATATATGTCTACAGCGGAAAACAAACATAATGTACAATAGGAGCTGAACAGCATAAAAAGAGATAAATGATAGAATCCATCTTCAGCTCCGGCTATCCAGAAAGAACCAGCTAAACCTGAATACAAGGCTGCCTATGTAGAAAAAGGGGCACCCGAGTTTGAAAGTGAAACAAACTACGAGTCAGTCATGGGACTGGTATGAGAAATCTACTCAACACATTCAAAATATGGAAAATCACAGGACCACGCCACTTTCGTGTAACGGGTTTCTACATTGGATTGCCAGTGCTTTAAAACAAATCATTCTTTTAAACATCACGATGCTTTTATAAAAATGAAGCCATTGTAAGACTCAGTTCCCATCACACAATGCAACGCAAACCGGAGGATAGAGTTTTTACCTTATAACGGCCAAAATATGCTTGATACGAATAAAACAAAGGCATTTGATATTATTACTAGTGTTTATATGTTTTGAAAACAATTTCAAATCATAACTATCAATCATAGACGGCATTAATGCCCCATACCACTATGTCGCCATATATAGGTATACAATCAAAATCGCACAGTCACGTATTTGGAAATTGGATTTCCGTCATGAACCAAGGCAAAAGATAGTCCTTACCGAATTCGAGACTGCCTAGCCCGAGTCTCAGGATTAGAACTGTAACACCCCGCCTCCACTAGGGTCACTCACAAAGGAATGCACTAGCTTTAGAGGGGCATTATTGGTAAACTTGCACAGAAATATCACAAGACAGAACATATAAAATAGCGGAAGTAAAATCGAACTTTCATAAACATCAATAATTAAGGTCTAAAGCCTTTTACATCAGAGTACATCAAAACCTGTCTTGCAATAGCAAAGAAGCATAAAGACTTTATCATAAATTATTCCCCAAGTAAAAACAGTAAAGTAGCCATAGCCAAGAAAAGTCCAAGCCATCCATGATGACCTTCAAGCAGAAGAAGTTCGAACTAAACAACAGTATTTCCTCCCCGTAACCTTGGGGGGGGGGGGGGGAAACGGAAGGAAAGAGGCGAAACAAAACGGGTCAGTCAAAAAGACTGAGTAAGCCCTATCTACTATTAGCATAAAAACTAGTAAAGTTAACTGACATGAGAAACTGAGATGAACATAAGCATGATGACAAGATAGATAAGCTAAATCAAAATAACAGGATGAACTACTGTACTCAGATAAACTAAGGTGTCATGATAAATTACGATGTCAAGATAAAACAAGGTGTCCCATCGTCAGGTTCCTGTCAAGTATAATATCCCCAAGATATCTATCCTGTCTTTTAGCTCTGCACCTACCGTACTAGTATCCCCACCGTATCATGTGTTAACCATGAATGACCCTTACTCAAAAGTCGTGTAATGGTCTATGTCAACCTAATATACTGCATATATAGGTTACTCAACTCGTATGTTTTATTTCATGTAAATGTTAAGTCCCTTGCCGTAGACCATACGGGCTTTCCCATGAGATTCTATACTACCTTAACATAGTTCCATGATCCTTAAGATCGGTTTGGACTGTTACCCTATACCTAGCTAGGGTCTTCCAACATGAATTATCGTTTGTACAACTAGGACTTATGCTACCTAGGGCTACTAGGGATTATGCTTACCTATTGCACGTTTTCGTATTTCGGTTCGGGTTCAGCCACCTAGGGCCACTAGGAATTACACTAACCGTCAACCATGCCCTTTTTCCCACGCATTCATCGTGAATCGTTATTCCATGACTGTATGCACATGTATCACATCGTGCCATCCGAGTCCTGTCACAGGGCAAATCAAGAAATACAGGACTCGGTCGGGAGCTTTCGATTTATCTGCCGATGCAGATGCTAAGGTCTGTTTTTCTTATACGTGGCTATGGTCCCACGAGACCACTCCCTCAACTAGTGAAAGACAAGACAGGATAAATCCTGTGTGAGAACACAACACTGGCCAACCCACATCCAAGCCTTACCGCACCCATAATTAGATAGCAATTATTGTGTTTTGGGTGTTCTCTGCCTTTCCGTACGTACACGCTTGACCAAAGATGGTAGGTAGCCTGACGAAATGCTATCTAGGGTACGACCGTGTATCGTCGACTATCCCCTATCCATCCCCGTCTTTAGGTCGCTCGTATAGCAACCAAGGCATACTCTTGGTTCTTCTACCGCAGACCTTAACCTCTCATGAGCCTAGTATGATCACCTGGCAGCTCACAGAGGGATACCAAGAATATCCTCACGTTCCCCGAAGCCACTGCTTCGTTACCCAGTTCGCTGGAGCCTCTATCTAAATCAGATACCTGCTCCTACTCGTATACTTAAACGATGACCTATCGTATCAGGTTACTCATCTATCTATGAACTGGTCTAAATTTCCTTGACTAAGAATCATTACTTAGTTATTCTTCAACTAAGGTTTACCACTTAGCCTTATTCCCGTTATCCTTGTTAACTACGGTTATCCACCTAATCCTCAGAACTAGGGTTTACATAATGGATTAAGTGTCACTTAAGTTCATGACTTAACCCGTCTACTAATCGTGTCAAAATTGGCTAAGTATCCAAGTTCAAGACTTAACCCTACAAACCATGCTCAAGTTGGTTAAGTATATATTAACTTGACCCTATCAAATTACTGAGTCAAATCGGTCAAGCGTATTTAAGCGATTCGTGACTTAGCCTTATCATGTTATCACGTTAGATTGGTTAAGTATAGGTTAACTTAACCTCAATAAATTCACGAGTTAGATTGGTTAAGTATAGGCCACTTAACCACCTCAAATCATCATGTTAGATTAGTTAAGTGTTTAACTTAACCCCATTAAACTGCCAAGTGGGATTAATTAAGTCTAGGCTAACTTAACCCCATCCGATTTCCATGTTTAGACTAGTTGAGTCTAATCTTAACCCCATCCATTAACTGTATCTTTCGGTTAAGTGTCATTAAGAAAACTTACTTAACCTTACCAAATTATCGTGTTGGATTGATTAAGTGTTGGTTAACTGAACCCCGTCCACTAGCCGTATAAAAATGGTTAAGTGCCATTAGGCTAATCAAGTTACTTAATCTACCCAACCTTGTCATGTTTTGTTAAGTATCATTAGCCTAATCAAATTACTTAACCCATTTGTCCATGTCATATTTGGTTAAGAGTCATTAATCAAATTAACTTAACCCTATCATGTGGCATTAATTACTTAATGCACCTCAACCTCTCACATTAGACTTTGTTGTGGTTACTAGTTAAGCCGGTCGGTTCCGGGTAGCTTTACACCACAACTTGGTCTAACCTCGGGTTCAAGCACAACATGACCAACTTCTCACATTGGGTTCTATTGTTTGCAACTACTAGTTAGGCCGGTCGGTTCCGGGTAGTTTTACGTTGCAAACTCAACCCAACCTCGAGTTGGTCACACTTATATTATCTAAGTGTCATGTCCAATATGTTTCCAACACATATTACAAGTTTTCAAGGATTTGGGTAGACCTAACTTAATAGGTAAATTCCCAATTCCATAGTATGGGTAGACCTAACTTAATAGGTAAATTCCCAATTTCATATTTTCAAACATACTCACATGTCAACTTCCATGTTATATTTCAAGTCATGTTTTTAAGCTGTATTTCATGTCATTAGAAATTACCCATAACATAACCCAACGCTTTTAAACTCGCATATACGTTCGCAACAACGTAATGGATTAAAAGAAGAGACTTGGCAAAGGCATGACAAAAATGGATATTAAGCCACAAGTTAGTCATGGTGGCAAATGAGGCACAAATGTGTTCATCAACTTGCATGTTACATTCTTAAGCCTCAAAAACATGCATAAACCCAAACTTGGCACATAAGCAAATCATGGTGACAAAAGACATGGAATGATGAGTAGTAACTCGCATATATCATCATATAAGGGTTATGACTTCATATGCAAGTTGACATAAAGGTTATGAGGGTTCTCATGTTGCATAATGCAACATTTCAACATAAAGGTTGTAGCTTTTAGCCCACAAGATCAAGATAATGACTTCATAAACTTGCATGACATGATAGCATGTATCATACTCAATGATCAAACCCAAACTTGCAACATGAACATTTAACTTCATAGTTAATATCTAAGAGTAGGGAAAGGGCTTACATTGCTATGAAGGCACAAAAGATATGACAAAGCCCTTATGCAATCAACTAGACTCAAAATGCAAGCTCTAACATAAAAACCCTTGAGCCAAAATGATCAAAACCCTTGCTTTATGATGCAAATATAGAAACTTGACTTGAATGCAAGCTAATGACACTCATACAAGATTGAAAACACTTGTATGCATGGAAAATCTCTCATAGAAACAATTTAGAAATTTTATGAAGAAAGTGGAGGCCATGAGAGGTAAAATTTTGCCATAGTTTAGTTGCATGAATGAATAATGATGATTTAGGGTTAGGTTAGGGTCTTATTTATAGATTAGGCAAGTTTTTTAGGCCATAGGATTAATCCCTAGTTGCAATCTCAACCCTTAAAACCGAATCTGGCCCCCAAACTCAACACAAACCCAAAATGGTGCACCATGCAGAACTGCCCGGCTGGACCAAGTCGACAGCCAAGTCGACCGGTCTGTCGACTTGGGTCCAACCAAGTCGACTCCCAAGTCGACAGGGCTGTCGACTTGGGTGCTCTGGCGGGAATTTTCCCACCTGGCCCAAATTTCCAAATTCAAACTTGAATTTGAAATCTGTTTTTACTTTGAAATTTTCTGAAAACTTCGTTGGGCCTTAATCGGGTCATACGGACTCCGATTTTTGAAAACTCGGACTCTATTTCGCGTATTTTTCCGAGACGAACGCAATGGCATAGCCCGGTTTACTTGATTCAGAATTTAAAAATGAAATTCTGCCTTGATTCTCGTTTTAACATGTTATCGAAATACGGGTTGTTACATTCTCCCCACCTTTTAGGATTTCGTCCCCGAAATCTCCAAGTTAGGAAGAACATATCCTACCATCCATCATTCATCTACTCAAAACATCATCCACAAGCAACCATTGTCCTTAGATGATTTCTAATGCTGTATGAATATATGCAAAACGTGTGTGTACATGTTCCTTAGCTAATGCTAATGATCAGGCCTGAATAATCTTTCTAATGCAAAATATGTATAGTGCCATGAATCCAACATGTATGCAAATAATCCTAGTCATATAGATACTATATGCTTGCACAATCATTCATTCATATGCAACAACCGCATGATAATACATTCAATTTCATCCATAAACAAGTATAAATACTCGTGCATATGCAATATGAAATGTGACCGAGTCGAGCTGATATCTAATGTTTATTCGCGCATCCACGAGCAACCACTTGCAACCATATCAATCATAACATGTTTCAAATACATGTTTACATCCATAGGGTTCTACCTAGGATTCCCTGAAACAGGGCCGAGAAGATAAACAAGACAAACTCCTTATGGGGTTTGTAACAGAAAATAGGACCGAGAGTATGTCCACGAAAGATAGCCTACAAGTAAGCTCTACAGAAAACAGGGATCAAGGGTATACTCCCAAAAAGAGATATCATGCGCGTATCTAGTCTTTGACCATCAAAGTCGTATTTCCTTGAGCTTAATTCCATTGTGCCTTGACCGTCTTTTAACTTCGCGATTTCGTAGCTTCTTATTTCCTGTTTCCATAACATGAGCTGGAACTCATTTCTTCGTCGCCTCTCGTTCCACTTGCACTTATCCTTTTTCCAGAATACTTGGCGCAAACATAACTGCGTACTCATGATCTCATGCCAGCTTTCCAAAATTCACTAGTGAATCTTGGATCTCGTTTATATGCTATAAGGTATTCCATGTAGAAGAACTTTCTCTTGAAAGTAAACAGATGTCAACCAGGTTATCATGAGCACTTACTAGGATGATCTCTATAACCCATGCATAAATGAAGTAAACCATCCGTCTTATCGGCGAACACCCCTCGATCGGGCTTCAAATTTCCAATAAAGGCATCAAGGGATTCTAAGTAACCAGTCATGACAGAACCTCAAAAAAGGTTACACGATACTTCGAGGGTATTACCAAGGCTAGTCAAAAGGTCTAACTACCCTCCTATCAAAACCGAGAGTGGCACCCCCTACTGGATAACCACTTCATCCCTAGAATCCATCCATAGCTTATAAACATAAGCATTATTTCCAAACTCAACATTTGGCATAGACATTCTCAAATCCAAACAAGTCATGTATAAATGGACTGATTCTCCAATAGGACTTTGAGACAAAAATGGGATTCTCTATTACGCTAGTAAGGTGCAGAGACTCAACTATCGAAGCAGACTTAAATGATACGAAAAACGAAGTCCTAACGGGATGATAGAGAAGAAAAGCTAATCCTTTAACAAGATCGTTACCCTCCTTCCGAGGTACCCTAGAAATGAGAGCATACTATTGCCCTCCCGATGATCTTGTCCTTGTTCCATAATACTTAACTATCCGCCCCGTTTTACCATACCAAAGGTACTCTCTCGTCATGGGGTTCATTGTTCATCTTTCTCCCTCCTTTGAGGACTAAGCCATACCCACAAGTTGCTCATCCTTAAGCTCGTATCCTTTATCCTCTTTCTCACTATCCTTTCCTATAACGCGGCCACTGGTCTCTCGAGAACCACCTCCATCGTATGGAAAGCACTTTCGTAGAGAGAAAAGACTAGTCGCAGTTAAAACCACTGTGACTACAGATGGAGGAAAGAAAGGAAAAGAGATTCAATCAAGGAAACAAGGATAGTGCTAATAGCCTTTGGGGAATAGCCTTTTTCTTTTAAAAGAAAATTTTCTTGAAAAATTCTTCTTTGTAAACGATTTTCAAATAGTTTTCAGAAGGTCTTTAAAAACTTTTGCCCAGTCTGGTAACCTTCTGCTCTGATACCACGTGTAACACCCCGCCTCCGCTAGGGTCACTCGCAAAGGAATGCACTAGCTTTAGAGGGGCATTATTGGTAAACATGCACAGAAATATCACAAGACAGAACATATAAAATAGCGGAAGTAAAATCGAACTTTCATAAACATTAATAATTAAGGTCTAAAGCCTTTTACATCAGAGTACATCAAAACCTGTCTTGCAATAGCAAAGAAGCATAAAGACTTTTTCATAAATTATTCCCCAAGTAAAAACAGTAAAGTAGCCATAGCCAAGAAAAGTCCAAGCCATCCATGATGACCTTCAAGCAGAAGAAGTCCGAACTAAACAACAGTATTTCCTCCCTGTAACCTGGGGGGGGGGGAAACGGAAGGAAAGAGGCGAAACAAAACGGGTCAGTCAAAAAGACTGAGTAAGCCCTATCTACTATTAGCATAAAAACTAGTAAAGTTAACTGACTTGAGAAACTGAGATGAACATAAGCATGATGAAAAGATAGATAAGCTAAATCAAAATAACAGGATGAACTACTGTACTCAGATAAACTAAGGTGTCATGATAAATTACGATGTCAAGATAAAACAAGGTGTCCCATCGTCAGGTTCCTGTCAAGTATAATATCCCCAAGATATCTATCCTGTCTTTTAGCTCTGCACCTACCGTACTAGTATCCCCACCGTATCATGTGTTAACCATGAATGACCCTTACTCAAAAGTCGTGTGATGGTCTATGTCAACCTAATATACCGCATATATTGGTTACTCAAATCGTATGTTTTATTTCATGTAAATGTTCAGTCCCTTGCCGTAGACCATACGGGCTTTCCCATGAGATTCTATACTACCTTAACATAGTTCCATGATCCTTAAGATCGGTTTGGACTGTTACCCTAAACCTAGCTAGGGTCTTCCAACATGAATTATCGTTTGTACAACTAGGACTTATGCTACCTAGGGCTACTAGGGATTATGCTTACCTATTGCACGTTTTCGTATTTCGGTTCGGGTTCAGCCACCTAGGGCCACTAGGAATTACACTAACCGTCAACCGTGCCCTTTTTCCCACGCATTCATCGTGAATCGTTATTCCATGACTGTATGCACATGTATCACATCGTGCCATCCGAGTCCTGTCACAGGGCAAATCAAGAAATACAGGACTCGGTCGGGAGCTTTCGATTTATCTGCCGATGCAGATGCTAAGGTCTGTTTTTCTTATACGTGGCTATGGTCCCACGAGACCACTCCCTCAACTAGTGAAAGACAAGACAGGATAAATCCTGTGTGAGAACACAACACTGGCCAACCCACATCCAAGCCTTACCGCACCCATAATTAGATAGCAATTATGGTCTTTTGGGTGTTCTCTGCCTTTCCGTACATACACGCTTGACCAAAGATGGTAGGTAGCCTGACGAAATGCTATCTAGGGTACGACCGTGTATCGTCAACTATCCCCTATCCATCCCCATCTTTAGGTCGCTCGTATAGCAACCTAGGCATACTCTTGGTTCTTCTAACGCAGACCTTAACCTCTCATGAGCCTAGTATGATCACCTGGCAGCTCACAGAGGGATACCAAGAATATCCACACGTTCCCCGAAGCATCTGCTTCGTTACCCAGTTCGCTGGAGCCTCTATCTAAATCAGATACCTGCTCCTACTCGTATACTTAAACGATGACCTACCATATCAGGTTACTCATCTATCTATGAACTGGTCTAAATTTCCTTGACTAAGAATCATTACTTAGTTATTCTTCAACTAAGGTTTACCACTTAGCCTTATTCCCGTTATCCTTGTTAACTACGGTTATCCACCTAATCCTCAGAACTAGGGTTTACATAATGGATTAAGTGTCACTTAAGTTCATGACTTAACCCGTCTACTAATCATGTCAAAATTGGCTAAGTATCCAAGTTCAAGACTTAAACCTACAAACCATGCTCAAGTTGGTTAAGTATGTATTAACTTGACCCTATCAAATTACTGAGTCAAATCGGTCAAGCGTATTTAAGCGATTCGTGACTTAGCCTTATCATGTTATCACGTTAGATTGGTTAAGTATAGGTTAACTTAACCTCAATAAATTCACGAGATAGATTGGTTAAGTATAGGTCACTTAACCACCTCAAATCATCATGTTAGATTAGTTAAGTGTTTAACTTAACCCCATTAAACTGCCAAGTGGGATTAATTAAGTCTAGGCTAACTTAACCCCATCCGATTTCCATGTTTAGACTAGTTGAGTCTAATCTTAACCCCATCCATTAACTGTATCTTTCGGTTAAGTGTCATTAAGAAAACTTACTTAACCTTACCAAATTATCGTGTTGGATTGATTAAGTGTTGGTTAACTTAACCCCGTCCACTAGCCGTATAAAAATGTTAAAGTGCCATTAGGCAAATCAAGTTACTTAATCTACCCAACCTTGTCATGTTTTGTTAAGTATCATTAGCCTAATCAAATTACTTAACCCATTTGTCCATGTCATATTTGGTTAAGAGTCATTAATCAAATTAACTTAACCCTATCATGTGGCATTAATTACTTAATGCACCTCAACCTCTCACATTAGACTTTGTTGTGGTTACTAGTTAAGCCGGTCGGTTCCGGGTAGCTTTACACCACAACTTGGTCTAACCTCTGGTTCAAGCACAACATGACCAACTTCTCACATTAGGTCATATTGTTTGCAACTACTAGTTAGGCCGGTCGGTTCCGGGTAGTTTTACGTTGCAAACTCAACCCAACCTCGAGTTGGCCACACTTATATTATCTAAGTGTCATGTCCAATATGTTTCCAACACATATTACAAGTTTTCAAGGATTTGGGTAGACCTACCTTAATAGGTAAATTCCCAATTCCATAGTATGGGTAGACCTAACTTAATAGGTAAATTCCCAATTTCATATTTTCAAACATACTCACATGTCAACTTCCATGTTATATTTCAAGTTATGTTTTTAAGTTGTATTTCATGTCATTAGAAATTACCCATAACATAACCCAACGCTTTTAAACTCGCATATACGTTCGCAACAATGTAATGGATTAAAAGAAGAGACTTGGCAAAGGCATGACAAAAATGGATATTAAGCCACAAGTTAGTCATGGTGGCAAATGAGGCACAAATGTGTTCATCAACTTGCATGCTACATTCTTAAGCCTCAAAAACATGCATAAACCCAAACTTGGCACATAAGCAAATCATGGTGACAAAAGACATGGAATGATGAGTTGTAACTCACATATATCATCATATAAGGGTTATGACTTCATATGCAAGTTGACATAAAGGTTATGAGGGTTCTCATGTTGCATAATGCAACATTTCAACATAAAGGTTGTAGCTTTTAGCCCACAAGATCAAGATAATGACTTCATAAACTTGCATGACATGATAGCATGTATCATACTCAATGATCAAACCCAAACTTGCAACATGAACATTTAACTTCATAGTTAATATCTAAGAGTAGGGAAAGGGCTTACATTGCTATGAAGGCACAAAAGATATGACAAAGCCCTTATGCAATCAAGTAGACCCAAAATGCAAGCTCTAACATAAAAACCCTTGAGCCAAAATGACCAAAACCCTTGCTTTATGATGCAAATATAGAAACTTGACTTGAATGCAAGCTAATGACACTCATACAAGCTTGAAAACACTTGTATGCATGGAAAATCTCTCATAGAAACAATTTAGAAATTTTATGAAGAGAGTGGAGGCCATGAGAGGTAAAATTTTGCCATAGTTTAGTTGCATGAATGAATAATGATGATTTAGGGTTAGGTTAGGGTCTTATTTATAGATTAGGCAAGTGTTTTAGGCCATAGGATTAAACCCTAGTTGCAATCTCAGCCCTTAAAACCGAATCTAGCCCCCAAACTCAACACAAACCCAAAACGGTGCACCAGGCAGAACTGCCCGGCTGGACCAAGTCGACAGCCAAGTCGACAGGGCTGTCGACTTGGGTCCAACCAAGTCGACTCCCAAGTCGACAGGGCTATCGAATTGGGTGCTCTGGCAGGAATTTTCCCGCCTGGCCCAAACTGGCCCAAATTTCCAAATTCAAAACTTGAATTTGAAATATGTTTTTACTTTGAAATTTTCTGAAAACTTCGTTGTGCCTTAATCGGGTCATACGGACTCCGATTTTCGAAAACTCGGACTCTATTTCACGTATTTTTCCGAGACGAACGCAATGGCATAGCCCGCTTTACTTGATTCAGAATTTAAAAATGAAATTCTGCCTTGAATCTCGTTTTAACATGTTATCGAAATACGGGTTGTTACAAGAACGCATCGACCCTTGGATCGTCAGGGCCGGTCCACATGGAGTGGATTAAAATGCCTAAACACTACGTTTCCCCGCCCTTTGGGGCATAAGCGAGACAACAATAGACTCCATCGGACCCGGATCGTCCGATCAAACCGAGGCACCTCGCAACAACAACAACCACATAAGTCAAACTCTTCAGGGCGTGTAAAACCACTGACGCCTCTTCTAGCCAGGAGGAAACGCAGGCCCTCCCTGAGGTCCTTTCTCCCGTTTTTGGTTCATACCGGGGTGTGAGGCTCGCGAGTTTACGTTATACACAAAGCTACGCCACACGGGCGGGGCTTTGATCATCACCACAAAACTTTTCTTTTCAACAGAAACCCTGATCACTGCATCTTAGCATGCCACACATGCAATTCACACCGTGCAATTGATGGCTATCAATCACACAGAATAAATTCCAATGTCAGACACACTGTCAATTTGCAAGTCCGTTCTGGGTCTGAACGAAACCGGAGGCACTATATACCTCGCAAACCCATCGATCACCACATACGTTTGGACGATCACCACTCATTATCCATATTTCGGGATGCCTCCCAATCAGGACCTCGGTTACCATCCAAACGAGGTGAAGATCTCCGGTCTTCGACCATTGTCTAAATCTTCGATTCCTTATCGTCGATTCCGTTATTCAGAATGGGTTAAACCCGGTCTTTCTGAGCAACTCGCGTATATAATAAAAAAGTGCAACACTAACATACACACGCATCATTTCAATTCATTAGTCACTAACCGTCAATCAATAAGAGAATGATTTCCCAAATATTAACCCCGAAGGCCGAAACCAACATCAGATCAACACCCAAGAAACCATTCGACTTAGCTAACCTTCAGTTAATTTCTAAATTTACATACATATCGTTTATAATATTCTATATCGATTTATCGCTATTTTTATTTATTTTAAAATAGTCAATTTATTCAAAACGACGCTTCGGGCCATAACGCGACCGTAGCGTTGTTTTTCTTCAGATTTGATTTACACATATCTGAAAATCTAACCGTTGGATCTTCACAAAATTTATATCATTAGAAAGATCTTTTCAAAACGAATCCAATGGTTATAGTTTCGGGAAAATCCGACGGTCGGATCTCCCGGTATAATCGTTTGAAGTTTCGATTTCAAAATACGAACTGCAGCGTCGTTATTCGATTAAATATAAATATATTTATATATATATAAAAATATAATCGATTCTGGTGCTGTTTTTCTTCAGATTTGAATTAAACATTCCAGACATTCCAACCGTTGGATTTTTACATAGTTGGTGCCTTTGGAAAGATATTTCCAAAGCAAACCCAACGGTTGCGATTTCAGGAAAATCCGATAGTCGGATCTCCCGGTATAATCGTCCATATAATTGCAAACTTTTATTTCAACACTTCACTATTTTTAACCATTCGTGCATATAATAAAAATTTGATTTTTATTGTAAAACAATTCATTTCAAAACACTTTTATTTTATATAGTTAATATAGGTGATAAAAATAGGATTTTTATTATAAAACAATTTATTTCAAAACAAGATTATTTTATACATTTCATATTGATGTTAAAAATGAGATTTTTATTATAAAACAATTTCTTTCAAAATATGAATACCATTCAACACATGAATTTCAATTCAACGAATGAATTTCGATTCAACACATGAAGGTTTTCTATAGTTAATATAAATCGATAAAAAGGTGATTTTTATATTTAAAACACGAATACCATTAAACACATGAATTTCTATCCAACGAATGAATATCAATTCAACACATGAAGGTTTTCTATAGTTTCTATATATAGATAAAAATGTGATTTTTGTATTTAAAACACGAATACGATTCAACACATGAATTTCAATTCAACGAATGAATATCGATTCAACACATGAAGGTTTTCTATAGTTTCTATATATAGGTAAAAATGTGATTTTTATATTTAAAACACGAATACCATTCAACACATGAATTTCTATCCAACGAATGAATATCGACTCAACACATGAAGGTTTTCTATTCAACGAATAAATATAGTTTCAACAAACGAAAATAATTCAAACACATGAATATTATTCAAAATTTCGGCAGCATAACGGCAGGGTAGTCAAAACCGGGACCGTCCCTAGTACGACTCCTCGCTCTACCTTAAAACCTCGCGGTTTTTGACAATGGGGATCATGCATCTAGTTCGCACGTAGGCGACATGTATTTTATTTCATTTCCACAAACTTATCCTATGTGGTTTCAATCAAATATTTCTCAACCACAAACGGGTATTTTTCAACCACAATCAATCAATATCAACCACAAACAATCCCAATCAACCATTCGCTATCAATCAATTTTCACACCAATCACAACCAATAAATATCGTCCATGGTTTGTGGATGAGGGGCGTATATATATATATATATATATATATATATATATAGCAATTCACTTCTATTTCAACACATATATAATTTTTACCATGCATATACAACTTACACATCGAACGTACAACTTATACAACGCTTATACAAGAGGAGTACAACGCTTATATAACTCATACATCGACTATATAATTTATACATCGTCGTTTTCTATATCGTTTATAAATTAGAAATCTCACATTGAGTTCCACTCCACCAAAAATAGCAGAAGGCTCAGAAAAATATGCGGTCTCTTCTAGAAGGTAGAAGACGTCCACAGAGTCCACTATCTCTTGTTTCACTGAATTTCGATAACATAGCAAAAATATATGATTTTTCAAAGTTTGCAACGGTTTAAAGGTGTTAAAATCAGATTAAATAAAATCAGCCGTACCTTCAATAAAACATTCAAAACTAGGTTTGCAATTTTCGATAAAACCGTGAATTGATAGGAGGATCGGCCGGTGCAGCGACGAAGAGGGGGGAGGCGCGCGCCTGCGCGTGGTGGTGGGGGCCCACTCGGTTGTGCCAGGCGGCGGCGGCGGCGAATTAAAGTCGTCGACTTCAGGGAGGTGGTTCTCTCTCCACAGGCCACGAAAAATTCCAAACTTTATATGGATTTGAAGATCTCGAGAAGATCTTCAAAAAGTTCAACTGTGGCACGAGCTAATTCGGCGTGGATTGATTGGAAAATGACGGGGAAGGTTTCGAGCGGTTTCCGCCTTCGATCGGGGAGAGAGAAAAAAGGATTTTTTTTTAAAAAAAAAATTATGATTGGCCGTTGGGATTTAAAGGGGTTTTCTGACGCGACCACCAATCAAAACCCAACGACTTTCGTCCCTAGCATTTTACCCCCATTCCGAACACAATGGGATATGTTTCGTAGGCCCATTCGACTGTTTCAGTAAGTTTTCCTTCAAATTAAAATATATAACATTCAATATTTGATTTGAACGTACATTTCAATTAGCCAGGGCCACAAATTAATTCGAAAAATTCCAGAAAAATAAATCTGGCTATGTCTTGACGATACGGTCCCAACAAAAATAGTTTCGTCGAATTCTGAGACCGTTTGCAAAAAGGCCCATTTCTAGTCGATTCAATTTAACTATAATTGACCAAAACACATTTTCCTTTGCCACGCTCACTTACTAGCTTCAAAAATTATGAAATTTGAAATCTAGCAATAACTTCACATTCCGGATCCAACAAAAGTGGTTTCGTCGAATTCCGAGGTCGTTTGCAAAATGGCCAATTTCACGGGTTATATAAATTCCATAGCGACCTTTCTGAAAATTCATTTGGCCATAACTTTTGCTTTCCGCTACGAAAATTCGATTTTTCAGATTCGTTAGAAAGGAATTCACTAACAGATTTAAATATTTTTGGTTTCACTCAAATCCGTTTTGTTTTGCACCCGGTACAGTCCTACAAAGTTTGAATTCAATTTTTGAAACTACAGCGCCCTTTATAATTATAATTAATTATATTCGTTTTCAAACATCGATTCAAACTCACTTTTCATTGCTATTATTTAATTTTTTTTTAAATATTTAAAATCCCTTATTTTAGCGAATTTAAAATTTTTAAATTCGTTCAGATTTTCTGGGTCGTTACAGTATCTGTCTTGATTAATAAAACAAAGAAGCATTAAATGAAATTGATATTCCCCAATAAAGCATGAGCCAGCCATAGCAGTGGAAAAGAGAGTCCAAAGCAATACGTCGACTATCTTTGAGCTTGGAAAGTGAAACGGTCCAAACTAAGCTGAGCTATTCCCTCCCTGACTACCTGGGGGAAACGGAAGAAAAGAGGCGAAACAAACTAGGTCGGACATAAGTCTGGTAAGTTCAGTGACTTTCAGAATGTAAACAGGTAAAAGTAACATGACATGAATAAACTGAATATAAGCCAATACCGTGATAACAGGGATAACATAAGATTAGCATAAGATATGATAAGGCAAGATAAACTGAATGCGCTTCTACACTTTCTCTGCTTCGCTACTACCCTGTTATTATGATTTTTATATCTTCGCACCAACTAACTAGTATCCTAACTAGTTTTTTTTATAGAATGATTCGTATTCCCTACTAGTGTCCTAACTATTATCCTGTGTTATATAATAAGATGATCCCAACCCCGCAATTTTGGTAGCCTTCAGGTGTACCATCTAGTATGAGGGTCTTACCTCAATCAACCTAATTGCCATGAAGATATAAGATGTATCTTTACTACCTTAACCGATAGACTCCTACTCGTATCGATCTATTTGTAGTTTGTGTCGCTTGGCCCTCTGCTTGTAGATACCTGTGCTGGTCCTAACGTAGGGTGTATCAAGCCCTAAGGTGGAAACCCGACATGATCAAGATGGACAGCTTTATATCTACTGATGACCAGTGGCTAATTCTTCCACTCCGAAATACGCGCACGCCCGTGATCCCGTCGGAACCTGCACTGCTACACCACCTGCCGCTACTATGACCGCTTATAATCAACCCAGTAATCATGCCCCGCCCTGCCTATTTCAGGGTACCATCGTACATCTACATGGGTTACTGCTGAAATGGGTCCCCGTTCTAGGGTGAAACACCCCACCTCCGTTAAGGTCACTCACAAAGGGAATGCCTTAACGTTGGTGGCGCATTATAGGTAAAAGATACAGAAAATTTACAAGATAGACATATAAACAACGAAAAAACTAAATTTATTTCATAAGTACGTGGTTCAGATAAAACACTACAACAACTGTCTCAAACCAACTTCCACATTTTTACAACAAAAACTCTGTCTTGAATTAAAACATAGAGGCACATTAAAACAATAGTAAGGTAGCATAAATCCCCAATAAGAGAGTATCCAAAGCCGTAGCCTAAGGAAAAAGATTCCAGGCAATAAATCTACTCTCTTCAAGCTGGAAATGATCCGATCTAACCTGAAGTATTCCCTCCCTGCGGACCTGGGGGTGGGGGAGGGTGGAGGGTGAGGAATGGAAGAAAAGAAGACGAAAGAAAATGGGTCAGACATGAGTCTGGTAAGTCCAGTAATTATTTAGCATGTAAACAAGAAAAAGCGTTGTGACATGAATAAACTGAATCTAGGACAACACCCTAGAAATAAGATAATAAGGCTGAATATGCTATCGCACACATTTTACTTCTCTACACCCCATTAAAAGTGTTTCAACTAGCACCATGTGTTCAAGATAAATGATCCCCTTTTTATCGATCGGCTCCTACTCCTATACGTTTACCACTTGTGTCATTCGACCCCGCATTATTGTGGATACCTGTGCTGGTCCCACCATGGGGTGTATCAAATACTATGGTGGCAACCCGACACAATTCAAGATGCACAAAGTATAACTACTGATGCCCAGTGCCTGCTTTTTCCACTCCGGAGTACGTGCACGACCGCACTCCGTCGGAACGTACATTGACACACCACCCGCCGTTGTTTTGACCGCTTATAATCAGCCCAGTAATCGTGCCCCACCCTGCCTAGTCCAGGGTACTGTGATACATCTATGTGGGTTACTGCTGAAATGGGTCCCTGTTACTAGGGTTTCCTAATCAACATGTTAAATTGGTTAAGTGTTCTCAAATTAACCTAACCACACCCATCAATTTAGTTAACACGTTGCATTGGATAAGTTTTGCCTTAATTAAATTAACCCTACCATTCTTGTCTTAACTTTAATTCATTCATTAAAGCACCAACCACTCACATTAGATATGTACTGTTGCGGTTGCTGGATATGCCGATTGGTTCCGGGCAGTCTTACACTGCAACTCAATCTAACCTCGGGTTCTTTTTGGCTTGATGCACTAACCTCTCACATTGGATACATACTGTTACAGTTGCTGGATGTGCCGGGCGGTTCCGGGCAGTCTTACACCGTAACTCAATCCGACCTCGGGTTAGGCATAATCGTCTGGTACTTAATTTACATATTTGTCTTTCAAATTTATATGAAAATTTTCCACAATTATTGCCATTCAAGTCATGCCCAATTTTTCCTCTAAATCATATTCAAAAATTTTGGTATATAAATTATACCATTTTTATGCCATTAACCATTCATTTATTAATGAGACAAATTATGCCAATAATAATAAGGTTTTCCCAACGTTATCCCTGTCATACGTTCGCAAAATTCACATAGAATGATAGGCTCGTAACTTAGCCTAACTCATATACAAAAGGGGAAATAAGGGAGCATGTACCATTCACACAACATAAAATAATAAGGAGCTAACTAAACATGTATCATGTAGATGTGGCATAAAATAATGAACTTGCATTTTTGGATCCAACTAACATGAGTCTTTAAGCATATGAAATTACCCAAATCCAACTAGGCATGTAATTGCAAACTTTTATTTTGGGTCCAATAAACATAAACCTTAAGCATATAGAGTTACACAAGTTTAACTAGACATGTGAATGTGAACTTTTAATTTGGATCCAATAATCATAAATCTTAAACATATGGTTTTACACAAGTTCAACTAGGCATGTGAGCATGAACTTTAATCTTGGATCCAATATTTCATGGATCTAAATCTTTATCTAAACATAATACATGTATTGGCTTAACAACTTGCATGTAACATTACATGAATAAGCCAGCAATTTTACATGATTGGTTTACATCAACATAATAACCATATGGCCTAACAACTACCATGTAACATATCATGAATAAGTCACCAATTTTACATGATTGGTCTACATCAACATAATAACCACATAGCCTAACAACTTGCATGTAACATAACATGAATGAGTCACCAAAATTTACATAATACATGATTTGGTTTAACACCAACATAATAACCACAATAATCTTATAAGCATGTACGATAGAATCGTTACAAGAATAGGCATGAATCACCATCATCATTATCTTACAACTAGGAATAACGCTAGTTTTCAATTTATTACAAATCATAACTTTTAATCGTTCACATCTAAATAATAACATGACTTACAAACAAAAGAAAGTCTTGTTTTCTAGGATCTGTTTTCTGAATTTGAAAAACAATCCCTTGATGAAGACCATTAATTCTCTAAGTTAGTTTTGATTCGTTGCTTTTAACTCGTTTTCTAATTGAAGAAGAAATGGAGGCTAGGCTAGAACGATCATGGATAGCATGGTGGCTCCTTGGAATGAATATGTGTGATTTGGGGTTTGAGGATTAGGGTTGCTTTTATAGAAGTTTAATATTATGTGAGCCGTTAGATCGTTCTAGGAGAAATCACAACCGTCGAGACTAGATACAGTTATCCAGAATTGCCACCTATGCCCTAGTGACTCAGCAACAGGTCAGAAATGACTCAGCAACTAGTCAGCATCGTTTCATTTCAGATCTGCCTCGGGGGGTAGGTCGACCCCCTGGTTGACTTGTATAGGGAAGGTCGACCCCTTGGTCGACCTGGCGTGGGGCGGGAAAAATCCTGCTCAGCCCGCTTCTCTGTATTTTGTTTGAATTTTGAATTTCAACTCCGAACTATTTTACAATTTATTTAAATTGATGAAACTTCTGAGGGCCATAACTTCCTCATATGAAGTCCGATTTACGAAAACTTGGACTCTATTCCAAGTAGAATTTCAAGATGAATGAAATGGCGTATCCCGTTTCCCTTAACTCTCAATTTAAAAATTAAGTATTCTTTAATTCGTTCTTTTAATAGACATAGAAAATTCAAGGTGTTACCTTCTTCCCTCCTTAAAGGATTTCGTCCCCGAAATCTTCAAGTCAAGAAGAATGTATATCCTACCGTCCAATCGTCCATCTACTCATCCATCAAACATAGGCGTCCGTTATCCTAAAAAGACTTCTAATGCTTTCATGATCATATGCATTGTGTGTGTACATGTCCTTATCTAATGCAAAATCAGGTGGTCTACTGATTTAGTTGACCTTCTTAATGCGAATTATGTCAGTGCCATGAGTCCATTATGCATGCAATTATTCCTAATCATACTTTCTACATGATAGCACAATCATTCATACAAATGCAGCGTCCATATGATAACACATCAAGTTCCAATTCATATACAAATACATATATGCATATGCAATATGAAAGTGACTGAGCCGATCAAGTACCTAATGTGTGTGTATATGCATCCACGAGCAACCACTAGCAACCACTTGCAACCATCAATCATAACATGTTTCAAATACATGTTTACATCCATTAGTTTCTATCTAAGGATAAAGAATAAGGCCGAGGAGATATACTTAAAAGATAGATATAAGCATGAATAAACTTATGGAAAAAGAGATCAAGGAGGTACCCTCAAAAAGAAAAGGGTAGGATGCGCGTATTTTCCTCTCAGTTTTTTGAGTCGCGTCTTCCTCAGCGTCACTCCATTGAACTTTAACAAGCTTAACTTCTTGGTTGCGTAGCTTTTTGACATCTGTGTCCAAGATATGAGTTGGAACTCTTCTCACAGTCGTTTCTTGTTCCACTTCTAATTCCTCTAGTATACTTGGCTCCACAAATTTCGCAGACTCATGTAAGCACTTTCATAGTTTAGAAACATGAAAAACATTATGAACTCCGGCCAGTCTTTCGGGTAGCTCTACTTTATAAGCCATCGTCCCAATCCTTTCAATGGAAATGGTCCTACAAATCTTGGGCTAGCTTTTCTATGGACCCAAAGCGAATGACATTCCTCAAAGGAGATACTTTAAGGAACACCTTATCTCCGACCTCAAACTCAAGGTCGGTCCTTCTCTTGTCTGCGTATGACTTCTGTCTGTCTTGTGCAGCTTTCATCCGTCTTCTTGTCATGTCCACCTTTTCTAAGATTTCTCTAACCTTGTCTGGCCCAAGTACGAGCTTGTCCGTAGACTCCCACCAACAAGTTGGTGATCGACCTAGTCTTCCATATAAAGCCTCGAAGGGTGCCATACCTATGGTGGCTTGGAAGCTATTGTTGTAAGTGAATTCCACCAAAGGAAGATGATCCTCCCATGTTCCTCCAAAGTCAAGAATGCACAACCTCAAGAGGTCTTCCAATACTCTGTTCACCCTTTCCATCTAACCATCGGTTTGGGGGTGATAGTCCATGATTAAGCATAATTGTATGCCTACAGCCTCCTGCAAACTCTTAAGAAACTCGCTCGTAAAGATAGGATCTCGATCACTCACTATGCTGGAGGGTATCCCATGGAGTCGAACTATCTCTCTAAGATAAATGGATGCTAAGGACAAGGCAGTCATTTTACTCTTAAAAGGTATAAAGTGAGCACTTTTAGTGAGCCTATCCACTATTACCCAAATAATGCTATTGCCTCTTCTTCACCCAGGCAACCCATCCACAAAGTCCATCGAAATGCTATCCCATTTCCATTGTGCGACCTCTAGAGGATGGAGCAGACCACCATGCTTCTTCTGCTCCGCTTTGACTTGCGGGCATATCAAGCACTTAGCGACGAACTCAACTACATCCCTCTTCATGACATTCAAAAAGAAAACCCTTTTTATGTCTTTATACATCTTGTCTCCTCCTGGGTGTATGGTCATCTCAGAATGGTGTGCTTCTTCGAGAACTGTCTTCACCAAATCCCTTGCTTGTGGGAGGCATAGTCTTCTATCTCGTCTCAACCAACCCTTATCATCGATGGAGTATCTATTGAGGTGACTAGAGGTCTCACCGCTAATTAGCTTATCCATCATATCAACTAGCTGAGGGTCTTCAAGTTGTGCGGTTCCTATTGAGTCAAAAAGAGTAGGCTGCACCACTAGCGATGCTAACGGGCCAGGTAAAATCTCAAAGGAGGGTCTAAAGTAAAAGTTTGCTATGTACTCCAAGCTTTGCCTTTCTACAAAGAGAGGACTTATGGTCATCTTCTTTCTACTCAAGGCGTCTGCTACTACATTGCCCTTTCCAGCGGTATAGGAAATCTCAAAATCATATGAGGCCAGAAATTCCATCCACTTTTGTTGTCTTAAGTTAAGATATTTCTATGAGAAAAGTTACTTTAACGATTTATGGTCAGTAAACAATTCAAACCTTTCTCCTAGTAGATAATAATGCCATGACTTAAGAGCAAAAACAATGGCTGCTAGCTCCAAATCATGAGTAGGGTAGTTCTTCTCATGTACCTTCAATTGCCTTCCACCATAACAAAATACCTTGCCTTCTTGCATCAAGACAACGCCTAATCCTGTACCGCATGCGTTTGTTTATACGGTAAACATTTTTCTCCCATCAGGCAATGCTAGAACTGGGGCAGTTGTTAGAGCCCTTTTCAAACCTTGGAAAGCAATATCGCAATCCAAATCCCAAGAGAAAGTTAGGTTCTTCTTTGTCAATCTTGTGATCGGGGCTGAGATTTTCATAAAGTCTTTAATGAACTTTCGGTAAAAACTTGCTAGCCCGAGAAAGCTTCGGACTTCGGTTGCATTCCGTGGAACCTTTGAATATTGCACCGTAACTACTTTTGCGGGGTCCATAGATATCCCCTCTTTGGACAGCACGTGTCCAAGAAACCTCATTTCTTCTCTTCAGAAATGGCATTTGGAGAGTTTGGCTTTTAGCTGATGTGCACGAAGAGTATCCATGACTTCCCTTAAATGCAAAGCATGCTCTTCTTCACTCTTCGAGAAAATCAAAATGTCATCTACGAAGACCACCACAAACTTATTGAGGAACTCCCTGAACACCCTGCTCATCAAGTCAATGAAGTAAGCGAGTGCGTTTGTCAAGCCGAAATGCATGACAAGCCATTCGAAAAAGCCATCCAGGGTTCTGAACGCGGTCTTATTAATGATGTCTTCAACCACTCTTAGCTAATGAAACCCGGTAGCTAGATCCCATTGGGAGAAAACCGACGCACGTACAAGCTGATCAAACAAGTCGTCTATTCTTGGAAGTGGGTATCTATTCTTCTTGGTCATCTTGTTTATCTCCCTATAATCAACGCACAAGCAAAGTGAACCATCTACTTTGGTTGCGAATACTACTGGAGCACCATATTCAGAAATACTCTGCCTTATAAACCCTTTTTCGAGCAGCTCTTTG
Organism: Allium sativum; assembly: GCA_030737875.1. NCBI lineage: Eukaryota > Viridiplantae > Streptophyta > Magnoliopsida > Asparagales > Amaryllidaceae > Allium > Allium sativum. The sequence goes on along the minus strand of CM060924.1, from coordinate 699,494,476 downwards.
ACTTGCTTGCTGAGCTCTTTTCTCTCCCTTGGAGCCATGCGTATAACGGGTAGATCTACATGTTTTGCATTATCAACAAGGTAAATGCGAAAGTCTATCTCTCGCTTCGGAGGTAAGCCCTTCACCTCTTCGAATACTTCTGAGTATTCATGGACTACTCTAATAGACTGCAAGTTTTCAACAGACGCATCAAGAGATTCTAGGTAGCTAAGCATAACAGGGTGTACGGGATTACAAAAGATTTCGAGAGTGTTACCGAGGCGAGTCATAAGTCTAACACCTCTCTTTTCACAACCGAGGATGGCACCATTACTGGATAACCAATCCATGCCTAGAATCAACCCATAGCCCGTGAAGCCCAAAACATAGGCATTACATCTAAACCCAAGGCTTAGTATAGAAATTTCCAAATCCAAAAAAATCATAGACAAATAGGCTAAGCCCCCAGTTGGATTTGAAACAACCAAGGGATCCTCTACTATACCGGTGTCTAGGTGCAGAGATTCAACTAAAGTAGTGGATATAAAAGAGTGCGATGTGCCAGAATCAAAGAGTATATCAATAGGATGATCAAAAAGATAAGATAAACTCTCAACAGAAATATTTCTACCTTATTCTTGCGGAGGTGCCATAAGAGCGTGAACCTGCCCTCCAGAAGTAGATCAAGTCCTTTTCCCTTGCCCTTGCTTTCTTGGGCTGTCCTTAGCCATGTGTCATGTCTCGCCGCAGTGAAAACAACCACCCATCTTCCTCTTTTGCTTCCTGCAGTCCTCAATCAGATGTCCAGGAATGCCACAAAAATTACACTTCCTCTTGTCACGGGGTTTGCTTTTCTTCCCTCCCTTCTTTGATTTTGTCTTCTTATTTTAGTATCCCTCCACTTTCTTATTTTGAGGTACTTCCCTCTTTGCCTCTTTCTTTCCATTCTTGTCTTCCTCCTATAGCAGAACCATGTCCACTAGTGTCTCATAACTTGCACCCACATGTATATGGGACATAGCTAGGCTGTGCAGTGGTTCATTCAAAACTTTAACAAAACGGAGAGCCTTCTTATGGGGAGTGTTCACTAACTCCGATCCGAATCAAGCCAGCTAGTTGAATTGGTTGACGTATTCCTTGACCGACATACTTCCCTGTTTAAGAGCTAAGAATCTCTCCATCTATAGGCTATGTTCAACTTGTGAGAGGAATTTCATTTCAAACCTCATTCTAAAATCCTCCCAAGTTTCAACTGGTCTCTCAGCATTATTAACTTCCCACCAATAAGAGGCTTCGTCTTTAAGTAACCACACGGCCAACTGTATCTTCTGCCTATCGTCCACTTTGATGATAACTAACAGATCCTTGGTTTCTTTGAGCCAGTTTCTTGCTTCTACAAATGACTTAGTTCTATTATAGTTCTTTCCACCCATGGCTCGAAAATCCCTACATATCTTGGAGAAAGCATTTGCACGAGGAGGAGGAGGAACAGTTGTAACCGGGGGAGGAGTAACGTCTGCTGGGCCTGCATCATTAGCCCTAGCCTCTAGGTACCTTCTGAACCAGCCAAGTACCGGTACACCCTCTGGAAGGTGAAAGTCCCCAGACATGATGAAACGAAAAATGAAAGATTCAAAATAAAGGATAGGAAGATAGTGCACATGGCTTTGGAGGGAATTATGCCCTTTTAAAAACAACACTTTTCATTTAAAATGCTTCTTTAAACTTCTTTTTGAAAATTAGTTTCCAAAAAATTTATCTGATTTGGCAACCATCAGCTCTGATACCAAGTGATACACCCCACATCTGCTAAGGTCAGTCATAAAGGGAATGCCTTAACTTTGGTGGAGCATTATAGGTAAAAGATACAGATAATTTTCAGGACAGACATGTAAACAGCAGAAAAACTAAATTTATTTCATAAGTACGTGGTTAAGATAAAACATTAAAACAATTGTCTCAAACCAAATTCCACAATATTACAACAAAAACTCTGTCTTGAATTAAAACATAGAGAAGCATTAAAACAACAGTAAGCTAGCAGAAATCCCAATAAGAGAGTATCCAAAGCCATAGCCCAAGGAAAAATATTCCAAGTAATACATCTACTCTCTTCAAGATGGAAATGATCCGATCTAAGCTGAAGTATTCCCTCCCCGCGGACCTGGTGGGAGGGGGAACGGAAGAAAAGAAGATGAAAGAAAATGGGTCAGACATGAGTCTGGTAAGTCTAGTGACTATTCAACATGTAAACAAGAAAAAAGGTTATGACATGAATAAACTGAATTTAGGACAACACCCTGAAAATAAGATTATAAGGCTGAATGTGCTATCGCACCCATTTTACTTCTCTGCACCCCCTTACAAGTGTTTCAACTAGCACCATGTGTTCAAGATAAATGATCCCCTTTTTATCGATTAGCTCCTATTCGTATACATTTACCACTTGTGTCATTTGGCCCCGCATGATTGTAGATACCTGTGCTGGTCCCAATCATGGGGTGTATCAAATCCTATGTTGGCAACTCAACACAATTCAAGGTGCACAGAGTATAACTACTGATGCCTAGTGCCTGCTTTTTCCACTTCGGAGTACGTGCATGACCGCACTCCGTTGGAACCTACACTAACACACCACCCGCCGTTGTTTTGACCGCATATAATCAGCCCAGTAACCATGCCCCACCCTGCCTAGTTCAGGGTACTGTGATACATCTATGTGGGTTACTGCTGAAATGGGTCCCTGTTACTAGGGTTTCCTAATCAACATGTTAAATTGGTTAAGTGTTCTCAAATTAACCTAACCCCACCCGTCAATTTAGTTAACATATTGCATTGGTTAAGTGTTGCCTTAATTAACTTAACCCTACCCTTCTTGTCTTAGTTTTAATTCATTCATAAAAGCACCAACCACTCAAATTAGATATGTATTGTTGCGGTTGCTGGATGTGCTGGTCAGTTCCGGGCAGTCTTACACCGCAACTCAATCTAACCTCGGGTTCTTTTGGGCTTGATTCACTAACCTCTCACATTAGATATATATTGTTACGGTTGCTGGATGTACTGGGCGGTTCCGAGCAGTCTTACACCGTAACTCAATCTAACCTCGGGTTAGGCATATTGGTCTTGTACTTAATTTACATATTTATCTTTCAAATTTATATATAAATTTTCCACAAATATTTCCATTCAAGTCATGCCCAATTTTTCCTCTAAATCATATTCAAAATTTTTGGTATATAAATTATACCACATTTATGCCATTAACCATTCATTTATTTATAAGCCAAATTATGCCAATAATAATAAGGTTTTCCCAACGTTACCCCCCGTCATACGTTCGCAAAATTCACATAAAATGTTAGGCTCGTAACATAGCCTAACTTATATACAAAAGGGGAAAGAAGGGAGCATGTACCATTCACACAACATAAAATAATAAGGATCTAACTAAACATGTATCATGTAGATGTGGCATAAAATAATGAACTTGCATTTTTGGATCCAATTAACATGAGTCTTTAAGCATATGAAATTGCCCAAATCCAACTAGGCATGTAAATGTAAACTTTTATTTTGGGTCCAATAAACATAAACCTTAAGCATATAGAATTACACAAGTTCAACTAGACATGCGAATGTGAACTTTTAATTTGGATCCAATAATCATGAATCTTAAACATATGGTTTTACACAAGTTCAACAAGGCATGTGTGTGTGAACTTTAATCTTGGATCCAATTTTTCATAGATCTAAATGTAGATCTAAACATAATACATGTCTTGGCCTAACAACTTGCATGTCACATAACATGAATAAGTCACCAATTTTACATGATTGGTTTACATCAACATAATAACCACAAGGCCTAACAACTTCCATGTAACATATCATGAATAAGTCACCAATTTTACATGATTGGTTTACATCAACATAATAACCACATAGCCTAACAACTTGCATATAACATAACGTGAATGAGTCACCAAACTTTACATAATACATGATTTGGTTTAACACCAAAATAATAACCACAATAATCTCATAAGAATATACGATAGAATCGTTACAAGAATAGGCATGAATTAGCATCATCATTATCTTACAACTAGGAATAACGCTAGTTTTCATTTTATTACAAATCATAACTTCTAATCGTTCACATCTAAATAATAACAGGACTTACAAACAAAAGAAAGTTTTGTTTTTTGGGATCTGTTTTCTGAATTTGAAAAGCAATCCCTTGAAGAAGACTATCAATTCTCTATGTTAGTTTTGATTCGTAGCTTTTAACTTGTTTTCTAATTGAAGAAGAAATGGTGGCTAGGCTAGAACGATAATGGACAACTTGGTGGCTCCTTTGAATGAATTTATGTGATTTAGGGTTTGAGGATTAGGGTTGCTTTTATAGAAGTTAAATCTTATGTGGGTCGTTAGATTGTTCTAGGAGCAATCACAACCGTCCAGACTAGATAGAGTTATCCATAATTGCCACCTATGCCATAGTGACTTAGAAATAGGTCAGAAAAGACTCAGCAACTAGTCAGCATCATCTCATTTCAGATCTGCTCCGGGGGATAGGTCGACCCCCTGGTCGACCTGTATACGGGAAGTCGACCCCCTGGTCGACCTGGTTTGGGGCGGGAAAAATCCCGTGCAACTCGCTTCTCTGTATTTTGTTTGAATTTTGAATTTTAACTCCGAACTGTTTTACAATTTGTTTAAATTGCTGAAACTTCTGAGGGCCATAACTTCCTTATACGAAGTCTGATTTACGAAAACTTGGACTCCATTCCAAGAAGAATTTCGAGACGAACGATATGGCTTAACCCGTTTCCCTTAATTCTCACTTTAAAATTAAGTATTCTTTAATTTGTTCTTTTAGTAGACACTGAAAATTCAGGGTGTTACATAGGGTTTCTTACTGGTTAAGTTTGTGGGCCTATATATAAAAATATTACCTACCTACATGAGACGTACTTAACCGTTCCACTGATTCAAACATGTTTATTTAACAGCTAAGTACGTGGGCCTATATATACTAATATTACCCACCTACCCAAGGTTTACTTAACCCTCCTACTTGTGAAGTCAAACTGTATTATTAGTTATGCTTGCCTTAACCCCATCCACTTTGTTCATGTAGCATTGGTTAAGTGTTGTCCATTCATGTTAACTTAACCCACCTACACATCATGTTGTATTGGTTAAGTGTTTCCTATTAACTTAACCCTATTCATTCATCATGTTATATTGGTCAAGTGTTTCCGATTAACTTAACCCCACTTGTTTATCATGTTATATTGGTTAAGTGCTTCTTATTAACTTAACTCTACTCATTCTTCATGCTATATTTGTTAAGTGTTTCTTACTAACTTAACCCCACTCAATCTTCATGCTATATCGGTTAAGTGTTTCTTATTAACTTAACCTTACTCATTCATCATGCTATATTTGTTAAGTGTTTCTTATTAACTTAACTCCACTTGTTCATCATGTTATATTGGTTAAGTGTTTCTTATTAACTTAACCCTACTCATTCATCATGCTATATGGGAGAAGTGTTTCTTATTAACTTAACCCCACTCATTGATCATGCTATATTTGTTAAGTTTTTCTTATTAAATTAACTCTACTCATTCTTAGCATGTCATTTACTTGCATTAATTCATTCATTAATGCCTTAACCTCTCACATTAGAAATGTTGTTTGTAGTTGCTGGATGTGCCGGGCGGTTCCGGGTAGACTTCTATCGCAAACTCATTCTAACCTTGGGTTTTGGGCTAAATGAGCTAGCCTCTCACATTAGATCTGTGTTGTTGCGGTTACTGGATGTGCCGGGTTGTTCCGGGCAGTTTTACACCGCAACTCAATCTAACCTCGGGTTAGGAATGTTCCTCTTTTAGCTAATCTACATATTTACCGTACATGTCCAAGTCTAGGTTTTTCATGTTAATTATCCTAATTTCACAAAACCAGTCATGTTTCAATTCTCAAGTTATGCCCAACAAACTCAATTACAAGTTATTAATCAAAATAGGCTACACCCAATCTTCCCAAATTTACAATAATAGTCATGCTCCAAAATCACTTTATACTTTATGCTTGGCGTCCCAACCAATAGTTATGCCCAATCTAGATTTAATATTCCAGTTTGTAGTTTACGCCCAAAACTTGGTTTACATTCCGATTAACCCAAACATGTAGTTATAATAATAATAGTGAAGCCCCAATGTCAATTAAACTTATGCCCAACAATTTCGCCGAATATGTTATGCCCAGTTATTTCACCAATTACATTATGCCCAATATTTACCCAAAATAGGCTACACCCAAATATTCCCCGTACTCCAATCGTTCGTATTTCGCAATTTCAGCCTAGGTTCTAAGGTAACCCAAGTTCATAAAAGAAAAACGAAACAGGGGAAGAGAGAGAAGGAGCATAAAATAGGAATAGGCATAAAAATAGGCATGTAACAATAGACCTAGTACATGAAATTTAGATCCAACAAAGATAGATTCTTGAATAAACTGATACAACCATTATCGTAACATAAGAATAACATCATGAACCAAAACGGATTATATGCCTAATGTACAACAAAGATATGGATGATTGTATCGATATAATAACTCCTTAGGCATGTAAAGTCATGGATTCCATAGAAAGATAGGGTTAAATCTGAAAAGATTGTCTTATCACCAAGCATGTACTTAGATTCATTTTATTACATGCCAAGATTACAATTAGGTATTTAAATCTGGAAATAAAGTGAACTTACAGAAAGAATGGATCTTGTATTCTAGGATCTGTTTTCTGAATTTGTAAAGCTAATCCTTTGATGTAGACGTTCGATTCTCTAGTTGGTTTGGAACTTTCTAACTTGATTTCTAGTTTTGGACAAGATGGAGGCTATTCTAGTTTGGAGGTGGATGGCATGACGGCTTCATAGAATAAGATTATGAGGTTTAGGGTTGAGGTTTATATAGAAGTCTAGATTAATATGAGCCGTTAGATCAACCTGGGAGTCATCAGGGCCATTCAAACAAAAGAGATATGTCACTCAGCCAATCACTACACGACGCATAAGCCCTAACACCTAAGAATTCGCCATCTGGCCAAACAGAGAAGGCCACATCAGCTCAAGGTTATAAAAATTCATCACAGGAGCTAGATCTCAAAGGGGTCGACTCCCTACAGGGGGGCCGACACCTATGTCGACTCCCCTATAGGGGGGTCGACACCTATTTCGACTCCTTCTGGAGGGGATCGACACCTTGAGCGGGAAATTTTCCGCTTAGACTGTTCTGTCTGAATTTTTAATTTTGAACTGGTTTTTGATTTTAATTATTTTTTATATTTATTTTCTGCTTAAACTTGAAATCTTCTAACCTCCATAACTTCTTCATATAGAGTCCGATTCACGCAAACTCGGACTCTCTCTCAAGCAGAATTCCGAGACGAACGAAATGGCGTAACCCATTTCCCTTAATTCTTCTTTTAAAAATTAAGTGTTCTTAAGTTCGTTAAATATTCACGGAACTTATGGGGTGTTACAATAGTAACAAATAAATTATGGACTACACCGCATAACATACTACTGAAGAGGGCATAGCATATTATATTCCATATATGCATTTGGTGCTTATATGATGAGGTTTGGGAGTACTATATAAGCAAGAAGCTTGTATGGCAATGATTGAATTATAGGTTCTACTGGGGACTGATTATGGACTAAAAAACATATAACCGTAAACTGCGAGATTTAATAACAAATCCTACTCAGGTCTTTAGATGAAAAAAATACACAAGTCACGTCTCTCTTTTTTTAATTTTAGTGTGGCTATCAGAGAAGCAGGGTTTATAAATCATAATGGGTGTACACATTTAACCTTTATGCGATATATATGATTTATTGGGAGTCTAATATGGCCCAATAACCTTTTCAGATCTACCCGTACAAAGGAGGTTATGGAGAAATTTTTCAAAAATTTAGGGTGTTAACCAAATTTCAGAGAAATTTGAAAGTTCTTAGAAACTGAAAAGTTGAAGAAATCACGCCAGAATGAAAGTTAAGTTGGTTAGTTAAACAACTTTCAGATTCGTTCTTTTCCGAGGACGGAAAAGTTTTAAGTGGGGGAGGTTGTAACAACTGGTATTTTTGGAACCAATTTAAAATTTATTTTTAATTGATTTTCATGGAAAATATTTTAAACAATATATTTTGAGAATAAATGATTTAAAATTTAGTTAATACGAAGCAAGAACTTATAAATTTATAATTTATATACAATGTGCCCGTAACGGCAGGATAGTTTGGAAATTTAGATTTAAATTTTGAATGAATGTGCAGAATTCATTATAGTACCGAATTTGATTAAATCAGAAACGTTAGGATCAAATTAGTCATATCTTTCTAATGAATGTACGAAATTGAGTTTTCATGCTATAAATTGTAAATAACGATCAAATTCAAATTTAGAATAGTCGCTATGGAATTTATAAGCTTTGTTTATGAAAGTTTTAAAAATTTGATTTTTAAAATCATCGCATTGCCTTAAAAAGTGAAATTTTTCTGGGAAGCTCATAATTCAACGAGGCTAATTTTGTTGGATTCAGAATGAAAAATTATTGTTGGGTTTCAAAATTCGTACCAAATGGACACAGTATGTGGCCGTGCGAAGCAAAAGCATCTGTTCAAAAACAGGCAGTCATTTTACAAAGGAACATTATTGTGACGATCCTAGATTTCAATTCCATTTTTTTTGGACTCGTATCATCAAATAATGGTTAAATCCAAAAGGCCATAATTTTTTAAGTTAGTGTTTGGGCATATAAGAAGAAAAGGTACGTTAAAGTCACATTTTATTGAACATTATTTGTGTCTATTTGAGAAATAAATGGAAGGTCAAACGAACCCGGAATTTGACGTAACGTGATTCGTTGAATACGACTTGGCGTGTGTTATCTCATGTTCAAAATTCGTGGGAAACAGAGATAGTTTATAGTTTGGCAATCAGATTGAAAAATAGATAAAATCTCTTTTCCTCCTTTTCTTTCCTCACGTTCTCTCTTCCTCTTTTTTCTTCCTCTTTCTCAATAATGGCCTCCTCCCTACCTATGGCTGTTGCACCGCTCTTCCACACTTCCGTCACCCATCCTCCCTCCGGCCACCCTGTCCTCCTCCTTTTCTATCTCTCTCTCTCTGTCATGCAAAACGCTAAGCTCCCAAAGCCTATCCACACCATGGGCTCGACCACCACCGCCAGTCACACCCAGCCACCACTTGCCACCTATAGTCGACTAGTCAGGGCCCTCCCTTTGGCCATGGGCCCCACCTCCTCCAAAATCCTTTTTTTGGCAAAATTCCCGTTTGCAAAAAAACCCTCCTCTTCTTTCCTCAATAAATATCAACCCGTGCATTTCTGGCCAAGGCCCCTTAAACTAAAGTCGTAGATCTCGTTTTTCTCTACGAATTTGACATATCACAATCGAATTTTGGAATTAAGAGGTGCTCGGAAAACACGGTTGAAGTTTGCAGATCTAGATCAAAGATTCATGATTTCTTGCAAATTGGTGCATTTTTGGAAGAAAGTCCACTAGGAAAAATTTGTCTGGAATGACGTTTTTGTGCTAGCGACAAAATATGGTGAAGATTGGAGGTCGTGTGCAAATTCTAGAGCCAGAATGGCAAACTCGAGTGCAGAGAGCGACAAATGGCGAAAGCGCGGCAAAGAAATTCTTGTATTAGACATGTCGTGGTGTTTGGTTTAGCTTATGGGTGATAACTCGCTCAGTAAATTATTTGTTAGGTTATTATGTCATGATTTGTTTTGTGATTAACTTGCAAGTCAGAAATTATATCATATAGTTATATTACCCATTGCATGTAATATCCCTTTCTGGAGTTTAACGCATAAACTCTTCACAAATAATTTGCACTAGAAGCAGTGTATGAATATGTGACACTCACATTTCATACTCCTAGGATGAACACTTATAGCGCCATAAATGGCATTTGATAGTGACTATTTATTTATGACTATGGTGTTCACATTGTATGCGAGTGATGATTTATTAAATAGTTGTTGTTGTTTGAAAACCCCATATGGGATTTGAGATGATTTTTGAAGCACATATCTCCTTTGTGTGAATTTGCAGTTAATCGGTTGATTGACGGATTTATATGAGAGTCAATAAATCATTTGAAGTTCATATAAAAATAAAATGCACACTGGATGTAATTTTGGATGTTGATAGTTGTTGGCAACTATTGTTGGATGTTTATGATGAACGCAATCCATATAAATTTATTTATAAGGATATTGGTTGAGATTTTATTACAATCCGGAATAAACATGAATATTTTTAATAATGTAATAATCAATGAAAATTGGAAGTTTGATTTTGATCTCCAATTTTGGAATGGACACGAAAACATAAATTTTATGAAGCCGAGTTAAGTATATGAACGCTACTTTGACTCGAACGAATTATCATATCGAATTTATTCTTTTTTATAATGAATATCGACAAGATTGAATTTTAATTATTACCATTTGGAAATATAATCATTTTGAGATCAAAATAAAAAGCAATGTTTAAGTTTAATTTAAATTCATAATGGAAGTGAAATCGTTTTAAAAGGAATGTATAAACGTTTTACAAAATACGTTTTAACTAGAAATTGACGATATATACATATACATATATACATATATACATATATATATATACATATATATATAAGGATGGTTCCGCTACATGTAACACCCCGTATTTTCTGAGAATATTAAAATAACAAATTAAAGAATAATGTTTAGCATTGTTCTAAGGTTTGTAAGCAAAAGACCTAGTAGCTCATATGGTTGGAACACGTGACTTGCATACAAGGGGTACAGAGTTCGATCCCTACCAACGCCATATTTTTGTTTTATGGGTATGGCTTAAAAATGGTTTAGTGTGAACGCAGTTCAAAAAGTGGTTTAGTGTTAAAAATGGTTAATTAGGAAGATAGAAATATATATAGATATATATAAAAATAAAATAAAATTCAACCTAAAATTTAAGAAAAAAATTCAAAATAGTGGAAGCGGGAAGGCATAACACCAAACCGACCTATTTTATGGGTCGACCCGAGGCCCGCTGGGTCGACCCGAGGGTCGACCCCAGGGTCTACCCAAGGGTCGACCCCAGGGTCGACTCAGGAGGTTCGGAATTGGTCCCGTCGGCTGTAAATGGTCTATGACGAATTTTTTATGTTTTAGGGCTTAGGTGGCGATTTCTGGTCGGTCTGCTGACATCATTTCTTAGGTTCTAAGGCCTAGATGGATTCTAGAGTGATCTGACGGCTGTAAATAAATTCAAAACTCTATAAAAGGAACCATATACTCAAACCCTAAATCAAAATTAAAAATTAGAACCATGGTCGTCATGATGTCAGTCTACAACTTGGAATAGCTGCCACCAATTAGAAGAAAATTAAAGAAACTCAATTCAATCCAACAGCAGATTCAATTACAACTAAGGGACTCTAATAAATTCAAGAACTTCGTTGAATGGTGAGTTCGATCACTTTAACAAAATAATTGATAAATTATTATGATGTGATATACGTTGGATTATAAGTTGTGGTTGTGAATCTAATTCATATGTTTAATCATGTATGTTAACTTGATGCATATTATATGATGTTATGCAAGTTTTATATACGATGGTATGCAAGCTTAATGTATGATGTTATGCAAGATTAATATGATTATGCAAGTTTCATATATGATGTTATGCAAGTTAATATGATTATACAAGTTTCATATATGATGTTATGCATGTTAATATGATTATGCAAGTTTCATATATGATGTTATGCAAGTTAATATGATTATGCAAGTTAATAGGATGACGCAAGTTGTATGCGAGTTATATGATGTTATGTATGTTTGGATCTAAAATATATGCTAGTAGTTCATGATGTTAACTTGTGTCAGTGAATCCCTTTTTATAATCCAATCATCTAGGTTTATAACATCAGTTTTTATGCGAATATGGATGTGGAACATATGCTAGTTCGTATAAGTATTATGTTCATATGCAAGTTTAAGTGATAATTGGGTTCACATATATACAAGTTCACACCTTTAAAGTTTAGATCCATATTCAAGTTGACATTTTTATGTTGAAACTATGACACGCATAGTTATGCAAGTTTACACCTTTTTGTGGATCCATAGTTTACTCATTTTAACACCTTTTATTGGATCCATAGTTATGCAAGACGACACCTTTATGTTTAGGTTGATGACATACATAGTTTATGTAAGTTTGTGATAATTACCTAGCCTAGTCGGGTGTAAAACTTTGTTCATACATGCAAGTTCACACCTTTTAGATCTATGATTTTTGGATCCTTGATAATACAAAGACTATGCAAGTATGTTGTAATTATTAATTGCAAGTTAGATGCAAATTAGATCTATTATTGTTTGCATGTGACTTTATGACGTTTATTCCCATTTTTTAATTATTACACTATTTGCTAGTCTAATATGTATATGTCATGTTAAGCGAACGATTGACGGGGGTACGATGGGGATAATGGTGGATACACACATATTGTGAATTTGGCATGTAATGGCCTAAAAAGGCATGTAATTAATTTTAAGAATAAAATTAATTAGTGATGAAATTGGTATAATTTATATACCATAAATAGATGAGAAAAATTTAGGTGATAAATTATGGACATAAATAAATATGGAAATTTGAATAGGGAAAGTAATTCAAATTTGGGGAAAATTAATTATGTATAATTAATTGCCTAAGACACGAGGTTGGACTCATCTGTGGTGCAAGTCAGCTCGGACCCGCCCAGCAAATCCAACAACCACAAATGGTAGCCCAATGTGAGAGGTCAAAGGCCTAAACTAAATGCGTAACAATAGGCTCGTTTGTGGTGTAAGACTGCCCGGACCCGCCCGGCAAATCCAGCAGCCACAAATGCCAGTCTAATGTGAGAGGTCCTACAGGGGTTACGGTAGTAATAAATTAAGAAACACTTAACCAAAGTAAAACATGTGGTGGGACATGGTGGTTAAGTGGGTGCCTTGGGTGGCATGAGGAAATACGATAAGTAACACTTAACCAAGGAAAAACATGTAAGTGGGACATAGGGGTTAAGTGGATGCCTTGGGTGGCATATGGAATTACTAATAGAAACCCTTAACCAAATTTAAAACATGTAAGTGGACATGAAGGGGGTTAAGTGGGATGTACTAGAGGGGACCAAGCCTAGGTGGAAAGCTTGTGTCAAGCATGGGGGGGGGGGGGCTTTTCAGTCCAGTAGCCCATTAAGTATCTTTGTGAGCTCGAGCCAAGTCGAGGACGGGACACGCCTACTGGGTCTGATTGCTAGAGGCCAAAATGGGTTAGCGGTGGCAACGCAAGTCCAACGGGGTCACGTGCATGCGTGGGTCCGGGCTGGTAGGTAAGGCGTTGTTGCATCGTGTAGTTATAAGCCATGCATTCCTTGCGTGGTATATGGTTGCCATACTGGGGAGTGATACACCCCACTGAGGGACCTGCACGGGTATCTACGAGTTAGGGACCCGATCGCATGGGCCAGGGTAGTGGGTACACCTAGTGGAGATAGGAGCAGACGGCACCTATGTAGTCAGATAGGGGTTCGCGAAGCTACCACTATTAATAATAATTATTAAGGGGGTACACCTAGTGGAGATAAGAGCAGGCGACACCTATGACGTCAGCTAGGAGTACATGGAATTACCATTATTACCTATTGAAGGGGTACATCTAGTGGGGATAGGTACATGCTTGGTACCTATGATAGCAGCTAGAGATATACAGTCAAACATGGAGGATAGTGGGTACATCTAGTAGTACACGAAGCTATCATCATTCTATTTAGCCGAGAGGGATCAAATTTCTTGAGTGACTAGTAGGGGTGCAGTTAGTGTTAGTACAGTACAGTACGGTATAGTACGGTAGAGTATAGTAATTATCCTATATTGATTAGGAAGCGCCATTAACGTTATCTCTGTTTCTCTTAATTGCCTTGCCATACCCATGTGGTTCACACAGTTATTACCTTATTCTCCAGCTTATATCTTATCATATTGCTTAAAAAATTATGTTGTTAGAGTTATCGGACTCGCCGGACTTTATGTCTGACCCCCTTTGTTTCCACCTTTTTCTTCCTTCCCCCCCCCCCCAAGGTTCTAAGGGTGGGACTAGTACTAGTGGAGCTTGATTGGGATCTCTTTGGGAGCACTTGGATTTGGATTGCTGAAGTAAAGTTCAGCCTATCATTTTCTTTATGGCTATTTGTAGTAGTGCGATGTGTACTTCGTTTTATCAAGATGGATATTATGTACTTGACTTTGGTTTATGGTTTTTGATGATGTAACCAAACATATTTACCTTCTGCTGCAATAAATAAAGTTTTAAATTTTCAGGTACTGCATTATATCTATCTTGTTGTGATTTTCTGTTCTATGTTCACTTAAAATGCTCCATGGAAGTTAATGCATTCCCTTTGCGAGTGATATTAATGTACATGGGGTGTTACACGTGGTATCAGAGCTGAAGGTTACCAGAACATATAAGATATTTTGAAAAACTATTTTTTAAAAGCATTTTTATAAAGAATACTTTCAAAAATATGTTCGTAGAAGAGTATTTTTGAAAGAAAGGTTTATTTTAAGAACATAATCCCCAAGAGCCATATATCCTTCCTTCGATTCTCTGTTTTGAGTCTTTTTCTCTTTTTGAGTTCCCCCCCTCCACGTATAGATGCTTTTTCTAAGCTAAATAAGGACTTCCGTAAGAAGGACGGAAAACCACTTCAAGGGACATAGACGTTTGTCGGGCTAGAAGTTAGTCCAAGGAAGTGGAGGGCTTGTTGGTACCTTTATGATAGACGATGGGAGGAAGGTTCAAATATTTATTTGGTTAACAAAGGATAAAACCTCATCTTGGTGGGAGGTCACGAATGGAGAATGTAAAGAAGAAGGATAGTTGTTTTGGAGAAATAGGACACCTTAGGATTGTCCAAAGAGGCAATGACAAAGTACAGGATCTTCTGGAGGGTAGTTGTATTCCCTCACGGCTGGTATACCTGATGGGGGTAGGACCGTCTAGGTTGAAATTTGGTTTTCTTTATCATCCTGTTTGAACTTTGTTTGATTCTGGCGCTTCATACTCGTTAGTATCTACTTCGTTAGTTGAAACACTGCACCTAAATACTAGTCTAGTTAAGGATCCCATCCTAGTCTCAAATCATGTTGGTGGTTCGGCTTATCCTTCAATGGTTTGTCGGGATTTGAGAGTGTCTATTTTGGGTGTTGGATTTGAATGCAACGCCTTCGTCCTTGGTTTCACGGGCTATAGTTTGATTCTAGGGGTGGTTTGGCTAGCCAGGCGGGGTGCCATCCTAGATTGTGAAAGGAGGGTAGTTAGACTATTGATTCGTTATGGAAAGACCCTCATATTTCTTGTGACCCTAGGGGTTCAGTGATGCTTAGCTGCCTAGAATCTTCTGACGCATCCAACGATGATTAGGGGTCTATTTGTGTGGTCGGTGAGTATGGAGACGTCTTTGATAAAGTGCGGGGTTTACCCAGAGGCGCGAAATAAGTTTTCATATGTGCTTAATAGATTAAGCAAAGCCAGTTATGTGATCAGCGGTGGTTTTGGAGCAAGACAGGCAAGGACATCCAGAGTCGGTCAAGTGCTCAATTGGTTGGCCGTCTTACTAATATCATCTCACGTAGGTCGTCTGAATTCGAAGGAGGTATCCCTTGGGTGTTTGCCTGATATTGGTTTAGGCCTTTGGGGCTTGCACTTAGGGGATGTCGAGTTCGACTAGGATGGTCTGTGTGAGAGATGGATAGTTGTGACGATTTTGCATGGGATAATATCCTGGTTTTCTCTAAAAGCCGAGAAGAGCATGCCCTACATCTTAGGGAAAGCTTAGGGACCCTACAAGCGCACCATCTTAAAGCTAAGTTCTCCAAAATACCATTTTTGGAGGAAAGAAATGAGGATTTTAGGGCATGTGGTCTCTAGGGAAGGGTGATATGTTATGGTGGAAGATAGTTGAAAGTCCATGAGAAGAATTACCGTACCCACGACTCAGAATTGGCTGCCATAGTTTTGGCGCTCAAGTCTTCGCGTCATTATTTTCTTGGTGAGAAGTTTGAGTTGTTTGCAGACCATAAGTCGGTATAGTACTTGTTCTCTGAAAGATCTAAACCTGAGGCAACAAAGGTGGATGGAATTCTTGGCGTCCTACGATTTCGAGATAGCATATACCCCTGACAAGGGTAACGTTGTGGCGGATGCCTTGAGTAGGAAAAAGTTGACATTGAGTCCTTTGTTTGTCGAGCAACGTAGCTTAGAGTTTATCTATACTTTGACTTTAGACCATCCATTGATTTTGTACCCAGTTTGCTAGCATCCTTGAGGTCAGACATACGCTTTTGGGACGGGTTGGAGAGGCACAGCGTGATGACCCACAGTTGATGGAGTTAGTAGAGAAGCTCATAAGAGGGGAGTCATCAAGCCACCTAAGTAGGTATACCCTAGATGATAAGGGTTGGTTGCGTAGGGAAGATTGACTTTGTGTATCACGGGATGATAGCTTGTGGAAGGCTATTCTTGATGATGCACATCATTCGAAGATGACCATTCATCCCCGCGGGGACAAGATGTACGAAGACATAAAGCGAGTTTTATTTTGAGTCGGTATGAAGAGGGATGTGGCTGAGTATGTCGCTAGATGCTTGGTGCGCCAACAAGTAAAAGCGGAGCAAAAGAAACCCGGTGGGTTGCTTCACCCATTGGAGGTTCCACAATGGAAGTAGGATAGTGTCTCGATGGATTTTGTCGATGGATTGCCGAGATCGAGGAAGGGTAATACGAGGATTTGGGTTGTGGTAAAAAGACTTACTAAAGAGCGCCCATTTCATTCCCGTGAAGAGTAAGAGGACTGCTCCATGGTTAGCTTCCGTATACATTCGAGAGGTAGTCCGTTTGCATGGTGTTCCTTCTAGCATAGTGAGCGATCGAGATCGTATCTTTACTAGCGAGTTTTGGAAGAGCTTACAAGAGGCGGTAGGGACTCAGTTATGTTTGAGCACCGCATATCATCCTCAGACGGACGACCAGACCGGGAGGGTGAATCGTATTCTAGAAGACCTTTTGAGGCTATGTGTCTTAGACTTTGTAGGTACATGGGAAGAGTATCTTCCGTTGAGGGAGTTCGCGTATAATAATAGCTTTTAGTCTAGCATTGGCATGGCACCTTTCGAAGCTCTTTATGGAAGGCCTTATCGTTCACCTACATGTTGGTGGGAATCTAGGGATAAAATCTTGCTTTGGCCCGATATGATTAGAGAGATTTCAGAAAATATCGATTTGATTCGAAGGAGGATGAAGGCGGCGCAAGATAGGCAGAAATATTTTGCGGACAAGAGGAGGATAGACCTTGAGATTGATATTGGGGACATGGTCTTTATCAAGGTGTCACCATTACGGAATTTTGTTCGCTTTGGGTCCGTTGGGAAGTTAGCACCAAGGTTCATAGGGCCGTTTCCTATTAAGGAGAGGATTGGACAGATGGTCTATAGAATGGAGTTGCCCGAGAGACTTAGTGGTGTACACGACGTATTCCATGTATCACATTTGAGGAAGCGCTTGCATGAGACCGCGGAAGTGGTAGAGCCGAGCTTGCTTAGAGAGGTGGAGATGGAGCATGATGCGATGATTCGAAGAGCTCCCACATGCATTCTTGGGTCGAAGATTAAAAAGTTGAGGAATCGAGAGGTCAGGTTAGTCAAAGTGCAATGGGGAGATGATGAGAAAGACGCTACTTGGGAGACGGAAGAGGAGATGCGTTCATTGTACCCTTTTCTTTTCGAGGGTATGTCTTTTAATTTCTCCTTTATCGCTTAGCTTGTACTTATTCTATCTTTAGTATGTCATCTCGATAGTATCTTTGACCTTTAGATAGGGTAGTCCTACGGTTGAAACATGTGTTTGAGACATGTTATGTATGATGGATGCTCGTGGATGCAAGTGTTTGCTAGTGGTTGCTTGTGGATGCATATACACACACTTTAGGCACTAGATCGGCTCAGTCACTCTCATATTGCATATAAATATGTGTGCATATTTAAATTAATGAATGAATAATGGTTGTATTATCAAATGGATGCTGCATTAAGATGAATGGTTGTGCACACATATAGAATTAATATGTACCATTAGGACTCTTTTGCATACATAATGGACGCATGGCACTATCATGATTTGCATTAAGGAGGTCAACTGAATCAGTAGATCGCCTGATTTTGCATTAGATAAGAAACATATACACACACTCTGCATATGTTCATATGGCATTAGAAATCTTTTAAGGACAATGGATGCCTATGATTAATGGTCGAGTAGATGGATGATTGGATGGTAGGATATACATTCTCCTTAACTTGGAGATTTCGGGGACGAAATCCTTTAAGGAGAGGAGAATGTAACACCCCGTATTTTCTTAGAATATTAAAATAATAAATTAAAGAATAATGTTTAGCATTGTTCTAAGGTTTGTAAGCAAAAGACTTAGTAGCTCATTTGGTTGGAACACGTGACTTGCATACAAGGGGTACAAAGTTCGATCCCTGCCAGCGCCATATTTTTGTTTTAGGGGTATGGCTTAAAAATGGCTTAGTGTGAACGCAGTTCAAAAAGTGGTTTAGTGTTAAAATTGTTAATTAGGAAGATAGAAATATATATATATATATATATATAAAATAAAATTCAACCTAAAATTTAAGAAAAAATTCAAAACAGCGGAAGCGGGAAGGCAAAACTCCAAACCGACCTATTTCATGGGTCGACCCGAGACCTGCTGGGTCGACCCCAGGACCCAGGGTCGACTCAGGAGGTTTGGAATTGGTCCCGTCGGCCCTAAATGGTCTATGACGAAATTTTATGTTTTAGGGCTTAGGTGGTGATTTCTGGTTGGTCTGTTGACATCATTTCTTGGTTTCTAAGGCCTAGATGGATTCTAGAGTGATCTGACGGCTGTAAATAAATTCAAAACTCTATAAAATACCCATAGACTCAAACCCTAAATCAAAATTAAAAATTATAATCTTGGCCGTCATGATGTCAGTCAACAACTTGGAATAGCCGCCACCAATTAGAAGAAGATTAAAGCAACTCAATTCAATCCAACAGCAAATTCAACTACAACAAAGGGACGCTAATAAATTCCAGAACTTCGTTGAATGGTGAGTTCGAACACTTTAACAAAATAATTGCTAAATTAATTATGATGTGATATACGTTGGATTACAAGTTGTGGTTGTGAATCTAATTCATATGTTTAATCATGTATGTTAACTTGATTCATATTATATGATGTTATGCAAGTTTTATATATGATGTTATGCAAGTTTAATGTATGATGTTATGAAAGACTAATATGATTATGCAAGTTAATATGATTATGCAAGTTTCATATATGACGTTATGCATGTTAATATGATTATGCAAGTTTCATATATGATGTTATGCAAGTTAGTATGATTATGCAAGTTTCATATATGATGTTGTGCAAGTTAATATGATTATGCAAGTTGTACATATGATGTTATGCAAGTTAATAGGAGCACGCAAGTTGTATGCGAGTTATATGATGTTATGTAAGTTTGGATCTAAAATATATGCTAGTAGTTCATGATGTTAACTCGTGTCAATGAATCCCTTTTTATAATTTGATCATATAGGTTTAGAACATCAGTTTTTATGCGAATATGGATGTGGAACATATGCTAGTTCGTATAAGTATTATGTTCATATGCAAGTTTAAGTGATAATTAGATTCACATATATACAAGTTCACACCTTTAAAGTTTAGATCCAAATTCAAGTTGACATTTTTATGTTGAAACTATGACATGCATAGTTATGCAAGTTTACACCTTTATGTGGATCCATAGTTTACTCAGGTTAACATCTTTTATTGGATCCATAGTTATGCAAGATGACACCTTTATGTTTGGGTTGACGGCATACATAGTTTATGTAAGTTTGTGATAATTACCTAGGCTAGTTGGGTGTAAAACTATGTTCATACATGCAAGTTCACACCTTTTAGATCTATGATTTTTGGATCCTTGATAATACAAAGACTATGCAAGTATGTTGTAATTCTTAATTGCAAGTTAGATCTATTATTGTGTGTATGTGACTTTGTGGCGTTTATTCCCTTTTTTTAAGTATTAGACTATTTGCTAGTCTAATATATATATATATATATATGTCATGTTAAGCGAACGAATGACGGGGATACGATGGGGATAATAGTGGATACACACATATTGTGAATTTGGCATGTAATGGCCTAAAAAGGCATGTAATTAATTTTAAGGAATAAAATTAATTAGTGATGAAATTGGTATAATTTATATACAATAAATATATGAGCATAATTTAGGTGATAAATTATGGACATAAATAAATATGGAAATTTGAATAGGGAAAGTAATTCAAATTTGGGGAAAATTAATTATGTATAATTAATTGCCTAAGACACGAGGTTGGACTCATTTGCGGTGTAAGATTGCCCGGACCCACCCGGCAAATCCAGCAGCCACAGATGGTAGCCCAATGTGAGAGATCAATCGCCCAAACTAAATGCGTAACAATAGGCTTGTTTGTGGTGTAAGACTGCACGGACCCACCCGGTAAATCCAGCAGCCACAAATGCCAGTCTAATGTGAGAGGTCCTACAGGGGTTACGGTAGTAATAAATTAAGAAACACTTAACCAAAGTAAAACATGTGGTGGGACATGTAATTGGGTGCCTTGGGTGGCGTGAGGAAATACGATTAGCAACACTTAACCAAGGTAAAACATGTAAGTGGGACATAAGGGTTAAGTGGGTGCCTTGTGGAATTACTAATAGAAACCCTTAACCAAATTTAAAACATGTAAGTGGACATGAAGGGGGTTAAGTGGGATGTACTACAGGGGACCAAGCCTAGGTGGAAAGCTTGTGTCAAGCACGGGGGAGGGGGGGCTTTTCAGTCCAGTAGCCCATTAATTATCTTTGTGAGCTCGACCCAAGTCGAGGACGGGACACACCTACTGGGTCTGATTGTTAGAAGCCAAAACGGGTTAGCGGCGGCAACGCAAGTCCAACGGGGTCACGTGCGTGCGTGGGTCCGGGCTGGTAGGTAAGACGTTGTTGCATCGTGTAGTTATAAGCCGTGCATTCCTTGCGTGGTACAAGGTTGCCATATTGGGGAGTGATACCCCCCACTGTGGGACCTGCACGGCTATCTATGAGTTAGGGAGCCGATCGAATGGGGCAGGGTAGTGGGTACACCTAGTGGAGATAGGAGAAGACGGCACCTATGTAGTCAGCTAGGACGAAGCTACCACTATTATTAATAATTATTAAGGGGGTATACCTAGTGGAGATAGGAGCAGGCGGGACCTATGACGTCAGCTAGGAGTACATGGAATTATCATTATTACTTATTGAAGGGGTACATCTAGTGGGGTAGGTATACGCTGGGTACCTATGATAGCAGCTAGAGATATACAGTCAAACATGGAGGATATTGGGTACATCTAGTAGTACATGAAGCTATCATCGTTCTATTTAGCCAAGATGGATCAAATTTCTTGAGGGACTAGTAGGGGTGCAGTTAGTGTTAGTACAGTATAGCACGGTACAGTACGGTAGAGTATAGTAATTATCCTATATTGATTAGGAAGTGTCATTAACGTTATCTCTGTTTCTCTTGATTGCCTTGCCATACCCATGTGGTTCACACATTTATTACCTTATTCTCCAGCTTATATCTTATCATATTGCTTTAATAATTATGTTGTTAGAGTTATCGGACTCGCCGGACTTTATGTCTGACCCCCTTTGTTTCCACCTTTTTCTTCCTTTCCACCCCTCCCCCCCCCAAGGTTCTAAGGGTGGGACTAGTACTAGTGGAGCTTGATTGGGATCTCTTTGGGAGCACTTGGATTTGGATTGCTGAAGTAAAGTTCAGCCTATCATTTTCTTTATGGCTATTTGTAGTAGTGGGATTATGTACATTGTTTTATCAAGATAGATATTATGTACTTGACTTTGGTTTATGGTTTTTGATGATGTAACCAAACATATTTACCTTCTGCTGCAATAAATAAAGTTTTAAATTTTCAGGTATTGTTGTCTTGTTGTGATTTTCTGTTCTATATTCACTTAAAATGCTCCATGGAAGTTAATGCATTCCCTTTGCGAGTGACATTAATGGACGTGGGGTGTTACACTACACCTCTTATATTGCACATGAACTCTCCCCATAAATCTCCACCATCCATTTCACCACTCATTCTCTCTCTTTCCACTAAAAAATAATGTTAAAATTGGAAGAGAGAGAATGAGTGGTGGAGATTTAGGCGGAGAGTTCATGTGCAATATAAGAGGTGTGGCGGAACCCTCCTCTCTCTCTCTCTACATATATATGTATGTATGTATAATATATTAATGGATCCTTACTAGTAAAGTTCTTGGGTGTCCCTCTATCAACAAATAAAACAACTGATAGAGAATGTGTTAAATTGATTAGCAAAATTAAAGATAAGTTGCATGGTTGGAGTTCTAAAATGTTATCAGGAAGAATTGAATTGGTTCACGCAGTTATTCATGCTAAGATTAATTTCTGGCTACAGACATTTCAAATTCCTATTGCTTCAATTGAAAAGATAGAAAAGGTGTGTGCAGATTTTATACGAAGAGGTGGATATCATAAAATCAAATTTGCGGATCTTCATAGACCCAAGGAAGAAGGAGGTGTAGGTCTGAGAAACATACGACACATAAGAGACATTTTCATTCTCAAACAAGGTTGGAAAATAATTACTAATAAAGGTATGTGGGCAAGATGGATGAGATAACGATATTAAAAGAAAACTTTTGGCAAATGGCTGTGGATAACAACGCATCACCAAATTGGAAGGCTATCCTAAATATGAGAGACAAATTAGTTGAAAATTGCACTCGAGAATTTGCAACCGGTAAGGACACTGACCTATGGAAAGATCCACGGATATCGGGCAAATTTATGATTGATATTGCTAGTTGGGATATACACTCTGCTTTTGGCTCCCCAAATACTAATGTTGACACAATTATTGAAAATCGAACATGGAAATGTTACCAATTGCCATCGAACAGAGATATCAAACAGAAAATTCAAGCAATTCCAATTTTTACAGGCAGGGGAAACAATATATGGGCATGAAATAATTCTAAAGGTGACTTTGTAATCAAGACTGCACGGATCTCAATTCGAACTAAACACAAGAACAAAATTTGGAGTAAAACGATATGGGATAAAGCAATTTTCCCAAAAAAATCTCTGACTACATACAAGGCTATCATGCAACGACTTCCTACGGTTGATAGACTATTTAAATAGGGTATAATAGAAGATAGATTATGTGTGCTGTGCGGTTCATCGGAAGAAACACATGAACATTTTTCTTTGCATGCAACTGCACAAAAACAATAGCTCAAAACTGCAAAGTAAAAATTGATCCGTTGAACCAAACATGGGATTTTCAGGTAATAGCAACGTACCTGGCCAGGCACCCAAACAATGATCGTCTGATAGCCAAATTCATCAAGGTTGCCTTGACATATGCTGTAGCAGCAATTTGGAGAGAATGAAACGCGAGAATTTTCGAAGGAAAAACAAGCACAGCAACGATGGTTAGTAAATTGGCCATTATCGACATAAACATTAGAAAACGAAGAATCAAAGGGTGAGAAATAAAAAATAGCTTGGGATTTGCACTCCCTGGATTGTCAGAAATGGATCTGAAGGAAGCTTCGGCACAAATTCCAGGAACCAGTACATCGTTTGATCCGCCATGAAGTTGCGGCGATGTTGAGATGATCGAAGAAGACGAAGATCTCAATTGGGGAATGTTCTAGTTGTATTAATGTAACTGGACGTGTTTTATTCATTGTGTGTTACATGCTCTAGGCTTTAAGCCTATATGTAATTCCATCTATTTGGGTCGTTATGCCTAATAAAAATTTAACCTAGTTTCAAAATAATAATAATAACAATATATTAATGGTTGAATAGAATGTATCGCACAACGACCGTTTTTGAATTTCAACCATTAACTTTCAATGAACGTAATGGGATATCCTACCGTCAAATTCTTCTAAATCCGGAACTGTTTGGTTCGTATCGAAAAGACCTCTCCAATGATTATATGAGATTTAAATTTGAATGGTTAGATTTTAAAATATGTCCAAATAAGTTTTGGAAAAAGGTCGCTATGGATGCAATTCAGGGGCCGATATTGGAAACCAACTGCTAGGGCCTTGGTAAAATTATTAAATGTATGAATAAATTATATAAAATCAAAATAAATTATAAGGAATGACTTTCAATGAAATATTCCACATTTGAAAAGATAAAACGATATTTTTATCAGAATGAACTAGTTGGTAAATAGAATAACAATCTAATGATTTTTAAAATAATAAATTGGATTTGCGAATGCTTTTTGACATAACCAGAAGTTTCAAACATATAAATTGGAATTAAATGGAGAAAGAGAATTTTGGGTTTGTCATGAATGTTATTTTCATTAATATTGTTCTTGAACCCATTTGTGAATCGAATGAACAATTTGACTAAGATTTAGAGAAGTTTTCCAGTTTATTTAATTAAATTGGAATTGAATGGAATTCGATTCATAATAATCGAAATGAGCTTTTGTGAAGGATGACGTTTACTATTTATGGAATTTAAACGGCTTTGCCATTATTTCACTCATAGTATTAGTCTGATATGGATATTTATATCGATTATAAATGGTTCAGATTCTCGTGAAGATTCTGTATAAAATGGAATATGATTTTGGGTTTATTGTGAACCGTGTTTTTACATGACATTTATTCTTCATTCCAAGTAAAGAAAATATTAATTTCCAAAGGTTGAATAATCATCAAGTATTGATTTTTGAAGATTAAAACTAAGTTGGAGTTTTGATGAATCTCTAATTAGATTAAATGTGAATAAGGTAATATAATAATAAAAATTTATAAATTAATATTATAAATATTTAACCAATAATATAATAATGTTATTATTATGAATATTACATGTTCTCTATTTTTAAATCTTTGTTAAATTGTTACAAAAATTGACTAAATTCAATAAAAATCATCTAAATTGTTATAAAAATTAACTACGTTAACTAAGTTATAATAATTAATTAATAATATTATAATATAATATAATAGTAGTAGTGATACAATAATAATAAATTTATAAATTAATATTGTAAATACTTAACTAATAATATAGTAATAACATTATCAATATTGCATGTTCTCAATTTTGAAGTCCTTGTTAAATTGTTATAAAAGTTGACTAAGTTTTATAAAAATCGTCTAATTTTTTTAAATTAACTAAGTTATAAAAATTAATTAAGTTTATAAAGTTAACTTAATTTAAAATAATAGTAGTAGTAGTAATAAAGTAACTAAGTGTAAAATAAGTAACTAAGTTAATTAAGTTTTCAAATAATTAAATAAACAACTATTTTCTTTAATTAAACAAGTTTATAAAATTTAGTTACGTTTTACCAAAATTAATAAGCTTATAATAATAGACATGTAATTGTTGAATAAAGTATTTGAAACACAATTTACATTCATTTCAAGAAATCCCATATGTCAATGTAAATTAACTAAATTTTATAATGTAACCAAGTTAATTTAATTATTTATATACATGAGCTAAGTTTGTAAAAGTTACTAAACTAATTAAGTTTCATATAAATTAATTAAGTTTATATAATTAAGTCACACGCACATATTGTTATAACTGCTAATTGTTGAATTTTTTTCCATGCGTACTTACTGATCTATGGTGCATACAAATGAAAACATGCTGCAGTATATCAAGGATTTGAAGTTCTTTTAAAGAAACATTTTTTTGGTTTGCGTACTTGATTCTCATGTGTAGCATGATCTTTATCACATGTACTATTTATACTTTTAATGTAATGTTCATTAAATATTATATCATACAATGTATTATTTTATATGGAAGTTGAATGGTTAGTTAATTTTGGTTTAATGTGATTTATATGATTTTGAAATGATATATTATTTGTGTAAATCCGTCGAATGTCATGTGATAATGGATATGAATATGGTGTAAACAAGATTTTTACTAGCATGCAATTAATGGTTTCAACAGCGTTTCAGAAACGTTGTTATAATATTTAACAGCATTTCAGAAATGTTGTTATAGAAAATAATAGTGTAATTTGGCCGTTATTTATATGCAAGTTAGTCATTCGAAACAAGCCATACATGAATTTTTATAGCGTTTAAAACGCTATAAAAAGTCCTTAATGATAATATGCTTTTTATAGATTTTTTTTTTAATTTTTTTATTAAATATCCCTAGACTATTATAGCTTATTGATACACAGCGTTCATAAAAATGCCATAATATCCTTTATGGCGTTTTTTAAGCGTAATTGAAGGGTCATTTTGTTTTAGTGGGCGTTAGACATGGAGTACCACCAATTTTGCCTTATGGGATGAATATGTTTGGATTGAGATAATAAAATGAATGATTACTTCGGTAAGGCTATCCCGACTAGTTATATAAACCTTAATTTGGTTTAAGTTGTGAAAAGATATAATAAAATCTTTTGCAATGAGTTTCAAAGAATGATTTAAACAAGAAGTTTAAATGAAATAAATCTTTGATAAGATTAATGGGAATAATTCCTAGTATAAAGAATATTTAAATAAAAGAATATGCTAGATTGGAATGAGGTATATGATGTGTTTACGTATCACTTGATTATAAGATTAGCAATTTATTCAGAAAGACCGAGTTTAACCCATTCTAAATAACTGATACGAAGAATAATAGTCGAAGATATTGAAGGCGTCGCAAGATTGGCAGCCTTCTCATCGAATGGATTACTACTGATGCCCTGAATGGAGTTGCATCCTTGAAGGGGTTATAGTTGTAGTTGTCCGGATGTTTTTATTGATTTTTTGGATATGCGAGGGCCTCTCTCCTATATTGACATACGGGACGAGGAATAAGGTGCCTCCGGTTTCGTTTGGACCTAGAACGGACTTGTAAATAGATTGTGTCTGGCATTGTATTGTGTGTTGTATCTATTGATCTTTGCTAAAGACATATCTATTTGGTGGCGGAGAATTTATTCTCTTTCTTAACATCCTTCTCTGAGACGTACGAGCTTAAAGGTTATATATTGATAGAAATCAATGGTATGGTATAGATTGACAAAGTGGCATGCTAACTTGCAAATGAGCAATGCTTTTTTTGAAATGCAGGGCCATGTGGATGATGATCAAAGCACATCTTTAAGTAGCATAACTTTGTGTATAGCATAAATTCGCGAGCCTCACACCTAGGTTTGAGTTAAAAACGGGATAGTGACTGTAGGGAGTGCATGCGTTTCTTTCTAACTAGAAGTTGTGTCATTGTATGGAGCCCAGAGATTTTTACTTATGTGGTTGTTGGATTGCGAGGCAATTCGGATATAGAGCCAACTAAAAGGCCTAAATGGTCGACGTACTGACCATTTTGGAGGTCCCATAGGACCGGGTAACATATTGTTCAAGAATAACCAATCCACAAATGTTAGGTGTGTACCGGCCCTGAAGATCCAAGGGTTGCCCATAGGTGTGATCCCGAGGCATTTTGTAGAGTGTCTCGAAACCGGTGAGGAAGATCCCTTGCCTCAAATCACAGATGGAATCCAATCTCCAATAAGACATCATGTTGTTTTAGTTGTAAATTTATATGACTACATAATATATGGTACCTATGTCGTCTATGATTGTTACATTTATATTTGAAGTTGTTTTATACACTATGCACTTATAGTAATATCAAAATGATTTGTTTTAAAGCGTATCAAACATGTTAGGCTATTATAAGGTAAGACTCTATCCTCTGTTTTGTGTTGCATTGTGTGATGGGACCTGAGTCTTATAATAGCCTCATTTTTCGAAAAGCATTGCGTTGACTACTACAAAAGTTGGCAAATTCGGTACTAGTTTTATGTGGCCTTAGATCGAAAAAGCGTTGCCTTTGCCTCTTTTTTTAAAATAGGCAACACCCAAGGGGTGTGGCATCCATGGTCGTTACCTTAGCCCTCTAAGGCAACGCTTTTGCCCATCTGCTGCCACGTAAAGAAAGTGTTGTAATATAGTTGCAATGCAACACTTTTTGCACATAATGCAACAATATTTAGCGTTGCCTTAAGCATTAGCTATCAGGTAATGATAGTGAGGTCATGTCAGCTTTCCACGTAAGCAACCCACGTGCCACATGCCACATCAGCTTTCCACGTCACCTGCATACGTGTCAGATGCCACGTCAGTTGTCCATATGTCACATGCCACATCAGCTATGGGGCCTACTTGTCGTACCATAATGGAATTAATAGTATTTTTTCAAATGCGCCACCACTGCTTAATGTAATGCAACACCATTATCTTGAAATGTAACATCAGAAGAAAAAAAATCAAATGCAAAAGTAAAGAAGGAAAATGCTACATAAGAAGAAAGCAAATAAAACATTTTAATTATAAATTATGTAGAACCACTTTTGTACACAAGAGTGTCTTGTTAACAAATAACATCAAATCAGATACAACTAATACATCAATAGCACAATTTCGACTGAATACAACAAGAAAATAAGAGCAACATGCTTCTATTATAAGCCTAAACTGTTATAACAAGCATCTTCTGATAAATAATATCAGAACATCAACTCAACCCATCACCTTAGCAAATCTGCATCCATCTTCCTGTGCTAGCAGTATCACCTCACTCCAATTATTAAAACCAAAACCAGTGCATCAACCTATGGAAAATAAACATATCAAAGTACCCATGCACCAATAGTTCCTTCCTCTGCAAGTTTACAATCCCATATAATCAATCTCTGCACTCCCATGTCCCCATAGGATCAATATTTGAAACTGCATTTCTTGCATTCCTACCGTGGTTTATTTCATTTCAGCTTGCAACAATGCCACTACTGCATGTGAAGCTACTAAACCTTGCTCCTCCCTTTCATGTACCATCTTGGTCAGCTTTCTACGGCCCGTGTGATAAAGAACAAGACACCATACCCTTCACTAATTTGAAACCCGTTTCAAACTGCAACCATCTGCCATATCTTCCATATCCATCCACATAATAGCCTGGTGAATCATTGCACTAATTAGCCTACAGTTATTATTATTTTTATGTCTTATGCACATTCATCATGTAAAAAAAATTGTAGTCGATTTATCTTCCGACTTCGTTAGACGCCATCATCTACTAGCTAATGGCGTATATTCAGAGTTTAACCAGTATGTAGAAATTCATAATAGTACAATAAGTATACCGAGTTTCAGCCACATGTAGCTTTTGGAGATCAATAAAGTTCCTATAACTGAGTTCCATTCTTCTTTATTTCATCTTTATCTACAAATTCCAGTCTACTCCCATGACCTGAAAGATGCCTAAAGTCAGGGTAAATAAGTACATTTTTACTAGAATATTGGCTAGTACAATCGAAACTATAAAAAACGTCTTTTGATCACTGATAAGCCTAAATTAAACCCTTTTTTTGACGGTTAATATGTAGTTCTTCTCAGAATCAACGTAGAATAAAAATATTAGTTCTGGAAATGTAAAAACCTTTATAAAGTATGCTCAAATTCACTCTGGAAACAAACTGATGCTATAGATGATGTTCTAGTATCTGTGTAAGATATGACATAAGTCTCAAATCAACAAAACCATGCGAAATAAAGAAGAGAAGGAATGGGGAAAGTAATTCAGTGATGAACATGCAAATCTTATATTCAAACGTGCATGAAACAATACTTTTATTTCACATAAGTCTGTGTACACAAAGAAAGCAAAATGACAAACAAAAGTTTACAAACCTTAAAACTAAACCGTGATGCTGCCTACTTATTTAATTGAATGAAAATTCTAGGCATAAGGAATTTTGATTTCAAATCAGTTATTAGTAAATCTTTTCTTTAATATAACTATAGTGCATAATCAGTTTGAATTCATACAAATGAATTTATAACTCTTAGTCTTAAAATACAACTGGCTACTATTTCAAACTCGTTGCAACCCAATAATTAAAGCCTATTAAGTTGATATTGTTTGCTAATGTTTTCTTGTGCATTTAACCTTCATCAAGTCGCCATTCATATTAAACAGGATACCATTTAAAGCTAAATATGTACCGAGATAGAACCACATTAATAGATTCTATGGAAAACCAATACTTTTCCATAATTTATTATAGTAAGCACAAGTACAGATTAATTGTCATTAGCATTAAAAATGAATCCCAAATACAGTTTTACCTCAATCTTTAGTTGATTAAATATGCACATATAGGCAGACTCTCATTAATTAACTCTTCAGTCCTCTCACAAAGAACTACCGTCTTTTTCTCCATGGAACGAAAAGAAATGGCTGAGAAACCATTTTGGTTCCTCTTCTACCTTAATCATCTGCCCAACAAAATAATATACGAAACGAAGGTTTATCACTCAACATCATAGCCAGGTGGATGCACACACAAATATGTCACATGTCATAAAATATGATTTGGTTAGTTTTCTCATAACTCACAATTATACAAGCTGAGGTACTGTTATATTATAGATCCATTGTTTACAAGTTTATGTGTAACAACCCGTATTTTTTGAATAACATGTTATAACATAAATCAAGGCAGAATTAAATGTTAAAATCTGAATCAAGGGAAACGGGCTGTGCCATTGCGTTCGTCTCGGAAAAATACGTGAAATAGAGCCCACTGAAGTTTTCAGAAAATTCAAAGCCCAAAAACAGTTTTTCAGCCAAAACAGGATAGGCGGGAATTCTCCCACCCCAGGCAGGGTCGACACAGGGGTCGACACCCCTGTCGACCCCCCCCAATGGGTCGACCCCCCTGTCGACCCAGGGGTCGATACCTATGTCGACCTAGGGGTCGACCCCCCCTGTCGGACCAGTTTTTCTGGTGCACCATTTTTACATGTTGGTTCTGGTTCTGGAAGTTTCTGACGAGGGTTGATGGCTCAGATTCGATTTAGGGTTAATCCCATGGCTAAAACTAATCCTAAACCCTATAAATAGACCGTAATACCTAGCCTAAATCATCATAAATCAACTCTAGTAACTAAGTGCTGCCAAAATGTTTAATCATGGCCTCCACCCCCTTGTCATAGCCTCCATCTTCATTCATATGAGAATTCCTAAGCTTGTTTGAGAGTTTCTAAGCTTGAATTAAGGCCAAAGTTCAATCTTTCTTCATCAAAGCAAGGATCTTTTACTTGTTTCTCAAGGGTTTTCATTGGAGCTTGTCATTTGGGAGTGTTTAGAGTTGCTAGTGGCTTCGTCTCAATCATATTATATATTAATTATAGTCTTCATAGCATTGTAAGCCCTATACTACTCTTAGATTCTAACTATGAAGTTAATATGACATGTTGCAAGTTGAGTTTGGGCCTAAGTATGATATGTGCTTTGATCTTATCATGTTATGCATGTTTGTAAACCTATGATCTTATCATGTTATGCATGAATATATTCTATGCATGTTTGAAACCCTATCACCTTGACCTTGTGGGCTAAAAGCTATAAGCTTTGTGTTGAAATGTTGCATTATATAACATGAGAACTCTTATAACCTTTATGATAACTTGCATATAATGCTATATGCGAACTTTTAGCCATCATCCTATGTCATTCATAATCATGTTTCACCTATTTGCTTAAATTGATATTATGCATGTTTTGGAGGCCTATGATGTAATATGCAAGCTTATGAACCTATTTATGCCTCATATGCCACCATGTTTAACTTGTGGCCAAAGCACCCTTATGCTATTATGCATGCTTGTGGCCAAATCACCCTTGTGCTATTCGATACGTATGAGGCCAAGTCACCTTTTATGCTATCATACATGTTGAGGCCATATGCTAGTATGTTGAACCCCTTTTTGGCCTCAAATATCACCATGTTTAGTTTGTGATAGACTTTGCCATCTTATGCCCACCTTGTCGTATAGTTATGTTCCCTCTTTGATCTACTTGCGTTAATGCGAATTTACGTGTGATGGGAATACGTTATGGGTAGTTGGGCAAACGTAAATAACATGAGAACCTGACTTGAAAATATGACATGATAGTTTGACATATGTTTATGCTTGAAAACATGGACTCGGACATGACTTCTAGAAACCATGAGAATGGCCAACTCGAGGTTGGGTTGAGTTTGTAGCATAAATCTACCCGGAACCGACCGGCTTAACTAGTGGCTACAAGCAATAGGACCCAATGTGAGTAGTCGGTCATGTCGCACTTAAAACCCGAGGTTAGACTAGGTTGTGGTGTAAAGCTACCCGGACCCGCCCGGCTTAACTAGTAACCACAACAAAGTCTAATGTGAGAGGTTGGGGTGCATTAAGTTAATAAATGCCACATGATAGGGTTAAGTCATGGACCACTTGAATATACTTAACCACATGAACATGATGGGTTGATAGGGTTAAGTCAACATGGACACACTTAACCAACCCAATGCTTAGTTGGATAGGGTTAAGTCGTGAACCTTCTTAGGAACACTTAACCAACTTGATACATGGTTTGGATGGGGTTAACCACACTTGACACACTAGAAAACCCTAGTTACGCGGTCCTTCTCAATAGTAACCCACTAGGGAGTATCAGATACCCTAGGGACTAGGCTAGGGTGTGGCACGATTACTGGGCTGGAGTGTAAGTGACCAAAAAGATGGCAAAAGTAGGTGCGCCATAGTAGATTCCGATGGACCATGGTCGTGCACATTGTCCGGGGATGAAAGACAGACTTGGGCACCAGTAGGTTTGGACTGTGTGTGCTTGTTTCGTGTCAGTGGTTGACACCCTAGGGCCGGATACACCCTAGGGTGGACCTAGTACAGTCGACTACATTTCATGTTTGGACCGTATGACACCGATACACGACGAGTTACGCTGATAGGGAGCCGATCGACTAGACCGAGTAGTGGGACATTGATTTAGGTCATCTCATGGGTTTGGGCCAGCTTTGGGCCAAGGGACAATTTCTTGTTTATACTTGACATGGATTGGGATACTAATACACACTTGGTGCAACTTAACCTTGTATATGCGATGCTACACTTGATCTATCTTGTTGACTTTTCACCATGCCAGTTATCACCCTACACCTCATCTCTGTTTACATGTTCAGTTAACTTTATTAGTTTTTATACTAATAGTAGATAGGACTTACCAGTCTTTTTGACTGACCCGTTTTCTTCCGCCTCTTTTCTTCCGTTCCCCCCCCCCCCCCCAGGTTTACAGGGTCGGAACACTTGTACCTAGCTTGGATCTTTAGCTGCTTTTCTGGATAGGTCATGTACGGGTTGGACTTGAGCTCGCTATGGCTTTATTCTACCTTGGGGATAGGTACTTTATGATGTTATTTCCAGTTTTTAGTTGATGTTTCTAGACTATGTTTTGTGGAAAATAATGACCAAGTACTTTGATGTAACTTGACTATGGTTTTGAAATGTTAGTTTTATCCGCTGCTTTATTTACTCTGTTTTTACTTATATGTTCTGTCTTGTGATATCTACATGCATGTTTACCTCGTTTAACGCCCCTCTAAAGCTAGTGTCCTTGCAAGAGTGGCACTGGCGGAGGTGGGGTGTTACATTTGGTACCAGAGCCAGGTTTACAAGATTTGGGCAAAAGTTTTTTAAAACTTACCTTTTGAAAAACTATTTTCAAAACCTATTAAGTATTTTCCAAGAAAAGTCTAGTTATTTTAAAAGGCTATTCCCCAAAAGCCGTTAGCATTATCCTTCGTTTCCTCGTTCTAAATCTATCTTTTCCTTTTTCAGTATGGCCGATCTTAACCTTCCCGAGGGAGTGACCATCCCCGGATGGTTCCGGAGGTACTTGGAAGCTAGGGCCAACAACGTGGGCCCAGCAAACACTCCTACCGTAACTGAGGTTCCTCCTCCTCCTCCTTCTCAGCATACACAAGAGGATTTCGCGGAGCTTTGAAAAGACTTTAAGGCGATGGGTTGCAAGAATTTTGTCGGAACGGAGACTTCCGTGGATGAAAGAAACTGGTTAAAGGAAACTGAAGACCTCTTTGCTATCTTTGATGTGGAAGATCGTATAGGAAAGTTCTGTTGGCAGTATGGCTATTGAAAGGGGAAGCTGCTTATTGGTGGGTAGTCACCACCACTTCTAGACCAATTGAGACTTGGTATGAGTTTAGGAGAAGGTTTGGACTAAGGTTTTTATCATCAGCAGAAGAGAACCTTCAGCTGGAAAGGTTCCTATCACCAAAGCAAGGGGACATGACCGTTAGGGAATATGTGGATAAGTTTAATCAACTTGCTCGATTCAATCTAGACTTGATTAACACAGCTCAGAAAAGGCCCCACGCTTTGCTCTTGGATTGAATGAGGCATTGCGCGGTTTGGCCATGTCTCATATACCCATGGGGGCGACCTTCAAAAATTTGGTGAATACAGCCCTACTTCAAGAGGAAGATAAGAGTGACAAGAAGAAGATCAAGGCAAATAAGTCTCAAGGCAAGAAGATAGACTCCGGGAAAGGAGGAAAGAATGACAACACGTCAAGTAAGAAGAGGAAATGCAACTTTTGTGGGATCATGGGGCATCTGGCCAAGGATTGCAGGAAGAAGAAGAGGAAGTTAGGCGAGTGTTTCATTGTGGTGAGCCTGGACATCTTAGCAAGGATTGCCCGAAGAAGCAAGGACAGGGGCAAGGACAAACTCAGCAAGCAGGACCCTCTAGAGGGCAGTTGCAGGCTCTCCTCGCTCTTCCACCTCTTGATCGAGGTAATGTTTCTATAGAAAGCCTTGTTTACATTTCTGATTTCCCTGTTCGTACCTTATTTGATTCTGGCGCATCGCATAGTTTTATTTCTTCTGATCTTGTTGAAAGTTTGCACCTTAGTACTAGTCTAGTTGAGGATCCCATTTGTGTTTCAAATCCAATTGGGGGTTTCGCCCATTTATCTATGATTTGTGTGGATTTGAGGATTTCTATCTTTAGCGTAGAATTCATGGGTAATGCTTATGTTCTCGGGTTCATGGGATACGGGTTGATTTTAGGCATGGATTGGTTGTCCAGTTATGTAGCCATTCTCGATTGTGAGCATAGGGTGGTGAGGCTCATGACTCGCCTCGGTAATACCCTAGAAATTTCTTGTAACCCTAGAGGTCCCGTCATGTTATGTTATCTTGAATCTCTTGACTCGTCCATCGATGATCTGCAATCTGTAAGGGTGGTCCGAGACTATCCTGATGTTTTTGAAGAAGTTAAGGGGTTACCCCCTAAACGAGAGATAGATTTCTGCATTTATCTAGTCGATAATGCCAAGCCAGTATCATTGCCCGTTAGGCACATGGCCCCGCGAGAAAGAAGAGAGCTCAGTAAGCAAATCAAGGAGTTTCTTGAGAAGAATTTTATTAGGCGAAGCATTTCTGAATGGGGTGCTCCGGTGGTATTTGCTACTAAGGCGGATGGTTCGCTTCGTCTATGTGTTGATTATCGAGAATTGAACAAGCTGACAAAGAAGAATAGGCACCCGTTACCAAGGTTTGATGATCTCTTTGACCAGCTTATAGGGGCTGCTGTTTTCTCTCAGCTTGATCTAGCCACCGGATTCCATCAGCTTAGAGTGGCTGAGGATAGCATTGATAAGACTGCGTTTAGGACTCCAGATGGATTCTTTGAATGGCTTGTCATGCCATTCGGTTTGACTAATGCACCCGCCTACTTCGTAGATTTGACGAGTAGGGTGTTCAGGGAGTTCCTTAACAAGTTCGTGGTTGTCTTTGTGGATGATAGTCTGATCTTCTCAAAGGATGAGGAAGAACATGCCAAACATCTCAAGGAAGTGATGGATACGCTTAGGGCACAACAGTTGAAAGCCAAGTTCTCCAAATGTCATTTTTGGAGAAGGGAAGTTCGGTTTCTTGGACATATAGTTTCTAAGCAAGGCATAGCGGTGGATCCTGCGAAAGTGGTTGTGGTTCAAGACTGGAAAGCTCCTAGGAACTCAACCGAAGTAAGAAGCTTTCTCGGTCTTGTAGGGTTTTATAGGAAGTCCACCAAGGACTTCGCTAAGATTTCAGCTCCTCTTACTAGGTTGACGAAAAAGGCTTAGTTTTTGCATGGGACTTAGAGTGTGAGCCTGCTTTTCAAAGGCTTAAGGGGACTCTTACCACAACACCAGTTTTAGCTTTACCCGATTGAGGTAAGATGTTTACCGTGAACACCAATGCATGTGACATGGGATTAGGCGCGGTCCTGATGTAAGGATAAAGAGTAATATGTTATGGGGTTAGGCAACTCAAAGTTTATGGGAAGAACTACCCCACGCATGATTTGGAGTCGGCGGCGATTGTCATTGCGCTTAAATCATGGCACCATTATCTTTTGGGCAAGAGATTCGAGTTATATAAGGATCACAGGTCGCTCAAGTATCTCTTCTCGCAAAAGGATGTCTATGCTAAGTGTTGAGTTTGGAAGTAGGGATTATGTTTTTGGGCTTTGGGTTGATTCTAGGGATGAAGTGGTTATCCAGTACCATCCTCGGTTTTGAAAGAAGGGTAGTTAGACTCTTGACTTGCCTTGGTAATACCCTCGAAGTCTCGCGTAACCTTTAGAGTTCTGTCAGGATTAGTTACCTAGAATGTTTTGACCCATTTATTGGAAATTAATGATCTATTCGATTAGTGTTCGCGGATGGTTCATAGAAATCATGTTAATAAGTGCATTTGGCCACATGGATTGGTATTTATTTACGTGGAATACCTTACAATGAATTTTGGGAAAGCTAGCATGAGGTCATGAGTATACAGTTAAGTTAAGAACCGAGTATGCTAGAAAAACAAAGTGAAAATGAAACGAGAAGCGACAGTGAAATAAGTTCCCACTCACATTTCTGAGGTAGGAATTAAGAAGCTATGGAATTGAAAGGTTAAAAATGGTCAAAGCACAATGGAAATGCGGCTTAGAAGGTTGAAGACTAGATACGCGCATCATATATCTCTCTAGGAGTATATCCTTGATCCCTGTTTTTCCGTAGAGCTTACTTGCATACTATCTTCTCGATCTCTTTTCCTGATTAGCATATCTTTCTTTTGCTATCCATGTTTACCTTGTTTATCTTGTTATCTCGTAATCATGTCATGAGAACCTTAGGTAGAAACCCTTTGGATGAAACATATATTTGAAACATGTTATGCTTGATGGTTGCAAGTGGTTGCAAGTGTTTGCAAGTGGATACTCGTGGATGCGTGATACACATTAGGCACTAAGATCGGCTCACACACTTTCATGTTGCATACGCATGAGTGCTTATACTTATTCATGGATGAAACTTGTTATGCTATCATGTGGATGCTGCATATGAAAGAATGTTATGTGCACTCATGTAGAGATCATAAATTATGTTAGGAATTTGCATACATATGGACTCATTTCACTAACATGTTTTGCATTAAGGAGGTTTACCGAATCAGTAACCGCCTGATTTTTGCATTAGATAAGTACATATACACACACCTTTGCATATGATCATACATCATTTAGAATCCTTTAAGGACAATGACTGCACGTGGATGATGTTTTGAGTAGATGGATGATGGATGGTAGGATACATTCTTCCTAACTTGAAAATTTCGGGGACAAAATCATTTAAGGTGGGGAGGATGTAACAACCCGTATTTTTTGAATAACATGTTATAACATAAATCAAGGCAGAATTAAAAGTTAAAATCTGAATCAAGGGAAATGGGCTATGCCATTGCGTTCGTCTCGGAAAAATACGCGAAATAGAGTCCGAGTTTTCGAAAACGGAGTTCGTATGACCAAGTTATGGCCCAATAAAGTTTTCAGAAAATTCCAAGCCCAAAAACAGTTTTTCAGCCAAAACAGGATAGGCGGGAATTCTCCCGCCCCAGGCAGGGTCGACACAGGGGTCGACACCCCTGTCGACCCCCCCCCAATGGGTCGACCCCCCTGTTGACCCAGGGGTCGACACCCATGTCAACCCAGGGGTCGACCCCCCCTGTCGGACCAGTTTTTCTGGTGCACCATTTTTACATGTTGGGTCTGGTTCTGGAAGTTTGTGACGGGGGTTGATGGCTCAGATTCGATTTAGGGTTAATCCTATGGCTAAAACTAATCCTAAACCCTATAAATAGACCCTAATACCTAGCCTAAATCATCATAAATCAATTCTAGTAACTAAGTGCTGCCCAGATGTTTAATCATGGCCTCCACCCTCTTGTCATAGCCTCCATCTTCATTCATATGAGAATTCCTAAGCTTGTTTGAGAGTTTCTAAGCTTGAATTAAGGCCAAAGTTCAATCTTTCTTCATCAAAGCAAGGATCTTTTACTTGTTTCTCAAGGGTTTTCATTGGAGCTTGTCATTTGGGAGTGTTTGGAGTTGCTAGTGGCTTCGTCTCAATCTTATTATATATTAATTATAGTCTTCATAGCATTGTAAGCCCTATACTACTCTTAGATTCTAACTATGAAGTTAATATGACATGTTGCAAGTTGAGTTTGGGCCTAAGTATGATATGTGCTTTGATCTTATCATGTTATGCAGGTTTGTAAACCTATGATATTATCATGTTATGCATGAATATATTCTATGCATGTTTGAAACCCTATCACCTTGACCTTGTGGGCTAAAAGCTATAAGCTTTATGTTGAAATGTTGCATTATATAACATGAGAACTCTTATAACCTTTATGATAACTTGCATATAATGCTATATGCGAACTTTTAGCCATCATCCTATGTCATTCATAATCATGTTTCACCTATTTGCTTAAATTGATATTATGCATGTTTTGGAGGCCTATGATGTAATATGCAGGCTTATGAACCTATTTATGCCTCATATGCCACCATGTTTAACTTGTGGCCAAAGCACCCTTATGCTATTATGCATGCTTGTGGCCAAATCACCCTTGTGCTATTCGATATGTATGAGGCCAAGTCACCTTTTATGCTATCATACATGTTGAGGCCATATGCTAGTATGTTGGACCCCTTTTTGGCCTCAAATATCACCATGTTTAGTTTGTGATAGACTTTGCCATCTTATGCCCAGCTTGTCGTATAGTTACGTTCCCTCTTTGATCTACTTGCGTTAATGCGAATTTACGTGCGATGGGAATACGTTATGGGTAGTTGGGCAAACGTAAATAACATGAGAACATGACTTGAAAATATGACATGAAAGTTTGACATATGCTTATGCTTGAAAACATGGACTCGGACATGACTTCTAGAAAACATGAGAGTGGCCAACTCGAGGTTGGGTATAGTTTGTAGCATAAATCTACCTGGAACCGACTGGCTTAACTAGTGGCTACAAGCAATAGGACCCAATGTGAGTAGTTGGTCATGTCGCACTTAAAACCCGAGGTTAGACTAGGTTGTGGTGTAAAGCTACCCGGACCCGCCCGGCTTAACTAGTAACCACAACAAAGTCTAATGTGAGAGGTTGGGGTGCATTAAGTTAATAAATGCCACATGATAGGGTTAAGTCATGGACCACTTGAATATACTTAACCACATGAACATGATGGTTTGATAGGGTTAAGTCAACATGGACACACTTAACCAACCCAATGCTTAGTTGGATAGGGTTAAGTCGTGAACCTTCTTATGAACACTTAACCAACTTGATACATGGTTTGGATGGGGTTAACCACACTTGACCCACTTGAAAACCCTAGTTACGCGGTCCTTCTCAGTAGTAACCCACTAGGGAGTATTGGATACCGTAGGGACTAGGCTAGGGTGGGGCACGATTACTGGGTTGGAGTGTAAGTGACCAAAAAGACGGCAAAAGTAGGTGCGCCATAGTAGATTCCGACGGACCATGGTCGTGCACATTGTCCGAGGATGAAAGACAGACTTGGGCACCAGTAGGTTTGGACTGTGCGTGCTTGTTTCGTGTCAGTGGTTGACACCCTAGGGACGGATACACCCTAGGGTGGACCTAGCACAGTCGACTACATTTCATGTTTGGACCGAATGACACCGATACACGACGAGTTAGGCTGATAGGGAGCCGATCGACTAGACCGAGTAGTTGGACCTTGATTTAGGTCATCTCATGGGTTTGGGCCAGCTTTGGGCCAAGGGACCATTTCTTGTTTATACTTGACATGGATTGGGATACTAGTACACACTTGGTGCAACTTAACCTTGTATATGCGATGCCACACTTGATCTATCTTGTTAACTTTTCACCATGCCAGTTATCACCCTACACCTCATCTCTGTTTACATGTTCAGTTAACTTTATTAGTTTTTATACTAGTAGTAGATAGGACTTACCAGTCTTTTTGACTGACCCGTTTTCTTCAGCCTTTTTTCTTCCGTTCCCCCCCCCCCACAGGTTTACAGGGTGGGAACACTTGTACCTAGCTTGGATCTTTAGCTGCTTTTCTGGATAGCTCATGTACGGGTTGGACTTGAGCTCGCTATGGCTTTATTATAACTTGGGGATAGTTACTTTATGATGTTATTTCCAGTTTTTAGTTGATGTTTCTAGACTATGTTTTGTGGAAAATAATGACCAAGTACTTTGATGTAACTTGACTATGGTTTTGAAATGTTAGTTTTATCCGCTGCTTTATTTACTCTGTTTTTACTTATATGTTATGTCTTGTGATATCTACATGCATGTTTACCTCGTTTGACGCCCCTCCAAAGCTAGTGTCCTTGCAAGAGTGGCACTGGCGGAGGTGGGGTGTTACATTATGCCTGTGCGATACTAATGCTGAAACTAAATTTATTTAAACAATAATGAGCTAGTAACCTACTTAAAGATACATATTTTAGTGTCTAAACTGTGACCCATATGAAATTTGGCACTTCATATGATTTAGTCATCAAGGGCTACTACTCATGAGATTCATCTGATTACCATTCTCTCTATCCTCCTACATATATGGCATAAGATAACCGATATAGGATGAATCTACTTACACAAAAAATTAGTGTAAGAATAGATTGAAGCCAAGATTCTATTTTCATAG
Organism: Allium sativum; assembly: GCA_030737875.1. Lineage (NCBI taxonomy): Eukaryota > Viridiplantae > Streptophyta > Magnoliopsida > Asparagales > Amaryllidaceae > Allium > Allium sativum. The sequence goes on along the minus strand of CM060924.1, from coordinate 699,453,228 downwards.
CTATATGACATAAAGAGTGTGTACCACTCATGGGAAAAGATTCAGCCGACAAAGGAGCTAGTGGGAGATGAGATGCGCTATCTTCTTCTTCCTTGTTTTTTGATACTTCTTCGTCTTTATCATCCTCCACTTCATTTTCATAGTTTTGATTTACTTCTCCACTGCATACCTCGTCGTCATGTTCTTCTCGATGTCTTTTGACCGCTTTCTCTGCGTCTTTAGACCCAAGCTCGGGACACTACAACAAAAACACCATATTACAACTTTAATTTTACAACGGTGCATAAATCACCGTTGTAATAGAGCATTTATTACAACGGTGCAAAACGCACTGTTGTAATAAATGTTTTTTACAACGGTGAAATTATCACTGTTGTAAAGAACATATATATTACCATATCACAATTTTAATTTTACAACGGTGCATTAATAACCGTTGTAATAGATTCTTTTTTACAACGGTGAATTAATCACTGTTGTAAAGAGCATATATATTACCATATTACAACTTTAATTTTACAACGGTGGCGTCCACCGTTGTAATTGATCCCTTTTTACAACCTTGCAGAACTCACTGTTGTAATAAACATATATATCACAACTTTTCATTTTATTCGTTGTAATTGAGATGCCTAGTGCATACTTCATGTTTATAATATCTATATTTAGTAACTAATTATATTGAAACTTAATAATAATAATTAATAATAAACTTGGGAATCAATAATATTTGTCAATTATTTTTAAATAATTAATAGTTAATAAGTAGTAATTTTTTTTAATAGTTAATATATGTTAACTAGCTACTTTATTAATTAATAGTAACATAAGTTTGTAATAAGTATTCCTCTCGATTATAATTAACTTAAATTTTTTTGGGTCTGTGCCTATCTACCTGTTTTTGGATGTATGTACACAAGCCATGAGTTTATGGGTACATGCATACTACTTTAAGCATGTATTCCTTGGCGCACATGTACCATTCCATAGAAAACACATTACCTATGTATTACTTTTTAATTTTACTCAGTTTCTAGAATATGGCATCTTAGACAGTCAAACATATGATAATTGACTACTCTTTTTGCATAAGAATGGTCCCTTTTCTGTATACTATCAACATGCCTTTAAAAAAAATATTGATATAAGGTTGTAGTTTGTTGGTTGTACAAGTAATTTATCGACATGTCTGTATTTCGGTTCAGCAAAGAAAAACACTGGCTTTTCTTCTTACATCCAATGTAAGTATGAAATAAATTATAAGATGTCAATAATTGTTGTTCTTCCAATGCTGTTTGCTTATGCTTTGTTCAAGTAATCAATGACAATTGAGTCAACTATACCGCATGTTCCAATCTATCATGTTCTAAATAAATTCAAAATAAGCATACAATCAAAACAAGCATGTCTAATTATTAAGTAAAAAGATCCTAAGTTGACATAGTACATACTTAACAAAATTTCCATAAACACAGCGTACATATCAGCGTACATAGTACATACTTAACAAAATTTCCGTCGGTTCTTCAATTAAACGTGCCTTTTGACATCGGTTCTTCCATCGTGTTCCATAGTATTCCGAATTTCATTTTTTCCACCGCAAACCCTAATTCCCCTTTCGATCCACTTCACATCACATCGCCACTGCTCGATCGCCGCTGCTCAATCGCCACTGCTCGATCGCCGCTACTCAATCGCCACTACCCGATCGCCTACGTATCTCGCTGGTAAATTTTTATTCGTTGTCTCAATTGCATGTGACAATGCTCCTGTGTCATACTGATTGTAACAATTTTTATTCGGTTCACAGTACAATTTTTATTCGTTGTCTCAATTGCATGTGACAATCGCTACTGTGTCATACTGATTGTAACAATGCTCCTTTTAGGTTGAACTTTGTATATAATTTGATGACAAACCTCAATTGCATGTGACAAATTACCATGGAAAACCTCAATTGCATGTGACAATGCTCCTTTTAGGTTGAACTTTGTATTCAAACATCTATATATTTCTTCGTCTAACTGTAATTCCTGTCAATTTGCAGTCACACTCGTTTTGGACCTGAAATATGAAATTCGATCATATATATGCATATACACGTGCGCATATGTATAAACATGTATTTGGTCATAAGTTGAGTTTGTATATTTAGTTTATGATATTGACTTTTTGAATTTTTACGGGTTTGGGTATTTGTCATAAACAACCAGTATGTTAGAATGACCAAAGTTTGTTCGCTTGCATTTCATACTTTGTACTGCGGTACTGACTTTGTATACACTATTAAAATCTGAAGTGGAGATGTGTATTTGGGAACACATATACTGTCTAATACCATTTGCTGTCTTGATGAAGCTTTGTCATCCTGAATAACACACTAAAATACAAGCCTACAATAGAAACAAGAATAACACACTAAAATACACCAAAATAAACAGCAAAAATCATTTGCTGTCTTGATGAAGCTTTGTCATCCTGAAGCTTTTACCATTCATATTCATAGGATCTGCAAGAACAACAAACATAGTATGAGATATTGTTAAAGCAACTATTGTTAAAGCAACTATTTTATAGGCAACAAGCCAAAGATTCAAAAGCATTAGAGAAAAGAATAAAGTTCCACACACCATGAGCAGAAAAGGTTATGCAAGATTGGAAGAAGAAATGGTAAAAAAATATTGTTAAAGCAACTATTATATGTTATCACATGAAAAATTCTGAAGCTGTTAAGCTATTTTTGCAGAAAAAGGAAACGTCAACATCTAGTATCACTAGAGACGAATTGTGGTGCAAAGGCCACACTAGAAAAGATGGAAAACCTCCGAATTCAATTGCTGCCGAATGCATAGTAAGAATAAGTTCAAATATACAATATCAGAAACTGTTGCTATTGTTAACGTAGTTTTAATTTTAATTTCTGAATTTTGGTTGTTTTTTAATTTGTAGTCTAAGATAAACGAGCATCATAATGCCGCAAGTCAGGATTCTCATGGAGCAACATCAGTTACTCAAGATGGCGTGTGGAAGCTTTTTGGTCAGGAGCATGGAGGACGTGTAAGAGGGCTTGGTTTTGGGGTTGTACCATCTCAGCTTCGTATTCGGGGTAGCTCATCAGGTGAAGTACATGCATTGCGAAACCAAGTTAGTGGATTGGAGACCAAAGTACAGGAGCTCACTACGATGTTGATGGTAAGTGTTAATTAGAAATTTATTTTAACGGCGATTTTTCCTGTTTTCCTGTTAATTAGAAACCAAGTTACTGTCGGTTTCCGGTTCCGTTCCGGATATTTCGGAATTTCCGGTAAATTCCCGGTTTGATAATTGCGGTGTGGTTTTCTCATGCTGATTTTCCAGATTGACCCATGTTATTCCATTATAATGCTCCGGTTACGTCGATTATTTGACCAATTGCATTTTCTTTTCGTAGCCAACGGTACCAATCAGTAGTGGGTAATGTTTTAAAACAACTCGGAAAAAACAGTGTGACCAGACCCAGTGCCACTCTAACCCAAACTATTTATCTAGGGGTTTCTGCCATGTATATATATATTCCCCAGAAATCCATTTATCCAGCAGTTTACAGAGCCTACTCGAACATTTTCCTCCTCTCTCTTTATGGTCCTGTTTCTAAACCTTTAGCATTGTTTTTTGGAACAAATATCTGCTTCCAGCTTTCATCTTAAATTGCAACTGTTTGTCGCAAGGTTTATTATCATTAGGATTTAGGCTAAAAGCCTTTAGATCCGATTTTTCAACACTCTGCAGAATTCTAGGTATTATGGTAAGCAAAATTTATATTATTCATCAAGCTTGGTTAATTAGTTTTTGGCGTGATTTGTGCTATGTAGAGAAGAATCGTTCGGATTCTCATTGGTTTGTTGTCAAATGGAAATAAGATTTTAACCAGCTACGTCCGACTGATTTCTTCTATCAATTAAATTGAAGTTTATTTAATTTTTTCAACGTTCATCAATTTATTCCTACTCTTTGATTCGGGATCTGTCGGCTATTTCCTATTAGTTCCGGCATTATGTATGAAATAAAGTTATTTTTGTTTGCCTTCGATTTTTTATATTGAAATAAGAATCATTTCAATTTTTTATATTGCAAGACGATGCTAAGATGGTATGAGTCTGAATTCAGTGTGGATATATTCTTACATTGGCCTTCAATCTGATTTCCTTCGATTTGCTTTGTGTCATTTAACTTATTTCGGAGAGTTTTCAAATTAATACCTTAATTCTTCATAGTATGGTTGTATTAAACAAATACTCCTATTTGTGATTTTCGGGATCTGCTGGTGCTGGGTTGCTGATCAATAAACATAGGCTCCAAAATTTTAAAAAGAACCAGCAATCGCCTATGGGCTGTGGCATTTTGCTACCGTAGCATGGAGCCAATAATAAAAACTTCACCAGAGGTAGAATGCCTTGGATTATTCTCATGATCCTTTGCCACGATATCTGGTTACATTTTAACACTTTTTTCTTTTAATTCTTAATCTCCCAGGTTAAAGAAATAAGACATGGCCGTTTGTACAATGTTTGTTCTTGGACATAACCCATTATGTCCCTACAATTGAAAAAAAATATTAAAAAAAGAGCAAAGCAAAATGCCTTTTTTTTTTCATAATGTGTTTCAAATTTACGGCTTCCCAATTGTGCTAGTTTTATATGACCAAAATCATATTTTGTGCTAATTTTATATGACCTATGTATATGCAATCTTTACAGGATCTAAAAGAAAAGCAAGCTAATGCGGGAAATCCAGCAAATCCTGATCCTAATACGCCTCAGGTACCCTTTTTTATTGGTATAATTGATAAAAAGATGTAACATTTCATTGAAATGCTTTTACCGAACTGTGAAATTTTAGGGTGATTTTAAGGACAGTAAATGGAGGGGGGTTGGGTACTGTTAAACTAAATTACCGCGCATTAGAAGCTGAAGAACTTTTTAACGTAAACTAAATTCAATTTGGAATAACCTTTGTGTTTATACTGTTATCTAAAACATGCTAACATTGGGGTACTTTATTTTTGAAAGTGAGGTGTTCATCTTTTATTATTATTGTATTCATACAACAGTAAAGGAAATTTCTCATTTCTAGATCTTACTTCACATAGTTAATCACTTCCAGTCATATATAAGTGTAGTCAACTAATAATCTATCAAAGTACTCATATCTATACCCACACTAGATTAAATTCAGAGAGTTTGCACAGAGTTTATTCACAAAAGATCCACTGTTTTCATATTTCGTCCAGTTTTTGACATGAAGAACAATTAGTTACACATACATATTCACAAACATATATGCATATATGTGTGTGTGTTTGCGCGCGCGCGCGCCTGCATCATACTATATTCAATCACTAAGGGTTTAAAAAGAAAGAGTTTGCAGATGTATTACTGTGTTTTTCTATTGTGTTCACTATCTTTACCATTCTCAGGTTTTATAATTACATTCGTAGATTAAACAAAAATAAGGAAATTATTTGTAAAATAAATAAAGATAACAATCCATTACACATAAATTTCATAGATTCAACTCATCCACTCTTTGTTCCCAGCTTAGAAAGACGCTTCTGGTGGTGTTGTTCTGTCGTTAAATCTATTGCATTGTTCTTACAATACAACTGGCAGTAACTGAAACTGCTCCACTCAACAGCCATCAAATTAACTTAAACTTAGTCGTGTGTCTTGTCTTTGATTATACATAAGCCTTTGATTATACATAAGTGCTTACTGTCTATGATGCATAAGCCTTGGATTATACATAAGTGCTTACTGTCTTTTGTATTTAGTTCCATGTATTTATTTGCCTCACTTTCTGTTTTTAGTTTCCAGTTCAGATTTTCTAGATTTTTTTTGTTTGCAGTCACACCGTGGAAGCAATACCTTGGCAGTTCAACTGTCTAAACAAAATGGAAAGCATGCACCTGAAAATGGAAAGCAGGCACCTGAAAATGGAAAGCAATCAGCTGAAAATGAAAAGCATCCATCTAAAACTGACGGCAGCAAAACAGAAAAACAGTCTAAGCAGAAAAATCCGGCCAGAAAAACAGCAGTGCAAGCTGATGGAAATGAGGGCAGAAAGTGTAAGATATTGAATTGGGAAAAACAAGTTGTTGCGGAAGGAAGAGTGGCATCCACTGATCCAGAAGCTTTGGTGCACTTTAAAAAACTTGGATCGCAAGGCTGGAAAGTTTGGATTGACGTGGCGGTGGATCCAGAAGCATTCTTGTGGAAGCCGAATTCCGCAATGACTACTATTGGAGAAGCTGTTGGATCAACTGTGGCCTGGAATAAAAATTACGTTGCCTTCAGCTAGAGTGCTTTCGTAGGGTATGCTTTCGTAGACATTCCATCTTTCTTATGTACATATTGGGTTAAATCATGCATGTATTATGAAACGGTTGTGTTTTTGGTGACACGGTTATGTTATGTATATATTGGGTTATGTTTTTGGTGACACGGTTAAGTTGGTGATGTACTACATACTTGCGTGTTATGTTGATCGAATATTATGTTAAGTAATATATATAAATGATTCTGTGTACTAATATTTGTTGCATTGAAATGTGAATCATATTATCAGTAATATATATGAATTTGTTTTACTAGTCAGGTCCATGCAAATTACAACAGAAAAAAAAGTTGTAATAAGTCATGTTACAACGGTGTGAAAATGTTGTAATATAAATCAATTCACAACGGTGGAAAAATGTTGTAATATCAATGAAATTACAACGGTGCAGACATGTTGTTATATAAATGAACACAACATTATTACAAAATCTACAACAACGGGGATAAAAGTTGTAATATAGTTTATTACAACGGTGATAAAAGTTGTTATACGTATACTCTAAGTGTACTATAGTATATACGACAACTTGTAAAAAAAATTATTACAACGGTTGATAACTGTTGTTAAATAATCCTATTACAACGGTGCTGCAACGGTGCAGAAAAGTTATAATAAAAAATAATATATTACCACGTCTGCATACACGACGGTGGGGGCACCGTTGTAAAATGATATTACAACGGTGTTGCACCGTTGTAATAGGGTGAATTTGTTGTAGTGGGATTTGCCACCATACAAGCCTATCGATTAGTTGGAGGATGCTCTTGCGCTTATTCAGGAATGTTCCAATGAAATGGACATGGGGTTTCTTTGGGGTTAACGCAAAAAAATCAAAAGAATCATTAATTCGCATCCGTCTCAAAATTTCAAACTTCAGCTTGCAGTTTCCCTTTGGCGGTCAAAATTAGAAAATTCGAACTTCCTTGGATTCTGTCCTCTGCATTCTACATTCTCTGCCCGTTGCTTACAAGCACCACCCTCTTTGCTGCTCTGATTGCTAGAAAATCCTCTTCCAATCTCTGATCTGCTTAGCGAGTGGAGAAAAGCTTGAATCTCTTTCCATTTTCATTAACAAATACAAATTTACGAATAAAGATGGGCATCTGTACAGATTTGTAAGAAAAGATGATGATTTTGACAAGCTCTCGAACTAAGAGAAGGAATTAAATTAAAGTTATGGTCTAGGATTGGATCGATGTGAATTTAGGTTCTATTTTCTTTCAACAGTAAAAATGGGAAAGAATGATTAGATGATAGAGAAGAAGAACAAGGATTGATCAGATTATTTTTACATTATTTCATGAAGGGGGAAAGATTGGGCCAAAATTTCACATAGCAGGTGGCTGTCATTGATTGGATGATGGGGGTAATGTTTAGATAGGAAGCAGGAATTGATTTGAACCATTAGGTTAATCATGAATCTATGGTTGTGGTTTTGTTCAAGTTGATAACTCAGATCGTTGATCGGACTTGTATTTATGTAAAGCTACGCTTTGAACTGGTGTTGCATGTCACAGCACAAAAAATCCAATCGCAACAGTGCATTCACGTCTAATGCAACAACATATGAATATTGTTGCAGAAGATCAAAGAAAGCATAGCTTTCGATACACTTTTCTTGCAACACACACAAATTAGTATTGAATATGCCCACTTTTGTAGCAGTGGTTGTTTACAAATTGTTTTATTTCAGAGTATTCATGGGAGTGAACCCGCTCCATGACATACGGCATGGTCCCATGATTTACCCTATTTTAAGGTAAAAGTTTAATAACTATTTTATGTTCTCACACCAGTCCCATGACTGACCCGGAGTTTATTGTTTTTGCCTAAACTCTAGGTGCCCATATTTTCCATACGGGCAGCTAGTAGTTTTGGTTTTGCATATTTCTATTTAACAGGTTCCTGGTGTAAAACTAGAGCTATATTCGGAAAGCTTTGTATCCGTGTATCTCTTCCAGTTGTGTTAGTTGATGTATTTCCACTGTATATTGTATTTATGCATTTTTATTTCCGCTGCTATGCAATTTATTCTCTAATATTGTATTTCCTCTGTGTATATTATGTATTCGTACTATGATATTCTCGTATTCTAATGTCAATTGTTGTAATAGCAATGAAAAGTTTTGTGGTGCTACGTTCTGATGCGTCGAGTTATCAAAGCAATCCACATTCCATTTCGGTTCAGGCGGGGCTGGAATTTCGGATCGTTAAAACGTACACGCATAAATAAGGCTTATATTCCTTTTGCTTTGAAAAATTGACAATATTTTCCCTCTTCTAGTTATGCATTTGCTTCTTCAAGTGAGTATATATTTTTCTCCTCATAGATTTTTATGTTCTTATGTTATTCCTTTAGGAAAAAAATATGTTGCCCCATTACTAATTTTTCTTCATGTTTTTTGCAAATAGCATTTGACATTAAGTTGTATACTACCTTAATATTGATTTTTTACATGGGCACGGTACGTTAGTAAGGGATTTCTGAATGTTACTCTATGTTACAACTGTATAAAATAGTTATTGCATTCCAGCATCATTCCAAATTACATTTTTTATGTAACACCCCACGTCCATTAATGTCACTCACAAAGGAAATGAATTAGCTTCTATGGAGCATTTTAAGTGAGTATAGAGCAGAATCTTAACAACAAGACAAATATAAACAGTACTAGAAAAATTAAAAACTTTATTTCATTGCAGCGGAAAATACATATGTTTGATTACATCATCAAAACCAGATCCAAGTACATAATATCCATATTGACTAAATCAAAGTACATAAATTGAAAGACATAATCCCCAATACAAAATTGCCATAAATAAAAGAGAGGCTGAACTTTGCTTCAGCGATCCAAGCAATCTTCTAAAAGCAAGAAACACAGCTGTCCAAAATCAAGCTCCATTGGTTCTAGTTCCAACCTGAGCACCTGGGGGGGGGGGGGGGGGGAAGGAAGAAAAGAGTAGGAAACAAAGGGGGTCAGACATAAAGTTTGGCAAGTGCGATAACTTTAACAATATATTTACCAAAGTAACTAGGCTAAGGCATAAGTTGGAAAATCAGGAAATGACCATGAACCATTGAGAATGGAAGAATAAACAAGGAAACAAGATGAACAACGATATCGTTAAAGCGCACCTAAGCCACCATAAGAGAATTACTAAACTACACCAACACTATAAGATAATTGCTATACTGCACCACCACTAGTCACCCTAAGGTTGATCCCGCCTACAGAACTTAATAATGATATTGGTAGTTTCGTGCATCCCTAGCTGCCTTCATAGGTGTCGCCTGCCCCTATCTCCACTAGGTGTACCCATTACCCCCAACCGATCGGCTCCCTAACTCGTAGATACCCGTGCTGGCCCCACAGTGGGGTGTATCACTCCCCAAAGTGGCAACCCGATACCACAAATAATTCATGGCTTATACCTATACGATGCAACGACGTGTTAGCTACCAGCCCGGGTCCACACACGCATATGAACCCGTTGGACTTGCGTTGCGACTGCTAACCCAATTTGGCCTCTTACAGTCAAGCCCAGTATCCATGTCTCGTCCTCGACTTGGGTCGAGCCCACAAAAATACGTATGTCCTACTGGTTGGAATGGGCCCCCATTACTTGGCACAAGCTATCCACCTAAGCTTGGTCCCCTCTAGTACATCCCACTTAACCCACTTCTTAATCATGTTCACTTACATGTTTCAATTTTGGTTAAGTATTTCTAATCGTATTTCAAATGCCACCTACGGCACCCACTAGATTCCACATGCCACCCAAGGCACCCACTTAACCCCCTCATGTCCCGCTACATGTTTATCTGGTTAAGTGTTTCTTAATTCATTAAGACTGTAACCTCATAAAGACCTCGCACATTAGACTGGCATTTGTGGCAGCTGGATTTGCCGGGCGGGTCCGGGCAGTCTTACACCACAAAAGAGCTTAACCCCGTGTCTTTACAATTGTTACGTATTTAATTTATGCCTAAGACCTCCCACATTAGACTGGCATTTGTGGCAGCTGGATTTGCCGGGCGGGCCCGGGCAGTCTTGCACGACAAAAGATCCTAACCTCATGTCTTAGACGATTAATTACACCTAATTAATCATTCCCCAATTTGAATTACTTTCCCTATTCAAATTATCAATTAATTCCAAATTTAACTATGGCCATAATTGACTCAATTATGTCCATCTATTTATGTTATGTAAAATCATACCAATTTTCATCACAAATTTATTTTATGCCATTTAAGGCATTTATGCCAATTAAAACTTTTAATATTATCCCCTTTACCCCACGTTGTACGTTCGTTCGTTTAATATAACATATATGTTAGACTCGAATAGTCTAACTCAAGGAATAAAGAGAAAACATCACAACATACATATAATCAAAACTAGATCTAAACATAAGAGGTGAAATTGAATGTGTGAATGATGTTTTACATCTAAAACTTGCATAGGCCAAAGTTACAACTTGCATAAAACTACATATGTCATAGACCCAAATCTAAGGGTGTGAACTTGTTGGGATAATGGTCACAAACTTGCATAAATCATGTATGTCATAGATCTACATCTAAAGGTGTAAACTTGCATAGGCGATAGCCACAAACTTGCATAACATGATCCATATTCAAACACATGTATTCATATAAACTTTCATATGTGATTTATGCAACATAACAATGGTATAAACTCACATCTAAACATGTAAACTAGCATGTAGAATTTGGTATATAACTCACACGATCTAAAATAGATGTCATGAAGCATTTAAGGTTATACATAAAATTTTCCCTAACTTGCATATGATTCATGTCTTGATAAAATCTAAACTTGCATACATATTAATGATTTATCATATGAATCAACATACCCAAACTAGCATATGAACAACATGGTTATTCGATTATACACAAGCCAATCATAAAATTACAACATAGATGATCACAACTTTACAAGATAGCATCATAGAATTTACAACATAAACATCACAATTTTATTACATGAATAATAATATGCGGTCAATAATTCACATCATATCCAAATAGTCCACATCATAACTCAATCCAATTAATTTGCTAATTATTTTATTAAAATTATCGAACATACAACTCAAAGAAGGTCTTGAGTTCTGAATTCTGAGTTCTGAAGTTGTAATAGCTTTCCCTTGAAGAAGATTCGTTGTTTAAGTTGAAAAGAGTTGAATTAGATTAGCTTTCTTCCTGTCTAATTGGTGGCGGCTATGCTGAGTTGCTTGGTGACAGCATGGAGGCCATGAATCTAATTTTGTTTTGATTTTAGGGTTTGAGTCTAGAGGTGTTTTTATAGAGGTTAGGATTAGTTTAAGCCGTCCGATCAACCCAGAATTAATCCCAGCCAATCAGAGCATATCCGAAACCCTAATGAGTTAGCATTTAGTCATCAACAGGTCAGAAAACAAATCTGCCTTTGGGGGGTGGGGGGGGGGGAGGGCAGGTCGACCATATGTCGACCTGTCCCTGGCGGGAATTTTCCCGCCTAGCCTGTTTGACTCTGAAATTGGAATTTTTCGAAATCTGTTTTAAATTTTCTGAAACTTCCGATGGTCATAACTTCTTCATACGAAGTCCAATTCACGCAAACTCGGACTCTATCTCCACCAAAATTCCGAGACGAACACAATGTCGCAACCCATTTCCCTTAATTCTCACGTCAGAGATTAGTTATTCTTTAATTTGAGAACATTAGTGTTAACAGAAATATGGGGTGTTACATTCTCCCCTACTTAAAGGATTTCTCCTCCGAAATCTTGAAGTTAAGGAGAATGCATATCCTACCATCCAAACAACCATCTACTCAACCATCAAACACAGGCATCCATTGTCCTTGAAAAAAATTCTAATGTTGTGTGAACATATGCAAGAAATGTGTGCATATGTTCCTTGTCTAATGCGAAATCAGGCGGTCTACGGATTCAGTTGACCTCCTTAATGCAAACCATGATAGTGCCATGCATCCATTATGTATGCGAAATAACCCTATCGATACATATAATTTCTACATGTTTGCACAACCGTTCACCAAAATGCAACATCCATATGATGGTACAACCATTGTACATCCATTCCTTAAATATGCACACATATTTATATGCAATATGAAGTGACTGAGCCGATCTAGTGGCTAAAGTGTGTGTATATGCATCCACGAGCAACCACTAGAAAATACTTGCATCCACATGCATCCATCATACATAACATGTCTCAAACACATGTTTCAACCATAGGACTACCCTATCTAAAGGTCAAAGATACTAGCGATAGGACATACTAAAGATAAGATAAGTACAAGAAGCGATAAAGGAGAAATTAATAGACGTACCCTCGAAAACAAAACGGTACAATGAACGCATCTTCTCTTCCGTCTCCCAAGTAGCGTTGCTCTCATCATCTCCCCATTGCACTTTGACTAGCTTGACCTCTCGATTCCTCAACTTCTTAACCTCCGACCCAAGAATGCACGTAGGTGCTCATCGAATCGTCGCATCACACTCGATCTCCACCTCTCTAAGCAAGCTCGGCTCCACCACTTCCGCGGTCTCGTGCAAGCACTTCCTCAAATGTGATACATGGAATACATCGTGTACACCACTAAGTCTCTCGGGCAACTCCACTCTATACGCCATCTTCCCAATCCTCTCCTTAATAGGAAATGGCCCTACGAACCTTGTTGCCAACTTCTCAATGGACCCAAAGCGAACGACGTTCCATAATGGAGACAACTTGACAAAGACCATGTCCCCAATATCAAACTCAAGATCTGACCTTCTCTTGTCCGCATAAGATTTCTGCCTATCTTGCGCCGTCTTCATCCTTCTTCGAATCAGATCGATCTTCTTCAAAGTCTCTCTAATCATATTGGGCCCAAGTAAGATCTTATCTGTAGACTCCCACCAACATGTAGGCGAACGACACGGCCATCCATAAAGAGCCTTGAACGGTGCCATGCCAATGCTAGACTGAAAGCTGTTTTTATATGCGAACTCCACCAACGGAAGACTTTCCTCCCATGTACCTCCGAAATCTAAGACACACAACCTCAATAGGACCTCTAGAGTACGATTCACCCTCTCGGTCTGGCCTTCCGTCTCAGGATGATATGCGGTGCTAAAACATAACTGAGTCCCTACCGCCTCTTGCAAGCTCTTCCAAAATTCGCTAGTAAAGATAGGATCGCAGTTGCTCACTATGCTAGAAGGAACACCGTGCAAACGAACTATTTCTCGAATGTATACGGAGGCTAACCATGGAGCAGTCCTCTTACTCTTCACGGGAATGAAATGGACGCTCTTGGTAAGTTTGTCTACCATGACTCAAATTCCCGTATTACCCTTTCTCGATCTCGGTAACCCGTCAACAAAGTCCATCGAGACACTTTCCCACTTCCATTGTGGGACCTCCAATGGGTGAAGCAATCCACCGGGCTTCTTTTACTCTTCTTTTAGTCGTTGGCACACCAAGCATCTAGCGACATACTAGACCACGTCCTTCTTCATACCGGCCCAAAAGTAAACTCATCTCATGTCCATGTACATCTTGTCCCCGCCGGGATGGATGTTCATCTTCAAACGATGTGCGTCATCAAGAATGGTCTTCCTTAGGTCCTCGTCTTTTGGTACACAAAGTCTATCGTCCCTACGTAACCAACCCTTCTCATCTAGGGTATACCTACGGAGATGGCTCGATGAGTCTCCTCCTTTGAGCTTCTCTACTAACTCAACCAACTGTGGGTCTTCTCGCTATGCCTCGCCAATCTGTCCCAAAAGCGTAGGTCTCACCTCTAAGGATGCTATCAAACCGGGTACGAAGTCAACGGAAGGTTTAATGTCAAACGTAGAGATGAACTCTAAGCTTTGCCGCTCAACAAATAACGGACTCAAGGATAACCTTTTTCTACGTAAGGCATTTACCACTACGTTACCCTTGCCAGGGGTATATGCTATCTCGAAGTCATAGGATGCTAAGAATTTCATCTACCCTTGCTATCTTAAGTTCAAGTCCTTCTGAGAGAATAAGTATTTTAGCGATTTGTGGTCAGTGAATAATTCGAATTTCTCGCCCAGAAGATAATGGCGCCAAGACTTAAGCGTGAAGACAATAGCGGCCAACTCTAGGTCAAGTGTAGGGTAATTTCTCCCATGCACTCTCAACTGCCATCCACCATAGGCTATTACCCTTCCCTCTTGCATTAAGACTGCGCCTAGTCCTGTCCCACAAGCATCAGTATAAACGGTAAATGGCTTACTCCCATCTGGCAACACTAAGACTGGGGTTGTGGTCAAAGATTTCTTTAAACGTTGGAACACATCATCACAATCTACGTCCCATGTGAAAACTAGGTTCTTCTTCGTCAAGCGTGTTAATGGAGCTGATATTTTTGTGAAGTCTTTGATAAACTTCCTATAGTAGCAAGCCAACCCTAAGAAACTCCTCACCTCGGTAGCATTTTTAGGGACCTTCCAATCTTGGATGGCCACTACCTTTGCGGGATCCACGGCTATCCCTTCTTTGGAAACCATGTGCCCTAAGAATCGCACTACCTTCCTCCAAAAGTGACATTTAGAAAATTTATCTTTAAGGCTACGCGCTCGAAGAGTCTCCAACACTTCCCTAAGATGTAGGGCATGCTCTTCCTCATTCTTAGAAAAGATCAAGATGTCGTCCACAAAGACTACCACGAATTTATTAAAGTACTCCCTAAACACCATACTCATCAAGTCAACAAAGTATGCGGGGGCGGTTGTCAAACCGAAGGGCATCACAAGCCACTCAAAGAAACCATCCGGAGTCCTAAAGGTAGTCATGTCTATGCTATCCTTAACTACTCTCAACTAATGGAATCCCGTGGCTAAGTCCAACTGCGAAAACACTGAGGCGCTAACTAATTGATCGAAGAGATCGTCAATCCTCGGCAGTGGGTGTCTATTCTTCTTAGTAAGCTTATTAAGTTCTCTATAGTCCACACAAAGTCTAAGGGACCCATCTGCCTTCGGGGCAAATACTACTGGAGTACCCCACTCCGATATACTACGTCTGATGAACCCCTTCTCAAGCAACTCCTTCACTTTCTTACTGAGTTCTCTTCTCTCTCTTGGGGCCATGTGGTGCACTGGCAATGCAACTGGCTTTGCATTATCTACTAGATATATACGAAAGTCTATCTCACATTTGGGGGTAAACCACTCACCTCATCGAAGACATCAACATATTCATGGACTATGGGAACAGAATGTAAATCATCATCAGATGCGTCAAGGGATTCTAGGTAGCTAAGCATTACTGGACCTCTAGGGTCACAAGAAATACCAAGGGTCTTTCCAAAACGAGTCAACAATCTAACTACACTTCTTTCACAATCTAGGATGGCCCCATATCTAGTTAGCCAATTCATACCTAGAATTAAACCGTAGCCCATGCAGCCAAGAACAAAGGCCTTGCATTCAAACTCAACGCCCAAGATATATACTCTCAAATCCCGACAAATCATAGAAAGATGAGCCGAACCACCAATAGGTTTTGAGACTACTAAGGGATCGGTAACTAGACTAGTATCTAGGTGCAGTGTTTCAACTAATGATGTAAAGATAAACGAATGTGATGCGCCTGAATCGAATAATGTACGGATAAGATGATCAAACAAAAAAACTGAACTTTCAACGGAAATTGCTCTACCTCGTTCTTGCAGCGGTGGGACCACATGAGCTTGAATTTGTCCCCTTGCCTGCCTTGGTGCCATAAGATCCTGCACCTGTCCTCCCGAGGCAGACCCTACCCTTTGCCCTTTCTTTGGGCAGTCCTTACTAAGATGTCCCGCTTCGCCACAGTGGAAACAATCGGTCTTCTTTTTCTTCCTACAATCTTTGCTTAGATGGCCGGGTGTCCCACAGTTAAAGCATCTCTTCTTTCCATTACCATTGTTACCTTTGCCACCTTTCTTGTTCTGTTGTTGCTCTTGCGGCTTCTTTTGATCCCCTTTCTTCTCAGGTGCCTTATTAGCATTGGCGCCCTTCTCTTCTTCATGCATAAGCGTCATGTCAACTAGCCTCTAAAAGGTAGCCCCCATGGAGATGTGGGTCATAGCTAACCCATGAAGCGGCTCGTTCAAACCCTTAACAAATCTCAGGGCCTTCTTTTCTGGAGTATTCACCAAGTCCAAGCCAAATCTTGCCAACTGATTGTATTCGTTAACATACTCTTTCACCGATAGATTCCCTTGCTTCAATGCTAGAAACCTTTCCATGTAGAGATTCTCTTCAGTCCATGAGAGAAACTTCGCCTCAAACCTCTGCCTAAAATCTGGCCATGTATCAACTGGGCGTCCTCCATTAGCAACCTCCCACCAAAACGAGGCCTCAACCTTCATTAGCCAGGCAGCTAACTGAACCTTTCTTCCATCATCCACTTCAAAGATTCCAAATAATTCTTCCACCTCCTTTAGCCAGTTTTGAGCTTCAACAAATGTCTCCGTCCCGTGAAAAGGTTTTCCACCCATTACCCGAAATTCCTTACATATCTTAGCAAAAGTATCGACGCGAGGAGGAGGAGGAGGGGCATTTGCTGGACCTACGGTGGCGGCCCTAGCCTCGAGATATTGACGAAGCCAACCGGGTACATGAACACCCTCTGGTATCTCAGATGCTTCAGACATGCTGAAGCGAAAAAGGAAAGATTCAATACAAAAGAACCGAAGGAAATATATATGTCCCTTGGGGTTATGCTTTATAAAATAAGCTTTTTCTCTTGAAAATACTTTCCTTAAAACATAGTTTTGAAGGTACTTCTTTATAAAAATTGTTTTTGAGAAACAACTTTTCAAAATTCATATCTGTTCTGGTAACCTTTAGCTCTGATACCACATGTAACACCCCACGTCCATTAATGTCACTCACAAAGGGAATGCATTAACTTCTATGGAGCATTTTAAGTGAGTATAGAACAGAAACTTAACAACAAGACAGATATAAACAGTACTTGAAAAATTAAAAACTTTATTTCATTGCAGCGGAAAATACATATGTTTGATTACATCATCAAAACCAGAGCCAAGTACATAATATCCATCTTGACTAAATCAAAGTACATAAATTGAAAGACAATCCCCAATACAAAATAGCCATAAATAAAAAGAGGCTAAACTTTACTTCAGCGATCCAAGCAATCGGCTAAAAGCAAGAAACACAGCTGTCCAAAATCAAGCTCCACTGGTGCTAGTTCGAACCTGAGCACCTGGGGGGCGGAGAGGAAGAAAAGAGGAGGAAATAAAGGGGGTCAAACATAAAGTCTGGCAAGTGCGATAACTTTAACAATAAAATTACCAAAGTAACTAGGCTAAGGCATAAGTTGGAAAATCAGGAAATGACCATGAACCATTGAGTATGGCAGAGTAAACAAGGAAACAAGATGAACAACGATATCGTTAAAGCGCACCTAAACCACCATAAGATAATTACTAAACGACACCAACACTATATGATAATTGCTATACTGCACCCCCACTAGTCACCCTAAGGTTGATCCCGCATACAGAACTTAATATAGATATTGGTAGTTTTGTGCACCCTTATCTGCCTTCATAGGTGCCACCTGCCCCTATCTCCACGAGGTGTACCCACTACCCCCAAGCAATCGGCTCCCTAACTCGTAGATACCCGTGCTGGCCCCATAGTGGGGTGTATTACTCCCCAAAGTGGAAACCCGATGCCACAAATAATGCACGGCTTATACCTACACGATGCAACAACGTCTTACCTACCAGCCCAGGTCCACACACGCATATGAACCCGTTGGACTTGCTTTGCCACTGCTAACCTAGTTTGGCCTCTTATAGTAAAGCCCAGTATGCGTGTCCCGTCCTCGACTTGTGTGAAGCCCACAAAGATACGTATGGGTTACTGGTTGAAACGGGCCCCCATTACTTGACACAAGCTATCCACCTAAGCTCGGTCCCCTCTAGTACAACCCACTTAACCCACTTCTTAATCATGTTCACTTACATGTTTCAATTTTGGTTAAGTATTTTTAATAATATTTCAAATGCCACACAAGGCACCCACTAGATTCCACATGCCACCCAAGCACCCACTTAACCCCCTCATGTCCCACTACATGTTTATCTGGCTAAGTGTTTCTTAATTCATTAAGACCGTAACCTCATAAAGACCTCTCACATTAGACTGACATTTGTGGCAGCTGGAGTTGCCGGGAGGGTCCGGGCAGTCTTACACCACAAAAGAGCCTAACATCGTGTCTTTACAATTGTTATGTATTTAATTTATGCTTATGACCTCCCACATTAGACTGGCATTTGAGGCAGCTGGATTTGCCTGGCGGGTCCGGGTAGTCTTACACCACAAAAGTGCCTGACCTCGTGTCTTAGACGATTAATTACACCTAATTAATCATTCCCCAATTTGAATTACTTTCACTATTCAAATTATCAATTAATTCCAAATTTAACTATGGCCATAATTGACTCAATTATGTCCATCTATTTATGGTATGTAAAATCATACCAATTTTCATCACAAATTTATTTAATGCTATTTAACGCATTTATGTGAATTAAATCTTTTAATATTATCCCCTTTACCCTACATTGTACGTTCGTTCGTTTAATGTAAAATATACGTTAGACTCGAATAGTCTAACTCAAGGAATAAAGAAAAAACATCACAACATACATATAATTAAAACTAGGTCTAAACATAAGAGGTGAACTTGCATGTGTGAATGATGTTCTACATCTAAAACTTGCATAGGCCAAAGTTACAACTTGCATAAAACTACATATGTCATAGACCCAAATCTAAAGGTGTGAACTTGTTGGGATAATGGTCACAAACTTGCATAAATCATGTATGTCATAGATCTACATCTAAAGGTGTAAACTTGCATAGGCAATAACCACAAACTTGCATAACATGATCCATATTCAGACACATGTATTCATACAAACTTGCATATGTGATTTATGCAACATAACAATTGTATAAACTTACATCTAAACATGTAAACTAGCATGTAGAATTTGGCATACAACTCACACATGTCATAGCCTAACTTTAGATCTAAAATAGATGTCATGAAGCATATAAGGTTATACATAAAATTTTCCCCAACTTGCATATGATTCATGTATTGATAAAAATCTAAACTTGCATACATACATACGATTGATCATATGAATCAACATAACCTAAACTAGCAAATGAACAACATGGTGATTCGATTATACATAAGCCAACCATAAAATTACAACATAGATGATCACAACTTTACAAGATAGCATCATAGAATTTACAACATAAACATCACAATTTTACTACATGAATAATAACATGCGTCAATAATTCACATCATATCTAAATAGTCCACATCATAACTCAATCCAATTAATTTGCTAATTATTTTATTAAAATTATCGAACTCACAACTCAAAGAAGGTCTTGAGTTTTGAATTCTGAGTTCTGAAGTTGTCATAGCTTTCTCTTGAAGAAGATTCGTTGTTTAAGTTGAAAAGAATTGAATTAGATTAGCTTTCTTCCTCTCTAATTGGTGGCGGCTATGCTGAGTTGCTAGGTGACGACATGAAGGCCATGAATTTAATTTTGTTTTGATTTTAGGGTTTGAGTCTAGAGGTGTTTTTATAGAGTTTAGGATTAGTTTAAGTCATCCGATCAACCCAGAATTAATCCCGGCCAATCAGAGCATATGAGAAACCCTAATGAGTCAGCATCTAGTCATCAACAGGTCATAAAACAAATCTGTCGGGGGGGAGGGGGAGGGGAGGGGGGCAAGCCGACCCCAGGTCGACCCTATGGTCAACCTGGTTAGGGTAGGTCGACCCGTAGGTCGATCCTATGGTCGGCCTAGCCCTTGCGGGAATTTTCTCGCCTGGCCTGTTTGACTCTGAAATTTGAATTTTTTGAAATCTGTTTTAAATTTTCTGAAACTTCCGATGGCCGTAACTTCTTCATACGAAGTCCAATTCACGCAAACTCGGACTCTACCTCCACCAGAATTCCAAGAAGAATACAATGGCTCAACCCGTTTCCGTTAATTCTTACGTCTGAGATTAGTTATTCTTTAATTTGAGAACATTAGTGTGAATAGAAATACGGGGTGTTACATTTTATATTATAACATTCAACTTTTAATCACATATTTTGTTAACTTGCATTGCTATGAAATTCCTACAATTTTCTTTTCTTTTAACCTCAGTTGGAAGATAACTATGAGTTTTCCTAAGGATGAAGCATAAGATGACTTACCACCGCCTACAATTTTTATTCTTCCAGATGTTCCAATTAAAGCCCAACAAGATAATCCTCAGCAAACTAAGAAGTGATCCAATGCTAAGCACCCCAATGGTTAGCCTTGATCTAGCAAAGAAAGGCAAGCCAATAAAGCTTTAACAAATCAATTTAAAGTATATGTTAGAATGTTGATGGTTATTTTTATCACTACAGCATATGAATCTAATTGTTACTGGTGTTTTCCTCTTTCATTCCGTTTGGCATCATTGAACGATTATTTACTGTTTTTTTCTAAATATCCAAGTCTATTTAAAATACTAGGATGACCACCTTGTTGTCAGCAAGGGAAATGGTCGTTAGCTTTTTGAAAAATTGCATCAGACATATGGCTTTGAGCTTGGAAACAAAGATTTTGCATATAATGGTGAAAAAGGCTTATTTACACTAGGTTCACTTCCTAGCCTTAAGAATGAGTTCGTTGTTATCTTAGAGGAATCCCCAACAAGTAAGGAAGCCAAACATGTCTTTCAACTGTTGCTTTATTTTTTCCTATATCATGTTAAATGCTTGTTGCTTATAATCTGTTTAGTAGGGCTACTACTAATGGTAATGGAAATGTAAATGGTGATGTAAGTGCTGGTGAAATTGCAGTAAGTGTATGAGGTGGCAATAGAATACAAAGACATTGAAAGTTGAGTTAAATTTAGCTGTAAAGATTCCGATGCAGGAAATTGCCTTGGCATTGAATGGTCATGATTCTGGAAACTCAAAAGAAGCTTTGCGAGTACTCGTATGTAATTATTCCACTATGTAAAAACAGAAAATAGAATTATATTTCTTGATTACATAATTACATATTTATAGATGGGAGAGAGCATTCTAGAATAGAATATTCTAGAGCATATTTGAATCTATACCAAATATAGACCAAATTAATACAATCCTAATATAACTCATAGTTAATGCAATCCTAATACAACTCATAAATAATAAAATCCTAATATAACACATAAATAAAAGGAAACATATTTGATGATTATCTCTAATATAGCTCACGATGTTTAACACCCCCGTCAAGTTGGAGCTAGGAGAGAAATGTCGAGCATGCCCAACTTGCCAAGCAATCGTTTGAAATTATCAGCACCTAGTGGTTTTGTGAAAATATCTGCTAGTTGGTCGCAAGAACGAATATAGGAAGGAGTAATAATACTGGAGAGAATCTTTTCACGAACAAAATGACAATTTATTTCGATGTGCTTAGTTCGTTCATGGAAGACGGGATTTGATGCAATATGAATTGCAGCTTGGCTATCGCAATATATTGATATAGGAACAGATGGTGGAAAACCAAGTTCGGATAAGATTGAATGTAACCATTGGCTTCAGCGGTAATAGCAGCAAGAGACCGATACTCAGCTTCAGGAGATGATCGAGAAACAGTCGGTTGTTTCTTTGATTTCCCAGAGATGGGACTAGAACCAAGCATTGTAAAATAACCGGTAGTAGAACGGCGAGTGATAGGGAAATCTTCCCAGTCAGAATCAGCAAAACCGACCGGAGAAAAAGAACTCGTTGCCGATAGGAATAAACCTTTACCAATAGAACCTTTGAGATATCGAAGGACTTTATTTGCACCATCAAGATGTGTGGAACGAGGGCTTTGCATAAACTGGCTAAGTTTGTTGACAGCATATCGAATGTCAGGATGAGTAACTGTAAGATATAAGATACGACCGATAGGTCGTCGATAAAGAGACGGACCAGGCAAGGGATTGCCATCATCTGGAAGTAGTCGACAATGTTTTCCCATAGGAATTGGAGTTGTACAAGAACCAATCATACCTGAATCCTTTAATATGTCAAGTGTGTACTTATGTTGACACAAAAATAATCCTTTTTTGGAACGAGAAACTTCAATACCAAGGAAATAACTTAGACGCCCAAGATCTTTAATGGAGAAAGATTTGGCGAGAAATTGTTTTGTCATGGAAATAAAAGATTCATTGTTTCCTATAATGATAATATCATCTACGTAAACAAGAACAAAAACTGAAATATGATCACAAATATATGTAAGAGACTGTAATCGGAATTAGATTGACGAAAACCACGTTAAATTAAAGTAGAAGAAAATTTAGAGAACCATTCACGCGAATCTTGTTTAAGTCCATAAATAGATTTATGGAGCTTACAAACTTGATTGTCACCATGATGAGGAAAACTAGGAGGAAGTTTTATATAAACTTCCTCATTTAGATCACCTTGGAGGAAAGCATTATTTACATCTAATTGATGAAGGGACCAATTTTTAATTGTAGCGATAGAAAGAAGTAGACGAACGGTGACAAATTTTGCTACCGGAGCAAAAGTATCATGGTAATCAATTCCTTCAACTTGGTTGTAACCTTTGGCTACTAAACGTGCTTTATATCGTTCAATAGAACCATCAGAGCAATATTTAATTTTATATACCCATTTGCAACCAATTGGTGTTTTATTTGGTGGTAATGAGCAAACAGACCATGTTTGGTTTGCTTCGAGAGCACGAATTTCAACAGACATTGCATCACACCAAGCAGAAGATTGAACTACTTGAGAATAAGTTTGAGGTTCATCATGATTAATAATTTGGACAAAAAATCATGATTAGAATGACTAATCTTTTCCAAAGAAAAATATTTGGATAAAGGAAAAGAAGTAGATGAAGGAGAGACGTTGCATGCATAATCATTGAGATGTAATGGCCTTCATCGAATTCGCAGAGGACGATTTAAATCAGCAGTATTCGTGGTAATTATAATTGAAGAATTATTGTTAGTTTGCTGAGACTGATTTGAATCAGCGATTTCTGTTGGAATCAGATTTGGAGAATGATTTTGAAGTGAATTTTCACCATTTTCTGTTGTATTAGATGAAGAAATATTAGTTGTTACTAATGAATCATTTTGAATTGGTGTGAAATTTGTAGGTAAATCATCATCTAGTGGAGTGATGGAAATGTCGTTAGATCTATGATCTGAAATGTCTTTATATGGAAAAACTGATTCATGAAAAATAACGTCACGCGAGACTATTATGCGATGAGAATAAGGATCATAAATTCGATATCCTTTTGGACCATAAGGGTAACCAACAAAAATGTGTGGCTTACCGCGTGCGTCAAGTTTATTTTTAATATGCATATTTTTCGCAAAGCACAAACAGCCAAACACACGTAAAAATGAATAAGATGGAACCTTTTCAAATAAAACTTCTTGAGGAGATTTGAAATTACGAGTACGTGCGGGTAATTTATTTATGAGAAATGCAGCAGTGAGAACATATGTGCCCCAAAATGAGAGGGGAAGATTAGCTTGAAATCGTAGTGAACGAGCAACATCAAGCAAGTGTTGATGTTTACGTTCCACAATCCCGTTTTGTTGAGGAGTGTCTGCACAACTTCGTTGATGGATTATACCATGAGAATGAAACCAATTTTGAAACACTAATGAAAGAAACTTAGTTCCATTGTCAGATCCAACAGCTTGAAGTTGTGGAATAAAAATACCACCATCTCCAGATTGTATAGTGGAGATTGACAGTCCAAATTGTCTATTAACTTGATTAAAAAAATGTTTTATCATATAAAAGGTTAAGACTTGAATTTCATTAAATAGACCCAAGTGCATCTTGAATAATCATCAACAATGGTAAGAAAAAAATGTGAACCATTTTTAGATGGATCATTAAATGGTCCCCAAACATCAACATGTAATAATTGAAAACATACAAAAGAACAAGATACACTTTGCGAAAATGAACCACGACATTGCTTAGCTTGTGGGCAAACATCATAAATAAATTTATTATTCACGGATATATCCGAAAAATTATTAACAAGAAATTTAAAATGAGAACTACTAGGATGACCAAGGCGAGAGTGCCAAAGATCAAAATTATTTAAATGCTGAAATGAAAAAACTGAATTCAAATGGGAAACATCCTCCAAGTATTAAAGGCCACAATGAACTCTACCCCGACCAATCGTCCTGTTCGTCAACAGGTCCTGAAAATGACATTGAAATTTAGAAAAAATTACTTCACAATTAAGTTGTTTTGCTAATTGTGAGACGGATAATAAATTGAGTTTGAATGATGGGATAAAAAGTATGTCTTTGCGAATAAGGGATTTTGAATGTTTAACAATCCCAATGTGAGTCACTGATGCAAAAGTTCCATCAGGTAATTGAATAGACTTATGTTTTTGCAATGGAACATATGAATAAAAAATTGTTAGTGATGTGCATATATGATTTAATGCACCTGAATCTATAATCCAACAAGAAGACATACAAGACAGAATTGTACCTGCTAAGTTAGCCGAGAGTTCACCAACTTCGTCTTTGGCCAAGAGAGCAAGCAACTTGTTGTACTGTTGAGTTGTCAGATGATTATTTGGCACAGCATGAGTGGTTGATCCATGTCCAACTGCGTGCTTTTCTTGCTTGCTTGGGAAGCCATGCAGTTGATAACATTTATCTCGGTTATGTCCATATCGGTTACAGTGATCACAGAATGGACATTGCCTCTTTGACAGCCCACGATATGGTGGCTTTGAAGCTTGGAAGGCAACAGACTCAACAGCTGGGGTTGATCGAACATTCAACTCTTGTTGCTTCTCTTCTTGACGGACAAGATTGTAAATCTGATGAATGGACGGAAATGGCTCCATAAGGAGAATCTGACTACGCATAGCAGAGAAACTAGCATGCAATCTTTGAAGGAACTCCATGGTTCGATCCTAATTTTGCTGTTCAATAATACACTTTCCATTTCCACAAGTACATGGATCAATTAAAATAATGCTACTCAACTCATCCCACAAAGATTTAAGTTGGGTGAAGTACAAATGAAACACTCATACCTTCTTGTTTGAGTGAGGAGATACAGAGTTTTAACTGATATATGTTTGACGCATTAGACTAAGAAAAGCGCTCTTTGAGATCCATCCATAACTGGTCAGCGCTGCCGGTAAAGAGAATAATTGTCCTGATTTCCGGAGATGCGGAATTGAGTATCCAACTACCAACAAGATTGTTGCAGCTGCGCCAATTGACAATATCGGTTTCCACCATTGCGATCGGTAAGGAACCGTCGACGAAACCAAATTTTCTCTTGGCTCATAATGCCATTGTAATGGCACGAATCCAAGAGCCATAATTATCACCAGTTAAGAGAGGTGTGACAAGAACAGTAGAGGGATTATCAGAGTGATGGACAGCATAAGGATCAACTCTGATAGAAACAGTAGGAGGACTGTTATCATTAGCCATTATAAGAGATTAAGAAAGACAAGAGCATAATTTTATTTAATGGTGCTCTGATACCATGTGAAAACGGAAAATAGAATTGTATTTCTTAATTACATAATTACATATTTATAGATGGGAGATAGCATTCTAGAATAGAATATTCTAGAGCATATTTGAATCTATACCAAATATAGACCAAATTAATACAATCCTAATATAACTCATAATTAATGCAATCCTAATATAACTCATAAATAATACAATCCTAATATAACTCATAAATAAAAAGGAAACATATTTGATTATTATCTCTAACATAGCTCGCGTTGTTTAACACACTAAACTCCAAAGAAGCTTTGCAAGGAATCTATACTTGTATTTTCTGTTGAAAGGATCATGCTAGACTTGTCTTTTCAACATCAATATTACTATTCTTGTTTCTAGGCATAGAAACAACATTTTGAGATATTATTATTACTACTACTACTACGCATTTATTGATATCATGGAAAAGTTATGTTTTCAGTATGCCTGAGCCGACTTGGTTCTATTAAAATGACATGCACATTGTTACTTTTTTGACATAGTAAGAATATGACATACAGCCAATTCTCAATCATTGAACAATTCAAGGCTATTAGTTGAAAGTAATATGTACATGAACCCAGGTTCTCAACAGCAGGTCTATTATTGATACAAAGTATATTTGATAGTTATACATAAACCCTTATTATCGTGTATCGAAGTAATATAGGTTCACTAATTTTTTTTGTAGTTTTTGTTAAGTTGTGTTCCACTGCATATAAAGATATAACGAACCAAAGTGTAACAAATATAACATTTGATAACCAACATAACATTATATGTATTAAAGAATGTATTTAAGCTATAACATAATAAGGCTCCATAATGTTTAATTTAGAGTGGCATGCAAAAAGTTATGACAAAACTATAATATATATACAGGCATGCAAGTGAAAATGGTACACGCTGCGTTAAATATACTAAAACCATACATGTAACAACCTGCATTTTACGCATCAGAAGATCATAAAATATTTTATTTTATTCCTTGAAAGTTGTACCATTCTCATATTTTAATATTTTGCCTATGGGGATGTGAGACATGTCCACAATTTTTACCAATTTTGTTTGTCACCATTTTTCCACGGTCAGTCTTGTACGGGGTATAACTTTTGACTCAGGTTGAATTAGAGGGTGGGACCTATGACATTGGAAAGAAATTTATGATTGTCTTTCCTTAGAGTGGTCACATTAAAGATTTGGCTCAGCGGTTTGGGAGAACTCATTGTTTTAAGGTTTTTCAGTTGGCTGTTCAGGTTTGGAGGGCCACAATGGGCTGATTTGGGATGGCCCATTAGTGTGCTATTGGAAGGGTATAAGTAGGGGGTGGGAGGTATGAGAAATGTTTTAGCTTCTTTATTCTCTCATAAGGTGGCCTATGTTCCTCCTTCCTCTAACACCTTTCCACCATTAAAAATCAAAATCCAAGGAGAGATATCATAGATCTACACCATTGGAGGCTAGATCTACATCAATTGATGCAAGGATTCATCAGATCAATAGGATTGATGCGAGGTGCTTGTTGTCAGGATTCTTATTTCATCAATTTTAGCTTTTTTTGGAGAATAAGTGGGTGATTTACATCTCTCACATGGATTCAGAGAAGTATATGAGTGTTTGATCATGTTTTTCATCATACTCAAGTGTTTAACCATAGATCTATACCATTATAAGTCAATTTTCATATGAATCACCCTATGATCTATTTTTGCAAGTTTAATTGATAATTTTTATGCTATTCCATATGTTTATGCAAGTTAGATCTATAGTTTTGTTCAAATTTACATTTATGGTAATTTTGGTGAATTTCACATAATTATTGATGAAATGGCCAATTTGGTGATGTTAGTAGTTTCATAACATGTTTATGATTGTGTGAAATGGATTGGTTCAGTTGGTTTCGTCGTTTGTGTCGATTGGCGAAGTTTTTGTTGAAATTGGAGTTGCATTGGAGAAGTGCAGGTTTTAGGTCACACATATAGGGTTGGTCACGCAACCTAGTGTGATTTCTTGGGAAACAAGACAGGAAACAGGCTCGAGTGTGCCAGGGATGATTGATCAAGAAGAAACTTGCTGGGCCGAGCAGGATCCTTCATATCGAGCAGACCAAGGATTGAACTGGCCAGGCTTGGGCAGAAGTTTGTTTGATCAGGCATGTTAGGGTCGGTCGAGCAAGCTTGGGTTGAGAACGAAGAGGTCGGCCGTGCATAGGTGGTTCTGATCGAGCAGGTTTGGTCGGTCAGAAAGGTTTCGGTCTAACATGGTTCAGGTAGAGGAGTGTGGCTTAGGCAAGTGGAGTTGGGTCATGCGACGGGTCATACCAGGTTAGGGTCCGTCGAAAGGTGGTTGATCCAAAGTCGGGGTCGGTCAGGTGGGTCGGTCGATCCAAGCTAGGGGTCAGTCGAGTTTGAAGGATTTTTGCAGCGATTGTAAACGCTTTTGCCGATGGCCTAAGTGTTGTGGTTTGTTTCTTTAGCAAATGTTGATGAATGCTATGGACCATATTGAACCTTATATTGATGTTATTTGGTTCGATGATGATAATGACTTCGACGAGAATCCAGAAGGGGAAGTTCGAAGTGATGTGCTCATTGATCAGTGAAGAACAACGAGGAAGGTGACAACTAAAAGTTCGTGAGTTGGTGGATAATGGTTGCTCGAGAAGGTTTCTTGAGCCAAGAAAAGTCATCGGGTTGGATGACTAGCGATGCGAAGGCTGAGAGATTATCGTTCTCGTTAGTATTAGCAGGCTCGAAGCAGGGGTACGATAGGGGCACCTGAAAGACCGGATGTAGGTTGAGTACCCTGGCTATTGTTTAAAGGCCTAGTTGTAAAGGTTGGACATACATACGTATCATTGAATGGCGTATGGTGTTTATGCTAGAACTGGTGTTACCATTATCCCTTGACATATGACAAGGTTGTTGATCATCTGATAAACAATGGTTTCAAAGCATGATTAGCGGTGATAGCTGTGACACCACACATCAATTAATGACAAACATTAAGAGAATGAATTAAGTTTCGTGAAGTGTTATAGGTAAACAGAAACATTACAAGATAGGTTAAAATAGCAGCAGAATTAAAAACTTTTATTAATCATAAAGCATCGCAGTTCAAAACATGGTTATATCATATGTCTTAAAACATAAAACGCAATACATCAGAATTTTTTTTTCTTACACTTAAAATATCAGAGTACAATAAAAGAAGCATATCCCTAAAACATAGCTATATAGTGGAAGATATAAGAACTCGAGCAATACATTTATGCAGCTCCAAGCAAGATGAAAGCAGAGTTCTGATCAAGCTTGAGTATTCCTACCCTGAGTACCTGGTGAAACACCCCGCCTCCGTTAGGGTCACTCTCAAAGGGAATGCCCTAATTTTGGTGGAGGTTTATAAGTATAAGTCACAAATACACAAGACAGATATAAATACACATAATTTTGAACAGCGGAAAACAACAACAATTTTTTTTTCAACCAAATCCGTGTTACACAAACCATGTCATGATTGTCTTACAATACTTCCAAAAACATTACATTTTCATAACTGTCTTGCTTTCATTATTTAAAGAAGCATAAAAACATAAATAAAATGCATATGTCCCATAATTGTTGTCCAAAGCCATAGTCCAAAATGAAAGAGATCCAAGCTATACATTTTTTCTCTTTAAGCTGGATGTAAAAACTGGTTAAGCTGCGGTATTCCCTCCCTGTGGACCTGGGAGGGGGGGGGAATGAAAGAAAAGAAGACGAAAGAAAAGTAGAGTCAGACATAAAGCCTGAGTAAGTCTAGGACTATTCAGTTTATGAATAAAGAATTGGGCATGATAAGTATAAACTGGAAATGGGAAAACACCATAAACTAAGTTAAGTTGTCTAGAGTCGAATATACTGTCGTAACCTATATTAATCTCTGCATCCATATAAACTAGTTCCCAACAGGCACCCCATAATCAGGGTGAAGTCGTCCACTTCTAATGATCGGCTCCTACTCGCATAGTTACATGTGTCTTACGGCCCACGATGTTGTAGTTACCTATGCTGGTCCCACCATGGGGTGTATCAAGTCCCATGGTGGCGGCCCGACACAATTCTAGAATGCAAAGGTATACTACTGGTGCCTAGTGCCCAATTTTTCTGCGCCGGAGTGTGTGCATGCCTACACCCTGTTAAAACCTACACTGCTGCACCACCGCCGTCGATTTGACCTCTTACAGTTAGCCCGGTAATCATGCCCCACCCTGCCTAGTTCAGGGTTTCCTGATACACCTTGTAGGGTTACTGCTGAAAAGGGTCCCCCGCTACTAGGTTTTCTATTTCTAGCCAACATGCTCAGTTGGTTAAGTGTTTTGTAAACCTAACCCCCAATCAGTCTATATATTTTAGCATGTTCCATTTTGATTAAGTATTAATTCAATTTACTTAATCCTATCAATCCTACTCAGCCTTAACTGTCTTATTAAAGCCTCGACCTCTCACATTAGACAGGTATTGTTGTGGCTGCCTGTTGCCGTTTGGGTCCGGGCAGTCTTACGCCACAACCTAGTCTAACCTCGGGTCTTTATTGGGCTCCATGTTTAACCACCCACATTGGATAGGTATTGTTGTGACTATTGGACAGCCGGGCAGTTCAGGGCAGGCTTACATCACAACTCAATCCAACCTCGGGATAAACACATCGTATTTTCTAAATTTACATGTTTTGTCTCTTTTCTTTTTATATGTAAATATTTGCGGCCAATTATTCAAATTCATCTTTATTGTGTAAAATTAATTTATACCACTTAATTGTTTCCAAGGTCGTTGGCATGCGTCAAACATGCCAACACATATATTTATATTTTAACCCAAACATCATTACCCCCGTTTTATACGTTCGCTACAATATAACGTATGTTTGGTTTAGCATTTAAACTCAACTTAGCCACATGAAAAAGGGGAGGCTTAGAACATGGTGTTTATATATTCTAAGCAACAATAAAAGGGGAGTGTGAACGCATGAACTTGCAACATAACAATCTAATTAACATGAATTATCCACTTGTGAACTTGCATTGTAATAGCATATAATCATGGCATAAACATACCTATACATGAATCATGGTTTTTAATCTATTCACATAATCATGGCATAAACATACCTAAACATGAATCATGGTTTTTAATCTATTCATGTAAACTTGCAATTGGAATGTAAATCTAACTTAATTACATGTCACATAAAATTATCATATGAGTTTGATAACAACATAGGCCTAAAACATGTTTCCAATTAGGCATAACACCAAACATAGTTTAGTCATGTTCATAGAATTAATACAAGTTCACAAAGATGCTCGCTTTTATCACTAAAACAAAAGTATGGTTTTTACACTTGAACCATGATGCCAATTCCAACATAAATTCATATAAACCATAATACTTAATTGAATCCAATTACACACTAAAAGTGATCATAAAAGTATGTACATTATATTGGCATAATAGTGAATCATATACTTGCATGAATCTCAAATAAACTACCATAAACATATAGTCATTAACATGAATCATATACTTTCAAATATCCAATAGGTGTTGAAATAGACTACCACAAACATATAGTTGTTAACTTTCAATATGAATCACATACTTGCAAATATCCAACAGGCCTAACATCGTTATACCACAATATCCCAAATCGATTCAGAATTAGAATCATAGCAACATACAATCATGAATTAAATTAATACAATTCCATTTCTCATCTTTCACAAATCAAAACTCAATTGTTCATTCACATCGGAATAGCACTCTACTTACAACGTATGACGAATCTTCAATTCAGGAATCTGAATTCTGAATTTGGAGATGCTATCCTTTGTTGTAGGCGTTGTTTTGATTTAATTGACGTTGCTATAAGCTTTTGAATTGTCTCCTAATTGATATACACATAAATGTGTATATTTTATCCGCTTATTTATCTTATTTTCCCTTTAAAATAATTGATACTTTGTATTTATAGCTGTATTTTCAGATTGTTGACAAGAAGCATGGTTTAGAGCATTTGATGGATAAAGCATGAAGAATTTGCTTAAAAAGAGTGATGTTTAAAATTGCTAAAGCTTGAAGAGTCTAAAGCTTGAAGAACGGTTGCAATTATATTTCAGTTAAGAAGATTTGGCTCAATAAAGACTCAAACTGCATTCACATTAGCTCATTTGGAAGGCCTCTTACTCATGTTGCATTCACACTAGCCTATTTGCTAGACCACTCACTCTAAAGCTGCGTTCACACTGGCTTATGTGTTATTTGGGTTATTTCTTTAGTCCCACATTATGTAGTTAGCTAGCTAGCCTTTGACATATCAGCTATAAATACATTGTATCTTAGTCTTGTAAGGAACACATTAGGTTCTATTCTGTAATTCTCTTCTTGGAATAAAACCATTCTCTCCCTTTCTTTTTACTTTTTGTTTATTTTATTTATGTTCAAGTTATTTATTTTCTTTTTCTCTTCTTCTTTAGCTAAGTCTAGCTAATCCCATTTGATTAGGGGGTGATGACGCTGATAGTATGATTCAATATGAATCACATAGCCAAAGGATGAGGAATTAATGTATATAGATCTAGATCTGAACCAAGGGTTAGATCTGAACCTTAATATCCTGTGTCGTTTAAGAGCTATGCTCCTTCACAGGGTATATTCGTGTTCGGTCTAACAATTATCAGATTTAGATCTAATTTTAGGGTTTTAGAAATTAATTAGTGAATCTGTCCTGATAGTCTATGGTTGTAGAGCTGAGCTCCTGCATAGGCTATGCTTGTCGTTATTTACATATTTGTTTCTAAAAACCTATTATCGTTGATTCATGTTTGTGACAGAAACATGTATTAAATCTGGTTAATCTTTTGGCTATTGATGATTATGAATCTGATCTATGTCATTATTCCCTAATTGCTTTCACTTATTGTTAAAACTCTCTTTTATTTAATTTCTGCTATTTTCTTTGCTTTCCACCAATCAAAAGTTAGGGATAATTTGATTGGATTTATTAATAAAATAATTTGGTCCCAGAGTTCGACACCCTCTACAACAATCCTTGTTGTTTAGGAAAGCCGAACGGATTTTACAGTTGTTTACAACTGCATAATTTGTTCGCAAACACTAATTGTCTCTCAATTTTGACGGCTGTTCCTAGTCTTTCCACAGCAGCATGACGGTCTCATTCTCATTTTTATTCATATGAATTAGGTGGAGTCTTAGGTCCTTTTTATAAAGATTGTGAATTGATTAGGATCGTCGATGGAGCTTGGATCAATATCAGTCGTTTGTTTGAAGGAGAGACCAATCAGGAGTTGAGACCTAGCCCTAGTGACAAGACAAGGCTCAGAAATTCGGCCAAACACAGACTAGGCCAGCCAGGGGGCTGGGTTCGACCTGGCACAGGGGCCAGGTCGACACGCCAGTCGACACCGTGTCGACTTGGCAGTCGACACCGGTGACCCAGGTCGACTACCCAGTCGACCTGGGTAGCCCCAGGTCGACTACCCAATCGACCTGGGTGCCTTGGGCGGGAAAATTCCCGCCCTGGCCAATCCGGCCTGATTTTGAATTTTGAATTGGTTTTTCTGAGCTGTTTTGAATTTTAAACTGAATTCTGAAACATCCGGAGGCCATATCTTCTTCATACGGAGTTCGTTTTACGCAAACTCGGATTCTATCCCAAGCAGAATTCCGAGACGAACGCAATGGCATATCCAGTTTCCCTTAATTCTTTGATTTGAAATTAATTATACTTTAATTTGTAAATTTCACTGTAATAGAATACACGGGGTGTTACATTCTCCCCCACTTAAAAGGATTTCATCCCCGAAATCTTCAAGTTCAGGAAGAATGTATATCCTAACATCCTAACGTCCATCTACTCATCCATCAAACACGAGTATCCATTGTCCTTAAAAGACTTCTAATGCTTCATGATCATATGCGAAGTGTGTGTACATGTACTTATCTAATGCAAAATCAGGCGGCCTACTGATTCAGTTGACCTCCTTAATGCAAATTATGTAAGTGTCATGAATCCATTATGTATGCAAATTTTCCTATTCATGATTCTACATGAGTGCACAATCATTCATATATAAATGCAACATCCACATGACAACACATTAAATTCCAACCATATACAATTGCAAACATATATATGCATATGCAATATGAGGTGACTGAGCCGATCTAAAACCTAGATTGTGTGTGTATATGCAACCACGAGCAACCACTAGCAATCACTTGCAACCACTTGCAACCATCATCCATAACGTGCTTCAATTACATGTTTTCATCCAAAGGGTTTCTACCTAAAAGATAAGGTCGAGGAGATATACCTAAAAAGTTAGATAAAAGCGCAACTTCAGGAAAAAGAAAGATCAAAGATGCACCCTCGAAAAGAAAAGGGTAGGCTACGCGTATTCTAGCTTCAATTTCCCAAGTTGCGTCTTCCTCGGCGTCGCTCCACTGAACTTTGATGAGCTTGACTTCGCGGTTGCGTAGCTTTTTCACTTCCGTTCCTAATATGCGGGTTGGAACTTTCCTCACGGTTGCTTCGCGTTCCACTTCAGCTTCCTCAAGGATGTTTGGCTCTACCACTTCAGCAGATTCATGTAGACATTTTCGGAGGTGCGAAACATGGAAAACGCTGTGAACTCCGGCCAGTTTTTTCGGTAGCTCTAATCTATAGGCCATTTTCCCAATTTTCTCGATGATAGGGAATTGTCCTACGAACCTTGGTGCTAGCTTTCCTGTGGTTCCAAAACGAACAACGTTTCTTAGAGGGGATACCTTAAGAAAAACTCTTCCCCCAACCTCAAATTCAAGGTCGGTCCGCCTCTTGTCGGCGTAGGATTTTTGTCTGTCTTAGGCTGTCATCATCCTTCTTCGTATTAAGTCTACTTTCTCTGAAGTCTCTCGGATCATATCTGGTCCAAGTATGAGCTTATCAGTAGACTCCCACCAATAAGTGGGCGATCGGCACGGCCTTCCATATAAAGCCTCGAAGGGCGCCATTCCGATGGTGGCTTGGTACTGTTGTTGTAGGAAAATTCCACCAAAGGAAGATGGTCTTCCCACGTCCCTCCGAAGTCAAGGACGCACAGTCTTAAAAGGTCCTCCAAAACTCTGTTCACTCTTTCCGTCTGGCCGTCGGTTTGGGGGTGATAAGCTGTACTCAAGCATAACTGTGTGCCTACCGCTTATTGCAGACTCCGCCAAAACTCACTTGTGAAGATAGGGTCTCGGTCACTAACAATGCTGGAGGGTATCCCATGGAGTCGGGAAATTTCTTTGAGATAAAGAGATGCAAGTGATGAGGCAGTTCTTTTACTCTTGACAGGTAAAAAGTGGGCGCTTTTAGTAAGCCTATCCACTATTACCCAAATGCTAGTGTTGCCTCTTCTAGACCTAGGCAGCCCATCAATGAAGTCCATTGAGATGTTATCCCACTTCCACTGCGGGACCTCTAGAGGATGGAGTAGACTGCCAGGCTTCTTCTGTTCCGCCTTAACATGTTGGCAAACCATACACTTTGAAATGAATTCTGCCACGTCTTTCTTCATGCCGCTCCAAAAGAAAGTTCTCTTTATGTCCTTGTACATTTTATCTCCACTTGGATGTATCGTCATCTTCGAGTGATGTGCTTCCTCGAGAACCGTCTTTACTAAATCCCTTGTCTGTGGGACGCATAGTCTTCCTTCTCGCCTTAGTTAACCCTTATCGTCGATGGAGTATCTGTTGAGGTGACTTGAAGTCTCACCCCTAATTAGCCTATCAATCGTCTCCATAAGCTAAGGGTCTTCGCGTTGTGCTGTCCCTATTGAGTCCACTAAAGTCGGGCGTATTTCGAGAGATGCTAGTAAGCCTGGTACAAAATCGGAGGAGGGCCTAAAGTCAAAGCTGGCTATAAACCTTAGGCTTTGCCTTTCAACAAACAACTGG
Organism: Allium sativum; assembly: GCA_030737875.1. NCBI lineage: Eukaryota > Viridiplantae > Streptophyta > Magnoliopsida > Asparagales > Amaryllidaceae > Allium > Allium sativum. The sequence continues at coordinate 699,417,191 of CM060924.1, read as the reverse complement.
CTTAGGGACAGTTTCTTTTGGCTCAACGCGTCTGCCACTACGTTGCCTTTTCCCGGAGTGTAGGAGATCTCGAAATCGTACGAGGCAAGAAACTCCATCCATCTCTGTTGCCTCAAGTTAAGATCTTTCTGCGAGAAAAGATATTTCAACGATTTATGGTCAGTGTAAAGTTCGAACTTCTCACCTAGGAGATAGTGTCGCCAAGACTTGAGTGCAAAGACGATGGCAGCTAACTCAAGATCGTGGGTCGGGTAGTTCTTTTCATGTACTTTCAACTGCCTTCCACCATAAGCTACTACTCTTCCTTTTTTCATTAAGATAACGCCTAGCCCTGTCCCACATGCATTTGTATAAACTGTGAACATCTTGCTTCCATCTGGCAACGTCAAAACTGGGGCTGTTGTAAGAGCCCTTTTTAGTCGTTGGAAAGCAAACTCGCAATCCAAGTCCCAATTGAACACTAGACTCTTCTTTGTCAGCCTTGTGAGTGGAGCTGATATTTTTGCAAAGTCTCTGATGAATTTCCGATAGAAGCCTGCTAGCCCGAGGAAACTTCGGATTTCTGTTGCATTCCTTGGTGTCTTCCAATCCTGTACCGCTACTACCTTAGCAGGGTCCACAGCTAACCCTTCTTTGGATACTATGTGCCCAAGGAACCTCACTTTCTCTCTCCAAAAGTGGCATTTGGAGAATTTGGCTTTTAGCTGATGGACTCGCAGAGTTTCCATGATTGCCCTTAACTGCTGAGCATGTTCTTCTTCACTCTTTGAGAAGATCAAGATATCGTCTACGAAGACCACTACGAACTTGTTGAGGAATTCTCTGAACACCCTACTCATCAGGTCCACGAAGTAAGCGGGTGCATTTGTCAAGCCAAAAGGCATGACAAGCCATTCAAAGAAGCCGTTTGGGGTTCTGAATGCCGTTTTATCGATGCTATCTTCAGCCACCCTTAGCTGATGAAAACCGGTCGCCAAATCGAGTTGGGAGAAAACAGACGCTCCTACAAGCTGATCAAACAGATCGTCAATTCTGGGGAGAGGGTGCCTATTCTTTTTCGTTAGCTTGTTGAGCTCCCTATAGTCAACACATAGACGGAGTGAACCATCCGCCTTTGTGGCGAACACCACTGGAGCGCCCCATTCTGAAATGCCCCTTCTAATGAACCCCTTCTCTAGAAGCTCTTTAATCTGTTTACTGAGCTCTTTCCTTTCCCACGGAGCCATGTGTCTAATGGGCAACGCAACGGGCTTTTCATTATCTACAAGATATATGAGGAAGTCTATCTCCCGCTTCGGAGGTAAGCCCGTCACCTCTTCGAAGACATCCGGATATTTCCGGACCACTCTAACCGATTGTAAACCTTCAACAGAAGCATCTAGCGATTCAACATAACTAAGCATAACTGCATATGAGGGATTACAAGTAATTTCCAAAGTGTTACCGAGGTGGATCAGAAGCCTAACCACCCTTTTCTCACAATCCAGGATGGCACCATTACTGGATAGCTAATCCATGCCCAAAATCAAACCATATCCTGAGAAGCCCAAAACAGAAGCACTACATCTAAATTCTACGCTTAGAATAGAAATTTTCAATCCCACACAGATCATAGACAATTGAGCCGGGCCCCCGATTGGATTTGAAACAATTAAGGGGTCCTCTTCCATACTAGTTTCTAGGTGCAGAGATTCTACTAAAGCAGATGAGATAAAGGAGTGTGATGCGCCAGAATCAAATAAAGTGCGAACTGGGTGATCATAAAGATAAACTACACTTTCTACAGAAGTATTTATACCTCGCTGTTGCAGAGGTGGCGCTTCTAGCACATGAAGCTGGGGCCCTGAGGTGGATCCAGCCCTCTGCCCCTGCCCTCGCTTCTTTGGGCAATCTTTAGCCATATGGCCTGTCTCACCGCAATAAAAGCACCCACCATTCAACTTAGCCTTCTTTTTCCGGCAATCTTTCACTAAGTGCCCCACTTTGCAACGGAAATTACACTTCCTCTTCGCTTTGTTGTCTTTTCCGCCCTTCTTAAAGTCTGTCTTCTTAGGCTGTAAACCCTCTTTCTTCCCTTGAGAGCTTTCTGCCTATCTTCTACCTCAAAGATGACGAATAAGTCCTCGGTTTCCTTTAGCTAGTTCCTGGCTGCCACGAAGGACTCAGTTCCATGAAAGTCCTTTCCTCCCATAGCTTTAAAATCTTTACATATCTTAGCAAAAGTATTACCCCGCGGAGGAGGTGGAGGAAGAGGTGCTGCTGCAGCTGGTTGATTTCCTACAGCTGGGGGAGGAGGAACAGTAGGACCTGGCTGAGTGGCCCTTGCTTCTAAGAATCGTCTGAACCAACCAGGTATTGGTATACCCTCTAGCAAGTTAAGTTCTTCGGACATGCTGGAACAAAAAGGATAGATTCAAAACGAAGGATAAAAGATAGTACCTATGGCTTTGGGGGACTATGCCTTTTTAAAATAAAATAATATTTTATCTTTAAAAATGCTTCTTTAAATTTTCTTTTGAAAATAATTTTTCAAAACTTTTTATCTTATCTGGTAAACCTAGGCTCTGATACCAAGTAAAACACCCCAACTCCGTTAGGGTCACTCTCAAAGGGAATGCCCTAATTTTGTTGGAGGTTTATAAGTATAAGTCATAGATACACAAGACAGATATAAATACACATATTTTTGAATAGCGGAAAACAACAGCAATTTTTATTTCAACCAAATACGTGTTACACAAACCATGTCATGATTGTCTTACAATACTTCCAAAAATATTACGTTTTCATAATTGTCTTGCTTTCATTGTTTAAAGAAGCATAAAAACATAAGTAAACTGCATATGTCCCATAATTGTTGTCCAAAGGCATAGTCCAAAACGAAAGAGATCCAAGCAATACATTCTTTCTCTTCAAGCTGGATGTAAAAACTGGTCAAGCTACGGTATTCCCTCCCTGTGGACCTTGGGGGGGGGGGGGGGGAACAAAAGAAAAGAAGACGAAAGAAAAGTAGAGTCAGACATAAAGCCTGAATAAGTCTAGGACTATTCAGTTTATGAATAAAGAATTGGGCATGATAAGTATAAACTGGAAATGGGAAAGCACCATAAACTAAGTTAAATTGTCTAGAGTCGAATATACTATCGTACCCCATATTAATCTCTGCATCCATATAAACTAGTTCCCAACAGGCACCCCATAATCAGGGTGAAGTGATCCATTTCTAATGATCGGCTCCTACGCGCATAGTTACATTTGTCTTACGGCCCCCGATGTTGTAGTTACCTATGCTGGTCCCACCATGGGGTGTATCAAGTCCCATGGTGGCGGCTCGACACAACTCTAGAATGAACAGGTATACTACTGGTGCACAGTGCCTAATTTTTTTGCGCCGGAGTGTGTGCACGCCTGCACCCCGTTAGAACCTACACTGCTGCACCACCGCCGTCGATTTGACCTCTTACAGTCAGCCCAGTAATCGTGCCCCACCCTGCCTAGTTCAGGGTATCCTGATACACCTTGTAGGGTTACTGCTGAAAAGGGTCCCCCGCTACTAGGTTTTCTATTTCTAGCCAACATGCTAAGTTGGTTAAGTGTTTTGTAAACCTAACCCCCAACCAGTCTGTATATTTTAGCAAGTTCCATTTTGATTAAGTATTAATTCAATTTACTTAATCCTATCAATCCTGACTCTGCCTTAACTGTCTTATTAAAGCCTCGACCTCTCACATTAGACAGGTATTGTTGTGGTTGCCTGTTGCCGGTTGGGTCCGGGCAGTCTTATGCCACAACTCAGTCTGACCTCGGGTCTTTATTGGGCTCCGTGTTTAACCACCCACATTGGATAGGTATTGTTATGACTACTGGACAGCCGGGCGGTTCCGGGCAGGTTTACATCACAACTCAATCCAACCTCGGGTTAAACACATCGTATTTTCTAATTTACATATTTTGTCTCTTATCTTTTTATATGTAAATATTTGCGGCCCATTATTCAGATTCATCTTTGTTGTGTAAAATTTATTTATACCACTTAATTGTTTCCAAGGTCATTGGCACGCGTCAAACATGCCAACACATATATTTATATTTTAACCCAAACGTCATTACCACCGTTTTATACGTACGCTACAATATAACATATGTTGGGTTTAGCATTTAAACCCAACTTAGCCACATGAAAAGGAGGAGGCTTTGAACATGGTGTTTATATTTTCTAAGCAACATAAAAGGGGAGTGTGAACGCATGAACTTGCAACATAACGATCTAATTAACATGAATTAGGCACTTGTGAACTTGCATTGTAATAGCATATAATCATGGCATAAACATATCAATACATGAATCATGGTTTTTAATCTATTCACATAATCATGGCATAAACATACCTAAACATGAATCATGGTTTTCAATCTATTCATGTAAACTTGCAATTGGAATGTAAATCTAACTTAATTATATGTCACATAAAATTATCATATGAGTTTGATAACAACATAGGCCTAAAACATGTTTCCAATTAGGCATAACACCAAACATAGTTTAGTCATGTTCATAGAATTAATACAAGTTCACAAAGATGCTCTCTTTTGTCACTAAAACAAAAGTATGGTATTTACACTTGAACCGTGATGCCAATTCCAAAATAAATTCATATAAACCATAAAACTTAATTGAATCCAATTACACACTAAAACTGATCATAAAAGTATGTACATCATATTGGCATAATAGTGAATCATATACTTGCATGAATCTCAAATAAACTACCATAAACATATAGTCGTTAACATGAATCATATATTTGCAAATATCCAATAGGTGTTGAAATAGACTACCATAAACATATAGTTGTTAACTTTCAATATGAATCACATACTTGCAAATATCCAATAGGCCTAACATCGTTATACCACAATATCCCAAATCGATTCAGAATTAGAATCATAGCAACATACAATCATGAATTAAATTAAGTACAATTCCATTTCTCATCTTACATAAATCAAAACTCAATTGTTCATTGACATCGGAATAACACTCTACTTACAACGTATGACGAATCTTCAATTCAGGAATCTGAATTCTGAATTTGGAGATGCTATCCTTTGTTGTAGGCGTTGTTTTGATTTAATTGATGTTGTTTTAAGCTTTTGAATTATCTTCTAATCGTCTCTTAATTTTGACGGTTATTCCTAGCCTTTCCTCAACAGCATGACAGTCTTATTCTCATTTTTATTCATATGAATTAGGTGGAGTCTTAGGTCCTTTTTATAAAGTTTGTGAATTGATTAGGACCATCGATGGAGCTTGGATCAATATCAGCCGTTTGTTTGAAGGAGAGACCAATTAGGAGCTGACACCTAGCCCTAGTGACAAGGCAAGGCTCAGAAATTCGGCCAAACACAGACTAGGCCAGCCAGGGGTGCTGGGTTGGACCTGGCTCAAGGGCCAGGTCGACACGCCAGTCGACACCGTGTCGACTTGGCAGTCGACACGGGTGACCCAGGTCGACTACCCAGTCGACCTGGGTGCCTTGGGCGGGAAAATTCCCGCCCTGGCCAATCCGGCCCGATTTTGAATTTTGAATTGGATTTTCTGAGCTGTTTTGAATTTTAAACTGAATTCTGAAACTTCCGGAGGCCATATCTTCTTCATACGGAGTCCGTTTTACGCAAACTCGGACTCTATCCCAAGCAGAATTCCGAGACGAATGCAATGGCGTATCCCGTTTCCCTTAATTCTTTGATTTGACATTAATTATACTTTAATTTGTGAATTTCACTATTACATAATACACGGGGTGTTACACCTGGGGGGAACGGAAGGGAAAGAAGAGGAAATAAAAAAGGTCAGACATTAAGTCTGGCGAGTCCAGTTACTTTTAGCATAAAAATAAGTAAAAGTATCATGACAGAATATAAAATGGATAAGAGAGGTAACATCATAAAAGGCAGGTATGACAAGGTAAACATGATAGAGTGTATTGCGCTTCCCTAATGATTTCTCTGCACTAATACTAGTATATCAAGAATCAGGTGATCCCCAACATATATAAGATCGTAGACTTAGGTGTACTTCCGGTGAGAGGTTTTCACCCTATACGGTCAACAAGTAGCCCAATATACTAGAGTTACTCCTAACGGTATTAACGGGCTCCCAAACATACCGGAGTCTAAGTGTACCATAATTACTACCCTAATCGATCGCCTCCCTCCTTCGTAGATACCCTATGCTGGACGCACAGTAGGGTGTATCCCTCCCTAAGTGGCAAACCTTCGTTTTCAGGATCTGCACAACCATATCTACTGGTGTCACGACATCTTATCCTCATCTGTTCGAACCATGCACGCACATGACCCGGACGGTACACGTCGCCCACACCATCCCCATACTTTTTGTTCTCTTACAATCAGCCCACTAAGCGTGCCCCAACTCCGACCTAGTTCAGAGTGCTCGTTTGATACCTATATAAGGGTTACTAACTGAAATGGGTCTCACACTCAAGATAATGCAAGATCTCCCCTTTGTCATGCATCCCCAGTAGGTTTTCCATAGATTGTGCCTACCTACCGGTGTCATAAAATTGCATAATCCTAACAGGTTAAGTTTGGGGGCCTATATATAAATATTACCCACCAACCCAAGATTTACTTAATCCACCCACTGCCTCAAACATGTTTATTTAACCCCATTCAATTTATCATATTCATACAATCCCTATGGATTCAACTAAGTTAAGTATTCAACTTCATAGCCATATTCGTTTATGGTTATAATGTACTAGACCTCCCACATTAAGACTACCACTTGTCGATGTTGGATATGCCATTCAGTTCGAGGAAGACTTCTTTCACAAGTCAGACTTAACCTTGTGTCTTAGCAAGTCTCATGTTTACGCACATAGACCCCTCACATTAGATTCACTACTTGCGGTCACTGCATATGTCGGGCGGTTCCGGGCGGACTTCCACCACAAGTACAATCTAACCTCATATCTAAGCGTGATTACAGTTTCTAATTACTGTAATCCTAGGCATTCCAATTGTTAACCAATTATTCCTATGCTGTTATAGGTTTTAATGCCCCTTTCCTATGTAATGTTCATAATGAACCATATAGCCCAAATTAAGGTCTTTAATCACAAATTGATTAACATCCCCAACTTTATGGTCATATATTCATTCTAGTTATGCCTAAACTTCAAATTACAATTTATGCCCCAAATTATACGTTTTCCCGCTCGTTCCCATTTTAACACATTCACATATTTTAGCGACATGCCTAGGCTCGAAAGTAGCTCGGCTATATATAACAAAGGGAAAGGACGAAGGGAAGATGACAGAAATGATCATATTAACAAGGTGGACATATAATGGTAAAAACATATAGTGGCATAATGACAAGATAAGCATATAGGAATAGATCTGATGGACATGTAACAATTAAACTAATTCTAATATAATAGGGATTCCATAACAGGCTTGATAATATCTAATGAATTAGATAACTAACTATAACAGATCTGATTTAGCCATAATATAATGGTAATAATCATGATGTGTTCTGAACAATGGACTAGATCTGCAAAAATGGCGGGTCTTGACATGATAGAGGTTAAAATTTAAGTCATAGTCATGTCAATATCATAGATACACAAGTTATGTAACACCTCACGTCTGTTAGTGTCACTCACAAAGGGAATGCACTAAGTTCTGTGGAGCATTTAGTGTAAAAGATGCAGATAAATTACAAGACAGACAAAAATTAAACAGCGGAAAATAAAACTTTGCTTTATTGATAAAATAGTTTGTACAAAGATTTCTTTACAATATCAGAGTGTCATCTGTCTTACAAAATAAAGAAGCATAAAAATACATTTATATTCCCCAATGTAGCAAGAACCAGCCATAGCATCTGAAAAGAGAACCAAGCAAAACTTCGACAAATCTTCAAGCTGTGAAAGAGTGACAGTCCAACTTAACCTGAGCTATACTACTCCCTCCTCTACTACCTGGGTAGGGAGGGGGGAGGAAACGGAAGAAAAGAAGATGAAAGAAAAACAGAGTCAGACATAAAGCCTGAGTAAGTTCAGTAACTTCTAGCATGTGAACATGGAAAAACAAACGACATGAATTAACTGAATCCAAGATTACACCATGACCATAGGGTCAGCAAGATTAGACAAGATAATCACAAAATATGCTAAGATAAACTGGATATGCTCTAATACTTTCACCGCTTCACTGTTTCCTTGTTATACTGGTTTCTATATCTCTGCACCACCTAACTAGTGTTCCAACTAGTAACGATAACGTGATCCCAACCGCTATAGTTTCCATTGCCTTCAGGCATACCTTTATTATTTATCACCTATATCTAATCTAGGGTTTTCTATCAAGTGCTTTCTAGATTTAAATAGAGTTTTATGAGATCTTATGAACGCTTCTCGAGTTCAGGGTTTATGCCACGTAGTCCAACTAGGGATTACACTACCTGTCGAACGATGCCCCCAAGTCTAGGACACACTACCTAGAGTGGAAAATGTTCCTATACTTCCCCACGCATATATCGTGAATCGTTATCGCTTGTCTAGAAGCACATTTCCTGTAATGTGCGGTCCGAGTCCTGTGACATGGTAAATCAAGGAATACAGAACTCGGTCGGGAGCTTTCAGATATCTGCCGATGTAGATGCTAAGGTCTGTTTTTATTCCAGTGGCTATGGTCCCACTTGACCCCTCCCTCAACTAATGAAAGGCACACCTTGTAAAATGAGAACTATACGCCGGCCCCCGGTGCCCCACTATCCTATGGCCATCCGCAACCATTACGAGATAGCAAGTATATGGTCTTTTGGAGTTCTCCGCCTTTACGCTTCACGTATCTCGATTGACTCAAGATGGATGGTAGACGACGAGTTGCTATCACAGGGCTACCATTTGCTCACCGAATCACGCCGGTCCATCCTGGTCTTTAGGATGCCATGTATTGCAACCAAGGCATACCCCTGGTTCTTCTACGCAGACCTTAACCTCTGCGGGCCCAGGCGGATCATCTGCAGCCTCACAGAGGGATACCAAGAGTACCCTCACGTCCCCTCGAAGCCTCGGGCTTCGTAACCCAATTCGTTGGAGCCTTCTTTTTAATCAGACGGACGTTCACTCCTCCTCGTGTTATACTAAGAATTACTACTTAGTTTTGTCAACTAAGGTTTACCACTTAGATTCCAGAATCGTTGTTTTCTTAACTATGGTTTACTACTTAGCTCCTTTTAACTAAGGTTTACTACTTAGTTCTCTTTCCCGTCCATTTGGATTGGTTAAGTGTCATTAGTCAATTCAAGCTAACTTAACCCTCTTCATTTATCCTGTTAAGTTGATTAAGTGTCATTAGAAATTCACTCTGACTTAACCCTACCACAAACCAAGTTATATTGTTTAAATATTTCTTATTACTTAACCCTACCCCTTCATCCTGTATTGGTTAAGTGTTCCTTTTTAACTTAACCTTGCCCTTCTATTTTTACTAGCATGTTATTAATGATTAAGTATTATCCCTTCATTTTTTAGACTTAGCCTTATTCCTTTATCACAACCTGATGATTAAGTGTTCAAGTTTACTTAACCCTACGGTCTAGCCCAACTAACATATCAAATTGGCTAAGTGTATTAACTTTACTTAACCCCACCTTCTTAGTCTAGTTAACATGTTAATTTGGCTAAGTGTTTTCTTAGTTACTTAACCCCTACAAATCTTGTCTTGCTACCTTGAGTTTGGGTAAGTGTCTCTATGGACTTAGCCTTCCCATTCTAGCTTAACTGTGTTAAGTTGGTTAAGTGTTCCTATGGACTTAACCCTCTCATTCTAGCTCAACTGTATTAAGTGTCAGTCTGAACCTATCCCCACCCATCAGTTTAGTTATCATGTTGAACTGGTTAAGTGTCTTAGTTAACTTAACCCTACCATTCTTGTTCTCGCTTTAACTAAATAGATTAAAGCCGCGACCACTCACATTAGACAGATATTGTTGCGAATACTGGATGTGCTGGTTGGTTCGGGGCAGGTTTACATCGCAACTCAGTCTAACCTCGGGTTAGGCATATTAGTATTTTCTAAGTTCAAAGGGTTTTGATTAATTTTCAAATCAGGTTTCGAAAGTAACCATCCCGTACGTCGGATCAGTTAGGGATAGCCAGGGAGAGCAGGAAACTTGTATTTTCCAAACCCAAGCCTAGACACTATCCTCTCTGTCACCCTAGAACTTTCTGGTGTTTCATTAAAAGAGATGTCATTAATAAATCTTTTAATTTGTCTAAATTTACATTTCTCATTTAGGACAAATTCTATAAGTAGATTATTCCTAATTTACTTATTTCCCAATTACTCTATTAATGTAATCTGTCTACATTTATTTCTATGGCCCATTTTTTTCCCTCTTTATCATATTTATGCTTTTTGGTATGCAAACTATACCAAATTAAGTGTCACTAACCATGATTTTGCTAAACCTGACAGTTATTCCCAATTATGGCCAATGCCAATATACTTACCGTGCCAAATTAGCTAATCCAATTCCGATTCAACATTCTAATTCACGTCAAACTGGACTTGTTACTCTAGTTCACTATTCATGTAAATGCTAGATTTACACATCAATACTAGATTCAAATTACACATCTTATAATTTATGTCAAATTTATCCAATTTGCATTCCTATGAACATTCCATAATACATGTTCCCAATTTATGCCAATTTCCAAGTTAAACTACGTTTTTAGTAAATTTCATGTTTTGCCCAAACCGCATTCCCACCGTTCGTAAAATCGTGATTCGGTCTAGATTATAAATAAAGCTAGGTTCGTAGAAAATAGGGAATGAACCAAAGATGTTATGCAACAGATAGGCATACTAACTGGCATAAAGAGGGTTGAACAACGACGTCGGTTCAAGAACATGTGTAGACCTAACTTAATAGGTAAATTCCCAAGGTCTAAAACCTAAGAAAACCATGAATAGACAGAATAGAGACGTAGGTTCAAGAACATGGGTAGACCTAACTTAATAGGTAAATTCCCAAGGTCTAAAACCAAAGATAACGAAGAATAGACAGAATAGATGATCGGGTTTATACCCAATTTCATAGTCACAAAACTTAAGCAACACTTTCCTAGTCATGAATCACAGGTGTTTAATCACAGATGTCCTTGTTATGCCATAGGCAATAGTTTATATTTCCTAATCAAAGGCATAGGCTTAGTCAAGAAAATAATCCTCATAGTCATAGTCACAATCATAGGCAATGTTCATAGTCATAGGCAATGTCCATAGTTATAGGCATATGGTTTTAAGGTCCATAGTTTCATAGTCATGGTCTTATTTGTCCTCGAATCATAACAGTTCTTAATTAGGTTCAAGAGTATAGGCACTAATTCGAATAGAGAGAGAGAGAGATTTGGCATATTCTTTTATTCCTTTAATTTCATGTCACGAACAGAGAAAAAAACGTTCAAATCTAGAAATAACTGACTTAAAGAGATTTAGATTTGAAAAGAAAGATGGCGTTGCTATGATTCGTGCGACGTTAGCCTTTGATCCTTATCTTGAAGCTTTAATCTTGATTCGAATCTCTTCTTGAAAGTCTTTGAGCAGCATCTCCTCGTCTTGATTTATTATTCTATTTATTATTTATTTTAAGTGGAGGAGAAGAAGCCATGTTCACTCAGAATCTTTGCAGCATAAGGGTAGAGAAGAATTGTGAATAGAGGAGACTAGGGCTGTTTATATAGTGTAGAAGTCAATGAATCTGGTCAGAATGGCGTCTAGATACAGAGAAACGAACCAGGTTCAGAAAGCTGGAAAAAGCAGGGGGGTCGACACCCAGGTCGACTCCCCAGTCGACCTGGGGGGGTCGACACCCAGGTCGACTCCCCAGTCGACCTGGGGGGGGGGGGGGGTCGACTCCCCAGTCGACCTGGGGTCCTGGGCGGGAAATTTCCCGCCCAGCTCTCTTCTGAGTCTGTTTTGAAATTTGAACCTTGCTGAAACTTCCGGAGGCCATATCTTCCTCATACGTACTCCGATTCACGCAAACTCGGACTCGTTTTCATGCAGAATTCCGAGACGAACGCAATGGCGCAGCCCGTTTCCCTTGATTTTGATTTTAACATTTAATTCTTCCTTGATTTGTGAATTTTAGCATTACGGAATTACGGGGTTTTACATTCTCCCTGACTTAAAAGGATTTCGTCCCCGAAATCTTCAAGTTAGGAAGAATGTGTCCTACCATCCAATCACCCATCTACTCAACCATTCAATCACAGGCATTCATTGTCCTTAAAAGATTTCTAATGCTTTCATATTTATATGCATAGTGTGTGTATATGTCTTTATCTAATGCAAAATCAGGCGGTCTACTGATTCATTTGACCTCCTTAATGCAAATCATGTCAGTGCCATGCGTCCAATCATGTATGCAAGCATCCCTAGTTATGTAAAAAACTACATTTGTGCATAGCCATTCATCCATATGCAACATCCATATGATAACATATCAGGCTCAACTTACAAACAAATACATTCCTGTAAATGCAATATGAAAGCGTCCGAACCGATCTAGTGCATATGCATTCACGAGCAACCATTAGCAACCACTTGCAACCACCAACCATAACATGTTTCAAACACATGTTTACATCCATTGGCTTCTACCTAAGGATCGAAGATACGACCTAGAGGATATACTTTGGAAAAAGAGAAACAATTATACGTAAAGCTCCTACACAAAGAAATCAAGATGCACCCTTAAGAAAAAGGGTATGACGCTAGTATCTAGCCTTCTTGAGCTTTACTCCACTGTATCTTAACTAATTTAACTTCACGCCTGTGAAGTTTCTGACCTCCATTTCCAAAGTAAACAGATGTCAACTATGATACCAAGTGTACGTACCAAGATGGTTCGAGGTCCCTCCTCTTAGCTTATCCATCCCGCCATAACTATAAGGGTTGAAAGGTCACTACATGCTTTTTAGAGTGCGTGTCCCAACTATTCATCTCTCACGCAAACCATCCTCGTCGAACTCGACATCCCTCAAGTACAAGCCCCAAAGGCCTAAACCAATATCAGACAAGCTCCCAAGGAAAATCTCCTCCGAATTTAGACGATCTATGTGAGATGATATAAGCAAACTCGATAGCTATTCTCAAATCCATACTAACCAAAAATAAACTGGCCGGACCACCAATTGGATTTCAGACTCTAGTGGGATCTTTCTACTATACAAGTACTATGGTGCAGAGACTCAACTATGGAAATGGATATGAACAAATGCGGAGCGCTAAAACGAACAACAAAACTAGACTCTTCCAACAGAACTTTACTACCTTTCTCCTAGGTACGCTTGGTGGTGAAAGTATGTACTTGCCCTTCTGAAAATCTTGTTCCTCGTTCTTGCCCTTGTCCTTAATTATATGCCCTATCCTACCCTAGTAAAAATACTTCCTCTTGTCTTATGTTTTATAATTCCTTCCTCCTTTGTGAGGTAAATCTGCATCTATGAATTCCTCATCCTAGGGTTGTGCTCCCTAGCCAAACTCCTCATCTCCTTCCGTGTGTAGTTATGTTGACAAATCTCTCGAAAGCCGCTTCCATCATACAGAAAACCCTACTAAGCTTGAAAGAAAACTAACCGCAAGTGGAACTACTACGGTTATAGATGGAAGTCGGGCACTACTTCGCCCCTCGATGAGGTTACCATCCAGAAAGCCAGGAGCCCCCAGAGACTCAAGAAAGAAGGAGACAAGAATTCAAACAGAGTAAGAGAAGATAGTGCGTATGGCTTTGGGGAATATGCCTTTAGAACAAAACTTTTCTTTTGAAAATGCTTCTTTTAAAACCGTTTTGAAAATAATAATTTTTTTTCAAACCCTTTATCTGATCTGGTAACCTCGCTCTGATACCACGTGTCACACCCCACGTCCGTTAGTCTCACTCACAAAGGGAATGCACTAAGTTCTGTGGAGCATTTAGGGTAAAAGATGCAGATAAATTACAAGACAGACAGAAATAAAACAGTAGAAAATAAAACTTTGCTTTATTGATAAAATAGTTTGTACAAAGATTTCTTTACAATATCAGAGTGTCATCTGTCTTACAAAATAAAGAAGCATAAAAATACATTTATATTCCCCAATGTAGCAAGAACCAGCCATAGCATTTGAAAAGAGAATCCAAGCAAAACTTCGACAAATCTTCAAGCTGGGAAAGAGTGACAGTCCAACTTAACCTGAGCTATACTGCTCCCTCCTCTACTACCTGGGGGGGGGAACGGAAGAAAAGAAGATGAAAGAAAAACAGAGTCAGACATAAAGCCTGAGTAAGTTCAGTAACTTCTAGCATGTGAACATGGAAAAACAAACGACATGAATTAACTGAATCCAAGATTACACCATGACCATAGGGTCAGCAAGATTAGACAAGATAATCACAAAATATGCTAAGATAAGATAAACTGGATAAGCTCTAATACTTTCGCCGCTTCACTGTTTCCTTGTTATACTGGTTTCTATATCTCTGCACCACCTAACTAGTGTTCCAACTAGTAACGATAACGCGATCCCAACCCCTGTAGTTTCCATTGCCTTCAGGCATACATTTATTATTTATCACCTAGATCTAATCTAGGGTTTTCTATCAATTGCTTTCTAGATTTAACTAGAGTTTTACGCTATCTGCTGAAAGTTTCTCGAGTTCAGGGTTTATGCCGCCTAGTCCAACTAGGAATTACGCTACCTGTCGAACGATGCCCCCAAGTCTAGGACACACTACCTAGAGTGGTATATGTTCCTATACTTCCCCACGCATGTATCGCGAATCGTTATCACTTGTCTAGAAGCACATTTCCTGTAATGTGCGGCCTGTGACAGGGCAAATCAAGGAATACAGAACTCGGTCGGGAGCTTTCAGATATCTGCCGATGCAGATGCTAAGGTCTGTTTTTATTCCAGTGGCTATGGTCCCACTTGACCCCTCCCTCAACTAATGAAAGGCACACCCTGTAAAATGAGAACTATACGCCGGCCCTCGATGCCCCACTATCCTATGGCCATCCGCAACCATAACTAGATAACAAGTATATGGTCTTTTGCAGTTCTCCGCCTTTCCGCTTCACGTATCTCGATTGACTCAAGATGGATGGTAGACGACGAGTTGCTATCACAGGGCTACCGTTTGCTCGCCGAATCACGCCGGTCCATCCTGGTCTTTAGGTTGCCATGTATTGCAACCAAGGCATACCCCTGGTTCTTCTACACAGACCTTAACATCTGCGGGCCCAGGCGGATCATCTGCAGCCTCACAGAGGGATACCAAGAGTACCCTCACGTCCCCTCGAAGCCTCGGGCTTCGTAACCCAATTCGTTGGAGCCTTCTTTTTAATCAGACAGACGTTCACTCCTCCTCGTGTTATACTAAGAATTACTACTTAGTTTTGTCAACTAAGGTTTACCACTTAGTTTCCAGAATCGTTGTTTTCTTAACTTAGGTTTACTACTTAGCTCCTTTTAACTAAGGTTTACTACTTAGTTCTCTTTCCCGTCCATTTGGATTGGTTAAGTGTCATTAGTCAATTCAAGCTAACTTAACCCTCTTCATTTATCCTGTTAAGCTGATTAAGTGTCATTTGCAATTCACGTTGACTTAACCCTACCACAAACCAAGTTATATTGGTTAAATATTTCTTATTACTTAACCCTACCCCTTCATCCTGTATTGGTTAAGTGTTCCTTTTTAACTTAACATTGCCCGTCTGTTTTAACTAACATATTATTAATGGTTAAGTATTATCCCTTCATGTTTTAGACTTAGCCTTATTCCTTTATCACAACCTAATGATTAAGTGTTAAGGTTTACTTAACCCTACGGTCTAGCCCAGCTAACATATCAAATTGGCTAAGTGTATTAACTTTACTTAACCCCACCTTCTTAGTCTAGTTAACATGTTAATTTGGCTAAGTGTTTTCTTAGTTACTTAACCCCTACAAATCTTGTCTTGCTACCTTGAGTTTGGTTAAGTGTCTCTATGGACTTAGCCTTCCCATTCTAGCTTAACTGTGTTAAGTTGGTTAAGTGTTCCTATGGACTTAACCCTCTCATTCTAGCTCAACTGTATTAAGTGTCAGTCTGAACCTATCCCCACCCATCAGTTTAGTTATCATGTTGAATTGGTTAAGTGTCTTAGTTAACTTAACCCTACCATTCTTGTTCTCGCTTTAACTAAATAGATTAAAGCCGTGACCACTCACATTAGACAGATATTGTTGCGAATACTGGATTTGCCGGTTGGTTCTGGGCAGGTTTACATCGCAACTCAGTCTAACCTCGGGTTAGGCATATTAGTATTTTCTAAGTTCAAAGGGTTTTGATTAATTTTCAAATCAGGTTTCGAAAGTAACCATCCCGTTTGTCGGATCAGTTAGGGATAGCCAGGGAGAGCAGGAAACTTGTATTTTCCAAACCCAAGCCTAGACACTATCCTCTCTGTCACCCTAGAACTTTCTGGTGTTTCATTAAAAGAGATGTCATTAATAAATCTTTTAATTTGTCTAAATTTACATTTCTCATTTAGGACAAATTCTATAAGTAGATTATTCCTAATTTACTTATTTCCCAATTACTCTATTATTGTAATCTGTCTACATTTATTTCTATGGCCCATTTTCCCCTCTTTATCATATTTATGCTTTTTGGTATGTAAACTATACCAAATTAAGTGTCACTAACCATGATTTTGCTAAACCTGACAGTTATTCGCAATTATGGCCAATGCCAATATACTTACCGTGCCAAATTAGCTAATCCAATTCCGATTCAACATTCTAATTCACGTCAAACTGGACTTGTTACTCTAGTTCACTATTCATGTAAATGCTAGATTTACACATCAATACTAGATTCAAATTACACATCTTATAATTTATGTCAAATTTATCCAATTTGCATTCCTATGAACATGCCATAATACATGTTCCCAATTTATGCCAATTTCCAAGTTAAACTACGTTTTTAGTAAATTTCATGTTTTTCCCAAACCGCATTCCCACCGTTCGTAAAATCGTGATTCAGTCTAGATTATAAATAAAGCTAGGTTCATAGAAAATAGGGAATGAACCAAAGATGCTATGCAACAGATAGGCATACTAACTGGCATAAAGAGGGTTGAACAACGACGTCGGTTCAAGAACATGGGTAGACCTAACTTAATAGGTAAATTCCCAAGGTCTCAAACCTAAGATAACCAAGAATAGACAAAATAGATGATCGGGTTTATACCCAATTTCATAGTCACAAAACTTAAGCAACACTTTCCTAGTCATGAATCACAGGTGTTTAATCACAGATGTCCTTGTTATGCCATAGGCAATAGTTTATATTTCCTAATCAAAGGCATAGGCTTAGTCAAGAAAATAATCCTCATTGTCACAGTCATAGTCATAGGCAATGTTCATAGTCATAGGCAATGTCCATAGTCATAGGCATATGGTTTTAAGGTCCATAGTTTCATAGTCATGGTCTTATTTGTCCTCGAATCATAACAGTTCTTAATTAGGTTCAAGAGTATAGGCACTGATTCGAATAGAGAGAGAGAGAGATTTGGCATATTCTTTTATTCCTTTAATTTCATGTCACGAAGAGAGAAAAAAACGTTCAAATCTAGAAATAACTGACTTACAGAGATTTAGATTTGAAAAGAAAGATGGCGTTGCTATAATTCGTGCGACGTTAGCCTTTGATCCTTATCTTGAAGCTTTAATCTTGATTCGAATCTCTTCTTGAAAGTCTTTGAGCAGCATCTCCTCGTCTTGATTTCTTATTCTATTTATTATTTATTATTTATTTTAAGTGGAGGAGAAGAAGCCATGTTCACTCAGAATCTTTGCGGCATAAGGGTAGAGAAGAATTGTGAATAGAGGAGGAGACTAGGGCTGTTTATATAGTGCAGAAGTCAACGAATCTAGTCAGAATGGCATCTAGATACAGAGAAACGAACCAGGTTCAGAAAGCTGGAAAAAGCGGGGGGGGGGGGGGGGGGTCGACACCCAGGTCGACTCCCCAGTCGACCTGGGGGGGTCGACACCCAGGTCGACTCCCCAGTCGACCTGGGGGGGGGGGTCGACACCCAGGTCGACTCCCCAGTCGACCTAGGGGGGTCGACACCCAGGTCGACTCCCAGTCAAACTGCGGGGGGGGGGGGGGGGGGGGGAGGGGTCGACTCCCCAGTCGACCTGGGGTCCTGGGCGGGAAATTTCCCGCCCAGCTCGCTTATGATTCTGTTTTGAAATTTGAACCTTGCTGAAACTTCCGGAGGCCATATCTTCCTCATACGTACTCCGATTCACGCAAACTCAGACTCGTTTTCATGCAGAATTCCAAGACGAACGCAATGGCGAAGCCTGTTTCCCTTGATTTTGATTTTAACTTTTAATTCTGCCTTGATTTGTGAATTTTAGCGTTACGGAATTACGGGGTGTTACAAGTTATAACATATCTAATATGATTCAAGTAGTCACAGACATAGATCCAAGTTAAAGTCATGTCAAGATTAACTTTATAATTATTTAGATCCAAAATTAACATAAACTCATAGTGATTGGATCTAAAAAAATAATAGAAGAATTGAATCATAGATCTCTAAGCTTGAATAACTTGATTGTAGAAGAAGAAAAGACTTTATTTAATCTGGGCAGAGGCAACATCTCGTTCGCCATTATTTTTGATGTGCAAAAAAATAAAAAATGAGGCTGTATTTATAGTCAAACCCAAAACCTTAATCTGCCAGATCTACCGTAGGGTGGTCGACCCTTCCTTACGCCGTCGACCCATGGGTAGACAACCCCCTTGAGAGGTTGACCCAGGGGTCGACGCACCCCTTAAGGGGTCAAACCCCTTAGTGGGATTTTTGCCACCTCCCCAAATTTTTAATTTCGAACCGATTTTTGAATTTCTGGATTTAATTATATATATATTCTCTTCCACATATACAAACTTCAAACCTTAATAACTTCTTCATATAGTGTCCGTTTTACAGAAACCAGGTGTGTATTTTGACCAGAATTCTGAGACAAACGCAATGGCATAGTCCATTTCAATTATTTCTGAATATTAAATTAATTATTCTTTAATTTATCATCTTTTAATGTTCGTTAAAATACAGGGTGTTACATTCTCCCCTACTTAAAGAATTTCGACCCGGAAATCTCCAAGTTAAGAAGAATGTATATCCTAACTCCACATCCATCTACTCATCCACCAATCACAGGAATCCATTGTCCTTGAAAGATATATATTTACTATGTGAACATATGCAAATGTGTGTGTATATGTCTCAATACTAATGCGAAGATCAGGCGGTCTACTTATTCATTCAAACTCCTTAATGCAATATATGTTTGTGCCATGAATCCAACATGTATGCAAAAAATCCTATTATTACACGTAAGTTCTATATGCGTTCTCACTCATCCATCCAAACGCAACATCCATATGATGACATACTCACTTTCATCCATAAAAGATGAAAAAAACACACACATCAATATGCAGTATGAGAGTGATTGAGCCGATCTAGTGCCTAATGTGTGTGTATGTGCATCCACGAGCAACCACTAGCAATCACTTGCATCCACTTGCATCCATCAAACATAACATGTCTCAAACAAATGTTTACATCCATGGGATTTATACCAAAAGTTCGAAGATTCGATCGATATGATATATTTAAATAATGGAAACAAGCACG
The DNA here is from genome assembly GCA_030737875.1 of Allium sativum. Taxonomy (NCBI): domain Eukaryota; kingdom Viridiplantae; phylum Streptophyta; class Magnoliopsida; order Asparagales; family Amaryllidaceae; genus Allium; species Allium sativum. The sequence continues at coordinate 699,397,395 of CM060924.1, read as the reverse complement.
AATAAAAGCTTTGGAAAGGAAGTTAAGAACATACCCTCGAAAAGAAAAGGGTACGAAGCGCGAATCTTGTCTTTTGGTCTCCCAAGTTGCATCCTATGGGTTATCGACCCATTGAACTTTCATCAACTTGACTTCTCTATTACCTAACTTCTTAACTTCTGATCGGAGAATACTGGTAGGAACTCGCCTAACTTTCATCTCCAGTTCCATTTCTACTTCCTCCAATATACTCGGCTCAACTACCTCTACGGTATCATGCAAACACTTCCACAAATGAGAAACGTGGAAAACATCATGAATGCCGGATAGTCTCTCGGGTATCTTTACTATATAGGCCATTTGGCCAATCCTTTCTGTAATGGGAAATGGTCCTACGAATCTTGGTGCCAGTTTCCCTACAGATCAAAAGCGAACCACATTTCTTAATGGTGATACCTTAACAAAAACCATGTCTCCAACTTCGTACTCAATGTTAGTCTTTCTCTTGTCTGCGTAGGACTTATGCCTATCTTGAGTGGTCTTCATTCGCCTTTTAATAAGATAAACCTTCTCGGACGTTTCTCTAACCATATCTGGTCCAAGTAGTAGTCTTTCTGTAGATTCCCACCAACATGTTGGTGATCTACAGGGTCGTCCTTATAATGCTTCAAATGGTGCAATGCCAATGTTAGATTGATAACTATTATTGTAGGAAAACTCTAATAAAGGAAGATGCTCTTCCCAAGCCCATTCGAAGTCTAGGATACACAGCCTTAAAAGATCCTCTAGAACTCTGTTCACTCTTTCCGTATGTCCATCTGTCTGAGGTTGATAAACGTTGCTTAAGCACAACTATGTACCTAGTGCTTCTTGCAAACTCCTCCAAAATTCACTGGTGAAGATGGGGTCACGATCAATTACGGTGCTGGAAGGTATTCCATGATGACGGACTGTCTCACGAACATAAACTGCTACCAACCATGCTATCGTCCTCTTGCTCTTAACCTGAATGAAATGAGTGCTCTTTGTAAATCTGTCTACTACAACCCAAATACTGGTGTTTCCTTTCTTCGATCCTGGCAAAACATCTATATAATCCATAGAGACGCCCTCCACTTCCACTATGGAAACTCCAAAGGATGAAGTAAACCACCAGGCTTCTTTTGCTCATCTTTAACTTGTTGGCAAATCAAACATCGAAAAATAAACTTCGCCATATCTTTCTTCATCCCTTCCCTAAAGAAAACCCTTTTCATATCCTAGACATCTTATCGCCCCTTTGATGAATAGTCAACTTAGAATGATGGGCTTCTTCGAGAACTGTCTTTAACAAGTTCCCAATTTGGTGAATACAAATCCTTCCATCTCGTCATAACCACACTTTGTCATCTGTGGAGTATCTACCGAGGTGACTAGAAGTCTCCCCTTTGTTGAGCCTATCCAAGATGTCTGAAATTTGTGGATCCTCTCACTACGAAGCTCCTATCCGATCAATACTAGTAGGTCGAACCTCCGGTGATGCAAATAAGCCATGTAAAAACTCGATGGAGGGTCTAAAGTCAACAGTCAGTATAAACTCCAAGATTTTCCTTTCTACAAACAGAGGACTTAAGGCCATCCTCTGCCTACTTAGTGCATCTGCCACCACATTACCCTTTCCAGGAATATAAGCAATCTCGAAGTCATAAGATGCTAGGAACTCCATCCACCTTTGCGGCCTCAAATTAAGATCCTTTTGCGAGAACAAGTACTTGATAGATTTATGGCCAGTGTATAACTTGAACTTCTCTCTAAGTAAATAATGACTCCACTTCTTAAGCGCGAATACTGTGGCTGCTAGCTCTAAGTCATGGGTAGGTTAGTTCTTCTCATGAACCCTTAGATGTCTACCCCATAACATACTACCCTTCCCTCTTGCATCAGAACCACACCTAGCCCTGTACCACAAGCATCGGTGTATACTATAAACACTTTGTTTTCGTCAAGCTAGGTCAAGACTGGGTTGTTGTTAGAGCCCTCTTCAATCGCTGAAAAGCAACATTACAATCTATATCCCATGAAAACGTCAAATTCTTCTTCGTCAGCCTAGTGAGTGGGGCTGATATCTTTGCGAAGTCCTTAATGAACTTCCTATAAAAGCCTACTAACCCTTCAAAACTTCTCACTTCCATTGCATTTTTTGGGATCTGCCAGTCCTAAGCTGCAATCTCCTTTGCGAGATCTACTGCTACCACTTCTTTAGAAACCATGTGCACTAGGAATCTCACCTCTTTTCTCCAAAAATGGCATTTGGTGAACTTTGCCATAAGCTGATGCGCATGCAGAGTTTTCAGAACCTCCCTTATATGTAAGGCATGATCTTCCTCTCTCTTCGAGAAAATCAGGATGTCATTCACAAAGACCAGTACAAATTTATTTAGAAATTTTCGAAATACCCTGCTCATCAAATCAACAAAATAGGCGGATGCATTCGTCAACCCAAAAGGCATAGCGAGCCATTCAACGAAACCCATTTAGAGTCCTAAAAGTGATCTTGTATGTACTGTCCATGGACACCCTCAATTGATGAAATCCCGTGGCCAAGTCTGGCTGAGAGAAAGCGGATGTACCAACAAGCTGGTCAAATAGCTCATCTATTCTCGGGAGTGGGTGCCCGTTCTTCTTAGTGAGTTTATTTAATTCTCTATAATCCACGCATAAGCAAAGCGGACCATCCTCCTTAGTTGTGAATACCACATGAGAACCCCATTCAGATATGCTTCGCCTAATAAATCCAATTTCAAGTAGCTCCCCTACTTTCTTGCTAAGCTCCCTCCTTTCCCTACTTGTTCACTGATCACAAGTCGTTGAAGTATCTTTTCTCCAAAAGGATTTGAATCTTCAGCAACAACGATGGTTAATATTTCTGGCGTCATATGATTTTGGTATAGCCTATACTGCTGGCAATGGTACCACAGTTGTAGAAGCGTTAAGTCAAAGACATGCAAGTTTGGGGGGTAGTGTTTTCAGAATGGAAGGGCCTTGAGTACTTGGCAAGGTTCGATTTTAGGACAAGGTGTGAGTTGGAACCTGAAATGTTGGCAAGCTTATCGATAAGACCTACACTTATCGAAAGTATTGATGAGATGCAAAAGAAAGATGCAAAGCTTATCGAGATTATCCAGAAACTAGAACCAAAGAATAAAGAGTTCGAGATCGATCGAGACGGTTGGCTCCGAAAGCAAGGGCGATTAGTTGTTCCTGATATTGGCAGATTGAGAGATGATGTTCTGAGAGAATGTCATCACTCGAAGTTAACAAATCATCCTAGTGGCAATAATATGTATCAAGACATGAAACGAGTATACTACTGGGTTGGAACTTCCAAGTGCATGAATTGTCAGTTAGCGAAAGATGAATAGAAGAAGCCGAGGGGTTTGCTTTAGCCATTGGAAGTTCCTACATGGAAGTGGGAGCAGATATCGATGGACTACCTAGAACCGAGGCAAGAAACGAAGGAATTTAGGTCATTAAGGATTGTTTGACAAAAAGTGCTAAGTTCATTCCTGCTAATTCGACTAGGATGACATCGAAATTGGCTGAACTTTATGTGAAATGGGTACTTAGATTCCATGGTATCCTAAAGAGTATAGTTAGTGACCGAGATCCATTATTTACTAGTGGATTTTGGAAGAATTTGAAAGAAGCTTTGGGAACAGAGTTATGATTAAGTACGACTTACCGTCCCCAAACTGATGGTCAGAACGAGATAGTCAACCGAGTTTTGGAAGAACTCCAAAGAGCTTATGCGTTGGACTTTGGGGGATCATGGGAAGACCATCTGCATCTAGTTGAGTTTGCATATAATAATAGCTACTAGTCTAGCACTGAGATGGGTCCATACAAGGCGTTATATGGTAGACCGTGTAGTTCTCCAACATATTGGTTTGAAACTGGAGATATGTTGGTACTTGGGTCTAAAATGATTAGATAGACCTCTGATTGTATCGAGATCATTCTGCAACTAATGAGGGCAACCCAAGATCGTTAAAAGAGTTATGCTGATAAGCGTCGAAAGGATTTGTAATTCGATGTTGGAGATATGGTTTGCGTGAAGATTTGGCCGTTGAAGCATGTGGTTTGATTCGAAAGTAAAGGAAAGTTAGCTCCAGGGATTTTTGGACCATATCCGATAGTCGAGCGAATTGGAAAGCTCGCATATAGATTGGAGGTACCCGAGTAGATGTCAAGTGTGCCTATTGTGTTCCATGTGTCATTTCTACGGAAGTTCGTGCATAATTCAAATGTGATGGTTTCTCCAGAGCAGTACGAAGACCTAGAAGTAGATACCGCAGTTGCGAAATCTTGAAAGCCACTTCGTGTTGTGGGGAATGACACGAAGCAGGTTAGGAGGAAGATGGTTAATCTAGTCAAGGTACAATAGAGTGAAGATGGAGACGATTGTACATAGGAGACGAAAGAGAGCATGAGGGTGACTCTTCCAGAACTCTTCATTGGTAGGACTTTATGATATCGTATCATCGTTATATCATTGTATCTTGTTATTGTTTGATAGAATCCCACGTGCTAGGATAAGGCTATGGATGCATGGCTTGATGGTTCCTAGTTTGGGTAACAAAATCGGATTCTCATGGATGATACGCATGCAGAATTGTTGTGGCTGCTTATGTTTACTTGGAATTTCGGAGGCAAAATTCTTAAGGGTGGGAGATTGTAACAGCCAACATTTTACGTATCGGAGGATCGTAAAATATTTTTATTTTATTCCCTGAGAGTTATATCATTCTCATATTTTAATATGTTGCTTATGGGGATGTGAGACATGTCCATAATACCTAATTTATTTGTGGCCTTTTTTCCCCTGTCAGTCTTGTACGGGGCATAACTTTTGACTCAGGTCGAATCAGAGGGTGAGACCTGTGCCATTGGAAAGGAAATGATGATAGGCTTTCCGTAGAGTGGTTACATTAAAAATTTGGCTCAGCGGTTTGGGAGAAATCGTTGTTATAAGGTTGTTTAGCTTGTTGTTCAGGTTCGGAGAGCCACAATGGGCTGATTTGGCAAGGCCTATTAGTGGGCTATTGGAAGCGTATAAATAGGGGGTGGCAGGTTTGAGAAATGTTTTAGTTTCTTCATTCTCTCACAAGGTGGCCTATGTTCCTCCTTCCTCTAACACCTTTCCACCAATAAAAATCAAAATCCAAGGATGGAAATCATAGATCTACACCATTGGAGGCTAAATCTACCACAACTGAAGCAAGGATTCATCGGATCAAGGGGTTTGGTGCGAGGTGCTTGTTGTCCGAATTCTTATTTTATCAATTTTAGATTGTTTTGGAGAATCAGTGAGTGATTTACTTCTCCCACATGGATTCAATGAAGTGTATGTGTGTTTGATCATGTTTTTCATTATATTCAAGTGTTTGACCATAGATCCATACCAATATAAGTCCATTTTCATATGAATCACCCTATGATTTATTTTAGCAAGTTTAATTGGTAATTTGTATTCTATTACATATGATTATGCAAGTTAGATCTATAGTTTTGTTCATATTTACATTTATGGTGATTTTGGTGAATTTCACATAATTATTGATGAAATGGCCAAATTGATGATGTTAGTGGTGTCATAACATGTTTTTGATTGTGTTGACTGGATTGGTTGAGTTGGTTTCATCAATTGTGTCGATTGGCGAAGTCTTCATCGAAATTGGAGTTGCATTGGAGAAGTGCAGGCTTTGGGTTGCACGTATAGGGTCGGTCGCTCATTCTATTGTGATTTCTTGGGAAGCAAGACAGGAAGCAGGCTCGAGCGAGCCAGGGATGATCGGTCGAGCAGAAATTGGTCGGGCCGAGCAGGAGCATTCAGATCGAGCAAACCAGGGGTCGAACAGGCAAGGGTAGGGCGAAGTGTGTTTGGTCAAGCATGCCAGGGTTGGTCGAGCAAGCTTAGTTGAGCACGAAGAAGTCGGTCGTGCACAGGTGGTTCTGATCAGGTAGGCCGGGTCGGTCAAAATGGATCGAGTCAAACATGGTTCTCATTGAGCAGTGTGGCTCAAGAAAGTGGAGTTGGTCATGCGAGGGGTTGTGCTAGGTTGTGGTTGATCGCTTCAGGTTGGGGTTGGTTGTACCGGGTTGGGGTCGGTCGAAAGATGTTCATTCCAAGGTTGGGGTCGTTTAGGTGGGTCGGCCGGTCTAAGCTGGGGGTCAGTCAAGTTTGAAGGATTTTGGCAGCGCTTGTAAACGCTGTGGTTGATGGCCTATGTGTTGTGGTTTGTTACTTTAGCAAATGTTGATGAATTCTATGGGCCATATGAAACCTTATATTGATGTTGTTTGGTTCGATGATGATAATAGCTCCGACAAGAGTCCAAAAAGGGATGTTCGAAATGATGTGATGCACTCGTTGATCGGTGAAGAACAATGAGGAAGCTGATAACTCAAAGGTCGTGAGTTGGTGGATAATGGTTGCTCGAGAAGGTTGCTTGAGCTAAGAAAAGTCATCGGGTTAGATGACCGGAGATGCGAAGACCGAGAGATTATCGTTGTCGTAAGTTCTAACGGGGTTAAAGCATGGGTATGATATGGGCACTTAAAGCGCCGTTTGTAGGTCGAGTACCCTGGGTATCATTGAAAGGCCTAGATTTCAAGTTTGGACATACATACATATCGTTGAAAGGTGTATGGAGTTTGTGCTAGAACTGGGTTTACCATTATCCCTTGACATATTGCAAGGTTGGTCGTCATACGATTAACGACGGTTTTAAAGCATGATTGGCGGTGATAGCTAGAGTTAGTCATGGATGATTGGTTGTGCTATTTGTTCCTCTCATGTGGACTGTCCATCGTCAAGGGAGATGTTCCTTGAGTGCTTGACTTATATTGGTTTAAGCCTCTGGGGATAATGCCAGAGGGATGTTAAAGTCGATCATGATTGTCTGTGTGAAACCTATGTAATCTGGATGCTTTTAATTTTATTGTTGGTTGTTCTGACTGCCATAGGTGAATTATTGGTACGTTGGATGTTATGAATTGGAAGGGCCATCACTGTTCGATGTGGGGAAGATAAGTTTGAGTTCTTCTCTGTTATTCTTGGTAGATTAGTATGTTTATCTATCCCTTCTCATATACTTTATTGTTGAAATTTGTTAGCTGTTTTATCGCTCACTATGACTGTTGTCTGACTCATGGTTTTATGTTTCCCTCTTATTACCTTGGGTTGTTCATCCGGTTGTGGACGAACAGACTAAGTAGCATGTGACAGGTGAATAGTGTGGATGATGCTGCTATGCGAAGGCGAGCAGGAGGCTGGTGTATTACTTTTATTACTATCTAATATTTCTGTTTCTGCTATTTGAGTTTCTCTATGAGTGCTGTAGTGAGGCCTTATGTACATACTTGATATTTCCTATGATGTTGGGATAATCTTTCATGATGTTGTGATAGTCCGAAAAGTTTGCTATATGATGCTTCACTACTATTACCTGTTGTATATGTTCTATTGTGTTTTATCCTTTCGCTGTGAGTTCTACAACATGTTCCGATTGTGTTATCATACCATGACGATCGTCCATAGCTTCCTAGCATGTCTTTCAGCACACTATTCTTCCTGTTTATTGCGGGGGCTGTGGGTGGTCGTCACAGTACACACAAGAGTATCAACCAAATAACACATATTTTTCAAGGTATTACTTCAACGGGGTCAGTATAGTCATGCAGCAGTTTGGAAAAACAGATGAAATTGTGCACAGATGGTTGTATAAGTTGTTTATGTTTGTGTGTGTGTGTGTGTGTGTGTATATATATTGTATTGTTTTAGACCATTACCTGGTGCGGCTAGATCCAAAACAATTACTGAAAACGGAAAAGGCATAAAAGATACTGAAACACAATACATACACCAGATACAATTCACATATATAGATGGCATGAAGGATGAGTTCCCTACATTCTTGGAGCAACTCCAGATTCAAAAACTAGATATAATTTTGGGAAGGAGTACCAATTCATTTTTGCAGGTACATCTTGCAGCTTCAACATTTTATATCATTCATTTTTAATTCAAATGATTGTAAATAATTTCCTTTTGTCCATCATCACTGTGATAATCCTACGTTGTGTACTAGATAAATCTATCAGAATTTTGTACTAGATATATTGACTTGAGTGATTATTCAGTTTTTTATGAAAATAAGGTTTAATATTTGTAACATTATAAAATGTAATATTTGATTGATAGTATAACGTATTATCAGCTAGTTGTAAACCAAGTTCCATTTAGTACTTCTAGTTATTTGGATAGCTGATGTATTCAGTTTGAAAAGGGAATGTATATTAGTTTTTATAGCTATTTATTCGTCTACTTTGAATTGCTCAATTAGTTTTTTTTTTATTGGGCCATGTTGCAATGATATTTCACCCTTGACCCTTGGATAGATTGAAATACCTGAAACTTAGTTCAATCCATCTTCGTAGCCTTCTGGTCAGGAATATTGGATTAGAAAATAGAATGAGTCGATCCTTATTTGCAGGGGATAAGATAGTTTGAAGAGTATTACTTCCTAATATTTTCTCAATAACTGTGGCTATATAAACTCCTACCCAACGAAACGAAAACTCATGCATTTTTTTTCCTTATTCTCCTCAATCAACAATCTTCTTTCTACCGAGTTTAAGAGGTACTTTTATTTATTCATTCTTCGGACTATTCTACTTTCAAATGTTGTGTCTGTTTCTTTACGTTTTACTTTGAAGCTCTTTGTGTATTGCACTTTTCTTTAGAATCAAAAGTACATATATTTACGTTTGTTTTTTGTACAAACAAAAGTATACATATTTTTTTGTTATTCCAAAGAAGACTATATATGTTTATCCAATCATGTCTACTGTAAAAGATATTTTTATCAACTCTACCACATCATTGCTTTGATTAATCCATTTGGGTAAGTTGTATTTGTTATCACTCACGAAATTTCTATTGATTATTATGCCGATGCATGTAACATGATTACTAAAATTTACTAATATTGTTTTCATTTCATATGCTTGTTTAGTGGGCCTCTAACTACCACGGTTATAGTTTTCAAATATTCTAAACCAGTCATTAACTTGGTTTAAAATTGTATAGTTTTTGCATATTTTAATTTGTATAGTCGTTGAATAATCAAAAGTATTGATGTGTGAGACTGTGCGTTGCTTGTGTGGTATTGTGCATGCACTTGGCTGCGAGTTTGTCTGTGTACATGCATGCGTTACCAGCATGCATATTTTGGGTTTGTATGCCTGGAGCTTTGTAAACAAATGGAAGTGGCAAACACATGCATATAGATTTTCTGTAACTATTTAAAGATGAGCGGCTTTTCCTCTTAAGAATGAAAAAGAAAATTTGTTCTTTAGCATAAGTAGAATTTCTGTAACTATTTGTTGTTCAGTGTTTGAACTAAACTGAAAAAAGTTTTATTTTTTCTGACTTAAATTATATAATTTATGTATGTTATAGTTTAACTGACGGGTGTTCACTTATGTTTGATTGAGATTCATTTAAAACTTGACAAAATTTTTTTGCTACTTAGATGGATTCAGCTAGAAATGTTATTCCTCTTGCATTGCTTAATCCATAACAGCGTTATTAGATCATCAATGTCCGGCTAACAAATAATGGGAATTTAAGCTCCTATAAAAATAATAAAGGATAAGTATATATCTTTAGTATAAAACTTACTGATGAAGATGTTAAATTTTATATTTTAATGATATTTACTTCATTTGTGCAACCATTAAGTTATTATTATTATTATGCTTATGTTCGTTAAATTAACAAGGTATTCAAATTCAAGCTACAATGTTGACAAAGCTGCAGACAAATATTACTCCATATTTGAGTATGGAAATTTTTACTATATCTCTAAGGGAAGTATTAGGATGCAAAAAAGGAACTCAGCACCGTAAAAAAGATTATGAGTTGAATATAAATGAATTTTCATTGGTCGATAGAGTAGATGATGTGAGCTTCCATATACCTGAGACCATTTACAATTTTGTAATTATTGACCAACTTCAAAAATATGCTGCAGAATAGGAAGTATTAGGTAATACATTTACATTATATATATATATATATATATATATATATTTTTTTAAATCATCGTATGATTTATTATAAGTGTTTTTTAGATGTGATAGGCCTTATTAAAAGCATCTCACCAGTCAAATATGCTCGAAGAAAAACAAATGATCAGAACATCTTAGAATGTGATTTAACTATTACAGATGAATCATAAGTAAATATAGTAAATAAATTTATTTCTCTAATGTGTGCATTTAGATGTGGATTTAAATTACAGAACCAAGACAATTAGTGTTGCGTTATGGGGAGAACTTTCTATCGGAGTAGGATCTGAACTGATGGAAATGGTTTATAAAGCTCCTATAATAGCCATTAAATATGTTAAAGTTGGAGATTTTCAAGGTTAAAAAAACATTTCATTTTTTTAGTTTTTTTGCTTGTAACCGTCTTTTAAATTTTCGTATTACTCCTCAATGTTTATCTTTATCCACACTGCATAGTAGCATTCTTGATATAAATCCAAACATACTAGAAGCTAAAAAGCTTAGAAGTAGTATGATACTAAAGGAAAAAAATCACATATAAAATTTACTAATTATGACCGAGTGATGCTTTCCCGTATAATAAACAATCCAAGTTTGGGTCTTGAAAAGGTTCGTACTACTAATTATTTCAATTTATATCATACGTATATTGATAATATCTTGTCAATTAAGTATTTTTTTTTCATGCATTGACTTTTTTCTTCAGTGTGTTTTGTTACATAACTTTTATTAACACTAAATCACTATGTTGTCGAGCCTGCAAAAGTTGCAATAAAAAGGTAATTGAAGCTACAACATCAGGCTATTGTTGTGAAGCATGCCATAAGAACGAAGATGCATGTAATTTGAGTCAAAAATAATAATTAAAGCTATGAATTTTTGTTCAATGCTATTGATTGTAATTATATATTTATACAATGCAGATATATTTTGGTAATGAAGATTTTTGACACAACCGTTAAAGCTTGGACTACTTCTTTTAAGGAACCAACAAAAGAAATTATCGGTTATAGTGCCAATGCTCTTTATAAAATTAAGAAATATGAACGTAAAAATATATTCCAATGAAAGCTAAAGAAATTGCTACGGATACCTTGCCTTTTCCAAGGTTGGTGTTACTCAGACTGAATATATGAATAAAAAAGCAAAAGATTGTTGTTATATCGTAATTAACCATCGATTATTCAGCAGAATCAAGCTTTATGTTGGAAGATATCTAAATAAAGATGGAGTCCAACATTTAGTTTTATCTTCAGTATTTTTATTTCTGTAGTTTCAGTTTTTCAAATGACAATGACACTTTTAAGTGATTTATTTTAATAAATTAGTTTGGGATTTATTTATTGCATCTTACTCTTATATTTTTTTTATTTCAAATAAATATTCACTAATATAATGATATGTTCAGAGCATATACTTTTTTCGTTTCTCTTTTTATTTCTTCATTCCGTTAATTATTTATAGTTGCAAAATAACGAAACATTAAGATTACGTCGATCCTACTTAATATACAATGAAAATGCGTGTATGTTTTTGTGAGTAATTAGAATTCGTAAAGTCATAGTCTATTCTTGTCTCAATTTAGTTTACACATAAAATTCAGTTTAATTGAATTTATACTTTATTAGTTACTTTCATTTTCTCTTAGATTACCCTATAATTTTTAAAATAAAATCTAATTTGAAATATGTTTTAACAAATAATTTTTATTTCATATTGGACACTAACATTCAGTTTTTCCCGCCGTTGTACGGTTGTACTGGTATAAGTAAGCAGGTAACTTTTGTCCAAAAAGAATAGTCGTATTTTCTTCACTTCCTTTATTACCTTCTACATCGATCAAACTAATACAATTACATAATTCATCAATCACGGTTTAGTTTAAATTAATCACTTATTTAAATTATTGTTATACCTAACAACTTTTATTTAAATAACTGATTACATTATAAAGGGTCCACCCATTTTAGTTTCTTCCTTCCCAAACTTCACGTTCTCCATTCGAAAGAAGAAATCTGTGCTACTCACAACTTTGACCAGCCATCGCACCACCTATCGTCCGCTTGAATATAGATCAGACATGCCCATGACCAACGCCTTATCCTCCCCCACGATCGCCCAAAAGCCTAAGCGCTTTGATGCCACATTGTCCCCTCAAAACCACTCGGCAGTTGTCGCCTTTGTGCTCAATATCATGTCATCAGAGAGCATCGCAGACCATCGCCGCTGGTAAGTATGGATATCTCATTGAGGTGTACATTTGTGGTGAAGAAAGTTTCTGATTTTGGTTGATCGATTTCGAAAAAAAAGATGTTTCAACCATGAATTTCTAAGTGGAGGCATTATTTCTTTATTCAGTTGACCATGGTGAAATTAGAATTTAGGGTTTGAGCTTTATGTTCGGTATATAAAGTGAACGGTTTAATTAAATATTATTATTTAAACTTCACCGTGAAGTAACACGCAAACACACCTACAAACGACATCAAACCGAGATGAAAACGGAAATCCTAGCATAAATCGTCATTTCGGACACGATGGAATAGGTATCGTCAAATTCGGAGATCGTTTATGAAAATTCCTTTATAAACCATATATGTCAAGTGACACGCTTTTAAGTTGTGTACGATCAAAAAATAATTCCAATTAACTTGAAATTTGAAAACTTACAATTATAAATCATTACGAATGTAATAAAATTAATTTCACAAAAAACGAAGTTTGTTAGATAATTAATTATTCTTAATTTCCAATTTAATTCAGCAAAACAATTAAATAAAAAAATAGGCGTTTACCACTCGCACGATCAAATGGTAAATCCGATGGATGAAAAAATCGAAATCTTACAACAATTTAATATTATGGTACAAATGAAACTAATTTCATCAAAAACCGAGGCCATTTGCAAATTGGCCTTTCATAAGGCTTATATAATATAAATAAAATATTAATTAAAATACAAAACAATTAAATTAAATAATAATATATTATTATTATTGTAAATATCCGAAAGGAAATATATAAATAGCTTCAAATATAAACAAGTATGGATTATACAAGTCAATATCAACATTCCGAGTGAAACGATATTCAATTTATATAAAATCATTAACATTTTATTTGACCAACGTTATTGTTTATTAATTAAATCCATATCATCCATTTTAAAATTTGATTTTGGCATAACTAACAATCTAAAACATGAAATATCGATTTTCCTCTTTCATATGAAAATTAAAATCAAATAGATTCGAAAGTTTCTTATTTCACTGAATTCCGACTTATATCAGATCATTTATATTCAATTAAAATTAAAAACTCCATATTATGAACTACTGTGACGTTACGAGCTCGTTTTATTATTAAATATAAAGTTAATGTTCAAACTTCGTTTTAATGAACGAATTCAATATTGAAATATTTATATTTCTAAAATAATATTTAAAACGGATTCAAATATTCAAATTCAAATGAACAAAAAATCTAGATCATTACATGTTTTAGTTATAAAAAAATTTTAAAAGAAATTTAAATGCCCAGATGCATACCCCAAAAAAGGGATAAAACTATAAACATGATATGCACCTATGTTTGTATCAATGACATGGTATATAGTTACAGACATAATTTATAAAAGGTTAACTAAGACACACATATACATTCACAATATATTGTTTGAAACTGCAAATTAAATTGCAGTTTTAGGTTTCTGAGTTATATATGTATATATTTATATTACTTACATATTTAAGAATTAAGACAACAAATCATATTTGCAATAAAATTTTATCAATACATACATATACTTATACATATATACATATATATTTATATATACATATACATATATATATGTGTGTGTGTGTATATATGTATATATTTACATGCAAACAATTTTAGATCCATGCAGCTACTTTTAAAATATTTGGTATCCTCATAAAATCAAAACAAGTAGTACTTGTTTTAATTTTATTAACTTATTTCCAACATGTTTTATATAAACAACAACACTTATTATATGCACATATATCCATAATTCTATAACCTACCATTTAATGTAAAGGATCAACACATCAAAATGCCCCCTGACTGCCTGGTATGCATCTATGTGACATACAAATATATATGCACATTTTAATATGAATAAATCATTCACTTATGCAACAATATTATGAGTAACCCATTCTTTGAATATGTACCAACTAATAACAAGATCAATTAATATGCGTTTATATGTAAATATTATAAAAGCAGAAAGCAATTCACACTTGCTTGAGCTAATGTACAACATGCATATAATTTTAAATTCTAAATTGAAAATTGAAACAATCCATTACATGTTAAAACAGGATTTTGTATCATATACAATCATTTTAGTTTCACAAAAGCGAAAACAGGCTACTGCAAATTAAAATTTCATTTTGAGGATTTATCAAACTAGGTTTAATTTCAGGCTAGCCCCAAAAAAAAAGATACATATAACCTATGTTGTTGTCTATGGATTTATGCCCTACTTATGGATGACTCTTCAGTTCAAAGATAGCGGCAGATATTTACTAACTCAATACATTTATATATATTGCTACTATCCTGAATCATATTGCTTATTAGAAGCATTTAAGAAATACATTTGTGCAAGTGCAAGTATATATATATATATATATATATGTGTGTGTGTGTGTGTGTGTGTGTGTGTGTGTGTGTGTGTGTGTGTGTTCAATAGATTATAGTTCTAAACGCATACATCATAGTATGCTGACTTGTACCCTTATCCCTACCAGAGCAGATGTATAATGAATCAGGTGACAACTCACTTACTCTAGCGGAAAAATCAAGATGATACCTATGCGTGTCATTTTGTATACATATTTAATCTTGTATAAGTATCTAGGCATATAAATCATATTTATTACCCAACTTATTGTCCAGATGCAAATAGCAAAAGGGTCTAGCCATGTCCGGTTTTATATATATACCAGTACAGAGGCATGTGCGATGGACTTGTGCATAGCTAAATGTGACCACTGCTGGAAATGAACTGAACTATGGATTGTTCCTATGTTATTTGTATATTTATTAATTTGAATGCATGTAATTGCAATGTATATGAAGACAACACAATGTATTTGAAAAATGCTGAGTAAACCCGACGAGCTACAATTCATAATGGATATAAATAATTTCACATTTGCATGTCTACTACTGTTTTGGAGGAAAGAGCAATCAAAATCCAATAACACATCATGTCTCATTTGAAAGCAGCAAAATATAAATATATAGACAATAATGGAAAAAGAAAGCACGTATCTTTATTTTTTTTAACCTATAAATCTTCCGTATACATCAAAAATGTGCTATGTTTTACGATATGAACTATCACTGTTTATAACGATATTAATACACGCCAGTATAATTAAATGAAGAATATGAGTCTAGTAGACACTGTGCAAGGCCCTGACATATTGTTTTAATGATGTTAATATGGCAAGAAGAAAAAATCCGCTCATCAAAGCAGTTGTGCAAAAGTGGCAACACCTAAAGATCTATACAAGCATATCCCCTCAAAATGGTTAACACAAATTGTAGATCCATTTCAGATTTGGATTGCAACATCCAAGCCTGACATATGAAAAAAATATACCATTTAGCATTGTTGGCTAGCTTTTTGACCAAGCCATCAAGACTCATACACAAGTCCAATACGAAGTCTCGCTCCTTGAGCCCTCCAAATCCGTTCGTTTCCACCCTGCTGTCCTCGTCTCATGGTGCTACTACCATGACCCCGCTCGTGGTGCCTTATCGTGACCCGATCCGTCCACGCTTGCTCTCCACGATCTGGTCCCAGAAGCCAAAATATGAAGGGTAGGAATAAGTCTACCATGATCCGCAAATGCAGGATCTAACGACACCCATCCATAACGACCATATTGACTATTTATCCATCAAGCCATGAACCAGTCCGAGATCCTCGGGATTTCTGCCATGTGTGACTACAAACCGATTGCAGATATCAGCTATAAATAGCTCCGTACTTGGCATTTTTTGGGATCTTTTGGCAGTTCTTAGTGTTGTTTTCACCATTATTGTCTTGTCATTATTCCTAATCAGAATTACTTCGAAATTATTGAGAGAATCATTATTGTAAGAGTGAGATTGAGCAAAATATTTGACTGTACTAGCATTCAACGTTTAATCAAAGACGTATAAAGTGGACGTAGGCTCGTTAACGCTGAACCACTATAAACTTTACATGTTCTCTGCATTTTCTTCATTTTCTAGATATAATTCTCTACAAATCTGAACAATTTGGGTGCTAGAGCCAAATTTTTGTGCTTTCACTGAGAAAAAGTATAAGCATATTGGATTGTTGCTCAATTGTTTGGATATTCAAATCTGAAGAAAACAGTCCAAAACCTCACCGTTTCGATTTTTGAAGATTTCAGCAAAGCCCAGATGTAACACCCCACGTCCATTAATGTCACTCGCAAAGGGAATGCATTAACTTCCATGGAGCATTTTAAGTGAATATGGAACAGAAAATCACAACAAGATAGATATAAAGCAGTACTTGAAAATTTAAAACTTTATTTATTGCAGCAGAAGGTAAATATGTTTGGTTACATCACCAGAAACCATAAACCAAAGTCAAGTACATATTATCCATCTTGATAAAACAAAGTACATAATCCCACTACTACAAATAGCCATAAAGAAAATGATAGACTGAACTTTACTTCAGCAATCCAAATCCAAGTGCTCCCAAAGAGATCCCAATCAAGCTCCACTAGTACTAGTCCCACACTTAGAACCATGGGGGGAGGGGGGAAGGAAGAAAAGAGGTGGAAACAAAGGGGGTCAGACATAAAGTCTGGCAAGTCCGATAACTCTAATAACATAATTATTAAAGCAATATGATAAGATATAAGCTGGAGAATAAGGGAATGTCTGTGTGAACCATATGGGTATGTCAACGCAATCAAGAGAAATAGAGATAACGTTAATGGCGCTTCCTAATCAATATAGGATAATTACCGTACTCTACCGTACTGTACCATACTGTACTGTACTAACAATAACTGCACCACTACTAGTCACCCTAGAAATTTGATCCCTCTTGGCTAAATAGAACGATGATAGCTTTGTGTACTACTAGATGTACCCACTATCCTCCATGTTTGACTGTATATCTCTAGTTGCTATCAAAGGTACCCAGCATGTAGCTATCCCCACTTGATGTACCCCTTCAATAAGTAATAATGGTAATTCCATGTACTCCTAGCTGATGTCATAGGTGCCACCTGCTCCTATCTCCACTAGGTGTACCCCCTTAATAAGTATTAATAATAGTGGTAGCTTCGTGTACCCCTAGCTGACTACATAGGTGTCATCTGCTCCTATCTCCACTAGGTGTACCCACTACCCTACCCCATTCGATCGGCTCCCTAACTCGTACATACTCGTGCAGGTCCCACAGTGGGGTGTATCACTCCCTAATATGGCAACCTTATACCACGCAAGGAATGCACGGCTTATAACTACACGATGCAACAATGTCTTACCTACCATCCCGGAGACACGCACGCACGTGACCCCGTTGGACTTGCGTTGCCACCGCTAACCCGTTTTGGCCTCTAACAATCAGACCCAGTCGGCGTGTCCCGTCCCCGACTTGGATCGAGCTCACAAAGATACTTAATGGGCTACTGGACTGAAAAGGGCACCCCAAGCTTGACACAAGCTTTCCACCTAGGCTTGGTCCCCTCTAGTAGATCCACCTTAACCCCCTTCATGTCCACTTACATGTTTTAAATTTGGTTCAGGGTTTCTATTAGTAATTCCACATGCCACCCAAGGCACCCACTTATCCCCTATGTTCCACTTACATGTTTTACCTTGGTTAAGTGCTACTAATCATATTTCTTCATGTCACCCAAGGCACACACTTAACCCCCATGTCCCACCACATGTTTTACTTTGGTTAAGTGATTCTTAATTTATTACTACCGTAACCCCTGTAGGACCTCTCATATTAGACTAGAATTTGTGGCTGTTGGATTTGTCGGGCGGGTCCGGGCAGTCTTACACCACAAACGAGCCTAACCTCGTGTCCATACAATTGTTATGCATTTAGTTTGGGCCTTTTACCTCTCATATTGGGCTACTATTTGTGGCTGCTGGATTTGCCGGGCGGGTCCAGGCAGTCTTACACCACAAATGAGTCCAACCTCGTGTCTTAGGCAATTAATTATACATAATTAATTTTCCCCAAATTTGAATTACTTTCCCTATTTTAATTTCCATATTTATTTATGTCCATAATTTATCACCTAAATTATGCACATCTATTTATGATATATAAATTATACCAATTTCATCACTAATTAATTTTATTCCTTAAAATTAATTACATGCCTTTTTAGGCCATTACATGCCAAATTCACAATATGTGTGTATCCACTATTATCCCCATCGTACCCCCGTCATTCGTTCGCTTAACATGACATATACATATTAGACTAGCAAATAGTCTAATACTTAAAAAAAAGGGAATAAACGTCATAATGTCACATACACACAAAAATAGATCTAATTTGCATCTAACTTGCAATTAAGAATTACAACATACTTGCATAGTCTTTGTATTATCAATGATCCAAAAATCATGGATCTAAAAGGTGTGAACTTGAATGTATGAACATAGTTTTACACCTAACTAGCCTAGGTAATTATCACAAACTTACGTAAACTATGTACGTTGTCAACCTAAACATAAAGATATCATCTTGCATAACTATGGATCCAATAAAAGGTGTTAACCTGAGTAAACTATGGATCCGCAAAAAGGTGTAAACTTGCATAACTATGCATGTCATAGTTTCAACATAAAAATGTCAACTTGAATATGGATCTAAACTTTAAAGGTGTGTACTTGTATATATGTGAATCCAATTATCACTTAAACTTGCAAATGAACATAATACTTATACGAACTAGCATATTTTCCACATCCATATTCGCATAAAAACTAATGTTATTAACCTAGGTCATTGGATTATAAGAATGGATTCATTGACACAAGTTAACATCATGAACTATTAGCATATATTTTAGATCCAAACTTACATAACATCATATAACTCGCATACAACTTGCATGATCCTATTAACTTGCATAACATCATATGTACAACTTGCGTAATCATATTAACTTGCATAACATCATATGTGCAACTTGCATAATCATATTAACTTGCATAACATCATATATGAAACTTGCACAATCATATTAACTGGCATAACATCATATATGAAACTTGCATAATCATATTAACTTGCATAATCATATTAATCTTGCATAACATCATACATGAAACTTGCATAACATCATATATAAAATTTTCGTAACATCGTATAATATGAATCAAGTTAACATACATGATTAAACATATGAATTAGATTCACAACCACAACTTATAATCCAACGTATATCACATCATAATTAATTTAGTAATTATATTGTTAAAGTGATCGAACTCACAACTCAAGAGCGGTCTTGAGTTCTGAATTCTGATTTCTGAAGTTGTATTAGCTCTCCTTTAAAGAAGATTTGTTGTTAGGGTTGAATAGAACTGATTTGATTTGCTGTTCTTCCTCTCTAATTGGTGGCGGCTGCTCTAGGGTTCAAGACGACAGCATGACGGCCATAGTTTTAGTTTTAATTTTGATTTAGGCTTTGAGTCTATGGGTCTTTTTATAGAGTTTTGAATTTATTTACCGCCGTCAGATCACTCTAGAATCCATCTAGGCCTTAGAAACCAAGTAATGTTGTCAACAGACCAACCAGAAATCACCACTTAAGCCCTAAAACATAAAATTTCGTCATAGACCATTTAGGCCGACGGGACCAATTCCAAACCTCCTGAGTCGACCCTGGGGTCGACCCAGCGAGTCTCGGTCGATCGTCCCAGCGGATCTCGGGTCGACCCATAAAATAGGTTGGTTTGGTGTTTTGCCTTCCCGCTTCCGCTGTTTTGAATTTTTTTCTTAAATTTTAGGTTGAATTTTATTTTTATAAATATATCTATATATATTTCTATCTTCCTAATTAACCATTTTCACACTAAACTACTTTTTGAACCGCGTTCACACTAAGCAGCTTTTTAGCCATTCCCCTAAAACAAAAATATGGCGTTGGTGAGGATCGAACTCTGTACCTCTTGTATGCAAGTCACATGTTCCAACCAAATGAGCTACTTAGTCTTTTGCTTACAAACCTTAGAACAATGCTAAACATTTATTCTTTAATTTAGTTAATTCAATTATTCAAAAATCCGGGGTGTTACATTCTCCCTTCCTTAAAGGATTTCGCCCTCGAAATCTCCAAGTTAAGGAGAATGCATATCCTAACATCCAAACAACCATCTTCTCAACCATCAAACAAAGGCATCCATTGTCCTTATAGAATTTCTAATGTTGTATGACCATATGCAAAAAGTGCATGTATATGTTCCTTATCTAATGCAAAATCAGGCGGTCTACTGATTCAGTTGACCTCCTTAATGCAAACCATGACAGTGCCATGCATCCATTATGTATGCGAAAAAACCCTATCGATACGTACTATTTCTACATGTGTGCACAACCATTCACCAAAATGCAACATCCATATGATAGCACAACCATTATACATCCATTAGCTTAAATATGCACACACATTTATATGCAATATGCAATATGAAGTGACTGAGCCGATCTAGTGCCTAAAGTGTGTGTATATGCATCCACGAGCAACCACTAGCAAACAGTTGCGTCCAATGCATCTATCATACATAACATGTCTCAAACACATGTTTCAATCATAGGACTACCCTATCTAAAAGTCAAAGGTAATAACGAGAGGACATACTAAAGATAAGATAAGTATAAGGTAAGCGATAAAGGAGAAATTAAAAGACATAACCTCAAAAAGAAAAGCATATAATGAACGCATCTTCTCTTCCGTCTCCCAAGTAGTGTTGCTTTCATCATCTCCCCATTGCACTTTGACTAGCTTGACCTCTTGATTCCCCAACTTCTTAACCTTCGACCCAAGAATGCACGTAGGAGCTCGCCGAATCATCGCATCACGCTCTATCTCCACCTCTCTAAGCAAGCTCGGATCTACCACTTCCGCGGTCTCGTGCAAGCACTTCCTCAGATGTGACACATGGAATACATCGTGTACGCCACTAAGTCTCTCGGGCAACTCCTCTCTATACGCCATTTGCCCAATCCTCTCCTTAATAGGTAACGGCCCTACGAACCTTGGTGCTAACTTCCCAATGGAGCCAAAGCGAATGTCGTTCCGTAATGGAGACACCTTGACAAAGACCATGCCCCCAATATCAAACTCAAGATCTATCCTCCTCTTGTCCGCATAAGATTTCTGCCTATCTTGCGCCGTCTTCATCCTCCTTCGAATCAAATTGATCTTTTCCGAAGTCTCTCTAATCATAACGGGCCCAAGTAAGATCTTATCTGTAGACTCCCACCAACATGTAGGCAAACGACACGACCGTCCATAAAGAGCCTCGAATGGTGCCATGCCAATGCTAGACTGAAAGCTGTTATTATATGCGAACTCCACCAATGGAAGATGTTCCTCCCATGTACCTCCGAAATCTAAGACACACAACCTCAACAGGTCCTCTACAATACGATTCACCCTCTCGGTCTGGCCATCCATCTGAGGATGATATGCGGTGCTCAAACATAGCTAAGTCCCTACCGCCTCTTGAAAGATCTTCCAAAATTCTCTAGTAAAGATAGGATCGCGGTCGCTCTCTATGATAGAAGGAACACCGTTCAAACAAACTATTTCTCGAATGTATATGGAGGCTAACCATGGAGCAGTCCTCTTACTCTTCACAGGAATGAAATGGGCGCTCTTAGTAAGTCTATCTACCACGACCCAAATCCCCGTGTTACCCTTCCTCGATCTTGGTAATCCGTCAACAAAATCCATCGAGACACTTTCCCACTTCCATTGTGGACCTCCAATGGGTGTAGTAATCCACCGGGCTTCTTTTGCTCTGCCTTTACTTGTTGGCACCCCAAGCATCTAGCGACAAACTCTGCCATGTCCTTCTTCATGCCAGCCCAAAAGTAAACTCGTCTCATGTCCAAGTACATCTTGTCCCATCTAGGATGGATGGTCATCTTCGAACGATGTGCATCATCAAGAATGGTCTTCCTTAGGTCCTCGTCTTTTGGTACACAAAGCTTACCATCCCTACGTAACCAACCCTTATCATCTAGGGTATACCTACGGAGATGGCTTGATTACTCCCCTCCTTTGAGCTTCTCTACTAACTCAACCAACTGTGGGTCATCTCGCCGTGCCTCACCAATCCATCCCAAAAGCGTAGGTCTGACTTCCAAGGATGCTAGCAAACCTGGTACAAAGTCAACGGAAGGTTTAAAGTCAAACATAGAGATGAACTCTAAGCTTCGCCGCTCAACAAACAATGGACTCAAGGACAACCTTTTTCTACTTAAGGCGTCTTCCACCATGTTACCCTTGCCAGGGGTATATGCTATCTCGAAATCGTAGGATGTTAAGAATTCCATCCACCTTTGCTGGCTTAAGTTCAAGTCCTTCTGAGAGAATAAGTATTTAGCGATTTATGGTCAGTGAATAATTCGAATTTCTCGCCAAGAAGATAATGACGCCAAGACTTAAGCGCATAGACAATATCGGCCAATGCTAGGTCATGTGTAGTGTAATTCCTCTCATGGACTTTCAACTATCTTCCACTATAACATATCACCCTTCCCTAGAGACCACATGCCCTAAAATCCTCACTTCTTTCCTCAAAAAATGATATTTTGGAGAACTTAGCTTTAAGCTGTTGCACTTGTAGGGTCCCTAAGCTTTCCCTAAGATGTAGGGCATGCTCTTCTCTGCTTCTAGAGAAAACCGAGATATTATCCCATGCAAAATCGTCACAACTATCCACCTCTCACACAGACAATCCTAGTCGAACTCGACATCCCCCAAGTGCAAGCCCAAAGGCCTAAACTAATATCAGACCAACACCCAAGGGATACCTCCTTCGAATTCAGATGACCTACGTGAGATGATACTAGTAAGACAGCCAACCAATTGAGCACTTGACCGACTTTGGCTGTCCTTTCCAGTCTTTCTCCAAAACCACCGCTGATCACATAATTGGCTTTGCTTAATCTATTAAGAACGTACGAAAACTTATTTCGTGCCTCTGGGTAAACCCCGCACTTTATCAAAGACGTCTCCATACTCACTAACCACACAAACAGACTCCCAATCATCGTTGGATGCGTCAGAAGATTCTAGACAGCTAAGCATCACTGAACCCCTAGGGTCACAAGAAATATGAGTGTCTTTCCATAACGAATCAATAGTCTAACTACCCTCCTTTCACAATCTAGGATGGCACCCCGCCTAGCTAGCCAATCCACCCCTAGAATCAAACTATAGCCCGTGAAACCAAGGACGAAGGCGTTGCATTCAAATCCAACACCCAAGATAGACACTCTCAAATCCCGACAAACCATTGAAGGATGAGCCGAACCACCAACATGATTTGAGACTAGGATGGGATCCTTTACAAGACTAGTATTTAGGTCCAGTGTTTCAACTAACGAAGCTGATACTAATGAGTATGAAGCACCAGAATCAAACAAAGTTCAAACGGGATGATAAAGAAAACAAAATTTCAATCCTAGACAGTCCTACCCCCATTAGGTATACCAGCCGTGAAGGAATACAACTACTCTCCAGAAGATCCCGTACTTTGTCCTTGCCTCTTTGGACAATCCTAAGGTGTCCTATTTCTCCAAAACAACTAGCCTTCTTCTTCACATTCTCCATTCGTGACCTCCCACCAAGATGAGGTTTCATCCTTCATTAACCAAACAGCTATTTGAACCTTCCTCCCGTCGTCTATCTTAAAGGTACCAACAAGCCCTCCACTTCCTTGGACTAACTTCTAGCCCGACAAACGTCGAAGTCCCTTGAAGTGGTTTTCCGTCCTTCGTACGGAAGACCTTATTTATCTTAGAAAAAGCATCTATACGCGGAGGGGGGGGGGGGAACTCAAAAAGAGAAAGAGGAAGAGATTCAAAATGGAGAATTGAATGGAGAATCGAAGGAAGGAAATATGGCTCTTGGGGATTATGTTCTTAAAATAAACCTTTCTTTCAAAAATACTCTTCTACAAACATAATTTTGAAAGTATTCTTTATAAAAATGCTTTTAAAAAATAGTTTTTCAAAATATCTTATCTGTTCTGGTGACCTTCAGCTCTGATACCACGTGTAACACCCAACGTCCATTAATGTCACTCGCAAAGGGAATGCATTAACTTCCATGGAGCATTTTAAGTGAATATAGAACAAAAAATGACAACAAGACATATATAAAGAAATACTTGAAAATTAAAAACATTATTTATTGTAGCAGAAGGTAAATATGTTTGGTTGCATCATCAGAAACCATAAACCAAAGTCAAGTACATAAAATCCATCTTGATAAAACAAAATACATAATCCCACTACTATAAATAGCCATAAAGAAAATGATAGGCTGAACTTTACTTCAGCAATCCAAATCCATGTGCTCCCAAATAGATCCCAATCAAGCTCCACTAGTACCAGTCCCACCCTTAGAACCTGGGGGGGGGGGGGAAGAAGAAAAGAGGTGGAAACAAAGGGGGTCAGACATAAAGTCTGGTGAGTACGATAACTCTAACCACATAATTATTAAAGCAATATGATAAGATATAAGCTGGAGAATAAGGTAATGACTATGTGAACCACATGGGTATGGCAAGGCAATCAAGAGA
This sequence comes from Allium sativum, assembly GCA_030737875.1. NCBI lineage: Eukaryota > Viridiplantae > Streptophyta > Magnoliopsida > Asparagales > Amaryllidaceae > Allium > Allium sativum. The sequence continues at coordinate 699,372,440 of CM060924.1, read as the reverse complement.
AATAGAGATAACTTTAATGGCGCTTCCTAATCAATATAGGATAATTACTATACTCTACCGTACTGTACTGTACTAACACTAACTGCACCCCTACTAGTCACCCAAGAAATTTGATCCCTCTTGGCTAAATAGAATGATGATAGCTTTGTGTATTACTAGATGTACCCACTATCCTCTATGTTTGACTGTATATCTCTAGTTGTTATCATAGGTACCCAGCGTGTACCTATCCCTACTAGATGTACCCCTTCAATAAGTAATAATGGTAATTCCATGTACTCCTAGCTGACGTGATAGGTACCGCCTGTTCCTATCTCCACTAGGTGTACCCCCTTAATAATTATTAATAATAGTGGTAGCTTTGTGTACCCCTAGCTGACTACATAGGTGCCGTCTACTCCTATCTCCACTAGGTGTACCCACAACCCTGCCCCATTCGATCGCCTCTCTAACTCGTAGATACCCGTGCAGGTCCCACAGTGGGGTGTATCACTCCCTAATATGGCAACCTTATACCACGCAAGGAATGCACGGCTTATAACTACACGATGCAACAACGTCTTACCTACCAGCCCGGAACCCGCACGCACGTGACCCCATTGGACTTGCGTTGCCACCGCTAAACCGTTTTGGCCTCTAACAATCAAACCCAGTAGGCGTGTCCTGTCCTCGACTTGGGTCGAGCACACAAAGATACTTAATGGGCTACTGGACTGAAAAGGCCCCCCATGCTTGATACAGGCTTTCCACCTAGGCTTGGTCCTCTGTAGTACATCCCACTTAACCCCATTCATGTCCACTTACATGTTGTAAATTTGGTTAAGGGTTTCTATTATAATTCCACATGCCACCCAAGGCACCCACTTAGCCCCTATGCCCCACTTACATGTTTTACCTTGGTTAAGTGTTACTAATCGTATTTCCTCATGCCACCCAAGGCACACACTTAACCCCCATGTCCCACCACATGTTTTACTTTGATTAAGTGTTTCTTAATTTATTACTACCGTAACCCCTGTAGGATCTCTCACATTAGACTGGCATTTGTGGCTGTTGGATTTGCCGGGCGAGCCGGGCAGTCTTACACCACAAACGAGCCTAACCTCATGTCCATACAATTGTTACGCATTTAGTTTGGGCCTTTGACCTCTCACATTGGGCTACCATTTGTGGCTGCTGGATTTGCCGGGCGGGTCCGGGCAGTCTTACACCATAAATGAGTCCAACCTCGTGTCTTAGGCAATTAATTATACATAATTAATTTTCCCTATTCAAATTTCCATATTTATTTATGTCCATAATTTATCACCTAAATTATGCTCATCTGTTTATAGTATATAAATTATACCAATTTCATCACTAATTAATTTTATTCCTTAAAATTAATTACATGCCTTTTTAGGCCATTACACGCCAAATTCACAATATGTGTGTATCCACTATTATCCCCATTGTACCCCCGTCATTCGCTCGCTTAACATGACATATACATATTAGACTAGCAAATAGTCTAATACTTAAAAAAAGGGAATAAACGTCACAAAGTCACATATGCACAATAATAGATCTAATTTGCATCTAACTTGCAATTAAGAATTACAACATACCTGTATAGTCATTGTATTATCAAGGATCCAAAAATCATAGATCTAAAAGGTGTGAACTTGCGTGTATGAACATAGTTTTACACCCAACTTGTAACACCCCACCTCCGCTAGGATCACTCCTTAGAATGTACTAGCTTTGGAGGGGCGTTATTGTGAAGGTAAACATGCACAGAGATATATAAAAATAAATATAAGTAAAGCAGCGGTAGCAGATAAAAAAACCCATCATCATCATCTCAGAAAAACCAACATAGTCAAGTACATAATATCAAAATGTCATGATCCAAAATACAACATAAGTCTAGATACGTGATAACAAAATACATGGTAAAACATCAGTACTAATCCCCAGAAATAAAAGATAAGCCACAGCTAGCTCGGATCCATACATGAGCTATCCAATAAGCAAGCCAAAGATCCACTAAGCAGATGTAACCCCTCCCTGAGAACCTGTGGGGGAGGGGAAAACGGAAGAAAAGAAGCGAAAGAAAATAGGTCAGTCAAAAAGACTGGTAAGCCCTACTACGATCAATCTATAAACTAATAAAGTTAACAGCATGATGGAAACTGAGATGAACATACTGGCAATAGATAAAGGTGACATCACATAGACGAGATTAAACTTTGCACCACATTGTACTAGCAAACCCACAAAACAGATCTTGATCCCTTAGCCCAAACTTTGGCCCAATAACATGAAGTGACCTTAGTATAAGGTCCAGCCCAACGGTCTAGTCGATCGGCTCCCTATAAACCTAACACGTCAAGTGTTGGTGTCCATACGGCCCACATGGATGTAGTCATACTGCGCTGGGTCCACCTTTGGGTGTATCAAGCCCTCGGGTGTCAACCCCAGACACCTAAGCAATAATGCACAGTCTAAATCTACTGGTACCCGTGCCTCGAGTTTGTCCAACATCGGACTACGTGCACTTCCGTAGCCCGCCGGACCCGCACCGCTGTACCACTCAGCCGTCGCTTTGGTCGCTTACATCAGTCCAGTAATCGTGCCCCGCCCTAGCCTAGCCTCTAGGGTTGTGAATGATACCAAACTGGGATTACTGCTGGAACAGACCACGTTGCTAGCGTTTCTAAGAGGGTTAAGTGTGGTTTTAACCCCTCACTAATCCTGGATTAAATTAGTTAAGTGTAACCACTTAACCCCATCTAATCCTCGCATCCCCATTATTGGTTAAGTATTAGTGGGCCATGACTTAACCCTAATCATGAGGCATTAATTACTTAACGCACCCCAACCTCTCACATTAGACATCCGTGGTTACCTGGGAAGATTTACACCACGTCTAGTTCTAACCTCGGGTCTCATGGTGCAACATGACCAACTACTCACATTAGACCCCACGTTGTGGTTACCTGGGAAGATTTACACCACAACTAGGTCTAACCTCGAGTTGGCCATATCATGTTATCTAATGTCATGTCCACTTTAGAACATATTTACAAGTTAACATATACTTGGGTAGACCTAACTTAATAGGTAAATTCCCAAGGGGTAGACCTAACTTAATAGGTAAATTCCCAATCTTTTAGTTTCATGTATTTTTAAGTTTACACAAACCCTCCCAACGTCATTATCTCGCTTACATATTCGTCATAACGCATAAGGGCATAAAAGGTAACTTGGCATAACATACATGATGAACTTCACATATCATAATAAACATGCATACATGTTAAACTTGCAAATCATGTCATAGTGAACTCGCATAAACATGCATAGCTTATTAAATATGCATAACATGGTAAGGTGAACTTGCATAAGGATGCATAATCCATTAAACTTGCATAACATGGTAAGGTGAACTTGCATAAGCATGCATAATCCATTAAACTTGCATAACATGGTAAGATGAACTTGCATAAGCATGCATAATCCATTAAACTTGCATAACATGGTAAGGTGAACTTGCATAAACATGCATAACCCATGAAACATGTAGAACATGGCATAATAAACTCGCATAAGCATGCATAACTTGTGAAACATGTAAAACATGGCATAGTAATCTCGCATAAGCATGCATAACTTATGAAACATGTAAAACATGGCATAGTGAGTTCGCATAAGCATGCATAATCAAAAAAAACTCACATAAATCTCAACTTTCACCACATATTAACTTTAGAGTTTGTAAAGTGAAGGTAAGAGGGCTTACTAATATAAACAAGTCACAAATCCACCAAATAAGATGAAGAAACCCTTTTAAAACCCAAAACAAAGCTTCAAATAAGAAAACCCTTTTGCAAAATCCCAAAATCACAATCTTAGCAAATCAAACTTGCAACTTAATGAAGTATGCAAGTTATTAAGCATTCATACAACATAGAAAAAGGTTGTATGATCATCATATCTTCATAGGATTAAACTTTGAGGAAGGTGGAGGCTAGTGATTTTTAGGTGGAGGCCATTTGAGGATTCAAATTGACATAGTTTAGTTGCTAGATTGATTAATGAGGCTTTAGGGTAGGATTAGGGGTATATTTATAGAAGATTAGAGTGTTTTTAGCCCTAGGATTAACCCTAGATTAGTTTAGGCCCGTCAGATCTCGGAACTCTCCAGAACCAAGCCACAAGACCAAACCCAAATCAGAAATGGTGCACCAGGCTAAACTGCCCGGGAACCCCCTGTCGACAGGGCAGTCGACACCCTGGGGGCCCTGTCGACATGCCTGTCGACATGGGGCCCCTGGAGGGAATTTTCCCGCCTGACCCCGATTAGCCCTAATCCCTGCTTTTAATTCGAAATTTAAATCTGTTTTTAGCATAGGAATTTCTGAAAACTTCAATGGGCCTTAACCGGGTCATACGGACTCCGATTTTCGAAAACTCGGACTCTATTTCGCGTATTTTTCCGAGACGAACGCAATGGCATAGCCCGTTTCACCTGATTCTGATTTTTGAATTTAATTCTGCCTCGATTTATGTTATAACAGTTTATTGAAAATACGGGTTGTTACATTCTCCCCTCCTTAAAGGATTTCGTCCCCGAAATCTTCAAGTTAGGAAGAACATATCCTACCATCCAACATCCATCTACTCAAAACATCATCCACGAGCAACCATTGTCCTTAAAAGATTCTAAATGCTATATGAACATATGCAAAAGTGTGTGTATATGTACTTATCTAATGCAAAGATCAATGCAAAATATGTTAGTGAAATGTATCCATATGTATGCAAATCCCTAACATAATGTATAATATCTACATGCGTGCTCAATCATACATCCATATGCAACATCCATGTGATTGCATACAAATTTCATTCAAGAATAAGCATAAGCACTCATGCACATGCAATATGAGGAGTGTGTGAGCCGATCTAGTGCCTAATGTGTATCATGCATCCACGAGTAACCACTTGCAAACACTTGCAACCACTCGCAACCATCAAACATAACATGTTTCAAACACATGTTTCATCCAAAGGGTTTCTACCTAAGGTTCTCATGACACGATTTGAACGATGACTAGATAAACATGGATAGCAAAGAGGAAGATATGCTAAAAAAAGAAAAGAGATTGAGAGTGTACCCTCAAAAAGGAATGGATAAAGCCCACGCATCTTCTCCTCGGTTTCCCAAGTTGCGTCTTCTTCGGCTTCACCCCATTGAACTTTCACCAATCTGACCTCACGATTCCTTAGCTTCTTGGTCTCTGTCCCCAAGATACGAATCGGAGCTCTCCTTAAAGTTGCTTCTTTCTCTACTTCCACGTCCTCAAGAACGCTAGGTTCAACCACCTCAGCGGACTCATGCAGGCACTTTCGGAGATGCGAAACATGAAAGACATTATGCACTCCGGACAACTTTTCGGGCAATTGCACTTTATAAGCCATCTTCCCAATAGCTCCAAACCGGACCACATTCCGTAAAGGAGAAACCTTTACGAAAACCTTGTCCCCAACCTCAAACTCCAAATCGGATCTCCGCTTATCAGCATAGGATTTCTGCCGGTCTTGGGCCGCTTTCATCCGTCTTCTAATCAACTCGACCTTCTCGGATGTATCCCTAATCATGTCGGGTCCAAGTATAAGCTTATCCGTGGACTCCCACCAACATGTAGGTGACTTGCACGGCCTCCCATATAAAGCCTCAAATGGTGCCATCCCTATGCTCGCCTGATAACTGTTATTATATGCAAACTCAACAAGAGGAAGATGGTCTTCCCAAGCACCACCAAAATCCAGAATGCAAAGCCTCAACAAGTCCTCAAGTACCCTATTCACCCTTTCTGTTTGGCCGTCTGTTTGCGGGTGATAGGCCGTACTCAGGTTCAGTCTCGTGCCCATAGCTTCCTGTAAACTGTTCCAGAACTGACTAGTAAAGATGGGGTCTCGGTCACTGACTATGCTGGAAGGGATTCCATGTAGTCGCACTATCTCACGAAGATATACTGATGTTAGTCCAGATGCGGTCCTTTTGCTCTTCACTGGGATAAAATGAGCACTCTTCGTAAGTCTATCTACAATGACCCATATGCTCGTATTCCCCTTCCTGGACCTTGGAAGCCCATCAATAAAGTCCATAGAAATGCTCTCCCACTTCCATAGCGGGACCTCTAGCGGATGTAATAGCCCACCGGGCTTCTTCGACTCAGCTTTTACTCTCTGACAAATAACACATCTCGAGACAAACTCCGCCACATCCTTCTTCATTCCAGGCCAGAAGAAAACGCGCTTCATGTCCTTATACATCTTATCACCACCTGGATGTATAGTCATCTTGGAGCGATGTGCTTCCTCAAGAACTTTCCTCACCAAGTCTTCCACCATCGGAACACAAAGCCTTCCGTCTCTCCTCAGCCAACCCTTATCGTCTATAGAATATCGAGCAAGGTGACTAGATGTCTTCCCTCGAACCAGCTTGTCCATGATCTCAATTATCTGAGGGTCTTCCTTCTGTGAAGCCCCGATTTGATCCAGAAGGGTAGGCCTGAGCTCTAGAGATGCCAAAGAACCGGTCATCGTCTCAACTGTCAAAGAAAAATCAAAGGTTGCCAAGAACTCTAAATTCTTCATCTCAACAAATAGAGGATTTAGTGTCAACCTTTTCCTACTCAACGCATCCGCTACAACATTCCCCTTGCCAGGGGTACAGGATATCTCAAAATCATAGGAAGCCAAGAATTCCATCCATCTCTGCTGCCTTAAGTTCAGATCCTTCTGCGAAAAGAGATACTTCAAAGACTTATGATCAGTATATAGCTCAAATATCTCTCCCAGAAGATAATGACGCCAAGCCTTGAGTGCATATACAATCGCTTCCAGCTCTAGATCATGGGTGGGATAATTCCTCTCATGCACCTTAAGTTGCCTCCCACCAAAACATATAACTCTGCCCTCTTACATCAGAACGGCGCCCAATCCCGTGCCACAAGCATCAGTGTACACGGTAAATATCTTACCACCGTCGGGTAAAGCTAGAACGGGTGCGGAGGTAAGGGCTCTCTTGAGTCTCTAAAAAGCAAGCTCACAATCCATATCCCAAGCAAAGACTAAGTTCTTCTTCGTCAACTTAGTAAGAGGAGCGGATATCTTCGCGAAGTCCTTGATGAACTTCCGGTAAAAACCCGCAAGACCCAGAAAGCTTCTCACCTCGGTTGCATTCCTTGGCGTCTTCCAATCCTGAACTGCAACCACCTTAGCGGGATCCACCGCCAAGCCTTGCTTGGATACGATATGCCCAAGAAATCTGACTTCCCTTCTCCAAAAGTGGCACTTGGAGAACTTGGCTTTTAACTGGTGTGCTCTGAGCGTGTCCATCACTTCTACTAGGTGCCTCGCATGCTCTTCCTCATCCTTGGAGAAGACCAGAATATCATCCACAAAGACCACGACAAACTTATTCAAGAACTCCCGAAACACCCTACTCATCAAATCCACAAAATACGCGGGTGCATTCGTCAAACCGAACGGCATAACAAGCCATTCAAAGAATCCATCTGGAGTTCTGAATGCAGTCTTGTCTATACTATCTTCAGCTACTCTGAGCTGATGAAAACCCGTAGCAAGATCAAGCTGAGAGAAAACAGAAGCACCAACAAGCTGATCAAATAGATCGTCGAAGCTCGGTAACGGGTGTCTGTTCTTCTTAGTCAGCTTATTCAATTCTCTGTAATCCACACAGAGCCGAAGAGAACCATCTGCCTTAGTTGCAAACACCACAGGCGCTCCCTATTCGGATATACTCCTTCTGATGAAGTTCTTCTCAAGCAATTCTTTCACTTGCTTGCTCAGCTCCCGTCTCTCACGCGGAGCCATATGCCGAACGGGCAAAGAAACAGGCTTAGCATTATCTACCAGATAGATGCGAAAATCAATCTCTCGTTTAGGGGGCAACCCCTTAACTTCTTCAAAAACATCTGGATAATCTCGGACCACCCTTACAGACTGAAGGGCCTCCTCTGATGAGTCGAGAGATTCTAGATAGCATAACATGACGGGATTCTTCGGATTGCATGAAATCTCTAAGGTGTTGCCCAGGCGAGTCACAAGCCTTACAACCCTATGCTCACAATCCAGAATGGCTCCATATCTAGACAGCCAATCCATGCCCAAGATCAATCCGTATCCCCTGAAACCAAGAACATACGCACTACACAAGAACTCTACGCTGAGTATAGAAATCCTCAGATCCTCACATATCATAGATAGTTGAGCAGAACCCCCAATGGGATTCGAAACACAAACGGGATCATCCACTAAGCTAGCACTAAGGTGTAAGCTATCAACAAGATCAGATGAAATAAAGCTATGTGATGCACCGGAATCAAACAAGGTACGCACTGGAAGATCAGAGATATAAACAAGGTTCTCAACAGAAACACTACCTCGCTCGGGAACTGAAGCGACATTGAGAGCATGAACTTGCCCTCCTGAAGGTCCAGCCTGTCCTTTCTTCTTTGGGCATTCTTTGCTAAAGTGCCCAGTCTCTCCACAAGAAAAGCATCCACCACTAAGCTTCCTTTTCTTCTTCCTGCAATCCTTAGCAAAGTGCCCAGCTATGCCACAGTAATTGCACTTTCCCTTGCCTTTATTGTTGCCCTTCTTGTTCTTGCCCTGATTTCCTTGACTGCTTTGACCACCTTGGTTACCTTTGCCTTGAGAATCAGCCTTCTTTGCTTGAGTATCACTCGTCTTGACTTCTTTCTTTCCATCCCCCTGAAGTAGAGCCATATTGACCAAACTCTCAAAAGTAGCTCCATGCGGAATATGTGACATCGCCAAGCCCTGTAGCGGCTCATTCAACCCTCTGGCAAATCGAAGAGCCTTCTTCTCCGGGGTGTTTAACATATCCAAACCAAAACGGGCCAGCTGATTAAACTTGTTCACATACTCCTTTACAGACATATCACCTTGCTTTAATGCAATGAACTTCTCCATTTGTAAATTCGCCTCAGCTGAAGATAGAAACTTGGTCACAAATCTAGCCCTCAAGTCGGCCCAAGTCTCAATGGGCCTCGTCCCATTGGTGACCTCCCACCAATAGGCCGCCTCATCCTTCAAAAGCCATACTGTTAATAAGATCTTCCTCTCGTCATCAATCCCAAAGATAGCAAACAAGTCCTCCGTGTCTTTCAGCCAATTCCTAGCTTCAAAAAAAGATTCCGTGCCTTGGAAATTCTTGCCTCCCATTGCCTTGAAGTCTTTACAAACCTTTGTAAACTCAATCTGAGGATGCTGAGGGGGAGGAGGAGGAAGAGGAGCCTCAGCAACGGGAGGGGGAGGAACATTAGCAACGGGAGGGGGAATATTAACTGCTGGAGGAGGGGGAGCAGGAACCACCGGAGGAGGGATATTAGGGATAGGATTCTCAACTACAGGAGGAGGAGTGGGAGTAGGGTTGGCGGGACCAGCTGCCGCCCTAGCTTCTAGAAGTCTCCTATACCAGAGTGGTACGTTCACTCCATCTGGGATGTCAAGATTCTCAGCCATACTGAAACGAAAGATAAGATAAAGACCAGGTCAAGGGAACGAAGGATAATGCTAATGGCTTTTGGGGATTAGCCTTAAAATAATCTAGACTTTATTTTGGAAAATACTTAGTAGGTTTTTGAAAATAGTTTTTCAAAAAGGTTTTTTTTTTCAAAAGTTTTGTTCAATCTTGTTAACCTTGTGCTCTGATACCAAATGTAACACCCCACCTCCGCTAGGATCACTCCTTAGAATGTACTAGCTTTGGAGGGGCGTTATTGTGAAGGTAAACATGCACAGAGATATATAAAAATAAATATAAGTAAAGCAGCGGTAGCAGATAAAAAAACCCATCATCATCATCTCAGAAAAACCAATATAGTCAAGTACATAATATCAAAATGTCATGATCCAAAATACAACATAAGTCTAGATACGTGATAACAAAATACATGGTAAAACATCAGTACTAATCCCCAGAAATAAAAGATAAGCCACAGCTAGCTCGGATCCATACATGAGCTATCCAATAAGCAAGCAAAAGATCCACTAAGCAGATGTAACCCCTCCCTGAGAACCTGTGGGGGGGGGGGGGGGGAACGGAAGAAAAGAAGCGAAAGAAAACAGGTCAGTCAAAAAGACTGGTAAGCCCTACTACGATCAATCTATAAACTAATAAAGTTAACAGCATGATGGAAACTGAGATGAACATACTGGCAATAGATAAAGGTGACATCACATAGACGAGATTAAACTTTGCACCACAGCGTACTAGCAAACCCACAAAACAGATCTTGATCCCTTAGCCAAACTTTGGCCCAATAACATGAAGTGACCTTAGTATAAGGTCCAGCCCAACGGTCTAGTCGATCGGCTCCCTATAAACCTAACACGTCAAGTGTTGGTGTCCATACGGCCCACATGGATGTAGTCAGACTGCGCTGGGTCCACCTTTGGGTGTATCAAGGCCTCGGGTGTCAACCCCAGACACCTAAGCAATAATGCACAGTCTAAATCTACTGGTACCCGTGCCTCGAGTTTGTCCAACATCGGACTACGTGCACGTCCGTAGCCCGCCGGACCCGCACCGCTGTACCACTCAGCCGTCGCTTTGGTCGCTTACATCAGTCCAGTAATCGTGCCCCGCACTAGCCTAGCCTCTAGGGTTGTGAATGATACCAAACTGGGATTACTGCTGGAACAGACCACGTTGCTAGGGTTTCTAAGAGGGTTAAGTGTGGTTTTAACCCCTCACTAATCCTGGATTAAATTAGTTAAGTGTAACCACTTAACCCCATCTAATCCTCGCATCCCCATTATTGGTTAAGTATTAGTGGGCCATGACTTAACCCTAATCATGAGGCATTAATTACTTAACGCATCCCAACCTCTCACATTAGACATCCGTGGTTACCTGGGAAGATTTACACCACGTCTAGGTCTAACCTCGGGTCTCATGGTGCAACATGACCAACTACCCACATTAGACCCCACGTTGTGGTTACCTGGGAAGATTTACACCACAACTAGGTCTAACCTCGAGTTGGCCATATCATGTTATCTAATGTCATGTCCACTTTAGAACATATTTACAAGTTAACATATACTTGGGTAGACCTAACTTAATAGGTAAATTCCCAAGGGGTAGACCTAACTTAATAGGTAAATTCCCAATCTTTTAGTTTCATGTATTTTTAAGTTTACCCAAACCCTCCCAACGTCATTATCTCGCTTACATATTCATCATAACGCATAAGGGTATAAAAGGTAACTTGGCATAACATACATGATGAATTTCACATATCATAATAAACATGCATACATGTTAAACTTGCAAATCATGTCATAGTGAACTCGCATAAACATGCATAGCTTATTAAATATGCATAACATGGTAAGGTGAACTTGCATAAGGATGCATAATCCATTAAACTTGCATAACATGGTAAGGTGAACTTGCATAAGCATGCATAATCCATTAAACTTGCATAACATGGTAAGATGAACTTGCATAAGCATGCATAATCCATTAAACTTGCATAACATGGTAAGGTGAACTTGCATAAACATGCATAACCCATGAAACATGTAGAACATGGCATAATAAACTCGCATAAGCATGCATAACTTGTGAAACATGTAAAACATGGCATAGTAATCTCGCATAAGCATGCATAACTTATGAAACATGTAAAACATGGCATAGTGAGTTCGCATAAGCATGCATAATCAAATAAACTCACATAAATCTCAACTTTCACCACATATTAACTTTAGAGTTTGTAAAGTGAAGGTAAGAGGGCTTACTAATATAAACAAGTCACAAATCCACCAAATAAGATGAAGAAGCCCTTTTAAAACCCAAAACAAAGCTTCAAATAAGAAAACCCTTTTGCAAAATCCCAAAATCACAATCTTAGCAAATCAAACTTGCAACTTAATGAAGTATGCAAGTTATTAAGCATTCATACAACATAGAAAAAGGTTGTATGATCATCATATCTTCATAGGATTAAACTTTGAGGAAGGTGGAGGCTAGTGATTTTTAGGTGGAGGCCATTTGAGGATTCAAATTGACATAGTTTAGTTGCTAGATTGATTAATGAGGCTTTAGGGTAGGATTAGGGGTATATTTATAGAAGATTAGAGTGTTTTTAGCCCTAGGATTAACCCTAGATTAGTTTAGGCCCGTCAGATCTCGGAACTCTCCAGAACCAAGCCACAAGACCCAACCCAAATCAGAAATGGTGCACCAGGCTAAACTGCCCGGGCACCCCCTGTCGACAGGGCTGTCGACAGGGCAGTCGACACCCTGGGGGCCCTGTCGACATGCCTGTCGACATGGGGCCCTTGGTGGGAATTTTCCCGCCTGACCCCGATTAGCCCTAATCCCTGCTTTTAATTCGAAATTTAAATCTGTTTTTAGCATAGAAATTTCTGAAAACTTCAATGGGCCTTAACCGGGTCATACGGACTCCGATTTTCGAAAACTCGGACTCTATTTCGCGTATTTTTCCGAGACGAACGCAATGGCATAGCTCGTTACCCCTGATTCTGATTTTTGAATTTAATTCTGCCTCGATTTATGTTATAACAGTTTATTGAAAATACGGGTTGTTACACAACTAGCCTAGGTAATTATCACAAACTTACATAAACTATTTATGTCGTCAACCTAAACATAAAGGTGTCATCTTGCATAACTATGGATCCAATAAAAGGTGTTAACCTGAGTAAACTATGGATCCACATAAAGGTTATAACTATGCATGTCATAGTTTCAACATAAAAATGTCAACTTGAATATGGATCTAAACTTTAAAGTTGTGAACTTGTATATATGTGAATCCAATTATCACTTAAACTTGCATATGAACATAATACTTATACGAACCAGCATATGTTCCACATCCATATTCGCATAAGAACTGATGTTATAACCCTAGGTGATTGGATTATAAAAAGGGCTTCATTGTCACAGAAGTCTAAGGAAGTACGAGTTTTGCAAGCAAATGAAGCTGCAAATGGAGCCATTGAAGAAAGTATGCACGACCAGGCCGAGGAAGAGCTTTCGGTTCATGATGGTGTGGGGGTGACCCGACGCGAGGGGTGTGTCACAACCCATCTCCAAAATGCTTCCACAAGCTGCCATGCAGGAGCATCCACGAGCCAGGTCCAGGAGAATATCACGAATCAGGAGCCTGATGAGGGAGTCACGAACCGGGTGCCAGAAGGGACCACGAACGGCTCTGACCACAGGACCACATCTCGACCCGGAAAGGGAATTATGGTTCGTTCTGCTCACGCTGGTGCATTTGCTCAACCTAGCTCGGGTTCTTTATGTATAAGAGAGAATGTTGATGATCAGCTCAACCCTACTGCCACAACTACTGGAGGAGATCTCTCTCGCATCATTGAAGTGTTGGATAAGTCAAATGATGAAGTAGCCACTCAAAGGAAAGAGAGCTCCGTACTACGACATAATCTGACTGCTATGGATATGCGTATTAATGTTCTGCTGAGGCAAAGGATACCTCCTCTAGCTCGACCTCTTACCAAAGAATACTCCTCTTCGTCAGGGGAATCTCCAAGACCTCCTCGCCGACCATTGGAAAGAGCTGAAAATATAGAGCATCTTCGGTTCGGATCACTTCCTTCTCGGGAGAAAGCCGCACTTAATCCAGGGCCTCTCGACCGTAGTTTATATAATCCTGCAGCACGTACTAGAACACAAGTTGTCGACGATCCTGCTGAGAATCGACCACCGCAACCACATCTCCAGGTGATTGACCATGGTAATAGGGGGCAACGAAGTTCTGCTCAGTCTCCAGACTTCGTGGCAGCCCGTCGATGGAACGATTGAGGGTCCCGTAGGGCAAGGAGTGTTGTTCCTGAATCGACAGTAACTCATGCTGGGGTTGAAGCAATGATTAGGCAGATCATGGTGGACAACCGTGGAAAGAGAAATGAAGATTGGGGTATAGAGCGTACTCATACACCCTTTACCGATGACATATTGGAGGTTACATTCCCGAAGCATTTCAATATGCCAACTATGAACTATTATGCCGGCAGGACAGATCCAGTCCAACACCTGATGAGATATTTATGGTCCATGAATGCCGCTGTAGCCTCTGACGCCGTGAAATGAAAAGCGTTCCCGATATTCCTAGAAGATGTGGCATTACTGTGGTTCACCCGCTTGCCCGCACGATCGATATCTAGTTTCAGGGAACTAAGTGAAAAATTTGTGAATCAATTCTGGCTTCATGCTCAGAGGTCTAAAAATGTTATAGAATTATCCCTCATTAAACATCGTCCTGAAGAAACTCTGAGATCGTATCTAGATCGCTTCAACCTAGCCATCACAGAAGTCAAATTCACTCACGAACAGACTGTTCTAATGGCCTTAATAGACGAGATAGACAAAGATACTCAATTTGGAAGGTACTTAGCTGGAAAGCCGCCGTTGACTAGAGAGATATTCTATGAAAAAGCTAATGTTCGCCTGTGTCAGGAGGAGATATATGCCAATCGAAAAAGAAAGGCTACCGATAAGGAGGATATTCAAAGTAATGTGGCCATCAAGCGGATGGGAGACAACTCAGGGAAGGTGGAGGTCAATGTTGGGAACACGAATCAGGGAAATGGTCCTTAGTCAGGGAATGGTAACTGTAACACCCCATAATTTTATAACATTAAAATTCACAAATTAAAGTATACTTAATTTTTAGAGAAGAATTAAGTGAAATAGGTTGCGCAGAGAAATATATATATATATATATATATTGATATATATATTTCTAAATTAAAAATTAAATAAATAAATATGCGAAAAAGTTCAAAACAGCGAATTGGGAGGGGGAATAACCGAAACGGCCCATTTTTGAGGTCGACCCAAGCATAGCTGGGTCGACTAGGGGTTAATCCAGGGTGTTTGGCTGTCAACCCGTGGGCCGATTCGCTCAAATGCAAATTTTGCATTTGATTGGTTCTCATGGTTCAGGGTTAATCTAATGGTCCTATATAACTTCCTACACCTATAAATACATCCTAATGCTAACCCTAAACCTAATTAAAATAGAATAGTTACCGTCGCCATGGAAATCAATGGAGCCGCCGCCAACTAAGAAAGAAGAAAAGCAAATTCAATTCTAATTCTCTCAAACCTAAAGCAAAGCAAAACTCTCTCTTTTCTTCTCCAAATTGTGAGTATGATGATCTTAACTAGATTATTATCATTTTAATTAGGTTGTGTTATGAATGGATTATGAGTAGATGATGTGAATTATCATATATGTTGTTGCAAACCACTTTTGCTATCATGTATATTGTAAATCCAATGTTATGTGATGATGATATCTTATATGTTGTAAATCATGCTATGATGATGTTATGTATGTTGAAAGTTTCTATGCTAAGTTGTAATGAATCATACATGTTAAAAAGGCCATGATGTTACCATCTATGCTAGTTAATTCATGTTAATTAAATCATCATGTTTGGGTTATGTTGATCTATATGACAAGTCACATATGCAAGTTAAACTGATTAGAAAAGTTATGAACATATACCAAGACATCTATTATGACATCTAGAATTATGCTATGACATATGTGATATCCTATGCCAGTTCACACCGTCATTATGTTGCCTAAAAACCCTATATGCAAGTTTATGTATAGATTTGGGCTATGATCATATCATATAAATTGAAACATTTAACAAGTTGACACCTTTTGATCCTTAACATGTGTAGTTTATGCAAGTTTCACCCCTATTATGATTAGATTTATTTTAATTGTCTATATGTTGTGATAATTTATCTTTGTGCTAAGTGTTAGACTATACAAGTCTAGCCTATATTATGCGTTGAATAAGCGAACGTATAAACGTGGGGTAGGGGTAATATTAAGGATTTAATATTAAAAAGTTGGGGTGCAATTGATATGATTTTGCATGCCATAAGTGGATGGCCATAATTGAGTCAATTATGGACATCATTAAAAGTTGACTTAATTAATAATTTGAATAGGGAATTATTAAAACTGGGGTAAAAGATTTTAAGTGTTAATCAAGGCTTAGGACACGAGGTTGGACTCGTTTGTGACGTAAACCTGCCCGGACCCGCCCAGCAAATCCAGTGGTCACAATTGTCAGCCCAATGTGAGAGCTCCTAGGCCTAAACTAAAGCATAATGGTTGTAAAGACACGAGGTTAGAATCTTTTATGGTGTAAGACTGCCCGGTCCCGCCCGGCAAATCCAGCTGCCATAAATGCCAGTCTAATGTGAGAGGTCTTTATGAGGTTATGGCCTGAATGAATTAAGAAATACTTAACCAGATAACCATGTAAGGTGGGACATGGGGGTTAAGTAGGTGCCTTGGGTGGCATGAGGAATCTAGGGGGTTCCCTTAGTGGCATGTGAAATACGATTAGTAAGACTTAACCAAACACACATGTTAATGAACTTGACTAAGAGGGTTAAGTGGGATATACTAGTGACAAGCTTAGGTGGGTAGCTTGTGGGGGCCCATTTCAACCAATATCCCAAACGTATCTTTGTGGGCTCGACCCAAGTCGAGGACGGGACACGCATGCTGGGTTTGACTGTAAGAGGCCAAAACGGGGAGCGGTGGCAATGCAAGTCCAACGGGTTTCGTATGTGTGTGTGGACCTGGGATGGTAGGTAAGACGTTGTTGCATCGTGTATGTATAAGCCGTGCATTCTCAAGTTGTATCGGGTTGCCACTTTAGGGGAGTGATACACCCCACTGTGGGGCCAACACGGGTATCTACGAGTAGGGAGCCGATCGAAAGTGGGTAGTGGGGTACACCTAGTGGAGATAGGGGCAGACGACATCTATGTTGTCAGATAGGGGTACGTAAGGCTATTTATAAAGTTTCTGTGTGAAGCAAGTGGGATCAAACAATAGGGCGACTGGTGTGGTGCAGTGTAGTAATGTGCGGTGCAGTGTAGTAATCATTCGTTAGTAATTAGGTGTGCCTTTACCATTATCTTTAACGTTATCTTAAATCCTATCTTTATCTTCCTAAGAGTTCACAGACATTTACTTTTCTTCCAGCTTATGCCTTAGTCTAGTTATTTTGATAATAGTATTGTTAGAATTATCATACTCGCCAGACTTTATGCCTGACCCCTCTATTTCTATCCTTTTTCCCCCTCCAGGTCCTCAGGTTGGGCCCAGTTCTAGTGAAGTTTGATTGAATTGCTTCATCTCTCTTTGGAAAGCTTGGACCGTTGAAGTACAGTCCAGCTTGTTATCTTTTTAATGGCTATTTATGTAATGGGATTATGTATTTTGTTTTATGAAGATGGATATTGTACTTGGTTTTATGATGAAACAAACACGTTTAATTTCCGCTGCAATAAAATGAAGTTTTAGATTTCCAAGTACTATTTTTATCTGTCTTGTTGTAATTTTTCTGTTCTATATTCACTTATAAACTCCATGGAAGTTAATGCATTCCCTTTGTGAGTGACATTAATGGACGTGGGGCGTTACACGTGGTATCAGAGCTTAAGGTTACCAGAACAGATAAAAATACTTTAGAAAAATAGTTATTTTTGGAAGAAGTGTTTTCAAAAACATGTTTTAATGAGAAATTTAAAGAGAAAAGTTTTTAAGGATAATCCCCAATAGCCACATATCTTTATCTTTCGAATTCTCCATTTTGAATCTTTCCTTTTTAGTTTCAGCATGGCTGAAGATCTTAATCTGCCCGACGGTGTAACGATACCAGGATGGTATAGGAGGCTATTGGAGGCTATGGCCGCTGCAGGTCCAGCCAATGTTCCTCCACCACCAGTTGCACCCGTTCCTCCTCCTCCTCCTCGCGTAGATACTTTTGCAAAGACGTGCAAGGAATTCAAGGCTATGGGTGGAAAACCATTTCAAGGGTCAGAAACGTTTGTGGAAGCTAGAGATTGGCTTAAGGAGGTGGAAGAATTGCTAGGAATCTTTGAAGAAGAAGAAGGGAGGAGAGTTCATTTAGCAGCTTGGTTGATGAAGGGAGAGGCCTCGTTTTGGTGGGAGGTCACTAATGGGGAGCGTCCTGTTGACTCTTGGGCGGATTTCAGACGTAGGTTCGAGGCGAAGTTTCTCTCAAGGGCGGAAGAAAATCTATATATGGAAAGGTTCTTGACATTGAAGCAAGGAAGCTCATCAGTGAAAGAATATGTCAATAAATTTAATCAGTTAGCAAGGTTTGGCTTGGACTTAGTAAACACGCCGGAGAAGAAGGCTCTAAGGTTCGTGAATGGCTTGAATGAACCATTGCAAGGGTTGGCTATGACTCACATCCCGATGGGGGCCACCTTTGAGAAGTTAGTAGAAATGGCGCTCATGCATGAAGAGAAAAGCGCTAATGCTGATAAGGCATCTGAGAAGAAGGGGGATCAGAAGAAACCACAACAGCAAAACAAGAAGGGTGGAAAAGAGAATAATGGCAAGGTAAAGAAGAAGTGCTTTAACTGTGGAACCCCAGGCCATCTCAGCAAGGATTGCCGAAAGAAAAAGAAGACAGGCTGTTTTCATCGTGGCGATGCGGGACATTTAGTGAAGGACTGCCCAAAGAAGGGGCAGAGGGCAGGAGCTACCTCGGGAGGACATGTGCGGGCTCTTATGGCACTAGGGCAGGCAAGGGGACAAGTTCAGGCTCTCGCGGTCCCACCGCTGCAAGAACAAGGTAGAACCATTTCTATTGAAAGCTTAGTTTTTCTGTTTGAACATCCTGTCCGTACCTTATTCGATTCGGGCGCATCACATTCATTTATCTCTACATCATTAGTTGAATCACTGCACTTAAACACCAGTTTAGTAGAGGATCCCTTAGTTGTTTCGAATCCAATAGGGGCCTCAGCTTATTTGTCCATGATGTGTTTGGATTTGAAAATTTCCATACTTGCGTTGAATTTAGATGTGATGCTTATGTGTTGGGCTTCACGGGCTATGGGCTAATTTTAGGAATGGATTGGTTATCCAGAAATGGGGCCGTTCTTGATTGTGAAAAGAGAGTAGTTAGGCTTGTGACTCGCCTTGGCAATACTCTTGAAATCTTCTGTAATCCCATAAATTCGGTTATGCTAAGTTATCTAGAATCGCTTGACACGTCTGAGGAAAATCTACGATCTGTTAGAGTGGTCCGAGAATATTCGGATGTGTTTGAGGAGGTGAAGGGATTGCCTCCGAAGCAGGAGATAGATTTTTGAATATATCTTGTGGATAATGCAAAACCAGTATCTTTGCCAGTACGCCACATGGCTCCACGTGAAAGGAGGGAACTCGATAAGCAAGTGAAGTAGTTGCTTGAGAAGGGGTTCATAAGACGAAGTATATCGGAGTGGGGTGCTCCAGTAGTATTTTCCATGAAGGCGGATGGGTCCCTTAGACTTTGTGTCGACTATAGAGACTTAATAACATTACTAAGAAGAACAGACACCCACTGCCGAGGATTGACGATCTCTTCGATCAGTTAGTTGGCGCCTCAGTGTTTTCGCAGTTGGACTTAGCCACTGGTTTCCATCAGTTGAGAGTGGCTGAGGATAGCATAGACAAGACTGCCTTTAGGACTCCGGACAGTTTTTATGAATGGCTAGTGATGCCCTTCGGTTTGACAAACGCCCCAGCATATTTTGTTGATTTGATGAGTAGGGTGTTTAGGGAGTACGTTAACAAATTCGTGGTAGTCTTTGTAGATGACATCTTGATCTTTTCTATGGATGAAGAAGAGCATGCCCTACATCTTAGGGAAGTGTTGGAGACTCTTCGAGCGCATAGCCTTACGGCTAAATTTTCTAAGTGTCACTTCTGGAAGAAGGAAGTACGGTTCTTAGGGCACGTGGTTTCCAAAGAAGGGATAGTCGTGGATCCCGCGAAGGTTGTGGCCATCCAAGATTAGAAGGTCCCTAAAAATGCTACCAAAGTGAGAAGTTTCTTGGGGTTGGCTGGCTACTACAGGAAGTTTATCAAAGACTTTGCAAAGATATCAGCTCCATTGACACGCTTGACGAAGAAGAACCTAGTTTTCACATGGGACGTAGATTGTGATGATGCGTTCCAACAGTTGAAGAGAGCTTTGACCTCAGCCCCAGTCTTAGTACTGCCAGACGGGAGTAAGCCATTTACCGTATATACAGACGTTTGTGGGACAGGACTAGGCGCAGTCTTAATGCAAGAGGGTAGGGTAATAGCCTATGGTGGAAGGCAGTTGAGAGCGCATGAGAAAAATTATCCTACACATGACCTAGAATTGGCCGCTATTGTTTTCGCGCTTAAGTCTTGGCGTCATTATCTTCTTGGCGAGAAATTCGAATTATTCATGGACCACAAATCTTTAAAATATCTATTCTCTCAAAAGGACTTGAACTTAAGGCAGCAAAGGTGGATGGAGTTCTTAGCGTCCTACGACTTTGAAATAGCCTATACCCCTGGCAAGGGTAACGTGGTGGCAGACGCCTTAAGTAGAAAAAGATTATCCTTAAGACCTTTGTTTGTTGAGCGGCGAAGTTTAGAATTCATTTCGATGTTTGACTTTAGACCTTCCGTTGACTTCGTACCCGGTTTGCTAGCATCCTTGGGGGTCAGACCTACGCTTTTGGGACGGATTGGCGAGGCACACCGGGACCACCCGCAGTTGGTTGAGTTAGTAGAAAAACTCAAAGGAGGGGAGTCATCAAGCCATCTCCGTAGGTATACCCTAGACGATAATGGTTGGTTACGTATGGACGGTAGACTTTGTGTACCAAAAGACGATGACCTAAGGAAGACTATTCTTGACGAAGCACATCATTCGAAGATGACCATTCATCCCGGCGGGGACTAGATGTACAAAGACATGAAGAGAGTTTACTTTTGGGCCGGCATGAAGAAAGATGTGGCCGAGTATATCGCTAGATGCTTGGTGTGCCAACAAGTAAAAGCGGAGCAAAAGAAACCCGGTGGGTTGCTTCACCCGTTGGAGGTTCCACTATGGAAGTGGGAAAGTGTCTCGATGGATTTTATGGATGGGTTACCGCGATCAAGGAAGGGTAATACGGGAATTTGGGTTATAGTAGATAGACTTACTAAAAGCGCCCATTTCATTCCCGTAAAGAGTAAGAGGACTACTCCATGGTTAGCCTCCGTATACGTTCGAGAAATAGTTCATTTGCACGGTGTTCCTTCTGGCATAGTGAGCGGCCGCGATCCAATTTTCACTAGCGAATTTTGGAGAATCTTACAAGAGGCGGTAGGAACTCAGTTATGTTTGAGCACCGCATATCATCCTCAAACGGACGGCCAAACGGAGAGGGTGAATCGCATTCTAGAGTATCTGTTGAGGCTATGTATCCTAGACTTTGGGGGTACGTGGGAAGAGCATCTTCCATTGGTGGAGTTCGCATATAATAACAGCTTTCAGTCCAGCATTGGTATGGCACCATTCGAAGCTCTATATGGATGACCTTGTCGTTCACCTACATGTTGGTGGGAATCTACGGATAAGATCTTACTTGGGACCGATATGATTAGGGAGACTTCGGAGAAGATCGGCTTGATTCAAAGGAGAATGAAAGCAGAACAGGATAGGCAGGAATCTTATGCGAATAAGAGGAGGACAGATCTCAAGTTTGAGGTTGGGGATATGGTCTTTGTCAAAGTGTCTCCCTTACGAAACGTTGTTCGCTTTGGGTCCGTTGGGAAATTAGCACCAAGGTTTGTAGGGCCATTTCCTATTAAGGAGAGGATTGGACGGATGACGTATAGAGTGGAGTTGCCCGAGAGACTTAGTGGTGTACACGACGTATTCCATGTGCCACATTTGACGAAGTGCTTGCACGAGACCGCGGAAGTGGTAGAGCCGAGCTTTCTTAGAGAGGTGGAGATAGAGCGTGATGCGACAATCCGACGAGCTCCTACGCGCATTCTTGGGTCGGAGATCAAGAGGTTGAGGAATCAAGAGGTCAGACTAGTCAAAGTGCAATAGGGAGATGATGGGAGCAATGCTACTTGGGAGACAGAAGAGAAGATGCGTTCATGATACCTTTTCTTTTTGAGGGTATGTCTTTTAATTTCTCCTTTATCGCTTAGCTTGTACTTATCTTATCTTTAGTATATCCTCTCGCTAGTATCTTTGACCTTTAGTTAGGATAATCATATGGTTGAAACATGTGTTTGAGACATGTTATATATGGTGGATGCAAAGTGGATGCAAGTGTTTGCTAGTGGTTGCTCGTGGATGCATATATACACACTTTTAGGCACCAGATCGGCTCAGTCACTTCATATTGCATATATATGGATGTATTTAGTAAAATGGATGTATAATGGTTGTATTATCATATAGTTGCTGCATTCAGGTGGATGGTTGTGCACGCATATAGAATTAATATGTATCATTAGGAACTTTTGCATACATAACGGACGTAGGGCACTATCATGGTTTGCATTAAGGAGGTCAACTGGATCAGTGGACCGCCTGATTTTGCATTAGATATGGACATATACACACACTGTGCATTTAAACATGAAAGCATTAGAAGTCTATTAGGACAATGGATGCCCGTGTTTGATGGTTGAATTGATGGTTGTTTGGAGGTTAGGATATACATTCTTCTTGACTTGGAGATTTCGGGGACGAAATCCTTTAAGGAGGGGAGAATGTAACACCCCATAATTTTATAACATTAAAATTCACAAATTAAAGTATACTTAATTTTTAAAAAAATTAAGTGAAATAGGTTGCGCAGAGAAATATATACATATATATTGATATATATATATATATAAATTAAAAAATAAATAAATAAATATGCGAAAAAGTTCAAAACAACGAATTGGGAGGGGGAATAACCGAACCGGCCCATTTTTGAGGTCGACCCTAGCTACGCTGGGTCGACTAGGAGTTAATCCAGGGTGTTTGGCTGTCAACCCGTGGGCCGATTCGCTCAAATGCAGATTTTGTATTTGATTGGTTCTCATGGTTCAGGGTTAATCTAATGGCCCTAAATAACTTCCTACACCTATAAATACATCCTAATGCTAACCCTAAACCTAATTAAAATAGAATAGTTACCGTCGCCACGGAAATCAATGGAGTCGCCGCCAACTAAGAAAGAAGAAAAGCAAATTCAATTCTAATTCTCTCAACCCTAAAGCAAAGCAAAACTATCTCTTTTCTTCTCTAAATTGTGAGTATGATGATCTTAACAAGATTATTATCATTTTAATTAGGTTGAGTTATGAATGGATTACGAGTAGATGATGTGAATTATCATATATGTTGTTGTAAACCCCTTTTGCTATCATGTATATTGTAAATCCAATGTTATGTGATGATGATATCTTATATGTTGTAAATCATGCTATGATGATGTTATGTATGTTGAAAGTTTCTATGCTAAGTTGTGATGAATCATACATGTTAAAAAGGCCATGATGTTACCATCTATGCTAGTTAATTCATATTAATTAAATCATCATGTTTGGGTTATGTTGATCTATAAGACAAGTCACATATGCAAGTTAGATTGATTAGAAAAGTTATGAACATATACCAAGACATCTATTATGACATCTAGAATTATGCTATGACATATGTGATATCCTGTGCTAGTTCACACCATCATTACGTTGCCTAAAAACCCCATATGCAAGTTTATGTATAGATTTGTTCTATGATCATATCATATAAATTGAGACATTTAACAAGTTGACACCTTTTGATCCTTAACATGTGTAGTTTATGCAAGTTTCACCCCTATTATGATTAGATTTATTTTAATTGTCTATATGTTGTGATAATTTATCTTTGTGCTAGGTGTTAGACTATACAAGTCTAGCCTATATTATGCGCTGAATAAGCGAACGTATAAACATGGGGTAGGGGTAATATTAAGGATTTAATATTAAAAAGTTGGGGTGCAATTGATATGATTTTGCATGCCATAAGTGGATGGCCATAATTGAGTCAATTATGGACATCATTAAAAGTTGACTTAATTAATAATTTGAATAGGGAATTATTAAATCTGGGGTAAAAGATTTTAAGTGTTAATCAATGCTTAGGACACGAGGTTGGACTCGTTTGTGACGTAAACCTACCCAGACCCGCCCGGCAAATCCAGTGGTCACAAATGTCAGCCCAATGTGAGAGGTCCTAGGCCTAAACTAAAGCATAACGGTTGTAAAGACACGAGGTTAGACTCTTTTATGGTGTAAGACTGCACGGACCCGCCCGGCAAATCCAGCTGACATAAATGCTAGTCTAATGTGAGAGGTCTTTATGAGGTTATGGCCTGAATGGATTAAGAAATACTTAACCAGAAAAACATGTAAGGTGGGACATGGGGGTTAAGTAGGTGCCTTGGGTGGCATGAGGAATCTGGGGGGTGCCCTTAGTGGCATGTGAAATACGATTAGTAAGACTTAACCAAACACACTTGTAAATGAACATGACTAAGAGGGTTAAGTGGGATATACTAGTGACAATCTAAGGTGGGTAGCTTGTGGGGGCCCATTTCGACCAGTATCCCAAACGTATCTTTGTGGGCTCGACCCAAGTCAAGGACGGGACACGCATGCTAGGTTTGACTGTAAGAGGCTAAAACGGGGAGCGGTGGCAACGCAAGTCCAACGGGTTTCGTATGCGTGTGTGGACCCGGGCTGGTAGGTAAGACGTTGTTGCATCGTGTAGGTATAAGCCGTGCATTCTCAAGTTGTATCGGGTTTCCACTTTAGGGGAGTGATACACCCCACTGTGGGGCCAACACGGGTATCTACGAGTAGGGAGCCGATCGAAAGTGAGTAGTGAGGTACACCAAGTGGAGATAGGGGCAGATGACACCTATGTAGTCAGCTAGGGGTACGTAAGGCTATTTATAAAGTTTCTGTGTGAAGCAAGTGGGATCAAACAATAGGGTGACTGGTGTGGTGCAGTGTAGTAATGTGCGGTGCAGTGTAGTAATCATTCGTTAGTAATTAGGTGTGCCTTTACCGTTATCTTTAACGTTATCTTAAATGCTATCTTTATCTTCCTAAGAGTTCATAGACATTTACTTGTCTTCCAGCTTATGCCTTAGTCTAGTTATTTTGATAATAGTATTGTTAGAATTATCATACTCGCCGGACTTTATGTCTGAACCCCTCTATTTCTATCCTTTTTCCCCCTCCAGGTCCTCAGGTTGGCCCCAGCTCTAGTGGAGTTTGATTGAATTGCTTCAACCCTCTTTGGTAAGCTTGGACCATTGAAGTACTGTCCAGCTTGTTATCTTTTTAATGGCTATTTATGTAATGGGATTATGTATTTTGTTTTATGAAGATGGATATTGTACTTGGTTTTATGATGAAACAAACATGTTTAATTTCCGCTGCAATAAAATGAAGTTTTAGATTTCCAAGTACTATTTATTATCTGTCTTGTTGTAATTTTTCTGTTCTATATTCACTTATAACCTCCATGGAAGTTAATGCATTCCCTTTGTGAGTGACATTAATGGACGTGGGGCATTACAGTAACAAAAGGAGAAACCGAGGAAACTACTCATAGAGGAGACCTCTATCCAAGCCATTTGAGAACTTCACACCATTAAATGACACGCTAGAGAACATTTTTATGGATACTTATAATGTTCTCCAGTGCTAGAGGCCTCCTCCAAGTGATTCAACGGAGAAAGAGCGCGAAACTGGAAAGTTCTGCCTCCTCCACCAAGTGCATGGTCATTCCACCAACGAAAGCCTCCATTTGAGAGATGTGATTGAAAAGCTACTCCGATAAGGAAAACAAGACGAGTATAAGGTGGCTCCAAGGGATAGGGGGCAAGTTGGACCGGCCCTGAACCAAAACCAACCTATTGCTAGACCTACCCCTCAACAGAAAGGAAAAAAATATTGTCATCAATACCATAGTCGGAAGGCTTCATTTGGCAGGACACAGCTTTAGGGAAATGGGGCAGTTTGTCAACACGGACTAACAACTTCTTGAAGTAACCCTGATGATTCGGCTCCAGTCAAACAATAAAAAACAATGTCCGATGATGTTATGTTCCGCAGTACGGAGAGTATTGGTGTCCATTATCCGATTAAAGAAACATTAGTGGTCACAGTCACCATTGGTCCAGCTATAGTTCTCAAAGTCATAGTAGATAACGAGAGTTCAGTTAACATTCTGTTCAAGAAGACATTTGATCAGATGAAACCTGAACCAAAGGATTTGAAGCCTTGCGAAGGATGGGTACGGCTTCAACGGAACCTCAACTTCTCCGATGCGTTACGTAGAGCTGTCAGTCACCCTTAGGGGAGGAGAACGTAGAAGGGTGAGAATTCTCCTTTTTGTGGTTTTGGATATTGAATCACCATACAATGCGTTTTGGGCCGACCGACCGTAGTAGAGTTCAGGGCTTGCATCGCGCCCTGGTGTTTGTTATTGAAATTCCTGACGGATGCTAGTGTAGGAATAATCAGAGGAGATCAAGTTGTTGCATGAGAATGCTACATAGCGGAACTAAAGTTGTTGCGTAAAGGCAGAGATGTAGAAACAAAGGGAACCTCCTCCCCTCAAGGGAGGAAACGTCATAAAAATTAAAGAAAACAATTCTGGGAGAATCACCTAGGGAAATGCTCGAGGACATATATCACAGAGAGGGTGAAGAGCCTGTGGGAAGAATGGCGACTCCTAATGAAACAACCGTGGATGTACCAATCGAAGATAGTGACCCAGAGAAGATCCTGAAGATTGGATCCCAATTGAACCCTCTTCGAGCCAGTGAATTAACAGATTTCCTGAAAGCCAACTTGGATGTATTCGCCTGGACCCATGCTGACATGTGTGGAATATCTCCTTCAATCATGAGTTACTCATTAAGCATCAATCCAAAGCATCCTCCTGTCAAATAGAAAAGGTGAATGCTTGGCCCAGAGAGATCTGCTGCCTTAAAGGAAGAAGTCTAAAAGCTGAGAAGTAACGAGTTCATCAAAGACTCAACATACCTGGACTGGATTTCAAATCCAATTTTGGTGAAGAAGGAAAGTGGAATGTGGCGCACATGCATTGACTTCTCAGACCTAAACAAAGCATGCCCAAAGGATAGTTTTCCGTTACCTAGAATTGATCAGCTAGTAGATTCAATGGCGGGTCATGAGCTTCTTTCTTTAATGGATGCCTACTCGGGGTACAACCAAATCCCCATGCACGTCCCGGACCAAGAGCATACCAGCTTGATTCCGGATTTGGGATTATACTGTTATGTAGTGATGTCGTTCGGTTTGAGTAATGTCGTTGCTACATATCAACGATTGGTGAATAGAATGATCTACAACCAAATCAGGAAGACGATTGAAGTATATGTTGATGACATGCTAGTAATGTCCAGACAATCATCCGACCACACTGCCAACTTAGTAGAAACGTTTGATATCCTCCGGAAATATGGAATGAAACTCAACCCTATGAAGTGTTCATTTGGGGTAGCATCTGGGAAATTCCTGGGATTCATCGTCCAGATCAGATTGCGGCAATCAGAGAGATTCAAAAACCAAGACAAATCAAAGATGTGCAAAGCTTCACAGGAAAAGTAGACACTATGAGTAGATTCATCTCCAAAGCCACGGACAAATGCATACCATTCTTCGAATTGATAAAGCGAGGAAAGCACAATTTCGAATTGAACACTGATTGTATTGAAGCGTTCCAGAACCTATTGAATCATCTGTAAAAACCTCAGATACTGTCTAAGCCAGAGGATCACGATGATTTATTTGTATACCTAGCAGTGTCATCCCACGCGATTAGCTCAGCCTTGGTGAGAGAGGAAGATAAGGTTCAAAAGCTAGTGTACTATGTGAGTAAGAAGTTAGCGGCAGCCGAGCAAAACTACCCAAGAATAGAAAAGCTTGCTTACAGCTTTCTAATCGACTCCTAGAGGCTTTGCCACTTTTTTCAAGCTCATCCTATCACGTGTACATTGATCGTCCACTTAGGCAAGTTTTACAGACTCCAGAGGCCTTAGGAAGATTACTCAAATGGAACATTGAACAGAGTATGTTTGATTCGAATTTTCAGCTCCGATGATCAATAAGGGGGCAAGTGCTGGCAGATTTTATAGCAGAGTTCACTATCCTAGAGGATGATGTAATGAGTGAAGAAGTTGACTCCCAAAGCAACTTCTTGACCCCAATGCCTGGAAATTATATACTGATGGCGCCAAGAACGACAAACGATCTGGTTCTGGGGTTGTGCTTGTGACTCCGGAAGACCAATCAATATACTATGCTCTTAGATTGGAATTTCATGCCATGAATAATGACTCTGAGTATGAAGCCCTAATCATCGGGCTAAAGCTTGCGAAGGAGTTGGAGATAATGAAGCTAGATGTCTTTTGCGACTCCAAGCTAGTTGTGAACTAGGCTAACAAGTAATTTAAGGCTAAGAGTCCAAGACTAATATCATATTTGAAAGAAGTGAGGAAACTATTGGAAAACCTTGATCATTATAGCATATCCAATATTCATCGAGAGGAAAATCAAAAAGCAGAGAAGTTGGCAAAGATGGCTCATTCCGACTACCCTGAAGACACTGAGCTAGTCCGAATTAAAATATTGCATTCTCCTAGCGTTGATCAGATAGTGGTTGATCTCGTATTCGAAGTTGAACCAGAAAGGGAGTCATGGATGACACCCTTGAAGAACGTTTTGATGAATGAAATGCTTTCTACCAAGAAGACCGAGAAGAATGCTATTATCTGAAAAGCCTCCAGATACATCTTACAAGGCGAAATCCTATATAGGCAGGGATTCTCGATGCATCTTCTCCGATGTATAGCCCATGACAACATCAAGCGTGTACTGAAAGAAGTTAATGAAGGTGAATGCGGTGACCACACTAGGGGACGAACGCTGGCAAAGAAGATATTGCGGTATGGCTATTTCCAGCACACCATAAACAAGGATGCAGCTAAGTATGCACGATATTGTGACGCATGTCAAAAATTTTCCAAGGTCCCTAGGGCACTTCCTAGCCGGTTGAAGACGATGATGAGCTCATGGCCTTTCGCTGTGTGGGGAACTGACATTATTGGAAGTCTCCCCATAGCGAAAGGCGGAGCAAAGTTTGCCATTGTGGCCGTGGATTACTTCACGAAGTGGGTTGAAGCGGAGCCATTGACAACGATCACGACCAAGCGAGTAATTAACTTCGTCGTCAGAAATATCATATGCTGATTCGAGATTCCGAAGGTCGTTATAACAGATAACGGAACCCAATTTGATAGCATAGAGTTCAGGGACTTTTGCCAAAAGTACCACATTGAGAAAAGGTACACCTCTGTGGCACATACGCAATCAAACGGACAGGTCGAAGTGGCAAATAAAGTGATTAAATACATCCTAAAGAAAAGATTGAAACGGGCCAAAGCCATGTGGGTCGATGAGTTACCCTTGATGTTTTGGACCTATAGGACAACTTACAAGTCAATAACGGGCCACACACACCTTTCTCCCTCGCTTTCGGGGCAGAAGCAGTCATCCCGATTGAATTAGAAGTACCCTCTCATAGAACCACTTATTTTGACCCTATGACCAATTATAAGCACCTCCTTGAATCCCTGGATATGGTTGAAGAAAAGAGGGATGAAGCCGACCTTTGCGCTTTAAGGCTTAAGCAACAAGTCGCCCGGTACTATAATAAAAAGGTTCGAGCTTGAACCTTTGAACCTAGAGACTTAATATTGAAACGTGTCTTTCCACCTCCAGTGCATATGGGCCATAAATGGGAAGGACCGTATTCCATTCTACGAAGGCTTGATAACGGAATTTTCAAGCTAGCGATAGTGGATGGAGATGAAATCCCCAGAGTGTAGAATGCCCAGCATTTACAGTCATATATGACATGAAAATTATCAATTTTATTCCTTTGTTTCTTTTTTAGGACCATGTAAAAAGGCACAACTTGCCTAGAACCATCTGGTTACTTGAGCAAAAGATTATAAAGTGGACATAGGTCAGGATTCGATCGAACCACTATAAAACATCGCGTTTCATTTACCTTTATTGCACCGTTACTTACCTACTCTTTTATTTTATTTAACATAAATCATTACCATTTTGAGATTTTCTATAAATTATGTAAAGATCTCAAAATGCCTAATTCAAAGTGCCTTCTATCAGACCAGAGGGTGAACGATAACTAAAGTCCCGAAAGTGCAATGAAGTGGATCCCATCATCATCTGCATTCTAACTCTCAAGATTAGAGAGAGAGTATAAAGGATGCGAAGGTAACGTCCACAAGGCAAGTAGTTGCACCATGATAAAAACCGTCTTGACAGCACTCTAACCCGCTTAAGAATCGAGAGAGTATAAAGGCGCTAGAGACTTGGCGCCCACAGAACTTCTGCCCCGCTTAAGGATTGGCCAGCAGATTAAGAACCGAGCTCGAACTCTAAGCCACTGAAGAATCTGGAGAGTATAAAGGCACAGTGACATATACCACCAAAATATGGCTCATATTCCATCACATGACTGGAAACAGAAACGAAAAGTGGAGTCCCAACCCCCCATTTCCAAGAATGGGGGTAGCACATACATGACTCTAATCAATCCTCAATAAGCCCTGACCAGGCATCACATTAATGATTGATTATGGGCATATATATATATGTCCCGTACAGAAATTTAAAATTTTTTACAGCTAAAATGACCTATGGTTCGATTTTAACTTAGTAATGATCTAAACGTTTGTGACTAAGTGTGGAAAGTTAAACTTGTAAGTACGCAATGATACAAAAGAAACAAAATTTCATTTACCAATTGCAGGTTTACAGTACAAGGCTAAACAAAAGTGAGGGCCATTCACACGACTACATTTCTTGGCCAGTGGAAAGCCTAAAAGCAAAATACGGACTAACAAATACATCCTACTTATGCTTAGGGGATGATTTTGACTTCTTCCCCTTCTTCTCTTTTTCCAACTCGTCCTTGTCAATGTCAGATCGGTATCCCTTTTTCCTCTACCACTTATCAGTAGGAGGATCCTGCGGAATATTTGAAGGCTGTGATGTAAGCTGTGAAGTTATTGATCTGGAGGAGAACTTTATAACCAATACAGTTTTGGGATCAAACTATGAGATGGGAGGCACATATAGAGGCACTTGTTCCTCCCTTTTTAAAGCCAACTGTTTCTCTTTCTTAGCCTGCATGTCATCCAGGTTCTCCTAGTCATCATCCTTGGTCTCCCTTGTGATGATGACCTCTTCTTCATCATCTCCATGATCAACATCCATATTCTTCATGGCATCGATGGTCTCAACATCCTTAAGAACATCAGTGGTTGGCACCAAAATGACCTTATTAGTTGTTGTGCCCTCAGTCTGCTTTGGAATCTCAGGAACTCCAGCACCAGCACTTGATGGGACACTAACTTTTTCTGCCTCGTTTTTCTCTTCCGCATCCTTTTCGGCTGGTTTGCCACCTATATCATGAGAAGCAAATGTTTTTAGTTCAGGAGAGAGTGTAGTCTTCTCACTTGACTGTTCCGCAAGGCGACGACAAGTTACAATTGCTTTGACGAATTGTGGAGAGAATATGGAGATACCTTCAGCCGACTCATCACACAGACCTACAATAGTAGCTCCGATAGCAGGAGGGGTTGGAGCCAAGTGGATCAACGGGTCATCAGGATTATATTCCTCAATTTCATAGGTCTTGGGTTCCACTGCCGAGCTCGAGCCTTGGTCAATTTTATCCTTTCCCGTGGGCTTAGTTCTCTCCTTGTCAATTTCTTCTTGAATCAGGCGCCTTCCCTTCCCCAAAGCCTCAGGCTCTTCACCTTTAAGAAAGGTCTGTATATGCTGGTTTTCATCAAGCTCCTCAACTTTCAATTGCTGCTTCTCGCCCTCAACAATCATATCCCAAACATTGGCCAAACTAACGTGATAATTCTGAATCTAAGAGATGTCTCAAGTCTTAATAACCTGACCAAAGAAGTCAAATAGTAGTTCATCAAAACTTTCTATCACTATTTTAGTTGTAGCAAGATTTTCAGAGCGGCAGAGGCCGATATAAGAGCATTGTTGGCATTACTTTTAGCAAGATCTGCACACTCTTTAGCGTGAGCAAGTTGATCGTTCAATACTGCTTTCTCTTTTTCAACAAGAGCAAGGCTGTCTTTAAAGCTCGCTTTCTATTTCTCCCAAGCAGCCTTCTCAGTAGAAAAATGCTCTTGTGCTGTCTTTAAATCAATATTGATCATTGTAAGGTCCTCTATTTCCTTTTTCAGAGCTACACGCTTTTGGCTGTTTGAGTCAAGCTTAGTGTGGAAACTCTTCTTGGCGCTTTCCAGCTCCGATTTGTAATTTCCCGCATTCCACTGGGCTAAAGCGAGTTGAGCTTGTGCATCCTCTAGGTCTTTTTTGATTTTTCTCCTGGCCATAGCCTCATTATCAATCTTCACTATGGTTCTGGCTGCTTCCATTTCTAGGTGATGGATAGCAGCAGAAAGATTGATGGTGTGCTTCTTCATCGCCCTATATTGTTTGGCCACATGACTCACTTGCCCTATGACCTCTATATCCCACTCCTCGGGAACCGGTTCAAGATCTGGAACGAACATCATCCTTTCAAAGAAAATGTCAGGAAACTGCTTCCATAAACGCTACAGCTCGACCTGATTATTAGAGGTGCAGACGACATCCCGTGCAGTGGTAGTATCCAAATCGTGCTGACTAGAGGGGACAATAGCTATGTTCTCCTTTTCTAAATCCTTGTTCGGATCTTCGTTTTTATCTTTCGACTCATGGTGTTTCTTGGAAGACTTGCTATGAGAGGTTGTACTTTACGGAGGAGCCAAGTCTTTGGGAAGTTGCTTACTCCCCGACGGTGGCACTGGATGACCATGCGGCTTCCCAGGGTTTTGCTTTGATGGAGAACGAGACCGTGTAGAATAAGATTGATAAGAATCATGGGGTCGATGACTATCTTTCCCCCGACTATCATTGCGAACATGCTCGGAATCAGAAAGGAGCCTCGGTGTGCTCGCACGGAGAGAACGATAAGAATAGGATTGTTTACAAGGCTTCCCCCCTACAATGGAAACAAATATATATATTAGAACTAGGAACACCGATAGTATAAAAGTGTTGTGACGAATGGTGCATGTGATTTGTGCATCCCGTGTAATACACCCTAACAGACCAGGGCCCGTAGTTAGGCTCGTCTGTGAGATTTCTTTCTCCCCGACTAAAACATTCACTTCCTCAGAGATAGGAAAGAATGGATCCCCTCCGAAGTCTTCTTGTGCATAAATTCGTATGGTAGGGGAATCTTGTCTGATTCTCCAAATATCTGCTCCTTTGTTAATGTATCATGAGCGATGGGCTTAACCAATGGTAGAGCCCATGGGGAAGATTTCTCCTCGGAAGCTGGGACCTCCTTTTGTTCGTCATCCCGGATCTCATCACCTTTGTATACATTCAAATCCTCATCGTCCTGATTGATCAGTGGTGAAGAACTCTTGTGAAATTCAGTTGTCTTTGTGATCCCTGAGGTATGTTCTCCCTTGGCTGGGGGCATATATTTGTAAGGTTTACCACCCATGCTAAGTCCGAATCTTACACTCAGAATTGGTGTTTATGAAGATTCTTGTTGGTGATACACTTCTTGATTCTTAAGAAGTCTGATTTACTTTTGAGGAGGCGGGACGGTCGGTCTTTGTACACCGAAACTTTTGTTTTCGCAAAATTGTGATCTGCAGAATAAAGGGACACATTAGCACTCCAATTATGAAGTCGGAACATAAGTTGAAATTTTTAAAACATACTTGCTTAAAGCCACTTCCTTGCACATCTTGCTTGATGATTTATGTAAAACCAATCATATTTGGCATCCCCTATGTTGCTATAGCCATCCGATAAAACCTTTTTGCCGGCAATTGATTCGAAGAAAGAAAAATTCGGAGTCCCTGTGGACCGGTGTTTGAAATGGTAATAGAATTTCAAGTCCTTGAAAGTGAGCTCGGTTTGTAGAATCTCCGCATATGCAATGTATAGGGTATACAAAGCTGCGTAAGCATTAGAATGGAGTTGCATAAGGGCAATGTGTATTCGTCTTAAAAGGTCAACTACAATTGGAGGAAACGGAGGAATAGCGCCTATCCAGCACATGAGCCGGTTGACAGTCATGTACCCCTCTGCGGCAGAATGAGGCCTATCCCCATCTTCTGGAGTTTTCACATCATCAGAAGGGATCCCATGTCTAAAACATATTTTCCTAAGTTTTACGTCATCCAATTGGGAGGTTAGACTATCACTGAGTTTCTCCCTCTCCACTTCCTCAAAACCTGGGATTTCGTCAGGAGCTCATTCATCTTCATCTTCAAGAGATGTACTTTCAGAAGTCATTGATTCTACAGTGGTATCTGTTTCGTAATCGGGGATGGAATTCTCCCAATCTGAATTTGTAGGAAGCGCATCGGGATCATAATGCTTTGATGACTCTGATTCTGCATCTTTCTCTAATATTTCGGTTGATGGTTTATCATGCATAGCTATGTTGGTGAGTAAACATGAGAATTTAGAACATAGTTACCCGTTCCCCGTGTGTGTAAGTGCAAATGTGTGCATGTGCATACATTAAAGAAAAACATGAAGTTATTTAGATAAATGGGATATTGGTCGTTGTATAATATTGAATTATGATGTGGTTCAATACAAAAGGTTCATCTCGAAGGCTCTAACCTAACTGTTCGTTGGTATATCAGAATTACATTGTATTTTCTAGTCAACATGTATATCGGATCGTTGGTCAAGCTGGCTCGTGGGATAGGGTTTAGCTCGTGATACATCATTGGTTCGTGAAGCAAGTCCTGGTTCGTGGGGAAGCACTAGCCCGTAAAAATTCATCGGATCGTGGGACACTTAAGCTCTTGACGCTTTACTTGAACTGATCATGACAGACCCCCCCCCCCCCGATCCACTTTATTTCCTGTTTCCACGAACCGAAGCTCCCCCATTCTCACGACCCTATCCACTATCTAATTTAATACTCCATTTTCATCTCCTTTCCTCTACTCTCTGTAAACACACACCACACGATTCGCATCGTGACCTTGCTCCTTTTCATCACGAGCCCGATTCCCTTTTTATCCATAGTTCGATCTGATAGTTAATTCCCTTCCGCGACCTCCTTCAACCAATTCCCAACAGTACCTCCGAACCTCCATGCCATCACCTATCAACTCGAGACAACCAGCTAAGATGAAATCCGCGGAAAGCAAGAGAGGGCGAAGGAAAAGCTTAACAATTTGCTATAATTACCTTTTTGAGTTTGGTGGATGGTCTTCAGATCTCGCGGGTTTGGGAGGAAAATCGCAGGCTTGGGTTTTATGGGATTGGGTGAAAGCAGTAAGAATGATGATAGAAAAGAAAGAGTGAAAAATTATAAGGAGAAAGAAGGGAGCGGAAGGGGGAGTCTGAATTATATAGATATGGAGATGGCTCT
Source organism: Allium sativum (assembly GCA_030737875.1). Classification (NCBI taxonomy): domain Eukaryota; kingdom Viridiplantae; phylum Streptophyta; class Magnoliopsida; order Asparagales; family Amaryllidaceae; genus Allium; species Allium sativum. The sequence continues at coordinate 699,336,911 of CM060924.1, read as the reverse complement.
TTGTCTCCCCCTTCTTTTCGTGACTCGATCCACGAAGATCCACGGGCCATCAATGTTCGTTAAGGCCCATCGAAACTTAGATGACGTTCCTATCACCTGATTGGTCCATGAAACGTACCGCGGCCACCAACCATGTGGAATTCCAAAGGCCCAGACTCAAGAATGATCGCGAAATAAGAGAAATGGAAATACATATAAAGATCTAAAAACTTACTCGACTGAATGATTGCAATATTTTCTGGAAGTTTAAGAGATGGGAATCGGCCGACGAATAAAGAAGTGATTGAAGGATTAATCTAATATTTATACTCCTCAAGAGGCGTAACCATTTGAAACAGTGCGACGCTATAAATGGATGTGACTATTGATTCATATTGTTGCCTAGAAAGGTCCATTCAGAATCTTCGAAGCATGTACCATCCCCAATAAAACATACTTCGAGGGGGAAAAATGTTGGCTAGCTTTTTGACCAAGCCACCAAGACTCATATACAAGTACAATACGAAGTCTCGCTCCTAGAGCCCTCCAAATCCGTTCATTGCCACCCTGCCGTCCTTGTCTCGTGGTGCTACTACCACCACCCCGCTCGTGGTGCCTTATCGCAACCCGATCCGTCAACGCCATTTCTCCATGATCCGATCCCAGAAGCAAAAACATGAAGGGTAGGAATACGTCTACCACGATCCACAAATGCAGGATCTAACGACACTGTCCATAACGACCATATTGACTATTTATCCATTAAGCCACGAACCAGTCCGAGATACTCGGGATTTGTGCCCCTTGTGACAACGAACCGATTGCAGATACCAGCTATAAATAGCCCCATACTTGGCATTTTTAAGGATCTTTTGGCAGTTCTTAGTGTTGTTTTCACAATTACTGTCCTGTCATTATTCCTAATTAGAATTACTTCGAAATTACTGAGAGAATCATAATTGTTAGAGTGAGATTGAGCGAAATATTTGATTGTACTAGCATTCAACGTACAATCAAAGACATATAAAGTGGACGTAGTCTCATTAACACCGAACCACTATAAACTTTGCGTGTTTTTTGCTTTTTCTTCATTTTCTAGATATATTTCTCTACAAATCTGAACAATTTGGGTGTTAGAGCCAAATTTTTTCTAACAAGCATATTATCCAAAAAAAAACTATAAAAAAATTGTAGTGATATAAATGAACATGCATATTGAAAGAAAAAAGATTCTTAACATACAATCTCTGCTATCATGAGTTGGACTATGAGTTTCAGCTTCCCTTTTAACAATACATTTACTAGCTGTATAGCCAATTCACTAATGAAACTTCTTCCCTATCTCACTCAACAAAACACATAAAAAGACATAATGCTAATTTTTATCAGTCCACCTAATAGTTGGAATATAACAAATTCACAGGACCGGTCCATGGCATGGGCAGCAGATACATTTGCCTAGGGCTTCGTCTTGCGTAGGGGCAACAAACGAGGAAAAAAAACCCGAGTTCTCTTCTCTCACCATAGAAACTATTGCAGATCCGCACATCAGTCATCGTCGCTCAGCTTATCCTATACGCTTCAGCCGGTCAGATTCAAGTTCGTCATCGCCGCTCAACTCCTCATCCAATTCCAATTCTCTACTTGTCCTAATTTCTAATTTCTAAATCATGCGAGTTCATGTTTATGAATTTACTGCATAATCTAGTTTATTGTTCCTAAATCGTGATTTAATGTTTATCAAAGCATTTGTTTGGAGTTGTTTCGTTTCTTCTGTAGATTGTATCTGTTTGTTCCCTCAAGCTTCGCTCTCAGCAATAAGAAACTTGATTGTGGAATGTTTAATGTTCTTTTTATAAAAATGTCCTGATCTGTATGTTTAATTTTTTTGGTGATTTTGGATAAAGTTTATTTGAAACATCAACTGAATTTGAATTTGAATTGTATCATATTTAGTTTGTTTTTTTCTTGTAAATTCGTAGGCTAAGTAAGTTAGTTTAGGAGAAATAAAATGGCCTAATTTCTAAATTAATTTTCGGATTTTTCTTTTCACAAATTTGTGTAATTGCACAAGACCATTAAACGATGATGCATATTAGCAGCTAAATAATTTATTTTATTTCATGTTAGTGACTAATTAGCTAGTTAAAGTATTTGGTTTTTTAAAATAATTGAATATGTTATATCATGATTGGGATAGGAATCGAAGACAAAATTCTGAACATGTAAATAATCGAACTTGTTACGGTTTCTTCGAAGGAAATAAGCTTTTCAAAAGTTAAAATTAATCAATCAATATTTACAAACTTCTATGTCGCAAGAGATATTGAGTGGACTAGCTATGATTTCAATCAAAAACGAGTGCTTGGATGTGCTTAAACATGAAGAGATAATATATGAGTTTTCTTTAAAAAATACAAGAAGAAGTTGCTCCGGTTAATGTCTATTTATGTATTTTCATATTAGATTAACATTTACATTTTCTTTTTAGATATGTAATCTAAATGTTTAACTTATATAGCAGAAATTGTATTTTGTTTCATATATTTAATTGTATTGTTGTGTATTAAAAAATTAGGGAACAAAAATAATTTTTTTAATATTTGGCTAGGGCATTGAATGTATTAGGGCTGGCCCTGTAAATTCATCTACTTAATTGTCAGATTTGGAAGAACAAAGCACCTATGAATCTAAATGCTTCAATAAACCGGTGATCATGAGATAAGAAGAGTACCGAAATCTGAGTAAAATCATGAAAAGAACCATTTTAGTGTTCTTGTTTACATTAGTGCCTTCACACTGCTCAATGGGTTACTTTATATGTGTTGGAAATCAATATCATCATCGATATTTGAAAGTAGATGCCTTATATCAAAATAAGCGAAGTACATAACCAAGCTAATTAACTTAGGATGTTAACGGTACTTGCAATAGTAATTTCATATCAGAGGAGAAAGAAAAATTGATTCATCTGTTTTAAAATTCACTACAGCAGAAGATTAATTTTTATTGGCCTTCAAAGTTTCTCTCCTCTGAGTTGCATTATTGCTCTACAATGTTGCATATAACAATGGTGTAGTAAAAGTAAATTATTATATCGTAGAAGTATGAACGAATACAAAATTACCTACTTCGTATTGATTTACTATCAAAACTCTACAAAAAAATTGTTGAAGAAGAAATTTATTGTTAGTATATTTGGATCTAACTTGTTATGCAACATTCAATAAAACAGTTTATGATGAAATTATTTTAATTCAATTCTTATTATTCACAAAATGTTACATAAAACATTCAATAAGATAGAATAATTAGTATACTTCAAATTTTGAATCAAATAGCTTAGTAAGGAAGAATGTTGAACACCAAAGGAAAGAGGGTTTCTGTTTGATAGACATATCTTTTAAAAATAATAGCTTCTGCTTTCTGTAATAAATTTACAGAAAGTCATGAAGTCGACATAAATTCCTCTTTCACTTTTAAACCTAACAATAAACGTAATAAAACTAAAAGTTAATTCAATACAAATTAAAATTAAAACTAATTAGGAAATAAAAACATTAAAATATATTTGTATGCGCAAAATAAATTCAAAACCTAAAATAGACATACCAGAATCAGTGCTATCCTAAAGTCGAGATCTTAAAGTACAACAAAGTAACCAAGTTTCGTCATGATGATTGGCTGAAGAATCTCCTGGAACACTATCTACAAAGACAGTAGATAAAGAATTAGCGATGTTCATTCGAAAGATTTCAAACATAATAATTCAAACAAAACAAAAAATCAAGCAAAACAAAGAGAAGTCAGAGAACCAAACCATAACATTTACATCAGAGGGGTTTCTATAGTCCTGGAACTGGTGCAAGTTTTCTTTCGATTTGAGTTCGACTCTAGAGACAAATTTGATCCAGGGTTTCTTGATTGCACAGATCTGAAGAACCTAAGTCCTGCGAGTTGTTCATCACGTTAGATTCCCGGTAGAAATTGATTTATAAAAGTAAAACAAATTGATAAGAGTATTAACAAAATCAAAAATTGATAAGAGTCATTAGTGCAAAAAGCATAAGAAACTGAAATCAAATCAAAGCAGAAATATTAAGGTTACTAAAAAAATAAGGCTTGAGATCTGGTAGCCTTCTTATTTTGTGCATTTTCTTCTATAAAAGGAAAAGAACGAAGATGAATTGGAAGGCAAATGTGTAACACCCCACCTCCGCCAGGGTGGCTCATGCAAACGACTCTGATTTTGGTGGGGCGTTTTAAAACAAGGTAAACATGCATAATGATATAACAAGGCAGGACATGACATATATATATGTAAATAAACAGAGTAAGTAGATAGATAAAACAGCGGAAGAATTTTAAACCATTTCTAAAACAAGTCTGCTACATCATAATGTAAATTTCCCAAATAAACAAGTCTAGTACATAAAATAACATCATCTGAAACTGAAAAGGAAAACATAAAAGTAGCTATCCCCAAAGTGGAAAAACCATAGCGAGCTCAAGTCCAAAGCATACATGAGCTATCCAAGAAAGCAGCTAAGATCCAAGCTAGGCTCCTGTATTCCCTCCCTGAGAACCTGGAGGGGGGGCGGGAAACGGAAGAAAAGAGGCGAAAGAAAACAGGTCAGTCAAAAAGACTGAGTAAGCCCTGCTACGATCAGTCTATAAACTAATAAAGTTAACAGCATGATGGAAACTGAGATGATCATAGATAACAACATACTGGCATGATAAATTAACTACAAGGTAGATAGAGGTGTCATCGCATAAACAAGATTAAGTTCTGCACCACGGTGTACTAGCAAACCAACATAACAGGTATTGATCCCTTGGCCCAAGCTTTGACCCAATAACATGAAGTGACCTTAATATAAGGTCCAACCAAACGGTCTAGTCGATCGGCTCCCTATAAGCCTAACACGTCAAGTGTTGGTGTCCATACGGCCCACATATGGATGTAGTCAGACTGTGCTGGGTCCACCTTCGGGTGTATCAAGCCCTCGGGTGTCAACCCCAGACACTGAAGCAATAATGCACAGTCTAGACCTACTGGTACCCGTGCTTCGAGTTTGTCCAATACCGGATTACGTGCACGTCCGTAGCCCGCCTAGACCCGCACCGCTGTACCACTCAGCCGTCGCTTTGGTCGCTTACATCAGTCCAGTAATCGTGCCCCGCCCTAGCCTAGCCTCTAGGGTTGTGATGATACCAAACTGGGATTACTGCCGGAACAGACCACGTTGCTAGGGTTTCCTAAGAGGGTTAAGTGTGATTTAACCCTTCACTAATCATGGATTAAATTGGTTAAGTGTAACCGACAGTTCACAACTTAACCCCATTTCAATCCCTCGAACCCCAAAATGGATTAAATTGGTTAAGTGTAACCGACAGTTCACAACTTAACCCCATTTCAATCCCTCGAACCCCAAAATGGATTAAATTGGTTAAGTGTAACCGACAGTTCACAACTTAACCCCATTTCAATCCCTCGAATCCCCAAAGTGGATTATGTATTAGTGGACCCTGACTTAACCCTAATCATGAGGCATTAATTAATTTAATGCACCTTAACCTCTCACATTAGACTTTGTTGTGGTTACCTAGTTAAGCCGGCGGGTTCCGGGTAGATTTACACCACAACTTGGTCTAACCTCGGGTCTTGGCACCACATGACCAACTTCTCACATTGGGTCCTATTGTTTGTAGCCACTAGTTAAGCCGGTAGGTTCCGGGTAGAATTACGCTACAAACTCAACCCAACCTCGAGTTGGCCACACTTATGTTTTCTAAGTGTCATGTCCACTTTATTTCAATACATAATTTCAAGTCAACAAATACTTGGGTAGACCTAACTTAATAGGTAAATTCCCAAGGGGTAGACCTAACTTAATAGGTAAATTCCCAATCTTATATTTTCATGTATTTTAAGTTTACCCAAACCCCCTAACGTCATTCTCTCGCTTACATATTCGTAACAACGCATAAAGGATAGGAAGACGGAACTTGGCATAACATACATGACGAACTTGCATATCACAACAAACATGCATAACATGTTAGACTTGCATAACTTAGCATAATGAACTTGCATATTACCATAAACATGCATAACATGTTAAACTTGTCTAACATAGCATATGGAACTTGCATAAACATGCATAACTTGTCAAACATGCATAACATGTCATTGTAAACTTGCATAAGAACGCATAACTTATTAAACATGCATAACATGGCATAGTGAACTTGCATAAACACGCATAACCCAATAATCTTGCAAATCATGGCTTAGTGAACTTGCATAAGCATGCATAACTCAATAAACTTGCAAATCATGGCTTAGTGAACTTGCATAAACATGCATAACTCAATAAACTTGCAAATCATGGCATAGTGAACTTGCATAAACATGCATAACTCAATAAACTTGCAAATCATGGCATGGTGAACTTGCATAAACATGCATAACTCAATAAACTTGCAAAAATCCCAACTTGCATCACACATTAACTTTAGAGTTTCTAAAATGAAGGTAAGAGGGCTTACAAATATTAGGAAGACACAAATCTACTAATAAAGATTGAGAAGCCCTTCATGCAAGCATATAAAAACCCAAAACAAAGCTCCAATAAGAAAACTCTTAACAAAAACTCCAAAAAATCTAGCTTAGCCAATAAAGCTTGCAACTTGGTGATGTATGCAAGCTAATGATCATTCATACAACTTAGAAATGCTTGTATGAACATCAAAATCTTCATAGGAATAATTTTTGAAGAGGAAGGAGGCTAGGGTTTTTAAGTGGAGGCCATTTGAGAAATCAATTTGCCATAGTTTAGCTACTAGAATGAATAAATTAGGTTTTAGGGTAGGATTAGGGTCTTATTTATAGAAGATTAGAGTGTTTTTAGCCCTAGGATTAACCCTAGGTTAGTTTAGGCCCGTCAGATTTCGGAATTCTCTAGAACCAAGCCACAAGACCAGACCAAGACCCAAAATGGTGCGCCAGGCAAAACTGCCCGGCCACCGTGTGTCGACAGGGCTGTCGACAGGGCTGTCGACACCCTGGGGACCGTGTCGACATGCCTGTCGACATGGGGGACCTGGCAGAAATTTTCCCGCCTGCACCAGTTTGCCCTAATTTCCAACTTTGAACTTGAAATTCAAATCTGTTTTTGACATGGAAATTTCTGAAAACTTCAGTGGGCCTTAACTGGGTCATACGGACTCCGATTTTCGAAAACTCGGACTCTATTTCGCGTATTTTTCCGAGACGAACGCAATGCCATAGCCCGTTTCCCTTGATTCAGATTTTAGAATTAAATTCTGCCTCGATTTATGTTATAACAGGTTATTGAAAATACGGGTTGTTACATTCTCCCCTCCTTAAAGGATTTCATCCCCGAAATCTTCAAGTTAGGAAGAACGTATCCTACCATCCAATCATCCATCTACTCAAAGAATCATCCACGAGCAATCATTGTCCTTACAAGATTCTAAATGTGGTATGAACATATGCAAAAGTGTGTGTATATGTACTTATCTAATGCAAAGATCAGGCGGTTACTGATACAGCAAACCTCCTTAATGCATATGTATGTCAGTGAAATGAATCCATATGTATGCAAATTCCTAACATAATTCATAGTATCTATATGAGTGCACATAACATTCATCCATATGCAACATCCATGTGGTAGCACAACAAGTTTCAACCATGAATAAGTGTAAGCACTCATGCATATGCAACATGAAGAGTGTGTTAGCCGATCTAGTGCCTAATGTGTATAATGCATCCACGAGTAACCACTTGCAAACACTTGCAACCACTTGCAAACATCAAGCATAACATGTTTCAAATACATGTTTCATCCAAAGGGTTTCTACCTAAGGTTCTCATGACAAGATAAACACGATAAACTAGATAAACTAGATAAACATGGACAGAGAGATATGCTAAAAAGAGATACTAGAAGATAAACAAGATAAAGTCCTTTTTGGATTACAAGAAATCCATTCAAACTCTGACATATAGTACTAACCGATGAGTCATATCCCCCTTATGGAGTTTACAACAGAAATAAGATCGAGAATGGGACCGAGAGGATATATATATAAAAGATAACCTGCAAGCAAGCTCCACAGGAAAACAAGGATCAAGGATGCACTCTTACAAAGAGATATGATGCGTGTATCTAGTCTTTACTCTTCATAGTCACGTTTCCTTGAGCTTAACTCCACTGTGCTTTGACCGTCTTTTACTTCATGATTTCTTGGCTTCCTAACTCCTACTTCCCAAATTCGAGTTGGAACTCATTTCATTATCGCCTCTCGTCTTCCTTTTCCACTTATTCTTTTTTTTTCTGTATACCTGGCTTAAACATAACTGTAACCTCATGATCTCATGCAAGCTCTCCAAAATTCACTAGTGAATCCTGGATCTCGTCTACTTACTATAAAGTATTCCATGCAGCAGAACTTTTCTTGAAAATACCAATCCACGTTGCCAATTGCCCTTACAACCGTGATTTTCTATAACTCATGCTTAATCGAAATGAACCATCCGCCTATGAGTGATAGGCCATACCTAGATTCAGTTGCCTACCCATGGCTTCCTGTAGGCTATTTCAAAACTGGACAACTTCTTGAGGGTAAACCGTTGCTAACCATGATGCAGTCCTCTCGCTCTTTACCAGACTGAAATGAGCACTCTTCGTGAGTCTACCTATTCTGACCCACCTACCCGTATTCCCTTTCTTTGATCTAGGTAATCTATCCACATAATCTATCGAGATGTTTTCACACTTCCCTTGCGGAACCTCCAATGGAGGTAATGGCCCGCCGGGCTTCTATGACTTGGCCTTAACCTGGTGGCACAACATGCATCCTGAGACCAACTCGGCCACCTCCTCGAGTGATGCGCATCTTCAAGAACCTTCTTTACCAAGTCTTCCACTCGAGGAACGCATAATCTCTCATCGCGCCTTAGTCATCCCTTGTCATCTATAATATATCTAGCGAGGTGACTTAACATCTCGCCTCGAATCAACTGGTCCATGTTCTTGACTAACTGCGGGTCTTCTTCCTGTGAAACCCCCTTCTTGATCCAGAAGAGTAAGTCTAAGCTCAGGGAATGCTAACTAACTAGCCAAACGGAGAAAGCTTCTTACTTCAATTGCCCTCCTCAGGGTTTTCCGGTCTTAAACCGCAACCACTTTAGCGGAATCCACCGCTAAGCCTTACTTAGGAACTATGTGCCCAAGAAATCCAACTTCTTTCCCCCAAAGTGACATTTGGGGAACTTGACCTTCAACTGGTGGCTCTAAGCGTATCCATCACCTCCTTGAGATGTCTAGCATGCTCTTCCTCGTTCTTTTAAGGAGATCAAAATATCGTCTATGACGACCACGACAAACTTGTTCAAGGACTCCCTAAACACCCTACCCATCAAGTTCACGTAATATGCGGGTGCATTAGTCAAACCAAGTAGCATGACTAGCCATTCTAAAAATCCATCTAGAGTCCTAAACGCAGTCTTGTCAATTCCATCCTCAGCCATCCTAAGCTGATGGAATCCGGTAGCTAGATCAAAAGAAAACAGATGCTCCTACAAGCTGATCAAACAAATCACCGATCCTTGGTAACGGTTGTCTATTCTTCTCACGATAATCAACACATAAGCGAAGCAAACTGTCCACATTAGTAACGAATACTACTGGAGCACCTTACTCGAAAAATGCTTCGTCTCAGGTAGTTCTTCTCAAGCAACTCCTTGACTTGCTTTCTTAACTCTCATCTCGTGAGGTCATGTGCCTAACCGGCCACGAAACTGGCTTGGTATTACCAACCAGATAATGCGGAAATCTATCCCACGTCTAGGGGTAACCCCTTTACTTCCCCCAAGATATCAGGATATTCTCGGACCACCCTCACAGATTGCAAACTATCGATAGACGAGTCGATGGATTTCAAGATAACATAACATGACGGGATCCATAGGGTTACTAGAAATTTCTAGGGTATTACCGAGGCGGATCATGAGCCTCACAACCCTATGCACAAAAACCAAGAATGGCTCCAAAACAGGACAACCATTCCATGCCCAAAACCAACCCATATCCCCTGAAACTGAGAATATAAACATCCCACGAGAATTCTATGCTCAAGATAGAAATTTTCAAATCCACCCAGACCACAGACAATTGGGTGGAACCCCCAATTGGATTTGAAACACATACGGGATCATCAACTAGGCTAGTACTTAGGTGCAAACTTTCAACTAGATCAGATGAAATAAAACTATGCGATGTGCCAGAATCAAACAAAGTACGAACAGGGAAAATCAGAAAATGTATACAAGTCTTTCAACAGAAATACTACCTCTATCATGAGCTGGAAGAACGGTGTTGAGGGGATGAACTCGCCCTCCAGATAGTCCCGTACACTGAGTCTGACCTTGCCCTTGTTTTCTTCGGGTAATCCTTGCTGAGATGTCCAAACTCACCACAATGAAAGCATTCGCCCCGCTTTCTCTTCTTCTTCCTACGTTCCCTGGATATATGTCCAACTTTACCACAGAAGTTGCATTTCCTATTCTCTCTTGGCTTGTCCTTGCGGTTGTTGTTATTCTTGCCTCGTTTCCCGGAATTTACCCTCTTGCCTTGAGACTCATTCGCCTTGACCTCTTTCTTGTCACTGTTATCTTCTTCTTGAAGTAGGGCCGTACTCACTAAATTCTCGAAAGTCGCCCCCAAGGGTATATGAGACATGGCCAAACCATGTAATGGCTCGTTTAATCCTAGAGCAAAGTGTAGGGCCTTCTTCTGAGCTATATTAACCGAGTCTAAATCGACCCGAGCCAGTTGATTGAACTTATCTATGTATTCCCTAATAGTCATGTCCCCTTGCTTCAGTGTTAAGAACCTCAGTCCAAACCTTCCTCTAAAATCATCCCAAGTCTCAATTGGCCTAGTAGCGGTGGTGACTACCCACCAACGTGCAGCTTCTTCCTTTAGCAACCATACTGCTAATAAAACCTTCATGCGGTCGCCTATATCAAATGTGGCTAAAAGATCTTCGGTCTCTTTCAACCAATTCCTTGCCTCTACAAAAGTCTCTGTTCCACTAAAATTCTTGCCACCCATCATCTTAAAGTTCTTACAAGTTTCCGCAAAATCCGCTTGTGGAGGCTGAGGGAAAAGAGGAATATCAGCTACGGAAGGAGGAGGAGGAACAGCGGCCTTGACTGGAAAGACAACATTAGAGATACCCGGGACCGGTGCCGTGACTTCCAAGTACCGACGAAACCAATCGGGTATTGTTACTCCTTCGGGCAAGATGAGATTATCAGACATGCTGGAAACGAAAAGAAAAGAGTTCAAACAAGGGGTCAAAGGATAGTGCTAATGGCTTTTGGGGAATAGCCTTTAAAAATAACTAGACTTTTCTTTGGAAAATACTTTATACTTGTTTTTGAAAATAGTTTTTCAAAAAGTTTTAAAAACCTTTTTATCCCTTCTCGTAAACCATATGCTCTGATACCAAATGTAACACCCCGCCTCCGCTAGGGTCACTCGCAAAGGAATGCACTAGCTTTAGAGGGGCATTATTGGTAAACATGCACAGAAATATCACAAGACAGAACATATAGAATAGCGGAAGTAAAATCAAACTTTCATAACATGAGTAAATAAGGTCTAAAGCCTTTTACATCAGAGTACATCAAAACCTGTCTTGCAATAGTAAAGAAGCATAAAGACATTTTCATAAATTATTCCCCAAGTAAAAACAGTAAAGTAGCCATAGCCAAGAAAAGTCCAAGCCATCCATGATGACCTTCAAGCAGAAGAAGTCCGAACTAAACAGCATTGTTTCCTCCCTGTAACCTGGAGGGGGGGGAAACGGAAGAAAAGAGGCGAAACAAAACGGGTCAGTCAAAAAGACTGAGTAAGTCCTATCTACTTCCAGTATAAAAACAGGTAAAGGTAACATGACATGCATAAACTGAAAGTAAACATAAGGATAACTACAAGATAGATAAACCAGGGTAGCCGGTTGAACTACTGTGGCAAAGTAAACTAAGGTATCATGATAAACTACGGTGTTATGATAAGTCAAGGTATCACATCGTCAGATTTCTATCGAGTACATTATCCCAAGGTATCCACCCCGTCTAACATCCCACGGTATCTATTATGTATATTCTTCTTAGTCCTAACATGTATATTTGCTCTGCACCTCTCGTACTAGTACCCCTACCCGCGTCATGTGTTAACCATGAATGTCCCTTGCTCAAAGTCGTGTAATGGTCAATGTCAACCTAGTATATCGCATATATAGGTTACTCAAATCATATGTTTCTTTCCATGTATATAAGTTCAGTCCTTTGCCGTACCTCGTACGGGCTTCCTCATGTCGTATTATCCTTGAATTCGTTTGGACTGTCACCCTTGTTCTAGCTAGGCTCTTCCATATGAATCATCGTTTGAACTACTAGGACTTACGCCACCTAGCACCACTAGGGATTACGCTTACCTATTGCACGCTTTCGTATTTCGGTTTGGGTTAAACCACCTAGGCCACTAGGGATTACGCTAACCCTCAACCGCGCCCTTTTTCCCACGCATTCATCGTGAATCGTTTTTCTATAACTGTATGCACATGTATCACATCGTGCCATCCGAGTCCTGTCACAGGGCAAACCAAGAAATACAGGACTCGGTCGGGAGCTTTAGATTTATCTGCCGATGCAGATACTAAGGTCTGCTTTTCTACACGTGGCTATGGTCCCACGAGACCCCTCCCTCAACTAGTGAAAGGCAACACAAGAGAAAATCTTGCATGAGAACTACACTCCGGCCAGCCCACATCCTACGGCCTACCTCACCCATAATTAGATAGCAATTATGGTCTGTTGGGTGTTCCCTGCTTTTCCGTACGTACACGCTTGACTCAAGATGGTAGATGATCGACGAATTTGCTATCTCGGGCACCTTATGTATTCGTCGACTCACTGCTATCCACCCCAGTCTTTAGGTCGCTCGCATAGCAACCAAGGCATATTCTTGGTTCTTCTACCGCAGACCTCAACCTCTCGTGAGCCTAGTATAATGACCTGGCAGCTCACAGAGGGATCCCAAGAATATCCTCACGTTCCCCGAAGCCGCTGCTTCGTTACCCAGTTCGTTGGAGCCTTTATCTAAATCAGATAGCCTGCTCCTACACGCATACTTAAACGTTGACCTAACGTATCGGGTTACTAATCTATCTAAGAAATGGTCCAAATTTCCTTGACTAAGAATTATTACTTAGTTTCCCTTAACTAAGGTTTACCACTTAGCCTTATTTCCATAATCCTTGTTAATTATGGTTATTTACCTAACCCTCCGAATTAGGGTTTATCTAATGGGTTAAGTGTCACTTAAGTTCATAACTTAGTCCGTCTACAAACCATGTCAAAATTGGCTAAGTATACAAGTCCAAGACTTAACCCTACAAACCATGTGTCAAGTTGGTTAAGTATATCAAGGAATCCATGACTTAACCTCGTCTAATTATCATTTTAGATTGGTTAATTATATAATTTAACTTGACCTTGTCATCAAATCGGTCAAGCGTATTCAAGTGATTCGTGACTTAGCCTTATCATGTTTTCACGTTAGATTGGTTAAGTATAGATTAACTTAACCTCATCAAATTAACGAGTTAGATTGGTTAAGTATAGGTCACTTAACCTCATCAAATCATCGTGTTAAATTAGTTAAGTGTTTAACTTAACCCCATTAAATTACCAAGTTGGATTAATTAAGTCTAGGCTAACTTAACCCCATCCGATTACCATGTTTAGATTAGTTAAGCCTAATCTTAACCCCATCCATTAACTGTATTATACGGTTAAGTGTCATTAAGAAAATTTACTTAACCTTATCACGTTATCGTGTTGGATTGATTAAGTGTTGGTTAACTTAATCCCGTCCACTAGTCGTATAAAAATGGTCAAGTGTCATTAGGCAAATCAAGTTACTTAACCTACCCAAGCTTATCATGTTTTGTTAAGTATCATTAGCCTAATCAAATTACTTAACCCATTTGTCCATATCATATTTGGTTAAGCCTCATTAATCAAATTAACTTAACCCTATTATGTGGCATTAATTTAATTAATGCACCCTCAACCTCTCACATTAGACCTTGTTGTGGTTACTAGTTAAGCCGGGCGGGTCCGGGTAGATTTACACCACAACCTAGTCTAACCTCGGGTCTTAAGCGCGACATGACCAACTTCTCACATTGGGTCCTATTGTTTGCAACTACTAGTTAGGCCGGTCGGTTCCGGGTAGTTTTACGTTGCAAACTCAACCCAACCTCGAGTTGGCCATACTCATATTATCTAAGTTCATCATGTTTCCAAAACATGTTACAAGTTTTCGAGCATTTGGGTAGACCTAACTTAATAGGTAAATTCCCAAAGGGTAGACCTAACTTAATAGGTAAATTCCCAAGCTCATGTTTTTATGCATTCTTACATGTCATCTTCCATGTTATCTTTCAAGTCATATTTTCAAGTATAAACACATGTCATCTTCAAGTTAAGATTTTGCGACATGTTCATGTTTATCTAACTACCCAAAATCGTGTTTTCCCAACGCAAGCAAAGCGAGTCAACATAGTAAGGATACTATGTCACATATTGGTCTCAAAACATGCATGATGCCAAAAAGGGCTTGGCTTCCACATGCATAACATCATAAAGGGATTGGCCATAAACATGCATAGTGTCATAAGGTAATTTGGCCACAAACATGCATATTATCAAAAAGGGTTTGGCCATAAACATGCACAACTTAAAAGAGGGGATTGGCCACGAGCATGCATAATCTCATAAAGGATTTGGCCACAAACTTGCATGTTAGCATAAGGGGTTTGGGTTCATAAACATGCATAAGCCCCAAAATCTTGTCTTAGCCAATGTTTCACAAGTAAAGTGGTTCCTAAAGGTTCATGCTAGCATTTCATGCATAAAGATCCAAACTTGCAAGATAAACTAGGTTATGCATAGCATGAGAGGCATGATTAAGTCACTCACATGGCCTAAGATCATAAATATGAACACAAGAGGCATGGTAAGGTTCATATAGATTCGCATAATCATGTTTAGCCTCATTTTATCCCATGTCAACATTAAAAATACCGTTTTGATCCAAAAGTAGCTAGAACTTACATAGTTAGGCCTAGGGAAAGGAGCATGAATCATCTTGGCTAAGAAAGGTGCCTCCTTTGTAGAAGAATCGTCATGGAACTCGCACAGCAATGTTGATTTGGCCTTGATTTGGTGTAGCAAGCTTGCACCTTTTGATTTGAACTTGATTTGAGTGCATAGGCTCTAGGGATTTGAGATGGAGGCCATGAGAGTAGAAATTTGGCCATAGTTTAGTTACATGAGTGAATAATGAGGGTTTAGGGGTAGGTTTAGGGTCTTTTTATAGAGATTAGGATAGTTTTAGGCCCTAGGATTAAACCTAGATTCAATCCAAGCCATCAAAGCATGTCTTGGGGAAGAAGTCAAGTGTAGGAACCATCTAGGGCCTTTAGATTAAAGATGAACCATGAGAACCATCCAAATGCAAAATCTGCATTTGAGCGAATCGGCCCACGGGTTGACAGCCAAACACCCTGGATTAACCCCTAGTCGACCCAGCAGGCTCGGGTCGACCTCAAAAATGGGCCGGTTCGGTTATTCCCCTCTCCCAATTCGCTGTTTTGAACATTTTTGCATATTTATTTATTTAATTTTCAATTATATATATATATATATATATATATCAATATATATATATATTTCTCTGCGCAACCCATTTCACTTAATTAAGTATACTTTAATTTGGGAATTTTTCGTGAAACTTCGCGAGGCCATATCTTGGTCATACGGACTCCGATTCTCGAAAACTCATACTCTATTTCGCGTATTTTTCCGAGACGAACGCAATGGCATAGCCCGTTTTACTTGATTCAGAATTTAAAATTAAATTCTGCCTTGATTCTCGTCTTAACACGTTATCGAAAAATACGGGTTGTTACATTCTCCCCACCTTTTAGAATTTCGTCCCCGAAATCTCCAAGTTAGGAAGAACATATCCTACCATCCATCATCCATCTACTCAAAACATCATCCACAAGCAACCATTGTCCTTAGATGATTTCTAATGCTGTATGAATATATGCAAAACGTGTGTGTACATGTTCCTTAGCTAATGCTAATGATCAGGCCTGAATAATCTTTCTAATGCAAAATATGTATAGTGTCATGAATCCAACATGTATGCAAATAGTCCTAGTCATATAGATACTATATGCGTGCACAATCATTCATTCATCTGCAACAACCGCATGATAATACATTCGATTTCATCCATAAACAAGTATAAATACTCGTGCATATGCAATATGAAATGTGACCGAGTCGAGCTAGTATCTAATGTGTATTCGCACATCCATGAGCAACCACTTGCAACCATATCAATCATAACATGTTTCAAATACATGTTTACATCCATAGGGTTCTACCTAGAATTACCTGAAACAGGGCCGAGAAGATAAACAAGACTAACTCCTTACGGGGTTTGTAACAGAAAGTAGGACCAAGAGGATGTCCACAAAAGATAACCTACAAGTAAGCTCTACAGAAACAGGGATCAAGGATATACTCCCAAAAAGAGATATCATGCGCGTATCTAGTCTTTGACCATCAAAGTCGTATTTCCTCGGGCTTACTTCCATTGTGCCTTGACCGCCCTTTAACTTCGCGATTTCGTAGCTTCTTATTTCCTGCTTCCATAACATGAGCTGAAACTCATTTCTTCGTCGCCTCTCGTTCCACTTGCACTTATCCTTTTTCTAGAATACTTGGCGCAAACATGACTACGTACTCATGATCTCATGCAAGCTTTCCAAAATTCACTAGTGAATCTTGGATCTCGTACCACAAGGTATTCCACGTAGAAGAACTTTCTCTTGAAAGTAAACAGATGCCAACCAGGTTATCAAGCGCACTTACTAGGGTGATTTCTATAACCCACGCATAAGTGAAGTAAACCATCCGTCTTATCGGCGAACACCACTCGATCGGGCTTCAAATTTCCAATAAAGGCATCAAGGGATTCTAAGTAACTAGTCATGACACAACCTCAAAAAGGTTACCCGATACTTCGAGGGCATTACCAAGGCTAGTCAAAAGGTCTAACTACCCTCCTATCAAAACCGAGAGTGGCACCCCCTACTGGATAACCACTTCATCCCTAGAATCCATCCACAGCTTATAAGCATTATTTCCAAACTCAACACTTGGCATAGACATTCCCAAATCCAAACAAGTCATGTATAAATGGACTGATTCTCCAATAGGACTTTGAGACAAAAATGGGATTCTCTATTACGTTAGTACTTAAGGTGCAGAGACTCAACTACCGAAGCGGACTTAAATGATGCGGGGATCAAAACAAAGTCTTGGCGGGATGATAGAAAAGAATAACTAGATCTTCAACAAGGATGTTATCCCCCTACTCAGGTACTCTAGTGAGGGTATACAACGATGATCTTGTCCTTGTCCCACAATACTTAACTATCCGTCCTGTTTCACCATACCAAAGATACTTTCTCGTCATGGGTTTCATTGTTCATCCTTCTCTCTCGTCCTGGGCTGAGCCATACCAACAAGTTGCTCATCCTTAAGCTCGTATCCTTTATCCTCTTCCTCACCATCCTTTCTTATAACGCGGCCACTGGTCTCTCGAGAACCACCTCCATCGTAAGGAAAACACTTTCGTAGATAGAAAAGACTAGTCGCAGTTAAAACCACTGTGACTACAGATGGAGGAAACAAAGGAAAAGAGATTCAATTAAGGAAACAAGGATAGTGCAAATGGCTTTTGGGGAATAGCCTTTTTCTTTTTAAAGAAAATTTTCTTGAAAAATGCTTCTTTATAAACGATTTTCAAATAGTTTTCAGAAGGTCTTTAAAAACTTTTGTCCAGTCTGGTAACCTTCTACTCTGATACCAAATGTAACACCCCGCCTCCGCTAGGGTCACTCGCAAAGGAATGCACTAGCTTTAGAGGGGCATTATTGGTAAACATGCACAGAAATATCACAAGACAGAACATATAGAATAGCGGAAGTAAAATCAAACTTTCATAACATGAGTAAATAAGGTCTAAAGCCTTTTACATCAGAGTACATCAAAACCTGTCTTGCAATAGTAAAGAAGCATAAAGACATTTTCATAAATTATTCCCCAAGTAAAAACAGTAAAGTAGCCATAGCCAAGAAAAGTCCAAGCCATCCATGATGACCTTCAAGCAGAAGAAGTCCGAACTAAACAGCATTGTTTCCTCCCTGTAACCTGGAGGGGGGGGGGAAACGGAAGAAAAGAGGCGAAACAAAACGGGTCAGTCAAAAAGACTGAGTAAGTCCTATCTACTTCCAGTATAAAAACAGGTAAAGGTAACATGACATGCATAAACTGAAAGTAAACATAAGGATAACTACAAGATAGATAAACCAGGGTAGCCGGTTGAACTACTGTGGCAAAGTAAACTAAGGTATCATGATAAACTACGGTGTCATGATAAGTCAAGGTATCACATCGTCAGATTTCTATCGAGTACATTATCCCAAGGTATCCACCCCGTCTAACATCCCACGGTATCTATTATGTATATTCTTCTTAGTCCTAACATGTATATTTGCTCCGCACCTCTCGTACTAGTACCCCTACCCGCGTCATGTGTTAACCATGAATGTCCCTTGCTCAAAGTCGTGTAATGCTCCATGTCAACCTAGTATATCGCATATATAGGTTACTCAAATCATATGTTTCTTTCCATGTATATAAGTTCAGTCCTTTGCCGTACCTCGTACGGGCTTCCTCATGTCGTATTATCCTTGAATTCGTTTGGACTGTCACCCTTGTTCTAGGTAGGCTCTTCCATATGAATCATCGTTTGAACTACTAGGACTTACGCCACCTAGCACCACTAGGGATTACGCTTACCTATTGCACGCTTTCGTATTTCGGTTTGGGTTAAACCACCTAGGCCACTAGGGATTACGCTAACCCTCAACCGCGCCCTTTTTCCCACGCATTCATCGTGAATCGTTTTTCTATAACTGTATGCACATGTATCACATCGTGCCATCCGAGTCCTGTCACAGGGCAAACCAAGAAATACAGGACTCGGTCGGGAGCTTTAGATTTATCTGCCGATGCAGATACTAAGGTCTGCTTTTCTACACGTGGCTATGGTCCCACGAGACCCCTCCCTCAACTAGTGAAAGGCAACACAAGAGAAAATCTTGCATGAGAACTACACTCCGGCCAGCCCACATCCTACGGCCTACCTCACCCATAATTAGATAGCAATTATGGTCTGTTGGGTGTTCCCTGCTTTTCCGTACGTACACGCTTGACTCAAGATGGTAGATGATCGACGAATTTGCTATCTCGGGCACCTTATGTATTCGTCGACTCACTGCTATCCACCCCAGTCTTTAGGTCGCTCGCATAGCAACCAAGGCATATTCTTGGTTCTTCTACCGCAGACCTCAACCTCTCGTGAGCCTAGTATAATGACCTGGCAGCTCACAGAGGGATCCCAAGAATATCCTCACGTTCCCCGAAGCCGCTGCTTCGTTACCCAGTTCGTTGGAGCCTTTATCTAAATCAGATAGCCTGCTCCTACACGCATACTTAAACGTTGACCTAACGTATCGGGTTACTAATCTATCTAAGAAATGGTCCAAATTTCCTTGACTAAGAATTATTACTTAGTTTCCCTTAACTAAGGTTTACCACTTAGCCTTATTTCCATAATCCTTGTTAATTATGGTTATTTACCTAACCCTCCGAATTAGGGTTTATCTAATGGGTTAAGTGTCACTTAAGTTCATAACTTAGCCCGTCTACAAACCATGTCAAAATTGGCTAAGTATACAAGTCCAAGACTTAACCCTACAAACCATGTGTCAAGTTGGTTAAGTATATCAAGGAATCCATGACTTAACCTCGTCTAATTATCATTTTAGATTGGTTAATTATATAATTTAACTTGACCTTGTCATCAAATCGGTCAAGCGTATTCAAGTGATTCGTGACTTAGCCTTATCATGTTTTCACGTTAGATTGGTTAAGTATAGATTAACTTAACCTCATCAAATTAACGAGTTAGATTGGTTAAGTATAGGTCACTTAACCTCATCAAATCATCGTGTTAAATTAGTTAAGTGTTTAACTTAACCCCATTAAATTACCAAGTTGGATTAATTAAGTCTAGGCTAACTTAACCCCATCCGATTACCATGTTTAGATTAGTTAAGCCTAATCTTAACCCCATCCATTAACTGTATTATACGGTTAAGTGTCATTAAGAAAATTTACTTAACCTTATCACGTTATCGTGTTGGATTGATTAAGTGTTGGTTAACTTAATCCCGTCCACTAGTCGTATAAAAATGGTCAAGTGTCATTAGGCAAATCAAGTTACTTAACCTACCCAAGCTTATCATGTTTTGTTAAGTATCATTAGCCTAATCAAATTACTTAACCCATTTGTCCATATCATATTTGGTTAAGCCTCATTAATCAAATTAACTTAACCCTATTATGTGGCATTAATTTAATTAATGCACCCTCAACCTCTCACATTAGACCTTGTTGTGGTTACTAGTTAAGCCGGGCGGGTCCGGGTAGATTTACACCACAACCTAGTCTAACCTCGGGTCTTAAGCGCGACATGACCAACTTCTCACATTGGGTCCTATTGTTTGCAACTACTAGTTAGGCCGGTCGGTTCCGGGTAGTTTTACGTTGCAAACTCAACCCAACCTCGAGTTGGCCATACTCATATTATCTAAGTTCATCATGTTTCCAAAACATGTTACAAGTTTTCGAGCATTTGGGTAGACCTAACTTAATAGGTAAATTCCCAAAGGGTAGACCTAACTTAATAGGTAAATTCCCAAGCTCATGTTTTTATGCATTCTTACATGTCATCTTCCATGTTATCTTTCAAGTCATATTTTCAAGTATAAACACATGTCATCTTCAAGTTAAGATTTTGCGACATGTTCATGTTTATCTAACTACCCAAAATCGTGTTTTCCCAACGCAAGCAAAGCGAGTCAACATAGTAAGGATACTATGTCACATATTGGTCTCAAAACATGCATGATGCCAAAAAGGGCTTGGCTTCCACATGCATAACATCATAAAGGGATTGGCCATAAACATGCATAGTGTCATAAGGTAATTTGGCCACAAACATGCATATTATCAAAAAGGGTTTGGCCATAAACATGCACAACTTAAAAGAGGGGATTGGCCACGAGCATGCATAATCTCATAAAGGATTTGGCCACAAACTTGCATGTTAGCATAAGGGGTTTGGGTTCATAAACATGCATAAGCCCCAAAATCTTGTCTTAGCCAATGTTTCACAAGTAAAGTGGTTCCTAAAGGTTCATGCTAGCATTTCATGCATAAAGATCCAAACTTGCAAGATAAACTAGGTTATGCATAGCATGAGAGGCATGATTAAGTCACTCACATGGCCTAAGATCATAAATATGAACACAAGAGGCATGGTAAGGTTCATATAGATTCGCATAATCATGTTTAGCCTCATTTTATCCCATGTCAACATTAAAAATACCGTTTTGATCCAAAAGTAGCTAGAACTTACATAGTTAGGCCTAGGGAAAGGAGCATGAATCATCTTGGCTAAGAAAGGTGCCTCCTTTGTGGAAGAATCGTCATGGAACTCGCACGGCAATGTTGATTTGGCCTTGATTTGGTGTAGCAAGCTTGCACCTTTTGATTTGAACTTGATTTGAGTGCATAGGCTCTAGGGATTTGAGATGGAGGCCATGAGAGTAGAAATTTGGCCATAGTTTAGTTACATGAGTGAATAATGAGGGTTTAGGGGTAGGTTTAGGGTCTTTTTATAGAGATTAGGATAGTTTTAGGCCCTAGGATTAAACCTAGATTCAATCCAAGCCATCAAAGCATGTCTTGGGGAAGAAGTCAAGTGTAGGAACCATCTAGGGCCTTTAGATTAAAGATGAACCATGAGAACCATCCAAATGCAAAATCTGCATTTGAGCGAATCGGCCCACGGGTTGACAGCCAAACACCCTGGATTAACCCCTAGTCGACCCAGCGGGCTTGGGTCGACCTCAAAAATGGGCCGGTTCGGTTATTCCCCTCTCCCAATTCGCTGTTTTGAACATTTTTGCATATTTATTTATTTAATTTTCAATTATATATATATATATCAATATATATATATTTCTCTGCGCAACCCATTTCACTTAATTAAGTATACTTTAATTTGGGAATTTTTCGTGAAACTTCGCGAGGCCATATCTTGGTCATACGGACTCCGATTCTCGAAAACTCATACTCTATTTCGCGTATTTTTCCGAGACGAACGCAATGGCATAGCCCGTTTTACTTGATTCAGAATTTAAAATTAAATTCTGCCTTGATTCTCATCTTAACACGTTATCGAAAAATACGGGTTGTTACACCAAATGTAACACCCCACCTCCGCCAGGGTGGCTCTTGCAAGCGACTCTGATTTTGGTGGGGCGTTTTAAAACAAGGTAAACATGCATAATGATATAACAAGGCAGGACATGACACATATATATGTAAATAAACAGAGTAAGTAGATAGATAAAACAGCGGAAGAATTTTAAACCATTTCAAAAACAAGTCTGCTACATCATAATGTCAATTTCCCAAATAAACAAGTCTAGTACATAAAATAACATCATCTGAAACTGAAAAGGAAAACATAAAAGTAGCTATCCCCAAAGTGGAAAAACCATAGCGAGCTCAAGTCCAAAGCATACATGAGCTATCCAAGAAAGCAGCTAAGATCCAAGCTAGGCTCCTGTATTCCCTCCCTGAGAACCTTGGGGGGGGGGGGAACGGAAGAAAAGAGGCGAAAGAAAACAGGTCAGTCAAAAAGACTGAGTAAGCCCTGCTACGATCAGTCTATAAACTAATAAAGTTAACAGCATGATGGAAACTGAGATGATCATAGATAACAACATAATGGCATGATAAATTAACTACAAGGTAGATAGAGGTGTCATCGCATAAACAAGGTTAAGTTCTGCACCACGGTGTACTAGCAAACCAACATAACAGGTATTGATCCCTTGGCCCAAGCTTTGACCCAATAACATGAAGTGACCTTAATATAAGGTCCAACCAAACGGTCTAGTCGATCGGCTCCCTATAAGCCTAACATGTCAAGTGTTGGTGTCCATACGGCCCACATATGGATGTAGTCAGACTGTGCTGGGTCCACCTTCGGGTGTATCAAGCCCTCGGGTGTCAACCCCAGACACTGAAGCAATAATGCACAGTCTAAACCTACTGGTACCTGTGCCTCGAGTTTGTCCAATACCGGATTACGTGCACATCCGTAGCCCGCCTGGACCCGCACCGCTATACCACTCAGCCGTCGCTTTGGTCGCTTACATCAGTCCAGTAATCGTGCCCCTCCCTAGCCTAGCCTCTAGGGTTGTGATGATACCAAACTGGGATTACTGCCGGAACAGACCACGTTGCTAGGGTTTCCTAAGAGGGTTAAGTGCGATTTAACCCTTCACTAATCATGGATTAAATTGGTTAAGTGTAACCGACAGTTCACAACTTAACCCCATTTCAATCCCTCGAACCCCAAAATGGATTAAATTGGTTAAGTGTAACCGACAGTTCACAACTTAACCCCATTTCAATCCCTCGAATCCCCAAAGTGGAATAAGTATTAGTGGACCCTGACTTAACCCTAATCATGAGGCATTAATTAATTTAATGCACCTTAACCTCTCACATTAGACTTTGTTGTGGTTACCTAGTTAAGCCGGCGGGTTCCGGGTAGATTTACACCACAACTTGGTCTAACCTCGGGTCTTGGCACCACATGACCAACTTCTCACATTGGGTCCTATTGTTTGTAGCCACTAGTTAAGCCAGTAGGTTCCGGGTAGAATTACGCTACAAACTCAACCCAACCTCGAGTTGGCCACACTTATGTTTTCTAAGTGTCATGTCCACTTTATTTCAAAACATAATTTCAAGTCAACAAATACTTGGGTAGACCTAACTTAATAGGTAAATTCCCAAGGGGTAGACCTAACTTAATAGGTAAATTCCCAATCTTATATTTTCATGTATTTTAAGTTTACCCAAACCCCCTAACGTCATTCTCTCGCTTACATATTCGTAACAACGCATAAAGGATAGGAAGAGGGAATTTGGCATAACATACATGACGAACTTGCATATCACAACAAACATGCATAACATGTTAGACTTGCATAACTTAGCATAATGAACTTGCATATTACCATAAACATGCATAACATGTTAAACTTGTATAACATAGCATATGGAACTTGCATAAACATGCATAACTTGTCAAACATGCATAACATGTCATTGTGAACTTGCATAAGCATGCATAACTTATTAAACATGCATAACATGGCATAGTGAACTTGCATAAACACGCATAACCCAATAATCTTGCAAATCATGGCTTAGTGAACTTGCATAAGCATGCATAACTCAATAAACTTGCAAATCATGGCTTAGTGAACTTGCATAAACATGCATAACTCAATAAACTTGCAAATCATGGCATAGTGAACTTGCATAAACATGCATAACTCAATAAACTTGCAAATCATGGCATGGTGAACTTGCATAAACATGCATAACTCAATAAACTTGCAAAAATCCCAACTTGCATCACACATTAACTTTAGAGTTTCTAAAATGAAGGTAAGAGGGCTTACAAATATTATGAAGACACAAATCTACTAATAAAGATTGAGAAGCCCTTCATGCAAGCATATAAAAACCCAAAACAAAGCTCCAATAAGAAAACTCTTAACAAAAACTCCAAAAACTCTAGCTTAGCCAATAAAGCTTGCAACTTGGTGATGTATGCAAGCTAATGATCATTCATACAACTTAGAAATGCTTATATGGACATCAAAATCTTCATAGGAATAATTTTTGAAGAGGGTGGAGGCTAGGGTTTTTAAGTGGAGGCCATTTGAGAAATCAATTTGCCATAGTTTAGCTACTAGAATGAATAAATTAGGTTTTAGGGTAGGATTAGGGTCTTATTTATAGAAGATTAGAGTGTTTTTAGCCCTAGGATTAACCCTAGGTTAGTTTAGGCCCGTCAGATTTCGGAATTCTCTAGAACCAAGCCACAAGACCAGACCAAGACCCAAAATGGTGCGCCAGGCAAAACTGCCCGGCCACCCTGTGTCGACAGGGCTGTCGACACCCTGGGGACCCTGTCGACATGCCTGTCGACATGGGGGTCCTGGCGGAAATTTTCCCGCCAGCACCAGTTTGCCCTAATTTCCAACATTGAACTTGAAATTCAAATCTGTTTTTGACATGGAAATTTCTGAAAACTTCAATGGGCCTTAACTGGGTCATACAGACTCCGATTTTCGAAAACTCGGACTCTATTTCGCATATTTTTCCGAGACGAACGCAATGGCATAGATCGTTTCCCTTGATTCAGATTTTAGAATTAAATTCTGCCTCGATTTATGTTATAACTGGTTATTAAAAATACGGGTTGTTACAAAATGGAAGGAAAAGTGCTTTGAGGTAAGATAAGATAGTGGTATGAGAACGTGGTCGTAAATATTGGGTGGGAACGTGCAAACGTGGAAATGGCAATACAGTCTTCTAAATTGCAATGTGTTTCAAACTAAATGAAATGGTAGTTTTGGCAAATCGAAAAAGCTTCACCATAATTGAAGTATTGGCATTATTTAGTGTATATATATATGTGTGTATGTATATATATATATATATATATATGAGCAATAAAAACAAATCATACTTGCTTTTATTACAAACTTGCATCATGATTCTATGTATATATTAGCAACTTTCTTTACGTGTCAAATACACATTAAAGGTTCAATTATACTTCATACTACACTAGACCCTATCAAATAAGCTAGCAGCAACAACATATTGGTTTAGTGGTTATTCAAACATATATATCAGTAGCTTAGACATTTATACCACTAATATATATATATATATATATATCACTATAATTGTGCATATCAGGCAGCTGTATTTGTAGTGGTATGGTAAAGAAAAATAAAATCAAACCACGTGCAATTTTCTTAAATAATAGGTCAAGTCCAAAGTTTTAATCTATAAACAGTTCTGATTTTTATACTGATAGAATTATTAAGACAATAGTGCAGTGTTAATTAATCAAACATTTTTACTCGCTGTCTAATAAAGATTCATTGATCCAAACACACGTATATTTAAAACAAGCATAGGTAACCAATATTCATAGTCAAAGTTTAACATTCAAAACAAGTCACATTTATTCTATATTAAATCATATTTTCCTCAGTGATTTAAACACAAAAAATTATATTTCTTTTTGTTCAAGAAAATCAGATCCTAAAAGGGAGTTAACATTTCGATCCATCAAAAAAAAACTTTTTGATTAATCAAAATGATAAGAGAGTTATATATGCTGATAGATCTAGTCACTTATATAAATTCACATTGAGATTGAACATATAATCCATCTATCAAGGTTTAACCAGTAAGAATTGGGAATTTAAATAAATATGACATAATTAATATCGAGTATTAATTCATGATTCATTTCAGACAACAACAAAAATTGTTCACAATGAAACTATTTCAATTCAGAACCGAATACTTTCGACATCCTATTTCCCACTTACATTAGCGTTTATAACACTGTTAAACCATTACAATAATATACAAAACAAAATCTAATACGCAGTTAACGCAATAAATTGTTTTTTGGAAAACCATGGCTCTGATCCCATTGAAATGATTTATTGATCGAATTAGCAGAAGATCGAACAAATTTAAGAACCCTATTTTCTATATCCAAACATGAGTTCAATAAATTGAATTAACCATATACCTTTTGATGATTTCAAATTAATAACTCGTGCGAAAAACAGATCTGATCAAATTGATTTGAGAGCTTGATGGCGGTGCCTCTGCAAAAGCCCACTAGCATCGCTTCGATAATGTCAAAAACGAAATCAAAGAAGTGGGGAGAAGATCAGTACTTTCCGAAAACGAGATTTTCTTTTCCTTATGTTTTGGATTTCAATCTTTTGTGTAATGAAGAATAAAGGGGTCGGCCTCCTTTTAAAATAAAAGAAAATGATAATCTTGGTTTACCATTTAAAAATAAACAACGTTTGATATTTTATACTTGATAAAGAAATGGTTCTCCCCTTTTTCAAATGTTCTATTATGTGACCGTATAGTTTACTATAACATTGGCAATAATTTAAATCACATTTACATTATAAACTGTTAGTGACATCTTGCAATACATCGTTGTTAACCAAGTTATAATAAAGTCAATGATTTGATGCAACCTTTTATGTGACCAGTGTTTCAGTGTAATTTAAACCTTTAGCCTAATATATCCAAGATTAAATTTAAGGCATGGAACGTATCATCCTATTTATAATTTAATCCTTTTTATCTTGATCGATGGTATATTATATAAAACAAATAAATATTTGAGCACTACTATGAATTTCATAATCATACTCCAATAAGAGGCCCATGGATATTGTAACATCCCGTATTTTACGTTTCGAAGGATCGTAAAATATTTTTATTTAATCTCCGAAGAGTTGGATCATTCTCATATTCTAATATGTTGTTAATGGAGATGCAAAACAAGTCCATATTTTTTACCAAATTTTGTTTGTGACCAATTTGCACCTGTCCGTTTTATACATGGCATAGCTTTTGACTCGCATCGAATCGGTGCTAAGATCGGTCTCATTGGAAAGAAAATGACGATTCCCATTCCGTAGAGTGGTCACAATAAAGTTTTGTCTCAGCAGTTTGGGCGGAATCGCTGATTTAAAGTTTTACAATTTGTTGTTCATGTTTTGAAAGCCATAAGGAGCTAATTTGGAGAGGCCAGTTTGTGGGCTGGTGGAAGGTTATAAACAGGGGGTAAGAGGCATGGAGAATAGTTTACTTTCTCCATTCTCTCATTGGGAAGAGCTCGAGGTCCTCCATTACTCCATCTTCTACACTTCTCCACCATTAAATCTTAGAGAATCAAAGATCTACATCATTTCAAGCTAGATCTACATCAATTTAAGAAAGAGTTCATCGAATTGAAGAGTTTAGAGCTAATTCTTCGCTGTCCGGATCTAGATCTAAGTCTTTTTCGAGTTGTTCTGTAAATTTGGTGAGTGATACGCATCTCTCACGCAGATTCAATCAAGTATATGAGTTGTTTGATCTTAATTTCATCATTCTCATGTGTTTTCACCTAGATCTACATCATGGTAAGTCTTTTTTCATAAGAATCACCAAAGGATCTAATTTAGCAACTTGAAACCGGTAACTTCCATATAATATTATATGTTTTACAATTTGTTGTTCATGTTTTGAAAGCCATAAGGAGCTAATTTGGAGAGGCCAATTAGTGGGCTGGTGGAAGGTTATAAATAGGGGGTAAGAGGCATGCAGAATAGTTTACTTTCTCCATTCTCTCATTGGGAAGAGATAGAGGTCCTCCATTACTCCGTCTTCTACACCTCTCGACCAATAAATCTTAGAGAATCAAAGATTTACATCATTTGAAGCTAGATCCACATCAATTAAAGAAAGAGTTCATCGAATTGAAGAGTTTAGAGCTAATTCTTCGCTGTCCGGATCTAGATCTAAGTGTTTTCGAGTTGTTCTATAAATTTGGTGAGTGATACGCATCTCTCACGCAGATTCAATCAAGTATATGAGTTGTTTGATCTTGATTTCATAATTCTCATGTGTTTTCACCACGATCTACATCATGGTAAGTCTTTTTTCATAAGAATCACCAAAGGATCTAATTTAGCAACTTCAAACCGGTAACTTCCATATAATATTATATGTTTATGCAAGTTAGATTCATTATTGTAACACCCTGTATTTTATATGAATATTAAAATCAACATATTTAAGAACACTTAATTTTTAGAAAAAGAATTAGGTGAAACAGGTTACGCCATTACGTTCATCTCGGAATTTTGCCTGAAATAGAGTCCGAGTCTGCGTGAATCGGACTCCGTATGAAGAAGTTATGGAGGCTAAAAGATGTAAGTTCAAAACCATAATTAATTAAATAATTAATAAATCAAAATTCGGAAATCAAACAAGCAAGAAGAGGTGGGCGGGAAAATTCCCGCCAGATGGTATCGACCCCCCTAAAGGGGAGTCGACATGGGTATCGACCCCCCTGTAGGGGTCGACACCTCCTGACTGTTCTGTACGTGACGATTTTCTGAGTCGCAGGGCTATGTGGCGTCTTCTGATTGGCCCGATGAAGCATTTTATTGGACTGGATGGTCTGTTTGGATCCTATGCTGATTTAATGGCTCAAACTAATGCTATACTCCTATACAATCACATCAACCCTTAACCCTAAACCTCATAATCCTATTCTATCATGCCATCATGCTATCCATCTCTAAACTAGCCTAGCCACCATCTTCTCCAAACTAGAAATCAAATTAGAGAGAGAGCTTTAAATCAAAGTAGAGGATTTTTTCTTCAATCAACAAAGAAAGATTAGAATCACTACAACATGAACTAATTCACTTTTCTATTCCTATCATAGTAAGTTCAGTTAACACCTAATAGAAATCTTGACCGAAATAATCAGATCTAGAACTATGCCTAATTGTGAGATAATCAATTCTGATTCATGCTTATCCTTTTTCTTACAAGACAGTTGTGATTGAAATAGTGGAACCAATCATGTTTTACACCACTGTGCCTAATTGTGAGATAATCAATTATGATTCATGCTTATCCTTTTGTCAAATCTGAATTACCTATGATTATGTGACTGTTGTAATCGAAACAATGGAACCTATCATGTTGTACACCAAATTGGTGATTCTCTTATGTTCAATTCTATCGAATCTTTATGCCTATGATGTAACTTGCTCAGTTTGGCCATACTTATTGTTAATGTACAACATGCCTATTGGAAACATGATTCTTGGATTGGGTACACCATTCCATGCCAATTTTGTTTCTTATGTCAATTCTTGTGTTCCTTCTTTATTCCCTTTTTTGTTCTATTTTATGAATACTAGGTTCATTCGGAACCTAGATTGAATCTTGTTGTACCTACGATTGAAACAGGGGGAATTGGATATAACTTAATTGAGTAATTTTGGGCATAACAATTAAACGTGGCATAACTTTAATTGACTACAATTGTAGGTAATTGGTATAAAAAAACTAGATTTGGACATGTATGGTAAATATGTAAATGGGCTAAAAGATGAACATGCCTAACACGAGGTTAGATTGAGTTGCGGTGTAAGGCTGCCCGGAACCGCCCGGCACATCCCGCGGCCGCAACAACATATCTAATGTGAGAGGTTAGCGCATTAATCCCAAAACCCGAGGTTAGAATGAGTTTGCAATAGAAGTCTTCCCTGAACCGCCCGGCACAATCTTCTCCCGCAAACAACAATTCTAATATGAGAGGTTGAATCATTAATGAATGAATTAATGCTAATGAACGGACATGCTAAGAATGGTAGGGTTAAGTTAACTTAGGCAACACTTAACCAATACAACATGTTAATTAAACAGATAGGTGGGGTTAGGTTAAATGGAGTACACTTAGCCATTATAACATGTTGATTAGGAAACCTGGTAACGAGGACCCATTTTAGCAGTAACCCACACAGATGTATCATGGTACCCTGAACTAGGCAGGGTAGGGCAAGATTACTGGGCAATTATAAGCGGTTAAAATGGCGGTGGGTGGTGTGTCAGTGTAGGTTCCAACGAAGTACGGGCGTTCATGTACTACGGAGTGGAAAAATTAGGTACTGGGCATCAGTAGTTATGCACTGTACATCTTGAATTGTGTCGGGTTTCCACCATAGGGATTGATACACCACATGGTTGGACCAGCACAGGTATCTACAAACAAGCTGGGCCGAATGACACAAGTAATAAATGCATACGAGCAGGAGTCGATTGATAAAGGGATCATTTTATCATGAACACACGATGCTAGTTGAAACATTTGTTAGTAGGTGCAGAGAAATATTAATGAGTGCGATAGTATATTTAGTTTATCTTACCTTATCTTTCCCTATGTTATCTTGTCACTATGGTATTGTCCTATGTTCAGTTTATTCATGTCATGATCCTTTTTCTTGTTTATATGCTGAAAAATCACAGGACTTACAAGACTTATGTTTGACCCGTTTTATTTCATCTTCTTTTCTTCCGTTCCCCCCAGGTCTGCAGGGAGGGAATACTTCAGCTTAGATCAGACCGTTTCCAGCTTGAAGAGAGTAGATATATTGCTTGTATTCTCTTTTCTTGGGCTATGGCTGTGGTTACACCTTTATTGGAGATTTATGCCACTTTACTATTTCTTTATGCTTTTTTATGTATTTTAAGTTTTTAATCAAGACAGAATTTTTATTGTAATAACTTGGAAGTTGTTTTTGAGACAATGGTTAAAATGTTTCGACTAGACCACGCTGCTTATGAAATAATTCTAGTTTTTCCGCTGTTTATATGTCTGTCTTGTAAATTATCTATGTCTTTTACCTATAATGCTTCACAGAAGTTAATGCATTCCCTTTGTGAGTGTCTTTAATGGAGGTAGGGTGTTTCACTTGGTGTCAGAGCTGATGGTTACCAGAGCAGAATAAAATTCTTGAAAACTATTTTTCAAGAAGAAGTTTTAAAGAAGCATTTTCAAGAAAAGTGTTGTTGTGTTTTAAAGGCATATTCCCCAAAGACATGCGCACTACCTTTCTATCCTTTGTTTTGAACCTTTTCTTTTCGTTTTAGCATGTTTGGGGATCTTAATCTTCCCGACAGCGTACAGATACCCGGCTCATTCAGAAGGTATCTGGAGGCTAGGGCTGATGCCGCAGGACCAGCATACATTCATCCTCACCCAACTGCAGCCATTCCTCCTCCTCCTCCGCGTGTGAATGCTTTCTCGAAGATATGTAGATACTTTTTATCTACGGGCAGAAATAACGTTAATGGGACTAAATCATTCGTGGAAGTAAGAAACTGGCTCAAGGAAATAGATGATTTGTTTGTTATCTTCGAAGTGGACGATAGGCAGAAGATACAATTGGCTGTATGGTTACTTAAGGACAAAGCCTCTTTATGGTGGGAAGCTATTAATGCTGAAAGACCAGTTGAGGCTTGGGAGGATTTCAGAATGAGGTTTGAAATGAAGTTCCTATCGCAAGCTGAATGAAGCCTATAGATAGAGAAGTTCTTAGCACTCAAATAGGCAAGCCTATTAGTTAAGGAATACGTCAGCCAATTCAACCAGCCGGCTAGATTCGGACTGGAGTTGGTAAACACTCCATATAAAAAGGCTCTACATTTCATTAAAGGCTTGAATGAGCCACTGCATAGCCTATCTATATCCCATATACCTATGGGTGCGACTTATGAGAGACTGATGGATATGGCACTGTTAAAGGAGGAAGACGAGGATGGGAAGAAAGAGACAAAGGTGGAAGGTCCTCTAGACAATAAAGTGGAGGGATTGCAGAATAAGAAGACAGATTCCAAGAAGGGCCGGAAGAGTGACAAACCCAGTGACAAGAGAAAGTATAATTTTTGAGGCATACCTGGACATCTGATTAAGGACTACAGAAAGAAGAAGAGGAAGATGGGTGGTTGTTTTCAATGCGGTGAGATAGGACATATGGCTAAGAATTGCCTAAAAAGGCAAGGGAAAGGGCAGAGGACTGGATCTACTTCTGGAGGGTAGATTTTCCCTCCCACAGCACCTCCGCAAGAAAAGGTAGAAATAATTTTGTTGAGATTTTAGATTATCTTTCTGATCATCCAGTTCGTACTCTTTTTGATTCTGGCACATCGCACTATTTTATATCTACTGCTTTAGTTGAATCTATGCACCTAGATACCAGTATAGTAGACGATCCCATGGTTGTTTCAAATCCAATTGGGGGTTCGGCATATTTGTCAATGATTTGTTTAGATTTGGAAATTTCTATACTAAGCATTGGGTTTAGATGTAACGCTTATATTTTGGGTTTCACGGGCTATGTGTTGATTCTAGGCATGGATTGGTTATCCAGTAATGGTGCCATCCTCGATTGTGAAAAGAGAGTGGTTAGACTTATGACTTGCCTTGGTAATACTCTTGAAATCTCTTGTAAACCCATGAATTCTGTTATGCTTGGCTACCTTGAATCTCTTGATGCGTCTGTTGAAAACTTGCAATCTGTTCGAGTAGTCCGTAAATGCTCGATGTCTTTGAAGAGGTGAAGGGTTTACCTCTAAAGAGAGAGATACATTTCCGCAAATACCTCTTTGATCATGCAAAACCGTTTCTTTACCCGTTAGACACATGGCTCCAAGGGAAAGGAATGAACTCAGCAAACAAGTTAAAGAGTTGCTCGAAAAGGGGTTCATAACGCGGAGTATTTCTAAATGGGGTGGTCTAGTAGTGCTCGCCACCAAAGCCGATGGTTCACTTCGCCTATGCATGGATTATAGGGAGCTAAACAAGCTGACCAAGAAGAATAGGCACCCACTTCCAAGAATAGTCGACTTGTACGACCAGCTTGTAGGTGTATCAGTTTTCTCCTAACTAGATCTGGCCACCGGATTCCATCAACTAGGAATGGCTGAAGACAGCATAGATAAGACCGCGTTCAGGACCTCAGATGGTTTCTTCGAATGGTTTGTCATGCCTTTCGTCTTGACAACTGCACCTGCATATTTCGTAGACTTGACGAGTAGGGTGTTCAGGGAGTTCCTTAATAAATTTGTAGTGGTCTTCATGGATGACATTTTGATTCTCTCAAAAAGTGAGGAAGAACATGCTTTGCATTTAAGGGAAGTTATGGATACTCTTTGAGCACATTGGCTGAAAGCAAAATTCTCCAAATGCCATTATTGGAGAGAAGAAGTAAGATTTCTTGGACATGTGTTGTCCAAAGAGGGGATAGCCGTGGATCCCGCAAAAGTAGTTGCGGTGCAAGATTAGAAGACTCCAGGGAATGTAACCAAGTACAAATTTTTCTCGGACTAGCGGGCTATTATAGAAAGTTCATTAAAGACTTTGCGAAGATCTCAGCCTAACTTACAAGACTGACGAAGAAGAACCTAACTTTTGCCTAGGATTTGGATTGTGATGTCGCTTTCCAATGAATAAAAAGGGCTCTGACAACAGCCCCAGTTCCGACATTGCCTGATGGGAGTAAGATGTTTACAATATACACAGACGCATGCGGTATAGGATTAGGCATTGTCCTGATGCAAGAAGGCAAGGTAGTTTGTTTTGGGGGAAGACAATTTAAGGTACATGAGAAGAACTACCCAACTCATGATTTAGAGCTTGCTGCCATTGTTTTCACTCGTAAGTCATGGCGTCATTACTTACTAGGAGAAAGTTTTGAATTGTTACTGACCATAAATCATTAAGGTACCTTTTATCACAAAAAGATCCTAACTTAAGACAACAAAGTTGGATGGAGTTTCTTGCCTCATACGATTTTGATATTTCTTATACCCCTGGCAAGGGCAATGTGGTAGCAGACGCCTTGAGTAGGAAAAAGCTGACCTTAAGCCCTCTCTTTGTGGAAAAGAAAAACTTGTAGTACATAGCAAGCTTTGACTTTAGACCCTCTTTTGAGTTTGTACCTGGTTTGTTGGCAACACTAGAGGTGCGGCCTACGCTTTTGGACTCAATAGGAACCGTGCAACGTAAAGACCCCCAGATAGTTGATATGATGGATAAGTTAATTAGAGGTGAGACTTCTAGTCACCTCAGTGAATACTCCATCGTTGACAAGGGTTGATTGAGACGGGATGGAAGACTATGTGGTCCCAAAAACAAGGGATTTGTTGAACACAATTCTCGAAAAAGCACACCATTCTAAGTTGACCATACACCCAGGTGGAGGCAAAAGGTATAAAGAAATAAAAAGGGTTTTCTTTTGGAATGGCATGAAGAAGGATATAGCTGAATTTGTCTCTAAATGCTTGATATTCCAACAAGTCAAGGCGGAGCAGAAGAAGCCTGGTGGTCTATATCATCCTCAAGTCCCATAGTGGAAATGTGATAGCATTTCGATGGACTTTATAGATGGGTTGCCTAGGTCAAGAACGGGCAATACCAGTGTTTGGGTAATAGTTGACATTCTCACTAAATGCTCTCACTTTATACCGTTAAGATTTGGAGGACTGCCTCATCATTAGCATCCGTTTATCTCAAAGAGGTAGTTCAATTGCATGGGATACCCTCAAGCATAGTAAGTGATTGAGATCCTATCTTTACGAGTGAGTTTTAGAAGAGTCTGCAAGAGGCTGTAGGCACATAACTATGCTTGAGCAATTCCTATCACCCTTAAACCGATGGTCAGAAGGAAAGTGTGAGCAGAGTGTTAGAAGATCTCTTGGGACTGTGCATTCATGATTTTGGAGGAACATGGGAAGATCACATAGGCATGGCACCCTTTGAGGCTTTATATGGAAGACCGTGTCGATCACCAACTTGTTGGTGGGAGTCTACAGACAAGCTTATACTTAAGCCTGACATGATTAGAGAAACTTCTGAGAAATTGGACTTGATACGAAGACAAATGAAGACCGCACAAGATAGATAGAAATCCTACGTGGATAAAAGAAGGACCGACCTTGAGTTTGTGTTTGGAGACAGGGTTTTCCTTTAAGTCTCTCCTTTGATGAATGTTATTCGCATTGGATCCATAGGGAAATTGGAACCAAGGTTTGTAGGCCCATTTCCTATCATTGAGAGGATTAGAACGATGGCTTATAAAGTAGAGCTGCTCGAAAGACTAGCTGGAGTTCATAATGTCTTTCATGTTTCTCGTCTACGAAATTGCTTACACGTGTCTGCGGAAGTTGTGGAGCTGAGCATACTAGAGAAAGTAGATGTGGAATGAGAAGCGACGGTGAGAAGAGTTCCAACTCATATCTTGGGAACAGAAGTTAAAAAGCTACGCAATCGTGAGGTTAAGCTAGTAAAAGTACAATTGAGTGCCGTTGAAGAAGACGTGACTTGGGAGACTAACGATAAGATACGCACAGCCTACCCTTATCTTTTAGGGGGTACATCCCTGATCTCTTTTTCCATAAGTTTATGCATGCTTGTATCTATCTTTTAAGTATATCTCCCTGGTCCTATTCTTAATCCTTAGGTAGAAACCAATGGATGTAAACATGTATTTGAAACATGTTATGATTGATGGTTGCAAGTGGTTGCTCCTGGATGCATATACACAAATATTAGGTACTAGATTGGCTCAGTCAATTTCATATTGCATATGCATATATGTATTTGCAAATGGATTGAAACTCGATGTGTTATCATATGGATGTTGCATTTTATCATTGATTGTGCACTCATGTCGAAGTTTTAAGGTACGATTAGGAATAATTGCATACATAATGGACTCATGGCACTGACATAATTCGCATTAAGGAGGTCAACTAAATTAGTAGACCGCCTGATTTTGCATTAGATAAGGACATATACACACACTATGCATATGATCATGAAAGCATTAGAAATCTTTTTAAGGACAGTGGATGCCTGTTATTGATGGTTGAGTAGATGGATGTTGGATGTTAGAATACAATCTTTTTAACTTAGGGATTTCGGGGACGAAATCCTTTAAGGAAGGGAGGATGTAATACCCCGTATTTTCTATGAATATTAAAATTAACATATTTAAGATCACTTAACTTTTATAAACAATAATTAGATGAAACGGGTTATGCCATTGTGTTTATCTCGGAATTCTGCATGAAATAGAGTCCGAGTTTGCATGAATCAAACTCTTTATGAAGAAGTTATGGAGGTTAGAAGATGTAAGTTTAAATAAGAATTAATTAAATAATTAATAAATCAAAATTCGGAATTCAAACCATCAAGAAGTGGGGCGGGAAAATTCCCTCCAGAGGGTGTCGACCCCCTTAAGGGGTGTCAACACTGGGGTGTCGACACCCCCCTGTAGGGGTTGACCCCTGCTGACTGTTCTGGACAGTGACGATTTTCTTAGTTGTAGGGCAACATGGCAACTTATGATTGGCCTAATAACACATTTTCTTGGACTGGATAGTCTGGATGGATCCTATGTTGATCTAAACGCTCAAACTAATCCTATACTCCTATATAATCACATCAAACCTTAACCCTAAACCTCATAATCCTATTCTATCATGCCACCATGCTGTCCATCTCTAAACTAGCCTAGCCTCCATCTTATCCAAACTATAAATCAAATTAGACAGAGAGCTTCAAATCAAAGTAGAGGATTTCTTCTTCAATCACGAAAGAAAGATTAGAATTGCTACAACGTCAACTAATTCACTTTTCTAATCCTATCATTGTAAATTCAGTTATTTTTCAGATTTGAACACCTAATGGAAATCATGACTGTAAACTATGCCTAATTGTGAGATAATCAATTCTGATTCATGCTTATCCTTTTGCTTACGAGACTGTTGTGATTGAAATAGTGGACCCTGTCATCTTGTAAACCACGATGCCTAATTGTGAGATAATCAATTATGATTCATGCTTATCCTCTTGTCAAATAAGAGTTACCTATGCTTATGAGACTGTTGTGATCGAAACAATGGAACCTATCATGTTGTACACCAAATTGGTGATTCTCTTATGCTCAATTCTATCGAATCTTTATGCCTATGATGTAACTTGCTCAGTTTGGCCATACTTATTGTTAATGTACAACATGCCTATTGGAAACATGATTCTTGGATTGGGTACACCTTTCCATGCCTATTTTGTTTCTTATGTCAATTCTTGTGTTCCTTCTCTATTTCCCTTTTTGTTTTATTTTATGGATACTAGGTTCATTCGGAACTAAGATTGAATCTTGCTGTACATATCATTGAAACCCGGGGAATTGGGTATAAATTAATTGAGTAATTTTGGGCATAACAAGTAAATGTGGCATAACTTGAATTGACTACAATTGTAGGTAATTGGCATATAAAAATCTAGATTTGGGCGTGTATGGTAAATATGCAAATTGGCTAAAAGATGAACATTCCTAACACGAGGTTAGATTGAGTTGCAGTGTAAGGCTACCCGGGACCGCCCGGCACATCCAGCGACCGCAAAAACAGATCTGATGTGAGAGGTTAGCGCATTAAGCCTAAAACCAGAGGTTAGAATGAGTTTGCGGTAGAAGTCTGCCCGGAACCGCCCGGCACATCTAGCAACCACAAACAACAGTTCTAATGGGAGAGGTTGAGGCATTAATGAATGAATTAATGCTAATGAACGGACATGCTAAGAATGGTAGGTTTAAGTTAACTTAGGAAACACTTAAATAATACAACATGTTAATTAAAAAGATAGGTGAGTTTAGGTTAGATAGAGAACACTTAACCATTATAAAATGTTGATTAGGAAACCCTAGTAACGGGGACCAATTTCAGCAGTAACCCACATAGATGTATTACATTACCCTGAACTAGGCAGAATGGGGCACAATTACTACGCTGATTATAAGCGGTCAAAATAGAGGTGGGTGGTGCGTCAGTGTAGGTTCCGATGGAGTACGGGCGTGCATGTACTCCGGAGTGGAAAAATCAGGCATTGGGCATCAGTATTTATACACTGTGCACCTTGAATTGTGTCGGGTTGCCACCATAGGGATTGATACACCCCATAATGGGACCGGCACAGGTATCTACAAACAAGCGTGGCCGAATGACACAAGTAATAAATGCATGCGAGTAGGAGTGGATTGATAAAGGGATCATTTTATCATGAACACATGATTCTGGTTGAAACATTTGTTAGTAGGTGCAGAGAAATAACAATGAGTGCAATAGTATATTCAGTTTATCTTGCCTTATCTTACCCTATGTTATCTTGTCACTATGGTATTGTCCTATATTCAGTTTATTCATGTCATGATCCTTTTTCTTGTTTACATGCTGAAAAATCTCTAGACTTACTAGACTTATGTCTGACCAGTTTTCTTTTGTCTTCTTTTCTTCCGTCCCCCTCCCCCTAGGTCCGTAGGGAGGGAATGCTTCAGCTTAGTTTAGACCTTTTCCAGCTTGAAGAGAGTATATGTATTGCTTGGACTATCTTTTTTGGGCTATCGCTATGGTTACACTTTTATTGGAGATTTATGCCACTTTACTACTGCTTTATGCTTCTTTATGTATGTTGAGTTTTTAATCAAGACAGAAGTTTTATTATAGTAAATTGGAAGTTGTTTTTTGAGACAATGGTTACAATGTTTTGACTAGACCACGCTGCTTATGAAATTATTCCAGTTTTTCTGCTGCTTTTGTGTTTGTCTTGTAAATTATCTGTGTGTTTTACCTATGATTCTTCACCAAAGTAAATGCATTCCCTTTGTGAGTGACCACAACGGAGGTGGGGTATTTCACTTATTTTGATCAATGTTACATTTACCATGATTTTGATGAATTTTACGTAATTATTGATGGTAATTGTCATTTTCAAGTTTTTGGTGATTACACAACAAGTTTGTGGTTGAAATGGATGAATTCATTGAGTCGATTTCACCGAAATAGTCCTTTGGCAAAGTTTTGGTCAAGTTTGGGGATGAATCGAATCTATTAGGTGATGGATCAATCGAAGAAAAAGGTCGTGGATCGGTCGGAATCAGGGATCAGTCGGCAGTGTGGCTTAGAAAGAAAGATAGCTTGGATCGGTGATATAGTGCCTATCTGCTGGAAATCTGCTACAGTGCCTATGGATCTGCTGGATTCTGCTATAATTAACCCCGTTTTGGAGATTACCGCTAATATTAAATTATATTGAGAATTACGATTTAATATTAGATTGATTGAATTAGCTAAAGAATTAAAATGCAAAGGATGGTTTTTATTTAAAATAAACCATGATGTTGAGATTTATTTTGGGGTACTTCAATGAATCAGATTAGTGAATTGCTTATTAGTTAATTGATATTGTTAAGATGTAACAAATAGGAATTAATTTGGGTATACGAAAAATATTTTTAATTTAAAAACTAATAATTGAAGTGTTAATGGAATATGGGAATTTTAATGTGTTTATTTTGTTGGAACTAGAATAAAAGTATATTTGAGCATAAATGAAATAAAGATTGTCTTTAGTTCATGAACTTAACTGTAATATTTTAACTATCATGATTGAAATTGATAAAATGCTTAATATTGGATTTAATTTCCAACATTGTCATTTTATTGGATAATAAATTAAGTAATACTGATGCACATGATTAGAAGTGATATAAAAGTGTTTATTTAGTGTAAAACTTGTTGTCCATTTATTTATGAGCGTTGGTTATTTTTATTTAACCAAAATGGTGAGTTTGCAATTTATTTTGCGAAAATGCATAAATTGGTTAAGTACATGTACTTAACAGAAAAAAAAATTATAACTTATTTAAAGTACTATTTTAATGTTTTTATAAAATTCTACGTGTTTAGAGAAATTCAATGCATATTTATTTTCCCAAAACGAATGAGAAATGAAAAAGATATGAATTAAACATTTTGTATATGAGTAAACTTTAATTAATTCGGCTAAGCGTTGGAGTTGGGCTAATGTGTTCAATCAAAACCCAATCCTAAGAAGGAGGCTTTTAGAGGAAGCTTCTTGGGTGAATTAGAAGTGTACACACAGACGCTTCCATTATCTATCTTCTTCTTAAAACATATAGAAGCTTCTGTAAAGAAAAATAATGGCCTCTTAGCTAACCTCTTGTTAAAATCGACGCTATAATTCGCTAATTCTGGAGTAAATTCAAGTTAAAATCATTCTCAGGAATCTCCCAACCTTAATCCATCTACGATCCATGATAAATCAATATTTTTTGCTATTGTTTTTGTTTTGATGAAAGATCATCTTGCATGTCTCTTTTTCAGCATCTACAGGTGATCTAGGTGCTAAATCTTACTGAAGGTCCCCGTCTTGCAACTAAAAGCTCCATCTTTTGCCCCTAAATCATCTTCATTTGCTGGTGGAGGTGAGTATATAACCTACAGTAAGCTATCAATTGAATTTTGTTTGGATTTAGTTAGAAACATAGTTGCTTTTTGGGTTTTTTTTGTATGTCGTTTTCTCGAAAATGCAAGTTTGTAAAACAGGCATAACTTTCATGTTTCTAATCCGATTTGGCTCAAAAAATTTTAATCGAAACTATACTCAGTAAGGCACAATTTTTGTTCAGATTGTATCTATATTTTTTGCCATTTGAATGACCTGAAACTAGGTTGAAGATAGAATTCCTATTTTGTCTTTAACAAATCAGGCTGAGTATGTACGTGTTAGCATAACGAGCATAACTTTCACATTTCTAATCTGATTTAGTTCAAAAATTTTTAGTGGAAACTAAATTCAATAAAGAACAAGTTTTCCTTTGATTGTATTTGGATATTTTACCATTTCAATGACCTCCAACTAGGTTGAAGACTGATGTCCGATTCTATCGTTAATAATTCAGGCTAAGTATGTACTTGTTAGTAAAACAGGCAAAACTTTCATGCTTCTAATCCGATTTTGCTCAGTTTTTTTTGTGAAAACTAGATTCGGTAAGTAACATGTTCCCTTTAGATTCTATCTCGATATTTCGATATTTAGTCGAAACTAGACTCACTAAGTAATAAGTTATGATGAGATTTGAATTTAAATTTAATTTAAATTCGATTTAAGTGTAAATATCAGTTTATGTCTATTAAATTGCAAATTTATGTCTTCTAGAGTTTTAAAATCTATGTAATTTCCTGAAAACATTCTAAAATTTATGGTTTATGGTAATAAAGTAGTTTAAGCATTGTTCTATGATTTTAAGCAAATATTATATATTTTAGGAAATTTTTTTTATATCTATTAAAATAATGATTTTTCTTATAAAATCCTTTGTATAAATTGTTATAATTAGTTAAATAAATTCCTGCTTTCTCTTCTGAAATATTTTTATAATAAATTAAATTATTTTTATCATTTTCATGAATATCCAGACGTATGAGAAAGTATATTAATCGGTTTAGTGAAAACCACGAGGCATGAGACTCGTGCGTGTTTGCTTCAATGATTAAGTACAAACACATACGATCGAATTAGTTTCAAGGATTTAGTTGATTTCCTCCAAGATTACTAACCACTATGTGGTACCTCGAGATTGATTTATAACATTATTCTTATATTCGCACAATTAGTTAATATGTGAATGTAGTCCAATAACTCCCGATTTGGAGTATAATTGATTATGGACTTTCATGATTGAAATGCACCTACCGTTATTTGGTTGATTATTATTTTATGATTTTTATTTAGGTTTTACTTATCGATGATATGAGACAAGTCTCGATTTATTTTAGATTTACCGTGGCGGAATTGCTACAAGTTGAATATTTACATTCGCTGATGAGATGAGGCGATGTGATTTTATTGATTTATCCTAATGTTCAATCAATGAGTGATTAGTAAACCATTTCCTATTCTCGATGTTGACACACATTCGAGGTTGGACTAATACTATGAGACCACGAGTTAACTGGGGAATCAAGAATTGAGATTAAACCCCAAATCAT
The DNA here is from genome assembly GCA_030737875.1 of Allium sativum. NCBI lineage: Eukaryota > Viridiplantae > Streptophyta > Magnoliopsida > Asparagales > Amaryllidaceae > Allium > Allium sativum. The sequence continues at coordinate 699,294,193 of CM060924.1, read as the reverse complement.
GTATCTACTATTACTCGGGTCTTTGACGTCACCAATTGAGATTGATTAAATTATAGGCAACGTAGTCGTCAAGAATGTCAAGATTTATTTAGACGCCATGATCCCGATCATCACGATTATTGGTACCCAATTATAGTACTAGTGGATTATTAAAAGCACATGCGGAATTCCTATTTATGCTTTATGATTGATAAAATCATGATTTCTATAGCCTTACTTAAGATTAAGGCGACATTATATTGTGATTCATGATTACTTAGTTCATTTCATGATTTGCTTGAGATTTATGAGATCATGCGATTTCCTGAATGCTTATTTACGATTTATTAGGCTTATTAACATCCTTACTCCTTATTGCATTAGATTGAATATTATTGACACATCTCATGATTATCGTGATGAACCTTATACCCATTTTGTTGGAGGCAATGGAATGTGTACCTCATCTTTAATTATTATCCTTGAGAACCTTATCTACCGATGAGTTTAGTTGTCTGACCCATGTGTTTTTCACTCGGGTCATACCGAGTTGCAGGTTAGAATGGGTTGCTCTATCTTTTGGATTCAAATTGATATTCTGTGGGACACTTGCATATTTTGGATTGTTCGTATATCATCTTGTGAGTCGACTCTAGTAGGATCATGTGTAAATTTTGGGATGTATATTTTGATATTTAGCTACCTTTCTACTATGTACTTATGATGTATTATGTATGGATGTATGGTGGAGAACATATTCGTATATGTCAAGTCTGGGTTTGCTGTTTTGTATCTGTATTTACTCCCACTTAACATATTACTTTATTTTTGAAATGTTTTAAAGCCACCATAGTGTGCATAGTTATTTACTAGACGTGTCAACCCCATAAGAGAAAAAACTGCACTAACTTGACATGTTTAGATCTTAACTATATTATGCTATGATTGGTCGCCCTTGTCCAGCCATTTTCTTCGTGTTAGTAGATAGAATTACTCGTTAATTCCGTTGACTAACGTGGGTCTCGAGGTGGGGAATAACATCTTGGTATTAGAGCACCATTTTAGAATATAATTTGATATGTATACAGAATAACACACGATATGCCATACCTTAGGTATAATACATCTACAAGTATTATCTCATAAATCACGACTCGTTTCACATTGTTATTTTTGTCCTTAGCCATGATTAAGTGTGTCCCACTTCGATTCCTTTCGCGCAAATAGAATGGAATACATTTAGCAAAGTATAGTTTATTCCATAGTATTACATAAAATTTCCTCATTTGAATTGCTAACAAATATATTTACCCTATGTATAATCTTATCTCATCCTATCTTTCAGCTATGTATGGGTGTGGTAGACAACGTCATTCAGCGGCGGGACCGTCCAGTGGCTCTCATCCTGAGGAAGTTTACATGTCTACCCATCAGATTCTCGAGCTTGTGTGGAGCATTCAGTCTCCCACTTCTAGTTCTTCTATTCCTTCCCAAAAGTCTGCATTTGCACGCATATGTAGTGATTTTACTCATTTTGGTCGGACGCCTTTTAAAGGAATTGAGACTGTTCTTGAGGTCGAGGCCTGGCTTAGTTCTTGTGAGCACATCTTCATCCGTATGGAGATGTCTAGCCACCACCGTGTTCTTGTAGCATCTAGTATGTTGCAAGAACATGTTCTTCATTGGTATGATCTTTTAATTGCAGAGGTTGATGAGTCCACACTTGAGTGGGATCAGTTCCGTGAGCGGTTCGAGCTCAAGTTTATTTCCGATTCTGATAGGGCTATTTTAGCACGTCGCTTCCTTGAGCTCAAGCAAGGAAGGCTCTCTATTTTTGATTATGTGGCATCTTTTGAGGGACTATCTAAGTATGGTCTTGAGCACATACCTACGCCTTATAAGAAGAATCTTAGGTTCGTTTCATGGCTTAAGAATTATCTGAAGGAACCCCTTATGCTTCGACCCGAGTTATCTTTTGAGAAACTAGTTGATTCGTCCCTTCATATTGAAACGGTCGAAAAGGTGGAGGATAGTGATATTGATACTAGTGTTTTGGCCAAAACGAATAAGAATAAGTTCTTCTCTAGATCTAAGTCTTTTCCAAACAAGAAGAAGAAGAAGCAGGGTGGTTCTTCTTCTCAACCTCAATCTTCTCAGCCTTCGAAGAAGTTTGCTTGCATCAATTGTGGCTCCCCTGGCCATCATGTAAGAGAGTGTCCCAAGCCACGTCGATGCCTCTATTGTAAGAAAGAGGGACATTTGGTTGCTTCTTGCCCTATGAAGGGGAAAGGACCTCGTCAAAGTCATCTTAATGTTGCTAATACTTCTGGTGGTGCGTCTCAGTCTAAAGGTACATCTTCTTCTGTTTTGGAAGGTTCTATTTTATTTTATGATCGTTATATTACAGTGCGTTTCGATACGGGTGCTTCTCATTGCTTCGTGTCAAAGGAACTCATAGTTGATTTGCATATGGATGTTTCTTGTTTACTTACATCTTTGCGGATTTCTAAACCTATTGGAGGATTTGTTACCCTTAGCCTATTTTGTGATGATGTTGATATTATGATTTATGGATATTCTTTCCGTGCGAATTTGCACGTGATTTCTTTCCTTTATTTCGATATGATTCTTGGTATGGACTAGCCAGTTCTATGCCAGATTCTTTGCATGGAGCATGTTCTTTATCTTTGACATCCTGATTCTCCCGACCAGCTATCGTTCTCGCTTTGCGATTATAATTGTGATTATGTGGCTTCCTTATTTGCTCTCTATTCTAAAGATGTTATTGGTGATATATCTCTAATTCCTATTGTTTGTGACTTTGCTAATTTATTTGAGCCTGATTCCGTTTTTCCTCCTAAGTGATCTATGTAGCTCCACAAGGATGTCTACATGGGAAAATGAGGAACTTAAAAAGAAAATTCTTGAACTTGAAGCCAAGCATTTCATTCGTTTTTGTTCTTTACCGTGGGGTGCCACGGGGGTATTCATGAAGATGTCCGATGGGACACTTAGGCTTTGTGTCGACTATCACAAACTTATTAAGTTAGCCATCAAGAATCGTTATCCTTTGCCTCGTATTGACGATATGTTTGATCAGTTTAGTGGTCCAAAGGCCTTTTCTCAGCTTAACATTGCCATAGGTTTTCATCAACCCGGAATTACGGAAGATAGTATTCCTCTCACAGCCTACCGTATGTGTTATGGTTCTTATGAGTGGCTCGTCATGCCATGCTATTTGACGAATGCTCCTACTTACTTTGTTGATCTTATTAATTGAGTATTCCAAGAACACCTTTATAAATTCGCGCTTGTTTTCATTGGTGACATGCTTGTTTATTCGAAGTCTAAGGTTGATCATGCTCGACATCTTAGAAATGTTTTAAGTACTCTTCGACAACATCAACTCTAAGAAAAATTCTCTAAGTGTCATTTCTGGGAGAACCAAGTGAAGTTCTTAGGCCATATTGTGTCTTCCAATGGCATCTCTGTCGATCCTTCAAAGATCGAGACTATTCTATATTTGGAAGCGGCCTGAGAATGTTCATGAGATTCATTATTTTCTGGGTTTTGCTAGATATTATTTTTGTTTTATCAAAGACTTCTCTCATATTGTTCTTTGTCTTAATAGTCTTACAAGAAAAGGAGTTCACTTTATTTGGTCCGATAAGTGCGAAGCTTCTTTTCAGCGATTGAAAGAGCTTCTCGCTAATGCTCCTGTTCTTGTGTTTCCTCAAGGGAATCATGATCTTATTGTCCACACTGATGCCAGCCTAAGTGGCCTTGGTGCGGTTATGTTGTAGAAAGATCGGGTAGTTGCTAATGCTTCGAGATAACTCTGTTCGAACGAAGTCCGTTATGGTGCCCACGATCTCGAGCTTGCAGCCATTGTCTTCGCTCTGAAGGTTTGGCATCATTATCTTTTGGGTGAGCACTTCGTTCTTTTTACCGATCACAAATCGCTCAGATATCTCTTTTCTCAGAAGGACTTAAATAAGAGGCAGCAGCATTGGTTGTAGTTTCTTATCTCATATGATTTCGATCTTTAGTATACCCCTGGTAAGGGTAATCGGGTTGCTGACATGCTTATTCGCAAGCATTCGACTATAGTTTCTATGATGTTAGCCAAATGGGATGTTCTCTTGACTTTGTGTTCTTCTGATATTCGTGATCGAGCTCCATCGTCAGATTCTCCTACTTTATTATTTAGTATGGATGCTCGTCCTTCTCTACTTGTTCTTATTTCTAAGGCTCAGAAACATAATGATTTCATGATACACCTCATTTAGTCTTGCTCATCTCAGTCCCGTGATGAGGAGCTGCGGGATTATTCGATCGATTCTCACAGATGCCTTGATTTGAAGAACCATATTGTTGTGCCTTCTGATTATGCACTTAGGTGGGACATACATGATGATTGTCATCACTTTAATTATACTATTCATCCGGGTTGTAGTAAAATGTATGCGGGTATGCATCTTAATATTACTAGGAAGTCATGAAGCGTGACATTGTGAGTTACGTGAGAAAATGCTCGACTTGTTAGCTTATTAAAGCCAAGCATCAGCGGCCTTCTGGTCTTCTTCAGCCTCTTCAGGTTCCACTGTGGAAATAAGACTAAGTCTCGATGGATTTTATTGAAGGTCTACCGCGTTCAAGGTCAGGTCATTTAAGCATCTGGGTTATAGTTGATCGCCTTACGAAGTCAGCTCATTTTGTTCTTATTAAATCTAACAGAAATGCACCTCTTTTGTCGAAGCTTTATATTAAGGAAATCGTGCGATTGCATGGTGTTCCTTCATCGATTGTTTGTGACCATGATCCGTTTTTCACCAGTCATTTCTGGTCCAATTTTCAGCAAGCTTTGGATACAATGCTTAACCTATCGTCTACTTATCATCCTCTGTCTGATGGACTGACGGAGAAGGTGAATCAGATTCTTGAGGATCTCCTTTGAGATTGTATTCTTGATTTTGGTGGTTTATGGGAGGATCATATCCCTTTAGTGGAATTCTCCTATAAAAACTGCTACCAATCCAGTATCGGTCTAGCTCCATTTCAGGCTCTTTATGGTAGATCGTGTCATTCGCCCTCTTATTGGTTAGAATCTGGTGAGAAGTTTATTCTTGGTCCATATTCGATTCGTGATTCTTTTGAGCAGATTTCTATCATTAAATAGAGTATACAAGCACAGAGTCGTTAGAAATCCTACGCGGACATCCGTAGGAAGCCTCTTGAGATCACTGTCAATGATTTGGCTTTTATTTGAGTTTCTCCTATGAAAGGAGTAATGCGTTTCAGTCCTACAAGGAAGTTGGCTCCTCTCTTTTTAGGACCAATCCCTATTACCGAGCACATTGGTTCGGTTGCTTATCGAGTGCCTCTTCCTCAGCATTTATCTGGTATTCATGATGTATTCCATGTCTCTCAGATTTGGAAGTGCCTTCGCGATTCTAATTCTATTGTATATCCTTTAGAGCAGCTTGTGCTTGAAGTCTCACCGAGCTTATCTACTATTCAATAACCTATTCGCGTGGTTGAATGGTAGGTGAGATGCCTTCGAAGCAAGAACGTTCCTCTAGTCAAGATTCAATGGTCCAAGAATCCCAACGATTGCACTAGGGAAACCAAAGAATATATCGATCATTCTTTCTTGGATTTTCTTTCTTCTTGGGGCTAAGGTGAAAATCTACCTAAAGTGATTGTTTACTTTTCTTTCGATTGAATTGTTGTATTTGTTATGGATTTTCCCTTAGAAATTACGTGGATGCAATTTTATTAAGGGGAGAAGTCTGTAACAACCCCAGTCTGGAGATTACCGCCAATATTGAAATATAATGAGAATTATGATTTAATATTGGGTTGATTTAACTAATTAAAGAATTAAAATGTGAAGGATGGTTTTTATTTAAAATAAACCATGATGGTGAGGTTTATTTTACGGTACTATAATGAAACAAATAAGTGAATTGCTTATTTGTGAATTGATATTGTTAAGATGTAACGAATGGGAATTAATTTGGGTATATGGAAAATATTAGAAATTTAAAAACTAATAATTGAAATTTTAATTGAATATGGTAATTTAATTGTGTTCATTTTGTTGGAACCAGAATAAAAATATATTTGAGCATGAATGAAATAAAGATTGTCTTTAGTTCACGAACTTAAACATAGTATTTTAACTACCTTGATTAAAATTGATAAAATTCTTAATATTGGAATTAATTTCCAAAATTGTCATTTTATTGGATAATAAATTAAGTAATATTGATGCACATGATTAGAAGCGAGATAAGAATGTTTATTTAGTGCAAAACTTATTGTGCATTTTGTAACACCCTGAATTTTTTAAATAATCGAATCAACTAAATTAAAGAATAATTAATATCAGATGTGAGAACTAAGGGAAACAGGTTGCGCAATTGTGTTCGCCTCGGAATTCTGGTTGAGACAGAGTCTGATTTTGCATAAATTGGACTCCGTATGAAAAAGATATCTTTAAATTAAATATTGCAGCAAAACATGAAAAAAAAAGAATGAGAAAAGAATAAATGTTTAGCATTGTTCTAATGTTTGTAAGCAAAAGACTTAGTAGCTCATTTGGTTGGAACACGTGACTTGTATACAAGGGGTACAGAGTTCGATCCCCACCAGCGCCATATTTTTGTTTTAGGGGAATGGCTTAAAATGGCTTAGTGTGAACACAGTTCAAAAAGTGGTTTAGTGTTAAAATGGGTAATTGGGAAGATAGATAAAAAGAAAAAAAGAAAAAAATATATATATATACACACACACACACACACACACACATATATATATATATATTTATGATGTGTACGCATCATGTGGCGTACGTGGCGCATTTTTGGTTGTCAATGATTAAATTTTTATGTGGCCTTCTTTGATTGGCTTTCATGACAAATTAAAGGTAAGAAAGATTTATGCATGTATAAATAGATATTTGTATATGGGTAATTAATGTATACGGTAAAAGGGAGAATACGTAATTGACAATAATATATTTATAATTTACATATAAATATGAAGGATAAACATGAAAATTACATGGCATAGATTGGTTCATGAAATGTTATATTTAGTATACCATTAATTGTGAGCATAATTAAAAATATAGTTATAGCATAATTAAAATGGGAATAATTTACATATGGAATTTGTCATAAATAAGAAATATGTAAATTATAGAAAAAAATTGAACATTTAATACACTGTGCTGAGTCAGTAGGGCTGACTTGTAACCTTATCTTGTTTGGATGGTTCAGGTTGCTTCTAGGTCGATCGGATGGCCTAAATTAATCCTAAAATCAATAAAAACACCACTAGACATAAACCCTAAAATCAAAACAAAATTAGATTCATGGCCTCCATGTCGTCACCTAGCAACTCAGCATAGCCGCCACCAATTAGAGAGAAAGAAAGCTAGTCTAAATCAATCCTTTTCAACTTTAACAACGAATATTCTTCAAGGGAAAGCTATTACAACTTCAAAACCTAGAATTCAGAATTCAAGACCTTCTCTAAATTGTGAGTTCGATAATTTTAATAAAATAATTAGCAAATTAATTAGATTGAGTTATGATGTAGACTATTTGGATATGTTGTGAATTATTGACGGCATGTTATTATTCATGTAGCAAAATTGTGATGTTTATGTTGTAAATTCTATGATGCTATCTTGCAAAGTTGTGATCATCTATGTTGTAATTTTATGATTGGCTTATGTATAATCGAATCACCATGTTGTTGATATGCTAATTTGGGTATGTTGATTCATATGATAAATCATAAGTATGTATGCAAGTTTATATTTTTATTAAGACATGAATCATATGCAAGTTGGGGAAAATTTTATGTATAACCTTATATGCTTCATGACACCTATTTTAGATCTAAAGTTAGGCTATGACATGTGTGAGTTTTATGCCAAATTCTACATGCTAGTTTACATGTTTAGATGTGAGTTTATACCATTGTTATGTTGCATAAATCACATATGCAAGTTTATATGAATACATGTGTTTGAATATGGATCATGTTATGCAAGTTTGTAGCTATCGCCTATGCAAGTTTACACCTTTAGATGTAGATCTATGACATACATGATTTATGCAAGTTTGTGACCATTATCCCAACAAGTTCACACCTTTAGATTTGGGTCTATGACATATGTAGTTTTATGCAAGTTGTAACTTTGGCCTATGCAAGTTTTAGATGTAAAACATCATTCACACATTCAATTTCACCCCTTATGTTTAGATCTAGTTTTGATTATATGTATGTTGTGATGTTTTCTCTTTATTCCATGAGTTAGACTATTCGAGCCTAACGTATATTTTACGTTAAACGAACGAACGTACAACGAGGGGTAAAGGGGATAATATTAAAAAAAATTTTTTGGCATAAATGCCTTAAAAGACATAAAATAAATTTGTGATGAAAATTGGTATGATTTTACATACCATAAATGGATGGAAATAATTGAGTCAATGATGGACATCGTTAAATTTGGAATTGATTAATAATTTGAATAGGGAAAGTAATTCAAATTGGGGAATGATTAATTAGTAGTAATTAATCGTCTAAGACACGAGGTTAGGCTCTTTTGTGGTGTAAGACTGCCCGGACCCGCCCGGCAAATCCAGCTGCCACAAATGCTAGTCTAATGTGGGAGGTCTTAGGCGTAAATTAAATACGTAAGAATTGTAAAGACACGAGGTTAGGCTCTTTTGTGTTGTAAGACTGCCCGGACCCGCCCGACAAATCCAGCTGCCACAAATGCCATTCTAATGTGAGAGGTCTTTATGAGGTTACGGTCTTAATGAGTTAATAAACACTTAACCAGATAAACATGTAGTGGGACATGAGGGGGTTCCTTGGGTGGCATGTGGAATCTAGTGGGTGCCTTTGGTGGCATTTGAAATACGATTAGAAATACTTAAACCAAATTGAAACATGAATAAGAAGTGGGTTAAGTGGGAAATACTAGAGGGGACCAAGCTTAGGTGGATAGCTTGTGTCAAGTCATGGGGGCCCATTTCAACCAGTAACCCATACGTATCTTTGTGGGGTTAACCCAAGTCGAGGACGGGACACGCATATTGGGCATGAATGTAAGAGGCCAAACTGGGTTTGCGGTGGCAACGCAAGTCCAATGGGTTCATATGCGTATGTGAACCCAGGCTGGAAGGTAAGACGTTGTTGCATTGTGTAGGTATAAGTCGTGCACCTCTGGTAGTATTGGTTTGCCACTTTGGGGAGTGATACACCCCACTTTGGGACCAGCACGGGTATCTACGGGTTTGGGAGCCGATCGAATGGGGAAGGTAGTAGGTATGACTAGTGGAGATAGGAACAGGCGGTACCTATGACAGCAGCTAAGAGAACATCTACCATATTATGAATATTGTAATTAGAATGGGGAGGGTAGTGGTTACCACTAGTGGAGATAGGAGCAGGCGGCACCTATGACAACAGCTGGGGTACACGAAACTACCATTATTATTATCACTTATGTTCAGTAGGCAGGATACACCTTAGGGTGACTAGTGGTGGTGCAGTATACTAGTGGTGCTGCAGTATAGCAATTATCTCATAGTGTTGGTGTAGTTTAGTAATTATCTTATAGTTGGTTAAGTGCGCTTTAACGATATCGTTGTTCATCCTGTTCCCTTGTTTACTCTACTATACTCAATGGTTCATGGTCATTTCCTTATTTTCCAACTTATGCCTTAGCCTAGTTACTTCGGTGATTATATTGTTAAAGTTATCGCACTCGCCAGACTTTATGTCTGACCCCCTTTGTTTCCTCCTCTTTTCTTCCTTCCTCCCCTGTTGCTCAGGTTGGAACTAGCACCAGTGGAGCTTGATTTTGGACAGTTGTGCGTCTTGCTTTTAGAAGATTGCTTGGATCGCTGAAGTAAAGTTCTGCCTCTCTTTTATTTATGGCTATTTTGTATTGGGGATTATGTCTTTCAATTTATGTACTTTGACTACTTGGCTCTGGTTTTGACGATGTAATCAAACATATGTATATTCCGCTGCAATGAAATAAAGTTTTTAATTTTTTTCAAGTACTGTTTGTATCTGTCTTGTTGTTAAGTTTCTGTTCTATACTCACTTAAAACGCTCCATAGATGTTAATGCATTCCCTTTGTGAGTGACACTAATGGACATGGGGTGTTACACATTTTTTTATGAGCATTGCATATTTTTATTTAGCCAAAATAGTGAGCATCAATTTATTTTGCAAAAATGCATAAGTTGGTTAAGTACATCTAATTAATGGAAAAATAAATTATAACTTATTAAAAGTATTATTTTTATGTTTTCACAAAATTCTACGCATTTAGAGAAATCCAACGCATATTTATTTTCTCAAAACGGATGAGAAATGAAAAAGATATGAATTAAAACATTTTGTATATGAGTAAACTTTAATTAACTAGGCTAAGTCTGGAATTGGGCTAATGGGTTCAATCCAAATCAAAATCTAAGAAGGATGCTTCGAAAGAAAGCTTCTTGGGTAATTGGAAGTGTACGGACAGACACTTCCATTCTCTATCTTAATCTCAAAACATACAGAAGCTTCAGTAAAGAAAAATAATGACCTCTTTGCTAGCCATTTATTAAAATCCAAGCTATAATTCGCTAATTCTAGAGTAAATTCAAGTTAAAATCATTCCCAGGTAATCTTCCAATCTAAATCCATTTACAATCCATGAAAAATCAATGTTTATTTTGCTGTTGTTTTTGTTTTATGAAAGATCTTCTTGCATATCTCTTTCTCAGCATTTACAGGTTATCTAGGTGCTAAATCTTGCTGAAAGTCCTCTTCTTGCAACCAAAAGCTCTGCCTTTTGCCTTTAAATCATTTTTATTTGCTGGCGGAGGTAATTATATAACTTACAACAAGCTATTAAGTGAATATTGTTTGGATTTGGTGAGAACTGTAGTTGTTTTTTACGTTTTGTTTATGTCTCGTTTTTTTGAAAATGCATGTTAGTAAAATGGGCATAACTTTCACGTTTCTTGTCCGATTTGGATGAATTTTTTTGTGTCGAAACTAGACTCAGTAAGGAACAAGTTTTCTTTAGATTGTGTCTTGATATTTTTCCATTTAAACAAACTGAGACTAGGTTGAAGGTAGAAGTCTTATTTTGTCTTTAGGAATTTAGGCTGAGTATGTACTTATTAGTAAAACGGGCATAACTTTCACGTTTCCAATCCGATTTGGCTTAATTTTTTTGTAAACTAGACTTAGTAAGGAACAAAATCTCTTTAGATTGTATCTCAATATTTTGAAATTTAAATGGAGAAAAACTGAGGTTTTTACTACTGGCCTGCCAAGGACAACCAAAACATTTATGTGTTTGTTCGATGTTGACAATTCCATTTGCATGCTTTTGCAAAATTTCTACAGGAAGTTTGATACTAATTTTTGACCATGATGTCCAATAAGGGAATAGTCAAGTTATGATGAGATTTGAATTTATATGTAATTTAAATTCGATTTAAGTGTAAATATAAATTTATGTCAGTTAAATTGCAAATTTATGTCTTCTAGAATTTTAAAATCTATGTAATTTCCTAAAAACTTTCTAAAATTTATGGTTAATGGTAATAAACTAGTTTATGCATTTTTCTATGATTTAAGTGATTATTACATATTTTAGGGATTTTTTGAAAAAAAATTATATCCATTAAAATAATGATTTTTCATATAAAATCCTTTGTTTTGTTGACGACAAAAAATGTAGTAAACACCAAAGATTCTTATTACTAGGAATAGTTAATTTGGTCACAAGACTAAGTAAGAGAAAGTGGCAAATGACACGAGAATTTATAGTGGTTCGGCCACGGATTAGGCCTACGTCGACTTTGGAAGGATGCTGAACTTTTATTAATCACTCAATAATTACAAGGCAGAGCCATGCTCATTACATCCATTTTTATAATTGCCATATGCTAGGTATTTCAGAAAAAATATATTTAATTCTCCTTCTTCCTCAAATAAGAGATGCCATAAATGAGGTCTAGGAAGATCTCAAGTGAAGAAAAATACCCCCTTTGAAGTGTGAGGCCATGGGTTATTTATAGGAGTGGGGGTTGGTAGGATTAGGTAGGAGTAGGTGGAAATAGGGGACCATTAGCAGAATTTCGAACCCACTACGTGCACACCTCGAAATTCCGAACTCAGGCATGGGTGTGAAATTTCGCACCCACTGGGTTCAAAATTTCGAACCTGATGGGATCAAAATTCTGAACCCGGGCATGGGTTCTAAATTTCGCACCCACAGGGTTCGAAATTCCGAACCTAGGCATTGGTACGAAATTTCATACCCATCCGGTTCGAGATTTCGAACCCAGGCATTGGTGCCAAATTTCACACCTGTAGTGTTCGAGATCTCGAACCCAGGCATGGGTGTGAATTTCGCATCCTTTCCAGTGTGAAGTCTCTCCTGGGGGCGCGATGATCCTGGTATCAGGCGTTTGAGGCTTGTAATCTCTTCAAGGCCCGAGGCCTTGGTTTGAGGATGTCTTGTAAATGTTGTGTGGTTGGGAACGGCGCAGTCTTCTCCCAGTTCAGTCTCCTTTGCTCTTGAGCGTCACATTTTGGCCTCAACTTCACGCGGTACATTGAGTTGGGCGTGTCTGATGCACTGTTGGGAATCTAGCCAAAAATCCAGTTAACATCTCCCCCCAAAGTACGTCTTGTTTTAACATGATGTGCTTTATGTCGGTTGAGATATTAGTTAAGCTTAGTTGTTGGGGGATGTTAAGCGTTAGTTGTTGGGGGATGCGCCGTACTAAAGTCACTCAGCGCCCATAGTTCATTGCTCCGTAGATGCGCGGGGGTCAATATACACGTGCATGGAATACGTATACGAGAGAGTGTGGCGTAGTGCTTCAGACCCTGAGGTATGTTCGTCATCATTTCATTTTTGATTTTTTTAAAATAGAGTTGGAAATTTTCGAACCCGAAAGGCTTGAAATTTTGAACCCAGTGGGATCGGAATTTCGAGCCCAGGGGTTCGAGATTTCGAACCCTTAGGGGTTCAAAATTTCGAACCCATGAGGTTCGAATTTTCGAACCCCTTAAGTTCAAATTTTCAATCCCGGGGGGTTCGAAATTTCGAACCTAGTGGGTTCAAAAATTTCGAACCCGCACTGGAATATGAAGGGACATTTTTCCTTTTATAAATAGGCCTCCCATCACTTTTCCTCGTACTTTTTATTTCTCTGGCCGCAATTGCCGAAAGCTTCGAACTTGACAACTCGTAACCAAATAATTTCGAAACCCGAACTAGGTGAGGCTTTGGGTCGAGGAGATGAGAAAGGGAGGAAGTCGAAGGGCCGCGGTGGAGACCTCGAACACTCATGGATTCAAATTTTCGAACCCAGCTAGACTCGACATACCGAACCCCCGCGGGTTCGAATTTTTGAACCCAACGGGTTCGAAGTCCTGAACCCTCATGGGTTCGGATTTTTGAGCTCCATGGTGTTTGAAGCATCGAACCCTTGTAGGTTCGAATTTCCGATCCTTTTGTCTAGGTTCAAAATTTCGAACTTGGAGAGGTTCAAATTTTCGAACCCAGATGGGTTTAGAATTTTGAACCCATCTGGGTTCAAATTTTCGATCCCGGATGGGTTCTGAATTTCGAACCCTTCTTGGTTCGAAATTTCTAACCCTTCTGGGTTCGAAATTTCGAACCTGGGGTTCAAAATTTCGAGCCCAACTTGGTGTGGGACTCGGTCTTTGATGTGCAACGCTTCTGATCTGTTGTGCCATTGGACTTTGGCTTCCGAATACCCGTCTCTGTATTTGCTTGCTAAGTGTTGATGCATTAGTTATTAACTACGCAAGCGGGGTCATGGGATTGTTCACATAGGATAGAGCATACAACCGGACTAGGACTTGGACTATTTCGAATTGTTCTGGACTTTCTTTATGTAGCTTATTTTTTCATAGCATTACATGCACATATTAGTTGTCACGAACACGAAGGGTACATGTCACTATACTACCCGTTCTAATACTGATGTGTTAAAGTATAACTGAAGCTGCAAATAAGATTAAAGTTCGAAAAGACTATGGAAGCCGAGGCGTCCTTGCCCTTATCACACACATCTGACCCTCCCCTATAGGTAGCTCGTCTAGCAGCGAGCTTGATACCACCGAAGGATTGACACCTTCTAATATGACCAGTTTTCCCAGAGCGTCTGAGAACGGGGAGCAGCTTGAGCGACAATATTCCCCGGTTGTGACTAAAGAGGCCGAGAATGTGGATATCATGGGTGAGGATGCACCCGCACCTCCGGTAGCTCAAGACGTGTTGCTTGATGCGGTGATTTTGGAGAATCCCATCGATTCAGTACCCACGTGTATTGATGCTACCACGGTCAGAAAAATTGTGGCGCGTTTTAACATACCGGCGGATGATGTCCGTGCCCATGGGAGAGATGGCAGGTCCCATCCGCTGCTAGAGGGTTTTACTCCTTGGAACCAAAAAGCTTGCCATGCTGGGTGTTTCCCCCCGCTAATGATCTCATTTGGGACATGCTGTTCTATTGCCATCTTGCGCCGTCAGAATTGCACCCCAATGCTTATGCTTTTCTCCTGGGTACTTACGTTTTCTTCCACAAGTTTTTACTCAGGGAACCCATCGGGGAAGATATTCGATATTTCTTCCAATTAAGGAAAACGAGCGCTGCCTCTCCCTTTCAATTATCTCTAGAAACGATAGCTGCCACATAATTCTTTGTTGGGGCGTGGCCCAGGCCGTCACTGTTTAAGCGCGAGTTGTTCTTCGTAAGCTGCCCTCCTGGATTTTCCCGAAGGCGGATTGAGGGAAGTAAGTGTTTCTCTAGCTCCATTACTTATGGCAATTGTTTGATTCCTTCCTTTGTTTGCGAGTGATACCGGAGAATTTCCACGATGCCAGCACCTTGACATGTCAGGATCGTCTCCGCCGTGCTGGGTTGCTACCTACTAATTGGGCTATAATCAGGCCTGTGTTTGCTGCTAGTGCGCCGAAAGATGGGGTTGCCGTGGGTCCAAGCACCACTGGCTAGAAGTTGAAAATGCCCCCCGCGGAAGGAAAGCTGCCAGAGACTGCTCGATCTCAAGGAGATGTGTGCGGAGGCGAGGTCCACGGTCACGAGGAGGTTGCCAGAGATGAGGGGCTGCCGATTACTCCCATCCTGCCTCTAACAAGGCAGAGGGAGGTAGCGCTGGTCAGACCGCAGTCTCCCGCGACTCAATCAGGGGCCACTGCCTCGCTCGAACCGCAGGCCAGTTCGATTGCTTGAAAGGACTTGACTTAGTAGTGACTCCATGTCCAAACACGACAAGTCTGGAAAAACTTTCTTGTGCTGCGGAGGGGTTAATTCCCTCGATCGGGCTACAATCTGCTCTATTGAGACAACACTTAGGGGATACATGCATAACACTGCATAGCATAGATGTGTGCCTATGTGTGTAACTTGACTAACTTTGGCTGGTTCCACTGGCAGGTGATATGGCAGGTGGACATGGTGGACAAGGTTTTGGACGCGGTGACCTCCGGCATCCCAAGAGTTCTTCCTTCGAGAGTTTTCGAAGATACACCGGCTTTTATGGTATTCCACCTCTACCAGGACAAAGCAGCGGTCATTGAGACTGGGATCGATCTAGACGATCTCTGACACCTCCTACTCCTTCTATTCGCGTATCCGTGGGAGATACTCAGCGCAACATAGGCAGCATTAGATCTTTGCCTTCGATAGCTCCTCCGCCCGTCGCCCCTCCAGCTCCCGTTCAACCCGCTAAAGGGAGGGAGTTGCTGTTTGGTCAACTAAGGTCAGGTATGGAGGTCGTAACGTAAATGCAAAAACTGACAGAGTCCTAAATCCGAGCGTTTTTCTGTAGAGGAGAGGAGGATATTCTTGAAGTTGTACTCCCCCCAATATCACTTTGATGACCTGTCGTCTCTCCTCGATCTCCGCCCTGCTTCCAGTAGTGAATCCAGGGAGATACGGATGCATGTACAAGCTGCATATCACTAGGCCAACGAACTCACCAAGTATTCTCTCCATCTTTCTGAGTTGGTCAAGAAGAAAAAATGGGAGCTCATCAATCAACAACTGACTATCGATGGCGAAAAGACCTCGGTTACCCACTTGGAAACCGAGATAGGTAGGTCCATCTGTTGCGTCACAATTAATGAACCGTTGTCTCGCGTGTTTCCTAGTTTTAACTTTTGACCACAGCAGAGCTGAAGAAAGCATATGCGACTTTAATGACGAGGGTTGCGCGTGACCATGAGACATTTGGCGATATAGTATGTCTCTTAACCATTGAAAACACAACCCTCAAGAAAGATAAAGATGAGTGGTCTAAAATATGCACCGACATGGAAAGGGAGATTGAGAAAGTTGCTTGGCATAAGGGTGATAATGCCGATTTAAGGGCGGAAAACAAAAAAGTTGCGGGCCGAGAATGCCGAAGTCACCAAGTTGAAGAAGCAGCTTGAGGCGATGACAAAAGCGAAGGAAGATGCTGAGGCTAGCAATCGGGGTGTGTTGAGTGAGTCCGAGGGTTTAAAGGCTGAATATTTAAGGGAGAGAGAGCTACTGAGGACAGCTGAACGATGCGCAGTTCCGTGTTGGGTCATCCTTCGAGGAGAGTATCCACAACATGTATATAAAAGCTTTGAGATTCCAAGGAATTTCATGGGTCAGAGACTATCCCCAGGAGCTAGCCAAAACCAGGGAGAGATTGGTCCTTTACGAGGCCTTCTTACGTCAAGTGGACGTAAGCACTTTAGATGAGCACTAGCTCGCAAATGTTCTCTTGGACAACAAAGAACGCGAGAAGTTGGTGGAGGGAAGGAGGATGTTGCAGGAGGATGTCGAGAATGAAATGTTTGCGAGAATCACTGAGGAGAAGGCTGTCATGTATGATAGTGTTGGGGTTACGGAGACCTTTGGGGAGGCGAGCTTCTATCGTCCATAAGCCTCTGAGTCGGCGGTGGTGATTGGTCCGGCAGCCTTGATTCGGACTTCGACTAAGTATGACCCAGATCACCCCGAACTGAAAGAGACTTGATCCACATTTCTTACGACACCAGGTGTCCCATCCATTTTTTCAATGTCTTCCCTGACCGAAGGTAAACTCCCTTTATAATGCGTCCCAGAGGATGATGTGATTACCAAATTTGCATACTAAAAAGTTATGTTTTACTATGCAGCCCTTCATGAACCGACCAGGACATCGGGCCCTACCCCCGTGGTCCCACTAGTGATTGAGGCCGGACGAGAGTCTACGGAAGTGCAGCCTGGAGGAGGAGGGGGTCATTTTGATACCTTCTAGGATATACAGATAACCATCAGTCTTTATAAGGGTCTGATTGATTAGGGAGAGAAAGTTGATGGGCAAAGTTCCCATGCCAGAGGTCCGGTGGAGGTTGATGGGACCTCGATGGCCACCCTGGTGGAAGCTCAAAAGGCCAAGATGGTGGCCATGTGAGAAGTGGTAGAGAAGAATTGCGAGCATGACGAGGAGGCCAGGAAGGAGGTACTAATGATGAACAGGCATGAGGTAGAGGCGAGGGCCGCCAACACTGTCGTGAAGAAGAGAGCCGATCAGTAGGCTGAGACAAGGGCTGCCAACACTGTCGCGAAGAGGAGACCCGATGAGGGGGCTGAGAAGAGGAGGTCTAACGATTAGACCCAGAAGAGGAGGGAAGATGAGGAATCCCGGCATAGGACTACTGAGTCCCTTTTTAAAGCCCAAGCTAGTGACCTCTCGCCGCATAGGTCCCAAAAGCTTATCGCACGGAGGGTTACCAAAGAGGCTAAGGAGAAAGCTGAGCGGGAAGGCAAGGCGGTCCAGAGACGAGTGACGCTGTAGTCGGCCTCGCTACTTGGGGTGCCCCCAAGCCCATGCTACATGCCATCCTCTTTGATATTTCTGAGGTTTCTAGAGGTGATGGGACGGGCGAGAGACGCCTCTCGGCTTCTCATGAATCGACCACTTCTTGGAGGGGTCGAGAT
Source organism: Allium sativum (assembly GCA_030737875.1). Classification (NCBI taxonomy): domain Eukaryota; kingdom Viridiplantae; phylum Streptophyta; class Magnoliopsida; order Asparagales; family Amaryllidaceae; genus Allium; species Allium sativum. Next base: position 699,276,157 of record CM060924.1, on the reverse strand, counting down.
GGAAAGATCTGGTCTAGTAAGAAAAGGCCCGGTGCCAAGGATGAACCGTCGAGCGTTAAATCTGCAAGAAGTTACAAGCACAAGGAAAAGAATAAATGACATGGTTAGTGTTAGCAGCCCAAGTAGAGGTTACCATTATTTTGATAGTGCAAGCCGATAGTTTACGCGAGTACGACCCTCGCTTTTAGTTTTTCAGGACACGGTGTGGTTCTCATGTACACCCTGTCATTAGAAAGTAAAAGTGTTAGACACGTAGTTTGTTTATAGTGTGTGTGTGTGTGAAAATGAAATATGAATTAGTAAATGTCGACGTTTATGTCAATTGTTTAGATGTTCTTTTTATGTTTTCGAGCATCATGTACTTGCACAAGCATACTTATCGTTACACTTGTCACAAACGCGATTAGCGGCCGTCTTTGGGTAAATTATTCCAGAGAGGTGAGGTAGAGCGCTAGTTTCAGTAAGTTTCCCTCAGCTCAGGAAACCTGTAGTTTGCAAAACCAGGTTGTGCGCCTACTATTTTGGGTGGCTCGAGGTTAAACCCAAGTATAGCGAAGGCGTAGGGCATTGCATTGTGCAGTCCGCTAGGTGGGTGGTCCTCCCGTCGATCATCGGGTTGAGGCGAGCTACCAAACGTCATTTCTTCGCCAGTGTAGTTTTCAGCCCCGTTCATCAGCTCGTAAGGTCCAATTGTGGCCGTGGGCTTCCCCTAAGCCTTGAGAGATAAAGGGGAAGAAACAATTTAACATTGGTATTGGTGCTGCACCAAGATTCAACCAGCACTCGCAACCAGCGAAGAGAGATTTTCATCGATTTTATTCAGTCCCTGAGTGGCGCCAATTCGCCTGGACTAGGACGCAGAACGATTTACCCTCGGCCTTGGCACTAGGTCAAGGTTAGAGTTACTGTTTGTTTATATTTGATCGCGCCGCGGGCCGGCGATATGAGCAGCGTTGCCGATTCCCGTGCTCAAGGTGCTGGGCATGGCCAAGTGCTTTAGACTCGATGTTGCCTAGAGGTTGGAATGGTGGCACCGGCTCCAGTGCCTGAGATGTCGATGTGGCAGTCGCAGGTGTGAATCGAGCTGGTCAATGGAACTAACAAGATGCATTACATGAGAAGTAAACAACAAAGAGACAGGAAAATGAACATCATTTCTAGTAATAACTTTGGCAGTAATAGTCCTTACAATGCCTTGAATTTCTGAAAAAACAGAACAATTTTTGAAAAGCATAAACAACCACAAACTGAGTTATGTAAAGTAGCAGAGGAGATGTTCGCTGTTACATGCCCTTGGGAGTTCAGCGTCTACGGTGGCGAGCCTGAAAGTTCCATCGCGGAGCTTTTTCTATATGTAGTACGGGTCTTCCTAGCGAAGCGCAAGGCCTGTTGGTGGTGGAAAAACCCACTTTAGAACAAGGTTGCCATTGTTAAGGTCCTTAAGGCGGACCCTGGAATTGAAGTATCGGGCTACTCGCTGTCGTTGGGTGGCGGCTTTGATACCGGCCTCGTTCCTCTTTTCTTCCAACAAGTCAAGCGATCCCAGAAGTAAGTCTTGGTTAGTCCTTGGATCGTGGTACGTGACTCGATGGGGTTGAAGCTTGAGCTCAATGGGAATCAAAGCTTTGGATCCGTATGCGAGGGTGAAAGGAGTATGACCAGTTGTTATCTTGTGGGTGATGCGGTAAGCCCATAGAGCTAGAGGAAGTTCATCTTCCCACATGCCCCCAGCCTTTTCCATATGCATCTTGATGATGGATTGGAAGACCTTCTTAACCGCTTCGACTTGCCTATTGGCTTGAGAATGAGCCACCGTTGGGAATCTATTATCGATGCCGTGACGCTGATAAAAGGATATGAACATGGTGCTCTCAAATTGAGTACCATTGTCGGAGATGATTGCTTGGGGCACCCTATAACAGGTAATGATGTTGCGGACAACAAAGTTGATCATCTTCTTTGTGGTAATAGTGGCGAGAGCTTCAGCTTCTGCTCACTTGGTGAAATAGTACACTGCAACGACCGCGTATCGTGCCCCACCTCTAGCCATTGGAAGGGTTCCGATGATGTTGATTACCCACATGGCGAACGGCCAAGGGCTGACCATTTGGAAAATTCTTTAGGTGGGGCTCCTGGAATCATAGAGAAGCGTTGGCATTTATCGCACTTGCGAGCATAGTATGCGGCAACTTGATCAAGCGTGGGCCAGTAATAACCGTTCCTGAGAATCTTTCTGGCCAGGGTTTGCCCCCAGTGTGGTCGCTGCATTCGCCTACATGCACACTGCTTAGTACTCGAAGGGCATCGCAGTGGGCTACGCATCAGAGCAAGGGAACAGAAAACCCTCTACGGTAGAATACCTCGTCCGTAAGAAGTTAATGGGCCGATTGGCGAGTGAGCGCGTGCCTTTCCTTGTAGCGCTTTTGTAGGGTCCTGTGTTGTACATAAGTTCTGATCGGTGTCATCCGGGACTCAGGCTCGGGTTCGGCGCCCATCGTCGTCTCTTCTTGCCTTTACTTGACGCTCGGAGAGTTGAGGATCTCAACAGCGGAGAACCCATTAAGTTGCACATCCTCGGAGCTTGCTATTTTGGCGAGGGAATCTGCCTTTTCATTTTGCTTCGCGGGACATGGGTAATGGTGAAATGCTCGAGGTGAACGAGTAGTCCCCAAACCCGGGCCAGGTATTGGGCGAGCCGTCCCTCTTCCGCTTGATACTCTCATAGCACTTGTCGAACGATAAGCTGTGAATCAGAGAAGATATGGATGGTCTCTAGCTTGAGTTCGATCGCTATTCTAAGCCCAGCGATCAAGGCCACATATTCCACGACATTATTAGTTGCAGGGAAATTTAGCCTTAACGCGTAATATATCGGGCGTTCTTCAGAAATGACGAGCACGACTCTAGGCCCGGAGTACTTTCTATTAGAGGAGCCGTCTACGAACAATTTCCACTAGGCGCCGGGAGCTCCACCATCCTATGTGGGAGCCTCCTCGGGGGCCGTGAATTCTATGATGAAATCTACGAGAGCCTGAAAAAGGATGGCTCGTCAGGGGATGAAGATTATCTCGAACTGGCTTGGCTCTGTGCTCCACTTTAGTAATCATCCTGACGCCTCGGGTCGCTGTAGGACCGGTCGCAGTGGCTGGTCAATGAAAACTTTTATGGGATGAGACTGGAATTATGGTCGGAGATTTCTAGGGGAAATCAATAAGCATAATGCTAGCTTTTCTAGCTTCGAGTAATTCTTCTCTGCCTCAGTCATCCACTTGCTAATTTAGTAGACATGCCGTTGCGTGCGATTTTCGAGGCGTATGAGTGCCGAGCTGAATGCCTGCGCAGAAACAACCACGTAAATACATAAGTCCTCATGGTCTATAAGATTAGAAAGGAAAGGTGGTCTCTCTAAGTGATCTAGAAGTTGCTTTAATGCGGAGACGCAGTCGGGGGTCCACTCAAAATCGTGCTTCCCTTTTCGTAGTAAATCGAAGAAGGGGATGCACTTGTAGGCGGCCTTAGAGATGAATTGACTTAAAGTAGTAACTTTCCCATTCAGACCTTGGACATCCCTGATGTTCTTGGAGACTCAGATGTCCCGAATAGCTTGGAATTTTTTTGGGTTGGCTTCGATGCCTTGAGAGTTGACGATGAAACCCAAGAATTTTCCCACAGCGACTCCGAAGGAGCACTTCAAGGGGTTGAGTTTCATGTTACCAACGGAGGACATCAAACCTTTCAAAGAAGTCGTGGATGTGATTGCTTGATAATTTAGATTTCATCAGCATATCATCAACATACACCTCCATGGATGTTATCCACAAAATATATCACGAATATATTTAGCAAACTTACGGAGAGACAGATTAGAACATACCCGAGCAGTTAGGAAAGAAAAAGGAACCGGTCGGTCTCTTTTAAAACATATAGGTCGGCCTAAATTCAGGTGCACCGACCAATATTAGACAAATCCACCAAGAAGGAACAACACCACTTGACCCAGTAAAGAGGCACCGATCGGTCAGAATATAAGCATATCGGCCGGTACAACTATGAGAACACCGGCCGGTCTGAATCCAGATACGCCGGTCGGGAATTCACAAATCCATAAAAGAGCAACCTTAGGTAAAATGATAGAAAAGCCCGCCTACCGATAAGCTAGAACACATCCATACCGATCGATAACACTTGGAGCATTGCGCCTCTATCTGACATTACAATACCGATCGGCATAGTGACTGACAACCGACCGGTCATGATGCAGAGCCCAAAGAAATTCATCCGCATATAGAAAGGGAAAGCTATACCAACCAGCCAGTACTTTTTCTGACCGAATTTTCCTCCAGACAGCTATTGCCAAGCTGGTCAGTGGCAATTCCGTAAATAAAGTTCGACCGATGGGTGGCTGTGAAAGCTATATCCCTCCATTTCTCCACTCCTATAAATAGTGGTCCAATCGCACTTTAATAGGGGATGATTTTGGATATCCCGAAGGGCAGTAAATCCAATTCTCAATATTTACTTATTGATTGCATCATCTCTAATCATCTCAAAGTGAAGATCCAACACATAATTCATCATGAATGTGCGGGAATTCATCAAAGTCCATATGGAAATCTAGATCTGATCTACCGTTGGCCATTTTTGAAGATTCTCGTTGATTTCCTTAAACAAATTCTAAGAGTGTGTAATGATGGATGTAATGAGAAGACATGCTTATCTTGTAATTCTAAATGCTAAAATAGAATCGCTAATCAAAGTGGATGTTGATCGCAATTGATCAAACCACTATAAACGTTGTGTGTTCGTTGTTTGCAAATATTCTATGGATTAGCTCCACATCTCTCATTTACCGATTATCTGGGCACTCTTAGTACTCTTGGTGTTGATCCCAATTTTGAGATCAACATTTTACGCCCACCATGGGGCCAAGTTCGCATCTCCTACCTCCTCTCACACTCTCACAAGGTTGAGATCCTCACATTAAATATCTAGTCCGCATTCTTCTCCGAAGTTATGGCCAAATCTGGGATGACCATAAACAAGGATATTGAAATTGCCGATAATGCCATTAATGCGACTACACCACTTACAAACTGTTTCGAGGTTGGGGAAAATTCAGAGAAGGGAGCCGGAGTAACAAGAAATGAATAAAAAGTCGCTATTGCCAACGTAAACAACCGAATGGATTCCTTTATTAAAATGATGATGTAGAAACTCGATGCCATTCTTAATGCTCGATCAAATCCAACTCATCTGAAGGTTCATTTGGATCTCGAAGGAAATGATAGATCGCCCGCTACCGATCATAAACGCAATAACGACATGAAAGACGATTATAACAGGGCAAGCGACAGAGATGAAGCTAATATTGAAGAATTGAGGCCAAAGATCACTAACCCAATCACGGGGACATCCCCTCTTAGAGAAGGCAAAGCTCCAAGGCTCTCTAATCGAGATCATATGCCTAGACAAACGTTTGGTAAAGAGCTCAGCTTTATAAAGCATCATAAAACAGCGGAGTACATTTCAAACATGATAAAATGAATCATGAAAGGAACAAACTAGAAAAGATAATGAAAGAGAATGGGATTTCTCTCCTGACAGGACTCCGTTCACCGAAAGAATTCTTGAAGCGGAATGTCCAAAAAAAATTAATCCCCCTACTTTGCCCCCATAAAACGGCCTTGTTGATCACAACTACCTCCTATTCAAATACGAGAGGCATATGAGTGCATCTAAAGTGACCGATGAAATGAGATGCACATATTTTCCTCTCTACTTAGAGGGAGCTGCATCATTATGGTTCACAAAGCTAATGCCTAAATCCATTAACCGTTTCTCTGATCTAACCAAAAAATTCAAAGAGCAGTTTCGCTTATATGCTACCAAGGCCATGGATGCTATAACATTTTCTGCCATGAAGCAGAAGCCTTGGAAGCTGTCAAAGCCTTCCTCAGTCGATACGATGTTGCTTTATCTGAAGTATGAAATCTGGAACCACGCATAGTCCTCATGGCTCTACTCGATGCTATAGACAAGATAAGCGGATTCGGAAGATGGATAAAAATGAAGGAACCAACTACGCTTGACAAGTTCTATAAGAAAGCGGAAGAGTACATGAGGGTGGATGATAATCCTATAACTCTTCATATCATTGATGGTAACCAACTCTTGGCGGCGCCTAAGGGTGCAACTGTTCAACCCGATCAGAAGAATACTCAGGGACAGAAGTGTGCCAACAGCGGAAATGACAACAAAGCTAATAGAAAGTTTCGTCCTTTTGACTCATCTAGTCTAACACCTTTGAATGATACTCCTAAGAAAATTTTCCTTGCCACAAAGGACGTAGAAGATTATCCAGAGCCTTGGCCAATAAAAATGAATAACCATCTTGCCAAATCTTGGAAATTCCCACAACACCAATGAGTGTAGGCAGCAGAAATAATTGATCGAAGAGTTAATTAAAAAGAACCGTCTGCAACAATATGTGAAAAAATCTAAGGATGCAAACCCATTTGCAACGACCTAGGGGCAAGGAGCATCAAATGACCATTCCGTTCCAAACAACGTAGCTTCTGCTCACACTATGATGAAGCTGATAATCAATTGAGGATAGCATATGATCTAATATTTGCAACTTAGAATAAACAAACATTATCGCATTTACTTTACTCTTTGCTGCGATTTACTTTCTTGTAAATAGTCTGTGATGATTTACATATATTGTACCAAACAATAACGCTATGGATGAAGTATTACTTTCTTGTATAAATCTATGGCTTGTCGAAATTACATGAAAATTTGTTAACAGATGATTTTTCATTACAGACTATCCGAAGAGCGTTTGCTTTCTCACAAGCCGATTAAGTGAAACAACTTCGCTAACTCCAACTCAGTGGTTGGTCGAGAAAAGCCCGATGAGTCAAATGCTCAATAGAGAAGAAAGCAATCCCGGATTCAAAACCTCATCCCCCAAAGGTTCGCGGGAGTCTAGGGCACCTAAGTCGGGCAGCGATTACTTAACAAGTTAAGTGAGCTCCGACCGTTGATTAAGGCTTTTTTGCCGATCGATGAAACCTTTACCTTTACCTCATGGTTCATGGAGGTCCAGGATGTTTCAGCCGGGCAGCGATTACTTACCAAGTTAAGTGAGCTCCGATCGAAAGTTGATACCCGCTCCATTGATCAACCTTAACCTCATCGTTCATGGAGGTCCAGGATGCTTCAGCCGGGCAGCGATTACTTACCAAGGTAAGTGAGCTCCAACCAAAGTATGAAACCTGCTCCATGGATCAACCTTAACCTTTACCTTATGGCTAATGGAGCTCTAGGATGCTTCAGTCGGGCAGCGATTACTTTACCAAAGGTAAGTAAGCTCTGACCGAAGGGTGACACCCGCTCCATGGATCAACCTTAACCTTTACCTCATTGTTCATGGAGGTCCAGGATGCTTCAGCCGGGCAGCGATTGCTTACCAAGGCTAAGTGAGCTCCGACCAAAGGCTGACACCCGCTCCATGGATCAACCTTGGCCTTTACCTCATGGTTCATGGAGGTCCAGGATGCTTCATATGGACAGCGATTACTTACCAAAGGTAAGTGAGCTCCGACTGAAGGCTGACACCCGCTCCATGGATCAACCTTAACCTTTACCTCAAGGATAATGGAGGTCCAGGATGTTTCAATCGGGCAACGAGCGCTTACCGAAGTTAAGCGACTTCGACTGGTGACTGACACCCGCTCTGTGAATCGATATACTCTTAACCAAAGGTTTGCAGGAGTCCAGGGCACATCGGTTGGGCAGCAATCACTTATCAAGTTAAGTGACTTTGACCGATGACTGTTGTTCGCTCTGCCGATCGAGGCGATCTCAACCAAACCTCACAGAAGTTCGCACAATGAAACAATTGAACTGAAGAAGGTGAATTTTGGATTAAACATGACCCCCCAAGCTGGGGCGTGAATACCAAAGCTTCTCAAGTAGGAAGAGAATATCAAATAATAGTTACGTATATCTCTGTCTCAAAATAACATATGGCATTGTGCATATCAGGTTATATCAACTAGCTAATTATCAAATGTCAATACAAATTCAAATTCAAAACAGAGTGACATACTTTGACAAACAGTGTTCGATATGTTTTAAAATTGTCGAATAAAATGAGTTTGCAAAGATACTTCATTTGGTTTATGACAGAAATTCACCATAGCTAAACAGCTGATCTATTAAAGATATAGACAATCAATGAAAATAATTAGCCTAGAAATATGTAATGTTTTTGTTGTTACAAAACAGGTTGTGATGATAAAAAGACCCGAGTTAAAGTTGGGGCAATTACTCATCATTACAACACTTTTAGAAATAAAATTTTGGTGTTCAAAGTCAAAGTGTTGTACGTTGTCAATGGAAAGTGACACCGATCAACTTCAAGCAAAAGATGACCGATCGGTCATTGCCTCCAACAACCGATCAGTCATTGCCTCCAGCAACCACTCAGTCATAAACCGATTAGTCAATTGATCACATAAGTCAATGGGCAGGTTTCAGATGCACAATGCAAGGCATGTCGAGTGAAAGAATATAAAAGAAAATGATCTGTGAACTAGGCAACCTAGCTAACTGAGCATTGATTTTTATGACCAACATACTATTACCATCAAAATGAGCCAACAAACACAGTCACAGCAGTCACATTGTATCAACATAAACTTGCATAGAAGTTAAAGGCGAGGACCGGAACTCGATTGAGTACAACCGTTCTAAAGACAAAGCGCATAAAGATAATAACTATCAAGTGCCAGAAGGGAGAGCTATGCTTTCGGATACTTCCGAGGCCTTCCCACCTTCCTTTTCATCGGAGCAGAACCTGATGGGGAAGCACCACTGGCCTCTTACAGTATGAACCCGCAAGCTCGGCATCTCCCTTGGGAAAGGCAACAACGAGAGCATCCCGGTCTCTCAAAGCATGGATCAGTTTCTCCTTATCAGCTTCCAGAAAAGCTATGCGCTCAAGGTTCTCTCGATTGAATCTCTGTTGATCTCCAGCCAATGCATGCTAGTCCTGAAGCTTCCTTGCGGTCGGGTCTTTGAGAAAATCCATCTGTCTCTCAAACTAATGCAGGGTATCCTCCATCCGACTGAGCAATCTAGACTTGGCAACAACAATGTCACTGGATATCAATGGCCAGTCGGAGGGAGACACATCCTCATTGGAGGAGACCCCCTGCAAGTTCCAGCCTGGGAGTCGTCTGGCAAGTTTGGCATTGCATGCTCCAGGAGTATAGTGAGGCATGTTCATAATTGTCTGAAGCTCTAGATAGGAAGGGCTATTGAGTGAAGGTGAGTTCACTAAAGGTTGACCAGTTGTTTGACATTCCCGATCAAAAAATCTCTTCATCCTAAGATCTTCGGGAGATGGTTCCATCCTGCGTGAAAAGGGATGTACTCAAATACTTTCTCTCAACTTCCTAATCATTAAAATGAACAAGGATAGAAGAACAATTGGACGACCTCCAGAGACAACCGACCGGCACATTAGGATATGCCGACTGGTCCACCAAACTTCTAAAAGTTTGGTAAACTGATCGACACGCAAAATATGTCAATCAATTGCTCTGAGCTATCTCAAATCGGCGGTTCATTTCGTAAGCATTTGACAGCAGTGAACAACTTGAGTTCTTTGCTTTCCAAAGAATAAACAAGGCTTTAGTTGTTTCTTAAGTGTCAAATTTATCCAAAAGGATAGGGTTTTTTCAAAAATTCCTAACCACAATTAAAATGTTCTACATTTAGTCAAACATGTAAAATCAGGTCTTGGGCAAAACTTTGGGCGAAACAAGTGATCAAGCATACAGAATTGGCTAAATACGAAAGAAAATCAATGCAAGTTTTTGTCTTAGCTAGCAACATGATCAAGTCTTTTCCCCGTGACTCTATCCTACAATAAATGGCGATTCTATGATCAAGGCAGTAAAAACACTTCAAATTAGATCAACGAAGAATGAAATGAAAATAAAAAGTACCAGGTGCTTGAGAATTCAACTCGAAGCATGAAGGATGGAGAAGGATTATCGAGGAATCTAAAAGAAAAAGAAAGCTCTGTCTTTGGTTTTCTTCAATTAGGATTTGTCTACCATTAATTTTCTTTAAAGTATAAAGTAAAATAGTGTGGAAATGGCCTCTCTAATGCCCGCATTATATAAAAGTGCATTGGCAAGCTCAACAGCCATGAAAAAGAAAAGTCACATCGGTCAAGTGCTAGGTCAAATCCGCAAATCACAACAATGATGCACCGATCGGCTAAGCTAAAGAGAGCCCATTACATTGAACCGACCGGTCACATGCCAAGTAAACAAGACCCACCGTTTCATAATGAGAATGTTTATTTGGAGGTCCACAATTTTATGGAGATAAAGATTGAGAACCTTGAGGGGCAAATATTATCCACAAAATATATTAGGAATATATTTAGCTAATTTACGAAGAGACAGATTAGAACATACCCGATCGGTTAGCAAATAAAAAGGTATCGGTCGGTCTCTTTTCAAACATACTGGCCAGCCTAAGTTCAAGTGCACTACCCAATATTATATAGTTCCAGTAAGAAGGGACAACACAACTTGACCCAACAGTGAGGCACCAATCGGTCAGAATATAAGCCTACCGATCAGTACAACTATGAAGACACCGGCCGGTCTAAATCTAGATACGCCGGTCGGGCAGTTTCAAATCTAGAACGGAGCAACCTCATGTAAAATGATAGAAAAGCTCGCCCACCGATCGGCTAGAACCCATCCATACCGACCGATCACCCTTGGAGCATTGCGCCTCTCTCAGACATTACAATACTGGTCGGCCTAGAGATAAACAACCGACAGGTCATGATGCAGAGCCCACAGCAATTCATCCGCACATAGAAAGGGAAAGTTATACCAACTAGTTAGTACTATTTCTGACAGATCGGTCCTCCAGGCAGCTATTGCCAGCCTAGATTCTAGACAGCTATTGCCAGGCTGGCAAGTGGCAATTCCGTAAATAAAGTCTGACCGACCAGTGGCTCTGAAAGCTATATCCCTACATTTCTCCACTCCTATAAATAGAGGTCCAACCTCACTTTAATGCGGGAGCAGTTTAGAGACCCCTATATGATGCTAAATCCAATTCTCAACATTCACTTAGTGATTTCATCATCTCAAATCATCTCAAAGTGAAGATCCGACACAAAATTCATCATGAATATGCGGGAATTCATCAAAGTCCATATGGAAATCTAGATCTAATCTACCATTGTCCATATTTGAAGATTCTTATTGATTTTCCATAAACAAATTCTAAGAGTGTGTATTGATGGATGTAATGAGAAGACATGCTTATCTTGTAATTCTTAATGCTATAATGGAATCTCTATTCAAAGTGGATATAGATCACAATTGATCAACCACTATAAATGTTGTGTGTTGTTTATTTGCATTTATTCTATTGATTGGCTCCACACCTTTCATTTACCGATTATCTAGCAAAGTACTCTTAGTACTCTTTGTGTTGATCCCAATTTTGAGATCAACAATGGACTTTCCAGTTTGATTTTTAAAGTGTCAATTAACCATTCGTCGATAAGTGGCGCCGACATTCTTGAGGCCGGAGGGCATAACATGGTTGTAGTAGAGCCCAAGGTTGGTATGAAAGAGGTATGATCTTAGTCATGGAGACTCATTGGTATGTAGTTGGAGCCTGAGTAGGCGTCCATGAAAGATAACAGTTGGTACGCGGTGGTTGAGTCAACTAATCAATCGATCTTCAAGAGCGGGAAACTGTCCTTGGGGCATGACTTGTTTAGATCGGAGAAGTCAATGCATGTCCGCCATTTACCGTTGGCTTTTTTAACCATAACTGGATTGGAAACCCATTTAGGATAGTCTGCTTTGCGGATGAAGTTATTGTTGAGCAGGCGGTCGACCTCATCTTCGAGTGCCTTGGACCTCTCGGGCCCCAAGAAGAGGCGCTTTTGTTTAACTTGAGGCATATTAGGAACTAATCAAAGGGAATAGCAAGTAATCGCGGGGTCGATGCCCTTCATGTCAGAGTAAGTCCATGCAAACACATCCAAATTGGCTTTAAGGAAGCATATAAATTTTTTTTTGATTGCAGGGTAGATCTGTGTCCCTACCTTTAACACTTTTGTTGGGTCATCGAGGTTGACGGGAACATCCATTGTGGATTCGACCGGGTAGCCCTCTCGTACTTGGGGTCTTCGTCCTTCGTGGGTCGAGGTCATCGGATAGATGGCAGTGGCACCTGTGCCAGGGCCCAGACGCCATTGATTACTATGGTGAGACATTCTTGGTGCAAGAAGGCGCGGACACAACTTTACGCTTGTCCTTATTGCACGCGTTCTTCCATTCTATTGCGTAGCATTCCCTGGTGCTTACTTGATCGCTCTTAATGGTGCCAATCCTATTTTCCATCGGGAATTTCATTAGAGAGACCATGGTGCCATGTAAACCCGAAATTCGGTGAGAAAGGGGCGCCCTAGGAAAGCATTGTACTGGGATTCAATATCTATAACCATGAAAGTAATAATTCGGACTCGGCTTTGGTCCCTTCGCCCAGTTCCATGGGTAGGTCGATCATCCCGAAGGGGGAACAAGAGGCCCCATCGAAGCTATGAATCGCAGCATGACATGGCTTCAAATCATTCGTTTCCAACTTCATTAGGTCATAGGCGGCCTTAAAGATGATTTTGACCGAGCTCCCTGAGTCGATTAGGACCTTTCGAACAGAAGCGACACCGATCTGAGTAGTGATGACTAGTGGATCGATGGTCGGGATATCCACTCCTTTGGATTCTCTTTCTAGGAAAATAATATCATCCTGCATGGTTTTTTGCAGCTTGGCCGGGGCAGACTCAGGAAAAGCGGAGAAAGCTTCGTAAGTAGCGTACTTTATGGAGCCCACATACTCCTCTATTTTTTGAAAGCTTTCATGTGTGGGGTATGGTCCGCCACATATGGTGCTGATCACGATTCCTCGTCTTAGGTTAAAAGGTCCCGGAGCTGTTTTAGTGGTTGCTTGTGGAGCGGGTGCTGGAGTTGCAAGTTTGTTTCGGGGGAAAAGGGCTCTTGGACATATTTCTTGAGCCGCTTCTCGTGGATATGTCTCTCGATTGCATCCCTAAGTTGGCGACATTTGTTGGTGTCGTGCCCGTACATGCCATGGTATCGACAATACCTCCCGATGTTCTTCCGCGGACAGTTAATTCTCTGACGCGTGGCTTCTTGTATGGCAAAGTGTTGCATGTTTCCAAGTATATTGTCTCTATGTTTCCATTCGTCGGGGTGTAGGTCTCGAAAGCTTGGCGAGGGCCGAGATTTCACAATTATGTTGGGGCTTACATGTTGTTTCGTCCATTCGGCCTGCCATTTTTTGGTTTCTACCTGTGGGGACCTGCCCCCTTGTTTTAGTCGAAGGGATCCCCGCCTCGCCTACCTTTGAAGTTGTTATTGGTGGTATCCGATTGGGGATCATTGGGACGACTTTTGGAGGAGAGTCGGTTTCTCCTCGCCTCTTCACGGCACTAGTATTGATTTGCCTTCTCATAGAAGGTGTCGAGGATTTTTGATTGTTTCCGATCATTCCAGGCCTCGAACTCTAAACTAGGGAGGACAACTTTCGCTAGTTGAAAGAGTATAGTGCGAGGATCTGGATCCCCAACCTAGGCGAGAGCTGTGTTGTACCAGGAAACATAGCTCCTAAGTGACTCGGCGGGCCCCTGGTATAGGTTGGAAAAAGTGAGGGCATTCTTTGGAGTTTGGATGTGCACCCTGAATTGCTTGTTCAACTCTGTTGCTAGTTGTCTGAAGTTGTTAACCCCGAAGTTGTTAACGGAATCAAGGGAGAGGTGCGAGAACCAAAGTAAAGCGGTGCCAGACAGGAAGACCAAGAAGCATTTACATTTGGATGGATCGTCACCCCGGCTCGAGTCAATTTGCCATTCATAGCGATTCAAGAAGGCACAAGGATCAGGTACCATCGTAGAGCGGCATTTGTGGCATACTAAAGCACCTCATCCATTCATCCTCATTTACTCTTCTCGTGAAGAGGTTTCTCCTGATGTGGGCTTCCCATGAGCCGTGTGCACCCCTCGCATTTCTCTCATGACCCTTCGTATCATGTTGGGAAGGTAAGTTGGATGAGGATACGCCATTGGGATCCATAGATTTTGACGTGGCTTCGGAGTTCTGTTGCGAGGTCGTCTTCTATGATGGATGTCTGGATCGTCTTCCTCTATGTCCTCGACATCTGTGATTGAGTCTTAGTGTGGATGGAGAGGTAGAGAGGGGTGATGCAGATCCTGTTCTGGAGGAGCGCGGGCCGATGGAACAGCTGGCCCATCACCCTGATTAGCGACCAATAGGTTGTGTGGAGGAAGAGGTTGGTTTGTAGGACCTGGTTCGTCATTGATGATCAAACGAGAGCGGTCTCGATGTTGTGCCCCCTTGCTATTTGTGACTGTCGTTCGGTCGCCAATGTCGTTTCCATTGCCATTGGCATGATCATTACCGTTATCGAGGGCGTTGGTACGGATGGCTATGTTGTTAAAGAGGCTGAACCGTCTCCTTTGGTGTTGGCCCCATGACTCGGAAGGGGAGGTTTCCGAGGCAGTTGGTCGGGGTCGAGCATTGTTCCGAGTTGTTTGAAGTTGGGCGACAAAGTGTTGACTTTTTTGAAGTTGTCACACAAGATTGATGTTATTCCTTAATGTTTAGTTGAGCTCAATCACAGTGTTCTCATATCATTCATTAAGCCCGCGAATTTGAGCTTGCATGACGGACGGTTCGGTGTCCACAATAAGAGCAACACTTTCACTAGTGGTCGGGACGTCTACCGGTTGAGGTTACTGGGATGTACCGGCCTCGGCTGAAGTGCCGACCATTGCACTCTTTGACTTCTTTACCATCGTAAGCGGAATCAACAGCAGATTGAGCAAGGAACCTTAAGCTCGTCGAAGTCGAGATGATATTGTGTAAGAAAGTTGCAAATCTTGAGTTCAATTCTCAATGAAAGAACCAAATTTTGACGGCCAAAAATGTCGTAAACACCAAAGATTCCTGTTACTAAGAATAGTTAATTTGGTCGCAAGACTAAGTAAGAGAAAGCGGTAAATAGCACAACAATTTATAGTGGTTTGGCCGTGGATTAGGCCTACGTCCACTTTGGAAGGATGTTTAATTTTTATTAATCACTCAAGAATTACAAGGTAGAGCAATGCTCATTACATTCGGTTTTACAATTGCCATATGATAGGTTTTTGGGAAAAAGAATATTCAATTATCCTTCTTCCTCAAATAGGAGATGCCATTAATGAGGTCTACGAAGCTCTAGGAAGGTCTTAAGTGAAGAAAAAAATCCCCACTTTGAAGTGTGGGCCATGGGCTATTTATCGGAGTCGGGTAGGTAGGATTAGGTAGGAGTAGGCAGGAGTAGGTAGAAATAGGAGACCACTAGCAGAATTTCAAACCCACCACCTGCAACCTCGAAATTTCAAACCCAGGCATGGGTGCGAAATTTCTCACTCGCTTGGTTTGAAATTTCGAACCCAGGCACGGGTTCGAAATTTCAAACCCAGGCATGGGTTTGAAATTTCGAACCCGATGGCTTTGAAATTTTGAACTCGATGGGTTCGAAATTCCAAACCAAGGCACGGGTTGGAAATTTAACACCCACTAGGTTCGAAATTCAGAACCCAGGCGTGAGCGCATAATTTCGTACCTGCCTGTTTAGAGATTTCGAACGTAGGCATGGGTGCAAAATTTTGCACCCGTAGGGTTCAAGATCTCAAACCCAGGCATGGGTGCAAATTTCGCGTCATGCCCAGTGCGAAGTCTCTCCGAAGGGCGCGATGATCCCCGGATCAGGTGCTACAGGATCGTAATCCCTTCGATGCCCGAGGCCTTGGTTCGAGGATTTCTTCTAAATGCTGTGAGGTCGTGAGCGGCACAGTGTTCTCCCAATCCTGTCTCCTTTGCTCCTGAGCGTCCTTTTGGGCCTTAACTTCACACGATACGTTGAAGTGAGCGTGTCTGATGCACTCTTGGGAACAGGGCCAAAAAATCAGTTAACATGTATAATTGTTATAATTAGTTAAAAAAAACCCGCTTTCCCTTCTAAATTATTTTTATAGTGAATTTAATTATTTTTATCGATTTCATGAATATTCAGACATGTGAGAAAGTATATAAATCAGTTTAGTAAAAACCACGGAGTAAGGGACTCGTGCGTGTTTGCTTCATAGATAAATATAAATTCATATGGTCGAAATAGTTTCTAGGAATCAATTGATTTCCTCCAAGGTAATTAATGACTATGTTGTAACTTGAGATTGATTCATAACATTATTCTTATATTGGCTCGATTAGCTAATATGTTAAATTAGTCCAATAACTCCCGATTTGGAGGACTATCACGATTGTAATGCACCTGCCGATGAGATGAGGAAAACCGTTATTTGGTTGATTATGATTTTATGATTTTGATTGAGGTTTTCCTTGTTGCTGATATGATACAAGTCTGGATTTGTTTTAGATTTACTGTGGCGTAATTGCTACAGATTGAATATGTAACACCCCGAAATTTTAACGACACTAAAGATGATTAATTAAAGAATAATTAGTATAAAATACACTATTAACAATGAATTAAGAAAACTTAATCAAATATTCAAAATCAAGTAAAAGGAATGCGCCATTGCATCCGTCTTGAAATTCTTATCAAAATAGACACCTGGTTTGCGTAAATCGGACAACGTATGAAGTTATTAAGGTTTGAAGTTTTTAAATGCCTAGGGGGAATATATATATATATAAAAAAAAGGTTTAAAATTTCAAAATGGTTCCAGAAATTCGAAATTCGATTCATAATTTGAAATTTGGGAAAGAGACAGATTTCCCGCTCAGGTGGGCCTACCCATTCATAGTGGGGTCGAGCCATAGGTCGACCTACCCAAAGGGGGGTCGACCCATAGGTCGACCCACTAAGAGGGTGGGTCGACGCCTCCCTCACAGATCTAGGCGACATATTTTGTTTTGTATCTGGACACCATTTTGAGAAAGATTCATTGAACCCTAGGCTATATAAAGGACCCTAGACCTAGGCTTTATTCATCTAAAAATAGTGATGTCGGCGGAGCACTGCTGCAACAAAGATTGAACGGCTTAATCTACTCCAAATCTAATTCAGCAAGCACTATAAAAATTCAGCGATTGCTACAACATCAAATTCAATGTGTTCTTCATAGTAATTTGGATCCGTTTCCTTAGATCTACTCACTTTGAGTTCATATTATATGAATATTTAAATAGTAACAATGATATGTTTATAAAAATTAGAACTTGAATCGGTGCCTAAACAGTTCTGTTATGACATATTCCTCTGATCTGTTCTTTTATGCTTATATCACACCAGTAAAATCTTGTCATAATATGTCCATTCAGTTTTTATACCTAATTCTACAGTTATGTTATTGATTCATTATTGGGCACGTTCTGATTCTCTTCTCTCCCTTTTTTCCATTTTATTTTATATAGATGGGCTACCTTTGAGCCTAGACCTAACGCTGAAAAATGCGAATATGCGAAATTGGGAATGATTGGGAAAGATATAATTTGGGGCATAATTGGTATTGGAAAATACGGAACTAAATTTGGTCATAAATTTCGAAATATAAGAATATGGATTTGGGGACCTATGTCTTGTTGGATAATATGAATTTAGGCACGCACTGGAATATATATAAATATGGGATTGGGTATAACATGGGACATGTCTAAATATTGATTTGGGACATAAATTGGAACATATGTGAATATGAAATTTTGGCATAAATTGGAAAATATGTGAGTTTGGGTTTGTGCATAATTCACATATATATATATATGCCATGATTTATGACATGTGAAAAAAGGAGCGTATGGTGCATAATTAAAAGATTAATTGAAAAGGGGCATACAAGTCTATATGTTGAATAACTAATTGGGCATATAATTAAATATGGGGAAAAGGGGCATGAACACCTATAAAGGCATAGGTAGAATTATTTGGATAAGAATGAAATGTCTAGGATTACAATTAGAAATTGTAATTGCACTTATGACACGAGGTTAGGTTGCATTAGTAGTGGAAGTCTGCCTAAACCCGACCGGCATATCTAGAAACCAATAATGTTGAACATAATGTGAGATGTCTAAGTTAGTAAATATGAGACATGCTCAGACACGAGGTTAAGCCCAATTTGTGGAATAAGTCAGCACGGACCCGACCGGCATGTCCAACATCCATAAATGGCAGGCTTAATGTGGGAGGTCTAGCGTACTGTAACCATAAATGAAAATATGGTAATAAATCTTTGAATACTTAACCTAGTTGAATCCAGGTGGATGGTATGAATATAAACTAAAGTTGGGGTTAAGTAAAATTGGTTGAACGGTGTGTGGGTTAAGTAAATCTAAGGGGGTGGGCAATATTTACATATAGGCCCATAAGCTTAACCCGATATGGTTATGTAATTAAGACACCTAGTTGTATACATAACCTGTAGAAATAATAAAGTTATGTAATTGGAAGAAACCTTGAAGCGTAAGCATAACTTGTAGAAATGATAGAATTAGATATGCGTAATAATCTGCTAAGTAAACACCAATAAGTTGTGGTGGTAGTGTAAATTGAATTTATGATTAGATGAGAATGAATGAGGTAAACTTGTAAAATAAATAAGTTATATTTAATTATAAATGGTAAGTGACATATTAATTAGGAAACATGTGAATTTGGATATACTTAATAACGTATTAAGGAGAACATGTTATTGTAATGATGTAACCAAGCAAGAATATAAAATAGATTGTGGATTACGGACCTTGGGCCATAATCTAGAGAATAACATGTTGTGGGCTTATTAGTAAACTTAAATGGATTAAGTTATATGATTGAAATTAATAAGCAAGAGAAACTTGGTAATTTGGAATAAGAATTCAATATGAATGGGAATAACCAAGTTAAATGGGAACCTAGTGAGGTAAGGCAAGCGCATAAAAGAATGTTTAGACATAGGTTCTAACAACATATTATAGAAAGGCGCTTGGACTAGTCCGTATGTTTGAGGGTGAATAACCCAACGAGGTATATCATCAAGGTGTTATAAGACACGAGGGTAGCACACACTCATATGATTGTTATGACGGTTCCAAAGGACTGGAAGGGGAAGCACGTGGCTTCCTGAAGTACATAAGGTGCTCCTAGTAGTCCTCTGTGCAGTGACAGATATCTTCGGCTGTACTCATAGAGGTTGGGTTTGCGCATAACTACTAGGTGGGTGGGTCTTGACTGCAGATGTAGCTATGCTGTAAGAATGCTGTGACGAGTTGACACCAGGGTAGTTCGGCGGTTGCCTCATGAGAAGGCGGAGGGTCACGACCAACAAGGACAGTTGACCATCAGATATCCGTCATCGGCAGCTAGTGGGATGCGAAAAGACTAGAGCTAAACCCAAGATACCATTTCACCTTTCACTATCGAGGTACGGGGTTGAGGGTAGACGCCACATGGGTGTTTAGATTTCTTGTTATTAGGGGCGGCTGCTTTGCTCTTGTAGTCTTTACTAGTTGAGGGA
The DNA here is from genome assembly GCA_030737875.1 of Allium sativum. NCBI lineage: Eukaryota > Viridiplantae > Streptophyta > Magnoliopsida > Asparagales > Amaryllidaceae > Allium > Allium sativum. Next base: position 699,256,494 of record CM060924.1, on the reverse strand, counting down.
GGAGCTAAGGTGAGGCCATAGCCACCATGAAAAACAGACCCTAGGAATATCTGTATTTGGAGGCTCTTAAAGGAGGACCTGTAAAGGTATGGAAAAGCTCTCACCGAGTTCCGTGTTTCTTGTTTAGCCCTGCCATGGAACTCGGTGCACATTAGAGGACGTGCGATTGAGGCATCGAGCTACAATTACAGTACATACGTGGGACAGTCTAGATACGTGCATATCTTCTCTTGGAGGTATATCATAGACTAGAGGGCATTATTCCATTAAGGAATCTGATTCAATCGATGGTGGCATTCCAAACGCTTACGTAGCATAGTAATGACAGATTTATGTGGAATGTAACATTGTTATATAGAGATCCGTACTTCACTCTAGCGTAGGATGAGGGACCGCGTTCATTATGATGGAGACCGTGCGAGTGAGGTACCATGGGGTGTTTCTCAATATTGAGAGATAGCTACATATATTGTTTTAGGTGAATCCATGGAAAGTAAATGGGTACGATGCACGTATAAGTCTTGAGTTCTATTAACCCAAGTAAACTAATAATTAAGAAAATGTAATGGAATGGTATTAGTACAGATCATTCTATTTCTGATATACTAGTATCTGCACGATGCAGAGAAATACATTTAAGAACCCCAGTATATCTTGTTAATCTTATCTTGCTCAGTCCACACTTGTTATTGTTACAGTTATCTTGTTCTTCCAGTTTTATATTCCTGCTATGATACTTTTATTTATTTATATTTAAAAGTAACTGGACTCGCTGGACTTTATATCTGACCCTTTTTGTTTCCTCTTCTCTCTCCTCCGTTCCCCTCCCCCTAGGTTCTTAGCGTGGAATTTCTTAGAGTTGATTTGGACTCCTTCAGCTTAGTTTGGATTTTGGATATTGATGTATGACTTTGACTTCTGGTCAACTCTCTTATGGCTTCACACGGGAAATATCGTTTTATGCTTTTGTACTCTGATATTTTTGGTAAGACAGATTATTTAAGAATTGGTTACTTCAACTTATAATGTAAACTCAGTATTTGGGACCATGATGTTTTGATTTAAATAAAGTTTTTTACTCCACTGCTATTTTACATGTCTGTCTTGTTCTATTATGTTCTTATTTACCTATAATGCTTCAAGAAACTTATTGCATTCCCTTATCGAGTGACATTAACGGACGTGGGGTGTCACATTTGGTATCAGAGCATATGGTTATAAGATCGGATAAAATATTTTGAAAATGGTTTTGGAAAAGGTCTCAAAAACAAAATATTTTAAAATAAGTAGTCTATTTTTTAAAAGCACATTTCCCAAAGCCATAAATATCTTCTCGATTCTCCGCTTGATTTCTTTTCCTCTTAGATCGGGGAACCGTTTCCTCTCGAAAGGGTATCCCTATTTTGGCATGGTTCCGTAGGCATGCTAAAACCACGATACATGTCGAAGGCAAAGAAGTGCCTAACCTCCATCTTTAATCTAGTGGCTTCACCTGCATCTTATTTCCTCTCAAGCCTCGAAAGGATTTCCGTGCGATGGAGGCCGCTTTCAAGAGACTTGTTAGCATGTTTCACAAGAATGGTAAAAAGGAGAATAAGGGAATTGGGGCTAAGGAGAACAACCCAAAGATGAAAGAAAATGGTGGCTTAAGAAGGGAATATAGATAAAAGAAGAAAAGAGGAAATACTATAACTTCGGAATGGTGGGACATTTGGAAAAGGATTCAACAAAGAGAAAAGGCGTTTGTTACCACTTTGGTAGGGCAGGACACCTTATTAAGGATTTCCTGAAGAGACAAAGACAAAGCCAGAGGGTAGGAACTTCTAGGGGGCAAGCTAATGTTCTCATAGCTGGTGGACAGGATAGGGGTAGGAAATTTTCCATCGAAGGATTGATTTCTATTTCTGATCATCTTGTTAGGATTCTTCTTTTGGAGCTTCGCATTCTTTTGTATCTGATCTTTTAGTTGAGTCTCTGCACCTAGATACTAGTATAGTTTTGGATCCCGGTAGTGTATCAAACCCATTAGAGGTACAGCTCATTTATAGAGGATTTGTCGATGTTTGAGAATCCCTGTGTTAGGCGTCGAGTTTTGATACGACGCATATGTTCTTGATTTCATAAGATACGGTTTGATTCTCGGGGTGGATTTGTTAACCACATATATGAAGCCATTCTAGATTGTGAGAGGAGAGTCGTTAGACTTCTGACTAGCCATAGAAAGACTCTCTAGATTTCCTATGACCCCAAAAGGTTCTGTCATGCTTAGTCCCCTAGAACCTCTTGATATATCTATCGATGATTTGCGAACTGTACAAATAGTTGTGAGTATCCAGACGTTTTTGATGAGGTTCGGGGTTTACCTGGAGGCATGAGATTGGTTTCCGCAAATACTTGGTGGACAATGCAAAGCAAGTTGCATTACCGGTGCGAAATATGACTCTTAAAGGAAAAGTGGGAACTTTGTAAGCAAGTAGGGGAGCAACTTGAGAAGAGTTTTGATAGGCGAATTATATCGGAATGGGAAACCTATAGAAGACAGTCCTTGATGAAGCCTGTAACACCCCACCTCCGCTAGGGTCACTCACAAAGGGAATGCACTAGCTTTGGTGGAGTATTATCTAGGTAAACATGCACAGAAATATTACAAGACGGAACATATAAAAACAGCGGAAGAAAACATGATTCCATTTCTTAAAACCTTTTACATCAAAGTGCCATTAAATTACTTACATCTAAACCTGTCTTGCAATAATAAAGAAGCATGAAACCATAGTCATAAATTATTCCCCAAGTAAAGCAGTAAAATAGCCTTAGCCAAGGAAAGTCCAAGCCATAGATGATAATCTTGAAGCAGAAAGATCCACACTAAGTAGCAACATTTCCTCCCTGTAAACCGAGGGGGGGTGGGGGAACGGAAGAAAATGAGGCGAAACAAAACAGGGTCAGTCATAAAGACTGAGTAAGTCCTAGTGACTTTCAGCCTAAAAACAGGTAAGAGTAACATGACATGTATAAACCGAAAGTAAATATAAGCATGATGACAAGGTAAATAGATCAAACTAAGATAACAGGATAAACTCAAGTAACAAGATAACCAAGGTAACAGGATAACCAAGAAAACTCGGAATAGCATCGCATGTCTAACGTCCTCTACACCAACCGTACTAGCATCCTAACTCGTATCATCCCTTCCATGTATATGTATAGACCCTTGCCGTACATCGTACGGCTCCATCACATTATTCTATACTACCACGACGTAGTGTCACCGTCCTTGAAATCGCTCGGACTACCACCCTTGTTCTGGCCCGATTCCCTTGTCATGAATTATCACGTGTTCAACTAGGATTTACGCCACCTAGGACCACTAGGGATTATGCTATCTATTGAACAATTTCTAGATATGATTAGGGTTTATGCCACCTAGGACCACTAGGGATTACGCTACCTAATGGACGTTTTCGACTAGGGTTTATGCCACCTAGGACCACTAGGGATTACGCTACCTATCGAACAATGCCCTACGTCACGCTTTAGTCGATCGGCTTCCTACAAGACCTAGCTCGTCGTGTGTCGGTGTCATACGGCCCAATCACGAATGTAGCTACCCTATGCTAGGTCCACCCTAGGGTGTATCAAGTTCTAAGGTGTCAACCACTGACACCATTCCAAGCACGCACAGTGTAAAACTACAGGTGCCCATGCCTGCTTTTTCAACTCCGGACTATGTGCACGACCATAGTCCGCCTGAACCTACAATGGCGCACCAAACTCAGCCGTCGTTTTGGTCGCTTACAATCACCCCATTAATCGTGCCCCACCCTAGCCTAGTCCCTAGGGTATCGTGATACATCCAAGAGGGTTACTGCTGAAAAGGACCGCGTAACTAGGGTTTCCGTCTAGCAGGTTAAGTGTTGCCTTCTAAATTCAAGACTTAACCCCTATCAGTCTAGCATGTCAAGTTGGTTAAGTGTGGTCATTCCAGTTCGTGACTTAACCCGTCTACATGTCATGTCAAGTTGGCTAAGTGTTATCATTCAAGTTCATGACATAGCCCTACGAATCACGTGCCAAGTTGGTTAAGCGTATTCCAGCGGTTTATGACTTAACCATATCCAAATCATCGTGTCATATTGGTTAAGTATATTCAAGCTTAACCCCATCAAATTACCGTGTTAGATTGGTTAAGTATATTCAAGCTTAACCCCATTAAATTACCATGTTAGGTTGTTTAAGTATATTCAAGCTTAACCCCATCAAATTACCGTGTTAGATTTGTTAAGTATATTCAAGCTTAACCCCATCAAATTACCGTGTTAGATTGGTTAAGTATATTCAAGTGACTCATGACTTAACCTCATCAAGTTATCATGTTAGATTGGTTAAGTCTATTCAAGTGATTCATGACTTAACCTCATCAAGTTATCATGTTGGATTGGTTAAGTATATTCAAGCGATTCATGACTTAACCTCATTAAGTTATCGTGTTGGGTTGGATAAGTATATTCAAGCGATTCACGACTTAACCCCATCCCCAAATCAAATTATAATGGTTAAGTGTTTCCCCTTTTTAGTTTACTTAACCTTACCATGCCTCGCGTTGTACTTGTCGGGTGTTATCGACCCATTCAGGTTAAACTAACCCATCCTCTAATCGTGTTATATGGTTAAGTGTCATCTAGAAATCAAGTCTGGTCTTACTTAACCCACCCATCCACGTTATATTGGTTATGTGTCATTAGTCTAATCAAGTTACTTAACCCACCCATCCATGTGATATTGGTTAAGTGTCATTAGTCTAATTCAAGTTACTTAACACACTCGTCCATGTCATATTGGTTAAGTGTCATTAGTCTAATCAAGTTACTTAACCCAGCCGTCCATGTCATATTGGTTAAGTGTCATTAGTCTAATCAAGTTACTTAACCCACCCATCCATGTCATATTGGTTTTATTATTTACTAATGCATCAACCTCTCACATTGGACTTATTTGCGGTCACTGGATATGCCATGCGGTTCCGGGCAGAGTTACACCGCAAATCCATTCCAACCTCAGGTTCATGCATTACCACAATCTAATCTTTGCCTACGACCTCTCACATTAGACTATTATTGTTGTGGTCACTGGATATGCCGGGCGGTTCCGGACAGAATTACACCACAACTCAAGTCTAACCTCGTGTCGAAGACATCCGTTAGATCGTTAATTACATATGTGTTATCTAAGTCAAAATCCCCACTTTACATGTTACTATACATATGCCCAAGTTCCACCTTACATGCCCATGAAAAATATGTACCCAATTCAAGCCACTTTACATATATCCAATTCTCGCCTATTTGCATGTATGTCAATTTTATGCCAATTTGCCCAAATCATGTTCTAACCAAAATTACATTTTGTCACGTCCATGCCCAAATATACCCATATCATGGTCCATGTTCCCTATTTCGCTTATGCCTAATTTACATAAGCCCAATCCCTTGATTTAACTTGCATAGTCCCCAAAACTCGTGATTTAATTCATATGCCAATTCATGCATGCCCAAACTTGCAAATTACATTGGCAAAACCCCAGATTTCCCCGTATACAAATCGCATGTAAATCGTAGTTTAGGCCTAGGTCCGAAATCGACCAAGGTTCATCAAAAGAAAATAAATAGGGGAAGGTAGAAACTTTGCATAAAACAAGATCCGAGAGAAAAGCATCATTACATGCATGCTAAGGACATGAAAGAGTGATTTGCAACATGCATATGTTCAAATAAATGCCATAAGAACATCCCCTAAGGTCAAGATCAAAAATGAACAAGAAAGAACATGGATTGAATATCATGCATAGATCCAATTTCAACTTTATCACATGTCATATTCATATTAGCGTTTCAATCTAAAAGCAACTAGAACTTACAAATCGTGCCTAGAGGATTAAGAGCAAGAATCGTCATAGAATGGTGTTGAGATGGTGCTCTACTTCCTTGATTTGATGTAGAAAGCTTGCTCCTTTGTCATGGATCTTGTTTGAAAGCTCAAGCCTTTGAAGTTGGGGATGGAGGCCATGATCAAGAGACATTTTGGCAGCACTTCGTTGTTAGAATGATTTGTGGTGGTTTAGGCTAGGTCTTAGGGTCTTTTTATAGAAGTTTGGAGTAGTTTAGGCCCTTAGATTAACCCTAGTTTAGATCTGAACCACTGAAAATTGTCACAGGCCAACCCACCAGACCACACAAGCAAGCAGGTGCACCAGGCTAACCTGGCCCGACCAGGGAGGTCGACACCCATGTCGACTGGGCAGTCGACATGGGGGGTGTCGACTGTGCAGTCGACACCCCTGTCGACTTGACCTGGGCGGGAATTTTCCTGCCCTGCCCCCTGTGTGTTTGAATTCGAATTTGGCTCTAGTTTTAAACTGTTTTGAACTTGGAATTTTCTAAAAACTTTGACGGGCCATATCATGGTCATACGGACTCCGATTTTCGAAAATTCGGACTCTATTTTGCATATTTTTCTGAGACGAACGCAATGGCACAGCCTGTTTCCCCTGATTCAGCTTTTATAATTTAATTCTTCCATGATTTACATTATAACATGTTATTCAAAATTGGTGTTGTTACATTCTCCCCTCCTTTAAGGATTTCGTCCCCGAAATCTCTAAGTTTGGAAGAACGTATCCTACCATCCATCATCCATCTACTCAAAAAATCATCCATAAGCAAACCTTGTCCTTAAGAGATTCTAATGCTATATGAACATATGCAGAAAGTGTGTGTATATGTTCCTTATCTAATGCAGATGATCAGGCCTGATTGATCTTTCAAATGCAAAATATGTTTAGTGCCATGAATCCAACATGTATGCAAATAATCCTAGTCACGTAAGCACTATATGTGTGCACAAACATTCATCTACATGCAACATCCACATGATAACATATTCAATTTCATCCATAAACAAGTATAAACACTCATGCATATGCAATATGAAAGGTGACTAAGCCGATCTAGTGCCTAATGTGTAAATGCATCCATGAGCAACCACTAGCAACCACTTGTAGCCACTTGCAACCATCAATCATAACATGTCTCAAACACATGTTTACATCCATAGAGTTCTACCTAAGGTTCTCAAGATAGGATCGAAAGATAGAAGCAAGTAAAAACTCTGTGTCCATTAGGAAATGTCAAAACTGGAAATCTACGTCACATATATACTGATTAGGAGAAGAACTCCCTAAGCATCGGCCCTAGAGACCGAAATCAACATCAGGTTGACACCCAAAGAATTACTCAGTCAAACCAATATACGTTTTGAGGAACTAAGCATGATGGACTCCTTTTTGGTCACAAGGGAATCCTAACCTAAAACCAACCTATATCCTAAAAAACCCAAAAGGTTTAGTCAACCTAATGGACACCTTCAAACCCTGACATGTATTATTAACCGATGAGTCATACCCCATATGGAGTTTGCAACGGAAATAAGATCGAGAATAGGACCGAGAGGATATGCATAAAAGATAGCATGCGGGTAAGATCTACAGGGAAAACAGGGACCAAGGATATACTCTTAAAAAGAGATATGATGCGCGTATCTTGTCTTCAATCTTCTAAGTCGCATTTCCTTGAGCTAAATTCCATTGCGCTTTGACCATCTTTAAATTCATGATTTCGTGGCCTCTTTACTCCTATTTCCAAATATGAGCTGGAACTCACTTCATTGTCGCCTCTCGTTCCACTTTTACTCATTCTCCCTCTAGTATACCTGGCTCAACCATATCCGTGTACTCTTGGTTTTCATGCAAGCTCTCCAAAATTCACTAGTGAATCATGGATCTCGTTTACTTTCTCTACGGCATTCCACGCAGAAGAATTTATCTCTTGGAAACAAACAGATGCTAACCATGTTACCAAGTGTACTTACTAGAGTGATTTCCATAACTCATGCACAAGCAAAATGAACCATCCGCCTTAGTGGCGAACTCTACTCGAACGGATTACCAACAAATGCATCAAGAGATTCTAGATAACCAATCATGACAGAACCCAAAAGGTTACACGAGACTTTGAGGGTATTACCGAGGCAAGTCAAGAGTCTAACTACCCTCCTTTCAGAACCGAGAATGGCACCCTTACTGGATAACCACTCCTTTCCTAGAATCAACCCATAGCTTAAAAGCATAAACACTATTCCCAAAAGTCATAGATGTCCTCAAATCCAAACAAGTCATGAATAAATGGGGCGATCCCCCAACAGGATTTGAGACACAAGCGGGACCCTCTATTGTGCTAGTACTAAGGTGCAGAGATTCAACTATCGAAGAAAGATTCAAAAGGATGCGATGTACCAAACAAAGTCCTGACGGGATGATAGAAAGGAAAACCTTTAACGGAAACGTTACCATCCCTCTTAGGTGAGAGTATACAATTTCCCTCTCGACGATCTTGTTCTTTGCCCATGTCCTTGTCCTATAGTACTTAACTACCTTCCTGCGCTGAGTCTTATTCGCCTTATCCATTCCTATCCTTTCTTGTATAACACGGTAACGGGTCTCTTGAGAACTTCCTCCATCGCACGGAAAGCATTTACGTAGCTAGAAAAGGGTTAGTCACAGTTAAAACTACTGTGACTATAGGCGGAGGAAAGAAAGGAAGAGAGATTCAATCAAGGGAACGAAGGATAATTCTAACGGATTTTTGGGGAATAGCCTTTTTCTTTAAAACTTTTCTTGAAAAATGCTTCTTTGTAAAATGGCTTTGAAAATAGTGTTCAGAAGGATTTAAAACTTTTGCCCAGTCTGGTAACCTTCTGCTCTGATACCAAATGTAACACCCCACCTCCGCTAGGGTCACTCACAAAGGGAATGCACTAGCTTTGGTGGAGTACTATCTAGGTAAACATGCACAGAAATATTACAAGACAGAACATATAAAAACAGCGGAAGAAAACATGATTCCATTTCTTAAAACCTTTTACATCAAAGTGCCATTAAATTACTTACATCGAAACCTGTCTTGCAATAATAAAGAAGCATAAAACAATAGCCATAAATTATTCCCCAAGTAAAGCAGTAAAATAGCCATAGCCCAGGAAAGTCCAAGCCATAGATGATAATCTTGAAGCAGAAAGATCCGCACTAATTAGCAACATTTCCTCCCTGTAAACCTGGGGGGAAACGGAAGAAAAAGAGGCGAAACAAAACAGGGTCAGTCATAAAGACTGAGTAAGTCCTAGTGACTTTCAACCTAAAAACAGGTAAGAGTAACATGACATGTATAAACCGAAAGTAAATATAAGCATGATGACAAGGTAAACAGATCAAACTAAGATAACAGGATAAACTCAAGTAACAAGATAACCAAGGTAACAGGATAACCAAGGTAAACTCGGAATAGCATCGCATGTCTAACGTCCTCTGCACCAACCGTACTAGCATCCTAACTCGTATCATCCCTGCCATGTATATGTATAGACCCTTGCCGTACATCGTACGGCTACATCACATTATTCTATACTACCACGATGTAATGTCACCATCCTTGAAATCGCTCGGACTGGCACCCTTGTTCTGGCCCGATTCCCTTGTCATGAATTATCGCATGTTCAACTAGGATTTACGCCACCTGGGACCACTAGGGATCATGCTATCTATTGAACAATTTCTAGATTTCATTAGGGTTTATGCCACCTAGGACCACTAGGGATTACGCTACCTAATGGACGTTTTAGACTAGGGTTTGTGCCACCGAGGACCACTAGGGATTACGCTACCTATCGAACAACGCCCTACGTCACGCTTTAGTCGATCGGCTCCCTACAAGACCTAGCTCGTCGTGTCGTTGTCATACGGCCTAATCACGAATGTAGCTACCCTGTGCTAGGTCCACCCTAGGGTGTATCAATTCCTAGGGTGTCAACCACTGACACCATTCCAAGCACGCACAGTGTAAAACTACTGGTGCCCATGCCTGCTTTTTCAACTCCAGACTACGTGCACGACCATAGTCCGCCTGAACCTACAATGGCGCACCAAACTCAGCCGTCGTTTTGGTCGCTTACAATCAGCCGAGTAATCGTGCCCCACCATAGCCTAGGCCCTAGGGTATCGTGATACATCCAAGAGGGTTACTGCTGAAAAGGACCGCGTAACTAGGGTTTCCGTCTAGCAGGTTAAGTGTTGTCATCTAAATTCAAGACTTAACCCCTATCAGTCTAGCATGTCAAGTTGGTTAAGTGTGGTCATTCCAGTTCGTGACTTAACCCGTCTACATGTCATGTCAAGTTAGCTAAGTGTTATCATTCAAGTTCATGACTTAGCCCTATGAATCACGTGCCAAGTTGGTTAAGCGTATTCCAGCGGTTCATGACTTAACCCTATCCAAATCATCGTGTTATATTGGTTAAGTATATTTAGGATTAACCCCATCAAATTACCGTGATAGATTGGTTAAGTATATTCAAGCTTAACCCCATCAAATTACCGTGTTAGATTGGTTAAGTATATTCAAGCTTAACCCCATTAAATTACCATGTTAGGTTGTTTAAGTATATTCAAGCTTAACCCCATCAAATTACCGTGTTAGATTGGTTAAGTATATTCAAGTGACTCATGACTTAACCTCATCAAGTTATCATGTTAGATTGGTTAAGTATATTCAAGTGATTCATGACTTAACCTCATCAAGTTATCATGTTGGATTGGTTAAGTATATTCAAGCGATTCATGACTTAACCACATCAAGTTATCGTGTTGGATTGGTTAAGTATATTCAAGCGATTCACGACTTAACCCCATCCCCAAATCAAATTATAACGGTTAAGTGTTTCCCCTTTTTAGTTTACTTAATCTTACCATGCCTCGCGTTGTGCTAGTCGGGTGTTGTCGACCCATTCATGTTAAACTAACCCATCCTCTAATCATGTTATATGGTTAAGTGTCATTTAGTAATCAAGTCCGGTCTTACTTAACCCAGCCATCCACGTTATATTGGTTAAGTGTCATTAGTCTAATCAAGTTACTTAACCCACCCGTCCATGTCATATTGGTTAAGTGTCATTAGTCTAATTCAAGTTACTTAACCCACCCGTCCATGTCATATTGGTTAAGTGTCATTAGTCTAATCAAGTTACTTAACCCACCCGTCCATGTCATATTGGTTAAGTGTCATTAGTCTAATCAAGTTACTTAACCCACCTGTCCATGTCATATTGGTTAAGTGTCATTAGTCTAATCAAGTTACTTAACCCACCCGTCCATGTCATATTGGTTTTATTATTTACTAATGCATCAACCTCTCACATTGGACTTATTTGCGGTCACTGGATATGCCGGGCGGTTTCGGGCAGAATTACACCGCAAATCCATTCCAACCTCGGGTTCATGCATTACCACAATCTAATCTTTGCCTACGACCTCTCACATTAGACTATTATTGTTGTGGTCACTGGATATGTCGGGCGGTTCCGGGCAGAATTACACCACAACTCAAGTCTAACCACTTGTCGAAGACATCCGTTAGATTGTAAATTACATATGTGTCATCTAAGTCAAAATTCCCACTTTACATGTTACTATACATATGCCTAACTTCCACCTTACATGCCCATGAAAAATATGTACACAATTCTAGCCACTTTACATATATCCAATTCTCGCCTATTTGCATGTATGTCAATTTTATGCCAATTTGCCCAAATCAAGTTCTAACCAAAATTACATTTTGTCACGTCCATGCCCAAATAAACCCATACCATGGTCCATGTTCCCAATTTCGCTTATGCCTAATTTACATAAGCCCAATCCCTTGATTTAACTTGCATAGTCCCCAAAACTCGTGATTTAATTCATATGCCAATTCATGCATGCCCAAACTTGTAAATTACATTGGAAATACCCCAAATTTCCCCGTATACAAATCGCATGTAAATCGTAGTTTAGGCCTAGGTCCGAAATCGACCAAGGTTCATCAAAAGAAAATAAATAGGGGAAGGTTGAAACTTTGCATAAAACAAGATCCGAGAGAAAAGCATCATTACATGCATGCTAAGGACATGAAAGAGTGATTTGCAACATGCATATGTTCAAATAAATGCCATAAGAACATACCCAAAGGTCAAGATCAAAAACGAACAAGAAAGAACATGGATTGAATATCATGCATAGATCCAATTTCAACTTTATCACATGTCATATTCATATTAGCATTTCAATCAAAAAGCAACTAGAACTTACAAATCGTGGCTAGAACATTAAGAGCAAGAATCGTCATAGAATGGTGTTGAGATGGTGCTCTACTTCCATGATTTGATTTAGAAAGCTTGCTCCTTTGTCATGGATCTAGTTTGAAAGCTCAAGCCTTTGAAGTTGGGGATGGAGGCCATGATCAAGAGACATTTTGGCAGCACTTCGTTGTTAGAATGATTTGTGGTGGTTTAGGCTAGGTCTTAGGGTCTTTTTATAGAAGTTAGGAGTAGTTTAGGCCCTTAGACAAACCCTAGTTTAGATCTGAACCACTGAAAATCGTCACAGGCCAACCCACTAGACCACACAAGCAAGCAGGTGCACCAGGCTAACCTGGCCCGACCAGGGAGGTCGACCCCCAGGTCGATTGGGCAGTCGACATGGGGGGGTGGTGTCGACTGTGCAGTCGTCACCCCTGTCGACTTGACCTGGGCAGGATTTTTCCCGCCCTGCCCCCTGTGTGTTTGAATTCGAATTTGGCTCTAGTTTTAAACTGTTTTGAACTTGGAATTTTCTGAAAACTTTAACGGGCCATATCTTGGTCATACGGACTCCGATTTTCGAAAATTTGGACTCTATTTCGCGTATTTTTCCGAGACGAACGCAATGGAATGGCCCGTTTCCCCTGATTCAGCTTTTATAATTTAATTCTGCCTTGATTTACATTATAACGTGTTATTCAAAATTCGGGTTGTTACAAAGCCTGTCACTCTAAGATGACTATTCATTCAAGAGGCGATAAAATGTATAGAGTTCGAGGTAGTGAAGCCAAACTTGTGAGAATAAGTGAAAGAAGAGAAGGAAGCAATGATTGGACGAATTGCGATTTGCATAGTTGGATCGGAGGTTAAGAAATTGTGCGACATAGAAGTGAAGCTAGTAAGATTGAAATGGGGAAAGGGCCGCAAGAATGCTACTTAGGAGGCTGAAGACATGATTTGCGCACCATATCCTTTCCTTTTCGAGACTATGTTCTTAACTTCTTCTTTTTTCCAAGCTTCGAATTAATACTTGTATCTATCATTTGAATATATCCTATTGATCGAGTCTTTAGGTAGAAAACTAATGAGTGTAAACATGTGCTTGAGACATGTTATGTTTAATGAATGCAAGTGGTAGCTTGTGATTGCTCATGGATGCATACACACACAATAAGCACTAGATCGGCTCAATCACTTACATATTGCATACTGATGTGTGTACATTTTAAATTTTTATGGATTATCATTACATTGATGCTTCATTTGGATGGATGATTGTGGATACACATAGTACTTACATGGATTAGGATGATTTACATACATTTCGGTGGCACGACACAAACATACATTGCATTAAGGACGCCAACCGAATCAGTAGACCGCCTAATCTTTCGCATTAGTTTACAGACATATACACACACTATTGCGTATGTTCATAAAAGCATTAGAAATTCCTTAAGGATAATGGATGCCTTTGATTGCTAGCTGGATGTATGATTGTTGGATGTTAGAATATACGTTCTTCTTAACTTAGAGATTTCAGGGGTGAAATCCTTTGAGTAGGGGAGAATATAACACCCCGAAATTTTAATGACGCTAAAGATGATGAATTAAAGAATAATTAGTGAGAGATAGACTATTAACAATGAATTATGCAAAACTCAATTTGATATTTAGAATTAAGTAAAAGAGACTATGCCATCGCATCCGTTTCGAAATTATGGTCAAAATAGACACCTGGTTTGCGTAAATCGAACACCGTGTGAAGAAATTGTTAAGGTTTGAAGTTTTTATATGCACGGGATGATTATATATACATACATATATATAATAAGTTTAGAAATTCAAAAATGTGTCCAGAAATTCAAAATTCAAAATTTCGGAAAGCGGCACATTTCCCGCTCAGGTGTTTCCACCCACTCAAAGGGTGGTCGACACATAGGTCGACCTACCCAAGGGGTGGTCGACCCATAGGTCGACCCACTCAAAGGGAGGTCGACCCACCCTTGACAGATCATGGCGAAATAATTTGTTTTGTATCTGAACACCTTTATGAGCAAGATTCATTGAACCCGAGGCTATAAAGGACCCTAGACATAGGTTTTATTCATCTAAAAATAGTGATGATGGCGGAGCTCTGCTGCAAAGAAGATTGAATGGCTTAATCTACTCCAAATCTAATTTAGCAAGCATTATACAAATTCAACATGTTCTTCGTAGTAACTAGGATCCATTTCCTTAGATCTATTCACTGCGAGTTCATGTTATTTTTAGATCTGAATATTTAAATAGTAATCTTAATATATATATATATAAATTGGATCTTGAATCGGTGCCTAATCAGTTTTGTTATGACATATTCCTCTGATCTATTCTTATATGTTTATATCGTCATCAGTCTAATCTTGTCATAATATGTCCATTTAGTTTTCATGCCTAATTCTACCGTTATGTTATTGATTCGTTATTATGCATGTTCTGAGTCTCTTCTCTCTGTTTTTTCCCTTTTATTTTTATATAGCCAGGCTACCTTCGTGCCTAGGCCTAACGCTGAAAAATGCGAACATGCGAAATTGGGAATGATTGGAAAAGACATAATTTCGAGCATATTGGTATTGAAAAATATGGATCCAAATTTGGGCATAAATTTGGAAATATACGAATATGGATTTGGGGACATACGTCTGCTTGGATAATATGAATTTAGGCATGCATTGGAATATATATAAGTATGGGATGGGGTATAAAATGAGACATGTCTAAATATTGATTTGGGACATAAATCGAAACATATGTGAATATGAGTTTTTGGCATAAATTGAAAAATATTTGGGTTAACATTTATGCATAATACATATATATATGCCTTGATTTATGACATAGGAAAAAAGGAGCGTATGGTGCATAATTAAAAGATGAATTGAAAAGGGTCATACAAGTCTATAATTTGAATAATGAATTGGGCATATAATTGAATATAGGGAAAAGAGGCATGAACACCTATAAAGGCATATGTAGTATTATTTGGATAAGAACGAAATTCCTTGGATTACAATTAGAAATTGTAATTGCACTTATGACACGAGGTTATATTGCATTAGTGGTGGAAGTCTGCCTGGACCCAACCGGCATATCCAGCAACCAATAATGTTGAACCTAATCTAAGAGGTCTAAGTGCGCAAATATGAGACGTGCTCAGACACGAGGTTAAGCCTAATTTTTGGAATAAGTCTGTCCGGACCTGACCGGCATGTCCAGCATCCACAAATGGCAGGCTTAATGTGGGAGGTCTGGCATACTGTAACAATAAATGAAAATATGGTAATAAATCTTGAATACTTAACCTAGTTGAATCCATAGGGATGGTATGAATCTGAACTAAAGTTGGGGTTAAGTAAAATTGGTTGAATGGTGGTTGGGTTAAGTAAATCTGAGGGGGTGGGTAATATTTACATATGGGCCCGTAAACTTAACCAGATAAGGTTATGTAATTAAGACACCTAGTGGTATACATAACTGGTAGAAATAATAAACTTATGTAATTGGAAGACAACTTGTATGTTAAGCATAACTTGTAGAAATGATAGAATTAGATATGCGTAATAATCTGCTAAGTAAACAATTATAACTTATAGTGAGGTTGTAAATTGAATTTATGATTATATGAGAAAGAATTAGGAAAACTTGTAAAGTAAATAGGTTTTATTTAATCATAAATGGTAATTGACATGTTAATTAGGAAACATGTGAATTGAGATATACTAAATAACGTATTAAGGAGAACATGTTATTGTAATGATGTAACCAAGCAAGAATATAAAATAGATTGTGGATTACAGACCTTGGGCCACAATCTGAAGGATAGCAAGTTGTGGGCTTATTAATAAACTTAAATGGATTAAGTTATATGATAGAAATTAATAAGCAAGAGAAACTTAGTAAATTGGAAGAAGAATTCAATATGAAAAGGAATAACGAAGTTAAATGGGAACCTTGTGGGGTAAGGCAAGCGCATAAAAGGAGGTTTAGACATAGGGTCTAACAACATATTAAAGAAAAGGGCTTGGACTATTCCGTACATTTGAGGGTGAATGACCCAACTGGGTAGACCATCGAGGTGTTATAATACACGAGGAGAGCACACATTCATCTGATTATTATAACGGCTCCAAAGGACTAGAAGGGGAAGCACACGGATTTCTGAAATACGTAAGGTGCTCCTAGTAGTCCTCCGTGAGGTGATAGATGTCTTAGGCAGTACTCGCAGAGGTTGGGTTTGCGCGTTACTAATAGGTGTGTGGGCCTTGACTACAGATGTGGCTCTGCAGTCAGAATGCTGTGACGATGTGACACTAGGTTAGTTCGGCGCTTGCCTCACGAGGAAGTGGAGGGTCACGACCAACAAAGATAGTAGACCGTCGGATATCCATCATCAGCAGCCAGCGGGATGCGAAAATACTAGAGCTAAACCAAATATACCATTTCACCTTTCACTATCGAGGTACGGGGTTGAGGGTAGACGCCACATGGATGTTTAGATTGGTTGTTATTAAGGGCATTCGATTAGCTCATGTAGTCTTTACTAGTTGAGGGAGGGGACGAGGTTGGGCCATGACCACCATGGAAAACAGACCCTAGGAATGTCTATATTTGGGGGCTCTTAATGATGGGCCTGTACAGGTATGGAAAAGCTCCCAGCCGAGTTCTGTTCTTCTTGTTTAGCCCAGCCATGGAATACGGTGCACATTAATGGACATGCGATTGAGGCATCGAGCTACAATTGTAGTGCATACATGGGACAGTCTAGATACATGCATATCTGCTCTGGGTGGTGTATCGTAGACTAAAGGGCATTATTCCGATAAGGAATCTGATTCAATCGATGGTGGCAGTTCGTACGCTTACTTAGCATACTAATGACAAATATATGAGGAAACATTGTTATATGGAGATTTGTACTTCACGCCGACATAGGATGAGGGACTGCGTTCATTACGGTGGAGACCGTGCAAGTGCTGTACCATGGGGTGTATCTCGATGTTGAGAGGTAGATACATATATTGTATTAGGTGAACCCATGAGAAAGTAAATGGGTACGATGCGTGTATAAGTCTTGAGTGCTATTAACCCAAGTAACCTAATAATCAAGAAAATGTAATGGAGCCGTATTAGTATGGATCATTCTATTTCTGATATACTAGTATCTGCACGGTGCAGAGAAATGCATTTAAGAAGCCCAATATATCATGTTCATCTTATCTTGCTCAGTTCAAACTTGTTATTGTTACTGTTATCTTGTTCTTCTAGTTTTACATACCTGCCATGATACTTTAATTTATTTATATTTTAAAGTAACTGGACTCGCCAAACTTTATGTCTGACCCTTTCTGTTTCCACTTCTCTCTCTTCCTTTCCACCCCAGATTTTCAGGGTCGAAGTGCTTAGAGTTGATTTGGATTCTTTCAGCTTAGTTTGGATTTTGGATATTAATGTACCTCTTTGACTTCTGGTCAACTCTCTTATGGATTCACATGGAAAATATGGTTTTATGCTTTTGTACTTTGATATTTCTGGAAAAACAGTTTATTTATTAATTGGTTACTTTAACATATGACGAAAACTTAGTATATGGGGCCATGATGTTTTGATTTAAATAATTTTTTTAATTCCGCTGCTATTTTACATGTCTATCTTGTTCTATTATGTTCTTATTTAACTATAACGCTTCACAAAACTTAATGCATTCCATTAGTGAGTGACATTAACAGACATGGGGTGTCACAGAATATTTACATTCGCCGATGAGAGGAGGCAATGTGATTTTATTGATTTATGATTTTTCCTAATGTGGAATCAACGAGAGATTAGTAAACCATTAGTTGATAACTCGTAGTATGGGATGTGGATTATACGCTTATGGGTTCCTATTCTCGATGTTGATAAACTTTCAAGATTGGACCAGTACCATGAGACCACGAGTTAATTAGGAATCAAGATGTGAAATTAAACCCCAAATCATGGGTTTATTATTACTCGGGTCTTTGACGTCACCGATTGAGATGGATTAAATTATAGGCTATGTAGTCATCAAGATTGTTCTAGATGACATGATCCCGATAACCATGATTATCGGTACCAAAGTATAGTAATAGTGGATTATTTAAAGAACATGAAGAATTCCTATTGATGCTTTATGATTGATAAAGATCATGATTTCTATAGCCTTACTTAAGATTAAGGCGACATTATACTATGATTCACGATTATTTAGTTCATTTCATGATTTGCTTGAGATTTCTTGAGATCCATGAGATCATATGATTTCCTGGATGTTTATTTATGATTTATTAGGATTATTAACATCCTAACTCCCTATTGCACAAGACTGAATATTATTGAAACATCTCATGATTATCATGACGAACCTTATAGCCATTCTCTTGGAGACAATGGAATGTATACCTCATCTTTACTTATTATCCTTGATACCCTTATCTACTGTTGAGTTTAGTTGCCTGACACATGTGTTCTTCACTCAAGTATGACCGAGTTCCAGGATAGATTGGAATGCTCTGTCTTTTTGATTCGTCTTGATATTATGTGGGGCCCTTGCATATTTTCGATTGTTCATATCTCATCTTTTGAGTCGACTTTAGTAAGCGCATGTGTATATATTGGGATGTATATTTTGATATTTAGATACCTTTCTGCTATGTACTTATGATGTATTATGTATGGAGGAGAACATATTTGTATATGTCTACTTTGGGTTTTCTATTACGTAACTATATTTACTTCCGCTTAACATATTACGTTATTTTAGAAATGTTTTATAACCACCATAATGTGCAATAGTTATGTACTAGACATGTCAACCACATATGAGGAAAAAATAATTAGCATTAACTTGACATGTTTAGTTCTTAACTATATTATGCTATGATTAGTCGCCCTAATCCAGCCTATTCTCCACGTTAGTAGATAGAATTACTCATTAATTCCCTTTACTAACGTGGGTCTTGAGGTGGGACGTCACAGGTCAGCTGCGGAAACTACTATAGGATGGGTCAGCTGGAAACTACTATACGATGGGTCGGCCAGCAAAACCGTATAGGATGGGTCAGTCAGGGAAACTGCTAAAGAATGGGTCAGCCGGGAAACTGCTATAGGATGGGCAAGACGGGAACTGCTACAAGTTGGTTCGACCGAAAATTTGTTCCAAGAATCGGACATTGCTACAGGCCATTTCTGCAGGGATCGCCTTTGCTACAATGATGTGTTTGTTGATCATCATAATGCAGTGAATGTGATGACAACTCAAAGGTGTTCTGAGTTTGTTGATAATTGTTTGATGGTCGTCGTCGATGACGACTAGAGATACCGAAGGGCAAGAAATTATCGTTGTCGTAGGGTCTAGCTGATTCAAAGCAGGCGTTACACCATTTCATCGTATTGTCGACTACCGAGGGCTGCTCGGCCGGCCTAGATACATTACATTGTATGGCGTATGGAGTTTTAGCTAGAACCGGGGTTTACCATTGTCCCTTAACAGTTGATGGCATGTCATTGCCAATCATACGGTTAATGATGGTTTCGAATAAGGATTGGCGGTGATAGTCAGAGTCAGTCGTAAATGTTGGGTGTTTTGTTTGTACTGTGTGACGTAGATTGTTTGATGTTAAAGGAGATGTTTCTTTGGTTCTTATCTTATATTGCTTTAGGCCTTGGGGCTTATGCTTGAGGGATGTTGAGCTCGATTAGGATGGTTTACAGGAGATATATTATTGGTTGCTATGATTGTTATTGTCTGGTTAATTCTGATTGCTATGAGTGAATGGTTGTTCTGGTTTCCTAGAGGTATGGTAGAAATGCTTGATGTAAAGGCTATCATTATTCGATGTGGGGAAGATAGGGTTGAGTTCTTCTCTGGTGTTATGGTTAGATTAGTTGGCTTATCAGCCTATTCTCATATACTTTAGCGATGATGTTAGATAGTTGTTTTATCGCTCACTAAGGATTTTATCTGACTCAAGGTTTTATGTTTCCTTCTTATTACCTTGGGATGTTCATCCGATTTTTGGATGGGCAGACTAAGTGATAGATGACAGGTGATATCTTTTTGAGGACAGTGTTGCAATTCGTTGGCGAGCAGGAGGCTAGCGAATTTTCTTTTCTATACATTATTTGTTTTTCTGCTGTTTGTTGTTGTACTCTGAGTGCTATAGGGAGGAAAATTAGTACTGACATATATGTTGTAATCCCGGTGCTTGAATATACTTTCTAGTTATTATGAAAGTTTGGAGTTTTTCTTCTCAAATTTGCTTCACTATGATTGCCTATTGCATATGTTCTATTATATTTTATCCTTGCGCAGTGAGTTATGCGACGGGTTCCAATTGTGTTTCATACTTTGATAATCGAGCATAGCTACCTAGCACATCTTTCAGCGTATTATTTCTCTTGTTAAGTGCAGGAGTTATGTGTAGTCGTCACATTTGGTATCAGAGCTCTGGTTATCAATTTTAGCCAAAGTTCTAGGATGTAATAACATATGAAAGACGACTACGTAGATTTCAGATGAATGTATACTATATATTAGTGTACATAGTAGTAACGTTTGAACTCCATTTAGCTATTTTTTTCTCGCAAGTGGCTAATCATTCTAATCTGCAAGACATAGTTCTAAGGAGAAAGTTGTGCCTAGAAGAGGAAATGGTGGTACACCAGACTACCCAGCCATGTTTGAGTCCATGATGGAAGCATTCACAAGAAGGGTACCTACTCCAGTGGCAGCCAAGGTAGATGTAGGTGTCCAGGTGCCCAGTGTTATGGATTTCGCTAAGCTATGCAATGACTTCACATCTCTTTCAGGAAAGCCATTCAAAGGAGCAGAACCGACTAAAGAGGTTCATAGGTAGATGGATTACTATGTTCGTATTTTTGGAGAATTGGGTATAAATGATCCAACTAAAAGGAAGCTTGCATCAAGGCAGCTGCTGGGCAGAGCCATGAAGTGGTGTAATTCTGTTACACTTGAAACTCCAAAGGAAGAAATTTCATGGAAACGGTTCGAATTCAAATTCAAGACGAACTTTATCTCAACTACTCAGAAGTCCATTCTATTCAAGATATTTGTTGAGTAGAAACAAAAAGGTAGGCTAGTGCTTGATTATGTTTCTGACTTTGAGGCCTTGTCGAAGTATGTTCACTTGTATATTGACACTCCTTATCATAAGAATGAGAAGTTTGTTACAGGATTGGATACTGACATAAGAAGGCCATTGGTGGATCATCTTGACGATCCACATGAGAAGATTATGGAAAAAGCTGTGAGACACAAAATCTTGTTTTGGAAAGAAGAAATAGTTGATGCTACAAAGGAAGGTCCGAAACAATAGCCGGGTGGTAATAATAATAATAAGAAGATGAAGCAGCAACAACAAAAGGGAAAGGATGGCCAGAAGAAGTAGAAGGGAAAGTGATTCGCTACAACTGCTGGCAGAAGGGCCATTATTGCAAGGATTATAAGAATCAAAAAGATGAGAAGAAATGCTTCAAGTGTGGAAAACCAAGGCATGAAAATAAGGATTGTCCAGAATCGGTTAAGGTTAAGCAGGTTGTAAAGGATTATGCTTTGGAAGTTGTACAATATTCTTCAAGAGCTCGCACTATAGAGGAGACGGGAAAGGGTGTCAACGTCCAAGGTACTCTTTATATATGCGTTGTTTCAATTCGAGTTTTGTTTGATACTGAAGCATCGCACTCTTTCATTTGTAATGAGCTTATGTGTCATTTGGGTTTAGAGCCCGAGTGTAACACCCCGCCTCCGCTAGGGTCACTCGCAAAGGAATGCACTAGCTTTAGAGGGGCATTATTGGTAAACATGCACAGAAATATCATAAGACAGAACATATATAAGTAGCGGAAGTAAAATCAAACTTTCATAACATGAATAAATAAGGTCTAAAGCCTTTTACATCAGAGTACATCAAAATCTGTCTTGCAATAGTAAAGAAGCATAAAGACTTTTTAATAAATTATTCCCCAAGTAAAACCGTAAAGTAGCCATAGCCAAGAGAAGTCCAAGCCATCCATGATGACCTTCAAGCAGAAGAAGTCCGAACTAAACGGCATTTTTTCCTCCCTGAGACCTTGGGGGCGGGGAAACGAAAGAAAAGAGGCGAAACAAAACGGGTCAGTCAAAAAGACTGAGTAAGTCCTATCTACTTCCAGTATAAAAACAGGTAAAGGTAACATGACATGCATAAACTGAAAGTAAACATAAGGATAACTACAAGATAGATAAACCAGGGTAGCCGGTTGAACTACTGCGGCAAGGTAAACTAAGGTATCATGATAACTACGGTGTTATAATAAGTCAAGGTATCACATCGTCAGATTTCTATCGAGTACATTATCCCAAGGTATCTACCCCATCTAACATCCCACGGTATCTATTTTGTATATTCTTCCTAGTTCTAACATGTATATTTGCTCTGCACCTCCTGTACTAGTATCTCTCCCCGCGTCATGTGTTAACCATGAATGTCCCGTGCTCAAAGTCGTGTAATGGTCCATGTCAACCTAATATCGCATATATAGGTTACTCAAATCACATGTTTCTTTCCATGTATATAAGTTCAGTCCTTTGCCGTACCTCGTACGGGCTTCCTCATGTCGTATTATCCTTGAAGTCGTTTTGGACTGTCACCCTTGTTCTAGCTAGGCTCTTCCATATGAATCATCGTTTGAACTACTAGGACTTACGCCACCTAGCACCACTAGGGATTACGCTTACCTATTGCCCGCTTTCGTATTTCGGTTTTGGGTTAAACCACCTAGGCCACTAGGGATTACGCTAACCCTCAACCGCGCCCTTTTTCCCACGCATTCATCGTGAATCGTTTTCTATAACTGTATGCACATGTATCACATCGTGCCATCCGAGTCCTGTCACAGGGCAAAACAAGAAATACAGGACTCGGTCGGGAGCTTTAGATTTATCTGCCGATGCAGATACTAAGGTCTGCTTTTCTACACGTGGCTATGGTCCCACGAGACCCCTCCCTCAACTAGTGAAAGGCAACACAGGAGAAAATCTTGCATGAGAACTACACTCCGGCCAGCCCACATCCTACGGCCTACCTCACCCATAATTAGATAGCAAATTATGGTCTGTTGGGTGTTCCCTGCCTTTCCGTACGTACACGCTTGATTCAAGATGGTAGATGATCGACGAACTTGCTATCTCGGTCACCTTATGTATTCGCCGACTCACTGCTATCCACCCCAGTATTTAGGTCGCTCGCATAGCAACCAAGGCATATTCTTGGTTCTTCTACCGCAGACCTCAACCTCTCGTGAGCCTAGTATAATGACCTGACAGCTCACAGAGGGATCCCAAGAATATCCTCACGTTCCCCGAAGCCACTGCTTCGTTACCCAGTTCGTTGGAGCCTTTATCCAAATCAGATAGCCTGCTCCTACACGCATACTTAAACGTTGACCTAACGTATCGGGTTACTGATCCATCTGAGAAATGGTCCAGATTTCCTTGACTAAGAATTATTACTTAGTTTCCCTTAACTAAGGTTTACCACTTAGCCTTATTTCCATTACGCTTGTTAACTATGGTTATTTACCTAATCCTCCGAATTAGGGTTTATCTAATGGGTTAAGTGTCACTTAAGTTCATAACTTAGCCCGTCTACAAACCATATCAAAATTGGCTAAGTATCCAAGTCCAAGACTTAACCCTACAAACCATGTGTCAAGTTGGCTAAGTATATTAAGCAATCCATAACTTAACCACGTCCAATTATCATTTTAGATTGGTTAATTATATAAATTAACTCGACCTTGTCAAATTACCGAGTCAAATCGGTCAAGCGTATTGAAGTGATTCGTGACTTAGCCTTATCATGTTTTCACGTTAGATTGGTTAAGTATAGATTAACTTAACCTCATCAAATTAACGAGTTAGATTGGTTAAGTATAGGTCGCTTAACCTCATCAAATCATCGTGTTAAATTAGTTAAGTGTTTAACTTAACCCCATTAAATTACCAAGTGGGATCAATTAAGTCTAGGCTAACTTAACCCCATCCGATTACCATGTTTAGATTAGTTAAGCCTAATCTTAATCCCCATTCATTAACTGTATTATACGGTTAAGTGTCATTAAGAAAATTTACTTAACTTATCACGTTATCATGTTGGATTGATTAAGTGTTGGTTAACTTAATCCCGTCCGCTAGTCGTATTAAATGGTCAAGTGTCATTAGGCAAATCAAGTTACTTAACCTACCCAAGCTTATCATGTTTTGTTAAGTATCATTAGCCTAATCAAATTACTTAACCCATTTGTCCATATCATATTTGGTTAAGCCTCATTAATCAAATTAACTTAACCCTATTATGTGGCATTAATTTAATTAATGCACCCTCAACCTCTCACATTAGACCTTGTTGTGGTTACTAGTTAAGCCGGGCGGGTCCGGGTAGATTTACACCACAACCTAGTCTAACCTCGGGTCTTAAGCGCGACATGACCAACTTCTCACATTGGGTCCTATTGTTTGCAACTACTAGTTAGGCCGGTCGGTTCCGGGTAGTTTTACGTTGCAAACTCAACCCAACCTCGAGTTGGCCATACTTATATTATCTAAGTTCATCATGTTCCCAAAACATGTTACAAGTTTTTCAAGCATTTGGGTAGACCTAACTTAATAGGTAAATTCCCAAAGGGTAGACCTAACTTAATAGGTAAATTCCCAAGCTCATGTTTTTATGCATACTTACATATCATCTTCCATTTTATCTTTCAAGTCATATTTTCAAGTATAAACACATGTCATATTCAAGTTAAGATTTTGCGACATGTTCATGTTTATCTAACTACCCAAAATCGTGTTTTCCCAACGCAAGCAAAGCGAGTCAACATAGTAAGGATACTATGTCACATATTGGTCTCAAAACATGCATGATGCCAAAAGGGCTTGGCTTCCACATGCATAACATCATAAAGGGATTGGCCATAAACATGCATAGTGTCATAGGGTAATTTGGCCACAAACATGCATATTACCAAAAAGGGTTTGGCCATAAACATGCACAACTTAAAAGAGGGGATTGGCCACGAGCATGCATAATCTCATAAAGGATTTGGCGACAAACTTGCATGTTAGCATAAGGGGTTTGGGTTCATAAACATGCATAAGCCCCAAAATCTGGTCTTAGCCAATGTTTCACAAGTAAAGTGGTTCCTAAAGGTTCATGCTAGCATTTCATGCATAAAGATCCAAACTTGCAAGTTAAACTAGGTTATGCATAGCATGAGAGGCATGATTAGGTCACTCACATAGCCTAAAATCATAAACATGAACACAAGAGGCATGGTAAGGTTCATATAGATTCGCATAATCATGTTTAGCCTCATTTTATCCCATGTCAACATTAAAAATACCGTTTTGATCCAAAAGTAGCTAGAACTTACATAGCATGGCAAGAGGACTAGGAGCATGAATCGTTTTGGCGAAGAAAGGTGGCTCCTTTGACGAAGATCCGCCATGAAACTCGCATAGCAACATCGATTTGGCCTCTATTTGGTGTAGCAAGCTTGCATCTTTTGATTTGAACCCGATTTGAATGCAGAGGCTCTAGGGATTGGAGATGGAGGCCATGATCAAAATTAATTTTGGCAGCACTTAGTTGCTAGGTTTGATTTTTTAGGGATTTAGGTTAGGTTTAGGGTCTTTTTATAGAGATTAGGATAGTTTTAGGCCCTTAGATTAACCCTAGGATAGATTAGGACCATCAGATCTTGGAAGCTTCCAGACCCAGCCCAAGAACAAGACCAGGTGAGACAAACAGGTGCGCCAGGCTATTTGCCCCGGCCACCCCCTATCGACAGGCAAGTCGACAGAGCTGTCGACTTGGTCTGGGCCCAAGTCGACAGGCCTATCGACAGCCCTGTCGACATGGCCTAGGCGGGAAACTCCCCGCCTAGCCCCAGATCTGATTTCCAAAACTGTTTCCGAAATTCAAATTTCCAGAAATCTTCTTTGGGCCTTTAACGGGTCATACGGACTCCGATTCTCGAAAACTCGGACTCTATTTCGCGTATTTTTCCGAGACGAACGCAATGGCATATCCCGTTTCACTTGATTCAGAATTTAAAATTAAATTCTGCCTTGATTCTCGTTTTAACGTGTTATTGAAATACGGGTTGTTACATTCTCCCCACCTTTTAGGATTTCGTCCCCGAAATCTCTAAGTTAGGAAGATCATATCCTACCATCCATCATCCATCTACTCAAAACATCATCCACAAGCAACCATTGTCCTTAGATGATTCCTAATGCTGTATGAATATATGCAAAACGTGTGTGTACATGTTCCTTAGCTAATGCTAATGATCAGGCCTGGATAATCTTCCTAATGCAAAAATATGTATAGTGCCATGAATCCAACATGTATGCAAATAGTCCTAGTCATATAGATACTATATGCGTGCACAAACATTCATCCATATGCAACGTCCACATGGTAACACATTCAATTTCATCCATAAACAAGTATAAATACTCGTGCATATGCAATATGAAATGTGACCGAGTCGAGCTAATATCTAATGTAAATTCGCGCATCCACGAGCAACCACTTGCAACCATTTGCAACCATATCAACCATAACATGTTTCAAATACATGTTTACATCCATAGGGTTCTACCCAAGATTCCCTAAAATAAGATCGAGAGGATAAACAAAACAAACTCCTTACTGGGTTTGTAACAGAAACAGGACCGAGAGGATATCCATAAAAGATAGCCTACAAGCAAGCTCAACCGGAAACAGGGGTCGAGGATATATTCCCAAAAGAGATATCATGCACGTATTTTGTCTTCAGTCTCCTGCGTCGCATTACCTTGGGCTTAGTTCCATCGTGCCTTGACCACCCCTTTTACTTCCCGATTTCGCAGCTCCTTACTTCCTGTTTCCATAACATGAGTTGGAACTCATTTCCTGGTCGCCTCTTGTTCCACTTGCACTTATTCTTTCCCTAGTATACTTGGCTCAACCATATCTACGTACTCAAGCCAGCTCTCCAAAATTCACTAGTGAATTCTGGATCTCGTTTTCCGATGCCAATCCCAATTACCAAGAGTCCTTACTAGGGTGATTCCCATAACTCATACATAATCGAAACGAACCATCCGCCTTAGCGGCGAATTCTATTCAACCGGATTACCAACAACTGCATCCTGAGATTCTAGGTAACTAGCCATGACAGAACCCAAAAGGTTACACGAGACTTCGAGGGTATTACCAAAGCAAGCCAAGAGTCTAACTACCCTCCTTCTAAAACCGAGAGTGGCACCCCTTACTGGATAACCACTTCATCCCTAGAATCCATCCACAACTTATAAACATGAGCATTATTTCCGAGCTCAATACTTGACATAAACATTCTCAAATCCAAACAAGTCATGAATAAATGGACCGATCTTCCAATAGGACTTGAGACAAAAACGGGATCCTCTATTATACTAGTACTAAGGTGCAGAGACTCAACTATCGAAGCGGACTTAAAAGATGCGGTGATCAAAACAAAGTCCCGACAGGATGATAGAGAAGAAAAGCTAAACCTTTAACAAGATCGTTACCCTCCTTTTAGGACTCAGCCATACCAACATATTGCTTATCCCTGAGCTCGTATCCTTTATCCTTGCTCTTACTATCCTTTCATGCATAACTCTGCAACGGTCTCTCGAGAACCACCTCCATCGTTCGGGAAACACTTACGCAGCTAGAAAGACTAGTCGCAGTCAAAACCACTGTGACTACAGATGGAGGAAAGAAAAGAGATTAAATCAAGGAAACAAGGATGATGCTAATGGCCTTTGGGGAATAGCCTTTTCCTTTTTTCTTTTTTTAAAAAGAAAATTTTCTTGAAAAATGCTTCTTTGTAAACGGTTTTTCAAATAATTTTCAGAAAGTCTTTAAAAACTTTTGCCCAGTCCGGTAACCTTCTGCTCTGATACCAAATGTAACACCCCGCCTCCGCTAGGGTCACTCGCAAAGGAATGCACTAGCTTTAGAGGGGCATTATTGGTAAACATGCACAGAAATATCATAAGACAGAACATATATAAATAGCGGAAGTAAAATCAAACTTTCATAACATGAATAAATAAGGTCTAAAGCCTTTTACATCAGAGTACATCAAAATCTGTCTTGCAATAGTAAAGAAGCATAAAGACTTTTTAATAAATTATTCCCCAAGTAAAACCGTAAAGTAGCCATAGCCAAGAGAAGTCCAAGCCATCCATGATGACCTTCAAGCAGAAGAAGTCCGAACTAAACGGCATTGTTTCCTCCCTAAGACCTTGGGGGGGGGGGAAACGGAAGTAAAGAGGCGAAACAAAACGGGTCAGTCAAAAAGACTGAGTAAGTCCTATCTACTTCCAGTATAAAAACAGGTAAAGGTAACATGACATGCATAAACTGAAAGTAAACATAAGGATAACTACAAGATAGATAAACCAGGGTAGCCGGTTGAACTACTGCGGCAAGGTAAACTAAGGTATCATGATAACTACGGTGTTATGATAAGTCAAGATATCACATCGTCAGATTTCTATCGAGTACATTATCCCAAGGTATCTACCCCATCTAACATCCCACGGTATCTATTTTGTATATTCTTCCTAGTTCTAACATGTATATTTGCTCTGCACCTCCCGTACTAGTATCTCTACCCGCTTCATGTGTTAACCATGAATGTCCCGTGCTCAAAGTCGTGTAATGGTCCATGTCAACCTAATATCGCATATATAGGTTACTCAAATCATATGTTTCTTTCCATGTATATAAGTTCAGTCCTTTGCCGTACCTCGTACGGGCTTCCTCATGTCGTATTATCCTTGAAGTCGTTTTGGACTGTCACCCTTGTTCTAGCTAGGCTCTTCCATATGAATCATCGTTTGAACTACTAGGACTTACACCACCTAGCACCACTAGGGATTACGCTTACCTATTGCCCGCTTTCGTATTTCGGTTTTGGGTTAAACCACCTAGGCCACTAGGGATTACGCTAACCCTCAACCGCGTCCTTTTTCCCACGCATTCATCGTGAATCGTTTTCTATAACTGTATGCACATGTATCACATCGTGCCATCCGAGTCCTGTCACAGGGCAAAACAAGAAATACAGGACTCGGTCGGGAGCTTTAGATTTATCTGCCGATGCAGATACTAAGGTCTGCTTTTCTACACGTGGCTATGGTCCCATGAGACCCCTCCCTCAACTAGTGAAAGGCAACACAAGAGAAAATCTTGCATGAGAACTACACTCCGCCAGCCCACATCCTACGGCCTACCTCACCCATAATTAGATAGCAAATTATGGTCTGTTGGGTGTTCCCTGCCTTTCCGTACGTACACGCTTGACTCAAGATGGTAGATAATCGACGAACTTGATATCTCGGTCACCTTATGTATTCGCCGACTCACTGCTATCCACCCCAGTATTTAGGTCGCTCGCATAGCAACCAAGGCATATTCTTGGTTCTTCTACCGCAGACCTCAACCTCTCGTGAGCCTAGTATAATGACCTGACAGCTCACAGAGGGATCCCAAGAATATCCTCACGTTCCCCGAAGCCGCTGCTTCGTTACCCAGTTCGTTGGAGCCTTTGTCCAAATCAGATAGCCTGCTCCTACACGCATACTTAAACGTTGACCTACGTATCGGGTTACTGATCCATCTGAGAAATGGTCCAGATTTCCTTGACTAAGAATTATTACTTAGTTTCCCTTAACTAAGGTTTACCACTTAGCCTTATTTCTATTACGCTTGTTAACTATGGTTATTTACCTAATCCTCCGAATTAGGGTTTATCTAATGGGTTAAGTGTCACTTAAGTTCATAACTTAGCCCGTCTACAAACCATATCAAAATTGGCTAAGTATCCAAGTCCAAGACTTAACCCTACAAACCATGTGTCAAGTTGGCTAAGTATATTAAGCAATCCATAACTTAACCACGTCCAATTATCATTTTAGATTGGTTAATTATATAAATTAACTCGACCTTGTCAAATTACCGAGTCAAATCGGTCAAGCGTATTGAAGTGATTCGTGACTTAGCCTTATCATGTTTTCACGTTAGATTGGTTGAGTATAGATTAACTTAACCTCATCAAATTAACGAGTTAGATTGGTTAAGTATAGGTCGCTTAACCTCATCAAATCATCGTGTTAAATTAGTTAAGTGTTTAACTTAACCCCATTAAATTACCAAGTGGGATCAATTAAGTCTAGGCTAACTTAACCCCATCCGATTACCATGTTAAGATTAGTTAAGCCTAATCTTAATCCCCATCCATTAACTGTATTATACGGTTAAGTGTCATTAAGAAAATTTACTTAACCTTATCACGTTATCGTGTTGGATTGATTAAGTGTTGGTTAACTTAATCCCGTCCACTAGTCGTACTAAATGGTCAAGTGTCATTAGGCAAATCAAGTTACTTAACCTACCCAAGCTTATCATGTTTTGTTAAGTATCATTAGCCTAATCAAATTACTTAACCCATTTGTCCATATCATATTTGGTTAAGCCTCATTAATCAAATTAACTTAACCCTATTATGTGGCATTAATTTATTTAATGCACCCTCAACCTCTCACATTAGACCTTGTTGTGGTTACTAGTTAAGCCGGGCGGGTCCGGGTAGATTTACACCACAACCTAGTCTAACCTCGGGTCTTAAGCGCGACATGACCAACTTCTCACATTGGGTCCTATTGTTTGCAACTACTAGTTAGGCCGGTCGGTTCCGGGTAGTTTTACGTTGCAAACTCAACCCAACCTCGAGTTGGCCATACTTATATTATCTAAGTTCATCATGTTCCCAAAACATGTTACAAGTTTTTCAAGCATTTGGGTAGACCTAACTTAATAGGTAAATTCCCAAGCTCATGTTTTTATGCATACTTACATATCATCTTCCATGTTATCTTTCAAGTCATATTTTCAAGTATAAACACATGACATGTTCAAGTTAAGATTTTGCGACATGTTCATGTTTATCTAACTACCCAAAATCGTGTTTTCCCAATGCAAGCAAAGCGAGTCAACATAGTAAGGATACTATGTCACATATTGGTCTCAAAACATGCATGATGCCAAAAGGGCTTGGCTTCCACATGCATAACATCATAAAGGGATTTGCCATAAACATGCATAGTGTCATAGGGTAATTTGGCCACAAACATGCATATTACCAAAATGGGTTTGGCCATAAACATGCACAACTTAAAAGATGGGATTGGCCACGAGCATGCATAATCTCATAAAGGATTTGGCCACAAACTTGCATGTTAGCATAAGGGGTTTGGGTTCATGAACATGCATAAGCCCCAAAATCTTGTCTTAGCCAATGTTTCACAAGTAAAGTGGTTCCTAAAGGTTCATGCTAGCATTTCATGCATAAAGATCCAAACTTGCAAGTTAAACTAGGTTATGCATAGCATGAGAGGCATGATTAAGTCACTCACATAGCCTAAAATCATAAACATGAACACAAGAGGCATGGTAAGGTTCATATAGATTCGCATAATCATGTTTAGCCTCATTTTATCCCATGTCAACATTAAAAATACCGTTTTGATCCAAAAGTAGCTAGAACTTACATAGCATGGCAAGAGGACTAGGAGCATGAATCGTTTTGGCGAAGAAAGGTGGCTCCTTTGACGAAGATCCGCCATGAAACTCGCATAGCAACGTCGATTTGGCCTCTATTTGGTGTAGCAAGCTTGCATCTTTTGATTTGAACCCGATTTGAATGCAGAGGCTCTAGGGATTGGAGAAGGAGGCCATGATCAAAATTAATTTTGGCAGCACTTAGTTGCTAGGTTTGATTTTTTAGGGATTTAGGTTAGGTTTAGGGTCTTTTTATAGAGATTAGGATAGTTTTAGGCCCTTAGATTAACCCTAGGATAGATTAGGACCATCAGATCTCGGAAGCTTCCAGACCCAGCCTAAGAACAAGACCAGGTGAGACAAACAGGTGCGCCAGGCTATTTGCCCAGGCCACCCCCTGTCGACAGGCAAGTCGACAGGGCTGTCGACTTGGTCTGGGCCCAAGTCGACAGGCCTGTCGACAGCCCTGTCGACATGGCCTAGGCGGGAAACTCCCCGGCTAGCCCCAGATCTGATTTCCAAAACTGTTTCCGAAATTCAAATTTCCAGAAATCTTCTTTGGGCCTTTAACGGGTCATACGGACTCCGATTCTCGAAAACTCGGACTCTATTTCGCGTATTTTTCCGAGATGAACGCAATGGCATAGCCCGTTTCACTTGATTCAGAATTTAAAATTAAATTCTGCCTTGATTCTCGTTTTAACGTGTTATTGAAATACGGGTTATTACACCGAGATTTGAGATAGACCTTTGATTGTGACTAATCCTGTGATACCTCATGTCCGTTAGTGTCACTCACTAAGGGAATGCATTAAGTTCCATGAAGTGTTATAGGTAAACAAACACAGAATAATTACAAGACAGATATAAATAAGATAGCAGCAGAAAATTAAATTTTTATTTCAACATAAATTAAAATACCATGGCACACAATACCATAAGTCAAAAAAACCATTACAATAAAATAACTTCTGTCTTGCATCATCAGAGTACATAAGAATATAAAAAAAAAATTCCCAAATTGAAAGAGTTAAGCCATAATAGAGACAAGAACTTGAGCCATACTTCGGAAGTAGCTCCTAGAAGGTGATATCTGAGTCCTGGATAAGCCTGGGTGTTTCCTCCCTGAGAACTTGAGGGGTGAGGGAACATAAGAAAGAAGGAGAAACAAAAGGGTCAGACATAAAGTCTGGCGAGTTCAGTTACTTTTAGCCAGTAAATATATAAAAGTAACATGATATGCATATAAAGTGGATAAGGGAGATCACTACATAAATGGCAGGTGTAACAAGGTAGACAGGATAATGTGTATATGCTTCTAATGATTACTCTGCACTGTTACTAGTATATCCAGAAAGAGTTGATCCCTTCAACTATAAGTGGTAGACTTAGGTATAAGTCCAAATGTACCCTAACAACTACCCTGATCGATCGGCTCCCTAACCCTAAAAGATACCTTGTGCTGGCCCCACAGTAGGAGGTATCACTTCCTAAAGTGGCAACCCCTCGTCGTAATAATGTGCACAACCATATCTACAAGTGTCATGGTCCTCTTGTCCCCCTCTGCCCGGCTCATGCCTGCACATGGCCTGGCCGGTTTGTGCCGCCCACACCGTCCTCCACGTTTGGATCTCTTACCTTCTGTCAATAAGCATGCCCTTTCTCTGCCTAGTACGGAGTACTTTTTTTGATACCTACTCCGGGTTACTGACTGAAATAGGGCCCACACAATGTGATACAAGCTCTCTCCTTTGTCTTGTATCACCCACTAGGTTTTCACTGACCATGTATACCACTAGGTGTCTTTAATTACATAGGCTTACTTATTTCTACCAGTTATGCTTAACGGGGTTTCTTTAATTACATAACTTTATTATTTCCTCTGGTTAAGTATACCACTAGGTGTCATTAATTACATAACATTAACGGTTTAAGTTTGTGGGCCTATATGTGAATATTACCCACCACCTCTTCAGATTTACTTAACCCACCATTTTTTTAACCTTGTTTACTTAACCCCCAACTTAAATTTAAGTTCATACACTCCCTACGGATTAACTTAGGTTAAGTAGTCCAATTCTTTACCATGTCCATTTATGGTTTCATAAAAGGCAGACCTACCAGGCCTACAACATATGGATGTTGGATATCCTGGTCGGATCTAGAAAGATTTATTCCACAGTTGGGCCTAACCTCATGCCATAGCCCGATTCGTATTTACATATTTAGACCTCCCACATTATGTTCAACATTAATGGCTGTTGCATATGCCATTCGGGTCCGGGCAGACTTCCATCACTAATGAAACCTAACCTTGTGTCATAAGTACAATTACAATCCCTAGTTGTAACTACTAGACATTCCATTTTTAATTAATTTACCACTTAATTAATCCTTTTATAGGTGTCAATACCTATTTTCTGAATAATTTAAATTACGTGTCCAAAAATGTTCATATTCAAATTACGTCATTTATAATCCTTTTCCCCTGTTCCTTAACTAGTGCCTTCACAAAATTGGCAATATGCCTAGGCTGGACAATAGCCCATTCAGAAACGATAATAAAGAAAATGATGGGAATATAAATAAAATGATCATAATGACATAAACATAAACTACTATGATAATAAGGTGAACATACGTACTGGCATGGACATGAAATTGTCATCATAACAAGGTGGACATAAAATTGATGAACGGTTGGCAGTTAATAACTATGATGTCACAATAAGCATAATAAGATCTAAATTAGCAATACAGATGTCCAGTCGGTTTAGATCTAACATGGTAACACAAGGCGATAATTTAGATCACATAAAATAGATCTAAGATGATAACATAAGGTGATAATGATAATTTAGATCACATAAAATAGATCTAACATGATAACATAAGTTGATAATTTAGATCACATAAAATAGATTTAACATGATAACATAAGGTGATAATTTAGATCACATAAAATAGATCTAACATAATAACATAAAGTGATAATCTAGATCTGTCTAATAGTTTCAATGTCCACATAAATTAGATCTACTAGTTTAGAAATAGATCTACACACATCCACATCATAGCAAATCATAAAAGTTACAATTAAGATAAAGGTTTAGATCCAATCCTAACCAATTCATGGTGACATGTTCATGATTTACATAAATGATTAGATCTATACAATGATATAACTGTCCAAATTAAAAGATCTATATTAACCACAATATAGTTATAAACCAAAATCCACAATAATAACAAAGTAGAATAAACACAATTTAATGGGATCTAGGGAAATAGATCTATCATTACATTGCATAAGATCTAACAATAACATAGATTCAAGGCTTACAACGTATCCAAATCACAGTCTTTCATAATTCACTTTTATTTATCAAAACCTAAAAGCAACTAGAAACTCACTGTGATTAGATTGCTAAGATGATAGAAAAGAATTTGGTGTTGAGTCTATGCTTGAATCTCAGAATTTGATTTGGTTTAGTTGATAGAAGAAGATGAGAGGCCCTAGTTCAGTTCAGACTCCGGCAAAGTTTGGCCGCAATGATTTCTAATGAAGAAATATATGAAATAGTTATGTATTTATAGTTGTAGAACCCTCTGGAACCGACTGCTGCATAAGCCCTAGGGTAAATCAGGTCGTGGGTCGCCTCCCACTTAGGAGAATGCCCGAATACCTAAAAACTATTTTGGGTGCACTTTACAGGTGCGCTAGTGCAAAATTGCCTTTGCGCACTTGGCAAGTGCGCCCGTTATACCTGGTTTTGATTTTCAACTTTTTATTGTCTGTAACTTCTTCATATGTTATCATTTTACGCAAACTAGGTGTCTATCCTGACCAGAATTTCGAGATGGACGTAATAAAGTAGTTAGTTTCCCTTAGTTCTTAATATTAAATTAATTATTCTTTAATTTATTCTCTTTAATGTTAATAAAATTATGAGGTGTTATATTCCCCTTACTTAAAGGATTTCATCCTCGAAATATCCAAGTTGAGAAGAGTTCATATCCTACCATCCATCATCCGTCTACTCATCCATCAATCACTGGCATCCATTGTCCTTTGGGATTTCTAATGCTTTTATGAATATATGCAAAGGTGTGTGTATATGTCCAAACACTAATGCGAAGATCAAGTGGTCTACTGATTCAGTTGACCTCCTTAATGCAATGTATGTTAGTGCCATGAATCCAATATGTTTGCAAATAAGCCTATTATAACATATAAGCTCTACATGTGTGTACACTCATTCTTCCAAATGCAACATCCATATGCTAGTTCATCCATTTCCATCCATAAAAGAAAAGAAAATGCACACACATGTGATTGAGCTGATCTTAGTTTCTAATGTGTGTGTATATGCGTCCACATGCAACCACTAGCTAAAACTTGCATCCACTTGCATCCATTAAACATGTTTCAAACACATGTTTACATCCATAGGATTCCTATCTAAAGGTCGAAAAATACTATGGATAAAATATACTCGATTGAAAAGAAACAAGTACTGATAAAGCTTTGGAAAAAGGTGTGAAGAACACACCCTCGAAGAGAAAAGGGTACGAAGCACGAATCTTGTATTCGGTCTCCAAAGTCACATCCTCTGGGTTATCTCCCCATTGAACCTTTAGCAAATTGAGCTCTTTATTATGTAGCTTCTTAACTTCTGATCCATGAATAGGGAAAGAACTCACCTGACTGTCACCTCCCGTTCCGCTTCTACCTCTTCCAATATACTATGCTCAACAACTTCCGCGGTGTCTTGCAAGCACTTTGCAGATGAGAAACATGGAAAACATAATGAACACCAGATAGATTTTCAGGAAGCTTTACTCTATAGGCCATTTGGCCAATCCTCTCGGTTATTGGAAGTAGTCCCATAAATCTAGGTGCCAACTTCCCTACCGATCCAAAGTGAACCACATTCCTCAGAGGTGACACTTTGATAAAAACCAATTCTCCTACTTAAAATCCAAGGTTAGCCCTTTTTTTTCTGCATAGGATTTCAGCCTATCTTGAGCTGTCTTCGTCCGCCATCGAATAAGGTCAATCTTTTCAGATGTTACTCTAACTATATCTGGTCCAATGTAATATTCTTTCTGTGGATTCCTACCAACAAGTTGGTGATCTATAGGGTCGTCTGTACAACGCTTCGAAGGGTGTCATGCCGATGATGGCCGAATAGCTATTGTTATAGGCAAACTCTATTAAAGGAAGATGCTCTTCCCAAGTCCCTCCGAAGTATAGGATACACAACCTTCAAAGATCTTCTAGAATTCTGATCACCATCTTCGTTTGCCTATGGGACTGAGGATGGTAAGTGGTGCTCAAACACAACTGTGTACCTAATGCTTCTTGCAAGCTCATCCAAAATTTGCTTGTAAAGATGGGGTCATGACCGCTCACGACGCTAGAAGGTACTCCATGAAGACGAACTATCTCATGCACGTAAATTGCTGCCAACCAAAATGTCGTCCTTTTACTCATAACTGGAAAAAGTGAGCGCTCTTAGCGAGTCTATCTACCACAACCAAGATATAGGTGTTGCCTTTCTTCGATCTAGGAAAACAATCGATGAAATCCATAGAGACGCTCTCCCATTTCCATTGAGGAACCACCAAAGGATGAAGTGAACCACTGGGCTTATTTGGCTCAACTTTGACTTGCTGGAAAACTAAACATTGAGAAACAAATTCGGCCACATCTTTCTTCATCCCAGCCTAAAAGAAAACCCTCTTCATGTCCCTGGAAAGCAACGTCAAAGTCTATATCCCATGAGAATGCCAAATTCTTCTTCGTCAGCCTGGTGAGTGGGGCTGGTATCCTTGCGAAGTCCTTAATGAACTTCCATAGTAACCTGCTAACCCAAGAAAGCTTCTCACCTCGGTTGCATTTTTTGGAACCTGGCAATCTTGCACTATAACCACCTTCGAGGGATCTATAGCTATCCCTTCTTTGGAGACAACATGCCCTAAGAATCATGCCTCTTTTCTCTTAAAATCGCATTTGGATAATTTTTCTTTAAGCTGATGGTCACGGAGAATTTTCAAAACTTCTCTCTAATGTTGGGCATGCTCTTCTTCGCTTTTGGAGAAGATCAAAGTATCACTGACAAAGACTACAACAAATTTATTTAGGAACTCCTAAAACACCCTACTCATCAGATCGACAAAATAGGCGGGTGCATTCGTCATCCCAAAAAGCATAACTAGCCATTCAAAAAAACCGTCCAGAGTCTGAAAGGCAGTCTTATCTATACTGTCCTCTGCCACCCCCAACCAATGAAACCCCATGGTCAAGTCTAACTGAGAAAATAACGAGGCACCGACAACACAATCAAATAAATCATCAATCCTCGGAAGTGGGTGCCTATTCTTGTTAGTAAGTTTATTCAGCTCACTATAGTCAACACAGAAACGAAGCAAACCATCCGCCTTGGTCGCGAATACTACTGGAGCATCCCATTCAGATATGCTTCATCAGATAAACCCTTTCTCAAGCAGCTCTCCTACTTGCTTACTCAGCTCCCTTCTTTCCCTTGGAGCCATATGGCGCACTAGCAATGGAACTGGCTTTCCATTGTCCACCAAATATATACGAAAGTCGATCTCGCGCCTCGGAGATAAACCCCGAACCTCATCCAAAACATCGGAAAAAATTTGGACTACTGGAACAGATTTCTCATCGTCGATAGATGCATCAAGAGACTCTAGGAAACTAAGCATAACCGACCCTTGTGGGTGAGATGAAATCTTGAGGGTTCTCCCATGACAAGTCAGAAGCCTAATAACCCTCTTTTCACAATCTAGAATGGCACCATGCGTGGTAAGCCAATCCATTCCTAGAATCAACTCATAGCCCATAAACCCAAGTACATACGAATCACATTCAAATTTGATGCCTAACATAGATATTTTCAAACCCCAACAAAACATAGATAAATGAGCCAAACCACCAATGGGGTTTGAAACAACTACGGGATCCACTACCATACTGGTAATTAATTGTAGACATTCAAGAATAGAACTTGATATAAACGAATGTGAGGCACCAGAATCAAAATGTGTTCTAATAGGATGGTTTGAAAGAGAAATTAAACCTTCCATAAAAAAAATTCTACCTCTATCAAAAGCACTGGTCGTGAGAGCATGCACCTGCCCTCCAGAATTTCCTGCCCTTTGGCCTTGTCCCTGTGATCCTCGTTTCCTCGGGCACTCTTTAGCACAGTGTCTGGCCTCTCCACAGTGGTAGAAAGAATTCTTCCTTCTATCCTCTACTTCAAAGATAACGAATAAATCCTCGGTCTCCTTGAGCCAATTTCGAGCTTCTAGTAATGTCTCTTTTCAATGGAATGGCTTCCCTCCCACAGCAAGGATGTCTTTGCAGATCTTGGCGAAGTTATCTACTCTTGGAGGGGGAGGGGGAGGAATGACTAGTGTAGCTGGGGGAGGAACATTTCATTGTCCTTCGGCAGGTGCCGTGGCATCCAAATATCTACGGAACCATCCAGGTATTATGACGCCCTCTGAGATATTTGGAATGTTTTGTTCCCCAGACATGCTGAAAAAGGAGAAAGGAAGAAATTTAGATAAAGGACCGAAGCATACTACATATGGCTTTTTGGGGAATGTTTTCACAACAGACTCTTCTTTTTGAAAATGCTTCTTTTTTAAAACCTTTTTGAAAATTCTTTTCAAAAACTTTTATCTAATCCGGTAACCTTCAGCTCTGATACCAAGTGTGAGACCCCACGTCCGTTAATGTCACTCGCTATGGGAATGCATTAAGTTTCGTGAAGCATTATAGGTAAACAGACACAGAATAATTACAACACAGGTATAAATAAGATAGAAGCGGATATTTAAATTTTTATTTCAACATAAATTAAAATACAATTGTCCACAATACATAAGTCACAAAAACCATTACAATTAAATAACTTCTGTCTTGCATCATCAGAGTACATAAGAATATAAAAACATAATTCCCCAATTAAAAGGGTTAAGACATAGTAGAGACAAGAACTTGAGTCATACTTCAGAAGTATCTCCTAACAACGTGATATCTGAGTCCTGACTCAGCCTGGGTGATTCTTACTTAAGAAGTGCGGGGGAGGGGGGGGGGGGACGGAAGAAAGAAGGAGAAACAAATGGTTCAGACATAAATTCTGGCGAGTCTAGTTACTTTTAGCTAGTAAATAAATAAAAGT
The DNA here is from genome assembly GCA_030737875.1 of Allium sativum. Taxonomy (NCBI): domain Eukaryota; kingdom Viridiplantae; phylum Streptophyta; class Magnoliopsida; order Asparagales; family Amaryllidaceae; genus Allium; species Allium sativum. Next base: position 699,216,344 of record CM060924.1, on the reverse strand, counting down.
AACATGATAGACATATAAAGTGGATAAGTGAGATCGCTACATAAATGGCCGGTGTAACAAGGTAGAACGGATAAGGTATATATGCTTCTAATGATTACTCCGCACTTTTACTAGTATATCCAGAAAGAGATGATCCCTTCAACTATAAGGTGGTAGACATAGGTATATGTCCAAATGTGTCCTAACTACTTCCCTGATCGATCGACTCCCTAACCCTCGTAGATACCTTGTGCGGGCCACACAGTAGGAGGTATCACTTCCTAAAGTGGCAACCCATCGTCGTAGTAATGTGCACACAACCATATCTACATGTGTCACAGTCGTCTTATCCCCCTATGCCCGGCTCATGCTTGCACATGGTCTGGTTAGTTTGCACCGCCCACACCGTCCTCCACGTTTGGATCTCTTACAATTAGTCAGCAAGCGTGCCCTTCTCTGCCTAGTATGGAGTACTTTGTTTGATACCTACTCGGGGTTACTGACTGAAATGGGTCTGACACAATATGATAAAAGCTCTCCTCATTGTCTTGTATCCCCCATTATGTTTTCACTGACTATGTATACCACTAGGTGTCTTTAATTACATAGACTTGTTTATTTCTACCAGTTATGCTTAACCCAAATGGTGTCTTTAATTACATAACTTTATTATTTCCTCCAGTTTTATATACCACTAGGTGTGTTTAATTACATAACCTTAACGGGTTAAGTTTATGGGCCTATATGTGATTATTACCCACCCCCTCTTCAGATTTACTTAACCCACCCCTTTGTTTTCAACCATTTTAACTAAACCACCAACTTAAATTTAAGTTCATACACTCCCTATGGATTAACTTAGGTTAAGTAATCCAATTCTTTACCCTGTCCATTTATGGTTTCATAATGGGCCAAACCTCCCACATTAGGCCTACAACATTTGGATGTTAGATATGCCGGTCGGGTCCAGGAAGACTTATTGCACAGTTAGCCCTAACCTCTTGTCATAGTCTGATTTGTATTTATGTACTTAGACCTCCCACATTAGGTTCAACATTAGAGGCTACTGGATACGCTGGTCGGTTCCGGGTAGACTTCCACCACTAATGCAACCTAACCTTGTGTCATAAGTACAATTAAAATTCCTAATTATAATTACAAGACATTCCATTTTTAATTAATTTACCAATTAATTAATCCCTTCCTTTTATAGGTGTGAATACCTATTTTACCCAATAATTTGAATTATGTGTCCAAAATTGTTGATATTCAAATTATGCCATTTTTAATCCTTTTTCCCTTGTTCCTTAACTAGCGCCCTCAAAAAATTGGCAACATGCCTAAGCTAAACAATAGGCTAGTCATAAATGATAATAAGGAAAATAATGGGAATATAACTAATATGATCATCCTGGCATAAACATATACTAGTATGATAATAAGGTGGACATGCATACTAGCATGGACATGAAATTGTCATCATAACAAGGTGGGCATAAAACTGATGAATGGTTGGCAGTCAATGACTATGATGTCACAATAAGCATAATAAGATCTAAATTAGCAATTCAAACGCCTAATCGGTTTAGATCTAACATGGCAACACAAGGCGATAATTTAGATTGTAACGACCCGGATGTCGCCCGACCCGATCGATCGCAAAATCGACCAAGACCATTCAAACTCGAACACGTTAACTCTGGGAATACAACACATCAGAACAATAATAGCAGATTTTTATAAAGATTACAATAATGTTACATCAGAGTACATAATATCAGAGTACATCGAATAAAATTACAGCGGAATATAAAATTCAGTAAATTAATACAATACACAGCGGAAGATTTTCTATGCTCTGGACACAGCTTTAGGCTTCGATCCAGAATCCTGCTCAGGAGATAAATATCTACAAAAAGCTACTCGACTGCCCGTGTGGAAAAGAGGGAACTCGAGTTTGCAAAGCGAAACAAACTACGAGTCAGTCACGGGAATGGCGTGAGAATTCTTATCTAATATAACTAATAGCAATAAGGCATATCCAAGGACCACACCGCTAACGAAGAAGGGGTTTTATTCCAATGGATTGTCGGTGCATAAATTAAAGTAAATCGTTAAACAATGCAATGCTTTTTAGAAAAATGAAACCATTATAAGACTTAAGTCCCATCACACAATGCAACGCAAACCGGAGGGTAGAGTTTTAACTTATAATGGTCAAAAGATGCTTGATACGATAAAACTGATTTGATATTATTATTAGTGTATATATGTTTCAAAAACATTTCAATCATAATGTATCAATCATAGACGTCGTAGTACCCCGTCCTACTATGTCGCCATACTAGTTCTACAATCAAAACCGCATGGAGTCATATTGGAAAGTGGGTTTCCATCATGAGTCAAGGCTAGGGAGGAGCTCCTTACCGATTCGAGACACTCTATCTAATGTCTCAGGATCCCCCGCAGTGAACCCTTGGAAAGCTGTAGGGCCGGTCCACACATACGATTATTCAAATTGGCAATTATGAACACACGTTTCCCAGTCCTATAGGACATAATATCTGAGGCGCCTCATTCCATCATCCACATAAGTAAAATGTCGGGCCGTGTAAAACCCAAACACCACTTCTAGATAGAAAGGAACGTGCGGCTCTCCCTGCGTTACCTTCTCCCGTTTTAGACTCCAACCGGGTTGTGAGGCTCGTGAAGCTACATAATACACAAAGCTATGCTTATTCAAGCTATGCTTTGATCGTCACCACAAGGTTCTGCTTTTCAACAAGAAACCTTGATCATTGCATCTTGGTATCCCACACTGTCAATCCATATCATACTATTAATTCTTTGCCAAAATATACAAAATGGTGTTTAGCAAGATAATAAATTCTCCGCCACCAATCATTCATACATTCGGCAGAAAATAAATAAATACAATATAAAGGAGTACAATGACGGACACACATTTCATTTATAAGCCCGTTCTGGGTCTGAACGAAACTATATCCAGTAGATCTCCAAGTACGTTTTGACAACTACCACCGAAACCCTTTTCAAGTTAGAAAATCAATCGAGGGCATCAGTAGCCGTCAGCCATTCGATGTCGAAGATTACCGGTCTTCAATCACCGTCTTCAACTCTTTGACTTAGGTCGACGTATAATCATTTGAAATGAGGTTGAACTCAGACTTTTCAAATGATCCTCGCATATATGTATTTTAAAATCATTTCATATTGTTATTAGTATTTAATAATGATCTATTGCTATTTTTATTTATATAAACATAGCTAAATTTAATTTAATGACGCTTCGGGTCAATGAGCGACCCTAGCGCTGTATTTTACTCAAATTTGTTTTACACATTTCTCTAAATCTAACCGTTGGATTTTAACATAATTCATATCATTGGAAAGGTCTTCCCAAGGAGAACCTAACGGTTTTAGTTTTGGAAAAATCAGATGGTCGGATATTTTGGTATAACAATGTAAAGACACGATTCCAAACCGTGAACTACCACGCTCGATTTGTTTGATTTTAATTTCTATATATATATAATTTTATATAATTCCGTCATCCATTCCATTCACTATATTTTGCTAACATCGAATCTCCTTATTTGTATATATAGTGTCGAGGTATAACATGACACACAATAATGCTTATTTTTCTTTTAATTTACATACACATCCTAAACATAACAATGTATATTTTCTTTTATCTTTCAAATTACACAAAATGTATATTTGGTTTCATTAATCTTTCTAATGAAAATCCATTCATTAAAATATAAATTTCTAATCCTTTTATTTACATTGAAAAATGTAATTTTCTATTCCTATTTATTTACATTGAAAAATGTAAACTTTTATTTCATTTTCTATTTACATTGGAAAATGTAAATTTCTATATTTCTCTAATTACATATAAAAATGTAACTTACTATTTTTCTTCTATTTACATTGAAAAATGTAACTTCTTTTTACCGTCTCTAAAATGACGATAAAAATATATAATATTTATTCTATTCTTTTATCGCATCTAAAATGACGATAAAAATATACATTTTAATTCTATTATTATTATCCACATTAAAATTGTAAAGTTTTCTTTTTAATATAATCTGCATTAAAAATGTGACTTTTCCTTTTTAATCTAATTTACATAAAAAGAATGTAAATAATTTAACAATGTCAAAATCTAATCTTTTCATTACATAAAAATATATTTTTCTTCCTTTAAATCTTAATTACATGAAAATATAAACTTTAACATAATTACACAAAAATGTAATTTTCTTCTTTATTTTAATTTACATGAAAATATAAACTTTAACTTAATTACATAAAAATGTAATTTTATCTTTCTATAAATCTAATTACATATAAATGTATTTTTCTTACTTTTTAATTTAATTACATGAAAATGAAATTTTATCTTTTAATTCAATTCACAAGGAAGCTGCAAAATTTTACTTTTAATCCTATTCATAAGGAAAATGTAAATTTTCATTTTTTTCTATTTACAAAAAGATGTAAAATTTCCATTTTATTTCTTTTTTTTCATTTCTAACAAACTGACAGAATAAATAATGTCTTTTTCATATTTAACAAAACGGCGGTGAAAATAATGTCCATTTTCTAATTTAACACGTTACGGTGTAAAATAATGTCAATTCTAATTTAACACATAACGATGTAAAATAATGTATATCCTGGTGCAATCCTTTTCAATTACCAAAAATGAATATTTTGGTTTTACCATTTTTAATTACCAAAAATGAATATTTTTATTTCACATTTTACTAAAGTGACAAAAATGTTTCTTTTTAACTAATCCTTTTTAATAGGTAAAAAAAGTTCATTTTCCATTTCACGAACATGATCTAATTAACAAAAATGTTAATTTCTACAATCTAATTAACAAAAATGTTAATTTTGCTCTTGTCGTTAATTCTAACACAACAACAAAAATATAAAGTGTTATTTATGTTTTTATCGTCAAGTCTATCACAACAAAATACATATAGTGATATATTTGTCCACTTAACATTTTATAACTAAATTGTTATTTTAACCAATCTTAACATTTTATATCTAAAATGTTATTTTTCTTTTACTTTAACAATTTTCTATGTAAAAAAATGAACATTTTGTTTTTCTACTTTTCTATTTCACAAAATAAATGTGTTGTTTTTCTACTTTTCTATTTTATATGCATAAACATGACATTAAAATCTGATTCTTATGAAATGGATTTTTATTTACATATGAAATGTAAACAAAAATGTGATTTTAAAATATTCCCTTTTTATTTAGAATTAAAATGCAAATAAAAAATTAAATTTTAAATATGCCCTTGTATTTCTATTAAAAATGTAAATGTAAATGTCTTTATCCAATTTGCTTTTTTATTTACACATAAAATGTGAATAGAAATGACTTTTCCAATTTTGTCTTTTTATTTACACATACAATGTAAATAAAAATGTCTTTACAAAATATGCTCTTTTACTTACAAATAAAATGTAAATAAAACTATGATTAACACATATGCCTTTTTATTTACGCATAAAATTTAAATAAACAGGTGATTTGGACCTACAATTTAATGTCATAAAATAAACATGATAACCTAATAATCTGTTTTGAAGGAACAAATTATTTTAATTCAACAACTGTACCCAAATGATAATTTTTCACAATATAATGTCAATAAAAGAATCACAACAAATATGATATTTTGAATGGATTTAAAATTTCTAATCTCATCTGATTCTCAGGCAACATGATATTTTTTTAATTGGATTAAAAATTCAGTTTAATCCAATTTTTATATAACATGATGATAATTATTGGATCTATACAGATCCATATACATAATTACATATCAAAAACAAAACATGACAAATCATACAAAACAACATCAATAATCATATCACGTCGCAGATCTAATATATTTATGTACATACAATGATTCAAACAATCGAGATAAATAATTAAATTATCTAATTATTTAAAAATAGAAATCTCACAGTTGTTTGAATTCGAACGGCTCAGATCTGCAAATTTGGCCAAAATTCTACCTTCTCAAAATTCGATCTTTTCAGTTCCAGGTTGTAGATCTCGTCTCTGCGATTCTAACGCAACTGGTTTTGTTTCATTTGGATCTCGTATGCAAGAGTTATGAAATTCCATACGTTAATTACATTGATTAAATTAATTATATAACTAATTAAATAATTATTTAACTAATTAGCCTTTGTTACCCTTTCATTTCACGATCCTCTTCCTGAAGCTATTCCAAATCGATAAACCCATCATTGCTTCGCAAAGCCCGACGCCGCACCACCATCGAGACCTTTGACCCCGATCAGCCACCACCCTTCAACTCGCCAGAGCCTCCTCTACCGGCGCCTCCACCAAGGTGTGGTTCGCACCTCTCTCCGCCGTTAAACCCCCCCTCAAAGTCGTTGTGTTCAATCCCATAATTCGAGATATCCCCAACATAATTTTCAATCTCAGCCGTATGAATAAATTCACCGGGGCCACAAATTAACTTCGAAAAATCCCGAAAAATATATTTAGCTTTGTTTTGACGCTGCGGACCTAGGAAAATTAATTTCGTTCAATTCTGTGCCTGTTTGAAAAATGACTTTTTTCAAGTCGATTAAAATTGACTGAAATTGACCAAACTGAAATCTTTTTGACACGGTCACAAATTAATTCTAAAAATTATGAAAAATTAAACTTAGAATTTTTTTGACATTCTGAATCCAACAAAAGTGTTTTCGTCGATAACAGAGGTCGTATGAAAAATGGCTATTTTTAATATTATAATATATATATATATATATATATATATATATATATATATATATATATATCCCACAACGGCTATTCTGAAATTTAAACTGGGCATAACTTTTGATTCCTGCTATGAAATTTCAATTTTTTAGATTCGTTGGAAAGATATTTTAAAAGAGATTCTAATATTTTTGGTTTCACTAAAATCCGTTAAATTTTGCATCCTGTACGGTCAGTCAAAGTTCAAGTTTGACTTTTCAAACTACCGCGCTATTTCTAACTCCTTTTTATAATTAAAATTAAATTATTCATTCTAACTTCGATTTAAATAAATTTTTAATCATTATTATTGTGACGGCCCGCCCCGCACCAACCGACACTTACTCCAAAGGTGCGCTGTACACATGTCCAATTAGCACGGAACGGGTCGTCAGAAGGAAAGGGAAGAAGGAAATGAACATACAAAGAACCTGTAGAATGTCTCACAGCGCATAGAATAAAATATAATAATAACATACTTTACATAATACAGGAGAGACAGTGCATAAGCTGAAAACCAGAACTAAACAACATAGCAGCGGAAATCCAAAATACAGCTTATTACAACTTTCAAACTGTCTCAAGGCAAAAGTAAGATAAAGGAGGTACACTACTAATGCCCAAGTAGCGACCACCAACGACACAGAGAGAATGTTCATATATATATATATATATCGTACGTAGAAGCCTCCTGCCCGCCTCCGAATCAGCTACTCGCGCATCACCAACTAACCTGTCTCTAGTCTACTCGTGTGAGCACCCAGAGTAATAAGAGGAGACATAAAACTCTGGGTCAGACATAAAGCCTGGTATGAGCGATTAGCATCTAAAGTGAACAATAACAGGTAGACTAAAACATACCTAAACCTGGACCTGCAACCAAAGAGTTAGCACTACATACTGTACAATACTCTAAGGTACCATATCAAACGGTGTAAAGATATGGAGGTGGGGGAGGTGTGCATGTCATAATGATGGCAAACAATCAAACATAGCATCCATCCTCACATCTCTCACTCAGTGCGTAAAGCATACGATATTCACCACTTCGATCACCCAACATGCCTTGCTACGATCACTCTGTCCCATGAAGTCATAAATGGCTTCACTGCACTGATAACGTAGCCACTAATTCCTCGCTATGTCGACTTGCCCCATGGAGTTATCCACCCCATCTGCGCTGGATCATAGCCTTACTAATCCTTAATATGTCCACTTGCCCCATGGAGTTGTTCACCCCATCTGCGCTGGCTCATGGTCTTACTACGCATCACCTTGCCCCTCAGGTCATAATGACCCTATTGCACTGATAACGTAGTCTTGCTACCATCACCTTGCCCCTCAGGTCATAATGACCCTACTGCACTGATAAGTAGCCATCATTCATTTTTAGTGGTGAATCGAAGTTATGAACATCGACAACTCCTTAGCACACGTTTCGCAGCAAAGTCCATCTCATGAAGTCCACTCATTGGTTCCTATCTGGATCCTAAGTCAATACCCTTCATTTGGACTACCTTTGCATCTCGGGTTATCAGTCTTCATCGGTACGGTTCGGATCAGAATGCTCCTTCTTCACTGGATCGGGTCGGGTCTCCAGCTTGCCACGGTTCGGATCGTCATCGCGGTCCTCTTTCTCTTTGCTTCGGATTGTGCTCCTCTCCTCGGTTCGGATCGGAATACCCCTTACGGGTCGGATCGCGCTCCTCCAGCTCGTGGCTCCCCTGGTTCGGATCAGCGTCTCGTAGTGCATCGGTTCGTGGATGCTGCTTTCCTCTAGTCGGATCGTGATGCGAAGCAAAAGTGGATCGGATCGGGTAGCAGTTCGCGGTTGGTGCTCATGGGCCTTGCGCAGATGGTTCGGTTCGGAGGAGATGACTCGACTCGTGGTGATGTCCCACGATCCCATAGGGCGATACGATCGACCCTCAATCCCCTATCCGATCCGAATCCCTGCACCTTGTCCAGCGAGTTGTTTACGCCCCTCGACGGCGTTTTCGACCATTCCAACTATTCTAACTAATCACAAAGCATTTCATACAGTCATAGCAACATGCATAATCAACCACAAACATCAAAACATCAATATGATAGGTAGAAATGGATCAAACATACCCAAAATCCCATATTTCCCCTTAAGCATATTTAGGTGAAACTAATGATAGGATTAACAAAACTTAACCAAATTAACCCAAATTCATATCAGAGGTCTAAAACATCATTTAAGAATTTATGAACATTTTTCCCGAATTTTATCATGCTTAAATTCGCTAATTAACACTAATCACGCTTAACTAGCCATAATTAGTGTAAACTATGCAAATCACTCACCTTAACCACAAAATAAACTAAGATCTGAAATAAATCTCTGATTTGATGTGAATCTCAATGCTAAACAGCAGCTCCAATGATGCTTTGGTGTAGATCTTCCTTGATTAGAGGTTGTTAAGCCAAATCCTTGACCAAAAGGTGATTTGGAGGTGATTTAGAGATTGGAGGCCATTTTTAGGGTTCCTTGGTGATAAGTGGAGGCTAGAAAACTAAAGTGGAATGATCCTCTATCTCATTTTAGCCTCCCCATAACCCTAATCCCGAAATGGGTTATGGGCCTACTCACTAATCACCCGATTTGGCCCAGTTAAGGAGTTTTTCACCCTCCAAACCTTGTTTCAGCCATATCTCTCAAACGTTAAGTCCGTTTGGCTATTATGACCACTCTACGGAAAGGTAAACCATCAAACGAATCCAATGGAAGTGGTTTCAGGTCAATATTCCTTTCCAAACAAAAGTTATGGCCAAAACAGTACCAACTAGGGGTAAAATGGTCATTTAAAAATCGACAAAAATCATGAACATGGGAAATTACTCTAATAGATGTTTCCCAAAGTTACATGACCATATGACTTCATATGGGAAAGAAATAAATATTCTACGATCCCCCGATGCGTAGAATGTGGGTCATTACACTCTCCCCCCTTTAAGAAATTTCGCCCCCGAAATTCCCTAATCAAAGCACACACAAAGGTCCCGCATGCCTATCAATCATAGAACAACAATCAAACATGCAAAACAAGTAAAATAAGTCTACCCTAGCATGCGAAATAACTAAATCGCAAAATAAATCTTACCAGGCAATGAGTTCTGGATATGCCTTCCTAATGCTCTCCTCTGTCTCCCAAGTACAATCATTCTCGTTCTCGCCCTACTGAACCTTGACCACCTTCACCGCCTTCCTTCGAAGTTGATTCGTATCGTGCCCCACAATACGAATCGGCTTGCGGTTCCCAACCGCCTCGGGTTCTACTTCGAAGTCCTCTAACTGATCAGGTGAAATAGTCATATCTGAGTCGTGAACGAACTTCCTTAGTTGGGAAACATGAAATACATTGTGAACTCCCGCTATTTTCTCTGGTAAGCCAACTCTATATGCCAAATTTCCGACTAATTCAAGAACAGGGAATGGGCCAACAAATCTTGGTGCCAACTTGCCTCTCCTGCCAAATCGTATCACGCTCTTCAACGGAGAGATCTTGACAAACACCAAGTCACCAACGAAGAATTTCATGTCTCTTCTCCTCTTATCAGCATAACTCTTCTGCCTATCTTGGGCAGCTTTCATTCGTTGTTGAATGATCTTAATCTTATCGGAAGTTTCCCTCACCACATCTGGTCCAAGCACAAACTTCTCGCCAGTCTCTATCCAACATGATGGTGAGTTGCATGGTCTTCCGTACAGAGCCTCATATGGAGCCATACCGATACTAGATTGGTAGCTATTATTATATGCAAACTCTACTAGATGCAAATGGTCATCCCATGATCCACCAAAATCCAATATACAAGCTCTCAAGTGGTCTTCCAATATACGATTCACCCTCTCCGTCTGACCGTCGGTCTGAGGATGATATGCGGTACAGAGATGTAATCCTGACCCTAGAGCCTCTTGTAAGCTCTTCCAAAACCCACTAGTGAACAACGGGTCTCGGTCACTCACAATGCTTTTGGGTACTCCATGAAATCTCACTACCCACTTCATATACAATTCTGCCAACTTGGCTGCCGTCCTGATCGATTTGACTGGTATAAATCTTGCACTCTTAGTCAATCGATCCACAATCACCCAAATGCTATCATATCCAGATCTAGTCCTTGGTAGGCCATCGATGAAATACATCGAGACTTGCTCCCATTTCCATTCGGGAATTTCTAATGGTTGCAACAACCCACTAGGCTTCTTTTGCTCAGCTTTAACGAGCTGACAATTCATGCATTTGGATATAAACTTCCCAACGTCTCTTTTCATCCCTTCCCAGTAGTAAGTTTGTCTCATGTCTCGATACATCTTATTACCACTAGGATGTATAGTCAGTTTTGAGTGATGACATTCTCTAAGCACTTCATCTCTCAAACCATTCACGTTGGGTACAACTAGTCTTCCATTCTTCCGAAGCCATCCATCTCGATCAAGCCCATTCACATTCATCTCCTCACCGTCGATGTGTATCTCTAACTTGGAGATGATTTCCAATAGGTTAGGATCGTCCCTCTGACTAGAACCAATCCGCTCTATCAAAGTGGGTCTGATCGTCAAACTAGCTAGCATGACTGGATCCAACTCGCACCTTGGTCTGAAATCAAACCCCGCGATATACTCCAGTTGCTTCCACTCAAGACACATTGCCCCTAAGCTGGCATGTCTCCTACTCAAGGCATCGGCTACCGCATTACCTTTCCCAGGTGTATATGCGATATCAAAATCATACGAAGCCAAGAACTCTAACCATCTCTGTTGACGGAGATTCAGATCTTTCTGAGAGAAGAGATACTTTAACGATTTATGATCGGTAAACAACTTAAATCTTTCTCCCAAGAGATAGTGTCTCCACATCTTCAGCGCAAATACAATCGCTGCCAATTCCAAATCATGGGTAGGATACTTCTTCTCATGCGGCTTTAGCTGTCGACTAGCATAAGCTACTACCCTACCTCTCTGCATCAATACAGCACCCAGTCTGGTACCACAAGCATCTGTGTATACCGTCATCTCTTCATTCCCTTTAGGAATGACTAACACTGGCGCACGCGTCAACCTCTCCTTTAGACTCTTGAAGGCATCCTCACACACTCCGTCCCAGACGAAGGACTGATTCTTCTTAGTCAACTGAGTCGACGGTGCTACTATCTTGGAGAAGTCCTGGATAAACTTACGATAATGTCCAACTAATCCCAAGAAACTTCTCACATCTGTTGCATTCTTGGGCGTAGGCCAATCCTGTACCGTAGCCACCTTCGCAGGGTCCACGGCAATACCACTCTCGGAAACAACATGACCCAAGAATCTCACTTCCCTTCTCCAAAAATGACACTTAGAGAATTTCGCTTTCAATTGGTGTTTCCTCAACACCTCCATCACTATCCTCAAGTGCCCCTTGTGTTCCTCCTCTGTCCTTGAATAAACAAGGATATCATCCACGAACACAAGAACAAACTTATTCAACTGATCTCTGAATACTCGATTCATAAGATCCACAAAATAGGCTGGTGCATTGGTCAACCCAAATGGCATGACCAACCACTCATAAAATCCAGACGGCGTCCTAAATACCGTTTTCGGAACACTCTCATCTGCTACTCTAAGCTGATGAAATCCTGTCGCGAGGTCCAACTGGGAGAACACTCTTGCTCCTTCCAGTTGATCAAACAAATCATCTATCCGCGGTAGAGGATACTTATTCTTCCTCGTTACCTTATTCAACTCGCGATAGTCCACACACAAACGAAGGGAACCATCTGCCTTAATGGCAAACACAACTGGTGCTCCTCACTCGGAGACACTCCTTCTAATAAATCCCTTCTTAAAAAGATTGCTGACTTGCACCCCGAGCTCTCACTGCTCCTTTGGTGCCATATGACGAAGTGGCATCACTATAGGTCTGGCATCTTTCACTAAATCAATACGGAACTCAATCTCTCGGTGTGGTGGAAGCCCGGTCACCTCCTTGAAGACGTCCGGATACTGGGCAACCACGGGCACATCTGACAACTCATCCTGCGGGATGTCGAGGGAATTTACAAAACTAGCCATAACCCCATCACTAGGTAGACTACCAAACACTACCCTCCGCCCATCATCCGCCCTCACTGTCACCAAAAAGCCCTCACAGTCTAACACCACCCCATATCTTTGGAGCCAATCGATTCCCAATATAATGCCATACCCAGTAAAGCCCAAAACAAAGCAATCACATACAAACATACATCCATGACTCGATAAGACCAAATTCCTGCAAATCATACTAAGACTAGTCGAACCACCAATCGGGTTCGTCACAACCAATGGTCTACCGACTATCTCGGGTTCCAGTCCCAACCTATCTACCAGGTCACTAGATATGAAGGAACGGGAAGCCCCAGTATCAAACAAAACTCGAACTGGTACATCATAAATAGAAAGCATACCTTGAATAACAACATTCTTTCCTTTCTCCGCGGCAGTTGGGGCATTTGACGAAGAAGGAACAGCATCAATAGCATATGCTTTCACAATCTGCTTCTCCTTAAGAGGTTGCAGACACTTATCCTTGAAATGTCCCACTTGACCACAGTTGAAGCACTTCTTATCCGCTGGCTTGGCCCGACATTCTTTAGCATAATGGCCCTTCTTACCACAGCTGAAGCACTCAACATCCTTCTTGCTCTTCTTCTGGCCACCTTTAGATTGGTCCTGCTTACTCTTATTCTGAGAGTTATTCTTGCCTCCACCGCCTGCTTGCGGCTTTGGCCCTTCTGCAGATGCAGCCTCAGTCTTTGACTTAGGGTAAAGGCTCTCTGATCTCAAAGCCTTCCCCACAATCGATTCAAAAGTCTCATCGATGTGGTTGATAAGCCTTTCCCCCAAGTATCCATCCAAACCAGTAATGAACTTCTCATTCTTCTTCTCAGGAGTGTCAATGAGAGGCAGTCCATACTTCGACAAAGTATCGAACTCAGCAATATAATCAGAAACTGCCCTTCCGTTCTGCTTGAGTTCCAAGAACCTCTTGAACAATACTGACTTCTGGGCAGTCGGAATAAACTTCTCGCTAAAGCGGGCCTTGAACTGATCCTAAGTAACCTGATCCTCTAGAGTAGCTGTTCTAATGGCATTCCACCAATTCATCGCTCGCCCTTGCAGCTGACGAGACGCTAGCCTTCTCTTCATCGCATCCTCAAGACCCAAGTCGTCAAAGATACGATCACAGCTATCTATCCAATCTTGAACATCTGTGGCCGACTCCATTCCGTGGAACGGCTTTCCACCAAGATTAGTGTAATCCTTGCACAACTTGGCGAAATCGACCCTAGGCGCCTGCACTACTGGGCCAACACCAACTCCGGGATTGGGAACTGCCCCTTGCACTTCTCTAAGCATTTCTCTCATGAGGTTAGTAAACTTTGCCCTCATGTCAGCGGCATTCCCTTGGTTGGTCTCTCTACCAGCACCCCTCGTGTCTCGGCTCATCGTCAATCTGAAAAAGGGAAATGATTAACGACCCCATAGTGGTGCTAGTGCAGTGCGACTTCATTCTTATACTACTAATAGTATATATATATACATAGCTTTTGAAAACCAAAATAATCACAAATACGCACTCTCATATACGTACTAACTCTCCCTAGTGTCTTTCCCTAGGACAACTACACAACCTAGAGCTCTGATACCAAGTGTGACGGCCCGCCCCGCACCAACCGACACTTACTCCAAAGGTGCGCTGTACACATGTCCAGTTAGCACGGAACGGATCGTCAGAAGGAAAGGGAAGAAGGAAATGAACATACAAAGAACCTGTAGAATGTCTCACAGTGCATAGAACAAAATATAATAATAACATACTTAACAAAAAACAGGAGAGACAGTGCATAAGCTGAAAACCAGAACTAAACGTCATGGCAGCGGAAATCCAAAATACAGCTTATTACAACTTTCAAACTGTCTCAAGGCAAAAGTAAGATAAAGGAGGTACACTACTATTGCCAAAGTAGCGACCACCAACGACACAGGGAGAATGTGCATATATATATATATATATATATATATATATATATATATATATATATATATATATATATATATACGTAGAAGCCTCCTGCCCGCCTCCGAATCAGCTAATCGCGCATCACCAGCTAACCTGTCTCCAGTCTGCTCGTGTGAGCACCCAAAGTAATAAGAGGAGACATAAAACTCTGGGTGAGACATAAAGCCTGGTATGAGCGATACGCATCACCTTGCCCCTCAGATCATAATGACCCTACTACACTGATAACGTGGTCTTGCTACCATCACCTTGCCCCTCAGGTCATAATGACCCTACTGCACTGATAAGTAGCCATCATTCATTTTTAGTGGTGAATCGAAGTTATGAACGTCGACAACTCCTTAGCACACGTCCCGCAGCAAAGTCCAACTCATGAAGTCCACTCATTGGTTCCTATATGGATCCTGAGTCAATACCCTTCATTTGGACTACCTTTGCATCTCGGGTTATCAGTCTTCATCGGTTCGGTTCGGATCAGAATGCTCCTTCTTCACTGGATCGGGTCGGGTCTCCAGCTTGCCACGGTTCGGATCGTCATCGCGGTCCTCTTTCTCTTTGCTTCGGATCAAGCTCCTCTCCTCGGTTCGGATCGGAATACCCCATACGGGTCGGATCGCGCTCCTCCAGCTCGTGGCTCCCCCTGGTTCGGATCGGCGTCTCGTAGTGCATCGGATCGTGGATGCTGCTTTCCTCTAGTCGGATGGTGATGCGAAGCACAAGTGGATCGGATCGGGTAGCTGTTCGCGGTTGGTGCTCGTGGGCCTTGCGCAGATGGTTCGGTTCGGAGGAGATGACTCGACTCGTGGTGATGTCCCACGATCCCATAGGGCGATCCGATCGACCCTCAATCCCCTATCCGATCCGAATCCCTTCACCTTGTCCAGCGAGTTGTTTACGCCCCTCGACGGCGTTTTCGACCATTCCAACTATTCTAACTAATCACAAAGCATTTCATACAGTCATAGCAACATGCATAATCAACCACAAACATCAAAACATCAATATGATAGGTAGAAATGGATCAAACATACACAAAATCCCATATTTCCCCTTAAGCATATTTAGGTGAAACTAATGACAGGATTAACAAAACTTAACCAAATTAACCCAAATTCATATCAGAGGTCTAAAACATCGTTTTAGATTTTATGAACATTTTCCCCGAATTTTATCATGCTTAAATTCGCTAATTAACACTAATCACCCTTAACTAGCCATAATTAGTGTAAACTATGCAAATCACTAACCTTAGCCACAAAATAAACTATGATCTGAAATAAATCTCTGATTTGATGTGAATCTCAATGCTAAACAGCAGCTCCAATGTTGCTTTGGTGTAGATCTTCCTTGATTAGAGGTTGCTAAGCCAAATCCTTGACCAAAAGATGATTTGGAGGTGATTTAGAGATTGGATGCCATTTTTAGGGTTCCTTGGTGATAAGTGGAGGCTAGAAAACTGAAATGGAATGATCCTCTATCTCATTTCAGCATCCCCATAACCCTAATCCCGAAATGGGTTATGGGCCTACTCATTAATCACCCGATTTGGCCCGGTTAAGCATTTTTTCACCCTCCAAACCTTGTTTCAGCCATTTCTCCCAAACGGTAAGTCTGTTTGGCTATTATGACCACTTTACGGAAAGGTAAACCATCAAACGAATCCAACGAAAGTGGTTTCAAATCAAAATTCCTTTCCAATCAAAAGTTATGGCTAAAACAGTACCAACTAGGGGCAAAATGGTCATTTAAAAATCGACAAAAATCATGAACATGGGAAATGACTCTAATAGATGTTTCCCAAAGTTACATGACCATACGACTTCATATGAGAAAGAAATAAATATTCTATGATCCCCCGATGCGTAGAATGCGGGTCGTTACAATTATTTTAAATAAATTATTTTAAATATCAAAACCCATTAAAATTAGTTAAAATAGATTTTTAATTTTACCCCAAAATTCAGGGTTGTTACAGTCTCCCCCACTTAAAAACTTTCCATCCTCGAAAAGGAACGAAGTTAAAGCTGTTTAATTAACTATCTCATCTTTCATTCTTTTATTGGTTTCAATAATTTTATTTGTTGATTAACTTTTAAAATATATAACTTTATATATTCAAAAATCATATTTCCAAAGATCGGATTATATATAATCAAAAATACGTTAGTTATAGACTGGTCACTCTCAACTCATTCTATGGCATTACTAACCCATCTCTAATGAGTTTTATCATTCTAGGATACTACTAATCCTATCTCTAATGAGTATTCTTATTGGATATTAGTAATCCAATATCTGATGAGTCTTGTTTTCAGTTCTAACGAGTTGTACCCCAAAGATTTGAGCTAACCAGAGCTCTGATACCAATTGTAACGATCCGGATTTCGCCCGACCCAATCGATCGCAAAATCGACCAAGACCGTTCAAAAGCCGAACATGTTAACTCTGGGAATACAACACATCAGCACAACAACAGCAGACTTTTATAAACATTACAATAATATTACATCAGAGTACAGAATATCAGAGTACATAGAATAAAATTACAACGGAAGATAAATTACAGTAAATTAATACAATACACAGCGAAAGACTTTCCATGCTTTGGACACAGCTTTAGGCTTCGATCTAGAATCCTGCTCAAGAGATAAATATCTGCAAAAAGCTACTCGACTTCCCGTGTGGAAAAGAGGGCATCCAAGTTTGCAAAGTGAAACAAACTACGAGTCAGTCATGGGACTGGTGTGAGAATTCTTAACTAATATAACTAATAGCAATAAGGCAAATCCAAGGACCACGCCGCTAACGCGGAACAGGTTTTATTCCAATTGATTGTCGATGCATAAATTAAAGTAAATCGTTAAACAATGCAATGCTTTTTAGAAAAATGAAACCATTAAAAGACTCAAGTCCCATCACACAATGCAACGGAAACTGGAGGATAGAGTTTTACCTTATAATGGTCAAAAGATGCTTAGCCATTTCTATACATTCAATGTACTCTACGGATAGAGGAATACATAGAGTTGAACATAGTAAAATAAGAAATTGAAAGATTTCGTTGAAATTGTTCGTTTGGAAATTTCCCGAAAATCTAATTATAGGTTCTTTCCATCGGAACAATAAGGCCGTTATGCTCATTACTAAACATGTTGAAGAGATGAAATAGGTTCTTCGCTTTGCATCGAATTAAACCACATGCTCCACCGCTTGTGCGGGCCCCCGAAAATTCCTTTGAGTTTCATTCGTGTGAACGTACTCCCCAGGCGGGATACTTAATGCGTTAGCTACAGCACTACATGGGTCGATACGCGCAGCGCCTAGTATCCATCGTTTACGGCTAGGACTACTGGGGTATCTAATCCCATTTGCTCCCCTAGCTTTCGTCTGTCATTGTCAGTGTCGGCCCAGCAGAGTGCTTTCGCCGTTGGTGTTCTTCCCGATCTCTACACATTTCACCGCTCCATAATAGAGTTCGACCACAATGACCGAATTTTTTATCTTCATGCATAAGGATAATAGATTACCTAGTAGAAAAGATTTTAAAATCATCACAAACCTCCCTTTTTTCTTTTCTATTTCAATTTATCGATTATTATATGATGATTTCTTAACTTTCCATATATAGAAAGAGATAGACTAGAAATGATATCTCTTATGTCAACGAAATATAGTCCTTACGTAAGGGCCAGCCTATCCAACTTTCAGGCATCAAGATACGTTTATGACATGGATGATTATCATAAGAGATTCCCAACATATCATAAGATTCCCGTTCTTGAAAATCGACACTTCTCCAAATCCAGAAAACAGACGGGATTCTAGGATTACTTCTTTGGGCAAATACTTTTATGCATACCTCTTCCGGCTTATCTATACCATACCGTATTTTCGTAAGATGATACACACTAGCTAAAAATATGGATGATGAGATTCCATTGATATAGAGCCAATTCCAATAGACTTATTGAACGTTCCCATTGGCATGCATCCAGCAGGAATTGAACATACGAATTTGCCAATTATGAGTTGGGCGCTTTAACCATTCAGCCATGGATGCTTAACAGGGCTCATTGTACATTGTGAATAACCAAATTCCAATTGAAATGAAATCTTTAGGAGGAATCAATGAAAATCTTTAGGAGGAATCAATGAAACGTTATCAATTCAAATCCTGGATCAGGACAAAGAAATCATTGAAGTTACCGTTTCTATCTAGTACTAATATGATAGGTCTTAAAAAACCTCTTGCGGGAAGGCTAGCTAGAGATTTCTTGTAAAAATACCAGCTCCTGTCAGTTCAGTTCATAATGAGAATAGTGAAATTTAGATTCCATGACTTATTCCCCTTATTACTATGCATAGAAGGGAGGAGCCATATGAGATGAAAATCTCATGTACGGTTCTGGAGCGGAGATTTTTTTAATAAAATAAATGAATGACCATAACGGATGTCAACTCAATCCGAAGGAAATTATGCAGAAGCTTTACAGAATTATTATGAAGCTCCACTTTTTCCCAGTTTTTCCGAGAGAGCAACCCCCGTTTTCACCTTGAATTGGTCAAAATACGCGGATTTTATGAGTTTTCGTGGAGGATTAGATCAAATAACAGGAGGTCTGTGGTTGAGCGATATTGCTCATCATCATTTAGCTATAGCAATTCTTTTCTCGATCGCGGGGCATATGTATAGGACCAACTTGGGTATTGGTCATGGCCATAAAGACATTTTAGAGGCTCATAAAGGTCCATTTACAGGCCAGGGCCATAAAGGCATCTGTGAAATCCTAAAAACGTCATGGCATGCTCAATCATCTCCTAATCTAGCTATGTTAGGTTCTTTAACTATTGTTGTAGCTCACCATATGTATTACATGCCCCCTATCCATATCTAGCTACTGACTATGGTACACAACTTTTGTTGTTTACACATCACATGTGGATCGGTGGTTTTCTTATAGTTGGTGCTGCTGCACATGCATCCATTTTTATGGTAATAGACTACGATCCAACTACTCGATACAATGATCTATCTTTATCAGAATGTTTTTGCTTCTCACTCTGGACAGTTAGCAATAATTTTTCTATGGACGTTCGGAAATCTATTTCATGTAGCTTAGCAAGGAAATTTTGAGTCGTGGATACATGACCCTTTACAGATGCTTGATACGATAAAACGGATTTGATATTATTATTAGTGTATATATGTTTCAAAAACATTTTAATCATAATGTATCAATCATAGACAGCATAGTACCCCATCCTACTATGTCGCCATACTAGTTCTACAATCATAACCGCATGGTGTCGCATTGGAAATTGGGTTTCCATCTTGAGTCAAGGCTAGAGAGGAGCTCCTTACCGATTCGAGACACTCTAGCTAATGTCGCAGGAACCCCCGCTGTGAACCCATGGAAAGTTGCAGGGTCGGTCCATACATACGATTTTGCGGATTGGCAATTTCTGAACACACGTTTCCCGGTCCTATAGGACCTAATATCTGAGGCGCCTTATTCCATCATCCACATAAGTAAAATGTCGGGCTGTGTAAAACCCAAACACCACTTCTAGCTAGAAAGAAATGTGCTGCTCTCCCTGAGTTCCCTTCTCCCGTTTTAGACTCCAACCGGGTTGTGAAGCTCGTGAAGCTACGTAATACACAAAGCTATGCTCATTCAAGTTGTGCTTTGATCGTCACCACAAGGTTCTACTTTTCAACTAGAAACCTTGATCATTGCATCTTAGTATGCCACACTGTCAATCCCTATCATACTATTAATCCTTTGCCAAAATATACAAAAGGGTGTTAAGCAAGAGAATAAATTCTCCACCACCAATCATTCATACATTCGGCTGAAAATCAATAAATACAATATAAAGGAGTACAATGTCGGACACACATTCCATTTATAAGCCCGTTCAGGGTCTGAACGAAATTATATCTGGTAAATCTCCAAGTACGTTTGGACAACTACCACCAAAACCCTTTTCAAGGAAGCAAATCAATCGAGGGCATCGGTAGCCGTCATCCATTCGATGTCGAAGATTACCGGTCTTCAATCACCGTCTTCAACTCTTCGACATAGGTCGACGTATAATCATTTGAAATGAGGTTGAACTCGGACTTTTCAAATGATCCTCGCATAAATGAATTTTAAAATCATTTCATATCGTTATTAGTATTTAATAACTATCTATCGCTATTTTTATTTATATAAACATAGCTAAATTTAATTTAACGACGCTTCGGGTCAATGGGCGACCCTGCCGCTGTTTTTACTCAAATTTGTTTTACACATTTCTCTAAATCTAACCGTTGGATTTTAACGTAATTCATATCATTGGAAAGGTTTTCCCAAGGCAAACCTAATGGTTTCAATTTTGGGAAAATCCGACGGTCGTATATTTTGGTATAATAATGTAAAGACACGATTCCAAACCGCAAACTACCACGCTTGATTCGTTTGATTTTAATTTATATATATATATATATATATATATATATATATATATATATAATTGTATATAATTCCGTCATCCATTCCATTCACTATATTTTGCTAACATCGAATCTCCCTATTTGTATATATAATGTCGAGGTATAACATGACACACAATAATGCTTATTTTAATTTTAATTTACATACACATCCTAAACATAACAATGTTTATTTTCTTTTATCTTTCAAATTACACAAAATGTATATTTGGTTTCATTATTCTTTCTAATAAAAATACATTCATTAAAATATAAATTTCTAATCCTTTTATTTACATTGAAAAATGTAATTTTCTATTCCTATTTTATTTACATTGAGAAATGTAAACTTTTATTTCATTTTCTATTTACATTGTAAAATGTAAATTTCTATATTTCTCTAATTAAATATAAAAATGTAACTTACGATTTTTCTTCTATTTACATTGAAAAATGTAACTTCTTCTTACCTTCTCTAAAATGACGATAAAAATATATAACATTTATTCTATTCTTTTATCACATCTAAAATGACGATAAAAATATACATTTTAATTCTATTATTATTATCCACATTAAAATTGTAAAGTTTTCTTTTTAATATAATCTGCATTAAAAATGTGACTTTTCCTTTTTAATCTATTTTACATAAAAGGAATGTAAATAATTTTACAATGTCAAAATCTAATCTTTTCAGTACATAAAAATGTAATTTTTTTACTTTAAATATTAATTACATAAAAATACAAACTTTAACTTAATTACACAACAATGTAATCTTCTTCTTTATTTTAATTTACATGAAAATATAAACTTTAACTTAATTACATAAAAATGTAATTTTATCTTTCTATAAATCTAATTACATATAAATGTATTTTTCTTACTTTTTAATTTAATTACATGAAAATGAAATTTTATCTTTTAATTCATTTCACAAGGAAGGCGCAAAATTTTACTTTTAATCCTATTCATACGGAAAATGTAAATTTTCAATTTTTTTCTATTTACAAAAAGATGTAAAATTTCCCTTTTATTTCTTTTTTTCCTTTTCTAACAAATTGACAAAATAAATAATGTCTTTTTCATATTTTAACAAAACGGTGGTGAAAATAATGTCCATTTTGTAATTTAACACATTACTGTGTACAATAATGTCAATTCTAATTTAACACATAACGATGTAAAATAATGTATATTCTGGTGTAATCCTTTTCAATTACCAAAAATAAATAGTTTGGTCTTAACATTTTTAATTACCAAAAATGAATATTTTTATTTCACATTTTTCTAAAGTGACCAAAATGTCTCTTTTTAACTAATCCTTTTTAATAGGTAAAAAAAGTTCATTTTCTATTTCACTAACATGTTCTAATTAACAAAAATGTTAATTTTGTTTAACTACAATCTAAGTAACAAAAATGTTAATTTTTCTCTTGTCGTCAATTCTAACAAAACAACAAAAATATAAAGTGCTATATATGTTTTTATCGCCAATTCTATCACAACAAAATACGTATAGTGATATATTTGTCCACTTAACATTTTATAACTAAATTGTAAATTTAACCAATCTTAACATTTTATATCTAAAATGTTATTTTTCTTTTACATTAACAATTTTCTATTTAACAAAATGAACATTTTGTTTTTATACTTTTCTATTTCACAAAATAAATATGTTGTTTTTCTACTTTTATATTTCATATGCCTAAACATGACATTAAAATCTGATTCTTATGAAATGGATTTTTATTTACATATGAAATGTAAACAAAAATGTGATTTTCAAATATCCCCTTTTTATTTAGAATTAAAATGCAAATAAAAATGTAAATTCAAAATATGCCCTTTTATTTCTATTATAATGTAAATGAAAATGTCTTTATCCAATTTGCTTTTTTATTTACACATAAAATGTGAATAGAAATGACTTTTCCAATTTTGTCTTTTTATTTACACATACAATGTAAATAAAAATGTCTTTACAAAACATGCTCTTTTACTTACAAATAAAATGTAAATAAAACTATGATTAACACATGTGCCTTTTTATTTACGCATAAAATATAAATAAACAGGTGATTTGGACCTACAATTTAACGTCATAAAATAAACATGATAACCTAATAATCTGTTTTGAAGGAACAAATTATTTTAATTCAACAACTGTACCCAAATGATAATTTTTGACAATATAATGTCAATAAAAGAATCACAACAAATATGATATTTTGAATGGATTTAAAATTTCTAATCTCATTCGATTCTCAAGCAAGATGATATTTTTTTTAATTGGATTAAAAATTCAGTTTAATCCCATTTTTATACAACATGATGATAATTATTGGATCTATACAGATCCATATACATAACTACGGATCAAAAACAAAACATGACAAATCATACAAAACAACATCAATAATCTTATCACGTCACAGATCTAATATATTTACGTACATACAATGATTAAAATAGTCGAGACAAATAATTAAATTATCTAATTATTTAAAAATTAGAAATCTCACAGTTGTTTGAATTCGAATGGTTCAGATCTGCAAATTTGGCCAAAATTCGATGTTCTCAAAATTGGTTCTTTTCAGTTTCATGTTGTAGATCTCGTCTCTGCGATTCTAACGCAACTGGTTTCGTTTCATTTGGATCTCGTATGCAAGAGTTATGAAATTCCATACGTTAATTACATTGATTAAGTTAATTATATAATTAATTAAGTAATTATCTAACTAATTACCCTCTGTTACCCTTTCATTTCACGATCCTCTTCGTGAAGCTATTCCAAATTGATAAACCCATCGTTGCTTCGCAAAGCCCGACGCCACACCACCATCGAGACCTTTGACCCCGATCATCCACCACCCTTCAACTCGCCGGAGCGTCCTCTACCGGCGCCTCCACCAAGGTGCGGTTTGCACATCTCTCCGCTGTTAAACCCCCCCCCCCCCAAGTCTGCGTTCAATCACAGAATTCGAGATATCCCCAACATAATTTTCGATCTCAACCGTATGAATAAATTCACCGGGGCCACAAATTAACTTCGAAAAATCGCGAAAAATATATTTAGCTATGTTTTGACGATGCTGACCGAGGAAAATTAATTTCGTTCAATTCTGAGCCTATTTGAAATATGGATTTTTTCAAGTCGATTAAAATTGACCGAAATTGACCAAACTGAAATCGTTTTGCCACGGTCACAAATTAATTCTAAAAATTATGAAAAATTAAACTTAGCAATTATTTGACATTCCAAATCCAACAAAAGTAGTTTCTTCGAAAATAGAGGTCGTTTGAAAAATGGCTATTTTTAATATTAAAGAATATATATAAATCATACACCGACTATTATGAAATTTAAACTGGGCATAACTTTTGATTCCTGCTATGAAATTTCAATTTTTCAGATTCGTTGGAAAGATATTTCAAAAAAGATTCTAATATTTTTGGTTTCACTTATGGTCAGTCAAAGTTCAATTTGACTTTTCAAACTACCGCGCTATTTCTAACTCCTTTTTATAATTAGAATTAAATTATTCATTCTAACTTCGATTTAAATACATTTTTAATCATTATTATTTTAAATAAATTATTTTAAATATCAAAACCCATTAAAATTAGTTAAAATAGATTTTTAAATTTACCCTAATATTCAGGTTTGTTACATAGATCACATAAAATAGATCTAACATGATAACATAAGGTGATAATTTAGATCACATAAAATAGATCTAACATGATAACATAAGGTGATAATTTAGATCCCATAAAAAAGATCTAAAATGATAACTTAAGGTGATAATTTAGATCACATAAAATAGAACTAACATGATAACATAAGGTGATAATTTAGATCACATAAAATAGATCTAACATGATAACATAAGGTGATAATGTAGATCTGTCTAGAAGTTTCAATGTCCGCATAAATTACATCTACTAGTTTTGAAATAGATCTACACACATCCACATCATAGCGTATCATAAAAGTTACAATTAAGATAAAGGTTTAGATCCAATCCTAACCAATTCAAAGTGACATATGTTCATGATTTACATGAATGATTAGATCTATCCTATGATATAACTATCTAAATTAACAGATCTATATTAACCACAATATATTTACAAACCAAGATCCACAATAATAACATAGTAGAATAGTCACAATTGAATTGGATCTAGAGAAATAGATCTATCATGACATAATATAAGATCTAACAATAACATAGATTCAAGGTTGACAACGTATCCAAATCATAGTCTTCCGTATTTCACTTTTATTTATCTGAACCTAAAAGCAACTAGAAACTCACTATAATTGTATTGCTAAGATGATAGAAAAGAAGTTGGTGCTGAGTCTATGCTTGAATCTCAGAATTTGATTTGGTTTAGTTCATTGAAGAAGATGAGAGACCCTACTTCAGTTCAGACTCCAGCAGAGTGTTGCCACCATGATTTCTAATGAAGAAATATGTGAAATAGCTCTGTATTTATAGCTGCAGATACCTCTGGAACCGACTGCCACATAAGCCCTAGGGTAATAAGGTCGCGGGTCGCCTCCCACATGGAAAAAGGCCCGAATACCCAAAAACTATTCTGGGTGCACTTTACAGGTACGCCAGTGCAAAATTTCCTTGGCGCACTTGGCAAGTGCGCCAGTTATACGTGGTTTTGATTTTCAATTTTTTATCGTTCGTAACTTCTTCATATGCTATCCGTTTTACGCAAAGTAGGTGTCTATTCTAACCAGAATTTCAGAACGGATGTAATGACGTAGTCAGTTTCCCTTAATTTTTAATATTAAATTAATTATTCTTTTATTTTTTCTCTTTAATGTTAACAAAATTATGGGGTATTACAAATCCAGTTAGGGGTTCGTCCAACCTGTGTATGTTTTTTTGTGGTCTTCTGTTGTCAAATCATGGTTGCTAATTTGTATGTGATTGCTTTGTTCTTAACCTCGCTGGGGTTGGATTATCTTGTGTATGGATTGGCTCAAGGGGTATGCGGCAAGAGTGAATTGCGAGAAGCTAGATGTGAGGGTCAAGGATATGGAAGGGAGAAATGTTTTGATTCAATGTAAGCCCGAAGATGTTGTCTTCGTGAGCTACTCATATTCGCTTGAGATTCCACATGAAGACTTGTCATCTTTTCTAATCACTAATGAGTTTAGGGATGTATTTGAGGAAGTCAAAGGTTTCCCGCCGCATCGTGAGATTGAGTTTAGGATAAATTTGGTCGAGGGTGCTAGACCTTTCATTGTGGCTCTTAGGTAGATGGCGCCTAAGGAACAACAAGAGTTAGAGGTGCAAGTTCGTGACCTTCTAGGAGGATCATTCAGAGAAGTGTACCCGAGTGGGGTGCAGCTATTGTGTTTGCAACAAAGGCTGAAGGATCTTTGAGATTATGTGCGGCCTACCG
This sequence comes from Allium sativum, assembly GCA_030737875.1. Classification (NCBI taxonomy): domain Eukaryota; kingdom Viridiplantae; phylum Streptophyta; class Magnoliopsida; order Asparagales; family Amaryllidaceae; genus Allium; species Allium sativum. The sequence goes on along the minus strand of CM060924.1, from coordinate 699,189,533 downwards.
TAAGATGAAAAAGGTAACCAAGAAGAACAAGTATTTATTGCCGAGGATATATGAGTTGTTTGATCAGCGTCATGAAGTCAAAGTGTTTTCTAAGATAGATTTGGCAACGGGATTTCACCTACTGAGAATGGCAAAGGATAGTGTGTCGAAGTCTGCTTTTGGGACACAGTCTAGTTTCGACAAATGGTTGGTAATGCCATTTGGGTTTACTAACGCACCAGTATAGTTCGTGGATATTATGAATAGAGTTTGCAGAGACCAGTTGAACAAATTTGTGCTTATGTTCGTTGATGATATTCTAGTTTACTCCCGGAACAAGGAAGAACATAAGACGCACTTGCGAGTTGTTTTGAAAATCTTGCGAAAGCATCAAATGAAGTCTATGTTTTTGAAGTGTCACTTCTGGAAGAGAGAAGTGAGATTCTTAGGTCATGTAGTTTCTGGAAATGGAATAGCGATTGACTCTGCTAAGGTGGCAGCAGTCCAGGACCGGGATAGACCTAAGAATGCAACAGACGTGGGAAGTTTCCTTGGATTGGCAGGTTATTACCATTGGTTTATCAAGGATTTCTCCAAGATAGTTGCTCCATTAATTGGATTAACGAAGAATAACCAAGTGTTTATATGGTATGCAAAGTGCGAGCAAGCTTTCAGAATCATGAAAGAGAGACTGAAGAGTGCTCCTGTTTTGACGATTCCAAGTAGGAACGAAGAAATGGTGGTATACACTGATGCATGTGGTACAGGAATTGGAGCAGTGAAAATGCATAAGGATAAAGTTGTGGCCTACGCGAGTCGACAACTAAAGCCGCACGAAAGGAATTATCCATCTCATTATTTGGAGTTGGAAGCGATCGTGTTTGCTACAAAGATGTGGAGACATTGCCTATTGTGGGTTCAATTCGAGTTGTTTATAGATCACAAGTCGCTGAAGTATCTTTTCTCCCAAAGGAATTGAATCTTCGGCAGCAAAGGTGGTTAGAGTTTCTGGCATAATATGATTTTGGTATAACCTATACTCCAGGAAATGGTAACGCAGTTGCAAATGTATAGAGTCTAAGGCATGCAGGATTAGGAGAAATGTTTTCAGAACGGAAAAGCCTCAAGTACTTGGCATGATTTTATTTCAGACCACGGTATGAGATGGAACCTGAAATATTGGCAAGCTTCCCGATAAGACCTACTCTCATTGAAAGGATTGGTGAGAGCCAAAAGAAAGATGCATAGCTTGTCGAGTTTTTCCAGAAGTTGGAACCAGAGAATAAATAGTTTGAGGTCGATCAAGAGGGATGGCATCGAAAGCAAGGACGACTGGGTTTTCTTGATATCCGTTAATTGAGAGATGAGTTTCTGAGGGAATGCCATCACTAGAAGTTGATGATTTATCCCGGTGGTAAAAAGATGAATTAGGACATGAAGCGAACTTACTACTAGGAAGGGATGAAAAGAGATATTGGAAAGTTCATTTCCAAGAGTATGAACTGTCAATTGGTAAAAGCTGAACAGAAGAAGCCGAGTGGATTGCTTCAGTCATTGGAAGTTCCTATGTGGAAGTTGGAGAAGACATCGGTGGACTGCCTAGAACCATAGCAGGAAACAAAGGAATTTGTCATCGTGTATTGTTTGACCAAAAGTGCAAGATTTATTCATGTTAATTTGACTAGTACAACACTAAAGTTTGATGAGCTTTATATTAAATCGATAGTTTCTTTCCATGGTAATGTGAAGAGCATAATGAGTGATCGAGATCCATTGTTCATTAGTGGATTTTGGAAAAGTCTGAAAGAAGCTTTGGAAACCGAGTTGCGTTTGAGTATGGCTTATCATCCCCAAACTGATGGTCAAACCGAGAGGGTTATCTGAGTTTTGGAAGATCTCCTAAGATCTTGTGTGTTGGATTTTGGGGAATTGTGGGAAGACCATCTACATCTAGTTGAGTTTGCATATAATAATAGCTACCAGTTGAGCATTGGGATGGCACCATATGAGCGTTGTATGGTAGGGCGTGTAATTCTCCGGCATGTTGGTCAGAAATTGGAGATAATTTAATACTTGGTCCAGAAATGATTAGATGGACATCGGATTGTATCAAATCATTTAGTAACGAATGAAACTAGCCCAAGATCATAAGAAGATTTACGGCAATAAGAATTGAAAAGATTTGGAATTTGACGTTGGCGACATGGTTTTCGTGAAAATTTCACCATTGAAAAATGTTGTTCGGTTCGGTAGCGAAGGAAAGTTGGACCCAAGATTCGTTGCATTGTTTCCGATAATCAAACGGATATGAAAGATCCCGTATAAGTTGGAGTTACCGAAGAAGATTTCGGGAGTGCATAATGTTTTTCATGTGGTTTTTATACGGAAGTACATGCATGATTCGAATGTATTGGTATCTCCAAAGCACTACGAAGACCTAGAAATAGAGACTCTAGTTATGAGACCTCGTAAGCCGCTTCATGTTGTGGGGACCCATAGGAAATAGCCTAGGAGGAAGATGGTTAAGTTATTCAGGGTATAGTAGAGTGAGGATGATGACGATTGTATGTGGGAGACGGAAGAGAAGATGAAGGCAGACCATCAAGAACTCTTCGTCGGTATGACCCGTTGATATTGTGTCATCATTACATCATTGTAACATGTGTGAAGATTATTATTGTTAAAATTCCTGTGCTAGGATAAGCCTGTGGATGCATGGTTTGATGGCTACAAGTTCGGATGATATAATAGGCTTCTCATGAGTGGTAGACATGCAGAATTGTTTTGGTTGCTTGTGTTTCCTGGGGATTTCGAGGGCGAAATTCATAAAGGTGTGGACAATGTAACAACCCACATTTTACGTATCAGAGGATCATAAAATATTTTTATTTTATTCCGTAAGGGTTGGATAATTCTCATATTTTAATATGTTGTTTATGGGGATGTGAGACATGTCCATAATTTTTACCAATTTTGTTTGTGACCGTAACACCCTGCATTTTTATTGAAATTAAAATTTTTTAAATATGTATATATATTATATACATAGACGTATTTATGAAAAAAATTTAAATAATTACAATAAATATTTCATAAATAAGTTCATGCAGTGAAATGAAGGAAAAAATTAAGTGCAATACATGAAATGCGAAGAAACGCATGCAAACAATTAAATAGAAAAAAGAAATAAAAAGAAAAATTTGAAGAGCTTCGGGAATTTGGTCACGAAATTAGTGTCATTGCGTTCGTGGCGATTTTCTAGTCAATTTAGACCTATGATTTGCAGAAAACCGATTTAGGATGAAAAAGATATCTTTAAATTAAATATTTCAGCAAAACATGAAAAAGAGGAATGAGAAAAGAATAATGTTTAGCATTGTTCTAAGGTTTGTAAGCAAAAGACTTAGTGTAACACCCCACCTCCGCCAATGCCACTCTTGCAAGGACATTAGCTTGGGAGGGGCGTTAAACAAGGTAAACATGCATGCAGATATCACAAGACAGAACATATAAGTAAAACAGAGTAGTAAAGCAGCGGATAAAACTTGCATTTCCAAAACCATAGTTAAGTTACAATAAAGTACTTAGTCATTATTTTCCAACAACAAAGTCTAGATAAAAGCATAAACTGAAAAACTGAAATACATAAAGTACTATCCCCAAAATGAAGTGATAAACCATAGCTAGCTCAATGTCCAAAACCGTACATGAACAAATCCAGTAAGCAAGCTGTAAAGATCCAAGCTAAGCTCCAATGTTCCCACCCTGAGAACCTGAGGGGGGGGGGGGAACGGAAGAAAAGAGGCGAAAGAAAACAGGTCAGTCAAAAAGACTGGTAAGCCCTACTACTATTTGTCTATGAACTAGTAAAGTTAACTGGCATGAGAAGCTGAGATGAACATAAGGATAACAACATACTGGCATGATGATTAACTAACAAGATAGATAAAGGTGTCATCGCATAATTAAGGTTAAGCTTTGCACCACGGGTGTACTAGCATTCTAACATGTCAAGTAAAAACAAGAATTGATCCCTTGGCCTAAGCTTGGCCCATCATCATGTGGTGACCTAAATTAAGGTCCGACTACACGGTCTAGTCGATCGGCTCCCTATAAGCCTAACTCGTCAAGTGTCGGTGTCATGCGGCTTAATCATGCAATGTAGTTGACTGTGCAGGGTCCACCCTAGGGTGTATCTGGCCCTACGGTGTAACCCTCAGACACCATACCATGATGCACAGTCCAAACCTACCGGTGCCCGTGTTCAACTCCGGACTTGATGTGCACGACCATGGTCCGCCTGAACAACCGGGGCATCATTCAGTCGTCTCTTTTGGTCTCTTACAATCAGCCCAGTAATCGTGCCCCACCCTAGCCTAGTCCTAGGGTCTTATGATACATCTAGAAGGTTACTGCTGAAAAGGACCACGCAACTAGGGTTTCTTAACGGGTTAAATGTGGTTAACCCGATCCAAACGTGGATTAAATCGGTTAATAGTACCCAAGGCTCCTGACTTAACCTCGATTAATCCATCAAGCCCAAATTGGTTAAGTATTAAGTGGACCATGACTTAACCCTAATCAGGAGGCATTAATTAACTTAATGCGCTTTAACCTCTCACATTAGACTTTGTTGTGGTTACTAGTTAAGCCGGGCGGGTCCGGGTAGCTTTACACCACAACTAGGTCTAACCTCGGGTTCGAGCACAACATGACCAACTTCTCACATTGGGTCTTATTGTTTGTAGCCACTAGTTAAGCCGGGCGGGTCCGGGTAGATTTATGCTACAAACTCAGCTCAACCTCGAGTTGGCCACACTCATATTTTCTAAGTGTCATGTCCATTATGTTTCCAAAACATAATTACAAGTTAACATATCACGTCATGTTATAAAAATCATGTTCATGTCATAATTTTACCCAACCCCAACGTAATCCCATCGTTTACATACTCGCAACAACGCATAAAGGATAAAATAGGGAACTTGGCATAATCATGACAAAAAGGTGTTGAAGCCACAAGTTTATCATGGTGGCATATGAAATGTACATATATTCATATACTTGCATATTGCATCATTAGGCTTCAAAAGCATGCATAAAACCAAACTTATCATATGAGTGATACATGGTGATAAATGACATGTAGAAGTTGCTAGAAGTTCGCATTTAGCCTCACATGCAAGTTATCATAAGGGATATGATAACTTCCATGTTGCCAAAATGCAACCTTCAACATAAAGCTAGAAGCTTTAAGCTCACAACTTCAAGTTTAACTTGCATAACATGATAACATGATCAACCCAAACTTGCATATCATTATGATCAACCAAACTTGCATATAATGATCAACCAAACTTGCATATAATGATCAACCAAACTTGCATATCATAATGATCAACCAAACTTGCTTATAATGATCAATCAAACTTGCATATAATAATGATCAACCCCAAACTTGCATCATTCATTTAACTTTAGAGTTCAAAGAAAGAAAGTAGAAAAGGGCTTACAATGCTATGAAGACACAAATAAATAGTTATTATAAAGATTGAGACGAAGCCCTTATGCAAAACCTAAATATGCAAGCTCCAAATGAAAAACCCTTGAGCCAAATCAATAAAAACTCTTGCTTTGAAAGAGAAATGTTGCAACTTGACTTGAATGCAAACTAAGAACACTCATTCAAACTTGAAAATACTTGTATGCACTCAAAATCTCTCATATAGATAGACTTATGAATTTTAGCATGAGAGTGGAGGCCATGAGAGGAACAAATTTGGCATAGTTTAGTTGTAGGAATGAATAATGATGATTTAGGCTAGGTTTACGGGACTTTTTATAGAGGATTAGGATAGTATTAGCCATAGGATTAACCCTAGATTCAATCCAAGCCATCAAAGCATGTCTTGGGGAAGAAGTCAAGTGTAGGAATCATCTACGGCCTTTAGATTAAAGCTGAACCATGAGAACCATTCAAATGCAAAATCTGCATTTGAGCGAATCGGCCCACGGGTTGACAGCCAAACACCCTGGATTAACCCCTAGTCGACCCAGCGAGCTCGGGTCGACCTCAAAAATCGGCCGGTTCGATTATTCCCCTCTCCCAATTCGCTGTTTTGAACATTTTTGCATATTTATTTATTTAATTTTCAATTATATATATATATATATCAATATATATATATATATATTTCTCTGCGCAACCCATTTCACTTAATTAAGTATACTTTAATTTGTGAATTTTTATGTTCAAATTATGGGGTGTTACATTCTCCCCTCCTTAAAGGATTTCGTCCCCAAAATCTCCAAGTTAGTAAGAACGTATCCTACTATCCATCATCCATCTACTCAAAACATCATCCACGTGCAATCATTGTCCTTAAAGGATTCTAAATGTTGTATGATCATATGCAAAGGTGTGTGTATATGTACTTATCTAATGCAAAAATCAGGCGGTTACTGATACAGTAAACCTCCTTAATGCAAAATATGTTAGTGAAATGAGTCCATATGTATGCAAATTCCTAACATAATTTATAATCTCTACGTGAGTGCACATAATATTCATCCATATGCAACATCCACGTGATAGCTCAACAAGTTTCATCCATGAATAAGTATAAGCACTCATGCATATGCAACATGAAAGTGTGTGAGCCGATCTTAGTGCCTAATGTGTATCATGCATCCACGAGTATCCACGTGCAAACACTTGCAACCACTTGCAACCATCAAGCATAACATGTTTCAAATACATGTTTCAACCAAGGGTTTCTACCTAAGGTTCTCATGACAAGATCTACGAAACAAGATCAACTAGATAAACGCGGATAAAAAGAAAGATATGCTAATTAGGAAAAGAGATCGAGAATGTACCCTCAAAAAGAAATGGATAAAGCCCACGCATCTTCTCCTCGGTTTCCCAAGTTGCATCTTCGTCGGCTTCACCCCAATGAACTTTCACCAACTTGACCTCTCGATTCCTTAGCTTCTTGATCTCCGTTCCCAAGATACGAATCGGAGCTCTTCTCAAGGTTGCTTCTTTCTCAACTTAATGTCTCCAAGAATGCTTGGTTCAACCACCTCAGCGGACTCATGTAGGCACTTTCGGAGATGCGAGACATGAAAGACATTATGCACTCCGGCTAGCTTCTCGGGCAATCCCACCTTATAGGCCATCTTTCCAATTCTCTCTATGATAGGGAAGGGTCCTACGAACCTTGGTGCCAGCTTCCCCGCTGCTCCAAAACGTACCACATTTTGCAAAGGAGAAACCTTCACGAAAACCATGTCTCCCACTTCGAATTCCAAATCTGCCCATCGCTTGTCAGCATAGGATTTCTGTCTATCTTGGGCCGCTTTCATCCTTCTTCTTACTAATTCAACTTTCTCGGATGTGTCTCGTATCGTATCGGGCCCAAGTATAAGTCTATCTGTTGTCTCCCACCAACAAGATGGTGACCTACACGGCCTCCCATATAAAGCTTCAAATGGTGCCATCCCTATGCTGGCCTGATAACTATTATTATAAGCAAACTCTATAAGAGGAAGGTGGTCTTCCCAAGTACCACCGAAGTCGAGAACACAAAGCCTCAAGAGATCTTCTAGCACTCTATTCACCCTTTCGGTTTGGCCATCCGTCTGGGGGTGATAGGCTGTACTCAAATTCAATCGCGTACCCATCGCTTCTTGCAAACTATTCCAGAGCTGGCTAGTGAAAATTGGGTCACGATCGCTAACTATGCTAGAAGAAACTCCATGCAACCATAGTATCTCTCGAAGATAAACAGATGCTAGCCATGATACGGTCCTCTTGCTTTTCACCGGAAAAATGGGTTCTCTTCGTAAGTCTATCAATTATTACCCATATCCCATAAAGCCCAAATAGTTTGGTGACGAACTTCTTCACCCCAACCATATATCACAAATAGGCTAGTCATACTCCTTAGGGGGTTTGCAACAGATCTAAGATTGGGGATAGGACCGAGAGGATATACTTAAAAGATAGCATGCGAGTAAGCTCTACGTAACAATAGGGATCAAGGATATACTCTTAGAAAGAGATTAAATGCGCGTATCTGGTCTTCGATCTTCTAAGCCGCATTTTCTTGTGCTTAATCCCATCGTGCCCTGACCGTCTTTTAACTTCGCAATTCCGTAGTTCTTAATTCTCGTTCCCAAAATATGAGTTAGAACTCATTTCACCGTTGCCTCTCGTTCCACTTCCACTTATTCTTTGCCTAAAATACTTGGCTTAAACATAACTGCGTGCTCATGGTTTCGTGCAAGCTTTCCAAGATTCGTTAGTGAATCTTGGATCTCGTTTACATATTATACTGTATCCCACGCAGAAAACTATCTCTTGAAAACAGTGCTAATCCACGTTGCCAAACTGGAGCCGAGGTAAGGGCTCTCTTGAGCCTTTGAAAAACAAGCTCACACTCCAAGTCCCACGCAAAGACAAAGTTCTTCTTCGTCAAGATAGTAAGAGGGGCCGAGATCTTAGGGAAGTCCCTGATGAACTTCCTATAGTCGCCCGCCAAACCGAGAAAGCTTCTTACTTCGGTTGCGTTCCTAAGAGTCTTCCAGTCTTGAACCACAACCACTTTCGCGGGATCCACCACTATGCCTTGCTTGGAAACTATATGTCCAAGAAACCGAACTTCCCTTCTCTAGAAATGACATTTGGAGAACTTGGCTTTCAACTGATGCGCTCTAAGTGTATCCATCACTTCCTTGAGATGCCTAGCGTGCTCTTCCTCATCCTTTGAGAAGATCAGAATATCATCCATGAAGACAACAACAAACTTGTTGAGGAACTCCCTGAACACCCTACTCATCAAGTCTACAAAGTAGGCGGGTGCATTAGTCAATCCGAATGGCATGACAAGCCATTCAAAGAATCCATCTGGAGTCCTAAACGCAGTTGTATGAAAGCTATCCTCAGCTACTCTAAGCTGATGGAATCCGGTGGCTAGATCGAGTTGAGAAAAAACAGAAGCACCTACCAGCGGGTCAAAGAGATCATCAATTCTCGGTAACGGGTGCCTATTCTTCTTTGTCAGCTTGTTCAACTCTCGATAATCAACACATAGGCGAAGCGAGCCATCCGCCTTAGTAGCGAATACCCCTGGAGCACCCCACTCAGAAATGCTTCGTCTAATAAAACTCTTCTCAAGCAATTCCTTGATTTTCTTACTGAGTTCCCTTCTTTCTCGAGGGGCCATGTGCCTAACGGGCAATGATACTGGCTTGGCATTATCGACTAGATAAATGCGGAAATCTATCTCTCGTTTAGGGGGTAACCCCTTAACTTCTTCAAAGACATCAGGATAGTCTCAGACAACCCTTATAGATCGCAGATCATCGATGGACGAGTCGAGAGATTCAAGATAACATAACATGACGGGACCTCTAGGGTTACAAGAAATTTCTAGGGTATTACTGAGGCGAGTCATGATCCTCACCACCCTTGGTTCACAATCGAGAATGGCTCCATAACTGGACAACCAATCCACCTCCAAAATCAACCCGTATCCCATAAACCCGAGAACCTAAACATTACACATAAATTCTATGCTCAAGATAGAGATTTTCAAGTCCACACAAATCACAGGTAGATGGACGGAACCCCCAATTGGATTTGAAACACAAACGGGATCCTCAACTAAGCTAGTACTTAGGTGCAAACTTTCAACAATATCAGAAGAGATAAAGCTATGCGATGCGCCAGAATCAAATAAGGTACGAACAGGAAAATCAAAAATGTAAACATGAATTTCTATAAAAACTCTACCTCGATCAAAAGCTGGAAGAGCGAGGAGAGCCTGCAATTGCCCTCCAGAGTGTCTTACTTGCTGAGTTTGTCCTTGCCCTTGTCCTTGCTTCTAGGGGCAATCCTTACTGAAATGTCTAGTCTCTCCACATTGAAAGCATTCGCCCAACTTCCTTTTCTTCTTCCTACAGTCTTTGGCTATGTGCCCAGTAATCCCACAGAAGTTGCACTTCCTCCTTTCTCTTGACTTGTTGTCCTTGCTATTGTTGTTCTTGCCTCCTTTTCCAGAATCTACCTTCTCGCCTTGAGACTCATTTGCCTTGACCTCCTTCTTGCCACTCTTATCTTCCTCTTGAAGCAGGGCCATATTCACCAAACTCTCGAAAGTCGCCCCCATGGGAATATGAGACATGGCCAAACCGCGCAATGGCTCATTCAATCCTAGAGCAAAGTGTAGGGCCTTCTTCTGAGCTGTGTTTAACAATTCTAGGCCGAACTGAGCAAGTTGATTAAACATATCCACGTATTCCCTAACTGTCATGTTCCCTTGCTTTAGAGATAGAAAGCTCTCCATCTGAAGATTCTCTTCAATCGATGATAGAAACTTTAGTCCAAACCTTCTCCTAAAGTCATCCCAAGTCTCAATGGGTCTAGTAGTGGTGGTGACTACCCACCAATAAGCAGCTTCCCCTTTTAATAGCCATACCGCCGGCAGAACTTTCCTACGATCTTCCACCTCAAATATAGCAAAGAGGTCTTCAGTTTCCTTTAACTAGTTTCTTGAATCACAGAAGTCTCCGTTCCGACAAAATTCTTGCAACCCATCGCCTTAAAGTCTTTGCAAAGCTTAGCGAAATCTACTTGCAGATTCTGAGGAGGAGGAGGAGAGATGTTAGCGACGGGGGAAGGAGGACGAATGTTCGCGAGGGCGGCTTCATTCGCCCTTGCCTCCATAAATCTTCGGAACCAGACGGGTACTTGTACGCCTTCCGGGATGTTAAAGCGATCGGCCATACTAAAACGAAGAAAAAGATAGATTCAGAACGAAGAAACGAAGGATAGTGCTATGGCTTTTGGGGAATAGCCTTTTAAAATAAACTAGACTTTTCTTGGAAAATACTTAATTGGTTTTGAAAATAGTTGTTCAAAAGGTAAGTTTTAAAAACACTTTTGCTCAAATCTTGTAAACCATATGCTTTGATACCAAATGTAACACCCCACCTCCGCCAATGCCACTCTTGCAAGGACATTAGCTTTGGAGGGGCGTTAAACAAGGTAAACATGCATGCAGATATCACAAGACAGAACATATAAGTAAAACAGAGTAGTAAAGCAGCGGATAAAACTTGCATTTCCAAAACCATAGTTAAGTTACAATAAAGTACTTAGTCATTATTTTCCAACAACAAAGTCTAGATAAAAGCATAAACTGAAAAACTGAAATACATAAAGTACTATCCCCAAAATGAAGTGATAAACCATAGCTAGCTCAATGTCCAAAACCGTACATGAGCAAATCCACTAAGCAAGCTGTAAAGATCCAAGCTAAGCTCCAATGTTCCCACCCTGAGAACCTGAGGGGGGGGGGGAAACGGAAGAAAAGAGGCGAAAGAAAACAGGTCAGTCAAAAAGACCGGTAAGCCCTACTACTATCTGTCTATGAACTAGTAAAGTTAACTGGCATGAGAAGCTGAGATGAACATAAGGATAACAACATACTGGCATGATGATTAACTAACAAGATAGATAAAGGTGTCATCGCATAATTAAGGTTAAGTTTTGCACCATGGGTGTACTAGCATTCTAACATGTCAAGTAAAAACAAGAATTGATCCCTTGGCCCAAGCTTGGCCCATCATCATGTGGTGACCTAAATTAAGGTCCAACTACACGGTCTAGTCGATTGGTTCCCTATAAGCCTAACTCGTCAAGTGTCGGTGTCATGCCGCTTAATCATGTAATGTAGTTGACTGTGCAGGGTCCACCCTAGGGTGTATCTAGCCCGACGGTGTAACCCTTAGACACCATACCATGATGCACAGTCCAAACCTACCGGTGCCCGTGTTCAACTCCGGACTTGATGTGCACGACCATGGTCCGCCTGAACAACCGGGGCATCATTCAGCCGTCTCTTTTGGTCTCTTATAATCAGCCCAGTAATCATGCCCCACCCTAGCCTAGTCCTAGGGCCTTATGATACATCTAGAAGGTTACTGCTGAAAAGGACCATGCAACTAGGGTTTCTTAACGGGTTAAATGTGGTTAACCCGATCCAAACCTGGATTAAATCGGTTAAGAGTACCCAAGGCTCCTGACTTAACCTCGATTAATCCATCAAGCCCAAATTGGTTAAGTATTAAGTGGACCATGACTTAACCCTAATCAGGAAGCATAAATTAACTTAATGCGCTTTAACCTCTCACATTAGACTTTGTTGTGGTTACTAGTTAAGCCGGGCGGGTCCGGGTAGCTTTACACCACAACTAGGTCTAACCTCGGGTTCGAGCACAACATGACCAACTTCTCACATTGGGTCTTATTGTTTTTAGGCACTAGTTAAGCCGGGCGGGTCCGGGTAGATTTATGCTACAAACTCAACCCGACCTCGAGTTGGCCACACTCATATTTTCTATGTGTCATGTCCATTATGTTTCTAAAACATAATTACAAGTTAACATATCACGTCATGTTATAAAAATCATGTTCATGTCATAATTTTACCCAACCCCAACGTAATCCCATCGTTTACATACTCGCAACAACGCATAAAGGATAAAATAGGGAACCTGGCATAATCATGACAAAAAGGTGTTGAAGCCACAAGTTTATCATGGTGGCATATGAAATGTACATATATTCATATACTTGCATATTGCATAATTAGGCTTCAAAAGCATGCATAAAACCAAACTTAGCATATGAGTGATACATGGTGATAAATGACATGTAGAAGTTGCTAGAAGTTCGCATTTAGCCTCACATGCAAGTTATCATAAGGGATATGATAACTTCCATGTTGCCAAAATGCAACCTCCAACATAAAGCTTGAAGCTTTAAGCTCACAACTTCAAGTTTAACTTGCATAACATGATAACATGATCAACCCAAACTTGCATATCATAATGATCAACCAAACTTGCATATAATGATCAACCAAACTTGCATATAATGATCAATGAAACTTGCATATGATGATCAACCAAACTTGCATATCATAATGATCAACCAAACTTGCATATCATAATGATCAACCAAACTTGCATATAATGATCAACCAAACTTGCATATAATAATGATCAACCCCAAACTTGCATCATTCATTTAACTTTAGCGTTCAAAGAAAGAAAGTAGAAAAGGGCTTACAATGCTATGAAGACACAAATAAATAGTTATTATAAAGATTGAGACGAAGCCCTTATGCAAAACCCAAATATGCAAGCTCCAAATGAAAAACCCTTGAGCCAAATCAATAAAAACTCTTGCTTTGAAAGAGAAATGTTGCAACCTGACTTGAATGCAAACTAAGAACACTCATACAAGCTTGAAAATACTTGTATGCACTCAAAATCTCTCAAATAGATAGACTTAGGAATTTTAGCATGAGAGTGGAGGCCATGAGAGGAACAAATTTGGCATAGTTTAGTTGTAGGAATGAATAATGATGATTTAGGCTAGGTTTAGGGGTCTTTTTATAGAGGATTAGGATAGTGTTAGCCATAGGATTAACCCTAGATTCAATCCAAGCCATCAAAGCATGTCTTGGGGAAGAAGTCAAGTGTAGGAACCATCTAGGGCCTTTAGATTAAAGCTGAACCATGAGAACCATTCAAATGCAAAATCTGCATTTGAGCGAATCGGCCCACGGGTTGACAGCCAAACACCCTGGATTAACCCCTAGTCGACCCAGCGGGCTTGGGTCGACCTCAAAAATCGGCCGGTTCGGTTATTCCCCTCTCCCAATTCGTTGTTTTGAACATTTTTGCATATTTATTTATTTATTTAATTTTCAATTATATATATATATATATATCAATATATATATATATATATTTCTCTGCGCAACCCATTTCACTTAATTAAGTATACATTAATTTGTGAATTTTTATGTTCAAATTACGGGGTGTTACACTTAGTTACTCATTTGGTTAGAACATGTGACTTGCATATAAGAGGTGCATGGTTCGATCCCCGCCAACGCCAATTTTTTTGTTCTAGGGGAATGGCTAAAAAGTGGCTTAGTGTGAACGCAGTTCAAAAAGTGGCTTATTGTGAAAATTGTTAATTGAGAAGATTGCTAAGAAGAAATATATATATATATGTGTGTGTGTGTGTGTGTGTGTGTGTGTGTGTGTGTAGGTGTCAACACCCTGCTGCTGCGCATCATGTGGCACACGTGGCGCATTTTTTTTGGTCAAGGATTGTTTTTTTGAACGTGGTTTTTACTGGTTGGTTAGGTGATGATTTTTATTGTATTAGGGATGATGTGTCTTTATTTGATTGGTCTAGTGAGGTGTCTTTGTGTCATGATGATTTGGATGGATTAAATGAATCATAAGTTGATCTAAAGGCCATTATTAATACTAAACTTCAATATAATCACCACAAACCTCAACCCTAAACCTCACAACCCTAAACTATGATGCCATCATGTTGTTCATCTACAAATTAAACTAGCCGCCACCATAACAAATCAAATTCTAGATTAAAGATAAACAGATAATAGGTAAAGATTCAACGCCTAAGAATTGCGAAAGGGAATTCTAGTTCAACAACAAACGAATCAATGCCTACATCAACAGATTGGCTTAGCAACTTCAGAAATCAGATCCTAGAATTCAAGATCCGTTTTCTGTGAGTGCAGTTACCTTCACAAGATAATTGTTTAAACGTAATTGTGATGAGTTATGAATTGGACTGTATGAAAATGTTTGTAAATCATATAAAGGTTACGTCTTTGCAAACTATGTTTTTATTTATGCTTGATTTGATTCATTGTATGCAAGTTATGTTCTATGCTAATTCATACGCCTAATTATGTATGCAAGTTTGCTCGATCTATGAAAGTAATGAAAGATTATATGCAAGTCATGTTCATACATGTAATATCATATTCATATGTTTAGATCTACATGTTTATGTGATTAGATCCATATCAGTCCATATGTTTAGAACTATATGCTCATATGTTAAGATCTACATGTTTATATGATTAGATTCATATCAGTCCAAATGTTTGTAACTATATGTTCATATATGTAGATCTACATGTTATATGATTAGATCCATATCAGTCCATATGTTTAGAACTATATGTTCATATGTTTTGATCTACATGTTTATATGATTAGATCCATATCAGTGCATATGCTTAGATCTATATGTTCATATGTTTAGATTTACATGTTTATATGATTAGATCCATATCGGTCCATTTGTTTTGAACTATATGTTCATTTGTTTAGATCTACATGTTTATATGTTTAGATCATATGTGTAGAACTATATGTTCATATGTTTAAATCCATGCAGGTTTATGTTTAGATCCATGCTAGTTCGCACTTAATATGTTGAGTGGATCTATTTTTATATGTTTACTAGATTTATGCCGTCTTAGATTTATATTGTTTATGCTAGTTATGATGTCATGTGTTTCTTCCCTTTTTCCTTTTTTTATGAGTTTGGCTAAGTGCGAGCCTAACGTATCACATGAACTATATGTACGAACGATGTGGGAACATTGGGGAAAATTTTAGGTAAAGGTTGAATATTATGTAATTGGCATAAAAAGGGGTTGTAATCATATAATTAATTTTGGGAATAACTAGAAATTGTGTCATAACTTGAATTGACCACATTTATGGATAATTTACATATAAACTTGGACATGAATGGTAAATATGTAAATTGGCTAAAAGATGAACGTGCCTAACCCGAGGTTAGAATGAGTTGCAGCGTAAGACTGCCCGGAACAGCCCGGCACATCCATCGACCGCAATATCATAGATCTAATGTGAGAGGTTAGCGCATTAAGCCCAAAAACCCAAGGTTAAAATGATTTTGCGATAGAAGTCTTCCTGGAACCGCCAGACGCATCCAGCAACCGCAAACAATAGTTCTAATGTGAGAGGTTGGTGCTTTAATGAATAAATTAAAGCTAAGGAACCGACACACTAAGAATGGAAAGGTTAAGTAACATACAAACAGGCGACACTTAACCAATACAACATGTTAGGTGGGTGGGTTAAGTTAACATGGACGAGAAGACAACTTAACCAATATTACATGAACAAAGTTGATTGGTTTAAGGCAAGCATAACCAATAGTACATATGGACTTGGTAAGGGAAGGGTTTACGTAAATCATGGGTAAGTGGGTAATATTAGTATATATAGGCCCACAAACTTAAACCATTAAATAAACATGCGTGAATTAGTGAGAACGTTAAGTAACATATGAATAGGCAACAGTTAACCAGTACAATATGTTAATTAAGCAAACTAGTGAGGTTAAGTCAAATTGAGAACACTTAGCCATTATAACATGTTGTTTAGGAAACCCTAGTAACAGGGACCCATTTCAGCAGTAAACCACATAGATGTATCATGGTACCCAGAGGTAGGAAGGGAGGGGCACGATTACTGGGCCGATTATAAGCAGTCAAAATAGCGGCGGGTGGTGCAGCAGTGTAGGTTCCGACAGAGTTTGGGCGTGCACGTGCTCTGGAGTGGAAAAAGAAGGCACTAGGCATCTGTATTATACATTGTGCACCTTGAATCGTGTTAGGCTGCCATCATAGGAATTGATACACCCCATGATGGGGCCAGCACAGGTATCTACATACAAGCAAGGTTGAATGGCACAATTAATAAATACATTCGAGTTAGGGAGCCGATCGAACGAGGAAGGTAGTGGGTACAACTCGTTGGGGTAAGAGAAAAAAGGGGAACCTACGATAGTAGCTAGGAGTACACGAAACTGCCATTATCATGATTAGTAAGAGGGATCAACTTTTAGTATGGGACTAGTAAGGATGTGGTGTAAATAGTAATTATACGGTGTTACTAGCATTGGTGCAGTTTAGTAATTATCCTGTAGTGATTATAAGCGCAATCAAAGTTATATCTTGTTCATCTTGTCTGCTTTTGTAACACCCCTAAATTCCACATCGTGGAAGCATGTGTGAAGTGGGTACTTATATAGTAGATCCCATATCTTACTAACGCTGAGGCCTTTTGAGGAATAAAACCCCACACCTATATGGTGGCTAAGTTAGGGACAATATCTTGCGTGAATGGAGGTGCGGGTTGTTATAGTGGTATCAAAGCCAATACCCAGCCGGAATTGTGGCTCCTGTGTGGACCCCAGTGCTTGGGGGAAGAGGTGTTTGTGAGACAATGGGGACGTTGGGCTCTGTAGGACGGGAGAATGTAACACACTTAAGTCCCACTTCGTGGAAGCATGTGTGAAGTGGGTGCTTATATAGTAAATCCCATCTCTTACTAACACCGTTGCCTTTTGAGGAATAAAACCCTACACCTATACGGTGGCTAAGTTGGGGACAATATCTTGCGTGAACGGAGGTGCGGGTTATTACAGCTTTGTCATGCCTGCTTATTCTACAGTCATTTCTTGTTTTCCAATTTATGTTCTTATTATGTTACACTAATGATTATATTGTTAAAATCAATAGACTCACCAGACTTATGTCTGACCAAGTTTGTTTCGCCTCTTTTCTTCCATCCCCCCCCTCAGGTTCTTAGGGAGGAAATACTCAAGCTTAGTTCAGGTATCTCTTTCTTCCAGCTTGAAGTTAAAAGGTGTATCGCTTGGCTCTGATTCTGCGTATGGCATTATTCTGTTGGGGATTATGGCTTTAAAATTATGTACTCTGAAGGTTTTGTAGAAGACTGATATTATGTACTTGATTTAGATATTTGGAAATGTAATCAAACTTATTTCTGTTTCTGTTGCAATAAAATTACAAACTTTTCAAGTACTACTTTTTCTGCCGTGTAATATTCCGTTCTGTTTACTTATAATGCTTCATGAAACTTAATGCATTCCCTTTGTGAGTGACATTAATTGACGGGGAGTGTTACACGTAGTAACTTTAATGATTATATTGTTAAAGTCACTGAACTCACCAGACTTAAGTGTGACCTAGTTTATTTCGCGTCTTTTCATCCGTTTCCCATCCCCCCAGGTTCTTAGGGAGGAAATACTCAAGCTTAGTTCAAATATCTCTTTCTTCCAGCTTGAAATTAAAAGGTGTGTTGCTTGGCTTTGATTCTGCGTATGGCGTTTTTCTATTGGGGCTTATGGCTTTAAAATTATGTACTCTGAAGGTTTTGTACAAGACTGATATTATGTACTTGATTTTAGTAATTGGAAATGTAATCAAACTTATTTCTGTTTCCGCTGCAATAAAATTATAAAATTTTCAAGTACTACTTTTTCTATCTTGTAATATTCCATTCTGTTTACTTATAATGCTCCACGAAACTTAATGCATTCCCTTTATGAGTGACATTAATGGACGTGGGGTGTTACACGTGGTATCAGAGTTGAAGTTTACTAGAATAGATTAAAAAAAAAAATTGAAAACCGTTTTCAAAAGCATTTATATAAAGAAGTATTTTCAAAAACTTGTTTTAAAGATAATATTTTTTAAGAGAAATGTTTATTATGGAAAAACATAATCCCTAAAAGCCATATACCTTTCTTTTGATTTTTTGTTTTGAATCTCTTCCTCTTTTCCTTTTTAATCTCTTCCTCCATGTATAGATATTATTCTAGCATATGTAAGGACTTATGTGCGATGGGCGGAAAACCGTTTCATAGGACTGAGACGTTTGTCGAAGCTATAATTGGTTCAAGGAAATGGAGGACTTGTTGGCATCTTTGAGATAGACGATGGGAGGAAGGTTCAACTAGCTACTTTGTTAATAAAGGATGAAGCTTCATTTTGGTGGGAGCTCACGAATGGAGAATGTGCAGGGGAGACATGGAAAGGACATAGGATACGAAAGTGGATCCAAAGAAGGCACAACAACAACAAAAGAAAGGTGGTAAGGATAACAAGGGCCAAGAGAAAAGGGAAGAACCACAATTGTGGAATACATGGCCACTTAAAAAAAGACGTTAGAAAGAAGAAGAAGACTTGTTGTTACCATTGGGTTGAGGCATGACATATGATTTAGGATTACCCGAGGAGGCAAGGGCAAGGGCAAGAACAGACGGAAGGATCTTCTAGAGGGCAGGTTGTGTTCTCGTGGTCAGTATATCGGAAAGAGATAGGAAGTTTCGGTTGAAGATTTGATTTCTATTTACTAGGACTCTTTTCGGCTCTTACGCTTCGTATTCGTTTATATCTTCTTCGTTAGTTGAAACACTAGACCTAAATACTAGTTTAGTGTGGATCCCATTGTAGTCTCAAATCCTATGGGTAGATCGTCTCATTTATCTATGGTTTGTTCGGATTTAAGAGTGTCGATCTTGGGCGTTGGGTTTGAATGCAACGCCTACGTTCTTGGTTTCATGGGCTTTGGCTTGATTCTAGGGATGGATTGGCTTGCCAAGTATGGTGCCATCATAGACTGTGAAAGGAGGGTAGTTAGACTGTTGACTCAGTGTGGAAGAACCGTTGATATTTTTTGTGAACCTAGTGGTCCGGGGATGCTTAGCTACCTAGAATATCTTGACGCATACATCGATGATTTGGAAATTGTTCGTGTAGTCCGTGAGTATGGTGACGTCTTTGATGAGGTTCGGGGTTTACCCCCGAGGCGCTAGATAGACCTCCGAACATACTCAGTAGATAATGCAAAGCCAGTTGCATTAGTAGTGCGCCACATGGCTCCGAGAGAGAGGAGGGAACTCAGTAAGCTAGTAGGGGAGCTACTTGAGGAAGGGATCATAAGAAGAGAGGTTGAGGAAGACAATCCTTAAAGAATCATTTACATGATACCACAGATGTGGTGGAGCCAAGCATGCTTAGAGAAGTGGAAGTGGAGCGAGATTCCACAATTAGACAAGCTACATGCATTCTTGGATCAGAGGCCAAGAAGTTACGCAACCGAGAGGTCAAGTTAGTTAAAGTCCAAAGGGGAGATGATCAAGGAGACGCGACTTAGGAGACGAAAGACAAGATGCGTGCGGCGTACCCTTTCCTTTTTGAGGGTATGTTCTTAACTTCTCCTTTTTCTACCGCTTTGTTTATGCTTGTTCTATTGTTAAGTATGTCCTCTCGATTACATCTTCGACCTTTAGGTAGGAAAATCCTATGATTGTAAACATGTGTTTGAGGCATGTTATGTCTGTTGGATGCAAGTGTTCGCTAATAGTTGCTCATGGATGCATTTACACACACATTAGGCACTAGATCGGCACAATCACTTTCGTATTGCATACGAATAAGTGTGTATAATTAATTTGATTGATCTATTATTAATGTGTTATCATATGGATGTTGCATTTGAATGAATGATTGTCCATGCATGTAAAAATGATATGTATCAATAGAATTCTTTTGCATACATAATGGACGCATGGCACTATCATGAATTGCAATAAGCAGGTCGACGGAGTTAGTAGACCGCTTCATTTTGTATTAGAGTAAGAACATATACACACACTATGCATATGTTCATGAAAAAGCATTAGAAATCTTTTAAGGACAATGGATGCTTGTGGATGATGGATGAGTAGATTGGTCATTGGATTGTAGGATACATTCTTCTTAACTCAGATTTTTTAGGGATGAAATCTTTCAAGTAGGGGAGAATGTAACACCCCGCATTTTTAATGAAATTAAAAATGTGGAAATATATATATATGTATATAATATATACATAGATATATTTAAGAGAAAAATTAAATAATGACAATAAATATTTCATATAATACGTTCATGCAGTGAAATGAAGGAAAAAATTAAGTGTAATACATGAAATACAAAGAAACGCATGCGAACAATTAAATAGAAAAAAGAAATAAAAAGAAAAATTTGAAGAGCTTCGGGAACTTGGTCACGAAATTAGCGTCATTGCATTCGTGGCGATTTTCTAGTCAATTTAGACCTATGGTTTGCAGAAAACTGGTTTAGGATGAAAAAATATCTTTAAATTAAATACTGCAGCAAAACATGAAAAAGAGGAATGATAAAAGATTAATGTTTAGCATTGTTCTAAGGTTTGTAAGCAAAAGACTTAGTAGCACATTTGGTTAGAACATATGACTCGCATACAAGAGGTACATAGTTCGATCCCCGCCAGTGCCATATTTTTTTTAGGGGAATGGCTAAAAAGTGGCTTAGTGTGAACGCAATTCAAAAAGTGGTTTAGTGTGACAATGGTTAATTGGGAAGATAGCTCAGAAGATATACATATATATATATATATATATATATATATATATATATATGATGTGTAGGTGTCAACACCCTGCTGCTGCGCATCATGTGGCACACGTGGCGCATTTTTGTTGGTCAAGGATTGTTTTTTTGAACGTGGCTTTTTCTGGTTGGTTGGGTGACGATTTTTCTTGTATTAGCGCTGATGTGTCTTTATTTGATTGGTCTGGTAAGATGTCTTTGTGTCATGATGATTCGGATGACTTAGATGAATCATAAGTTGATCTAAAGGCCTATATTAATCCTAAACTTCTATATAATCACCACAAAACTCAACCCTAGACCTCACAACACTAAACTATGATCCCATCATGTTGTTCATCTACAACTAACCTAGCCACCACCATAACAACTCAAATTCTAGATTAAAGATAAAAGGATAAAAGATAAAGATTCAAAGCCTAGGAATTACAAAAAGGAAATATAGAACAACAACGAACGAATCAATGCCTACATCAACGAATTAGCTTAGCAAACTCAGAAATCAGATCCCAGAATTAAAGATCCATTTTATGTGAGTGCAGTTAGTTTCAAAAGATAATTGTTTAAACGTAATTGCGATGAGTTATGAATTGGACTATATGAAAATGTTTGTAAATCATATAAAGTTTATGTCTTTGCAAACTATGTTTTGATGTATGCTTGATTTGATTCATTATATGCAAGTAATGTTCTACATTAATTCATATGCCTAATTACGTATGCAAGTTTGCTCGATCTATGAAAGTTATGAATGATTATATGCAAGTCATGTTCATATATGTAAGATCATATTCATATGTTTAGATCAACATGTTTATATGATTAGATCCATAGCAGTCCATATGTTTAGAACTATATGTTCATTTGTTTAGATCTAAGTGTTTATATGATTAGATACATATCAGTCCATATGTTTATAACTATATGTTCATATATTTAGATCTACATGTTTATATTATTAGATCCATATCAGTCCACATGTTTATAACTATATGTTCATATGTTTAGATCTACATGTTTATATGATTAGATCCACATCAGTCCATATTTTAGAACTATATGTTCATATGTTTAGATCTACATGTTTATATGATTAGATCCATATCAGTCCATATGTTTAGAGCTATATGTTCATATGTTTCGATCTACATGTTTATATGATTAGATCTATATCAGCCCATATGTGTAAAACTATGTGTTCATATGTTTAAATCCATGCAAGTTTATGTTTAGATCCATGCTAGTTGGCACTCAATATGTTGATTGGATCTATTTTTATATGTTTACAAGATTTATGCTGTCTTAGATCTATATTGTTTATAGCAGGTACGATTTCATGTGTTTCTTTCCTTTTTCCTTTTTTAATGAGTTGGGCTAATTGCGAGCGTAATGTATCACATGAACTATATGTACGAACGACGTGGGAACATTGGGGAAAGTTCAGGTGAAGGTTGAATAATATGTAATTAGCATAAAAAGGGGTTGTAATCATATAATTAATTTTGGGCATAACTAGAAAATGTGGCATAACTTGAATTGACCACACTTATCGATAATTTACATATAAACTTGGATATGAATTGCAAATATGTAAATTGGCTAAAAGACGAACGTGCCTAACCCGAGGTTAGATTGAGTTGCGGTGTAAGACTTCCCGGAACCGCCCGACACATCCAGCGACCGCAACAACATAGATCTAATGTGAGAGGTTAGTGCATTAAGCCCAAAAAGCCGAGGTTAGAATGAGTTTGCAGTAGAAGTCTACCCGGAAACGCCCAGCACATCCAGCAAACAACAGTTCTAATGTGGGAGGTTGGTGCTTTAATGAATAAATTAAAGCTAAGGAACAGACATGCTAAGAATGGAAAGGTTAAGTAGCATATGAATAGGCGACACTTAACCAATACAACATGTTAGGTGGGTGGGTTAAGTTAACATGGACAAGAAGACAACTTTGCCAATATTACATAAACAAAGTGGACAGGGTTAAGGCAAGCTTAACCAATAATATGTATGGACTTGATAAGGGGAAGGGTTAAGTAACTCTTGGGTAAGTGGGTAATATTAGTATATATAGGCCCACAAACTTAACCATTAAATAAACATGCGTGAATCTATAAGAAGGTTAAGTAACATATGAATAAGCAACACTTAACCTATATAATATGTTAATTAAGCAAATGGGTGGGGTTAAGTTAAATTGAGAACACTTATACATTATAACATGTTGATTAGGAAACCCTAGTAACGGGGACCCATTTCAGCAGTAACCCAGATAAATGTATCATTGTACCCTGAGCTAGGAAGGTTGGGGCACGATTACTGGGATGATTATAAGCGGTCAAAATAGCGGTAGGTGGTGCAGTAGTGTAGGTTCCGACAGAGTATGGCCATGCACGTGCTCCAGAGTGGAAAAAGAAGGCACTGGGCATCAGTAGTATACACCGTGCATCTTGAATCGGGGTTGCCATCATGGGAATTGATACACCCCATGATGGGGCCAACACAGGTAACTAAATAAAAGCAGGGCCGAATGACACAAGTAATGAATACATACAAGCGAGTTCGAATGACACAATTAACAAATACATGCGAGTTAGGGAGCCGATCGAACGAGGAAGGTAGTGGGTATAACTCGTGGGTGTAGGAGCAAAAATGTGCACCTATGATAACAGCTAGGAGTAAACGAAACTACCATTATCGTGATTAGTAAGAGGGATCAACTTTTAGTACGGGACTAGTAAGGGTGCGGTGTAACTAGTAGTGATACGATGTTACTAGCATTGGTGCAGTGTAGTAATTATCCTTCAGCGATTAGAAGCACAATCAACGTTATATCTTGTTCATCTTGTCTGCTTTGTCGTGCCTGTTTATTCTACAGTCATTTCTTACTTGCTCGTTTATGTTCTTATCCTGTTACTTTAATGATTATATTGTTAAAATCACGGGACTCACCAGACTTATGTATGACCTAGTTTGTTTCGCCTCTTTTCTTCCATTCCCCCCTCCCCCGGGTTCTTAGGAGGAAATACTCAAGCTTACTTCAGATATCACTTTCTTCCAGCTTGAGTTGAAAGGTGTATTGCTTGCCTTTGATTCTGCATATGGCATTTTTCTTTTAGGGATTATGGCTTTAAAATTATGTACTCTGAAGGTTTTGTACAAGACTGATATTATATACTTGATTTTGGTATTTGGAAATGTAATCAAACTTATTTCTGTTTCCGCTGCAATAAAATTACAAAATTTTCAAGTACTACTTTTTCTATCTTGTAATATTCTGTTTTATTCACTTATAATGCTCCACGAAACTTAATGCATTCCCTTTGTGAGTGACATTAACAGACATGGGGTGTTACAATGATCTTTTTGCCCATGTCTGTCTTGTACAGGGTATAACTTTTGACTTGAATCGAATCAGGTGCTGAGATCGGTCTCATTGGAACGGTTATGATGATTCCCATTCCGTAGAGTGGTCTTATTAAAATTTGGGCTCAATGGTTTGGGAGAAATCGTTGTTTTAAGGTTTTACAGTTTGTTGTTCAGGTTTTGTAGGCCATAAGGAGCTAATTTGGAAAGGCCCATTAGTGGGCTGGTGGTAGGCTATAAATAGGGGTTAGGAGGCATCAAGATTGGTTTACTTTCTCCATTCTATCATTTGGAAGAGTTGGAGATCCTGCATTTCTCCATCTTCTACACCTTTCCACCATTAAATCTTAAAAAATCAAAGATCTACATCGTTTGAAGCTAGATCCACATTGAATTGAAGAGTTTAGAGCAAATTGTTCACTGTCTGGATCTAGATCATAGTGTTTTCGAGTTGTTTTAGAGATTTGACGAGTAATATGCATCTCTCACATGGATTCTTTCAAGTGTATGAGATATTTGATCTTAATTTCAACATTTTCAAGTGTTTTCACGTAGATCTACATCATGGTAAGTCTATTTTCATAAGAATCACCATGGGATCTAATTTAGCAACATAAAACTAGTAATTTCCATATAATTTTATATATTTATGCAAGTTATATCCATTATTTTGATGAATGATTAATTTATCATAATTTTGGAAAAAAATTCCTAATTGTTGATGATAATTATCATTTTCAAGTTGTTACTAATTTCACAACATGTTTGTGGCTAAATTGGATGAATTCGTTGAGTTGATTTCATCGATATAGTCGTTTGGCGATGTTTTGGTCAAGCTTCGGGATTGATCGGATATGTTAGGTGATGATCGGTTAGAGAAAATCATCATGGATCGGTCGGAATCAGGCTTGGAGAGAAAGACAGCATGGATTGGTGCTATAGTGCCTATGGTCGATCGGAAATCTTTTGTAATGCTTATGGATCGGCCAGAAATCTGCTATAGTGCATATGGATTGGCCGTAAATATGCTAATTCTTAGGGGTCGGCCAGGAAAACTGCTATAGGATGTGTCGGCCGAGTAAATTGCTATAGGATAGGTCGGCCGGAAACTGCTATAGGATGGGTCGGTCGGGAAAACTTCCACAGGATGGGTCGGACGGGAAAATTGCTATAGGATAGGTCGGCCGGGAAACTGCTACGGGATGGGTCGACCTGAAATTTGCTATAGGGATCGGCTATGGCTACAAGATTAGCCATTGATATAGGGATCGGTCTTTGCTACAGTGATGTGTTCGTTGACCGTCGTAATGCAACGAATGTGATGACAACTCAAAGGTGTTCTGAGTTTGTTGATAATGATTGAATGGTCGCAGTCGATGACGATTAGAGATAACAAAGGCCGAGGAATTATCATTGTTGTAGGTTCTAGCGGACTCAAAGCAAGGGTTACACAATTTCTTCGTATGATCGAGTACCGTAGGCAGCTCGAACGGGCCTAGATACGTTTCGTTGAATAGCGTATGGAGTTTGAGCTAGGATCATAGCTTACCATTGGCCCTAAAGAGTTCATGGTGTGTCGTTGCTAGTCATACGATTAGTGATGGTTTCAAAGCATGATTGGTGGTGATAGCCATATTTAGTCATAAATGTTGGATGTTTTGTTTGTACCATCTCACGTAGATTGTATAACATCGAAGGAGATGTTTCTTGGGTGCTCGTCTGATATTGGTTTAGGAATCTTGGGCTTGTGCTTGAGGGATGTTAAGCTCGATTAGGATAGTTTATGTGAGAAATATAATTGGTTGCGATGATTGTTATTGTCCAGCTAATTCTGATTGCTATGAGTGAGTGGTTGTTCTGCTTTCCATGGATGTATGGTTGAAATGCTTGATGTAAAGGCTATCGTTGTATGATGTGGGTAAGATAGTTTTGATTTCTTCTCTAGTGTTACGGGTAGCTTATTTGGTTTATCTGCCTATTCTCATATACTTTACTAATGATGTTAGATAGCTGTTTTTATCGCTCACTAAGACTGTTATCTGACTCAAGGTTGTATTTTTCCTTATTACCTTGGGTTGTTTATCCGATTTTTAGACGTGCAGACTAAGTGATAGGTGCTATCTTTGCGAGGACGACGTTGTAGTTCAATGGCTAGCAGGAGGCTAGCATATCATCTTTTCTACATAGCATCTGTTTTTCCGTTGTTTGGTGTTTTACTCTTAGTGCTATAGTGAGGAAATTTTTACAAACATATAGTTGTAATCCTAGTGCTTGGATATACTTTCTAGTTGTTATGAAAGTTTAGAGTTTTTCTGCTAAAATATGCTTCACTATTATTGCCTGTTGTATATGTTCTATTATATTTTATCCTTGAGCTATGAGTTATACGATGTGTTCCGATTGTGTTTCACACCTTGATGATCGATGATAGATGCCCGACACATCTTTCAGCGCATTATTTCTCTTGTTAAGTGCAGGATTTATGGTCGGTCATCACAGATATCTCTACTTATATTGTAGGGTTAAATCCTATCTAGATCATTCATATTGTTTAATTAATTTGATATTTATCCAATAATCACCTTCATCGTTTACTCGGTTAAAAGTAATTTTTGATGATTTCAAAACAAAAATATCCTGGAATAAAATTGTAACATCTTGTAATTTTAACCACACTAAAGATGATAAATTAAAGAATACATGATTAAGTATTCAGAATTAAGTGAATCTAACCGCGACATTGCATTCGTCCCTGAATTTTGGTCAAAAGAGATACTGGTTTGCGTAAAACGGACACCGTATGAAGAAGTTATTAAGGTTTAAACTTTGTATATGGATAAGGAGTGTATATATATACAGTTAATATTCAAAATAGTTCAGAATTCACGCAGAAAATGGGAGCGGGGAAGTTATCGCCAAGGGGTGTCGACCACATCAAGGGGGTGTCAACCCCTGGGTCAACCACATTAAGGAGGTGTCGACCCCTGGGTTGACACACCAAGGGGGGTCGACCCCCTCACGGTAGATCTAGGCAGAATTCTTCTGGCTGAACGTGGACTACTTTTTTGACTCGGTTCATTACCTTAGGCTATAAATAAGACCCCATTTCTCTTGTTATTCTACATCTAAACCAATGGAGAACTAGATGCGGCCTCTGCCCAGATTAAATCAAGTCTTTTCTTTTTCAATAATCAACTAGAGCTATTCAAGTTTAGAGATCTGTGATTCAACATCTGCACTCCCTCTTTTAATTCTCAGATCCAATCACAGTGAGTCTATGTTAATTTTAGATCTAAATACTTAAAAGTTAATCTTGATAAGATTATAACTTGGATCTAATCCTGTGACTTTTCGAATCATGTCAGATATATTATAACCATTGTATTTAAGTTATTCTGACATAACTTTAAACTAGATCTAAGCCTATACCTATTTATCATGTCAGATTTGCGATTGTTTTTTGATCTAATTCATTATTTAGATCTCGTCATGCCTATTTATGATGTCCCTATTATGTTAGAATCAGCTCTACTATCACATGTTCATCAGATCTGTTCCTATATGCATATCTTTTCATTATACCCAACTTTGTCACTGTATGTTTATTAGTTGCTATGCCTATTTCTGCCAATATATGCCAGTCTTGTTACTATGTTCATTTCTATCCTCTTCCCTTCTTCTTTTCCCTTTTATTTTTATAGCCAGGCTACCTTCGAGCCCAAGCATACCACTGAAATATTCGAATGCGTCAAATTGGGAACGAGGGGAAAACGATAAAATTGGGGCATAACTTGTATTGGGAAATTTGGGCATAAATTGAGTGTAATGCATTAATGTGGATTTGTGGAAAAAACCGCAATTGTGATTAAAAACCTTAGTCTGGGGAATATGGTTCATTATGAACATGACTTGGGAAAGGGGCATGAAAACCGATAATGAGATAGGAATAATTGGTTAATATTTGAAATGCCTAGAATTACTGTAGTTAGAAACTATAACCATGCTTAAACACAAGGTTAGATTACACTTGTGGTGGAAGTCTGCCTAGAACCAACCAGCATATCCAGCGACCACAAGTGGTGAATCTAATGTGAGTGGTCTAAGTGCATAAAAATGTGATGTGCTAAGACACGGGGTTAAGCCCGACTTGTGGAAGAAGTCTTCCCAGAACCGCCCGACATATACAACATCCATAAGTTGTAGGCTTAATGTTGGAAGTCTAGTACATTACAACCATAAATGAATATGGTAATAAACTTGAATACTTAACGTAGTTGAATACATAGGGAACGTATATGTTTACTTGAATAGGGGTTAAGTAAGATTGTATGAAACAGTCGGAGGGTTAAGTATATGTTGGGTTGGGGGGTAATATATATATATATATATATATATATATATGTATGTATATGTATATATGTATATATATAGGCCGACAAACCTAACCTACTGGGTTATGCAATCTTTTACTCTGGTATGGCATAACCTGTGGAAAGCCTAGTGGGGTTGCAAGCATAGGGGGAAGCTTGTATCATCTTGTGTGCGGGACCCGTTTCATTCAGTAACCCATATATAGGTATCAAACGGGTACTCTGAACTAGGTCAGAGCAGGGGCACGCTTACTGGGCTGATTGTATGATATCCAAAGGAATGGGTGGTGTGGGCGACGCGTTCGGACGGCGTCATGTGTGTGCATGGGTCCGGCAGAGGAGGTTTAGACGTCGTGACATCAGTAGATATGGTTGTGCACATCCTGAAAACGAAGGGTTGCCACTTTAGGAAGTGATACGTCCTACTGTGGGGCCAACACAGGGTATCTACAGAGTGGGGAGTCGAACTTTTGGGGTAGTAATTAGTGTACATCTAGACTTTGGTATGTTTAAAAGCCCATTATTATCCTTAGGGTAACTCCGGTATGTCGGGTTGCCTGTTGATTGTATGGCGTTAAGCCTCTCTTTAGAAGTATGCCTAAGTTTGCCATCTTATAGTTGTTGGGATCATCTCATTCTGGTTATACTAGTAGTATTTCAAAGAGAAAGAGAAAGTATTAAAGAAGCGCAATATACTCTATCGTGTTTATCCTGTTTACCTTGTCATACCTGCCTTTTTATGATGTTATCTCTCTTATTCGTTTTATATGCATGTCATTATACTTTTACTTATTTATATGCTAAAAGTAACTGGACTCGCCAGAGTATATGTCTGACCCATTTTGTTTCCTCTTCTTTCTCTTTTTTCCCCCCAAAGGTTCTCAAGATGGGAATACTCATGCTTGATCAGGACTCTGCTTTTATCTTGCTTGGAGTTGTTTTAGATGTACGACTTGATTTCATATCTCTCTACTATGGCCATGTTTTTGGGGATCATGCTTCTTTTATTATTGTACACTGATGTTTTAAGTACAAGACAAAAGTTTTAATGATGTACTTTTTTTATGCATTTCAGACATATGACGTAACCGTGTTTTGAACTACGCCGTTTTCTGCTTAATAAAATTTTAAATTCCACTGCTATTTTATATCTATCTTGTAATGTTTGTGTTTCTTCTTACCTATAACGCTTAATGAAACTTAATGCATTCTCTTAATGAGTGACACTAACGGACGTGTGGTGTCGCAAAAATATATAATGATTTCAGGTCTGAGGACCATTACATCACTGTCACTTTGAGAATTACTTATGACACTATTAATTTTACTCCATGTAGTCTTATGATGTTGGGTTAATCTAAAACACTATTCTCCGATATGTATTTTATGTATTAACATTAATATCACATATATTAATAATCAATGAGATATGATCATACATCAGTCAATATTCTAATCTCAATATTTCATTGTTGTCCTATATAGATGCAATAAAACATGACTATGGACACTTATGGATTATAATACTTATTATATTATATAATCTCATGTTCAAGTCACTTACTTGAAACTATATAATTCTGTAATATTATTCTAAGCACTCCTATTATGTTAATATTTATATTAAAAAGTAAATATAACATAACACAGTAAATATAACATAATCGATTGCCTCTAGGGCACAAACACTAACAAATACCGATGCATAAAAATTTACAGTACCTTTTTTTTAAAACGAAGCCATATAAGGTCTCGCTGCACACAAAACAATGCAAAAACAGAATTGGGAAAGGTTTCCCTTTATGATATAAAAAAAATGCTTGATACACAAAATCCACTAATATTATTATTAGTGTATAGTGTGAAAAACCATTCCACAAATGCATCAATCATAGCCTCCATAGGTACCATATACTATAATAATATATAGCATACAACTGAAATCTTGCAGGGTTCGTACTGGAGAACGGATTTTCATCAAATAACCAGGCTATAGAATTTCCTTAGCGATGGGAACACCTCTAGAGGGATGCTCTAAGAACCAATCCGACTCCCTTCCAAAACGAGGTTGGTCCATCCCATAACTGGATGAATAAGATCGCGCCTAAGCATGCCATCTCGGGGTCTTTACCAACCTTTAACCGTGCGTCCGCAACATCAACATCCATATAAGTAGAAGTTGCCACATATATGTGAGCTCCAATCCGTAGTACACATTTTATCTAGAAGGAGATGACAACCCATATCCTTGTCGCAGTTTTCCTGTTTTGGCCATTTTCTGGGGTGTGAAGCTCACTGAAGTCTCCTTACACAAAGCTACACTTATCTAAGCCATGCTTTGATAATCAAGATCTCATCACTTGGTATGCCACACTTTCATTTTATAACAAATAATTGATAATCACTAACCATATAACATTTTAGCTGGTACGTCTCAAAGAATGGTGTTAAGTCAAGAGAATAAATTTTGTGCTACTTACAAAAATATGTTTATTAAATATCGTTCACACATTATAATATACAATGTTAAATACACACCCATGCAAGTCTGTTCTGGGTCTGCATGAAACAGAAGGCATCTTATTCCTCGTCCAGTACAGGTGAGAGGCCCTTGCAAATCCGAAAAATCTACAAGTACATTTGGACCACAACCACTTATAACCTTATATTGGAAGCCACTCAAGGTAGCAGCAAACAGTCCATTCGATGTGAAGATTCCCAATCTTCAACTATCATCTTCAATTACTCCATAACTTCGTATAATTATTTGGAATGGTTTTTGTATAGAAATCCAATCCCTATCTTTCCAAATAACTAGTGCAGCTTAAAAACTATTTGTATATTACATTAGCTCTTAATCAAGTCCCCTCTTTTATTTTGGTTAATCAAAACCTTCCTTAAAACAATTCGCTTTTCCTTATCTTTTTAACAAAATCCATATTTGATATCGAATCTAAATGAAAATTTTCTTCTTTTATATCCTTGATTAAAAACTAATTCCTTTAAAGCTCTTAGTCAATCCTAACCGTTATTCACAATTCCATTTAAATCTAAATCAAAGTGTTTCTTCATAAACCTTTAGTTTAAAGATTTTAATTCTTCTTAAAACAAAACATGTAAACCTTCTTTCCTTTAAAGGGAACCATCCCTTTTTAAGTTCAAATCCCAAATATTCATTTCCTTAAAAAACCATTGTTTCATATTTCTTTTAAATCTCGAAATACCGTTTTTAAAACTTACTCAAAGACTTTTTCATAAGTTCCACAAATTTTCAAACATATCTTTTAATGTACACATCTAGTTAATCCCAAATCAATTGATATTGAATATAAGATTCAAATAGAAAGTTTATCAACTTATATCGGACAACAACTCTCATAATCATTGAATACTATAAGTGGAATAAAGATATATTATCTTTCAAATTCTCGAGATAGTATACGTCTAACCACAGAATTTCATATCAAATATCCAAAGATTATTTCTATCCAAAACCATATTAATAATTCTGGAAAAACTTTATCCTAAAGATTTAATTGAAATCATTATATATATATATATGAACTAGATAAAAGTTACATCAGCTTATGTTCTATATTAGTTTCCATACTAAGTTGAAACTATAGGGGGAATAATTGTAAATCTATGTTTTAGATTTCTCAAGTAGTATATGTCTACTTATGTACTTAATAATGACATGCGAAGATCAGCTTTTTTCCATTTTGAATTTTACTAAAAATTGGAAAACCATTTTATCTTACGATATATTTAATATTACTTAAACTAAATTATTTACGTACCAAAAACATCCAGAAATATATTTCACAAATCATTTAAAAATTATTATTTAAATTTTGGATAATGATTCATAAGTTTAAAACTTCAAAATATATCGTTTTCAGAACAACATTGTAATAGCGTTTCAAAAGCATGACAAAACATTTTATATTAGTTAGTTTGATCAAAATAACCTATATTTTGTACAAAATTATAATTTTCCACTTTAAAACACTTTTAGATAACTTATTACTATTTTACAATGTTTTTCCACTTTTTTTAATAATTTGAAACAACCATTTTCCATTTCTGTCTACGAACATTGTTTATGACTACCTTCTTCAAAATATTTTTAAGCATAAATCAAAAGATATATGTCAAAACAAAATAATTTCTTTTCTACTTGAAACTATTGTTATAAGGAAGAAATTGTTTTTTGTATAACGTCGGTCTAATTTAAACTACATTAGTTATAGCCGTTTAATGTTTACGGTCGAAATTCAGGAACTACCGCTCTGTGACACATCCTATTGAGAACATATTATGATTTATAATAAAAATTTGTCCAGTTCAATCCAAATATGAATATAAACTTTTATAAACATATATAAAACTGTTTGAATATAATATTTCAAAATTTTAAACTACGAATTCAATTTAAAGTCGAAATTGAATATTGTAATATTATTTTGTTAACTAAATAATATTACTTTTCAAAACTAATCAGATTCACTTCAAAATTTCCAGACATCGGCTAAATTAATATATACACTAATAGAACAATCTGTTTGAATTTAAACCAACGTTCATATACTTAACCCAAATTCACTTTCCGAATTTGAAATTCAAAATCGATTAAAACTTCAAAAAACTATATATAGTTGAAACTATTTCCAAATCCATTTCTACCTTTTACGGAAGTTTTTCATATATACTTCCATTTAATTTCTAAGTTTTTTCGTTAAACAAATAAAACATTTCATTTCTAAGTTGTTTTGGAAATCAAATTAAACATTCCATTTTAAGTGACTATTTTAATATTAATACAATATAAAAACTTATTTGTTTGAAATTGAAACTGGACTAATCACTTCCATAATACCATAAACATAGTTTGTGATGACATCCAAACAGTAATAAACCATATACAAACGATATCAACCAAAATATATGCATCCATAAAAATTATTGATAATAACATTAACTAGGATCAATAACTACGTGTAAGATTTATTCTACTAAGCGCTTTTTAGTGTACATGTGTATCTAACTGCAAAATCATCTATCGAATCATCACACAAGTGACAACCCCAATTTCGACAAGCTGGATTTTTTTCAAAATCTCCAATCTATCGAAACTCGGATTGAGTAGCTCTGGTATCCTGCAGAAAAGACAGAGACATAAAATATGTCAGAGCTCAGAAAATATCTTACAACGGAATGGATAAATATTATATAATCAAAATAAAGCCTTATCGTATTAATAATACTGCCTAACTAGTATCCAAGGCTATCATGTCCCTGCCATAAATCTAACACGTGAGTATGTTATGAGGAGGAGGTCAGAACACAAGTTCTGGTGATAAGATTTAAACTATACACTTTGGATAATCCTACATATATCGTTCAATCATATTTTCTTATTTATTAGGTTACTTGGGTTAACAACACTCAAGGCTTACACACACGTCGTACCCATTTACTTCCCAGTGGATTAACCTAATACAGTATATGTGTAGCTACCCCCAATATCGAGGTATGCCCCATGGTACCCCACTCGCATGATCTCCACCGTAATGCCACCGAAATGCTCATTGTCCCTCATCCTATGCCAGAGTGACGTACGGATCTCTATATAACAATGTTACGATTAGCATATATCTGCCATCATAAGCGTACGGACTGCCACCCTCAATCGAATCAGATCTCATACTGGAGTAATGCCCTCAAGTCTACGATACACCACCCAGGGCAGATATGCACATATCTAGACTGTCCCTTGTACGTATTATTAATTGTAGCTCTATGCCTCAATCGCACGTCCTCTAATGTGCATCGAGTTCCGTGGCAGGGCGATACAAGAAACACGAACTTGGTCGGGAGCTTTTCCATATCTATACAAGCCCGTCTTTAAAGATCCTCTATATAAAGATATACCTAGGGTCTGTTTTCAGAGTGGCTATGGCCGCACCGCAGCCCCTCCCTTAACTAATAAAGACTAAAAGAGCTAAGAGACATGCCCCTAACAACAAACAATCAAAACATCCATGTGGCGTCTCCCCTCAACCCGTTACCTCGGTAGTGAAAGGTGAATGGTATCTAGGGTTTAGCTCTATTCTTTTCGCATCCCACTGGCTGCCGATGACAAGTATCCAATGATCTACTATCCTTATTGGTCGTGACCCTCCGCCTCCCCGTTGAGGCAACCACCGAGTCACCTTGGTCTCACTGCGTTACAGCATTGTACCAACCCGGAATTTTGGAACCAATTAATTTTTTTATTTTAACTGTTTTAATAGATTTTAAATATTTAAAATAATTTATTTTAAATAATAACGACTAAAAATTATTTTAATTAAAGTTAGAACGTATAAATTTATTTTAATTATATAACGAACCTGAAATAGCGCAGTAGTTTGAAAATTTGAATTTGATATTTGACTGAATGTACAGGATTCAAAATAAATCGGATTTCCGTAAAACCAAAAATATTTAAATTTGTTTAAAAATATCTTTCCAACGAATCCGAAAAATTGAAATTTCACAGCGGGAACAAAAAGTTATGTCCAGTTTAAAATTAGAAATAGTCGCTATAAAATTTAATATAATATATAACCCGTATAAATAGCCATTTTGCAAAAGATCTCCGTTTTCGATGTAGCCACTTTTGTTGGATCCAGAATGCCAATTTATTGCAAGATTCCAATTTTCACAATTTTTGGAATTAATATGTAAGCGTGACAAAAGAAAACGTGTTTTTTCAATTTCAGTCGATTTGGATCGACCAGAAAATTGCCCTTTTTCAAACGGTCTCCAAATTCGACGATCTTAATTTTGTTCGGACCATGTCGTCAAAACATAGGTAAATTTATTTTTTTGGAAATTTTTGGTATCAGTATGTGGCTCTTGTAAATTGAAATGTACATTGAAATTTGTACTTGTTTATTTTAAAATATTACGTTATTGAAGGAACATGTTATAGACTTCAGAATTGGGCTTCTCCACTAGCCCCATTGCGTTCAGAAGGCGTTAAAACCAATTGTTATGCAGTAAGCTGGCCTGATTTGGACTCCGGCCTGTTTCTGGCTTTATAACACGTAAAACGAGAAATTATAATATTTAAATAATATTTTCGGAACCCTAAAACCATGGCCGCCACTTAATTTTCGATGGCTACGAGATCTCAGAACTTCCCTCCTCAATTTCTCTAAATCCGTTTGATGAAATCAGAAAATTCCAAAGCGAAAATGCAGCCCTTGATCTCCTCTACGCATCCATATGCCAATTCGTCCTAGATCTAAGCGGATTCGCCAGAATTCATTGAAGAAGGTAGCGCCTTTAGGCGTGAATTCCGTGTACTGGGCATAACTGCGAGTGGCGGAATTCTAGGTGTTATGGGAACCTTAGATGGCGATTTTGCCGTGTTAGTTGATTGGAGTCCGGGAGCTTGGATTTGTAGCGTGATTTTTAATTTTGAAAGAGAAAATTGGTTACGGTTTTCTGTTGTGTGCGCACGAACGAAGGAGGAGGATAGGAGAAGGTGACGTGGAAAATTCTGGTAGGAGGAAAATTGTTTTGCTCTATTTAATTATTTTATATAATTTAAATGTTTATACTCGTATAACTTTTCCATACGAACTCAGTCTGAAGCGCGGTCAGTTGCGTTGAGATCATATCGGAATTCTGAACAACATGGAACAGACTAGAATTGAAACGAAGCAAATCAGAATTCAGAGCAAATTCTAATCTGAACTGTAAGAAATGAAAATCAAAAATAAAACTCATCAAGGTGAGATATCTATTTTAAAATAAAATTAATTATCTATTGCAATGTGACATTTATATTTATTCTATATAAAATTCATGTTGGTGTTGCATAAAATTGTAATTGACTGTTTTGTGATTTCGATGAATCACTGAATTGAATTGTGTGTATTCATGTTTGTCAAATTTTGTGTATACAATAAAAACCATATTTCTACTGTATATATAAATTATATAATATTCATGTTTGTCGAAAAAAAATTTGTATACAGTAAAAACCACATTTTTATTGTACATATAAAAATAAAGATATTCATGTTTGTTTAGATAAAAAGAATGACATGTTAAAAATAGAATTTGCCATTTAAAAATGTCATTATATTTAGAATTATGTCATGTTAGATTAAAATGTCACATTTTGTTAGAAATGTTACATTAGATTAAAAGTATCATTTTTGTTGGAAAATGTCATTTTATTTAGAAATGTTATATTGGATAGAAAATGTCATTTTATTTAGAAATGTCATATTGGATAGGAAATGTCATTTTATTTAGAAATGTCATATTAGATAGAAAATGTCATTTTATCTAGAAATGTCATATTGGATAGAGAATGTCATTTTATTTAGAAATGTCATATTGGATAGAAAATGTCATTTTAATTAGAAATGTCATATTGGATAAAGAAATATCATATAAGAATATCATTTTTTTAGAGTCATATTATGTTAAATTAAAAATATCATTTTTGTTAGAATCATTTTATGTTAATTAAAAATGTCATTTATGTTAGAAAGAACATTTTGAAATTAGATTTGTTGCTTTTGTCAAATTATATTAGTTGAAACCAAATTTGTCGCTTTTGTCAAATTATAATAGTTGAAACCAAATTTGTTGTTTTTGTCAAATTATAATTGTTGAAACTAAATTTGTCATTTTTGTCAAAATGTAATAGTTGAAAACAAAATTGGCATTTTTTGTCAAAATTTAATGGTTGAAACAAAGACTACATTTTTTGTTAATTAAAATTGAGTTAGAAAAAAATAACATTTTTGTTAAATATATTTGTGTCAAAACCAAGCAACATTTTTGTTAAATATATTTGTGTCAAAACAAAATATCATTTTAGTTGAATTATATTTGCGTCACATAAAAATATCATTTTTATGTTGAACTAGAATTGTCAAATAAAAACATTTCTATGTTGAATTAGAATTGTCAACAACGTAATAATACCATTTTTATTTGTGATGATGAATTAAAATTGTTGATAGCATAAGAATATCATTCTTATGTGTCATGTTAATATTGAATTAGTAAACAAAATCAAAGTAGCATTTTATGTGTTATGTTAAGGATAGAAATATGTGTGCAAATAAATTTACATTTTTATTTATCATGTTAAGGATAGAAATTTGTATGTAATTAAATTTACATTTTTATATGTCATTTTTTAAACAGAACTAACTGCATGCAAATAGAAACATTTCCTTTTATTTGTCATGTTGAGAATAGAAATGTATGAAAATAAAATATCCCTTTTTATTTGTCATTAAAGAGCATAGAAAATATTATGAAAGTAAAACATTCTTTTTATTTGTCCTTAGAAACATAGAGAATGTTATGTTAATTAAAATACCATTTTGTTAGAATCAAGTTATGTTAATTAAAAATATCAATTTTTTTATTTGTTATGTTAAAAACTAGAATTGTAAACAAATAAAAATATTCAGTTTTATTTGTCATGTTAAATATTGAAATTTTATAAAAATAAAAATATACATTTATTTGTCATGTTTAAAAATAGAATTACTATCAAATAAAAACTTTCTTTTATTTGTCACTAGAAAATATTTAACATGTTATGTAAAAAATTATCCATTTATATTGTCATTAGAACTAGAACTTATGTATGTTGACAAAGTTTTCTTTTTATTTTTGTCACTTGAATTTGAAAACATGTTTGTAGACAAAATTGTCTTTATATTTTTGTCATTAGAAGAATGGAACATGTTTGCAAATAAAATACATATTTATTTGACATTGGAGGCATGTAGAGAAATTTGTTGAATAAAATACATTTTATTTTATGTTAGAAATATAATAACATGTTTTGTTCATTATCATCAACATGTTAGAGGAATTAGAATTGGTTAAATTCATTAACCATTGATTAATTTAGACGAACTGCTGTTGTTTGAAAACCCCACACGGGTATTGTTATGATTTTTGACATACACTAGTCCCAATATTTAATTAATTGTCAACCGATGGATTGACAGTCTTTGATGAGCGTTGTTTATTTATTTTAATGCTCACACAGTTGTAAATTTCACTCTGGATGTGAATGGATTGCTTAATGATTATTTATCATTATTGTTATATACATATGATGTATGAAATCCATATAACTGAAATTATATGGTAATTGATTGAGTCGCATTCCGATTCAGAATATTTTTATATAAAGAATATTCAAAAACAAAATCTTTTAAAATAAAGAATATTTTAAAATAACAAATATTTTAAAATAATATTCAATGATGGATAAAAATATGATTTTTCATGTCCATCTTTGGGCGGACATAAAGATATAAAAATATGAAGCCGAGTTAAGTAGGAAACGCCATTTTTACCCGAACGGGTTTATCAATCGATTTTATTCATTTTAAAATGAATATTGAAAAGAAGTGATTTAAAATTATAATATTTGAAAATATTATCATATTATTATGATAAATTTTGATTATAAATTAAAAACGAAGTTAAAATCATTTTAAAACAAATTTATAAATATTTTATAAAATACGGTTTAATTGAAATCAACGAAATATATACATATATATACATATATATATATATATAATAGATATAAATATATTTAATGGCCTGAATAGAACGCGCCGCACAGCGATCGTTCGCGAATTTCGACCATTAACTTCAAATTGACGTAACGGGATATTCGACCGTCAGATTCTCCTAAAACCCGAACCCTTGGGTTCGTATCAAAAAGAGATTTCCAATGAATATAAGTGTTTTGAAATCTAACGGTTGGATTTGGGATTATGTCCAAATCAATTTTAGAAAAGGTCGTTGTAAGTGACAATAGTTTCAACGTCGTAGGCAATATTCCCAATAGTCAAGATCCAAGAAGAAAACAAGAATAGATATGAATAATACATAAATCACTTCCAAGTTATACCATGCCCATATTAGATTTATATTTTTTATCTAAAAGTAACTGGAACTTATAGATCGTGGTCTAAGAAATTTAGATGTAGAAGTCATGTCTAGAAATTGGTCATTGATTTGTTGAATCGCTGAATTTTTCTTTGATTGTAGAAGCAAATCCCCAATAAGAAATTCCTAGCCGTAGTCTTCAAGAAATAATCTTCACGATTTATTTTAATTTAATTTATTTTAGAGGAAGAAGAAAAAGCCATGATCAACAAGAGTTTGAGCAGCATAGGGTTAGAGAAGAATGGTGTAAAGAGAATGAGGCTAGGAGGCTGTTTATATAGGGTCTCAAACTACTTAGAGCCATTTATGAAGCTAGAGTATATCAAGGCCATCCATCTCAAGAAAAGTCAATCAGAAAATGACAAGTCAACCCTAGTGACACACCAAAGCTCAGAAATTCGACCAGAACCCGACCAGGCCAGCAAGGGCCTGACCAAGCTGGTTTCTGCTCGTCCTGGGCGCACCTGCCAAGTGCGCCAATGCAAAATTGCATGGGCACACTTTCCAAGTGTGCCAGTGCAATTTTGTTCTGGCGCACTTCCCAAGTGCGCCAGTGCATTCTGGCACGTTTCTGGTTTTTCTGCCAAACTTCTTCGTCCATATCTTCTTCGTACGTTATCCGTTTTACGCAAACTCAGACTCTATTTCTAGCAGAATTCCGAGACGAACGCAGTGGCGTAACCCATTTCGATTGATTCTTAATTTAAAAATTAGTTCTGCCTTGATTTATGGTTTTAACATGTTATAAAAATTCGGGTTGTTACATTCTCCCCTCCTTAAAGGATTTCATCCCCGAAAAATTCAAGTTATGAAGAATGCATCCTATCATCCAATCAGCCATCTACTCAAAACATCATCCACAAGCAACCATTGTCCTTAAACGATTTCTAATGCTATATGAACATATGCAGAAAGTGTGTGTATATGTTCCTTATCTAATGCAAATGATCAGGCCTGATTGATCGTCCTAATGCAAAATATGTTTAGTGTCATGAATCCAACATGTATGCAAATAGTCATAGTCACATAAACACTATATGTGTATGCAAACATCCATCCATATGCAACATCCACAAGATAACACATTCAATTTCATCCATAAAAAAGTATAAACACTCATGCATATGCAATATGAAAATGTGTCTGAGCCGATCTAGTGCCTAATGTATGTTATTCAACCATGAGCAACCACTTGCGACCACTTGCAACCATTTGCAAACGTCAACCATAACATGTTTCAATCACATGTTTACATCCAAAAGGGTTCTACCTAAGGTTCTCAA
Organism: Allium sativum; assembly: GCA_030737875.1. NCBI lineage: Eukaryota > Viridiplantae > Streptophyta > Magnoliopsida > Asparagales > Amaryllidaceae > Allium > Allium sativum. The sequence goes on along the minus strand of CM060924.1, from coordinate 699,148,361 downwards.
GATAGGATTGATAAGATAAACAAGATAAAACAAAGCATCAAGGAGAAGAAGTTAAAGATGTACCCCCAGAGGGACCTGCCTGCGGGGCTCGCCCTTGCTTCTTAGGGCAGTTCTTGCTGATATGTCTAGTTTCACCACACTGGAAACATGCTCCCATCTTCATCTTCTTTTTTCTACAATCCTGGGCTATATAGCCCTCAATACCACAGAAGTGGCAATTTCTTTTCTTGCGTGTCTTGTTATCATTCTTGTTGTTGTTCTTGCCTCCTTTCTCGGAGTCTACTTTCTTGTTTTGAGATTCATTCGCCTTGACCTCCTTCTTGCCATTCTTGTCTTCTTCACTTAAGAGCGCCATGTCTACTAGATTTTCATAAGTAGCCTGCATAGGTACGTGAGTCATGGCCAAGATGTGAAGTGGCTCATTCAATCCTTTGACAAAACGAAGAGCCTTCTTATGAGGGGTATTTACTAAGTCCAGTCCAAACCGAGCCAGCTAATTGAATTGATTGACGTACTCTTTGACCGTCATACTTCCTTGCTTAAGAGATAAGAACTTTTCCAACTGTAGACTTCATTCAGCTTGTGAGAGGAATTTCGTCTCGAACCTTATTCTGAAATCCATCCACGTTTCAACCGGCCTCTCAGCGTTAGTGACTTCCCACCAGTAGGAATCTTCGTCTTTGAGCAACCATACCGCCAACTGTACTTTCTACCTATCGTCCACCACGAAGATAACAAACAGATCCACAGTTTCTTTGAGCCAATTCCTCGCTTCTACAAATGATTCAGTTCCCTTGAAATCCTTTCCACCCATGGCTCTAAAATCTTTACCGATCTTTGAGAAAGCAATTGCACGAGGAGGGGGCGGAGGAGGAGGAATCACTGCAGCTGGAGGAGGAATATCTGCTGGGCCTGCATTGTTGGCACTAGCCTCTAAGTACCTTCTAAACCGGCCAAGTATTGGCGCGCCCTCTGGAAAGTTAAGATTCCCAAACATGCTGAAATGAAAAAGAAGAGATTCAAATGAGAAACAAAGGATAGTGCTAACGGCTTTTAGGGAATGTGCTTTTAAATAAAACAAGACTTTTCTTGAAAAATGCTTCTTTGTAAACGGATTTTGAAAATAATTTTAGAAGGTTTTAAAAACTTTTGCCCAGTCTGGTATCCTTCTGCTCTGATACCAAATGTAACACCCCACCTCCGCTAGGGTCACTCACAAAGGGAATGCACTAGTTTTGGAGGAGCGTTATCGAGGTGAACAAATACAGAAATATTACAAGACAGAACATAAATAAAACAACGGAAGAATCAAAAGATAATTTCATTACTTTCAAAATAGTCAAAGCCTTTTTCATTCAGAGTACCAAATAGCCAAAGTCATTATTTTCCATTACAACAAATTCTGCCTTGCATAAACAAAGAAGCATAAACTTAAAACATCAAAAGTAGCTTAATTCCCCAAAGGAAGCAGAAAATGCAGCCATAGCATAGCCCAAAATCAAACCGTACATGATCTGAATCAAAAGCAAGCGAAATCCATGCTAAGTGCTAGAGTTTGCTCCTTGAGAACCTAGGGGGGAAATGGAAGAAAAAGAGGAGAAAGAAAACGGGTCGGTCATAAAGACTGGTAAGTCCAAGTGACTTTCAGCATAAAAACAGATTAAGGTAACATGACATGTATAAACTGAAAGTAAACATAAGGATGCTGTCAAGATGGGCAAGATAGACTAAGATAATGTGATAAATCAAGTATAAATCAAGTATAGCATCAAATATTCAAGGTTCGCTGCATCAACTTACTAGAATCCCAAACCCATGTCTTATATAAATCATGAAATAATCCCCTGGCCCAATGCCATGAAATGACCAATTTCTAGGTCCAATGAAACGATCCACTAGTCGATCGGCTCCCTACAATTTCTAGCTCCTTGTGTGTCTGTGTCATACAGCCCTATCACGAATGTAGTCACCTGTGATAGGTCCACCATAGGGTGTATCAAGCCCTATGGTGCCAACCACCGACACGAATCAAGAATGCACAGATAAACCTACTGATGCCCAATGCATGCTTCTTTAACTCCGGACCACGTGCATGACCATAGCCCGCCTGAACCTACACTGGCGCACCAACACAGCCGTCGTTTTGGTCTCTTACAATCAGCCCAGTAATCGTGCCCCACCGTGCCTAGTCCCAGAGTACCATGATACATCTACTGGGTTACTGCTGAAACGGACCGCATAACTAGGATTTCCGTCCACTAGGTTAAGTGTCGTCATTTAAATTCGTGACTTAACCCCTATTAGTCTAGCATGTCAAGTTGGTTAAGAGTTGTCATTCTAGTTCGTGACTTAACCCGCCTACGAATCATGTATCAAGTTGGTTAAGTGTTGTCTTTTCATGTTCATGACTTAACCCTATCATGTGGCATTAATTCAATAATGCACCCCGACCTCTCACATCAGACCTGTTGTTGTGGTCACTGGATATGCCGGGCGGTTCCGGGCAGAATTACACCACAACTCAGACTGACCTCGGGTTTTCAAGTGCGATATGACCAACTACCCACATTGGATCCTATTGTTTGCAGTAACTGGATATGCCGGGCGGTTTCGGGCAGAATTACACTGCAAACTCAACCAACCTCGATTTGGCCATTTTCAAGTTCATTCTAGCGTCATGTCCATGTTCAAGTTTTCATGTCAAGTTCGTTTCAAGTTTTCAAGGCATGTTTCATGCCAAGTCTCCTATAATTTCCAATTTTACCTAACGTTACCCTGTCTAAATATTAGACAAATAATCTTAGCCTAATTTTTCGCCTGCACGATTTTTGGCATATAATATTAGGCTAAAACTTAGCCTAATTTAATGTATGCAAAATTGCCATAAAGAGATTCATTAACATAAACACGACATAGGGGTAAACTTGGCATCTTTTTGGCATAGCCAATATGAACATCATAGGTGTGTACTTGCAAAGTAATCAACATGAATATCATAGGTGTGAACTTGCAACGTAGACTAAACCAACATACATATATGTGAATCTGCAACATAGACTAAATCAACCTACATATATGTGAACTTGCAAATCATTCACGAACATATGAATAAGTGTGAACTTGAAATATGACATAGGTTTAACATATACACATAAACATGTAGATCTAACATTTGATCACATAGGTTGATATGATTTCACAACCTAAAACATGCATAACATGATAAACTACTCAACTTGTCATAACAGGTTATATTCCAAGTTCATATACATATGAATAGACTTATTCATTAATTCCCAATTCAACATGATAATAAAACTACAGGCACAAATCAATATCATTAATTTCCACATATAGCATAATAAACATTGTCCTATTATCCATTTATTTCCAAGGCATGACATAACTGAATAAATTGATTAAAACATCACAGGCATATAGCTCTGATAACATTATGAACATTAAAAGTTTTGAATGATAATCAAGGTTCGAGAATATTGACAGATCTAACTTAAATAGAAAAATCCCAAAATCAAGAATAAAGTAAGTAGGCCTGAATAGAAAGTCAAGCTTAGATCCAATTTCATAGTCATAATCCTAGGCAATAACCTCATAGGTGATTAGCCACAATTGTCCTTGTCATAATTATAGGCAATAGTCTTATATTCACAGTCACAGGCATAGACATAGTCTTATGTCCACAGTCATAGTCATAGGCATAGTCTTATGTTCATCGTCATAGTCATAGGCATAGGCATAGTCTTATGTTCATAGTCATAGGATTAGTCATAGTCTTATGCCATTAACAATAGTTTCAACGTCGTAGGCAATATTCCCAATAGTCAAGATCCAAAAGAAAATAAGAATCGATATGAGTTATACATAAATCACGTCCAATTTATACCATGCCCATATTAGATTTATAGTTTTTATCTAAAAGTGTAACAACCCGTATTTTTAATAACATGTTATAATGTAAATCAAGGAAGAATTAAATTCTAAAATTTGAATCAAGGGAAACGGGCTGTGCCATTGCGTTCGCCTCGGAAAAATACGCGAAATAGAGTTCGAGTTTTCAAAAAACGGAGTCCGTATGACCAAGTTATGGCCCAATGAAGTTTTCAGAAAATTCCCAGCCTGAAAACAGTTCAAATTCGAATTCAGATTCGAATTATAACCAAGGCAGAATGGGCGGGAATTTTCCCGCCCCAGGCAGGGTCGACACAGGGGTCGACACCTGTCTCGACCCCCCCCCAATGGGTCGACACCCATGTCGACCCAGGGGTCGACCCCCCCGGTCGGACCAGTTTTTCTGGTGCACCATTTGTGACATGTTGGGTCTTGTTCTGGAAGTTTCTGACGGGAGTTGATGGCCCAGATTCGATTTAGGGTTAATCCTATGGTCTAAACTACCCCTAATCTATATAAAAAGACCCCTAGACCTAGCCTAAACCCTCATTAATCATTCCTACAACTAAATGCTGCCCAAATGTTCACTATTCATGGCCTCCACCTTCTTCATGAGAGCATGAGTGTCTCAAATCAATCTATGTCATAAAGGAGCCATCTTTCTTAAGTAAAAGAGCCATCTTTCTTTGTCTTTGGGGTTATTCCTTCTTGTTCTCAAGTCTTGAAGTGGAGTTTATCGTCTTTGGTTGCGGATTTGCTAGTGTGGCTTCGTCTCAATCTTATTTTATATTAATTCTAGTCTTCATAGCATTGTAAGCCCTATACTACTCTTAGATTCTAACTATGAATTTAAATGTGACATGTTGCAAGTTTGAGTTTGGGCCTAAGTATGATTTGTGCTTTGATCCTATCATGTTATGCATAGATTTACCCTATGCAAGTTTGTAAAGCTATCACCTTGACTATGTGCATAGAAAGCTATGACCTTTGATTTGGAATGTTGCATTATGCAACATGAGAACTCTCATAACCTTCATGATAACTTGCATATAATGTTATATGCGAACTTCTAGCCACTATCCTATGTCATTTATGATCATGTTTCACCTATTTGCTTAAGTTGATATTATGCATGTTTTAAGGCCCATGATGTAATATGCAAGCTTATGAACATATTTATGCCTCATATGCCACCATGTTTAACTTGTGGCCAACCTTATTACCTTATGCCCTTTTGTCATGCTTTTGCCAAGTTCCCTCTTTTGATCTATGTTATGTTATGCGATGCGTACATGCGATGGGAATGCGTTGGGTTTGGGAAATATTAATGACATGAAAACATGGTTTTAAAATATGACATGAACATTGACTTGTGATTATGTTTGAAAACATAATGATGGACATGACACTTAGAAAATATGAGTGTGGCCAACTCGAGGTTGTGTTGAGTTTGTAGCATAAATCTACCCGGAACCGACCGGCTTAACTAGTGGCTACAAACAATAGGACCCAATGTGAGTAGTTGGTCACGTCGCACTTGAAACCTGAGGTTAGACTAAGTTGTGGTGTAAAGCTACCCGGACCCGCCCGGCTTAACTAGTAACCACAACAAGGTCTAATGTGAGAGGTTGGGTGCATTAAATTAATTAATGCCACATGATAGGGTTAAGTCATGGACTACTTGAATACTTAACCAATTAAACATGATGGATTGGTAGGGTTAAGTCATGGACTACTTGAATACACTTAACCAATTAAACCCGATGTATTGATAGGGTTAAGTCATGAACTGCTTGAATACACTTAACCAACTCAATACATGGTTAGGATAGGGTTAACCACACTTAACCCACTTGAAATCCTAGTTACGTGGTCCTTTTCAGCAGTAACCAACTTCGAAGTATCATGGGTACCCTGGACTAGGCTAGGGTGGGGCACGATTACTGGACTGATTGTAAGAGGCCAAAAGGAGACGACTGAAGGGTGCACCGGTTGTTCAGGCGGACCATGGTCGTGCGCATTAAGTCTAGAGTTGAACATGGGCACCAATAGGTTTAGACTGTGCGTGCTTGAATTGTGTCTGTGGTTTACACCTTAGGGCTGGATACACCCTAGGGTGGACCTAGCATAGTTAACTACATTCCACGATTAAGTCGTATGACACCGATACACGACGAGTTAGGCTTATAGGGAGCCGATCGACTAGACCGAGTAGTTGGACCTCGATTCAGGTCATCTCATGATGTGGGCCGGCTTTGGGCTAAGGGATCATTTCTTGATTATACTTGACATGGATTGGAATACTAGTACACACCTGGTGCAACTTAACCTTGTATATGCGATGCCACACTTGATCTATCTTGTTAACTTTTCACCATGCCGGTTATCACCCTACAGCTCATCCCTGTTTTACATGTTCAGTTAACTTTATTAGTTTTTATACTAATAGTAGATAGGACTTACCAGTCTTTTTGACTGACCCGTTTTCTTTCGCCTCTTTTCTTCCGTTTCCCCCCTAGGTTTAAAGGGTGGGAACACTGGTACCTAGCTTGGATCTTAAGCTGCTTTTCTGGATAGCTCATGTACGGTTTGGATTTGAGCACGCTATGGCTTTATTCTACCTTGGGGATAGTTACTTTATGATTTTCTTTCCAGTTTTCAGTTGATGTTTCTAGACTATGTTTTGTGGAAAATAATGACCAAGTACTTTGATGTAACTTGACTACGGTTTTGAAATGCTAGTTTTATCCGCTGCTTTATTTACTCTGTTTTTACTTATATGTTTTGTCTTGTGATATCTGCATGCATGTTTACCTCGTTTAACGCCCCTCCAAAGCTAGTGTCCTTGCAAGAGTGGCACTGGCGGAGGTGGGGTGTTACATTTGGTATCAGAGCCTAAGGTTTACAAGATTTGAGCAAAAGTGTTTTTAAAACTTACCTTTTGAAAAACTATTTTCAAAACCAATTAAGTATTTTCCAAGAAAAGTCTAGTTATTTTAAAAGGCTATTCCCCAAAAGCCATTAGCACTTTCCTTCGTTTCCTCGTTCTAAATCAATCTTTTTCTTTTTCAGTATGGCCGATCTTAACCTTCCCGAGGGAGTGACCATTCTCGGATTGTTCCGGAGGTACTTGGAAGCTAGGGCCAACGATGTGGGCCCAGCAAACACCCCCACCGTAACTGAGGTTCCTCCTCCTCCTCCTCCTCAGAATCCACAAGCAGATTTCGCTAAGGTTTGCAAAGACTTTAAGGCGATGGGTGGCAAGAATTTTATTGGGACGGAGACTTTTGTGGAGGCGAGAAATTGGTTGAAAGAAACTGAGGATCTCTTCGCTATCTTTGATGTGGAAGACCATAGAAAGGTTTTATTGGTAGCATGGCTATTAAAAGAAGAAGCTGCTTATTGGTGGGAGGTCACCAATGCTACTATACCTATAGAGACTAGGGCCGACTTTAGGACAAGATTTGGGCTTAAGTTTCTATCATCAACTGAGGCGAATCTGCAATTGGATAAGTTTATATCTTTGAAGCAAGGGGACATGGCCGTGAGGGAGTATGTGAATAAGTTTAACCAGCTCGCTCGTTTCGGTTTGGACATGGTTAATACTTCCCAGAAGAAGGCTTTACACTTTGCACGAGGGTTGAATGAGCCATTACAAGGTTTAGCCCTATCTCATATACCCATAGGGGCCACTTTTGAAGGCCTAGTAGACATGGCATTGCTTCAAGGAGACGATAAGAATGGCAAGAAAGAAGTCAAGCCTAATGAGACTCAAGCCAAGAAGACAGACTCCAAGTGGGGAGGAAATCAGAGTAATCAGAACAACAAGAACAACAAGGGCAACAAGGCCAAGGCAAAGCACCCAAGAAAATGCAACTTCTGTGGGATTGTTGGGCACATAGCCAAGGATTGCATAAAGAAGAAGAGGAAGTTGGGTGAATGCTTTCACTGTGGAGAGCCTGGACATCTTAGCAAGGATTTCCCCAAGAAGCAAGGACAAGGGCAAGGGCAGAATCAGCGTGCAGGACCTTCTGGAGGGCAAGTGCATGCCCTCAACACTGCTACAGTTCAGGACCGAGGTAGTATTTCTGTAGAAAGCCTTGTTATATTTCTGATTATCCTGTTCGCACCTTATTTGATTCTGGCACATCGCATAGTTTTATTTCTTCTGACATTGTTGAAAGTTTGCACCTAAGTACTAGTCTAGTTGAGGATCCCGTTAGTGTTTCAAATCCAACTGGCGGTTCCGCCCATCTATCTATGATTTGTGTGGATTTGAAGATTTCCATCTTGACCAGAGAATTCACGTGTAATGCTTATGTTCTTTGGTTCACGGGATACGGGATGATTTTGGGCATGGATTGGTTGTCCAGTTATGGAGCCATCCTCGATTGTGAGCATAGGGTGGTGAGGCTCATGACTCGCCTCGGTAATACCCTAGAAATTTCTTGTAAACCTAGAGGTCCCGTCATGTTATATTATCTTGAATCTCTTGACTCGTCCATCGATGATCTGCAATCTTTAAGGGTGGTCCGAGACTATCCTGATGTCTTTGAAGAAGTTAAGGGGTTACCCCCTAAACGAGAGATAGATTTCCGCATTTATCTAGTCCATAATGCCAAGCCAGTATCATTGCCCGTTAGGCACATGGCCCCACGTGAAAGAAGGGAGCTCAGTAAGCAAATCAAGGAGTTGCTTGAGAAGAATTTTATTAGGCGAAGCATTTCTGAATGGGGTGCTCCTGGGGTATTCGCTACTAAGGCGGATGGTTCGCTTCTTCTATGTGTTGATTATCGAGAGTTGAACAAGCTGACAAAGAAGAATAGGCACCCGTTACCGAGGATTGATGATCTCTTTGACCAGCTTGTTGGTGCTTCTGTTTTCTCTCAGCTCGATCTAGCCACCGGATTCCATCAGCTTAGAGTGGTTGAGGATAGTATTGATAAGACTGCGTTTAGGACTCCAGATGGATTCTTTGAATGGCTTGTCATGCCATTCGGTTTGACTAATGCACCCGCCTACTTCGTAGACTTGATGAGTAGGGTGTTCAGGGAGTTCCTTAACAAGTTCGTGGTTGTCTTCATGGATGATATTCTGATTTTCTCAAAGGATGAGGAAGAGCATGCTAGGCATCTCAAGGAAGTGATGGATACGCTTAGAGCGCATCAGTTGAAAGCTAAGTTCTCCAAATGTCATTTTTGGAGAAGGGAAGTTCGGTTTCTTGGACATATAGTTTCTAAGCAAGGCATAGCGATGGATCCCGCGAAAGTGGTTGTGGTTCAAGACTGGAAGACTCCTAGGAATGCAACCGAAGTAAGAAGATTTCTCGGTCTGGCGGGCTACTATAGGAAGTTCATCAGGGACTTCGCTAAGATTTCGGCCCCTCTTACTAAGTTGACGAAGAAGAACTTAGTTTTTGCATGGGACTTAGAGTGTGAGCTTGCTTTTCAAAGGCTCAAGAGGGCCCTTACTACCGCTCCAGTTTTAGCATTACCCGATGGCGGTAAGATGTTTACCGTGTACACCGATGCATGTGGCACGGGGTTAGGTGCTGTTCTGATGCAAAAGGGAAGAGTGATATGTTATTGGGATAGGCAACTTAAAGTTCATGAGAAGAACTATCCCACTCATGATTTGGAGTTGGCGGCGATCGTCTTTGCACTCAAATCCTGGCGCCACTATCTTCTAGGCGAAAGGTTTGAGTTGTATACTGATCACAAGTCACTCAAGCACCTCTTCTCACAGAAAGATCTGAATCTAAGGCAGCAAAGGAGGATGGAATTCTTGGGATCATATGACTTCGAGATAGCTTACACCCCTGGCAAGGGTAATGTTGTGGTAGATGCACTAAGCAGAAGGAGGTTGACTTTGAGCCCCTTGTTTATTGAGATGAAGAACTTAGAGTTATTGGCAATCTTTGATTTCACGACGGTTGTTGAGTCGATGACGGGTTCATTAGCGTCCCTTGAGCTTAGACCCACACTTCTTGATCAAGTTGGGGCTTCCCAGAAAGGAGACCCGCAGATAGTCGAGGTCATGGACAAGTTGATTCGCGGTGAGACGTCTAGTCACCTTGCTAGATATACTATTGATGATAAGGGTTGGCTAAGGCGTGATGGAAGGCTATGCGTTCCACAAGTAGGAGACTTGGTGCATAAAGTTCTCGAAGAAGCACATCACTCAAAGATGACTATACATCCTGGAGGAGATAAGATGTATAGAGATATGAAGCGCATTTTCTTTTGGGCTGGAATGAAGAAAGATGTGGCAGAGTATGTTTCAAAGTGCATGGTGTGCCAACAAGTGAAAGCCGAGTCAAAGAAACCAGGTGGGCTATTACATCCATTGGAGGTCCCGCAATGGAAGTGGGAGAGTATTTCTATGGATTTTGTGGATGGATTGCCTAGGTCAAGGAAAGGGAACACGAGCATATGGGTCATAGTTGGCAGACTTACGAAGAGTGCTCATTTCATTCCAGTAAAGAGCAAGAGGACCGCATCATGGCTAGCATCTATTTAGCTTCGAGAGATAGTGCGGTTGCATTGAGTTCCTTCTAGCATAGTTAGCGATCGTGACCCAATTTTCACTATCGAGTTCTGGAATAGTCTGCAAGAAGCGATGGGTACGCGATTGAATCTAAGTACAGCCTATCACCCCCAGACGGATGGCCAACCCGAAAGGGTGAATAGAGTGCTAGAAGATCTTTTGAGGCTTTGTGTTCTTGACTTTGGTGGTACTTGGGAAGACCACCTTCCTCTTGTAGAGTTTGCTTATAATAATAGCTATCAAGCCAGCATAGGGATGGCACCATTTGAAGCTTTGTATGGGAGGCCGTGTAGGTCACCATCTTGTTGGTGGGAGACAACAGATAGGCTTATACTTGGGCCCGATATGATACGGGACACGTCCGAGAAAGTTGAATTGGTGAGAAGATGGATGAAAGCGGCCCAAGATAGACAGAAATCCTATGCTGACAAGCGAAAGGCAGATTTGGAATTCGAAGTGGGAGACATGGTTTTCGTGAAGGTTTCTCCTTTGCGTAATGTGGTACGTTTTGGAGCAGTTGGGAAACTGGCACCAAGGTTCGTAGGACCCTTCCCTATCATAGAGAGAATTGGAAAGATGGCCTATAAGGTGGAATTTCCCGAGAAGCTAGCCGGAGTGCACAATGTCTTTCATGTGTTGCATCTCCGAAAGTGCCTACATGAGTCCGCTGAGGTGGTTGAACCAAGCATTCTTGAAGACATGGAGGTGGAGAAAGAGGCAACCCTGAGGCGAGCTCCGATTCGTATCTTGGGAACAGAGATCAAGAAGTTAAGGAATCGAGAAGTCAAATTGCTGAAAGTTCAGTGGAGTGAAGCCGATGAAGATGCAACTTGGGAAACCGAGGAGAAGATGCATGGGCTTTATCCATTCGTTTTTGAGGGTACATTCTCAATCTCCGTTCTTAATTAGCATATCTTCCTTTTTGCTATCCATGTTTATCCTGTTTATCTTGTTATCTCGTTAACCTTGTCATGAGAACCTTAGGTAGAAACCCTTTTGATGAAACATGTATTTGAAACATGTTATGCTTGATGTTTGCAAGTGGTTGCAAGTGTTTGCAAGTGGATACTCGTGGATGCATGATACACATTAGGCACTAAGATCGTCTCACACACTTTCATACCGCATATGCATGAGTGTTTATGCTTATTCATGGATGAAACTTGTATGCTATCACGTGGATGTTGCATATGGATGAATGTTATGTGCACTCATGTAGAGATTATAAATTATGTTAGGAATTTGCATACATATGGACTCATCTCACTAACATACTTTGCATTAAGGAGGTTTACTGAATCAGTAACCGCCTGATTTTTGCATTAGATAAGTACATATACACACACCTTTTGCATATGTTCATACAGCATTTAGAATCCTTTTAAGGACAATGGTTACTTGTGGATGATGTTTTGAGTAGATGGATGATGGATGGTAGGATACGTTCTTCCTAACTTGGAGATTTCGGGGACGAAATCCTTTAAGGAGGGGAGAATGTAACAACCCGTATTTTTAATAACATGTTATAATGTAAATCAAGGCAGAATTAAATTCTAAAATCTGAATCAAGGGAAACGGGCTGTGCCATTGCGTTTGTCTCGGAAAAATACGCGAAATAGAGTCTGAGTTTTCGAAAAACGGAGTCCGTATGACCAAGTTATGGCCCAATGAAGTTTTCAGAAAATTCCAAGCCCGAAAACAATTCAAATTCGAGTTCTGATTCGAATTACAACCAAGGCAAAATGGGCGGGAATTTTCCTGCACCAGGCAGGGTTGACACCTGTGTCGACCCCCCCAATGGGTCGACACCCATGTCGACCCGGGGGTCGACCCCCCCGGTCGGACCAGTTTTTCTGGTGCACCATTTGTGACATGTTGGGTCTTGTTCTGGAAGTTTCTGACGGGAGTTGATGGCTCAGATTCGATTTAGGATTAATCCTATGGTCTAAACTACTCCTAATCTCTATAAAAAGACCCCTAGACCTAGCCTAAACCCTCATTAATCATTCCTACAACTAAATGCTTCCCAAATGCTCACTAATCATGGCCTCCACCTTCTTCATGAGAGCATGAGTGTCTCAAATCAATCTATGTCATAAAGGAGCCATCTTTCTTAAGTAAAAGAGCCATCTTTCTTTGTCTTTGGGGTTATTCCTTCTTGTTCTCAAGTCTTGAAGTGGAGTTTATCATCTTTGGTTGCGGATTTGCTAGTGTGGCTTCGTCTCAATCTTATTTTATATTAATTCTAGTCTTCATAGCATTGTAAGCCCTATACTACTCTTAGATTCTTACTATGAAGTTAAATGTGACATGTTGCAAGTTTGAGTTTGGGCCTAAGTATGATTTGTGCTTTGATCCTATCATGTTAAGCATAGATTTATCCTATGCAAGTTTGTAAAGCTATCACCTTGACTATGTGCATAGAAAGCTATGACCTTTGATTTGGAATGTTGCATTATACAACATGAGAACTCTCATAACCTTCATGATAACTTGCATATAATGTTATATGCGAACTTCTAGCCACCATCCTATGTCATTTATGATCATGTTTCACCTATTTGCTTAAGTTGATATTATGCATGTTTTGAGGCCCATGATGTAATATGCAAGCTTATGAACATATTTATGCCTCATATGCCACCATGTTTAACTTGTGGCCAACCTTATTACCTTATGCCCTTTTGTCTTGCTTTTGCCAAGTTCCCTTTTTTGATCTATGTTATGTTATGCGAAGCGTACATGCGATGGGAATGCGTTGGGTTTGGGTAATATTAATGACATGAAAACATGGTTTTAAAATATGACATGAACATTGACTTGTGATTATGTTTGTAAACATAATGATGGACATGACACTTAGAAAATATGAGTGCGGCCAACTCGAGGTTGGGTTGAGTTTGTAGCATAAATCTAACCGGAACCGACCGGCTTAACTAGTGGCTACAAACAATAGGACCCAATGTGAGTAGTTGGTCACGTCGTACTTGAAACCCGAGGTTAGACTAAGTTATGGTGTAGAGCTACCCGGACCCGCCCGGCTTAACTAGTAACCACAACAAGGTCTAATGTGAGAGGTTGAGTGCATTAAATTAATTAATGCCACATGATAGGGTTAAGTCATGGACTACTTGAATACTTAAACAATTAAACACGATGGATTGGTAGGGTTAAGTCATGGACTAATTGAATACACTTAACCAATTAAACCCGATGTATTGATAGGGTTATGTCATGAACTGCTTGAATACACTTAACCAACTCAATACATGGTTAGGATAGGGTTAACCACACTTAACCCACTTGAAATACTAGTTACGTGGTCCTTTTCAGCAGTAACCAACTTCGAAGTATCATGGGTACCCTGGACTAGGCTAGGGTGGGGCACGATACTGAACTGATTGTAAGAGGCCAAAAAGAGACGGCTGAAGGGTGCACCGGTTGTTCAGGCGGACCATGGTCGTGCACATTAAGTCCGGAGTTTAACATGGGCACCAGTAGGTTTAGACTGTGCGTGCTTGAATTGTGTCTATGGTTTACACCTTAGGGCTGGATACACCCTGGGGTGGACCTAGCACAGTTAACTACATTCCACGATTAAGCCGTATGACTCCGATACACGACGAGTTAGGCTTATAGGGAGCCGATCGACTAGACCGAGTAGTTGGACCTCAATTCAGGTCATCTCATGATGTGGGCCAACTTTGGGCCAAGAGATCATTTCTTGATTATACTTGACATGGATTGGAATACTAGTACACACCTGGTGCAACTTAACCTTGTATATGCGATGCCACACTTGATCTATCTTGTTAACTTTTCATCATGCCAGTTATCACCCTACAGCTCATCCCTGTTTTACATGTTCAGTTAACTTTATTAGTTTTTATACTAATAGTAGACAGGACTTACCAGTCTTTTTGACTGACCCGTTTTCTTTCGCATCTTTTCTTCCGTTCCCCCCCCCCCTAGGTTTACAGGGTGGGAACACTGGTACCTAGCTTGGATCTTTAGCTGCTTTTCTGGATAGCTCATGTACGGTTTGGACTTGAGCACGCTATGGCTTTATTCTACCTTGGGGATAGTTACTTTATGATTTTCTTTCCAGTTTTCAGTTGATGTTTCTAGACTATGTTTTGTGGAAAATAATGACCAAGTACATTGATGTAACTTGACTATGGTTTTGAAATGCTAGTTTTATCCGCTGCTTTATTTACTCTGTTTTTACTTATATGTTCTGTCTTGTGATATCCGCATGCATGTTTACCTCGTTTAACGCCCCTCCAAAGCTAGTGTCCTTGCAAGAGTGGCACTGGGAGAGGTGGGGTGTTACAAAAAGTAACTGGAACTTACAGATCGTGGTCCAAGAAATTTAAATGCAGAAGTCAAGTCTAGAAATTGGTCGTTGAATTGTTGAATCGCTGAATTTTGCTTTGATTGTAAAAGCAAATCCGCAATAAGAAATTTCTAGCCGTAGTCTTCAAGAAATAATCTACACAATTTATTTTAATTTAATTTATGTTAGAGGAAGAAGAAGAAGCCATGATCATCAAGAGTTTGAGCAGCATAGGGTTAGAGAAGAATGGAGTAACAACCCGGATTTTTACAACATGCTAAGACGAGAATCAAGGCAGAATTTAATTATAAAATCTGAATCAAGGGAAACGGACTATGCCATTGCGTTCTCCTCGGAAAAATACGCGAAATACAGTCCGAGTTTTCGAAAATCGGAGTCCGTGTGACCAAGTTATGGCCCGTCAAAGTTTCAGAAAATTTCAAGTTCAAAAACAAGTTCAAATTTGAATTCAGGTTTCAAATTCAGCCAAACAGAAGAGGCGGTAAAAGTTCCCGCCACCCCCAAGTCGACTGGGGAGTCGACTTGGGAGTCGACACACCCCAGGTGGTGTCGACTGCCCAGTCGACACCCCTGTCGACTTGGGTGGTCGGCCAGTTTGGCCTGGGTGCACCTGACTTGTTCCTCAAGACATGTTTGGAGGTTTGTGACGGATTTTGAGGGCTCAGATCTATCCTAGGGTTTATCCTATGGCCTAAACTACTCCTAATCCCTATAAAAAGACCCCTAAGCCTACCCTAAACCCTCACAAATCACTCATGCCACGAAGTGCCGCCCAAATGCCAAGTGATCATGGCCTCCATCTCCAACTCCAAGGGCTTATGCATCCAAATCGGATCCGAATCAAAGGTGCTAGCTTGCTACACCAAATCAAGGGAGTAGATCAACGTTGCTATGCAAACTTCATGACGATTCTTCCACAAAGGAGCCACCTTTCTTCATCAAGACGATTCATGCTCCTAGCCCTCTTGCCACGCTATGTAAGTTCCAGCTACTTGTAGATTCTAACTGTGGTTCTAATGTGACATGGGATAAAATGCGATGAAACATAAGTATGCTAGCCTATATGAACCTTGTCATGCCTCTTTTGCTTGAACCTATGACATTGGGCTATGCTTAGTGACTAAATCATGCCACTCATGTTATGTTTAACCTAGTTTATCTTGCAAGTTTGAATCTTTATCTATGGAATGTTAGCATGAACTTTTGGGAACCATTTGACTTGTGAAACATTGGCAAGGACTTGACTTTGGGGCTTATGCATGTAAATGAACCCAAACCCCTTATGTTATCATGCATGCTTGTGGCCAAATTCCCTTATGATACTATGCATGTTTGTGGCCAAATTCCCTTATGATGCTATGCATGCCTGTGGCCAAATTCCCTTATGATACTATGAATGTTTTTGGCCAAATTCCCTTATGATACTATGCATGTTTATGGCCAATATGTTGGCATAATACCCTACTATGTGACTCGCTTCCACTTGGGTTGGAAATACGTTTGGGTAGCTTAGGAAAAACGTGGGTATGACATGAAAAACTAGACATGGGGTTTACATGAGAACATGACATTCATGATACATTTAAATATGGTCATGACAAGTGGGAAAACATGGAACTTGAACTAGACATGGGTGGGTTGTAAGTGTAATAAGACACTAGACCAAACATGAAAGTGGCCAACTCGAGGTTGGGTTGAGTTTGTAGCATAAATCTACCCGGACCTGCCCGGCTTAACTAGTGGCTATAAACAATAGGACCCAATGTGAGTAGTTGGTCACATAACACTTAAAACCCGAGGTTAGACTAGGTTGTGGTGTAAATCTACCCGGACCCGCCCGGCGTAACTAGTAACCACAACAAAGTCTAATGTGAGAGGTTGGGGTGGATTAATCTAATTAATGCCACATGAAAAAGTTAAGTAATTTTGACTAATGACACTTAACCGATATGACACGAATGGGTAGGTTAAGTGAAACCGGACTTGGTTTCTTATTGACACTTAACCACATAAGACAATTAGGGGATGGGGTTAAGTAATTTAATTTATGTTAGAGGAAGAAGAAGAAGCCATGATCATCAAGAGTTTGAGCAGCATAGGGTTAGAGAAGAATGGAGTAACAACCCGGATTTTTACAACATGCTAAGATGAGAATCAAGGCAGAATTTAATTATAAAATCTGAATCAAGGGAAACGGGCTATGCCATTCCATTCGTCTCGGAAAAATACGCGAAATAGAGTTCGAGTTTTCAAAAATTGGAGTCCGTATGACTAATTTACGGCCCGTCAAAGTTTCAGAAAATTTCAAGTTCAAAAACAAGTTCAAATTTGAATTCAAGTTTCAAATTCAGCCAAACAGAAGAGGCGGGAAAAGTTCCCGCCACCCCCAAGTCGACTGGGGAGTCGACTTGGGAGTCGACACACCCCAGGTGGTGTCGACTGCCCAGTCGACACCCCTGTCGACTTGGGTGGTCGGCCAGTTTGGCCTGGGTGCACCTGACTTGTTCCTCAAGACATGTTTGGAGGTTTGTGACGGATTTTGAGGGCTCAGATCTATCCTAAGGTTTATCCTATGGCCTAAACTACTCCTAATCTCTATAAAAAGACCCCTAAGCCTACCCTAAACCCTCACAAATCACTCATGCCACGAAGTGCCACCCAAATGCCAAGTGATCATGGCCTCCATCTCCAACTCCAAGGGCTTATGTATCCAAATCGGATCCGAATCAAAGGTGCTAGCTTGCTACACCAAATCAAGGGAGTAGATCAACGTTGCTATGCAAACTTCATGACGATTCTTCCACAAAGCAGCCACCTTTCTTCATCAAGACGATTCATGCTCCTAGCCCACTTGCCACGCTATGTAAGTTCTAGCTACTTGTAGATTCTAACTGTGGTTCTAATGTGACATTGGATAAAATGCGATGAAACATAAGTATGCTAGCCTATATGAACCTTGTCATTCCTCTTTTGCTTGAACCTATGACTTTGGGCTATGCTTAGTGACTAAATCATGCCACTCGTGTTATGTTTAGCCTAGTTTATCTTGCCAGTTTGAATCTTTATCTATGGAATGTTAGCATGAACCGTTGGGAACCATTTGACTTGTGAAACATTGGCAAGGACTTGACTTTGGGGCTTATGCATGTAAATGAACCCAAACCCCTTATGTCATCATGCATGCTTATGGCCAAATTCCCTTATGATACTATGCATGTTTGTGGCCAAATTCCCTTATGATACTATGCATGCTTATCGCCAAATTCCCTTATGATACTATGCATGTTTGTGGCCAAATTCCCTTATGATACTATGCATGTTTGTGGCCAATATGTTGGCATAACACCCTACTATGTGACCCGCTTCCACTTGGGTTGGAAATACGTTTGGGTAGCTTAGGAAAAACGTGGGTATGACATGAAAAACTTGACATGGGGTTTACATGAGAACATGACATTCACGATACATTTAAATATGGTCATGACACAAGGGAAAACATGGAACTTGAACTAGACATGGGTGGGTTGTAAGTGTAATAAGACACTAGACCAAACATGAAAGTGGCCAACTCGAGTTTGGGTTGAGTTTGTAGCATAGATCTACCCGGACCCGCCAGGCTTAACTAGTGGCAACAAACAATAGGACCCAATGTGAGTCGTTGGTCACAAAGCACTTAAAACCCGAGGTTAGACTAGGTTGTGGTGTAAATCTACCCGGACCCGCCCGACGTAACTAGTAACCACAACAAAGTCTAATGTGAGAGCTTGGGGTGCATTAATCTAATTAATGCCACATGAAAAGGTTAAGTAATTTTGACTAATGACACTTAACCGATATGACACGAATAGGTAGGTTATGTGAAACCGGACTTGGTTTCTTAATGACACTTATCCATATAAGAAAATTAGGGGATGGGGTTAAGTAATTTACACTTAACTAATCCGACTTGGTAATTAGATGGGTTAAGTAACCTACACTTAACTAATCTAAACACGGTACTTAGATGGGGTTAAGTAATCCATACTTAACTAATCTAACATGGTAAATTCTATGGGGTTAAGTAATTTACACTTAACTAATCCGACTTGGTAATTAGATGGGGTTAAGAAACTTAGACTTAACTAATCTAAACACGGTATTTAGATGGGGTTAAGTAACCTTCACTTAACTAATCTAGGCACGGTAATTCGATGGGGTTAAGTTGAGCACTTAACCAATCTAAACTTGGTAATTCAATGAGGTTAAGTAACCAATACTTAACCAACTTAACATGATAATTTAATGGGGATAATTAACCTATATTTAACCAATTATACATGATGATTTGATGAGGTTAAGTAACCTAAACTTAATCAATCTAATATGCGGACCTGATAGGGTTAAGTCACCAGACCTTTTAAATTTACTTAACCATTGTAATGCGATTGGTGGATGGGGTTAAGCTAACACATACTTAACCAATCCGACTCGATAATCTAATGGGATTAAGATAATCTATGCTTAATCAATCTAACACGATAATCTGACAGGGTTAAGACAAATAATTACTTAACCAATTTGACTTGATAAGGTTAAGTCATGAGCTCCTTAGTGTACTTAACCAACTCATAGGGCTAAGCCTTGAACTTGAGTACTTAGCCAACCTCGACATGATTCGTGGGCGGGTTAAGTCATGAATTTGAATGACAACACTTAACCCATTAGACCAAACCCTAGCTCAGGGGACTAGCTTGAAAATCGTAGTTAACAAGGATAGCGGGAAGATAAGCTAAGTGGTAAACCATAGTTAAAGATAACTAAGTAATAATTCTTAGCCAAGGACATGGGGCTAGTTCATAAATAGATGAGTAACCTGAAACGGTAAGTCATCGCTTAGTATACGAGGAGGAGCAACTTATCTGACTTGGATAAAAAGCTCCAGCGAACTGGGTGCGAAGCGGTAGCTTCGGGGGGACGTGAGGGTACTCTTGGTATCGCTCTGTGAGGTGGCAGGTGGTCCATGAAACCCGGCCTCACAGAGGTTAAGGTCTGCGGCAGAAGAGCCAAGAGTATGCCTTGGTTGCTATGTGAGCGACCTAAAGACTGGGATGGATTAGCGTGGAGTCGACGATACTTGTTTTTGCCCTGGATAGCACGTCGCCGACTACCTACCATCTTTAGTCAATCGTGTACATACAGAAAGGCAGATAACTCCCAACAGACCATGTTCTTGCTATCGAGTCATGGGTGAGGTTGGCCAATAGGAAAGTGGGTCATAGTGGTGCCGGGATGTAGTTCTCATACATGATTTTTCTTGGATGGCCTTTCAGTAGTTGAGGGAGGGGTCACGTGGGACCATAGCCATGGATACAAAAACAGACCTTGATATCTGCATCAGCAGACGACTTAAAGCTCCCGACCGAGTTCCGTATTTCTCGAATTGCCCTGGCACGAAACTCGGATGGCACATTGAGATACATGTGCATCTATACATGGAAAACGATTCACGATACGTACGTGGGATAAAGGGCGTGGTTGACGGGTGGCATAATCCCTAGTGGCCGTAGGTGGCTTGAACCCAAACCGAGACACGGAAACGTTCATTAGGTAGCATAATCCCTAGTGGTCCTAGGTGGCATAAATCCTAAGTGAACACGCGATAGTTCATGGTAAGAAAACATAACCAGATCAAGGGTAGCAGTCCAAAATAACCTCAAGGATAAAATGGTACAACGTTGAGGTGGTATAGATTTACATGGGAAAGCCCGTACGGCCTACGGCAAAGGACTGAACTTATAAATGGAAAGAAACATACGAGTTGGGAAAACCTACACATGTTTTATATTAGGTTGACATGGACCATTACATGACATTGGGCAAGGGACATTCATAGTTAACACATGACGCGGGTTGGGATACTAGTACGAGAGGTGCAGAGCAAATATACATGATAAATACCTTGGGATGGTATACAGGATAGATACCATGGGATGGTATACATGATAGATACCTTGGGATAGTATACTTGATAGAAACCTGACGATGTGATACCTTGATTTATCATGACACCATAGTTTATCATGATATCTTAGTTTATCTTGCTACAGTAGTTCATCCTGTTATCCTGGTTTAGTTTATCTATCTTGTAGTCATCCTTATGTTTACTTTCAGTTTATGCATGTCATGTTACCTTTACCTATTTTTATACTGGAAGTAGATAGGACTTACCGGTCTTTATGACTGACCCCGTTTTGTTTCGCCTCTTTGTCTTCCGTTCCCCCCCCCCCCAGGTTTTCAGGGAGGAAGCACTGTTATTTAGTTCGGACTTCTTCTGCTTGAAGGTCATCACGCATGCCTTGGACTTTTCTTGGCTATGGCTACTTTACTATTTTACTTGGGGAATAATTTATGAAATGGTTTATGCTTCTTTACTATCGCAAGACAGGTTTGATGTACTCTAATGAAAAAGGCTTTAGACCTTGATGTTTTATAAAGTAATGAAATTTGTTTTACTTCCGCTGTTTTATATGTTCTGTCTTGTAATATTTCTATGCATGTTTACCAACAATGCCTCTCCGAACCCAGTGCATTCCTTTGTGAGTGACCCTGGCAGAAGTGGGGTGTTACAAATGGTTTATAGAGAATGAGGCTAGGAGGCTGTTTATATAGGGTTTCAAACTAATTAGAGCCATCGATGAAGCTAGTGTTAATCAAGGCCATCCATCTCAAGAAAAGACAATCAGAAAATGACAAGTCAGCCCTAGTGACACACCAGAGCTCAGAAATTCGACCAGAATCCGACCAAGCCAGCTAGGGCCTGACCAAGCATGTTTCTGCTCGTCCTGGTCGCACCTGCCAAGTGCGCCACTGAAAAATTGCACGGGCGCACATCCCAAGTGCACCAGTGCAATTTTGTTTTGGCGCACTTCCCAAGTGCGCCAGTGCATTCTGGCCCGTTTCTGGTTTTTCTGCCTAACTTCGTTCGTCCATATCTTCTTCGTACGTTATCCATTTTACGCAAACTCAGACTCTATTTCAAGCATAATTCCAAGACGAACGCAATGGCATAACCCATTTCCATTGATTCTTATTTTAAAAATTAATTCTGCCTTGATTTATGGTTTTAACATGTTATAAAAATCCGGGTTGTTACAATGTGTCTATTCCTCTCTTTGATCTTGATTGATGTTCGTGATTCCCAAACTGCTTCATTTAGTGTGCACCCTGGGATTTTTCTGTTAGAGTCTTGCTGCGCATGGCTGATTTTCTTTTACCATGCCTACATTCCAAGAGATTGTTCTTCTTTTAGCATGGACCAATAAGTATGTTATTCAGATGAACACATAATTAATTTTTGATGCACATAATTCTTGCAAGTAAACTGCAGCTTGGTACGAACATAGTGAATAGTAATGTAATTTAAAACAAGCTTAATAACAAGATAAAATCAGGGGAATGAAGCAAAGTAATGAAAGCTCTAGTTCAATGTTCCATTATTGAGATATTAGTAGCTAGTCCCCCCGATTAGCGTCTTCTTTGGATTGGTTTAAGCCCCTTCCTCCTTAAGGCGTATTGCCCCTCGTTTGCGGAGAGTCAGCACAACTCTTATGATCTTGTACATACTGTTGCAAATGGTTTTTTCGGATTAACCCCTCGATTATTGACTTCAAGTGCCTACATTCATTGGTATCGTGTCCTAGCTATTTGTAGAACTAACAGAATCTGCCTGAATTCATAGCGGCATTTTTGACTTGTCTTTGTTTCAAAATCGGATATCTTTCGGTTTTATTAGTTGCCATGAAGATATTTCCCATGGTATCGTTAAGGGGAGTGAACTCGGAGTTCTTGATGAAACGCAGCTTCTTTTTTGCTCGACTGTCTTCTTCTTCGTCGCTCCTTTTTTGATTGTCTAGGTTGCTTTGCGCATTTCCAATCTTCTCTACCTGTGCGTTTTTTCCTCCAGTACTTGCATATTTTTCGGCTTTGTTGAGCAACCGTTTAAGTGAACTTGGTTTCTTTTTCTTGATCCAACTCCTAGCTTGGTTTCTTTATGTGTGCCTCCCTTAATAGCCATTAAGATTAGGTCGGGTTTGAGATTCTAAGCTTTAGTCACTACCATATCAAAGCGAGTGAAAAAAGCTTTGATGGGCTCTCTTGATCTTTGTTGAAGTCCACTTAGCTCCGTAGCATCCCATATTTTGAGTGCTTGGGATTTAAATATCTTATTGAATAGCCTAGCCAAGGTCACGAGATTATCCACGGACTGCGATGGCTGCTTTGTGAACCATAGATAAGACACTCCTTGTAAATAAGTTGGGAAATATAAGCATTTGATTTCATCAGTAGTGCAAGCCCCATTCATGTACTGGTCATATTTGCATAAAAATATATCAGAGTCGCTTGTCCCATCATAGGACTGTAATGATGGAGGTTCAAATCTTTGTAGGTATACAGTTTTCTTAACCATTTCAGTGAGCAGGGTTTTAGTTAGGATGGACTACTATTCACTTCGACCATCCCTCTTCTCTAGGCTTTCCTTCACAATTGCTCGCGCCGTACTTAAGATGTACTTCCGTTCCTTGCTTGGTCGATCCACGGATCGACCACCCTTTTTATTTCCGATCTCTGATCTAGATGTGTCCTCATGAACTTGGGGCAAGGAATTTGGGCCACCCTTTGTGAAGGACATCACAATGATAATGGGACTGTTTTCCCGCTCCGCGATTGTATCATCAGAGTGATCGCGCATAGGTGCTTTGCCCCCTTCGAAGTTTGGGTTGGTGCGACGTGCAACTCTCTGGATGGAATCCTGTTGTCTTGAGCTCGAAGCAGGGAGCCCTGTTTCTAACTCGCAATTTGTGCGAGCTAACTAGGAATAGGTGGAGCTTAAAGTGGCTTTTGCGGTGGCGGATTTAATGGCGAGTATTGACTCGAGCTTCTTCATCATTACATCGCTTGCGATAGTTATTTGAATCGTTAATCCTCTCATCGCCTCCTTCAATTTCTTCATGGATACAGCTACTTTAACTTCTGGCAACCCCTCTTCGCTGTAATCGTTGTCTGATGGTGTGACGATATTGACACTGTTGTTGGGGTTGTTGACCTCATCGGTGATTATCCTTGGCGTGCTCATGACTTCAAGCACGGTGCCTCTCATAAAATCTCATCGGACCTAAAATGGGGAAAGAAGCAAAACACGACCCCGCGGGGGATGCCAAAATGTTTACACCAAAAATGGTCTAAACACCAACGTACTAAACTGTACCTCTCCAATTTTGTAAGAAATAAATGGAAATGTGTTTAATCAGTAATTAAAAATGAAAAATGTAAGAAAAGTTTAGTAGAGGCGAGATTTAGTGTGGTTCAATTTTTAACTAGGCCTACATCCACTGTGACGGTGAGTTTCAATCTTATAACGAGGATTACAAAATACATCAATTCTCTCTTTTCATACATATTTGCATTCACTCAATATACCCTCGTCTATCTATTTCAATTTTGGAATTGTATAAGAGAATGGTAAAATTTGAGGAGAAGGAGAATGGATGGATGATTAAGAAAGAGGATGGCGCCGTCTTCCATGATCATAAAATTGTTCTTGACACCATGGCCGAATCAGCGGTTGAGGATAGAATTTGGTAGCACTTCCTAGTTTCAAAGATCCGATCCTGTTTATGTTGGTAGCCATGGTGTATTTATAGGTGAGCTCTCCTTGGGAAATGACCTGAAGTCTGATTATTCCAGCTACGAATCACTCATTTTATAACCTACAACCATACCATCAGCTAGTTGTAGCCAGCTGTCTGTGGCTGTATTCGGCAATCATGTGCGAGCGACTCAATGGAGCGAGCTTCTTGAGTAGTCATGTGAGCCCATAGGAGCGGGCGTCCATATGAGCATGACCGCTTTGAGATATCTTATAAGAGTAGAACGTGGGACTGGAACCAATTCTCCTTTGTTCCTTGTGCGACCGACCTTTTTGGTTTTAGGGTGTTCGTCCTTTGGTTGCCTTTGTATGGTGCTGCTTGTCCCTATGGCTGTGCCACAAGGTCGCTCCCGCCTATGTTGAATGGGCGATTTGTTTTGCGTCCATGTTTGAGCGGCTTTGCCCTAATATGAACAATCGACCTTCGCTCCAGCACCTGAGTCACGATTTGTGTCCAACTTTGATTGGAGATGCTGTCTCATGAGATGTTGCGAGTGCTTGTTTCGTAATTCCATCCCAGGCTTGGTCTTTTGACGGGTTAACAGTTTTGTTAATATATCTGCTATCTTTTCATTTGTTACTATAATTCGAGTGAAATTTTCTCCTTACATGCGTTATCTCTAAGAAAATGATTTCGTACATCGATATGTTTAGTTCCTGAGTGATTAGTTGGATTTTTAGATATATTTATAGCACTTGTATTATCGTAGTATATTGGTGATTTATTTATATATAGTCCAAAACCATTTAGAATTTGTTACATATATATTACTTGTGAATAGGGCAAAGCAGCAGAAATATATTCTGCTTCAGTTGTTGACAAAAATACGGTATTTTTCGTTTTACTAAACCAAAAGACTAGTGAATGTACTAAGAAATGACATGTCCCACTAGTACTTTTATGATCGGATTTACATCCTTCATAATCGGCGTCACAATGGGAAACCAAGTCGAAGGAATCATCTTTAGGATTAAATAACCCAAAGTTTGATGTATGCTTTACATACTTAGAATACGTTTATGGCTTTTAAATGTGTTTTCCTTATGTTGTGATTGATATCTTGCAAAGAGACATAAACTATGCATTATATCTGGTCTACTAGCTATTATTTATTATAGTGATCCTATCATTCCTCTATATAATTTTTGATCAACGTCTCTAGACGTATCGTTTTTACTTAATGTTATATAAGTCGCCAACGGTGTTGGTCTCCCATTAGTTCTTGTTAAATTATATTATTTAATTAGATATCTTGTGTATTTTTATTGATTAATAAATATTTCATTCTTTAATTGATGATTTGGTAAGACTAAAAAGAACGTAAGTTCTCCCATATGACTCATCTCAAATTCTTGGGTCATAATATCTGAAAATTCTTTATTCAGCTTATCGTAATCTATTCCTTTTTCTTGAGTATAACCTTGTGCTTCTAGTTGTTCCCTATTTCTTATGACCTCACCATGTTCATTCATTTTAATTTTATAAATTCATTTAGTTCCTATTGTAGTCTTATTGTCTGGTCTAGGAACAAGTTTCCATTCATCATTCCCAGTAAACTAATTCAGTTCTTCTTGCATGGCAAGGATCCATGAATCATCGGAAGATGCTTCCTTTGGATTCTACGGTTCGATAGTTGAAAGAAATGCAGAGATAGTCATATTATTTAATTGATTACGAGTTCTAATTAAGGATTCAATATCTCCTAAGATATTTTTTACAGGATGGACTCCATGTAATCTAATTCGTTTATTTTATTGTCTATCTTCATGATTTGATTTATTGATTTCATTTTCACGTTCATCTTCATTGTTTTGTGTTATACATTTAAAATTTTCGCCAAACGATATGTTTTAGGTTTCTTCTATTGTATTGTTTCTAGTATTAAAAACTCTATATGCCTTACATCTCTCTCAATATCCAATAAATATTCCTTTCTCGGTGTTTGAGTGAAATTTATATTAATTTTTTTAGTATTAAGTATAAAACATTTATTTCCAAATATTTTAAAATACAATACTTTTGGTTTCTTATTATACAAAAGTTCATATGGAGTTTTATGAATTAAGGGTCTAATTGAAATTATACTTAAAATATAGAAAGTTGTTGCAACTGCCTCAGCCCAAAAATTTCTTGGTAAATTACTATTAGATAACATAATTCTCGAACACACTTGTATCATCCTATTTTTACGTTCAACTACTCCATAGTTAAGGGGGTTCAGGGATAGAAAAACTATGGTTATTCCCTTTTTATTACAAAATTTTTCAAAATTTTCATTTTTGAATTCTCCGCCATGATCATTTTTTATTGTTTAGATTTTTAGTGATAATAAGTTTTGAAATCTTGTAGAAAAAGTTTTAAATTAATCAAAACTATCACTTTTATTTTTAAGAAACAAAGCCCAAGTAAATCTAAAAAAATCATCGACTATTACGTAAACATATCTATTATTATTTATCAATTGGGTATGATATAGACCAAATAAATCCATGTGAATTTACTCTAATTGTTTAGAGGTTGTAATTTCCTCTTTTGATTTAAATGAACTTCTTTTTAATTTACTGAATTGACAAGCATCGCATAAATTATTAACTATAAATTTCATTTTGGGTAATCCTCTAACTGAATATAATTTAGAAATCCTAGAGATGAGTTTGAAATTTATATGACCAAATCTCTTATGCCAAATCCAGGGGTCACTTGTATTGGCCATAAGACATAGATTATCGCTAGATATTTTCATATTCAATAGATAGATATTTTTCTTTCTATCTCCATCAAATATTACTTTTGAATTCCTATCTTCTGTAAAACATTTATCTTTCTCAAAGTTTATTTTATAACCCTTATCGCAAAGTTGACTTATACTTAGCAAGTAGTGTTTCAGGTTCCTAACTAATAACACATCAGAAATAACAGGAGTTTCATAATTACCGACATTGTCGATTCCAATAATGTTTCCTTAGAATAATCTCTGAAGTTCACCATTCCACCATCTTCATATACCAGATTTGTTAATAATTCAGGATTTCCAGTCATATGTCTCCAACAGCCAAAATCCAATATCCATTTGTCCATTTTGATTTCCCTTATTTGCTTGTCAGAATTTAAATTCTCAACGGCCATGTAACAAACCAGTTCAGAATTTGAATTTTCAATAGCATCCTTTTCAGAATTTGAATTACAACCAGCCATTTTACCCATTTTTTTAACTTGTGAATTTTCAAAAGCCCTATAGCACATATTTTCCTGTATTAAACAATATTTTAGTAGACCACTTGACTTTTCAACACGATTATATGCAGACTCTTTCAACATTGATACAATGCATGAATTGACACTAGTGTTAACAATTATTTCAAAATTTCCCATTTTTTTTTACCAAATTAGATTATGAAATTTTTGAGAGACCTTGCTCCGATACCAATTGTTACGGATTGTAGAATGGAATACTAGGGCAAAACTAACACTAAAGGGGGGTAAATAGTGTTTTTAAGTAATTTAACGAAATCTAAAACATATATGATCCACTATACGAATCACAAACCACGGAGATAATCACAGACACAAAATCAAACACAAACATAAATATAAAAAAATTAAAATTCAGAAAAAGAAAGAACACACAGAATTTTAAACTGGTTCGGATTTCTCCTATGTCCAATCCCACGCAACGCTGGATTACACATAGTTTTATTACTATATCAGTATCCAAGTACAAAACCCTTGATTTCACGGCTACAAGGTTACCAATGATTCCACACACCCTTGATCAAGTATATTCCCCTTGATTTCCTTTCCACAAGGTTAACACCGCTGCGTTTCCTTGATTTCAAGGCTACAAGGAACAAACATTTCCCAAATACTTCCCAACCAATTACAATAGTCCTATAACTCTTCAGTAGCACTTCGATTCAGAGGGTAATCAGTAGAGAGTAAGAAGAGAAGAATTTTTATATAAATAGAATTGAATTAGGTAGAGTATAAATGGAGAAATCATAAAAATACGAAATATAAATGGTGTAAAGTAAGGGGATGAAGACGGAGAAGAAGAATAATTTATTTTTTTGAAATTAGCCCATATTTATAAGATTTAAAAGGTTGTAGCACTACTGGAATGTTACAAACAAGTAGAAGACACTTCCTTTCAAAATCAAAAATATTGAAGTTATATGTCAACATGCCCAATAATGTATGTTGACATATCGTAGTGTAAAATTGAAATTTGACAAATTTTCAAGTGTTTTGATATATATATATATATATTATTCTGGAAATTCTTCAAACAAAACATAGTGTTATAAATAAATATTATAAACTAGAAAATCATATGAAATCTTAAATACAAAATATATGAACATATTTATAAAATTATAAAATTTAAAACTATATAAATATAAGTATATAAAGTATATAGCTTTTTGAATATACATGCTTATAAACTATAAAACTTGAGTTTAAAATTAAAAGTAAAATAGAGAAACTTAGTAATTACTAAAGATAGAATTTGAATATAGAATTTGAAAATTGAAAATCAGAATTTGAATTTGAACCTGGAGTCCTATTCAGAGTCTTACATAAACTAGACTCTATTACTATATTTATCTTGAACTCTTAAACTCTTGAAATCTTTATTACTCATGAGTCTTCAATCATCTCTGAATTCTGAATCTCTAAAAGATCTTAAACTATATAGTCTTTAGAATTAATTTATGTACACAAACACTGCATATGTATATATATATATGTATATATTCTAGATAAAGGTGTTAGTATATATTTTATAATCAATTAATATTGAAATAAGGTCGTTGTCATCAAAACTCTATTCTTCAACAGATGCTACATGCCCTGACCGGATATCAACTCTCGTTCTTGTTAAGAAGGCTAATGAAAAGTGGCATACGTGCATCACTTTTTCAGATCTGAACAAAGCCTACCAAAAGGACAACTTCCCATTACCGAGGAACGATCAATTAATGGATTTGATAGCTGGACATGAGCTTCTTTCTTTTAAGGATGCGTACTTAGGTTACAACCAAATTCCTATGTATGCGCCTGATCAGGAATAAATAAATTTTATCATAGACCTTGGATTATACTGCTACGTGGTAACTCCTTTTGGATTGAAGAATGCCGGGGCAATGTACCAACGTTTAGTAAGTCTTATGTTCAACCCAACGAATTGGAAGGTCTATGGAAGTTTATGTAGATGATATGCTCGTGAATTCTGAGCAATCATCCGATCACGTGTAAGATTTGGTGGAGATGTTCAATACACTATGTAATGAAACTAAAACTTTTGAAATGCTCTTTTGGTGTCACATCAGGGAAATTTCCCTGTATCATAGGCAGCTCACACGCAATCGGAATTAACCCCAACCAGATTGTAGCGATCAGGAACATTAGTGAGCAGCGATGAGTCAAAGATTTGCAAAGCTTAGTAGTGAAGGTGGCAACATTGTGTAGACTTATTTCCAGCGCTACTGATAAATGCATTCCTTTCTTTGGTTTAATAAAACGAGGAAAGCATAACTTTGAGTGGACCCCGGACTGCGTCAACGTTTTCATAACCTGCTGACTCATTGGGAAAGACATCAGATATTGTTTAAGCCAGTTGATCAAAACGATCTATTCGTGTACTTAGTTGTGTCATCACACATAATCAGTTCAATACTTTTTCGCGAGGAGGATAAAGTTCAGAGGCCATTGTATTATGTGAGCAAGAAGTTATCAGCGGGGGAACGTAACTTCCCAATGATTGAGAATCTTGCTTACAACTTATTTACCGCTTCAAGAAAACTTTGCTATTATTTTCAAGCTCATCTGCTTGTGATATACAATGATTAGGCATTACGACAGGTCTTGTAGCGACATGAGGCATTTAGAATATTGCTCAAGTGGAACATCACGCTAAGACAATTTGATCCCAATTTTTTTTCAAGGAAGTCTATACTGGGTCAAGCATTAGCAAACTTCATCGCGTAATTCAGCATTACCGAAGATGATGTATTGGATGGAGGAGATGGAACCTCAGAATGATAAATGGAATTGAGCACCTAGATGCCTACAATGAAGGTGTTAGAAATGATCGACGGCCAGGCGCAGAAATCGTGTTGATAACTCCTGAAGGACGGTTTATTTACTATGTTTGCGACTGAGTTTTCACGCTAGTGACAAAGATTCCGATTATGAGGCCCTGATGGCCTTGTTAAAACTCACCAAGGAGTTGGTAGTAGTTTTGTTGAATATCTTTTGTCACACTCAGATTGTCGTTTGCTAGGTTCGGAAGGAGTATCAAGCAAAAGGACCACGACTTGCAACTTACCTAGAAAAGATCTAAGAGCTGTGGACGGTTTGGAACACTCTACCATCTCCCACATCCCTCGAACAGAAAATCAGAAGGTGGACAAGCTAGACAAGTTGGAGAGCTCTCACAATCCATAAGAGATGGAGATGGTCCTAATAAAGATGTTTGAAACTCCGCATTGATCAGATGGAAGTTGAACTAATGTTGTAGACCGAACCCGAGAGAGAGTCATGGATGAACCCCATAAAGATTTTATGATATGGGATGCTTTCAGTAATGAAAATGAAAGCCAAAACATAATTCGTAAAGCTTCGAGATATGTCCTGCAGGAAGATACACTTTATCACTAGTGTTTTTTATTCCATTTTCTCCGATGTATAGCACATGACGACGTTAAACGTATAATAACGGAAGTACATAAAGGCGATTATGGGGATCACATCGGAGGACAGACACCGGCAAAGAAGATAAAACAGTATGCCTACTTCTGGCCTACCGTAAATCGAGATGCAGGTGATTACTCATGACACTTCAACAAATTCCAAAAATTTGCAAGGATTCTTAAAGCACCTATGAGTTAACTCACCTCGATGGTAAGTCCATGGTCGTTCGCTGTATGGGTGATTGATATCATCGGAAGCCTTCCATTTGCCAAAGGCAGAGCAAGGTATTAAATAATGGATGTGGACCACTTTATGAAGTGGGCAGAAGCTAAACAACTGACCATAATGACAATGAAGCGGATGATTAATTTCATTGCCAGAAATCTTATTTGTCAATTCAGGATCCCCAAAGTTATCATTACTGACAACATAACTCAATTCGACAGTATAGAGTTTATAGATTTCTTCCAAAGATAACACATTGAGAAAAGATACACTGTTGTAGCACATCCGCAGTCAAATGGACAAGTAGAAGTAGTGAACAATATTATCAAGTCCATTTTGAAAAAGCAACTGGAACAGGCAAAATCCATGTGGGTCAATGAATTATCCTTATCCATATAGGCCTATTGAATGACCTATATGTCAACGACTGACCATACTCCCATCTAACTATCATTCGGATCAGAAGCCATAATCCTAGTGGAGTTGGAAGTTCCCTCTCATAGGACGACATACTATGATACATTAACGAATGCAACTCTTCTTCTTGAGTCCTTAGACATGATTAACAAGAAGAGAGATGAAGCGTAGTTATGTTCCTCAAGGCACATACATCAGGTTGCTTGATACTATAACAAGAAGGTTTAACACAGGGCCTTTGAGCCTAGCAAACTGGTACTCAAGTGGATCTTCCTGACCCCAATCTTCATGGGCCCGAAGTGGGAAGGACCATATGTCATCCAGTGGAGGCTTGATAATGGAACTTTCAGGATAACGAATGTTGATGGCGATCATATCTAAGAGTGCAGAATGCCTAGCATCTACGACAGTACTTGATTTAAGCTTGTAATTGTTCTTTTGTTCTTCAGACTATGTAAAAAGTAACTACTTTCCTGATACCGTTTGCCTGATATAAACAAAAGTTTATAAAGTTGACATAGGCTATGATTTGGCCGAACCACTATAAAAATATCGTGTGTCATTTGTCATTCCTGCATTTATTTTTCTCTATGAGATGCGATATGTTCGAAAGCCACTCCAAGCTCTGTGACTGTCTTGAAATTTAATTTGATGTTTTGAAGTGACTGGCCGACGTCGAGCCTATGACGCGACACCCATACATCGCACTAACTCTGTATATCGATTCAATGGGACAAGTAAGACTTGATTATCACATGGAACAATCTCTGCTCTTGAATCAGAGATTAAGAGGTTGTGTCTTGGCAAGTGTGACCCGACCACTTCACTATAAAGCTCCATCCACCAAATTGTAAAATTGAGTATGGACTTAAATCGAGTTTAAGAATGACACTTGATCCTATAGAACCCCGCTACATAAGTTAGAGCGCATACGTAATATTGAGGCGAATGAAAATAACTCAAACTCTCTCGATTCGAGAGTGAGTTTAACAGCATGCATGATTGGTTTACCTTGATTAGAGACTGCCTGAATCTAAGCTCTAATGTGGGTTTATGAAAGGAATGTAGAAAAGCACCGAGACTAAGTGCTGAAAGAAATTCGTTCCTATCCTACAGAATGATTTGGTGGAAGATAGCAAGCTAAGCCCGTAGTCCCTGTTGACACTGGGGCAGCAGAATGTTGCTACTAATCAATCTCGAACAAGCCCTGGTCAGGCGGTCTACTCAAGATTAATTGGGATCATATGCATACACATTACACCCACTTGACAACTGCAATATGATTTGTTTATTAATTAGTCCAATAATATTTTTTGTAGTAGTGTTGATTTTGTAGGACTTATTTATTTTGATGTGATTTATAGTTTATAGATCTACACCATTGAAGGCCAGACGTACATCAATTGATGGAAGGATTCATCGGATCAAGGTGTCTGGTGCAAGGTACATGCTGTTCGTATTCATATTACATTTATTTCAGCATGTTTTGGAGAATCGATGAGTTTACATCTCTCACATTGATTCAATGAAGTGTACGAATGATTGATCATGTTTTCAATCAAATTCAAGTGTTTTTCCATAGATCTATGCCATATTAAGTCCATTTCTGATGAATCACCTTACGATCTCATTTAGTAAGTTTAAATTGGTGACTCCATATTATTCTATGTGATAATGCAAGTTTGATCAATAGTTTTGTTCATATAATCATTCATTATGGTTTTTGAGTGATTTGCATGATTTGGTGAATACCAATGTTTTCTTGTTGATTAGCTGATTTATACCATGTATTTAATGATATTTGATGGATTAGACAAGTTGGTTTCATCTAATCTATCATGTAGCAAAGATTTTGTGGAAATCAGAGTGGAATTGGTGAAGTGCAGGTTTTGGGTCGCACGTAGGGGGTCGTTCGCGCATGGGGCGGTTTTCTTGGAGATAAAGACAATAACTGAGGCCGACCGCATATAGCAGGAGCGAGCAAGGTAGGTCGCACGAGTGGAAAAAGGCCAAGAGACTTGGCTTTGGAGAGCAAGTGACTGGTCGCTCTTGGTATCTGGTCAATCGAGTGATCCCAAGAGAAGTGAAAGGTTTGAGCGAGCCAAGATGAAAGGTACGAGCGAGACATGGTGAAAAGGCTTGAGCGGGTTAGCCAATAGGTGGATAAATGGGATAGTCATGCTTTCCTGGATGGTTGGTTCGGTCAAGAGAGTCTGGAGTGTGTCTCAGAATCTGATCGGCCGTTCATAGTTAGGTCGGTCGTTCTGTACCTGATTGTTCTTGTGTTTTCAAAAATAGGCGGTCGGTCGATCCAGGGATATTTGGTTGGTCACATAGGTGAAGAAAAGTAGTGGGTTCAGTTGAGCGAGCCTATAGGTGGAGCAATCGGCCAGTCGTGCATCCAGGGGTCGGTTGTTCTCACAAGCGTCGATCGGTCGAGGATGGATAATGAGTTAGGCAGCGCTTCTAAATGCCACGGCGAATGACATGGGTTTTGTGGTTTGTTTCCCTTAGAAAATTGATGTGATGCTATGGATTGTTTTGAATATCATGATTGATGTTTTCTTTGGTTCGAAAGTGTTGATAACATCGAAGTGAATTCCATGGGGAATGACAAAGTAAAGTGATTTGTTCGTCGGATGTAAGGAATGTGGAGGCGACCCAAGGATGTATCGAGTTTGTGTGATGTAATTGCTCTAAAGTTTCCTGAGCTTATTAATAGTCGTAATTGAGAATGATTAGAGATGTGAAGGTTGAGGAATTATCATTGTCGTAGGTTCTAGCAGAATCAAATAGGGTTATAATTGAAGACCAATTGTAGGTCGAGTGCCCTGGTCGTGGTGCATGGCCTAGACACATGTTGAGTATACCGTGTGACACGTGTTGAGTATAGCGTACGGAGTTTTGCTAGAACCGGGGCATCAAAGATGGTCCTTGACAGTGATGGTCAGTTGTTAGCAAGTCATATGATAACGATGGTTTCGATGGAAGGTTGGGGGTGATAGGAAGAGCTAGTCATGGATGTTTGAATGTTTTGTTGTGATTATGGTTGAGTTACATTTGCCATGTAAGAATGGTTGTTCTGATTTCCATGACTAGATTGTTGCTTCCTTTGGATGTATGGATCATAACGGCAATCACTGTCTGATGTAAGGTAGGAAGTTGTGAGTGCTTCTCCGGAGCTGGGTAGATTAGTTTGTTTGTTTAACCATTCTCATATACATTTTTGCTAAAGTTTGTTAGCTGTTTTATTGCTCACTAAGATTGTTGCCTGACTTAAGGTTTTATGTTTCCTCTATTTAACTTAAGTTGTTCATCCGGTTGTTTGGATGGCAGAATATGTGACAGGTGACAGGTGATTGCGTAATGAGGACGAGGTTGCTGTTCGAAGGTGAGCAGGAGGCTGGCATATTATTTTACTACTATCTAGTACATTTTTTATCCGCTGTTTGTTATTCTACTCTGAGAGTTGTAGTGAGGCAAAATTGTACAAACACAATTGTTGTTATCCACGTGTATGGGATATACTTTCTAATTGTCATGAACGATCAGTTTCATCAGCTTCACTATATCTACCTATTGTATAAGTTCTATTATATTTTATCCTTGCGATGTGAGTTTACGACTGTTTCTGCTGACGTATCGTACCATGATGATCGTTCGTAGCTATCATGCACACCTTTCTGCGTTTTATCCCTCTTGTATAGCGTAGGGTTTATGGGTAGTCATCACATTTGGTATCAGAGTTTTGGTTATCTATTTTTAGCTAAATTTTAAGGACGGAATTACGTATGAGAGACATACTTGTAGATTTCAGTTGGATGCTTACTATATATATTAGCATATATGGTAGTAGCAATTGTTGTAACACCCCGAATTTTCTATTAACTGTAACTTAACAAATTAAAGTATAATTAATTCTAAATTATGGAATTAGGGGAAACGGGTTACACCACTGCGTTCGTCATGGAATTATGCTTGAGATAGAGTCCGAGTTTGCGTAAAACGGATACCGTATGAAGACGATATGGACGAACGAAGTTGGGCAGAAAAACCAGAAACGGGTCAGAATGCAATGGAGCACTTGGGAAGTGCGCCAGAACAAAACTGCACTGGCACACTTGGGAAGTGTGCCAGTACAAATTTGCACTGGCGCACCTGCCATGTGCGCCCAGGCCAGAAAACCTGCTTGGTCAGGCCCTGGCTGGCCTGGTCGGGTTCTCTTCGATTTCTGAGGCTTGGCTGTGTCACTAGGGCTTACATGTCGCTTTCTGATTGGCTTCTCTTGAGATGGATGATCTGGATTCACTCTAGCTTCATCGACGGCTCTAATCAGTTTAAAATTCTATAAATACAACTCAAGTCTAAACCTAAATTCACACAAATAATATAGAACTAAAGCCGTCATGCTGCTGCAAAGAAACTAGGAGTGGCCGTCAATTAGAAAGCTTAGAGACAAGCCAATACTAAAGTAAAACATGAATCAAAACAACGTTAGTCTACCCAAAGGAAAGCATATCAAATTCAGAATTCAGAATCCAGAATCCAAGTTCGTCGTTCGTTGGAAGTATAGTGATTTTTCCGATGGGAATAAAACTAAGACTTGATTCGATGTAAATTGGAAGTGGAATTGTGCAATTTTGTAATGACGATGTTAATTCATATCTATGTATTGAAATGATTGTGTTGCGAATGAAATTGGGATGTTTGTGGTAAAATTAAGATTGATTTGATCCTGTTGTACTTTTAGAATGACAACAACATCACAAGCAAGTTGTATAGTTCATGTTTATGTGATTATATATGTTGTTTGTGATTAGAACCTCATGTATATACTTTATGCTAGAACCTTTATGCCTAAATGGTTATGTTCATGTACATGCCCCTATGTTTATACAAAAGTTGCAAGTTCCAAATTGGATCCATGTCAATATCCACTTTAGTACATGTTTCATGTTGTAATTAGATATGCGATTGGATCTAGCTCACACCCTTGTCATAAAGTTATACATATTTATGAAAATGTCATATTCTTGTCGTATGCTAGTGATGTTCGATGTTATGCCTAGATCCAAAAACAAGTTTAGGCTTATGTTATCTAGATCATATGCTAATTTGTGTGACACCTATTTGGTTGGATACCTATTTCAATGCAAGTTCACATATATGTTGATTTAGGCCATGTTGCAAGTTCACATTCATGTTGATTATTTTGCATGTTCACACCTATGATGTTCATATTGTCTATGTCAAAAATGCCAAGTTTACCTCTATGTCATGTTTATGTTTATGAATTCCCTTATGCCTATTTGTGTGCTCTAAATTAGGCTAAGTTTTTAGCCTAATATTATATGTCAAAACTATGCGAACGAAAATTAGGTTAAGATTGTTAGCCTAATGTTTAAACGGGGTAACGTTGGGAATATTAGTAAAACTTGACATAAAAATAAATGAAATTGGCATGTTTGTCACATGCCAAAATTGGTGGCATTTAAACGGTATAAATTCTTATACCAAAAATGTTAAACTTGGAAAGTGGGCCATAACATTTATGTAACACCCCAACTCCGCCAGGGTCACTCACAAAGGAATGCACTAGGTTTGGAGGGACATTATTGGAAACATGCACGGAAATATTACAAGACAGAACATATAAAACAGCGGAAGTAAAACAAATTTCATTACTTTATAAAACATCAAGGTCTAAAGCCTTTTACATCAGAATAGATCAAAACCTGTCTTGCAATAGTAAAGAAGCGTAAACCATTTCATAAATTATTCCCCAAGTAAAACAAGAAGGTAGCCATAGCCAAGAAAAGTCCAAGCCATGCATGATGACCTTCAAGCAGAGGATGTCCGAACTAAATAACAGTGTTTCCTCCCTGAAAACCTGGGGGGGGGGGGGGGGAGGGAACGGAAGACAAAGAGGTGAAACAAAACGGGGTCATTCATAAAGACTGGTAAGTCCTATCTACTTCCAGTATAAAAACAGGTAAAGGTAACATGACATGCATAAACTGAAAGTAAACATAAGGATGACGGCAAGATAGATAAGCTAAACGAAGATAACCGGACGAACTACTGTAGCAAGATAAACTAAGGTATCATGATAAACTACGGTGTCAAGATAAATCAAGGTATCACATTGTCATGTTTCTATCAAGTATACTATCCCAAGGTATCTATCATGTATAACATCGCACGGTATCTATCATATATAACATCCCAAGATATTTATCATGTATATTTGCTCTGCACCTCTCGTACTAGTATCCCAACCCGCGTCATGTGTTAACTATGAATGTCCCTTGCCCAATGTCATGTAATGGTCCATGTCAACCTAATATATAGCATATGTAGGTTTTCCCAACTCATATGTTTCTTTCCATGTATAAGTTCATTCCTTTGCCGTAGGCCGTACGGGCTTTCCCACGTAAATCTATACCACCTCAACGTAGCACCATTTTATCCTTGAAGTTGTTTTGGACTGCTACCCTTGATCTGGTTATGTTTTCTTACCATGAACTATCGCGTGTTCACTGAGGATTTATGCCACCGAGGACCACTAGGGATTATGCTACCTAATGAAGGTTTCCGTGTCTCGGTTTGGGTTCAAGCCACCTAGGGCCACTAGGGATTATGCCACCCGTCAACCACGCCCTTTATCCCACGTATGTATCTTTAATCGTTTTCCATGTCTAGACGCACATGTATCTCAATGTGCCATCCGAGTTCCGTGCCAGGGAAAATCAAAAAATACGGAACTCGGTCGGGAGCTTTAAGTCATCTGCCGATGCAGATATCAAGGTCTGTTTTTGTATCCGTGGCTATGGTCCCACGTGACCCCACCCTCAACTACTGAAAGGCAATCCAAGGAAAAATCATGTATGAGAACTACATCCCGACCCAACTATGCCCCACTTTCCTATTGGCCAACCTCACCCATGACTCGATAGCAAGAACATGGTCTGTTGGGAGTTCTCCACCTTTCCGTTCGTACACGATTGACTAAAGATGGTAGGTAGTCGACGACGCGCTATCCAGGGCAAAACCAAGAATCGATGACTCCACGCTAATCCATCCCAGTCTTTAGGTCGCTCGCATAGCAACCAAGGCATACTCTTGGTTCTTCTACCGCAGACCTTAACCTATTGTGAGCCCAGGCGGATCATCTGCAACCTCACAGACGGATACCAAGATTATCCTCACGTCCCCCAAAGCTTCCGCTTCGTTACCCAGTTCGTTGGAGCCTTTATCTAGATCAGATATTGCTCCGCCTCGTGTATTTGTTTAAGCGATGACCTACCGTATCAGGTTACTTATCCGTTCATGAACTGGTCTAATTCCCTTGGCTAAGAATTATCACTTAGTTATCCTAAACTAAGGTTTACCACTTAGCTTCTTTCCCCGCTATCCTTGTTAACTACGATTTTCAACCTAGTCCCCTGAGCTAGGGTTTTGTCTAATGGGTTAAGTGTTGTCATTCAAGTTCATGACTTAACCCGCCTACAAATCATGTCAAGATTGGCAAATTATTTAAGTTCAAGGCTTAGCCCTACAAGTTGGTTAAGTATACGAAGAATCTCATGACTTCACCCTATCAAGTCAAATTGGTTAAGTATTGGTTTGTCTTAACCCTATCATATTATCGTGTTAGATTGATCAAGCATAGATTATCTTAATCCCATAAGATTATCGAGTCGGATTGGTTAAGTATAGGTTGGCTTAACCCCACCTAGTAATCGTATTACAATGGTTAAGTATATTTAAAAGATCTTGTGACTTAACCCTATCAGGTCCGCATATTAGATTGGTTAAGTATAGGTTACTTAACCTCATCAAATCATCATGTATAATTGGTTAAGTATAAGTTACTTAACCCCATTAAATTATCATGTTAAGTTGGTTAAGTATTGGTTACTTAACCTCATCACCTTACCGTGTTAGTTTAGTTAAGTCTAGCTTACTTAACCCCATCTAATTTACCGTGTTAGATTAGTTAAGTACGGATTACTTAACCCCATCGAATTTACCGTGTTAGATTAGTTAAGTCTAGGTTACTTAACCCCATCTAAGTACCGTGTTTTGATTAGTTAAGTGTAAATTACTTAACCCCATCCCCAAATTGTCTTATATGGTTAAGTGTCATTAAGAAATCAAGTCCGGTTCCACTTGACCTACCCATTCGTGTCATATCGATTAAGTGTCATTAGTCAAAATTACTTAACCTTTTCATGTGGCATTAATTAGATTAATGCACCCCAAACCTCTCACATTAGACTTTGTTGTGGTTACTAGTTAAGCCGGGCGGGTCCGGGTAGCTTTACACCACAACCTAGTCTAACCTCGGGTTTTAAGTGCTATATGACCAACTACTCATATTGGGTCCTATTGTTTGTAGCCACTAGTTAAGCTGGGCGGGTCCGGGTAGATTTATGCTACAAACTCAACCCAACCTCGAGTTGGCCACTTTCATGTTTGGTTTAGTGTCGTATTACACATACAACGCATACGTGTCTAGTTTTAAGTCCCATGTTTATCCCAAATGTCATGTCCACATTTAGGTGTATCATGAGTGTCATATTTTCATGAAATCCCATGTCAAATTATCATGCCGTAATCACGCTCGTCTAACCTACCCCAAATCGTGTTTCCAACCCAAGTAAAAGCGAGTCAACATAGTAAGGATACTATGCTACATATTGGTCTCAAAACATGCACGATATCATAAAGGGATTGACCACAAACATGTATGATATCCTAAGGAAATTTGGCCACAAACATACATAGTATCATAAGGGAATTTGGCCACAAACATGCATGATAACATAAGGGGTTTGGGTTCATTTACATGCATAAGCCCCAAAGTCAAGTCTTTGCCAATGTTTCACAAGTCAAATGGTTCCCAAAGGTTCATGCTAACATTCCATAGATAAAGATTCAAACTTGCAAGATAAACTAGGTTAAACATAACATGAGTGGCATGATTAAGTCGCTAAAACTTAGCCCAAGGTCATAGATCATAGAAAAGGTTCAAAATTAGGTTCACATAGGCTAGCATACTTATGTTACATCGCATTTTATTCCATGTCACATTAGAACCACCGTTAGAATCTACAAGTAGCTAGAACTTACATAGCGAGGCTTAGGGAAGGATCATGCATCGTCTTGACGAAGAAAGGTGGCTCCTTTGTTTAAGAATCATCATGAAACTGGCGTAGCAACGTTGATCCCTCCTCGATTTGGTGTAGAAAGCTTGCACCTTTTGATTTGAATCCGATTTGAATGCATAAGCCCTTGGAGTTGGAGATGGAGGCCATGATCAAGATAGATTTTGGCAGCACTTAGTTGCTAGAATGATTTTTAGTGATTTAGGTTAGGTCCTAGGGTGTTTTTATAGAGATTAGGAGTAGTTTAGGCCCTTAGATTAACACTAGGATAGATCTGAACCCTCAAAACCCGTCACAGGCCAATAGACCAGACCCAAATGAGCAACCAGGTGCACCAGGTCGTCCAGACCCAACATGGGTTTTTGGGCCAGGTCGACACCAGTATCGACTGGGCAGTCGACCTGCCCCTGGGCGTGTCGACTCCCCAGTCGACACCCCAGTCGACCTGGGGCTTGGGCGGGAATTTTTCCCGCCCAGTCTGTTTGGCTCCATATTTGAATTTCGAACTGTTTTTGAATCTTGGATTTTTCTGAAAACTTCTATGGGCCATAACTGGGTAATACGGACTCCGATTTTTGAAAACTCGGACTCTATTTCGCGTATTTTTCCGAGACGGACGCAATAGCACGCCGGTTTCCCTTGATTCAGATTTTATAATTTAATTCCGCCTTGATTCTTGTCTTAACATGTTATAAAAATCCGGGTTGTTACATTCTCCCCAACTTAAAGGATTTCGTCCTCGAAATCTCTAAGTTAAGAAGATCGTATCCTACCATCCATCATCCATCTACTCAAAACATCATTCACAGGCAACCATGGTCCTTAAAAGACTCCAAATGCTTTATGAACACATGCAGAAAGTGTGTGTATATGTTCCTTAGCTAATGCTAATGATCAGGCCTGAATGATCTTTCTAATGCAAAATATGTTTAGTGCCATGAGTCCAACATGTATGCAAGTAGTCCTAGTCATATAAACACTATATGTGTGCACAACCATTCATCCACATGCAACATCCACATGGTAACATATTCAATTTCATCCATAAACAAGTACAAATACTCGTGCATATGCAACATGAAACGTGACCGTGTCAATCTAGTATCTAATGTGTATTCGCGCATCCACGAGCAACCACTTGCAACCATTTGCAACCATATCAATCATAACATGTTTCAAATACATGTTTACATCCATAGAGTTCTATCTAAGGTTCCCAAGATAAGATCGAGGAGATAAACAAGACAAACTCCTTACGGGGTTTGTAACAGAAACAGGACCGAGAGGATATCCACCAAGCGATAGCATGCAAGTAAGCTCTACAGGTGAACCAAGGATCAAAGAAATACTCTTAAAAAGAGACATGATGCGCGTGTCTAAGCCGCATTTCCATGAGCGTAATTCCATTGTGCC
Organism: Allium sativum; assembly: GCA_030737875.1. Lineage (NCBI taxonomy): Eukaryota > Viridiplantae > Streptophyta > Magnoliopsida > Asparagales > Amaryllidaceae > Allium > Allium sativum. The sequence goes on along the minus strand of CM060924.1, from coordinate 699,105,945 downwards.
TTGACCGCCTTTGACTTCATGATTTCGTAGCTCCTTGATTCCTATTTCCAAGGTATGAGTTGGAACTCATTTCACTATTGCCTCCCGTTCCACTTTCACTTATTCTTTCCCTAATATACTTGGCTAAACCATATCTGCGTACTCATGCAAGCTCTCCAAAATTCACTAGTGAATTCTGGATCTTGTTTACCGATGCCAGTCCATGTTACCACGTGCACTTACTAGGGTGGTTCCTATAACCCATGCTCAAGCGGAATGAACCATCCGTCTTATTGGCGGACGTTGCTCGATTGGATCAGAAATTTCCAATAAATGCATCAAGAGATTCTAGGTAACTAACCATGACAGAACCCAAAAGGTTACACGAGACTTCGAGGGTATTACCAAGGCAAGTTAAGAGTTTAACTATCCTCCTTTCAAAACCGAGAATGGCATCCATTACTGGATCACCACTTCATCCCTAGAATCCATCCATAGCTCAACAATAGAAGCATTGCTTCTAATCTCAACACTTGGCATAGACTTTCTCAAATCCAAACAAGTCATGAATAAATGGACCAACTCTCCAACCAGATTTTGGGACTAAAGTTGGATCTTTTACCATGCTAGTACTAAGGTGCAGAGATTTAACTATCGAGGCAGACTTAAATGATGCGATGATCAAAACAAAGTCTAGATGGGATGATAGAAAAGAAAGGGTTAACCTTCAACAGAAACGGTTCCATCCCTCTTAGGTACGCTAGAAATGAGAGCATACAATTGCCCTCTCGATGATCTTGTCCTCGCCCCATAACACTTAACTATGCGTTCCGTTTTACCATGCCAAAGATACTCTTTCGTCATGGGTTTTGTTATTCATCTTTTTCCCTCCTTTGTGGATTAAGCCATATCAACAAGTTGCTTATCTTGAAGCTCGTTTCTACTATCCTTGCTCTTATTATCCTTCCTTATAGCACGGCAACAGGTCTCTCGAGGACTCCCTCCATCGTACGGAAAACTCTTACTTAGCTAGACAAGGATTAGTCGCAGTTAAAACTACTGTGACTATGGATGGAGGAAGGAAATAAAAGAGACTCGATCAAGGAAACAAAGGATAGTGCTAATGGCTTTTGGGGAATAGCCTTTAAAAACTTTTCTTGAAAAAATGCTTCTTTGTAAACGGTTTCTCAAATAGTTTTCAGAAGGTTTTAAAAACTCTTGCCCAATCTGGTAACCTTCTGCTCTGATACCAAATGTAACACCCCACCTCCGCCAGGGTCACTCACAAAGGAATGCACTAGGTTTGGAGGGGCATTATTGGAAACATGCACAGAAATATTACAAGACAGAACATATAAAACAGCGGAAGTAAAACAAATTTCATTACTTCATAAAACATCAAGGTCTAAAGCCTTTTACATCAGAATACATCAAAACCTGTCTTGCAATAGTAAAGAAGCATAAACCATTTCAAAAATTATTCCCCAAGTAAAACAGTAAGGTAGCCATAGCCAAGAAAAGTCCAAGCCATGCATGATGACCTTCAAGCAGAGGAAGTTCGAACTAAATAACAGTGTTTCCTCCCTGAAAACCTGGTGGGGGGAACAGAAGACAAAGAGGCGAAACAAAACGGGGTCAGTCATAAAGACTGGTAAGTCCTATCTACTTCCAGTAAAAAAACAGGTAAAGGTAACATGACATGCATAAACTGAAAGTAAACATAAGGATGACGACAAGATAGATAAGCTAAACCAAGATAACCGGATGAACTACTGTAGCAAGTTAAACTAAGGTATCATGATAAACTACGGTGTCAAGATAAATCAAGGTATCACATCGTCAGGTTTCTATCAAGTATACTATCCCAAGGTATCTATCATGTATAACATCCTACGGTATCTATCATGTATAACATCCCAAGGTATTTATCATGTATATTTGCTCTGCACCTCTCGTACTAGTATCCCAACCCGCGTCATGTGTTAACTATGAATGTCCCTTGCCCAATGTCATGTAATGGTCCATGTCAACCTAATATATAGCATATGTAGGTTTTCCATACTCGTATGTTTCTTTCCATGTATAAGTTCAGTCCTTTGCCGTAGGCCGTACGGGCTTTCCCATGTAAATCTATAGCACCTCAACGTAGCACCATTTTATCCTTGAAGTTGTTTTGGACTGCTACCCTTGATCTGGTTATGTTTTCTTACCATGAACTATAGTGTGTTCACTTAGGATTTATGCCACCTAGGACCACTAGGGATTATGCTACCTAATGAACGTTTCCGTTTCTCGGTTTGGGTTCAAGCCACCTAGGGCCACTAGGGATTATGCCACCCGTCAACCACGCTCTTTATCCCACGTATGCATCGTGAATCGTTTTCCATGTCTAGACGCACATGTTTCTCAATGTGCCATCCGAGTTCCGTGCCAGGGCAAATCAAGAAATACGGAACTTGGTCGGGAGCTTTAATCATCTGCCGATGCAGATATCAAGGTCTGTTTTTGTATCCGTGGCTATGGTCCCACATGACCCCACCCTCAACTACTGAAAGGCAATCCAAGGAAAAATCATGTATAAGAACTACATCCCGGCCCCACTATGCCCCCACTTTCCTATTGGCCAACCTCACCCATGACTCGATAGCAAGAACATGGTCTGTTGGGAGTTCTCTGCCTTTCCGTTCGTACACAATTGACTAAAGATGGTAGGTAGTCGACAACGCGCTTTCCAGGGCAAAAACAAGAATCGACGACTCCACGCTAATCCATCCCAGTCTTTAGGTCGCTCTCATAGCAACCAAAGCATACTCTTGGTTCTTCTACCGCAGACCTTAACCTATTGTGAGCCCAGGCGGATCATCTGCAACCTCACAGAGGGATACCAAGAGTATCCTCACGTCCCCCAAAGCTTCCGCTTCGTTACCCAGTTCGTTGGAGCCTTTATCTAGATCAGATATTGCTCCGCCTCGTGTATTTGTTTAAGCGATGACCTGCCGTATCAGGTTACTTATCCGTTCGTGAACTGGTCTAATTCCCTTGGCTAAGAATTATCACTTAGTTATCCTAAACTAAGGTTTACCACTTAGCTTCTTTCCCCGCTATCCTTGTTAACTACGATTTTCAACCTAGTCCCCTGAGCTAGGGTTTTATCTAATGGGTTAAGTGTTGTCATTTAAGTTCCTGACTTAACCCGCCTACGAATCATGTCAAGATTGGCTAATTATTTAAGTTCAAGGCTTAGCCCTACAAGTTGGTTAAGTATACCAAGAAGCTCATGACTTGACCCTATCAAGTCAAATTGGTTATGTATTTGTTTGTCTTAACCCTATCAGATTATCGTGTTAGATTGATCAAGCATAGATTATCTTAATCCCATCAGATTATCGAGTCGGATTGGTTAAGTATGGGTTAGCTTAACCCCATCCACTAATCCTATTACAATGGTTAAGTATATTTAAAAGATCCTGTGACTTAACCCTATCAGGTCCGCATATTAGATTGGTTAAGTACAGGTTACTTAACCTCATCAAATCATCATGTATGATTGGTTAAGTATAAGTTACTTAACCCCATTAAATTATCATGTTAAGTTGGTTAAGTATTGGTTACTTAACCTCATCACCTTACCGTGTTAGATTAGTTAAGTCTAGGTTACTTAACCCCATCTAATTTACCGTGTTAGATTAGTTAAGTACGGATTACTTAACCCCATCGAATTTACCGTGTTAGATTAGTTAAGTCTAGGTTACTTAACCCCATCTAAATACCGTGTTTAGATTAGTTAAATGTAAATTACTTAACCCCATCCCCTAATTGTCTTATATGGTTAAGTGTCATTAAGAAATCAAGTCCAGTTCCCCTTAACCTACCCATTCTTGTCATATCGGTTAAGTGTCATTAGTCAAAATTACTTAACCTTTTCATGTGGCATTAATTAGATTAATGCACCCCAAAACTCTCACATTAGACTTTGTTGTGGTTATTAGTTAAGCTGGGCGGGTCCGGGTAGCCTTACACCATAACCTAGTCTAACCTCGGGTTTTAAGTGCTATATGACCAACTACTCACATTAGGTCCTATTGTTTGTAGCCACTAGTTAAGCCGGGCGGGTCTGGGTAGATTTATGCTACAAACTCAACCCAACCTCGAGTTGGCCACTTTCATGTTTGGTCTAGTGTCGTATTACACTTACAACCCATACGTGTCTAGTTTCAAGTCCCATGTTTATCCCACATGTCATGTCCACATTTAGGTGTATCATGAGTGTCATATTTTCATGAAATCCCATGTCAAATTATCATGTCGTAATCACGCTCGTCTAACCTACCACAAATCGTGTTTCCAACCCAAGTAAAAGCGAGTCAACATAGTAAGGATACTATGCTGCATATTGGCCTCAAAACATGCACGATATCAAAAAGGGATTGACCACAAACATGCATGATATCATAAGGGAATTTGGCCACAAACATGCATAGTATCATAAGGGAATTTGGCCACAAACATGCATGATAACATAAGGGGTTTGAGTTCATTTACATGCATAAGCCCCAAAGTCAAGTCTTTGCCAATGTTTCACAAGTCAAATGGTCCCAAAGGTTCATGCTAACATTCCATAGATAAAGATTCAAACTTGCAAGATAAACTAGGTTAAACATAACATGAGTGGCATGATTAAGTCGCTAAAACTTAGCCCAAGGTCATAGATCATAGAAAAGGGGCAAAATTAGGTTCACATAGGCTAGCATACTTATGTTTCATCGCATTTTATTCCATGTCACATTAGAACCACCGTTAGAATCTACAAGTAGCTAGAACTTACATAGAGAGGCTTAGGGAAGGATCATGCATCGTCTTGACGAAGAAAGGTGGCTCCTTTGTTGAAGAATCGTCATGAAACTTGCGTAGCAACGTTGATCCCTCCTCGATTTGGTGTAGAAAGCTTGCACCTTTTGATTTGAATCCGATTTGAATGCATAAGCCCTTGGGGTTGAAGATGGAGGCCATTATCAAGATAGGTTTTGGCAGCACTTAGTTGCTAGAATGATTTTTAGTGATTTAGGTTAGGTCCTAGAGTGTTTTTATAGAGATTAGGAGTAGTTTAGGCCCTTAGATTAACCCTAGGATAGATCTGAACCATCAAAACCCGTCACAGGCCAATAGACCAGACCCAAATGAGCAACTAGGTGCACTAGGTCGTCCAGACCCAACATGGGTTTTTGGGCCAGGTCGACACCCGTGTCAACTGGGCAGTCGACCTGCCCCTATGCGTGTCGACTCCCCAGTCGACACCCCAGTCGACCTGGGCCTTGGGCGGGAATTTTTCCCGCCTAGTCTGTTTGGCTCAATATTTGAATTTCGAACTGTTTTTGAATCTTGGATTTTTCTGAAAACTTCTATGGGCCATAACTGGGTCATACGGATCCGATTTTCGAAAACTCGGACTCTATTTCGCGTATTTTTCCGAGGCGGACGCAATAGCAAAGCCCGTTTCCCTTGATTCAGATTTTATAATTTAATTCCGCCTTGATTCTTCTCTTAACATGTTATAAAAATCCGGGTTGTTACAATTTAACTGTTGACAAATTTACATATATTAAGTAATAAAGACAAATATGTAAATTTAGAAAATATGAATATGCTTAACGCGAGGTTGGATTGAGTTGTGATGTAAATTTGCCCGGGCCCGCCCGGCTGTCCAGTAGTCACAACAATACCTATCCAATGTGAAGCATTGAGCCCAATAAGGACCCGAGGTTAGACTGAGTTACGGTGTAAATCCGCCCAGAACCGACCGACACATCTAATAACCATAACAATAACTGTCTAATGTGAGTGGTCGGTGCTTTAAAAAGCTAAGGAGAGACAAGTCAGGATGGTAGGGTTAAGTTAACTAAAACACTTAACCAATTCAACATGTTAATAAAATTGATGGGTTCGGTTAGGTAAATACAGACACTTAACCACTTAACATGTTTGACTAGAAAACCCAAGTAATGGGGACCCATTTCAGCAGTAACCCAATTAGGTATCATGGTACCCTGAAACTAGGCAGGGTGGGGCACAATTACTGGGCTGTTTGTAAGCGGTAAAAATGAAAGCGGTGGGTGCAACAGTGTGGGTTCTAACGGAGTGCGGGCGTGCACACACTTCGGAGCAGACAAACAGGGCGCTGGGGTCGCCAATAGTATAACCTATGCATTCTAGTATTGTTTCGGGCCGCCACCATGGGACTTGATACACCCCATTGTGGGGCCGACATGGGTATCTACAATCTTTGGGGGCCGTAAGACACATGTAATTATGCGAGTAGGAGCCAATCTTTAGAAAAAGGGGATCACTTTACCTCCAGCATGGGGTGCCAGTTAAGACAATACAAGTAGGTGCAGAGATACAGTGCGGGGTGCGATAGTATATTCGTTTCAAAACTACTTTATCTTAGTTTATGATACTTTCTTGTTTCCATTTTATACCTATCATTCCCTTATTCTTATTCTCATACTGAGGAGTCACTAGACATACCAGGCTTTGTGTCTGACCCTATTTTATTTCATCTTATTTTCTTCCGTCCTCCCCCACAGGACTACAGGGAGGAACCAAACTAGCTTAGTCAGATTCTTTAAAAGCTTCAAGATAGTTGATGTACGGTTTGGACTCTCTTTCCTTGGCTATGGCTGTTGGACACACTCTATGGGGACTTATGCAGTCTATAATCATGTTTTACGCTCCTTTATTTAATAACCAAGACAAAAATGATGTTGTAATGTTTTGGAAGTTGTTATGAGACAATTATGGAAATTTTTTGTATGAACAAGTATTTTATGAAATAAAAGCCTGATGTTTTCCGCTGCTTATATGTGTTTATATCTGTCTTGTGTTTTATCCATGACTTTTACTTACAAACCTCCACCAAAGCTAAGACAGTCCCTTGTGAGTGACCTTAATGGAGGGTGGGGTGTTTCACTTGGTATCAGAGCATAGAATTACCATACTAGATAAAAATTTTGAAACTATTTTCAAAAAGAAGTTTAAAGAAGCATATTTTTCAGGAAAAAGTGTTGTTTTTAAAAGGCATAATTCCCCAGAGCCATATGCACTATCCCTCTATCCCTTTATCTTGAATACTTTACTTTTTGTTCCATCATGTCTAGAGATCTTAACCTTCCAGAAGGAGTACCGATCCCTGGCTGGTTCCAAACGTACCTAGAGGCTAGGGCCAATGTTGCGGGCCCAGCAGACATTCCTCCTCCTATGGTGGCAGTGGTTCCTCCTCCCCCTCCTCCTCCTCCTCGTGGGAACACTTTCGCTAAGACATGGCAGATTTTGTTTCTAATTGCGTGACATGCCAACAGGTCAAGGCGGAACAAAAGAAGCCAGGAGGACTGCTTCATCCTCTAGAAATTCGGCAATGGAAGTGGGATAGCATTTCAATGGACTTCATTGATGGGTTGGCTAGGTCAAGAAGAGGCAACACTAGCATTTGGGTGATAGTGGATAGGCTTACTAAAAGCATCCACTTTATATATATCAAGAGTAGAAGGACTGCCTCGTCTCTAGCTTCTCTTTTTCTCAAGGAAATAGTTCGACTCCACAGAATACCCTCCAGCATAGTGAGTGACAGAGACCCCATCTTCACGAGTGATTTTTGGCAGAGTCTACAACAAGCTGTCGACACACAGTTATGCTTGAGCACAGCCTATCACCCCCAAACTGATGGTCAGACAGAAAGGGTGAATAGATTAATAGAATATCTTCTAAGAATGTGAGTTCTTGATTTCGGAGTGACTTGGGAGGATCACCTTCCTTTTGTGGAATTCGACTATAACAACAGTTACCAAGCCACCATCGGTATGGCACCCTTCGAAGCTTTGTATGGAAGACCGTGTCGATCACCAACTTGTTGGTGGGAGTCCACTGATAAGATTATACTTGGGCCAGACATGATTAGAGAGACTTCAGAAAAAGTGGACCTAATACGAAGGAGAATGAAGACTGCCCAAGACAGACAGAAATCCTACGCCGACAAAAGAAGGACCGACCTTGAGTTTAAGGTTGGGGACAAGGTTTTCCTTAAGGTATCTCCCTTAAGGAATGTTGTTCGCTTTGGATCCGCAGGAAAGCTAGCACCAAGATTTGTAGGACCGTTCCCGATGATCGAGAAGATTGGGAAAATGGCTTATAGAGTAGAGGTGCCTGAAAGATTGGCCGGAATCCACAACGTCTTTCATGTTTCTCATCTCCGGAAATGTCTACATGAATCAGCGGAAGTGGTGGAGCCAAGCATTCTAGAAGAAGCCAAAGTGGAACGCGAAGCAACTGTGAGGAGGGTTCCAAATCGAATTGTAGGAACTGAAATCAAAAGGCTACGCAACCGCGAAGTGAAGCTCGTTAAGGTTTAGTGGAGCGACGCCAGTGAAGATGCGACTTGGGAAACCGAGGACAGAATACGCGCAGCCTACCCTTTTCTTTTTTAAGGTACATCTTTGACCTCTCTTTTTCCTTATATTGTGCTTGTATCTATCTTTTTAGGTATATCTCCTCGATATGATCCTTTATCCTTAGGTAGAATCCCTTTTGGACGTAAATATGTATTTGAGACATGCTATGATTGATGGCTGCAAGTGGTTGCTCGTGGATGCATATATACACACACAACCTTGGTTTTAGATCGGCTTGGTCACTTCATACTGCATATGCATATATGTATTCATATTTGTATGCGGTTAAAACTTGATATGTCGTCATATGGATGTTGCATTTGTATAAATGGTTGCACACTCATGTAGAATTATGAGTAAGGACAAATTTGCATACATAATGGACTCATGACACTCACATGGTTTGCATTAAGGTGTTCAACTGAATCAGTAGACTGCCTGATTTTGCATTAGTTAAGGACATATACGCACACTGTGAATATAATCATAAAGCATTAGAAGTCTTTTATGGACAATGGACGCTTGTGTCTGTTGGTTGAGTAGATGGATGATTGGATGTAGGACTTATGTTCTCCTAGACTTGAAGATTTCGAGGACGAAATCCTTTAAGGAGGGGAGAATGTAACACCCTGAATTTTTTGTTAACTGTAACTCAACAAATTAGTATACTTAATTCTAAATGATGGAATTAGGGGAAATAGGTTACACCATTGCATTCGTCTCGGAATTCTGGTTGAGGTAGAGTCCGAGTTTGCGCAAAACGGATAATGTATGAAGAAGATATGGACAAACGAAGTTGGGCGGAAAAACCAGAAACGGGTCAGAATGCACTGGCGCACTTGGGAAGTGCGCCAGAACAAAATTGCACTGGCGCACTTGGGAAGTGCGCCTGTACAAATTTGCACTGGCGCACCTGGCAAGTGCGCCTAGGCCAGAAAACCTGCTTGGTCAGGCCTAGGCTAGCCTGGTCGGGTTCTGATCGATTTCTAAGGCTTGGCTGAGTCACCAGGGCTTACATGTTGCTTTCTGATTGGCTTCTCTTGAGATGGATGGTCTGGATTCACTCTAGCTTCATCGATGGCTCTAATCAGTTTAAAATTCTATAAATACAACTTAAGTCTAAACCTAAATTCACACAAATAATATAGAACTAAAGCCGTCATGCTGCAAAAGAAACTAGGAGTGGCCGTCAGTTAGAAAGCTTAGAGACAAGCCAGTACTAAAGTAAAACACGAATCAAAACAATGTTAGTCAACCCGAAGGAAACCATATGAAATTCAGAATTCAGAATCCAGAATCCAAGTTTGACGATCGTTGTAAATATAGTGATTTTTCCGATGAGAATAAAATTAAGACTTGATTCGATGTAAATTGGAAGTGGAATTGTGCTATTATGTAACGGCGATGTTAATCCATATCTATGTATTGAAATGATTGCGTAGCGAATGAAATTGGGATGTTTGCGGTAAAATTAAGATTGATGTTGATCCTATTGTACTTTTTGAATGACAACAGCATCACAATCAAGTTGTATAACTCATGTTTATGTGATTATATAGGTTGTTTGTGATTAGAACCTCATGTATATACTTTATGCTAGAACCTTTATGCCTAAATGGTTATGTTCGTAAACATGCCCCAATGTTTATACAAAAGATACAAGTTCCTAATTGGATCCATGTCAAGATCCACTTTAGTACATGTTTCATGTTGTAATTACATATGCGATTGGATCTAGTTCACACCCTTCTCATAAAGTTATACATACTAATGAAAATGTCATATTCTTGTCATATGCTAGTGATATTCGATGTTATGCCTAGATCCAAAAACAAGTTTAGTCTTATGTTATCTAAATCATATGCTAATTTGTGTGACACCAATTTGGTTAGATACCTATTTCAATGCAAGTTCACATATATGTTGATTTAGGCCATGTTGCAAGTTCACATTCATGTTGACTATTTTGCAAGTTCACACCTATGATGTTCATATTGACTATGCCAAAAATGCCAAGTTTACACCTATGTCATGTTTATGTTTATGAATTCCCTTATGCCTATTTGTGTGCGATAAATTAGGCTAAGTTTTTAGCCTAATATTATACGTCAAAACTATGCAAACGAAAATTAGTTTAATATTGTTAGCCTAATGTTTAAATGGGGTAACGTTGGGAATTTTAGTAAAACTTGACATAAAAATATATGAAATTGGCATGTTTGTCACATGCCAAAATTGGTGGCATTTAAACGGTATAAATTCTTATACCAAAAATGTTAAACTTGGAATGTGGGCCATAACATTTAACTGTTGACAAATTTACATATATTAAGTAATAAAGACAAATATATAAATTTAGAAAATACGAATATGCTTAACACGTGGTTGGATTGAGTTGTGATGTAAATCTGCCCGGGCCCGCCCGGCTGTCCAGTAGTCACAATAATACCTATCCAATGTGGGTGGTTAAGCATTGAGCCCAATACGGACACGAGGTTAGACTGAGTTACGGTGTAAATCTGCCTGTAACCGATCGGCACATCTAGTAACCATTACAATATCTGTCTAATGTGAGCGGTCGGTGCTTTAAAAAGCTAAGGACAGACAAGTCCGGATGGTAGGGTTAAGTTAACTAAAACACTTAACAAATTCAACATGTTAATGAAATTGATGTGTGGGGTTAGGTAAATACAGACACTTAACCACTTAACATGTTTAACTAGAAAACCATAGTAACGGGGACCCATTTCAGCAGTAACCCAATCAGGTATCATGGTATCCTAAAACTAGGCAGGGTGGGGCACGATTACTGGGCTGATTGTAAGCGGTCAATGCGACGGCGGTGGGTGTAACAGTGTGGGTTCTAACGGAGTGCGGGCGTGCACACACTTCGGAGCAGACAAACAGGGCACTAGGGGCACCAGTATTATAACCTATGCATTCTATTATTGTGTCGGGTCGCCACCATGGGACTTGATACACCCCATGGTGGGACCGTCATAGGTGTCTACAATCTTTGGGGGCCGTAACACACATGTAGTTATGCGAGTAGGTGCCGATCTTTAGAAAAAGGGAATCACTTTACCTCCAGCATGGGGTACCCATTATGACAATACAAGTAGGTGTAGAGATACAGTGTGGGGTGCGATAGTATATTCGTTTCAAAACTACTTTATCTTAGTTTATGATACTTTCCTGTTTCCAGTTTATACCTATCATGACCTTACTTATTCTCATAATGAAGAGCCACTAGACTTACCAGGCTTTATGTATGACCCTATTTTCTTTCATCTTCTTATCTTCCATTTCCCATCCTGGTCCACAGGTAGGAAACAACTCAGCTTAGTCAGATTCTTTAAAAGCTTCAAGATAGTTGATGTACGGTTTGGACTCTCTTTCCTTGGCTACGGCTGTTGGACACAATCTATGGGGATTTATGCAGTCTTTAATCATGTTTTATGCTCATTTATTTAATAACCAAGACAGAAATGATGTTGTAATGTTCTGGAAGTTGTTGTGAGACAATTATGGAAATGTTTTGTATGAAAAAACATTTTATGTAATAAAAGTATGATGTTTTCCGCTTCTTATATATATATGTGTTTATATATGTCTTGCGTTTTATCTATGACTTTTACTTACAAACCTCCACCAAAGTTAATGCAGTCCCTTGTAAGTGACCTTAATGGAGGGTGGGGAGTTTCAGCTGTATTCCTTTAGCAGTTTTCTTGAAAGAGGTTAATCATTCTAATTTGTAGATTTAGAATGAGTCAACACTGTACGAGACATTCTGCTAGGTGAGAAACTATGCCTGGAGGGGGTAATGGTAGGACACTTGGCCACTTGGCCATGTTTGAAGCTATGATGGAAGCATGCCTTCCATGGAACCCCGCTCTGATGGCAGCTACGGTTGATGTTTGAGTCCAAATGCCGGGAGCTGTAAAATATGCAAAGTTGTGCAAGGATTTTACATCATTGGGAGGGAAACAGTTCAAGGGCACTGAAACAGTTGAAGAGGTTCAAAGGTGGTTGGATGCTTGTGTTCGAATCTTCAAGGACTTGGGCATTGATGATGCAACAAAGAGGAAACTTGCATCAAGGTAGATAGTGGGTAGAGTGATGGACTAGTGGAACTCTGTCACACTTGATACTCCTGAATAGGATATTTCATGGGAGTTGTTCCAAGCTAACTTTGAAGAAAAATTTACCTCCACCATAGAGATATCTATTATGTTTAATAGTTTTGTAGAGCTTAAACAGAATGGTCGATCAGTTCTTAACTATATCTCCGACTTCGAGGCCTTGTTGAAGTATGCTCGTTCATATGTAGATAATCCTTGTCAAAAGAACGAGAAGTTTGTCTTGGGATTGGATGAATATCTTGGTAATCGCCTTGTGGATCACCTCGATGACAACATTGAGAAGATCGCCGAGAAGGCTTTGAGGCACTAAAGTTTGTTTCCTAAGAAGATGTCTGTTGTTGCAGTTAAAGAGGAGTAGAATACAAAGGTGGGTGGTAATAAAAAGTAGAGGATTAAAAAAACAATAGAAAGGGAAGGATGGCCAAAAGAAGCAGGAGGAAGAAGTGACTTGCTTCAATGGTTGGTAGAAGGGACATTTTGCTAGTGAATTCAAGAAACCCAAAGCTAAAAAGAAGTGCTTCAAGCATGGAAATCCGAGACATAAGAAGAATGATGGTCTAGAATCACCTCAAGGGAAACAAGTTCTTAAGGCTTATGCTTTAGGGGCAATACTCTCTTATTTGAAAGCTCCTACCGCAGAGGAGAAGGGAAAGGGTGTCATGGTGCAAGGTAGTCATTTTATTCATGGTATTTCGTTCGATTTTTGTTTGATACTAGAGCATCGCATTCATTCATTTGGAATGAGCTTGTGTCTCACTTGGGTTTGGAACCTGAGATCTGTGATAGATCATTGATCCTAACTAATCTAGTTTGGGGTTCATCCAGTTTGTGCGTGTTGTGCCGTGGTCTAGTGTTGTCGAGCCATGGTTGCTCTTTTGTGTGTTATTGCTTTGTTCTTAACTTCGCTAGGTTTAGTTTCATCTTGGGCATGGATTGGCTTAAGAAGTATGCGACAAGGGTAAATTGCAAGAAGTTGGAGGTGAGAGTTTGGGATGTGGAAGGGTGAAATGTGTTGTTCAGGTGTAAGCGCGAAGAGGGTGTCTTCGTTAGCTTTTTATACTTGCTTGGGATTCCACAGACTGACTAGTCTTCTGTGCTGATCGCTAATAAGTAAGAGGATGTCTTTGACGAGGTCAAAGGGTTGTCACCGCATCGTGAGAGCGATTTTAGGATCGATTTGGTCGATGGTGTTAGAACAGTCGTTATGCCTATTTTGTAGATGTCGCCTAAGGAACAATGAGAGTTGCAGGTGCAAGTTCGAGTCCTTCTTAGGAACAATTCATTCAGAGAAGTGTTTCCGACTGGGGTGCTCCGGTCGTGTTTACAACCAAGGTGGATGGCTCCTTAAGATTGTTTGTGGACTATCGTTAGCTGAACAAGGCTACTAAGAAGAACAAGTGTCCATTGCCAAGGATTGATGAATCGTTCGATCAACTTCATGAAGACAGTGTGTTTTCTCAGATGGATTTGGTAACGAGATTTCACCAGTTGAGGGTGGAAAAAGATAGTGTGCCAAATACTGCTTTTAGGACACCATCCAGTTTCTTCGAATTGTTGGTGATGCCATTTGGGTTGACTAATGCGCCAGCTTATTTTGTGGATCTTATGAATAGGGTTTTCAGAGATCAGTTGAACAAGTTCGTGCTTGCTTTCGTGGATGATATTCTGGTTTAATCTCGGAATGCGGTAGAGCACACGACACACTTGGGAGTAGTGTTGGAAATCTTGCGAAAGCATTAGCTTGGAGCTATGTTTTCAAAGTGAGTGAAGTGAGATTCTTAGGTCATGTCGTTTTCAAGACTGGGATAATGCGATAGATGTGAGAAGTTTCCTTGGGTTGGCAGGTTATTACTGATGTTTTATCAAGGATTTCTCCAAGGTAGCTGCACTATTGACAAGATTGACGTAAAAGAATCAAGTGTTCACATGGGATGCAAAGTGTGAACGAGCGTTCGGGATCCTAAAAGAGAGATTGACGAATGCACCTATTTAGAAAATTCCAAGCTGGAATGAAGAGATGGTGATATACACCGATGCAAGTGGTACTAGACTTAGAGAAATACTAATGAAGAAGGATAAGATTGTAGCCCACGCAAGTCGACAGCTGAAGCCGTATGAGAGAAATTACCCAACTCATGATTTAGAGTTGGCGGCAATTGAGTTTTCTCTGAAGATGTGGAGACATTACTTGTTGGGAGTTTGATTTGATTTGTTTACGGATCACAAGTCGTTAAAGTATCTTTTCTCCTAAAAGCCTTTCAATCTTCAGCAACAAAGATGGCTAGAGTTTCTGGCATCATATGATTTTAGTATAGCCTATACTTCTGGCAAAGGTAGTGCAGTTGCAGATGCATTGAGTTGAAGACACACAAGTTTGGCAGCGTTGTTTTCGGAATGGAAGAGCACTGAGTATTCAACAAGGTTTGATTTCAAGACAAAGTATGAGCTAGAACCTAAAATGTTGGAAAGCTTATCGATAATACTTACTCTCATTGAAAGGATTGGCGAGAGCCAAAAGTCAGATGTGAAGCTTGTCGAGTTTATCCAAGGATTAGAATTAGAGGATAAAGAGTTCGAAATTGATCTAGAAAGGTGGCTTCGAGGGCAATGGCGATTAGTTGTTCCTGATATTAATGGATTAAGAGGTGAAGTTCTAAGAGAATGTCATCACTTGAAGTTGACGATTCATCCTAATGGTAATTGGATTTATCAGGACATGAAGCAAGTTTACTACTGGGAGTGGATAAAGCAAGATATTGGAAAGTTCATTTCCAAGTGTATGAACTGTCAGTTGGTGAAAGCTAAACAGAAGAAGTGAAGTAGTTTGCTTCAGCCATTGGAAGTTCCTACGTGGAAGTGGGAGCAAGTATCAATGGATTTTGTCGATGGACTACCTAGAACCAAGGCAGGAAATGAAGGGATTTGGGTGATCATGGATAGTTTAACCAAAAGTGTGAGATTCATTATTGCCCACTCGGTGAGGACGACGTCGAAACTGGATGAACTTTATGTGAAATGGATAGCTCGATTACATACTGTCCCAAAGAGTATAGTAAGTGACCGAGATCCATTTTTTACAAGTGGAATTTGAAAAAGTTCGCAAGAAGCTTTGGGAATATAGTTGTGCTTGAGTATGGCTTATCATCTCCAAACTGATGGTCAGACCAAGAGTGTCAATCGAGTTTTAGAAGATCTCCTGCGGGATTGTGTGTTAGACTTCGAAGGATCATGGGAAGACCATCTACATCTGGTTGAGTTTGCGTATAATAATAGCAACTAGTCTAGCATTGGGATGACAACATACGAGGCGTTGTATGGGAGACCATGTAACTCTCCAACATATTGGTTAGAAATTGGAGATATGTTGGTACTTGGGCGTAAAATGATAAGAGAGACCTCAGATTGTATCGAGACCTTTTGGCAAGGAATGAAGGCAGCCCAGGATCAATAGAAGAGTTATGCTAATAAAAAGTCATAATGATTTGGAATTCGACGTTGGCTATATGGTTTTTGCAAAGATTTCGCCATTTAAGCATGTGGTTCCATTCGGGAATAAAGGGAAACTAGCTTCAATGTTTGTTGGACCATTTCTTATAGTCGGGTGAATTGGAAAGCTCGCATATAGATTGAAGTTACTCGAGAAGATGTCAAATGTGCTTGATGTGTTCCATGTGTCATTTCTACTGAAGTTTGTGCATGATTTGAATATGGCGATATCTCCAGAGCTATAGGAAGATCTAGAAGTAGAAAACGCAGTTATGAAACCTTGTAAGCCACTTCGTCTTATGGGGGATTACATGAAACAACTTCGGAGGAAGATGGTTAAGCTGGTCAAGGTACAATATAGTGAAGATGGGGACGATTGTACGTGGGAGGCAGATGAGAATATGATGGCGACTCATCCAGAAATCTTCATCGGTAGGACCCTTTGATCGTATCTTCGTTTTATCGTTGTATTTTATGGTTGTTTATTAGAATTTTGCATCCTAGGATAAGGCTGGATGCATGGCTTGATGGTTGCTAGTTTGGATGATAAAATTGGATTATCATGGATAATAGGCATGCCGAATTGTTGTGGCTACTTATGTTTACTTGGAATTTCGAGGGCGAGTTTTTAAGGGGGAAGAATGTAACTACCCGCATTTTACATATTGGAAGATCGTAAAATATTTTTATTTTATTAGCTGAGGTTTGGGTCATTCTTATCTTTTAATATGTTTCTTATGGGCATGTAAGACATGTCAATATTTTTTACCCATTTCATTTGTTACCATTTTGCCCCTTTCTGTCTTGCAAAGGGCATAACTTTTGACTCCAGTCGAATCAGAGAGTGTGACTGTGCCATTGGAAAGGAATTGATGTTTGCCTTTCCACATAGCGGTTACATTATAGATTTCACTCAGCGGTTTGGGAGGAATCGTTGTTTGAAGGGTTTTAGTTGGTTGGTAAGGTTTTGGGAGCATAATGCGCCGATTTGGGGGAGGCCCATTAGTGGGTTGGTGGAAACTATAAATAGGGGGTAAGAGATATGGGAAATGGTTTTAGTTTTCCATTCTCTCATTTGGAGACCTTGTGCTCCTCCTTCCTTTAACACCTTTCCACCATTAAAAATCAAAATCCGAGAGAAACTATAGATCTACACAATTGGAGGCTAGATCTACATCAACTGAAATAAGTATCGGATCTAGGTATTTGGTGCGAGATGCGTGCTATTCGGATTCATATTTCATTTATTTTAGCATGTTTTGGAGAATTGGAGAGTGGTTTACATCTATCACATGGATTCAATGAAGTGTATGATTGATTGATCAAGTTTTTCATCAAACTCAATTATTTTTTCCAGAAATCTATGCCATATTAAGTCCATTTCCTTATGAATCACCATATGATCTCATTATTAAGTTTAAATTGGCGATTGCATGTTATTCCATGTAATTATGCAAGTTATATCTATAGCTTGTTCATATGATCATTCATTATGTTTTTTTGGTGATTTGCGTGATTTGGTCAAAACTATTGTTTTATTGTTGATTAGAGGATTCATAACGTGTATTTGATCCTACTGGAAGATTGGACAAGTTGGTTTCATCGTGTCTATCATTTGGTGAAAATTTGGTGGAAATCGTATTGGAATTGGTAAAGTACAGGTTTTGGGTCGCACGTAGGGGGTCGTTCGCACATGGGGTGGTTTCCTAGGAGAAAAAGATAGTAACAGAGGTCCATCGCACATATCAGGAGTGAGGAGGGAAGGTCGCACGAGTAGAAAAATGGCCAGGAGACTTGGCTTTGGAGAGCCAGTGACCGGTCATTCCCAGTATCTGGTCAGCCGAGCGATCCCAACAGAAGTGAAAGGTTCGAGCGAGCCAAGCCGAAAGGGCTCGAGTAAGTGAGCCTATAAGTGGATAAATAGGACAACCGTGCGTTCCTGGATGGTTTGGTTGGTCGAGCGAATCTGGGGTCGGTCTCAAAATCTGATCGGTCATTCATAATCTGGTCGGTCATTCAGTACCAGGTTGATCTTGTATTTTCAAAAACAAGTGGTCAATCGAGCCAGGGATATTAGGTCGGTCACATAGGTGAATATAAGTAGTGGGTTCAGTTGAGCGAGCCTACAGGTGGAGTGATCTGTCAGTTATGCAACCAAGGGTCGATTGTGGTACTAAGGGTCGGTCGGTCGATGATGGATAATGAGTTTGGCAGCGCTTCTAAATGCCACGGCGAATGGCATGGGTTCTGTGGTTTGTTCTCCTTAGAAAATTGATATGATGCTATGAATTGTTTTGAACCTCATGATTGATGTTTTCCTTAGTTCGAAAGTGATGATAACTTTGAAGTGAATTCCATGGGGAATGACAAAGTAAAGTGATTTGTTCGTCGAATGTGACGAATGTAGAGGCGACACAAGGATGTATTGAGTTCATGTGAAGTGATTGCTCTAAAGTGCCTTGAGCTTATGAATAGTCGTGACCGATAACGATTATATTTGTGAAGGCTAAGGAATTATCATTGTCGTAGGTTCTAGCAGACTCAAAAATGGGTACAGTTGAAGACCAATTGTAGGTGGGGTGGCCTGGGCATTGTGCATGGCCTAGACACGTGTTGAGTTTAGGGCGTGACACATGTTGAGTATAGGGTGTAGTGATTTGCTAGAACAAGGGCATCGAGTATGGTCCTTAACAGTTGATGGTGAGTTTTTAGCCAGTCATACCATAACGATAGTTTCAAAGCAAGGTTGGCAGTGATAGCCAGAGTAAGTCATGGATGTTTGAATGTTTTGTTATGATGATGGTTGAGTTTCTTTTGACATGTATGAATGGTTGTTCTGATTTCTATGACTAGATTGTTGTTTCCTTTGGATGTATGGGTCGTAAAGGCTATCACCATCTGATGTGGGGAAGGCACTTGTGAGTTCTTCTCTAGAGTAAGGTAGATTAGTTTGTTTATTTAACCATTCTCAAGGTTTTATGTTTCCTCTTATTACCTTAGGCTGTTCATCCGATTGTTTGGATGGGCAGATTAGGTGAAAGGTGATTGGTGATTACTTAGTGAGGACGAGGTTTCTGTTCGGAGGTGAGCAGGAGGCTGGTGTACTAATTTACTACTATCTAATACCTTTATTTTCCGTTGTTTGTTATTCTACTCTGAGATTTGTAGTGAGGCAAAATTGTACAAACACTATTGTTGTTACCCACATGTATGGGATTTACATTCTAGTTGTTATGAAAGATCAGTGTTTTCTGCCTCACTATCTCTACCTGTTTTATATGTTTTATTATATTTTATCCTTGCACTATGATTTTACGACAAGTTCCTCTTATGTATCATACCTTGATGATCGTCCATAGCTGCAGTGCACACCTTTAAGTGCATTACTCCTCCTGTATAGTGCATGGGCTATAGTCGGTCGTCACATGAAACAATGATTCACTAAGGCTTGGGAGAAGGCTTTGATTTCTTGGCATCCACAAGACTTTGCTTCTCCTACTTTTCGGCATCGGCGAGAATGTGCTTTTTGCTCTTGGTTTGATCAGAGGGAGGATCTTTCAGATCATCGGTGGACTGGGAAGCCGTCTCGGCAAAAAACGAGTCTAGGAAGCTTAATGTTAACTATTGTACCAAGAGGAGGAACCTTTTGGATAGGATCAGCCAAGAGGGGCATTTCTATATTTTGAGCTTTGGCCTTCAAGTGTTCATCATTCCTTGCTTTCATTCGCTCAAGGGTCATATTCTCAGTCTCATCAGATGTTCCAGTGAATATGACCTCTGCATCCCCTTCACCATCTTTTCAATCAAGATCGTTTAGGCGTCAGTCGTCTCCCTTTCCTTGGAGGCTTCATCACTGGAAAGTACTATAGCCTTGTTGGCAGCTTCATCTTTATTTTCTGCAGCCTTGTCAATGGGCTTCGTACCTAAGGAAGGAAGAGCGATAGTTGTTAGCTTTGGAGAAAAAACAGGCCTTTCAACTAGAAGCATCATAATACGACAACACACTAGAAATGCCTTGACAAAATCCAGGGAAATGGTGGATGTCTTCGGTTGACTTTCTCCGGGACTAGAGGGTGTTTTTTTTTCGATGATCGAAGATAGAAGAGAAGTTTTGGGAATCTATGGACCTACGATATCATACCCCTCCGCCTCTGCTGCTCTAGCCAAGGTAGGAGAAGCACTGAATCCACCATCTATAATGTTCTTTCCCTTGGTTTAACGTTCAGCAGCCTCCATTGCTTCCTGAAGCAATCTCCTTTCCTCAGCTAAAGCTTCTAGCTCTTCGTCTCTCAAAGGTGTCTTCATCAACTACACCCTGTCAATATTGTTGAGATTCATTCTCCGCTTCTTATCATTGACAATTTCATCCCATACGTCGACTAGTGTGGTCAGGTAATCCCATACCCATGACATGTCTCAGGTCCGAAGTAATTTTTTAGCAAAGAAGGATATCACAAGTTGTACGTAACCATCCAACTATCACTGATCCTCAAAATTATGTGCCTTAGAAGTAGTATCCAATTCAAGTGCAAAGCTGGAGTTTCACTTAGCTATTACAGCTGTCTTTTCAACCTCTGCTTACTTGGCCTTCAAGCTGGCAGCTTCTTTATTATGGTCTTTTTCTCTTGCTCAAGAGGAGTAAGGGGATTGTTACAACTTGGCATTCTCAGAAGTGACATCATCAACATGTTTTTTTAGAGTTGTAATTTCCTTGCTGTGGGAGTCAAGCTCACCATGAAAGCACTTCTTCAGCTCCCTATGCAGTTTCTGGTAATTTTCAGCATCACGGTGTGCAAGGGAATGTTTGGCTTGCGTTTGCTCAAGTTCTATCTCTGTAACCTCTCTAGAAGGTAAGTCGTATTCGGTAATTTGCTTTATATTGTCCACATACAACAATTGATCCTTTTTAACTTTTGTGAGCTTTTAGGCGAATATACATATCTTCTGTTATTAACAGTCTATAAAGTCTATTGAGCTTTGACGCCGTCCGCCAAGTCTGAAGGAACCAACTTAAGGGTTGGAACAAAATGCATGTACCCGAAATGGTAATCTATGAATTTCCATTTCAAAACATCTATCCTCTCTTTAGTTTTGGAAACAAGTGCCACAAGACCTGTCGTGGTGATGCAGATGGACTATAGTTTGGCAGGAACGACGTCTGCTCTTCCCTGAAGGAACCTACTTAATGTTTGGAACAAAATCCATGTGCCCGAAATGGTAATAAATGAATTTCCCTTTAATAACTTCTATCCTCTCTTTAGTTTTGGAATCAAGTGCCACAAGACCTATCGTGGTGATGTAGATGGACTAGTGTTTGGAAGGAACGACATCTGCTCTTCCTTTATCTTTCTCCTTGTTCAAATCCTTTGTTTTATCTTTGGGATCATAATGCTTCTTCGATGGCTTCTCTTGAGGATGTGAATCTTTCAAAGGAACTGAAGCTTTGGGAATCTGTTTATCTCCCCTGTAATGAATATGATGGCTCGTCTGTTTCTCTAAATCAGAAGGGGTAGGGGATCGAGAATGAGAAGATCGATGGTTATGTGACTTGTAATTCCTCCTATCATCTCTCCCGTGACTTTCCCTGAGATCATGTTCGGCACTGGAGTCATGCATGGGTATGCTTTCATGGTGGTTTCAGATATTGTAGCCACAAAGAGGGATCTTTCCTCTAGGTTAACACAAACAATTATTAGATTTTGTAAGTAGCATAATGCACATGCAAAGTAACGTGTAATGTTAGTACGGTGTGTTTCCTAAGTGATCCCCCCGACGGACCAGAGCTCGGAGTTTGGCTTGTGGGAGTCCTCCCCCCGCTCGGAGTTTGGCTTGTGGGAGTCCTCCCCCCGACTTTTCCAGGCGTGATTTCCTCTACAAAAAGAGGAAAGATGGAGCCAGAACCAAGATCCTCAAAATAATATATTTGGTCAGGTAAGGCAAGAGCACGTAAACCTGCGAATATGGAAGCTTCCTCATGGGGATCATTAGCAAGAGACCTAGCCGGAGATAAAGTCCTAGGAGTGGGTTGAATCTGGAAAACTAAGGTGTCTTTCGGAGAAGCATCTTGAGGCTCCTCCCCAATTGGTTTCCCCAATTGTTTTGGAAATTCCTATTCTTGCATTCACAAGTCCAAAAGCCAAAATCGAGGGTTCGGTGCGCC
This sequence comes from Allium sativum, assembly GCA_030737875.1. Classification (NCBI taxonomy): domain Eukaryota; kingdom Viridiplantae; phylum Streptophyta; class Magnoliopsida; order Asparagales; family Amaryllidaceae; genus Allium; species Allium sativum. Next base: position 699,083,737 of record CM060924.1, on the reverse strand, counting down.
CTAGAACCTACCATAACAACTTTATACCGAGTTTGGGAAGCCGATCGTTATTCCCGTTGGCCCGACCACGATATGAAATCGTGGGAATCCGAAATGTGTGTCGATCGTTAAATTACTACGCTTGGCTTCGCAAATTCAGAAGCTGATATCTAGGGTTCAGAGAGGCTGGGAAACCTCCATAGTAAATTTCAACGTAATTTGGCTAGACGACAAACTGCTAGGGCCCACGACGCGTGTGTTGATCTGGAAATTCCTATACTCACATTCGCTAGTTCGAAACCCGAGTTTGTGGGTTCAGAGAGACCTTGAACCCACCATAGCCACTTTATACTGAGTTTGTGCAACCGATCATCATTCCCGTTGGCCCGGCCACAATACGGGACCGCCGGGCCTTTGAAATGCGCGTCGATCTTGAAATTCCTGCGCATGGCTTCGCAAATTCGGAAGATGATATCTGTAGTTTGGAGCTGCTAGGTAACCTCTGCAGTAAATTTCTATGTAATTTGGTAGACGCCAAACAGCCCAAGCCTACGACGCACGTGTTAATTTGGAAATTCCCTATACTCGCATTCGCTAGTTCGAAAGCCAAGATCGAGTGTTCGAAGCTCTCTCGAAAGCCACCATGGTGATTTTCTGCAGAGCGTGGGAAATCGCTCAACAGTATGGTACTTCGAAACGATCATTTCAGTGAACTAAATCCAAAAAACCCATCCTCTGTTTGAATTTATTCTTGAGTCCTGTACAAAGCACCTGCCTCACCCACCCACCCGCCCCGGGGGGGGGGAGCTGATCGTTTTTCTAGTTGGGCCGCCACCGTCTGAGAATCCGAAAAAACCCTACACTCGACATCGCCAATTCAAAAGATAAGATCTAGCGTTCGAAGCGTGCTGAAAGGCACAGTAGTAACTTTCTATCGAGCTTAGCCACATGTCTATCCTTCCGGGCCTCTAAAACATGCATTGTTCGAGAAATTTCTATACTCGCATTTGCCAGTTCGAAAGCCGAGATCGAGGGTTCGGAGCTCCCAGAACACATTGTAGCAACATTGTACCGAGTTTTGGAAGCCGATCGTTATTTCTATTGGCTGGGCCACGATACGGAACTGTCAGGCCCCCGAAACGTGCTCAATCGTGAAATTCCAACACTTGGATTTGCAAATTAAAAAGCAGGGATCTATGGTTCAGTGCGACTAAGAAACCTCCATAGTAAATTTCTACATAATTTCGGGAGACGCCAAATCAGCCGGGTCTACAAACCATTCGTTGATCCGAAAATACCAATACATGCTTTCACTATTTCGAAAATCGAGATCGAGGGTTCGAAGAGCTCTCGAAAGCCACCGTGGTGACTTTCAACAGAGCATGGGAAATCTCCCAACTGTTTTGTCCTTCGAAATGAGCGTTTCAGTGACCTAACTCCGAAAACCCCTCCTCAGTTCGAATGCATTCTCGGCCCTTATACACACCACCCACCCCACCTACCCACAAACCCCACGTAGGGGAGCTGATCATTTCTCTAGTTGGGCCAGTCACGATCAGGGTCCATCCGGGCCTCCGAAACATGCGTCGATCGGGAAATCCCTGCACTCGACTTTGCCAATTCAGAAGATAAGATCGAGGATTCGGAGCGCCCCAAAAGGCGCCATAGTAACTTTCTATCAAGTTTAGGAAGTTTTCAATCTGTTCGCGCCTCTGAATCGAGCGCTGTTTTGGGAATTCCTATATTCGCATTCGCCAGTTCGAAAGCCGAGATCAAGGGTTCGGAGCACCCCGGAACCCATGATATCAGCTTTGTACTGAGTTTGGGCAACCGACCATTATTTCCGTAGGCCCGGCCGCGATACGGAATCGTCAGGCCTCCGAAATGAGCATGGATTGTGAAATTCCTATGTTTGGCTTCACAAATTCGAAAGCCGATATCTACGGTTAGGATCAGCTAGGAAATGCCTATAGTAAATTTCCACATAATTTAGGTAGACGCCAAACCACTTGGGCTATGACGCGTGTGTTAATCTAGAAATTGCTATACCCGCATTCACTAATTCGAAAGGCAAGATCGAGGGTTTAGGGCTTTCTCGAAATACACCGTGGCGACTTTCTACAGAGCATGGGAAATTGCTCAATAGTTCTATCCTTTAAAACGAGAGTTTCGTTGACCTAAGTCCAAAAAACCCATCCTTGGTTCGAATTCATTCTCGGGCCCTGCACACACTGACCGCATCCCCCTCCCACCTACGCCTGGTGGAGATGATTGTTTTTCTAGTTGAGCCAGTCGCGATCTGCGACTGTCCTCACCTACGAAACGCGCATCGATTGGGAAATCCCTACACTCGGCTTTGCCAATTCAAAAATAAGACCGAGGGTTCAGAGCGCACCGAAAGCTACCGTATTAACTTTCTATCGAGTTTGGGCACCTGTCCATCCGTACAGGCCTCTAAAACACGTGTTGTTTGGAAAATCCCTATACATGCATTCGCTAGTTTGGAAGCCGAAATCGATGGTTCGAAGCTCCCCGGAACCCCCCATTGCAACTTTATACCAAGGTTGGGCTGGCGATCGTTATTTCCACTGGCCCGGCCGCGATATGGAATCACAATGCCTCCAAAACGCGGTCAATTGTGAAATTCCTATGCTTGGCTTTGAAAATTTAGAAGAAGATATCTATGGTACACAACAGCAAGGGAACCTCCATAGTAAATTTCCTTGAGATTTAGGTAGATGCCAAACTGACCGAGCCTACGCAGCATGCGTTAATCTGGAAATACCTGTACTTGCATTCGCTAGTTCGAAAGTCCAGATCGATGGTTCGTAGCTCTCTCGAAAGCCACCGTGGTGACTTTCCGTGGAGCGTGGGAAATCACCCAGCAGTTACATCCTTCAAAATGAGTGTTACAGTGACCTAACTCAAAAAACCCCTCCTCAATTCGAATTCATTCTCGGGACTTGTACACACCACGCGCCCCACCCACCCTACAGTGGGGGCTAATCATTTTTCTAGTTAGGCAGGTTTGGATCCAGGACCGTCCATGCCTCTGAAACATGCGTCGATCGAAAAATCCCTACACTTGGCTTTGGCAATTCAAAAGGTTAGATCAAGGGTTCCGACCGAGCCCAATGCAATCATACTAAATTTCTGTCAAGTTCAGGAAGTTGTTCATCTGTCCCGGACCGTGGAACGAGCATTGTTTGGGAAATTCCTATACTTGCATTCGCCGGTTCGAAAGAGGAGATCGAGGGTTCGGAGTGCCCCATGACCCACCATAAAAAATTTATACCGAGTTTGGGCAGCCGATCTTTATTCCCGTTGGCCCGACCATGATATGGAACCGTGGGCTTCCGAAATGCGCGTCGATCATTAAGTACCTATGCTTAGCTTCACTAATTCAGAAGCAGATATCTATGGTTTAGAGTGGCTAGGAAACCTACATATTAAATTTCTACGTAATTTGGGTAGATGCCAAACTGCTCGGGCCTACGATGCGTGCCTTGATCTCGAAATTCCTATACTCGCATTTGTTAGTTTGAAGTCGAGATCAAGGGTTTGGAGAGCCCTAGAACCCACCAAAGCAACTTTATACTGAGTTTGGGAAGCCGATCACCCGTTTGCCCGACCGCGATACGAACCATCAGGCCTTTGAAATGCGCATCGATCGCTAAATTCCTACGCTCGGCTTCGCAAACTCGAAAGCCACTATCTATGGTTTGGAGCGGCTAGGAAACCTCCATAGTAAATTTCTACATAATTTGGGTAGATGACAAACCGCCCAGGCTCACGACACGTGCGTTGATCTGGAAATTACTATACTCGCATTCGCTAGTTCGAAAGCCGAGATTGATTGTTCAAAGCCCTCTCGAAAGCCACAGTGGTGAATTTCTACAGAGCGTGGGAAATCGCCGAACCGTTCTGTCCTTTGAAACGGGGGTTTAAGTGACCTAAATCCAAAAAACCCATCCTCGGTTAAAATTCATTATCGGGCCTTGTACAAAAAACCCGCTCCACCACCCATCCACCCAAGGGGGAGCCGATCATTTTTTTCTAGTTGGGCAGCGACCGTCCGGGCCTCCAAAATGCGCGTCGATTGGGAAATCCCTGCACTCGGCTTCGCCAATTCAAAATATAAGATCGAGGGTTTGGAGAGCACCGAAAGCCACCGTAGTAAATTTCTATCTAGTTTAGGCACCTATCCATCCGTTTGGGCCTCTAAAACGCGCGTTGTTCGCGAAATTCTTATACTTGCATTTGCCAGTTCGGAAGACGAGATCGAGGGTTCGGAGCTCCCAGAACCCACCATAGAAACTTTATACCGAGTTTGGGCAGCCGATCATCATTTCCGTTGGCCGAGCCGCGATACGGAATCATCGGGCCTCCAAAACGCGGTCATTTGTGAAATTCCTGCACTCGGCTTCACAAAAGAGATTAATGTTTGAGAGCGACTACGAAACCTCCATAGTAAATTTCTACGTAATTTGGGTAGGTGCCAAACCAGGTGGGCCTACAATGCGTGCATTGATATGGAAATACCTATGCTCGCATTCAGCAGTTCGAAAGCCGAGATTGCGGGTTTAGAACGCTCTCGAAAGCCACCGTGGAAACTTTCTGCAGAGCATGGGAAATCGTCAAATAGTTATGTCCTTTTAAATGAGCGTTTCAATAACCTAACTCCAAAAAATCCACCTCGGTTCGAATGCATTCTCAGGCCTTATACATACCACCCACCCCCTCCCCCCGCCCATCAACCTAATGGGGGGAGCCGATCATTTTCTAGTTGGGCCGGTCGCGATCCGGGATCCTCCGGGCCTCCGTAACGCGCATCGATCGGGTAAACGCTGCACTGGGCTTCACAATTTCAAAACATAATATCAAAGGTTGGGAGCGCGCCGAAAGCCACCATAGTATCTTTCTTTTAAGTTTAGGAAGCTATCCATCCATCGGGCCCTTTGAAATGAGCATTGTGTAGGGAATTCCTATACTCGCATTCGCTAGTTCAAAAGTCGAGATCGTGGGTTCGGAGCACCCCAAAACCCACCGTAGCAACTTTATACTGAGTTTGGACAACCGATTGTGATTTTCGTTCGCCCTGCTGCAATACGGAAACGTCGGGCCTCCGTAATGCACATCGATCCTGAAATTCCTAAGCTCAACTTTGAAATTCAGAAGCCGATATCTATGGTTCAGAGTAGCTAGAAAACCTCCATAGTAAATTTCTACGTAATTTGGGTAGACTCCAAACCACCCGGGCCTACGACGCGTGCATTGGTCTGGAAATTCCTAGACTCGCATTCGCTAGTTCGAAAGCTGAGATCAAGGGTTCGGAGCAATCCCGAAACAAACCGTGGTGATTTTCTGCAGAGCATGGGAAATCGCACAAACGTTCTGTCCTTCGAAACGAGTGTTTCAGTGACCTAAATGCATAGGACACATCCCCAGTTCGAATACATTCTTGGGCCTTGTACACACCACCCGCCCCAACTACCCACCTCAGGGGTAGTCGATCGGGTTTCTAGTTGGGGCTGGTCGCGATCCACGACCATTCAGGCATCGAAAACAGGCATCGATTGGGAAATCCGTACACTAGGCTTTGCTAATAAAAAGGTAAGATCGAGGGTTCAGAGCGCGCTGAAAGCTACCATAGTAACTTTCTATCGAGTTTACGCACCTGTCCGTCCGTCCGAGCCTCTGACGCATGTTGTTTGGGAAATTCCTATACGCGCATTCCCTAGTTCAGATGCTGAGATTGAGGGTTTGGAGCTCCCTAGAACCCACAATAACAACTATATACTGAGCCGATCGTTATTCCAGTTCGCCCGACCGTGATACAAGAGCGTCCTGCTTGCGAAACAAGGTCGATCTTGAAATTCCTATGCTCGACTTCGCAAATTCGGAAGTAGAGAACTATGGTTCGGTGTGGCTAGGAAACCTCCATAGTAAATTTCTATGTAATTTGGGTAGACGTCAAACCGGCTGGGCCTATGAAGCGTGCGTTGATCTGGAAATACCTATACTTGCATTCGCTATTTCGAAAGCGAAGATTGAGGGTTTAGAGCGCTCTTGAAAGGCACCATGGTTACTTTCTTTAGAGCATGGGAAGTAGCCCAACAGTTATGTCCTTAGAAATCAGCGTTTCAGCGACCTAACTCCAAAAAACCCTCCTAAGTTCGAATGCATTCTCAGGCCTTATGCACACCACTCGCCCCAGCCACCCCAGGGGGAGCCTATCATTTTCCTTGTTAGGTCGGTCGCGACCCGGGACTGTTCGGGCTTCCGAAACATGCGTCGAACAGAGATCTTTACACTCGGCTTCACCAATTCAAAAGATAAGATTGAGGATTCAAAGCATGCTGAAAGCCACCATAGTATCTTTCTATCAAGTTTAGGAAGCTATTCGTCCGGGCCTCTCAAACGAGCGTTGTTTGGGAAATTCCCATACACGCATTCGCCACATCTAAAGCTGAGATCGAGTGTTCGAAGCACCTCGGAACCCACCATAGCAATTTTATACTGAGATTGGGCAGCCGATCGTTATTCCCGTAGGCCCGACCGCTATACGGAATCATCGGGCCTTCGAAATGTGCGTCGACCGTGAAATTCCTACGCTCGGCTTTGCAAAATCGAATGCCGATATCTTTGGTTGGGAAGAGCTAGAAAAGCTCCATAGTAAATTTCTATGGAATTTTATAGACGCCAAACTTCCTGGGCCTATGACACGTGCGTTGATCTGGAAATTCGTATACTCGCATTCGCTAGTCGAAAGTCGAGATCGAGGTTTCAGAGCTCTCTTGAAAGCCGCCGTGGTGACTTTCTGTAGAGTGGGGAAATCACCCAGCAGTGTTGTCCTTCGAAACAATCGTTTTAGTGAAAAAAATCCAAAGATCCAATCCACGGTTCGAATTCATTCTAGGGCCTTGTACACACTACCCGCCCCACCCACCCACCCATGGGGTGATTGTCTAACTGGGCCAGTCGCAACCCGCGACCGTCCGGGCATCCGAAACGCATGTCAATTGGGAAATCCATGCACTCGGCTTCGCTGATTCTAAAGATAAAATCGAGGGTTCAGAGCGCACCTAAAAGCCATTGTAGTAACTTTCTATTGAGTTTAGGAACCTGTCCATCCATTCGGGACTCTGAAACACGCATTTTTTTAGAAATTCCTAAATTCGCATTTGCTAATTCGGAATAGGATCGAGGGTTCAGAGCTCGCTGGAACCCACCACAGCTACTTTATACAGAGTTTGGGCAGCCGATTGTTATTCTTGTTGGCCCGGTCGCGATACAGAATCGTTGGGCCTCTGTAACGAGGTCGATCATGAAATTACTACGCTCGGCTTTGCAAATTCGGAAGCAGAGATCTATGGTTTGGAGCGGTTAGGAAACCACAATAGTAAAATTATACGTAATTTTAGATGCCAAACCGACCGGGCCTATGAAGCGTGCGTTGATCCAGAAATACCTGTACTCACGTTCGCTAGTTCGAAAGCCGAGAGTGATGGTTCAGAGCACTCTTGAAAGCCACTGTGGCGACTTTTTGTAGAGCATGGGCAATCGCCCAACAGTTTTGTCCTTCGAAATGAGTGTTTCCGTGACCTATCTTCAAAAACCCTTCCTCGATTCGAATTCAATCTCGAGCCTTGTACACAACACCCGCCCCACCCTCACACCAACCAATGGAGGGAGCCGATCATTTTTCAAGTCGGGTCGGTCGCGATTCGATAACGTCCAGGCCTCCAAAACGTGCATTGATTGGGAAATCCCTACACTCGGCTTCTCCAATTCAAATGATAATATTGAGGGTTCGTAGCACGTCGTAAGCCACCATAGTAAATTTATGTCAACTTTAGGAAGCTGTCCATCAGTCCGGTCCTCTGAACCGAGCATTGTTTGGAAAATTACAATACTCGCATTCGCCAGTTCGAAAGACGAGATCGAGGGTTCGGAGCACCCCGGAACCCACCATAGCAACTTATACTGAGTTTGGCAAGCCAACCGTTCTTCTCATTGGACTGGCCACGATACGGAACCGTCCGGCCTCCAAAATTCGCGTCGATCGTGTAATTCCTATGCTCGACTTTAGAAATTCGGAAACCATTATCTACGATTCGGAGTTGCTAGGAAACCTCCATGGTAAATTTCTACTTCATTTAGGTAGATGCCAAACCGCCCAGGCATATGAGGCATGCGTTGTTCTATAAATTCCTATACTCGCATTCACTAGTTCGAAAGCCTAAATCGAGGATTCGAAGCCCTCTCGAAAGCCACCGTGTTGACTTTCTGCAGACGTGGATATCGTCTAATAGTTCTGTCCTTCAAAACGACCATTTTAGTGACCTAAATCCAAAAACCCCGTCCTCGGTTTGAATTCATTCTCAGGCCTTCTACACACCACCCGCCACAACCACCCACCTCATGGGAGCTGATAGTTTTTCTAGTTGGGCCGGTCGCGATCCGTGACTGTTTGGGCATCTGAAACGCGCATCGATTAGGAAATGCTTACACTCGGCTTTGCTACTTCAAAAGATAAGATCAATGGTTTGAAGTGCACAAAAATCCACCGTAGTAACTTTCTATCGAGTTTAGGAACCTGTCCATCCATCTGGGCCTTTGTAACGCGCGTTGTTCGAGAAATTCCTACACTCGAATTCGCTAGTTCGAAAGTCGAGATCGAGGGTTCGGAAGCCAATCAGTATTCCCATTAGTCCGGCCATGATATGGAACCGTCAAGCCTCTAAAACGAGGTCGATCGCGAACTTCCGACGCTCGGTTTTGCAAATTCCGAAGTAGAGATCTATGGTTCAGAGCAGCTAAGAAACCTCCATAGTGAATTTTTAAGTAATTTGGGTAGATGACAAACTAGCCGGGCCTACGAAGCGTGCATTGAACTAGAAATACCTATACTCGCATTTGCTAGGTCGAAAGCCGAGATTGAGGGATCGGAGCACTCTTAAAAGCCACAATTGTGACTTTGTACTGAGTGTGGGAAATCGCCCAATAGTTATGTCCTTTTAAATAAGCATTTCAGTGACCTAACTCCAAAATCCCCTCCTCGGTTCAAATTCATTCTCGTGCCTTGTACACACCACCTTCCTCACCCTCCCACCCACCCAACGGGGGAGAGCCGATTGTTTTTCTAATTGGGCTGGTCGCGATCCAGGACTAACCGAACCTCCAAAAAGCGCATTAATCGGGAAATCCCTGCACTCGGCTTTGCCAATTCTAAAGATAAGATCAAGGGTTCGGAGCACACTGAAATCCACCATAGTAACTTTCTGTCAAGTTCACGAAGCTGTCCATCTATCCGAGCCTCTGAAACAAGCGTTATTTTGGAAATTCCCATACTAGCATTCGCTTGTCCGAAATCCGAGATCGAGGGTTCGAAGAGCCACAGAAACCATCGTAGCAAATTTATACTGAGTTTCGACAGTCGATCGTTATTCTCATTGGCCCTCTGCGATACGGAATTGTCGGGCCTCCAAAATGCGCGTTGATCGTGAAATTTCTATGCTCGGCCTCGCAAATTCGAAACTGATATCTATATTTCGGAGAAGCTAGGAAGCCTCCATAGTAAATTTATACCTAATTTGGGTAGACGCCAAACCGCCCGGGCCTACGAAGCATGCTTTGATCTGGAAATTCCTATACTCACATTCCCCAATTCAAAAGCCGGAATCGTGGGTTCGAAGCTCTTGCGAAAGCCACCATAATGACTTTCTGCAGAGCATGTGACATCGCCCAACAGTTCTGTCCTTCGAAACATGCGTTTCAGTGATCTAAACCCCAAAAATCCATCCTCGAGTCGAATTCATTCTCGGGCCTAGTACACACCGCCCTCCCCACCCACTCACCCTGGGGGAGCCAATCATTTTTCTAGTTGTGTCGGTCGCGATCAGCGACCGTCCAGGCATTTGAAATGCGCGTCGATTGGGTAATCCCTGCATTTAGCTTCGCGTATTCAAAAGATAAGATCGATGTTTCGGGGCACGTCAAAAGCCACATCAGTAACTTTCTATCGAGTTTAGGCCCCTGTCCATCCGTCCGGGCCTCTGAAATGTGCGTTGTTTAGGAAATTCCTATAATCACATTCGCCAACTCGGAAGCCGAGATCAAGGGTTCGGAGATCCCTCGAACCCACCATAGAAACTTTATACCAAGTTTCGAGAGCTGATTGTTATTCCCTGTGGCCCGACCGTGATACAAAACAATTAGGCCTCTGAAACAAGGTCGATTCTGAAATTCCTACACTCGTCTTTGCAAATTCAGAAGTAGGGATCTATGGTTCGGAGCGGCTAGGAAACCTCCATAGTAAACTTCAACATAATTTGGGTAGACGTAAAGCCGGTCGGGCCTATGAAGCGTGCGTTTAAATGGAAACTCCTATATTCACATTCGCTAGTTCGAATGCCAAGATCGAGGGTTTGGAGCGCTCTCGAAAAACGCCGTAGTGACTTTCGGTGAGCGTGGGAAATCACCCAACGGTTATGTCCATCAAAATATGCATTTCAGTGACCTAAATCCAAAAATTACTATTCAGTTAGAATGCATTCTCGGGCCTTATACATGCCACCCTTCCCACCCACCCATGAGGGGGGCGATCATTTTTCTAGTAGGGCCGGTCACGATCTGGGACCATCCGGGCCACCAAAACGTGCGTCGATCATGAGATCCCTATACTCGGCTTCACCAGTTAATAAAATAAATTCGAGGGTTCGAAGTGTGCCGAAAGGCACCATAGTAACTTTCTATCGAGTTTAGGAAGCTGTCCATTCGTCCAGGCATTAGAAATGAGCATTGTTTGAGAAATTCTTATACTCGCATTCACTTGTTCGAAAGCTATACTTACATCCGTACGGGCGTCTGAAATAAGATTTTTAGTTACCTATCTCCAAAAATCCCTCCTCGGTTCGAATTCATTCTTGGGTCTTGTAAACACCACTTACCCTACCCTCCCACCCACCAAATGCGGGGTAGCCGATTGTTTTTCTAGTTGGGCCGATCGTGATCCAGGACCGTCCGGGTATTCGAAACATGCGTCAATAGGGAAATCCCTGCACTCAGCTTCGCTAATTCAGAAGATAAGACTGAGGATTCAGAGCGCGCCAAATGCCACCATAGTAACTTTCTATACAATTTAGGAAACTGTCCATCCTTACGGACCTCTGAAATGTGCGTTGTTTGGGAAATTCCTATACTCATATTCGCCAGTAAGAAAGCCGAGATCGAGGGTTCGGAGCAACCCGGAACACACCATAACAACTTTATACTGAGTTTGGGCAGCTGATCGTTATACTCGTTAGCCCAACCGCGATACAAAAGTGTCGTGTCTCGGAAAAGCGCGTCAATCGTCGAATTCCTATGCTCGGGTTCGCAAATTCAAAAACCGATATCTATGGTTCGGAGCGGCTAGGAAACTTCCATACTAGATTTCTATGTAATTTGGGTAGATGTTAAGCCGCCTAGGCCTACGAGAGTGCGTTGATCTGGAAATTCCTATACTCGCATTCGTTTGTTCGAAAGCCAAAATCGTGGGTTTGAAGCTATCTCGATAGCCACTGTGGTGACTTTCTACAGATCGTGGGAAATTGCCCAATAGTTCAATCCTTCGAAACGAGCGTTTCAGTGACCTACATCCAAAAAACCATCCTTCACTCGAATTCATTCTCGGGCCGTATACACACCACCCGCCCCGCCCACCCACCATAGAAGGGAGCCGATCGTTTTTCTAGTTGGGCCGGTGGCCATCCGCGACCGTCCGGGCATCTGAAACGGGTGTCGATTGAGAAATCCCTGCACTCGGTTTAGCCAATTCAAAAGATAAGATCGAGGGTTCGGAGCACACTGAAAGCCACAGTAGTAAGTTTCCATCGAGATTATGCACATGTCCATCCGTCTGTGCCTATGAAACGCGCTTTGTTTGGGATATTCCTCTACTTGCATTCGCTAGTTCGGAAGCCGAGATCGAGGGTCCATAGCTCCCCAGAACCCACCACAGCAATTTTATTTCGAATTTGGCCAGCCGATCATTATTCCACTTGGCCCGGGCGCGATACGAAATGATCGGGCCTCCAAAACATGGTTGATCATGTAATTTGTATGCTCGGCTTTGCAAATTCGGAAGCATAGATCTGTAGTTCGGAGCAGTTAGGAAACCTCCACAGTAAATTTCTACGTAATTATGGTAAATGCCAAACTGACTGGGCCTACGAAGCATGCGTTGATATGGAAATACCTATACACGCGTTCACTAGTTCGAATGTCGAGATCGAGGGTTCGGGGCGCTCTCGAAAGCCACCGTGGTGACTTTATGCAAAGCATGGGAAATCGCCCAACAGTTATGTCCTTCAAAATGAGCGTTTCAGTGACCTATCTCCAAAAACCCATCCTTGGATCGAATTCATTCTCGGGCCTTGTACACACCACCCGCCCCACCCTCCCACCTACCCAACGGGGGGAGACGATTATTTTTCTACTTGGTCCTATCGCGATCCAGGTCCATCCCGGCCTCCAAAACGCCCATCGATCAGGAAATTCCAGCATTCGGCTTCCCTAATTCAAAAGATAAGACTGAGGGTTTCAAGCACGACGAAAGCCTCCATAGTAACTTTCTATCACGTTTAGGAAGCTATCCACTCATCCGAGCCTCAGAAACGAGCATTGTTCAGAAAATTCCTATACTCGCATTCACCAGTTTGGACGACGATCGTTATTTCCATCGGCCCGATCGCGATACAGAACCGTCGAGCCTCCAAAACGAGGTCGATCGTCAAATTCCTACGCTCGGATTTGCAAATTCGGAAATAGAGATCCATGGTTCGGAGCGAATAGGAAACCTCCAAAGTAAATTTCTAAGTAAATTGTGTAGATGCCAAATCGACTAGGCCTTTGAAGCGTGCGTTGAACTAGAAATACCTATACTCGCATTTGATAGTTCGAAAGCCAAGATAGCGGGTTCAGAGCGCTTTCGAAAGCCACCGTGGTGACTTTATGCAGAGTGTGGGAAATCGCCCAACAATTTTGTCCTTCGAAATGAGCGTTTCAGTGACCTAACTCCAAAAAGCCCTCCTCGGGATGAATTCATTCTCGGGCCTTGTACACACAACCCGCCCCACCAACCCAATCGGGGGAGCCGAACGTTTTTCTATTTGGGCCGGTCGCGATACGGGACCATCAGGACGTTTCAAACGTGCATCGATCAGGAAATCCCAGCACACAACTTCGTCAATTCAAAAGATACGAGGGAAGTAAATTTCTGTCAGGTTTAGGAATCTGTCCATCCGTCTGATCCTTTGAAGTGAGCATTGTTTATGAAATTCCTGTACTCACATTCGCCAGTTCGAAAGCCGAGATCGAGGGCTTGGAGCGCACCAGAACCCACCATAGCAACTTTATACTGAGTTTGGGCAGTCGATCTTTATTCTAATTGGCCCGGCGTCGATACAGAACTATTGGGCCTCTGAAATGTGCGTTAATCGTGAAATCCCTTTGCTCGGCTTCACAAATTCGAAAACCGATATCTATGGTTCGGAGCGGCTAGGAAACCTCCACAGTAAATTTCTATGTAATTTCGGTGGACGCCAAACTGCTCGGGCCTACGACGCATGCGTTGGTCTGGAAATTTCTATACTTGCATTTGCTAGTTCGAAAGCCGAAATCGAGGGTACGAAGCTCTCTCGAAATCCCCCATGGTGATTTTCGACAAAGCGTGGGATATCGCGTAATAGTTCTGTCCTCTGGAAAGTGAGTTTCAGTGACCTAAATCCAAAAAGCTCAACATTTCTCGGGCATTATGCACACCTCCTGCCCCACCCATCCGCCCAAGGGGGAGCCGATCGTTTTCTAGTTCGGCCAGTCGCGATCAGCGACAGTCCGGGCATCCGAAACGCGGGTCGATTGGGAAATCCCTACACTAGGCTTCGCCAATTCAATAGATCAGATCGATGGTTTATAGCGAGTGGAAAGCAACCGTAGTAACTTTCTATCAAGTTTAGGCATCTGTGTATTCGTCTGGGCCTTTGAAACACACGTTGTTCGGTAAATTCCTATACACGCATTCGCCATTCGGAAGCCGAGATCGAGGGTTCGGAAGCTGATCGTTATTCCTGTTGGCCGGCCGCGAGACGGAACCTTCGTACCCCCGAAACGAGGTCGATCGTGAAATTTCTATACTCGTCTTCGTAAATTCGGAAGTAGAGATCAATGGTGTGGTGCAGCTAGGAAACCTCCATAGTAAGTTTCTATGTAATTTGGGTGGATGCCAAACCTGTCGGGCCTACTAAGCGTGCGTTGATCTGAAAATACCTATACTCGCATTCGCTAGTTCAAAAGCCGATGTCAAGGGTTCGGAGCGCTCTCAAAAGCCAACATGGTGAATTCCTGTAGAGCGTGGGAAACCGCCCAACAGTTATGTCCTTCGAAGTGAGTGTTTCATTGACCTAACTCAAAAACCCCTCCTCAGTTTGAATTCATTCTCGGGCCTTTTACACACAAACCGCCCCACTCTCCCACCCACCCACCCGACGGGGGCAGCCCATCGTTTTTCTAGTTGGGCCGGTCGCGATCCGGGACCATCCGGGCCTCCGAAACGCGCATTGATCAGGAAATCACTACACTCGACATCGCCGATTCAAAAGGTAAGATCGAGGGTTCGGAGCGCGCCGAAAGCCACCAAACTAACTTTCTAGTTGGGCCGAACACCGCCATAGTAACTTTCTGTCCTGTTTGGTAAGTTGTCCATCCGTTTGGGCCTCTAAAATGAACATTGTTTAGGAAATTCCTGTACTCGCATTCGCTAGTTTGGAAGCCGAGATCATGGGTTGGAAGTGCCCCGAAACCCACCATAGCAACTTTATCATGAGTTTGGGCAGCCGATTGTTATTCTCGTTGGCCCGACATCGATACGGAACTGTCGAGCCTCCGAAATGTGCGTCGATCGTGAAATTCCTTTGCTCGACTTCATAAATTCGGAAACCGATATCTATTGTTCGGAGCTGCTAGGAATCCTCCATAGTAAATTTCTATGTAATTTAGGTAGACGCCTAACTCCCCGGGCCTATGACGTTTGCGCTAATATGGAAATTTCTATACTCACATTTGCTAGTTCGAAATCCGAAATCGAGGGTTCGAAGCTCTCTCGAAATCCACCGTGGTGACTTTCTGCAGAGCATGGGATATCGCCCAACAGTTCTGTCGGTCGAAAAGTGCATTTCAGTGACCTAAATCCAAAAATATAATCCTCGGTTCGAATTCATTTTTGGGGCTTGTGTACACCACCCTCCCTACCCACCCACCCCGGGGGGAGCCGATTATTTTTCTAGTTCGGCTGGTCGCGATCCGCGACGGTTTGGGCATCCGAAACACAGGTCGATTGAGAAATCCCTACACTCAGCTTCGCTGATTCACCAGATAATATTGAAGGTTCAGAGCGCGCTGAAATCCAACGTAGTTACTATCTATCGAGTTCAGGCACCTGTCGATCCGTCTGGGCCTCTTAAAGGTGCGTTGTTCGGGAAATTCATATACTCACGTTCGCCAGTTCGTAAGCCGATATTGACGGTTCGGAAGATGATCGTTATTCCCATTGGCCCGGACGCGATATGGAATAGTCGGGCCTTCGAAACGAGGTCAATCATGAAACTCCAACGCTGAGCTTCGAAAATTAGGAAGAATCGATCTATGGTTCGGAGCGACTAGGAATCCTCCATAGTAAATTTCTAAGTAATTTGGATAAGTGCCAAACCGGTCGGGCCTACAAAGCGTGCGTTGATCTGGAATTACCTATACTCGCGTTCGCTAGGTCGAAAGCCGATGTCGAGGGTTTAGAGCGCTCTCAAAAGTCACTGTGGTGACATTCAGCAGAGCATGGAAAATCGCCCAACAGTTATGTCCTTTGAAATGAGCGTTTCAGCGACCTAACTCAAAAAAACCCTCCTCGGTTCGAATTCATTCTCAAACCTTGCACACACCACAAGCCCTAACAGGGGGGGAGGGGGGGTTAGTTACTATCTTTTACTGGTTGAGCCGATCGCCATCCGGGACAATCTGGGCATACGAAACGTGCATCGATCGGGAAATCCCTGCACTTGGCTTCGCCGATTCGAGGGTTCGGAGAGCCCCGAAAGCAACCATAATAACGTTCTGTCAAGTTTAGGAAGCTATCCATCCGTACGGGCCTCTAAAACGAGAGTTGTTTGAGAAATTCATATACTCGCATTCGCCAGTTCGAAATCCAAGATCGAGGGTTCAGAGTGCCCCGAAACCAACTATAGCAACTTTATATTGTGTCTGGGCAGTCGATCTTGTTATTCCCGTTAGCCCGGCTGCGATACGGAACCGTTGATCATGAAATTCCTATGCTCGGCTTCGTAAATTCAAAAGTCGATATCTTCGGTTCGGAGCGGCTAGGAAACCACCTTAGTAAATTTCTACACAATTTGGGTATATGCCAGACCGCCCGGGCATAAAATGCATGCGTTGATCTGGAAGTTCCTATACATGCATTTGCTAGTTCGAAAGACAAAATCGAGGGTTCGAAGCTCACTCAATAGCCATTGGGGTAACTTTCTGCATAGCATTGTACATCACCCCACAGTTCTGTCCTTCGATCGAGCGTTTCAGTGACTTGAATCCAAAAAACCCATCCTCTGTTCGAATTCATTCTCAGGCCTTGTACAAACAACCCTCCCAACCCACCCACCTTAGGGGGAGCCGATCATTTTTCTAGTTGGGCCTGTCGTGATCCGCGACCGTCCGGGTATCTGAAGCGCGCATCGGTTGGGAAATCCCTGCACTCATCTTCCCTAATTCAAAAGATGAGATCGATGGATCGGAGCGCGCCGAAAGCCACCATCGTAACTTTTTATCGAGTTTAGGCATCTTTCCATCTGTCCGGGTCTTGAAAATGCGTGTTGTTTGTGAAATTGCTGTACTCGCGTTTGCTAGTTTGGAAGCCAAGTTCGAGGGTTTGGAGCTCCCCAAAACCCACTGTAGCAACTTTATATCGAGTTTGGGAAACAGATCGCTATTCCCGTTGGCTCGGCCGCGATACGAAACCGTCGGGCCTCCGTAGTGCGCGTTGATCGTGAAATTCCTATGCTAGGATTTGCGAATTAGGATGCGATATCTATAGTTCAGAGCAGCTAGGAAACCACCATAGTAAATTTCTACATAATTTGGGTAGATGCCAAACCTCCCTGGCTTACGATACGTGCGTTGATATGGAAATTCCTATACTCACATTTGCTAGTTCGAAAGCCGAGAACGAGGGTTCAAAGCTCTCTCGAAAGCCACTGTGGTGACTTTCTTCAAAGTGTGGGAAATCGCCCAACAGTTCTGTCCTTCGAAACGAGTGTTACAGTGACCTAAATCCAAAAAATAAGATCGAGGGTGGAGCCTTGTACACACCACTCAACCCATCCGCCCACCTCAGGGTGGAGCCGATATGGATCCGTGACCGTTCGGGCAGCTGAAACGAGCATCGATTGGGAAACCATGTACTCGGCTTTGCCAATTCCAAAGATAAGATCGAGGGTTCGAAGCACGCCGAAAGCCGTCGTAGTGACTTTCTATCGAGTTTAGGCACTTGTCCATCCGTTCGTGCCTTTGAAACGCGCATTGTTCGGGAAATTGCTTACTCGCATTCACCGGTTCAGAAGCCGAGATCGAGGGTTCAGAGCTCACCGGAACCCATCATTGCAACTTTATACCGAGTTCGGGCCACCGATCGTTATACTCTTTGGCCCGTTTGCGATACAAAACCGTCGGGCCTTCAAAAGGAAGTCGATCGTTAAATTCCTATGCTAGACTATGCAAATTCGGAAGTAGAGACCTCTGGTTCAGAGCGACAAGGAAATCTCCATTGTAAATTTCTACGTAATTTGGGTAGATGCCAAATAGGCCGGGCCTATGAAGTGTGCGTTGATCAGGAAATACCTATATTTCCATTTGCTAGTTCGAAAGGCGAGATCGAGGGTTCGCAGGGCTCTTGGAAGCCACCATGATGACTTTCTACAGAGCGTGGGAAACCACTCAACAGTTATGTCCTTCGAAATGAGCGTTTCAGTGACCAAACTCCCAAAACCCCTCCTCGGTTCAAATTCATTATCGGCCCTGTACACACCACCCGCCCCACGTTCCGACCCACAGAACGAGGGGGAAGGTGGGAGACGATCATTTTTCTAGTTGGGCCGGTCGCGATCTGGGACCGTCCGGGCTTCCGAAACGCGCGTTGATCGAGAAATCTCTACACTCGGCTTAGCCAATTCAAAAGACAAGATCGATTGTTCGAAGCGCACCGAAAGCCACTATAGTATCTTTCCACGAAGTTTAGGAAGCTGTCCAACCGTCTAGGCCTTAGAAACGAGCGTTGTTTGGGAAATTCCTATACTCGCATTCGCTAGTTCAAAAGCCGAGATCGAGCGTTCGGAGCACCTCAGAACCCACAATATCAACTTTATACTGAGTTTGGGCTGCCAATCATTATTCTCGTTGGCCTGGCCCCGATATGTAAACGTCGGCGCTCCGAAATGCGCATCGATCGTGAAATTCCTATACTTGGCTTCGCAAATTTAGAAACCAATATCTATGGTTTGGAGCAACTAGGAAACCTCCGCAGTAAATTTCTATGTAATTTGGGTAGATGCCAAACCGTCCTATCCTACGATGCGTGCATTGATCTAGAAATTCCTACACTTGGATTCGCTAGTTCGAAATCCAAAATCGAGGGCTCGAAGCTCTCTCGAAAGCCACCGTGGTGACTTTCTGCAGAGCGTGTGATATCGCTTAACAGTTATGTCCTTTGAAACGAGCATTTCAGTGACCTAAATCCCAAAAACTCATCCTCGGTTCAAATTCACTCTCAGGCCTTATACACACTACATCCCCAACCCACTCACCCTCCCCAAGGGGGAGCCAATCTTTTTTCTAGTTGGGTCGGTCACGATCTGCGACCGTCCGGGCATTCGAAACACGCGTCGATTGGGAAATCCCTAAACTCGGGTTTACCATTTCAAAAGATAAAATCGAGGGTTCGGATCGTGCTAAAAGACAGCTTAGCATCTTTCTATTGAGTTTAGGTACATGTCTATCCGTTCGGGTCTATGAAACGAGCGTTGTTTCGGAAATTCCTATACTGGCATTCGCCAGTTCAGAAGCCGAGATTGAGGGTTCGGAGCTCCCCGAAATCTACCATAGCAACTTTGTGCTGAATTTGGGCAGCCGATCGTTATTCGCGTTGGCCCGGCCGCGATACGGAATTGTCGGTCCTCCGAAAAGTGGTCGATCATGAAATTCCCATACTCAGCTTTGCAAATTCGGAAGCAAAGATCTAAGGTTCGTAGCAGCTTGGAAACCTTCATATTTAATTTCTATATAATATGAGTAGACGCCAAACCAGCCGGGCGTAAGAAGCATGTGTTGATCTGTAAATATCTATACTCGCATTTGCTAGTTCGAAAGCTAAGATCGAGGGTTAGAGCACTCTCGAAAGCAACCGTGGCATGGGAAATCGATCAATAGCTATGTCCTTCGAAATGAGCATTTCAGTGACCTAATTCTAAAAAAAAAACTTAGTTCGAATGCATTCTTAGCCCTTATATACACCACCTGCCCTACCTACCCACCCGCTCCATAGGGGGAGCCGATCGTTTTTCTATTTAGGCCGGTCGCGTTCCGTGGCCGTCCGGGCATCCGAAACGCGCATCGATTGGGAAATCTCCGCACTCGGCTTCGGCAATTCAAAAGATAAGATCGAGGGTTCAGAGGATGCCGAAAGCCACCATAGTAACTTTCTATAAAGTTTAGGAAGAAGTTCATCCGTCCAGGCCTCTAAAACGAGCGTTGTTTGGGAAATTCCTGTACTCGCATTCACTAGTTAGAAAGTCGAGATCGAGGGGTCGGAGCACCCTATAACCTACCATAGCAAATTTATACAGAGTTTGGGCAGTCGCTCGTTAATCTCATTGGGCCGACCACTATGCGTGACTGTCGGGCCTCCGAAACGCGTGTCGATCAGGAAATCCATATGCTCGGCTTTGCAAATTCGTAAGCCGATATCTATTGTTTGGAGTGGCTAGGAAACATCCATAGTAAATTTCTACGTAATTTGGGTAAACACCAAACCGCCCGAGCCTACGACGCTTGCGTTTATCTAGATATTCCTATAATCGCATTCGCTAGTTCGAAAATGAGATCGAGGGTTTGGAGCTCTCTCGAAAGCCACCGTGCTGACTTTCTGCAGAGCGTGGGAAATCGACCAACAGTTCTGTCCTTCAAACTAGCGTTTCAGTGACTTAAATGTAAAAGACCGATCCTCACTTTGAATTCATTCTCGGGCCTTGTATACACCTCCTGCCCCACCCATCCATCCTAGGGCGGAGCTCAACAATTTTTCTAGTTGGGCTGGTCGCGATCCGCGACCTTTCGCACATTCGAAACGCCCGTCAATTGGGAAATTTCACCACTCAGCTTCACCAATTCAGTAGGTAAGATCAAGGGTGCGGAGCGCACCGAAAGCTAGCATAGTAACTTTCTATCGAGTTTATGCACAAGTCCATCCATTCCGGCTTCTGAAACGCGCGTTGTTCGGGAAATAATACACGTGCATTCGCCAGTTCGGAAGTAGAGATTGAGGGTTCAGAGCTCCCTAGAAACCACCATAACAACTTTGTACCGAGTTTGGATAGCTGATCATTATTCCTGTTGGCCCGACCGATATGCAGAACCGGTGGGCCTTCGTAGCGAGGTCGACCGTGAAATTCCTACACTTGACTTCGCAAACTCAAAAGCAAAGATCAATGGTTCGGAACAGCTAGGAAACCTCCTTAGTAAGCTGCTACGTAATTTGGGTAGATGCCAAACCCGCCAGGCCTACGAAGCTTGCATTGATCTAGAAACACATATAGTCGCATTCAGTGGTTCGAAAGCCAAGAAAGAGGGTTCAGAGCGCTCTTGAAAGCCATCGTTGTGACTTTCTGCTGAGCTTAGGAAATCACCCAATAGTTATGTCCTTCGAAATGCGCGTTTCAGTGACCTAACTCCGAAAATCCCTCCTCTATTCGAATGCATTCTCGGGCCATATACACATCACACGCCCAACCCACCCACCCACCCCACGAGGGGGAGCCGATCATTTTTCTAGTTGGGTCGGTCGCGATTTGGGACAGTCCAGGCTTCCGTAACGCGATTCGATTTGGAAATCCCTACACTCGGGTTTGCCAACTCAAAAGATAAGATTGAGGGTTCGGAGCGCCTCAAAAGCCGTCATAGTAACTTTTATCAAGTTTAGGAAGCAGTCCATCCATCCGGGCCGTTGAAACAAGCATTGTTTGGGAAATTCCTGTACTCGCATTCGCCAGTTCGAAAGCCGAGCATAAGGGTTCGGAGCGCCCCATAGCCCACCATAGAAAATGTATACTGAGTTTGGGCAGCCGATCATTATTCTCATTGGCCCTACCGCAACATTGAATCGTCGGTCCTTTGAAACACGTGTCGATTGTGGAATTCCTACACTTGGTTTTGCAAATTCGGAAGCCAATATCTATTGTTCGGAGCGACTAGAAAACTTCCATAGTAAATTTCTACGTAATTTGGGTAAACGTCAAACAGCCTGAGCCTACGACGCGTTTGTTGATCAGGAAATTCCTATACTTGCATTCACCAGTTCAAAAGTTGAGATCGAAGGTTTGGAGCTCTCTCGAAAGCCACCGTGATGACTTTCTGCAGAGCTTGGGAAATCAGCCAGCAGTTCTGTCCATAAAAATGAGCATTTCATTGACCTAAATCGAAAAGATCCATCCTCGTTTCGAATTCTTTCTTGGGCCCGTTATACACCTGCCCCACCAACCCATCCAAGGGCGGAGCTGATCGTTTTTCACTTTGGGCCGGTCGCGATCCGCGATCGTCTGCGCATTCGTAATGCGCATCAATTGGGAAATCCCTACACTCAATTTGCCAATTCAAAAGGTAAGATCGAGGGTTCGGAGCGTGCCGAAAGTAAGTATAGTTACTTTCTATCAAGTTTATGCACATGTCCATCCGTTCGGGCTTCTGAAACGCGCATTGTTCAGGAAATCGTATATTTGCATTCGCCAGTTTGGAAGCAGAGATCGATGGTTCGGAGCTCCCCAGTACCCATAATAACAACTTTATACGGAGTTTGGGTAGCCGATCATTATTCCCGTTGGCTCGGCCGAGATACGGAACCGTCTGGCCTCCATAACGAGGTTGACCGTGAAATTCGTACGCTCGGATTCACAAATTCGAAAGCATGGATCTATGGTTCGGAGTAGCTTGGAAATTTCCATAGTAAATTGCTATGGAATTTGGGTAGACACCAAACCAGTCGAGCCTACAAAGCATGCATTGATATAGAAACACATATACTCGCATTCGCTAGTTCGAAACCCGAGATCGAGCGTTCAGAATGCTCTCGAAAGCCACCATGGTGACTTTCTTCAGAGCATAGGAAATCACCCACAGTTATGTCCTTCGAAATGAGCATTTCAGTGACCTAACTCAAAAAATCCCTCCTCTGTTCGAATGCATTCTTGGTCCTTATACACACTGCCCGCCCAACCCAACCACCCTATACGGGGGAGTAGATCGTTTTTCTAGTTGGGTTGTCGCGATCCGGGACCATCTAGGCCTATGAAACGTGCGTCAGTCGGGAAATCCCAACACTTGGCTTCGCCAACTCAAAAGATAAGATCGAGGGTATGGAGTGCGGCAAAAGCCAGCATAGTAACTTTCTATTAAGTTTAGGAAGTAGTCCATCCATGGTTCGAAAGTTTAGGAAGCAGTCTATCAAGATAAGATCGAGGGTTCGGAAATTCCTATACTCGCATTCGCTAGTTCGAAAGCTAAGATCGAGGGGTTGGAGCTCTCTCAAAAGCCCCCAAGGTGACTTTATGCAGAGTGTGGGAAATAACATAACAGTTATGTCCTTCGAAACGAGTGTTTTAGTGACCTAAATCCAAAAGACCCATCCTCGCTTCAAATTCATCCTTGGGCCTTGTACACGCCATCCGCCCCACCCATCCAAGGGCGGAGCCGATCGTTTTTCTAGTTGGGTCGGTCGCGATCCGCGACCTTTTGAGCATTTGAAACGCGCATCGATTGGGAAATCCCTCCACTCATCTTCGCCAAATCAAAAGGTAAGATCGTGGGTTCGGGGCGCGTTGAAAGCTAACATAGTAACTTTCTATCGAGTTTATGCACGTCCATCCATTCAGGCTTATAAAACGTGCATTGTTCGGGAAATCTTATACTCGCATTCGTCGATCGTTATTCCTATTGGCCCGGCCGCGATACAGAACTGTCAAGCATCTGTAACGAGGTTGACTGTGAAATTCCTATGCTCGGCTTCGCAAATTCA
This sequence comes from Allium sativum, assembly GCA_030737875.1. NCBI lineage: Eukaryota > Viridiplantae > Streptophyta > Magnoliopsida > Asparagales > Amaryllidaceae > Allium > Allium sativum. The sequence goes on along the minus strand of CM060924.1, from coordinate 699,060,378 downwards.
AAAGCAGATATTTATGGTTCGGAGCAGCTAGGAAACCTCCATAGTAAATTGCTACGTAATTTGGGTGGGTGCCAAACCAATCGGGCATATGAAGTATGCATTGATCTAGAAACACAAATACTCGCATTTGTTAGTTCGAAAGTTGAGATCGAGGGTTAGGTGCACTCTCGAAAGCCATAGTGGTTACTTTCAGCAGAGCGTAGGAAATCGCTCAACAGTTATGTCCTTCGAAATGAGCTTTTCATTGACCTAACTCCAAAGCCGAGATCGAGGGTTCGGAGCGAACAGCAGACCATAACAAATTTATACTGAGTTTGGGCAGCCGATCGTTATTCTCATTGGCCCATCCACGATGTGGAACTGTCGGGCCTTGGAAATGCACGTCAATCATGAAATTCCTATGCTTGGCTTTGCAAATTCGGAAGCCGATATGTATTGTTTGGATCAGCTAGAAATCCTCCATAGCTAATTTCTACGCAATTTGGGCAGACGCCAAACCGCCCAGGCCAACCACACATGGGTTTATCTAGAAATTCGTATACTCGCATTCGCTAGTTCAAAAGCTGAGATTGAGGGTTTGGAGCTCTCTCGAAAGCCATCGTGGTGACTTTCTGCAGAGCATGGGAAATAACCCAACAGTTCTGTCCTTCGATATGAACGTTTCAGTGACCTAAATCCAAAAGACCCATCCTCGGTTCGAATTCATTCTCGGGCCTTGTACGTACCACCGCTCCACCCACCCATCCCAGGGCGGAGCCGATCATTTTTCTTGTTGGGTCGGTCGCGATCCGCGACCGTCCGAGCATCCGAAACGCGTGTGGATTGGGTAATCCCTGCACTCAGCTTTGAAAATTCAAAAAGGTAAGAATGATGGCTCAGAGCATGCGGAAAGCTAGCATAGCAACCTTTTATCGAGTTTATGCACGTATCCATCAGTCCGGGCTTCAAAAATGCGCGTTGTTTGGAAAATCCTATACTCACATTCGCCAGTTCAGAAGCCGAGATCGAGGCTTCAGAGCTCCCCATAACCCATCATAACAACTTAATACCGAGTTTGGGCAGCCAATCGTTATTGTCGTTGGCCCGGCCGCGATACGGAACCGTCAAGCCTCCGTATCGTGGTCGACCGAGAAATTCTTACGCTTGGCTTTGCAAATTCGAAAGAAGAGATCTATGATTTGTAGAAGTTAGGAAACCTCCACAGTAAATTGCTACGTAATTTGGGGAGATTCCAAATCGGTCGGGCCTACGAAGCGTGCGTTGATCTGGAAATGCATATACTCGCATTCGCTAGTTCAAAAGCCGACATCGAGGATTCAAAGCACTCTCGAATGCCACTGTGGTGACTTTCAGTAGAGCACAGGAAATCTCCCAACGTTATGTCCTTTGAAATGAGCGTTTCAGTGACCTAACTCCAAAAACCCCTCCTCAGTTCGAGTGCATTCTCGGGCCCTATACGCACCATCCGCACCACCCACCCACCCACCCCACGAGGATGGACCCGATCACTTTTCCAGTTGGGTCACTCACGATCCGGAACGTCCAGGACTTCGAAACACGCGTCGATACGGAAATCCCTCTACTCGGCCTCGCCAATTCAAAAGATAAGATCGAGGGTTTGGAGCATGCCGAAAGCCAACATTCTAACTTTTAATAAAGTTTAGGTAGCATTCCATCTTTCTGGGCCTTCATAGAAAATCTATACTAAGTTTGGGCAGCCGATCGTTATTCTCGTTGGCCCGGCCGCGATAAGGAACCGTTGAGCCTCTGAAACGCGCGTCGATCGGGAAATTCCTACGCTCGGTTTTGCAAATACAGAAGTCGATATTTATTGTTCGGAGCGGCTGGAAAACCTCCATAGTTAATTTCAACGTAATTTACGTAGACGCCAAACCGCCCGGGCCATGCGACACATGTGTTGATCTGGAAATTCCTATACTCACATTTGCTAGTTCGAAAGCTGAGGTCGAGGGATTAGAGCTATCTCGAAAGCTGTCGTGGTGACATTCTGCAAAGTGTGGGAATCGCCCAATAGTTCTGTCCTTTGAAGCAAGCATTTCAGTGACCTAAATGCAAAAGGCACATCCTCTATTCGAATTCATTCTTATTCCTTGTACACAGCACCAGCCCCACCCACCCACCCAGGGCGGAGCCGATCATTTTTCTAGTTGGGCCGGTGGCGATTTGCGATCGGCCAAGCATCCAAAACGTACGTCAAAATGGAAATCGCTACACTCGCTTCACCAATTAAAAAGGTAAGATCGAGTGTTCGGAGTGCGCTGAAAGCCACTATATTAACTTTCTATCGAGTTTATGCATCCATCCTTCCGTCTGGGCTTCTGAAACGCATGTTTCTCAGGGAATTCCTGCACTCACATTCGCCAGTTCGGAAGCCGAGATCGAGGGTTCGGAGCTCCCCGGAACCAACCATAAAAACTTAATACCGAGTTTTGGTAGCCGATCACTATTCCCGTTGGCCCGACCGCGATACGAAACCGTTGAGCCTCCGTAACGAGGTCGACCATGAAGTTCCTATGCTTGGTTTCGCAAATTCGGAAGTAGAGATCCTTAATCTCGCCGGCCCAGCAGTGATACGGAACCGTCAAGCCTCCGAAACGCGCTTCTATCATGAAATTCCTCTGCTTGGTTTGCAAATTCGGAAGCCGGTATCTATTGTTCGGAGAGACTAGAAAACCTCCATAGTTAATTTCTAGGTAATTTGGGTAGATGCCAAACCGCGCGGTCCAACGACACGTGCATTGATAAGGAAATTTGTATACTCGCATTTGCTAGTTCGAAAGCTGAGATTGAGGGTTTGGAGCTCTCTCGAAATCCACTAAGGTGACATTCTATAGAGCGTGGGAAATCACCCAACAGATATGTCCTTCAAAACAAGAGTTTATGTGACCTAAATCCAAAAGACGCATCCTCGGTCCGAACTCATTCTCGGGCCTTGTACACTCCACCCGCCCCACCCACTCACCCCAGGACGGAGCCGATAATTTTTCAAGTTGGGCCGGTCGCGAACTACAACCGTCCGGGCATCCGAAACGCGTATCAGTTCGGAAATCCCTATAGTCAGATTCACCAGTTAAAAAGGTAAGATCGAGGGTTTGGAGCGCATCAAAAGCCAGCATAGTAACTTTCTATCGAGTTTATGCACGTGCCCTTCCGTCCGGGCTTCTGATACGCGCGTTGTTCGGGAAATTTGTGACGGCCCACCCCGTACCAACCGACATTTACTCCTAGAGTGCGCTGTACACATGTCCAGTTAGCACGGAACGGGTCGTCAGAAGGAAAAGGAAGAAGGAAATGAATATACAAAGAACCTATAGAATGTCTCACAGCGCATAGAATAAAATATAATAATAACATACTTGACATAAAACAGGAGAGACAGTGCATAAGCTGAAAACCAAAACTAAGCATCATAGCAGTGGAAATCCAAAATACAAATTATTACAACTTTTCAAACTGTCTCAAAGCAAAAGTAAGATAAAGGAGGTACACTACTAACGCCGAAGTAGCGACCACCAACGACACAGGGAGATTGTGTATATATATATCATACATGGAAGCCTCCTGCCCGCCTGCGAATCAGCCATTCGCGCATCACCAGCTAACCTGTCTCTAGTCTGCTCGTGTGAGCACCCAGAGTAATAAGAGGAGACATAAAACTCTGGGTCAGACATAAAGCCCGATATGAGCGATAAGCATCTAAAGTGAACAATAACAGGTAGACTAAAACATACCTGAACTTGGACCTGCAAACAAAGAGTTAGCACTACATACTGTACAACACTCTAAGGTGCCATATCAAACAGCGTAAAGATACGGAGGTGGGGGAGGTGTGCATGTCATAGTGATGGCAAACAATCAAACATAGCATCCATCCTCACATCTCTCACTCAGTTCGTAAAGCATACGATATTCACTACTTCGATCACCCCACCATACCTTGCTACGATCACTCTGCCCCATGAAGTCATAAATGGCTTCACTTCACTGATAACGTAGCCACTAATTCCTCGCTATGTCCACTTGCCCCATGGAGTTATTCACCCCATCTGCGCTGGCTCATAGCCTTACCAATCCTTACTATGTCCACTTGCCCTATGGAGTTGTTCACCCCATCTGCGCTGGCTCATAGTCATACTACGCATCACCTTGCCCCTTAGGTCATAATGACCCTACTGCACTAATAACGTAGTCTTGCTACCGTCACCTTGCCCCTCAGGTCATAATGACCCTACTGCACTGATAAGTAGCCATCATTCATTTTTAGTGGTGAATCGAAGTTATGAACGTCGACAACTGCTTAGCACACGTCCCGCAGCAAAGCCCAACCATGAAGTGAACTCATCGGTTCCCAACTGGATCCTAAGCTCTAACTTCCCATATTGGACTACCTTTGCATCTCGGGTTATTGGTCAATACTGGGTCGGGTCGGGTTCCTCTTCAAGCCATCGGTTCGGGTCGGGTGTCCTCCATCGGTTCGGGTCTGGTCTACTTCTGGTGCGGTTCGGGTCGGGTGTTTCTCCACGGGTCGGGTCGGGTGCCATTCCCCTCTAGTTCGTGCTTCCTCTCCGATCCGCCTCCTCATCCTTCACATGCTCCTCTCCGATCCATTTTCGTGCTTCCGCTCCGATTCGTCCCCCTTAATCCGATCCGATCCCAGTTCAGTTAGCGTGGCCTTCCTTTTTGCCACTTTTCCCAAGTGTCAGGTTCCGATCCGATCGAATCCCTTGTCCAGTTCAACATATCCGATCCGAGCCCCATATCCGATCCGATCCGAAACCTGCACTGTTTTCTGAAACTATTCCAGCAAATGTTTACGCCATTCGACGACGTTTTCGACCATTCTAACTATTCAAATCAATCACAAAGCATTTCATACAGTCATAACAACATGCATAATCAACCACAAACATCAAAACATCAATATGATAGGTTAAAATGGATCAAACATACCCAAAACCCCATATTTCTCCTTAAGCATGTTAGGTGAAACTAATGATAGGATTAGCAAAACTTAACCAAATTAATCCAAATTCATATCAGAGGTCTAAAACATCATTTAGGAATTTACGAACATTTTACCCGAATTTTATCATGCTTAAATTCGCTAATTAACACTAATCACCCTTAACTAGCCATAATTAGTGTAAAACTATGCAAATCACTCACCTTAGCCACAAACAAACTTAAGATCTGAAATAAATCTCTGGTTTGATGTGAATCCCAATGCTAAACAGAAGCTCCAATGTTGCTTTGGTGTAGATCTTCCTTGATTAGAGGTTGCTAAGCTAAATCCTTGACCAAAAGGTGATTTGGAGGTGATTTAGAGGTTGGAGGCCATTTTTAGGGTTCCTTGGTGATAAGTGGAGGCTAGAAAACTGAAATGGAATGATTCTCTACTCCATTTCAGCCTCCCCATAATCCTAATCCCGAAATGGGTTATGGGCCTATCCACTAATCACCCGATTTGGCCCGGTTAAGTAGTTTTTCACCCTCCAAACCTTATTTCAGCCATATCTCCCAAAAGGTAAGTCCGTTTGGCTATTATGACCACTCTACGGAAAGGTAAACCATCAAACGAATCTAATGGAAGTGGTTCCAGGTCAAAATTCCTTTCCAATAAAAGTTATGGCCAAAACAGTACCAACTAAGGGCAAAATGGTCAATTAAAAATCGACAAAAATCATGAACATGGGAAATGACTCTAGTGGATGTTTCCCAAAGTTACATGACAATACGACTTCATATGAGAAAGAAATAAATATTCTACGATCCTCCAATGCGTAGAATGCGGGTCATTACACTCTTCCCCCCTTAAGAAATTTCGCCCCCGAAATTCCCTAATCAAAACACACACAAAGGTCCCGCATGCCTATCAATCATAAAACAACCATCAAACATGCAAAACAAGTAAAATAAGTCTATCCTAGCATGCGGAATAACTAAATCGCAAAGCAAATCTTACCAGGCAAAGAGTTCTGGATATGCCTTCCTCATGCTCTCCTCTGTCTCCCAAGTACAATCATTCTCGTCCTCGCCCCACTGAACCTTGACTAGCTTCACCGCCTTCCTTCGAAGTTGCTTCGTATCTGCCCCACAATACGAATCGGCTTGCGGTTTCCAACCGCCTCAGGTTCTACTTCGAAGTCCTCTAATTGATCAGGTGAAATAGTCATATCTGAGTCGTGAACGAACTTCCTTAATTGGGAAACATGGAATACATTGTGAGCTCCCGCCATCTTTTCTGGTAAGCCAACTCTATATGACAAATTCCCGACTAGTTCAAGAACAGGGAATGGGCCAACAAATCTTGGTGCCAACTTTCCTCTCCTGCCAAATCGAATCACACTCTTTAACAGAGAGATCTTGACAAACACCTAGTCTCCAACGGAGAATTTTAAGTCTCTTCTCCTCTTATCAGCATAACTCTTCTGCCTATCTTGGGCAGCTTTCATTCGTTGCTGAATGATCTTAATCTTATCCGAAGTTTCTCTCACCACATCTGGTCCAAGCATAAACTTCTCGCCAGTCTCTATCCAACATGATGGTGAGTTACACGGTCTTCCGTACAATGCTTCATATGAAGCCATACCGATACTGGATTGGTAGCTATTATTATATGCAAACTCTACTAGATGCAAATGGTCATCCCAAGATCCACCAAAATCCAATATACAAGCTCTCAAGAGATCTTCCAATATACGATTCACCCACTCCGTCTGACCGTCGGTCTGAGGATGATATGCGGTACTGAGATGTAATCCTGACCCTAGAGCCTCTTGTAAGCTCTTCCAAAACCCACTAGTGAACAACGGGTCTCGGTCACTCACAATGCTTTTAGGTACTCCATGAAACCTCACTACCCACTTCATATACAATTCTGCTAACTTAGCTGCCGTTCTGGTCGATTTGACTGGTATAAATCTTGCACTTTTGGTCAATCGATCCACAATTACCCAAATGCTATCATATCCCGATCTAGTCCTTGGTAAAGCATCGATGAAATCCATCGAGACTTGCTCCCATTTCCATTCGGGAATTTCTAATGGTTGCAACAACCCACTAGGCTTCTTTTGCTCGGCTTTAACTAGCTGGCAATTCATGCATTTGGATATAAACTTCCCAACGTCTCTTTTCATCCCTTCCCAGTAGTAAGTCTGCTTCATGTCTCGATACATCTTATTACCACCGGGATGTATAGTCAGTTTTGAGTGATGACATTCTCTAAGCACTTCATCTCTCAAACCATTCACGTTGGGCACAACTAGACTTCCATTCTTTCTAAGCCACCCATCTCGATCAAGCCCATACGCCTTCATCTCCTCACCGTCGATGTCCATCTCTAACTTGGAGATGATTTCCAATAGATTAGGATTGTTCCTCTGCTGGAACCAATCCGCTCTATCAAAATGGGTCTGATCGTCAAACTAGCTAGCATAACTGGATCCAATTCGCACTTTGGTCTGAAATCAAACCCCGCGATATACTCCAGTTGCTTCCACTCAAGAAACATTGCCCCTAAACTGGCATGTCTCCTACTCAAGGCATCGGCTACCGCATTACCTTTCCCAGGTGTGTTTGCGATATCAAAATCATACGAAGCCAAGAACTCTAACCATCTATGTTGACGGAGATTCAGATCCTTCTGGGAGAAGAGATACTTTAACGATTTATGATCGGTAAACAACTCAAATCTTTCTCCCAAGAGATAGTGTCTCCACATCTTCAGCGCAAACACGATCGCTGCTAATTCCAAATCATGGGTAGGATACTTCTTCTCATGAGGCTTTAGCTGTCGACTAGCATAAGCTACAACCCTACCTCCTTGCATCAATACAACACCCAGTCCGGTACCACAAGTATCCGTGTATACCGTCATCTCTTCATTCCCTTTAGGAATGACTAACACTGGCGCACGCGTCAACTTCTCCTTTAGACTCTTGAAGGCATCCTCACACACTTCGTCCCAGACGAAGGACTGATTCTTCTTAGTCAACTGAGTCAACGGTGTTGCTATCTTGGAGAAGTCCTGGATAAACTTACGATAATATCCAGCTAGTCCAAAGAAACTTCTTATATCTGTTGCATTCTTGGGCGTAGGCCAGTCCTGTACCGTAGCCACATTCGCAGGGTCCACGGCAATACCACTCTCTGAAACAATATGGCCCAAGAATCTCACTTCCCTTCTCCAAAAATGACACTTAGAGAATTTCACTTTCAATTGGTGTTTCCTCAACACCTCCATCACTATCCTCAAGTGCCCCTTGTGTTCCTCCTCTGTCCTTGAGTAAACAAGTATATCATCCACGAACACAAGAACAAACTTATTCAACTGATCTCTGAATACTCGATTCATAAGATCCACAAAATAGGATGGTGCATTGGTCAACCCAAATGGCTTGACCAACCACTCATAAAATCCAGACGGCGTCCTAAATGCCGTTTTCGGAACACTATCATCCGCTACTCGTAACTGATGAAATCCTGTCGCGAGGTCCAACTGGGAGAACACTCTTGCTCCTTCCAGTTGATCAAACAAATCATCTATCCGCGGTAGTGGATACTTATTCTTCCTCGTCACCTTATTCAACTCGCTATAGTCCACACACAAACGAAGGGAACCATCTGCCTTAGTGGCAAACACAACTGGTGCTCCCCACTCGGAAACACTCCTTCTAATAAATCCCTTCTTCAAAAGATTGCTGACTTGCACCCCAAGCTCTCGCTGCTTCCTTGGTGCCATGCGACGAAGTGACATCACTATAGGTTTGGCATCTTTCACTAAATCAATACGGAACTCAATCTCTCGGTGTGGTGGAAGCCCGGTCACCTCCTCGAAGACGTCCGGATACTGGCCAACCATGGGCACATCTGACAACTCATCCTGCGGGATGTCGAGGGAATGTACAAAACTAGCCATAACCCCATCACTAGGTATACTACCAAACACTACCCTCCGCCCATCATCCACCCTCACTATCACCAAAAAGCCCTCACAGTCTACCACCACCCCGTATCTTTGGAGCCAATCGACTCCCAATATAATGTCATACCCAGTAAAGCCCAAAACAAAGCAATCACATACAAACATACATCCATGACTCGATAAGACCAACTTCCTGCAAATCATACTAAGGCCAGTCGAACCACCAATCGGGTTCATCAAAACCAATGGTCTATCGACTATCTCGGGTTCTAGTCCCAACCTATCTACTAGGTCACTAGATATGAAGGAACGGGAAGCCCTAGTATCAAACAAAACTCGAACTGGTACATCATAAATAGAAAGCATACCTTGAATAACAACATTCTTTCCCTTCTCCGCCGCAGTTGGGGCATTCGACGAAGAAGGAACAACATCAATAGCATATGCTTTCACAATTTGCTTCTCCTTAAGTGGTTGCAGACACTTATCCTTATGATGTCCCACTTGACCACAGTTTTAGCACTTCCTTTTCGCTGGCTTGGCCCAACATTCTTTAGCATAATGGCCCTTCTTTCCACAGCTGAAGCACTCAACATCCTTCTTGCTCTTTTTCTGGCCACCTTTGGATTGGTCCTGCTTCCTCTTATTCTGGGAGTTATTCTTGCCTCCACCGCCTGCTTGTGGCTTTGGCCCTTCTGCAGATGCAGCCTCAGTCTTTGACTTAGGGTAAAGACTCTCTGATCTCAAAGCTTTCCCCACAATCGATTCAAAAGTCTCATCGATGTGATTGATAAGCCTTTCCCCCAAGTATCCATCCAAACCAGTAATGAACTTCTCATTCTTCTTCTCAGGAGTATCAATGAGAGACAATCCATACTTCGACAAAGTGTCGAACTCAGCAATATAATCAGAAACTGCCCTCCCATTCTGCTTAAGTTCCAAGAACCTCTTGAACAACACTGACTTCTTGGCAGTTGGAATGAACTTCTCGCTAAAGCGAGCCTTGAACTGGTCACAAGTAACCTGATCCTCTGGAGTAGCTATTCTAATGGCATTCCACCTATTCATCGCTCGCCCTTGCAGCCGACGAGACGCTAGCCTTCTCTTCATCGCATCCTCAAGACCCAAGTCATCAAAGATACGGTCACAGCTATCCATCCAGTCTTGAACATCTGTGGCCGACTCCGTCCCGTGGAACGGCTTCCCACCAAGATTAGTGTAATCCTTGCACAACTTGGCGAAATCGACCCTAGGCGCCTGCACTACTGGCCCAGCACCAACTCCGAGATTGGGAGCTGCCCATTGCACTTCTCTAAGCATGTCTCTCATGAGGTCAGTAAACATCGCCCTCATGTCAGCAGCATTCCCATAGTTGGTTCCTCTACCAGTACCCCTCGTGTCTCGGCTCATCGTCAATCTGAAAAAGGGAAACGATTAACGACCCCATAGAGGTGCTAGTGCAATGCGACTTCATTCTTATACTACTAATAGTATATATATATAGCTTTTGAAAACCAAAGTAATCACAAATACGCGCTCTCATATACGTACTATTTCTCCCTAGTTTCTTTCCCTAGGTTAACTACGCAACCTAGAGCTCTGATACCAAGTGTGACGGCCCGCCCCGCACCAACCGTCATTTACTCCAAGAGTGCGCTGTACACATGTCCAGTTAGCACGGAATGGGTCGTCAGAAGGAAAAGGAAGAAGGAAATGAATATACAAAGAACTTGTGGAATGTCTCACAGCGCATAAAATAAAATATAATAATAACATACTTGACATAAAACAGGAGAGACAGTGCATAAGATGAAAACCAAAACTAAGCATCATAGCAGCGGAAATCCAAAATACAGCTTATTACAACTTTTCAAACTGTCTCAAAGCAAAAGTAAGATAAAGGAGGTACACTACTAATGCCGAAGTAGCGACCACCAACGACACTGGGAGAATGTGTGTGTGTGTGTGTGTGTGTCTATATATATATATATATATATATATATATATATATATATATATATATATATATATATATATATATATCGTACATGGAAGCCTCCTGCCCGCCTCCGAATCAGCCATTTGCGCATCACCAGCAAACATGTCTCTAGTCTGCTCATGTGAGCACCCAGAGTAATAAGAGGAGACAAAACTCTAGGTCAGACATAAAGCCTGGTATGAGCGATAAGCATCTAAAGTGAACAATAACAGGTATACTAAAACATACCTGAACCTGGACCTGCAACCAAAGAGTTAGCACTACATATTGTACAACAATCTAAGGTGCCATATCAAACAGCGTAAAGATACGGAGGTGGGGGAGGTGTGCATGTCATAGTGATGGCAAACAATCAAACATAGCATCCATCCTCACATCTCTCACTCAGTGCGTAAAGCATACGATATTCACCACTTCGATCACCCCACCGTACCTTGCTACGATCACTCTGCTCCATGAAGTCATAAATGGCTTCACTGCACTGATAACGTAGCCACTAATTCCTCGCTATGTCCACTTGCCCCATGGAGTTATTCACCCTATCTACGCTGGCTCATAGCCTTACCAATCCTTACTATGTCCACTTGCCCCATGGAGTTGTTCACCCCATCTGCGCTGGTTCATAGTCTTACTACGCATCACCTTGCCCCTCAGGTCATAATGACCCTACTGCACTGATAACGTAGTCTTGCTACCATCACCTTGCCCCTCGGGTCATAATGACCCTACTGCACTGATAAGTAGCCATCATTCATTTTTAGTGGTGAATCGAAGTTATGAACGTCGACAATTCCTTAGCACACGTCCCGCAGCAAAGCCCAACCATGAAGTGAACTCATCGGTTCCCAACTGGATCCTGAGCTCTAACTTCCCATATTGGATTACCTTTGCATCTCGGGTTATTGGTCAATACTGGGTCGGGTCGGGTTCCTCTTCAAGCCATCGGTTCGGGACGGGTATCCTCCATCGGTTCGGGTCGGGTCTTCTTCTGGTGCGGTTCGGGTCGGCTGTTTCTCCTCGGGTCGGGTCGGGTGCCATTCCCCTCCAGTTCGTGCTTCCGCTACGATCCGCCTCCTCATCCTTCACATGCTCCTCTCCGATCCATTTTCGTGCTTCTGCTCCGATCCGTCCTCCTTAATCCGATCTGATCCCAGTTCAGTTAGCTTGGCCTTCCTTTTTGCCACTTTTCCCAAGTGTCAGGTTCTAATCCGATCGAATCCCTTGCCCAGTTCAACATATCCGATCCGAGCCCCATATCCGATCCGATCCGAAACCTGCACTTTTTTCTGAAAATGTTCCAGCAAGAGTTTGCGCCATTCGACGACGTTTTCGACCATTCTAACTATTGAAATCAATCACAAAGCATTTCATACAGTCATAACAACATGCATAATCAACCACAAACATCAAAATATCAATATGATAGGTTAAAATGGATCAAACATACCCAAACCCCCATATTTCCCCTTTAGCATGTTCAGGTGAAACTAATGATGGGATTAGCAAAACTTAACCAAATTAATCCAAATTCATATCAGAGGTCTAAAACATCATTTAGGAATTTATGAATATTTTTCCCGAATTTTATCATGCTTAAATTCTCTAATTAACACTAATCACCCTTAACTAGCCATAATTAGTGTAAAACTATGCAAATCACTCACCTTAGCCACAAACAAACTTAAGATCTGAAATAAATCTCTAATTTGACGTGAATCCCAATGCTAAACAGCAGCTCCAATGTTGCTTTGGTGTAGATCTTCCTTGATTAGAGGTTGCTAAGCCAAATCCTTGACCAAAAGGTGATTTGGAGGTGATTTAGAGATTGGAGGCCATTTTTAGGGTTCCTTGGTGATAAGTGGAGGCTAGAAAACTGAAATGGAATGATTCTCTACTTCATTTCAGCCTCCCCATAACCCTAATCCCGAAATGGGTTATGGGCCTATCCACTAATCACTCGATTTGGCCCGGTTAAGCAGTTTTTCACCCTCCAAACCTTATTTCAGCGATATCTCCCAAACGGTAAGTCCGTTTGGCTATTATGACCACTCTACGGAAAGGTAAACCATCAAACGAATCTAATGGAAGTGGTTTCAGGTCAAAATTCCTTTCCAATCAAAAGTTATGGCCAAAACAGTACCAACTAAGGGCAAAATGGTCATTTAAAAATCGACAAAAATCATGAACATGGGAAATGACTCTAATGGATGTTTCCCAAAGTTACATGACCATACGACTTCATATGAGAAAGAAATAAATATTCTACGATCCTCCGATGCGTAGAATGCGGGTCATTACAAAATTCCTAAACTCATATTCGCTAGTTCGGAAGCCGAGATCGAGGGTTCAGAGCTCTCTAGAACCGACCATAAAAACTTTATACCGAGTTTTGGCAGTCGATCGTTATTCCCGTTAGCCCGACCGTGATACAATATCATTGGGCCTCTATAACGAGGTCACCGTGAAATTCCTATGCTCGGCTTCACAAATTCGGAAGCAGAGATCAATGGGTCGGTATAGCTAGGAAACCTCCATAGTAAATTGCTACGTAATTTGGGTAGACGCCAAATCGGCCCAGCCTATAAAGCGCGCGTCGGTCTGAAAATGCATATACTCGGGTTCTCTAGTTCGAAAGCCGAGATCGAGGTTTCAGAGCGCTCTCGAAAGCAAACGTGGTGACTTTATGCAGAGCGTAGGAAATCACCCAATAGTTATGTCCTTCAAAATGAGCATTTTAGTGACCTAATTCCAAAACTCCCTCCTTTGTTCAAATGCTTTCTCAGCCATATACGAACCACCCACCCAAGGAGAGGAGCCGATCGTCATTCTAGTTGGGTAGGTCGCGATCCAGGACCGTCCAGGACTCCGAAACGCGCATCGATCCGGGAATCCCTACACTCTTCTTTGCCAATTCAAAAGATAAGATCGACGGTTCGGAGCGTGCCATAAGCCACCATAGTAACTTTCTATCAAGTTAAGGAAGTCGTCCATCCGTTCATGCCTTTGAAGTAAGCGTTGTTTTGGAAATTCCTACACTCACATTCGCTAGTTTGAAAGCGGAGATCGATAGTTTGAGTGCGCTCCAAAACCGACCATAGCAAATCTATACTGAGTTTGGGCAACCGATCATTATTCTCGTTGGCCTGGCCACAATACGAAATTGTCCAGCCTCTGAAACACGCGCTGATCGTGAAATTCCTACGCTCGACTATGCAAATTCGGAAGTTGATATCTATTGTTCGGAGCAGCTAGAAAACCTCTATAGTAAAATTCTACGTAATTTGGGTAGATGCCAAAACGCCTGGGCCTACGATGCGTGCGTTGATCTAGAAATTCCTATACTCGGATTCACTAGTTCGAAAGCTAAGATCGAGGGTTTGGAGCTCTCTTGAAAGCCATCGCGGTGACTTTCTGCAGAGCGTGGGAAATTGCCTAGTAGTTCTTTCCTTCTAAACGAGCGTTTAAGTTACCTAATTCCCAAAGACCCATCCTCGGTTCGAATTCGTTCTTGGGCCTTGTACACACCACCCACCCTACCCACCCATCCCAGAGTGGAGCCGTTCATTTTTCTAGTTGGGCCAGTCGCGATCCGCAACCGCCAAGCATTCGAAATGCGTGTCGTTTGGGAAATCCCTACAACCTGCTTCGCCAATTCCAAAGGTAAGATCAATGGTTCGGAGCGCGCCGAAAGCCAACATAGTAACTTTCTATCGAGTTTATGCACTGATCCATCCGTCCAAGCTTTTGAAACACGTGTTGTTTAGGAAATCCTATAATCGCATTCACTAGTTCGAAAGCCGAGATCGAGAGTTCGCAGCTCCCCGGAACCCACTATAACAACTTTATACCGAGTTAGGGAAGCCGATCGTTATTCCCGTTGGCCCGGCCGCGATACAGAACCGTCGAGCCTCCGTAATTGGGTCGACTGTGAAATTCATAAGCTCTGCTTCACAAATTGGGAAGCACAAATCTATGGTTCAGAGCAGCTAGGAAACCTACATAGTAAATTGCTACGTAATTTGGGTTGATGCTTTAACACACTATAATTTTAAAACATGACATAACGGATAATTAAAGAATAATTAATTTTCAAAGGAAGAATTAAGTGAAACGGATTACAGTCTTGCATTCATCTCGAAATTCTACCTGGGACAGAGTACGAGTTTGCGTAAAACGGATATTGTATTAAGGAGTTATGGACAATGGACGTTTGGCAAAAAAATTCGGAAATAGGCCAAAATAACTAGTGCACTTGTGACGTGCGCCAGAAAAAAATTACAGTGGCGCACCTGGGAAGTGCGCCCAGAGCTAGCCAAATCTGCAGAATTCTAGAGAGTCCCATGATGATGTGTCTTTCTAGAATTGGCTGGATGACGTGTTTTTTTTGGTATGATGGTTCAGATGGTTCCTAATCTAATCTGAAGGTCCTACTTCACCTAATACATCCATAAATAAACACCTAAACCTAACCCTAATCTCATTGTTATTCACCATAGCGCCTCTGTGCTTCTCTATTCTAAACTAGCCTTTCTTTCCACCAAAATAAATCAGAATAGGAGTACTCCAATTAGAAGATCAAAACTACAAATCAAAGTTGAGATTATTCAAGATCAGAATAGCTATAGCAACTCCTAATTCTCTTTTATAAGAATCCTATCGCTATGAGTCTATGTTACTTTCACATATAATTAACGAAATAGTAATTATGACAGGATTGTAAATTGGATCTGATGTATATGCCCGTAAATAAGATGAATCATACCAAGTTTTGTAATTTGTTATCCTTTAGATTCATACCCAATTGCTATTATCATATTCCTATTTGATCTATTTGTGGTTATTCATTTCACAACGTCATTTATATGTTTGTGCTAGTTTGGATGTTTTGATTCACTCCCCTTCTTCTTTTCCTTTTTCCTTTTTGATATTATGCTAATTTTGAGCCTAAGCATATTGCGTTGAGACTTACATACGAATAATGTTGGAACGATTGGGAAAAACTTTTGGAAATATGTAATTAAATGAGATTTTGCATAAATTGTTGATGGTTATGGAAATTGGTTTGGACATAAATTGGTTTACTTGTACACATGAGATTAAAGGCATAATTTGCATTAGAATTCTAAACATAATTTAGACTGGAAATTATGGGCGATTGGTGTAACAACCCGTATTTTCAATAACCTGTTATAACATAAATTGAGGCAGAATTTAATTATAAATTGTGAATCAAGGGAAACGGGCTATTCCATTGCGTTCGTCTCGGAAAAATACGCGAAATAGAGTCCAAGTTTTCGAAAATCGGAGTCCGTATGACCCAGTTAAGGCCCATTGAAGTTTTCAGAAAATTCCTAAGTAAAAACAGATTTAAAATTTGGAATTAAAAATAAGGGTTAGGGCAAACTGGCGCAGGCGGGAAAATTCCCGCCAGGACCCGCATGTCGACAGGCCTGTCGACAGGGTCCCCAGGGTGTCGACTGCCCTGTCGACAGCCCTGTCGACAGGGGGGTGGCCAGGCAGTTTTGCCTGGCGCACCATTTTGATTTGGGCTTGGTCTTGTGGTTTGGTTCTGGAGAATTCCGAAATCTGATGGACCTAATTCAACCTAGGGTTAATCCTATGGTCTAAATCACTAGCCTAATCTATAAATAAGACACTAACCTACCCTAAATCACTCATTATTCATTCTAGAAACTAAACTATGCCAAAATCAAAACTCTCATGGCCTCCACTCTCTTCATACAATTCCTAAACAAATCCCTAAGAGATTTCCATGCATACAAGTGTATTTAGGCTTGTATGATCCTCTTTAGCTTGCATTATAGTCTTGTTTCTCCATTGTCATCATAAAGGAGGAGTCTTGATCAAGTTTGCTTGCATTTTGGGGTTTTATTTTGTTGCATAAGGGGTTTCTCACATTTGCTATACTTATTTGAGTCCGCATAAGCATTGTAAGCCCTCTTACCTTCATTTTAGAAACTCTAAAGTTAATATGTGATGCAAGTTGGGATGTTTGCAAGTTTATTGAGTTACGCATGTTTATGCGAGTTCACTAAGACATGATTTGCAAGTTAAATGAGTTATGCATGCTTATGCAAGTTCACCATGCCATGATTTGCAAGTTAAATGAGTTATGCATGTTTATGCAAGTTCACTATGCCATGATTTGCAAGTTAAATGAGTTATGCATGTTTATGCAAGTTCACTATGCCATGATTTGCAAGTTAAATGAGTTATGCATGTTTATGCAAGTTCACTAAGCCATGATTTGCAAGTTTAATAAGTTATGCATGTTTATGCAAGTTCACTAAGCCATGATTTGCAAGTTAAATGAGTTATGCATGTTTATGCAAGTTCACTATGCCATGTTATGCATGTTTAATAAGTTATGCTTATGCAAGTTCACAATGACATGTTGTGCATGTTTGACAAGATATGCATGTTTATGCAAGTTCCCTATGCCATGTTAGGCAAGTTTAACATGTTATGCATGTTTATGGTAATATGCAAGTTCACTATGCTAAGTTATGCAAGTCTAACATGTTAAGCATGTTTGTTGTGAAATGCAAGTTCATCATGTATGTTGTGCCAAGTTCCCTCTTCCTATCCTTTATGCGTTATTACGAATATGTAAGCGATAGAATGACGTGGGGGGGGGGGGGGTTTGGGTAAACTTAAAATACATGAAAATATAAGATTTGGAATTTACCTATTAAGTTAGGTCTACCCCTTGGGAATTTACCTATTAAGTTAGGTCTACCCAAGTATTTGTTGACTTGTAATTATGTTTCGAAATAAAGTGGACATGACACTTATAAAACATAAGTGTGGCCAACTCGAGGTTGGGTTGAGTTTGTAGCGTAATTCTACCCGGAACCGACCGGCTTAACTAGTGGCTACAAACAATAGGACCCAATGTGAGAAGTTGGTCATGTGGTGCCAAGACCCGAGGTTAGACCAAGTTGTGGTGGAAAGCTACCCGGACCCGCCCGGCCTAACTAGTAACTGCAACAAGGTCTAATGTGAGAGGTTAAGGTGCATTAAATTAATTAATGCCTCATGATTAGGCTTAAGTCAGGGTCCACTAATACTTAACCAATTTGGGGATTCGAGGGATTGAAATAGGGGTAAGTGTGAACTGTCGGTTACACTTAACCAATTTAATCCATTTGGGGATTCGAGGGATTGAAATGGAGGTAAGTGTGAACTGTCGGTTACACTTAACCAATTTAATCCATTTGGGGATTCGAGGGATTGAAATGGGGTTAAGTGTGAACTGTCGGTTACACTTAACCAATTTAATCCATTTGGGGGTTTAGGGATTGAAATGGGGTTAAGTTGTGAACTGCCGGTTACACTTAACCAATTTAATCCATGATTAGTGAAGGGTTAAATCGCACTTAACCCTCTTAGGGAACCCTAGCAACGTGGTCTGTTCCAGCAGTAATCCCAGTTTGGTATCATTACAACCCTAGAGGCTAGGCTAGGGCGGGGCACGATTACTGGACGGATGTAAGCGACCAAAGCGACGGCTGAGTGGTACAGCGGTGCGGGTCCAGGCGGGCTACGGACGTGCACGTAATCCGGTATTGGACAAACTCGAGGCACGGGTACCAGTAGGTTTGGACTGTGCATTATTGCTTCAGTGTCTGGGGTTGACACCCGAGGGCTTGATACACCCGAAGGTGGACCCGGCACAGTCTGACTACATCCATATGTGGGCCGTATGGACACCAACACTTGACGTTTTAGGCTTATAGGGAGCCGATCGACTAGACCGTTTGGTTGGACCTTATATTAAGGTCGCTTCATGTTATTGGGTCAAAGCTTGGGCCAAGGGATCAATACCTGTTATGTTGGTTTGCTAGTACACCATGGTGAAAAACTTAACCTTTTTTATGCGATGACACCTCTATCTACCTTGTAGTTAATTTATCATGCCAGTATGTTGTTATCTATGATCATCTCAGTTTCCATCATGATGTTAACTTTATTAGTTTATAGACTGATCGTAGCAGGGTTTACTCAGTCTTTTTGACTGACCTGTTTTCTTTCGCCTCTTTTCTTCCGTTCCCCCCCCCCCCAGGTTTTCAGGGAGGGAATACAGGAGCCTAGCTTGGATCTTGGCTGCTTTCTTGGATAGCTCATGTATGCTTTGGACTTGAGCTCGCTATGGTTTTTCCACCTTGGGGATAGCTACTTTTATATTTTCCTTTTCAGTTTCAGATGATGTTATTTTATGTACTAGACTTGTTTATTTGGGGAATTGACATTTTTGATGTACCAGACTTGTGTTTTGAAATGGTTTAAAAATCTTCCGCTGTTTTATCTACTTACTCTGTTTCTTTATATATATATATATGTCATGTCCTGCCTTGCTATATCATCATGCATATTTACCTTGTTTTAAAACGCCCTACCAAAGTCAGAGTTGCTTGCAAGAGCCACTCTGGCGGAGGTGGGGTGTTACATTTGGTATCAGAGCATATGGTTTACGAGAAGGGATAAAAAGGTTCTTAAAACTTTTGAAAAACTATTTTCAAAACCAAGTATAAAGTATTTTCCAAAGAAAAGTCTAGTTAATTTTAAAGGCTATTCCCCAAAAGCCATTAGCGCTATCCTTTGACCCCTCGTTTGAACTCTTTTCTTTTCGTTTCCAGCATGTCTGATAATCTAACCTTGCCCGAAGGAGTAACAATACCCGATTGGTTTCGTCGGTACTTGGAAGTCACGGTACCGGTCCCGGGTGTCTCTAATGTTGTTTCTCCAGTCAAGGCCGCTGTTCCTGCCCCCCCTTCCGTAGCTGATGTCCCTCTCCTCCCTCAGCCTCCACAAGCGGATTTTGCGGAAACTTGTAAGGGCTTTAAGATGATGGGTGGCAAGAATTTTAGTGGAACAGAGACTATTGTAGAGGCAAGGAATTGGTTGAAAGAGACCGAAGATCTTTTAGCCACCTTTGATATAGGCGACCGCAGGAAGGTTTTGTTAGCAGTATGGTTGCTAAAGGAAGAAGCTGCACGTTGGTGGGTAGTCACCACCGCTACTAGGCCAATTGAGACTTGGGATGACTTTAGAGGGAGGTTTGGACTGAGATTCTTATCACTGAAGCAAGGGGACATGACTATTAGGGAATACCTAGATAAGTTTAATCAACTGGCTCGGGTCGATTTAGACTCGGTGAATACAGCTCAGAAGAAAGCCCTAAACTTTGCTCTAGGATTAAACGAGCCATTACATGGTTTGGCCATGTTTCATATAACCTTGGGGGCAACTTTCGAGAATTTGGTGAATACGGCCCTGCTTCAAGAAGAAGATAACAATGACAAGAAAGAGGTCAAGGCGAATGAGTCTCAAGGCAAGAGGGTAAATTCCGGGAAACGAGGCAAGAATAACAACCGCAAGGACAAGCTAAGAGAGAATAGGAGATGCAACTTCTGTGGTAAAGTTGGACATATATCCAGGGAATGTAGGAAGAAGAAGAGAAAGCGGGGCGAATGCTTTCATTGTGGTGAGTCTGGACATCTCAGCAAGGATTGCCCGAGGAAACAAGGGCAAGGTCAGACTCAGTGTGCAGGACTACCTGGAGGGCGAGTTCATCCCCTCAACACCGTTCTTCCAGCTTGACTTTCCCTGTTTGTACTTTGTTTGATTCTGGCGCATCGCATAGTTTTATTTCATCTGATCTAGTTGAAAGTTTGCACCTAAGTACTAGCCTAGTTGATGATCCCGTATGTGTTTCAAATCCAATTGGGGGTTCCGCCCAATTGTCTGTGGTCTGGGTGGATTTGAAAATTTCTATCTTGAGTATAGAATTCTCGTGGGATGATTATATTCTCGGTTTCAGGGGATGTGGGTTGGTTTTGGGCATGGAATGGTTGTCCTGTTTTGGAGCCATTCTTGGTTTTTGTATATAAGGTTGTGATGCTCATGGCTCGCCTCGGTAATACCCTAGAAATTTCTAGCAAGCCTATGGGTCCCGTCATGTTATGTTATCTTGAATCCCTCAACTCGTCTATCGATAGTTTGCAATCTGTGAGGGTGGTCCGAGAATATCCTGATATCTTGGGGGAAAGTAAAGGGGTTACCCCTAGACGTGGGATAGATTTCCGCATTATCTGGTTGGTAATACCAAGCCAGTTTCGTGGCCGGTTAGGCACATGACCTCACGAGGTGAGAGTTAAGAAAGCAAGTCAAGGAGTTGCTTGAGAAGAACTTCCTGAGACGAAGCCTTTTCGAGTAAGGTGCTCCAGTAGTATTCGTTACTAGTGTGGACAGTTTGCTTCGTCTATGTGTTGATTATCGTGAGGAGAATAGACAACCGTTATCAAGGGTTGATGATTTGTTTGATCAGCTTGTAGGAGCATCTATTTTCTTTTGATCCAGCTACCAGATTCCATCAGCTTAGGAGGGCTGAGGATGGAATTGACAAGACTGAGTTTAGGACTCTAGATGGATTTTTGGAATGGCTAGTCATGCTATTTGGTTTGACTAAGGCACCCGCATATTACGCGAACTTGATGGGAAGGGTGTTTAGGGAGTCCTTGAACAAGTTTGTCGTGGTCGTCGTAGACGATATTCTGATCTCCTTAAAAGAACAAGGAAGAGCATGCTAGACATCTCAAGGAGGTGATGGATACGCTTAGAGCCACCGGTTGAAGGTCAAGTTCTCCAAATGCCACTTTGGAGGAAAGAAGTTGGATTTCTTGGGCACATAGTTCCTAAGAAGGCTTAGCGGTGGATTCCGCTAAAGTGATTGCGGTTTAAGACCGGAAAGCTCTGAGGAGGGCAATTGAAGTAAGAAGCTTTCTCCGTTTGGCTAGTTAGTTAGCATTCCCTGAGCTTAGGCTTACTCTTCTGGATCAAGAAGGGGGTTTCACAGGGAGAAGACCCGCAGTTAGCCAAGAACATGGACCAGTTGATTCGGGGCGAGATGTTAAGTCACCTCGCTAGATATATTATAGATAACAAGTGATGACTAAGGCGCGATGAGAGATTATGTGTTCCTCGAGTGGGAGACTTGGTAAAGAAGGTTCTTGATGATGCACATCACTCGAGGAGGTGGCCGAGTTGGTCTCAGGATGCATGTTGTGCCATCAGGTTAGGGCCAAGTCATAGAGGCCCGGCGGGCCATTACCTCCATTGGAGGTTCCGCAAGGGAAGTGTGAAAACATCTCGATAGATTAGGTGGATAGATTACCTAGATCAAAGAAAGGGAATACGGGTAGGTGGGTCATAATAGGTAGACTCACGAAGAGTGCTCATCTCAGTCCAGTTAAGAGCGAAAGGACTGCATCATGGTTAGCAACGGTTTACCCTCAAGAAGTTGGCCAGTTTTGAAATAGCCTACAGGAAGCCATGGGTAGGCAACTGAATCTAGGTATGGCCTATCACTCATAGGCGGATGGTTCATTTCGATTAAGCATGAGGGCAATTGGCAACGTGGATTGGTATTTTCAAGAAAAGTTCTGCTGCGTGGAATACTTTATAGTAAGTAGACGAGATCCAGGATTCACTAGTGAGTTTTGGAGAGCTTGCAGGAAATCATGAGATTACAATTATGTTTAAGCCAGGCATACAGAAGAAGAATAAGTGAGGCGATAATGAAATGAGTTCCAACTCGAATTTGGTAAATAGGAGTTAGGAAGCCAAGGAATCATGAAGTAAAAGACGGTCAAAGCACAGTGGGGTTAAGCTCAAGGAAACGTGACTAAGAAGAGTGAAGACTGTATACGCGCGTCATATCTTTTTTTTTTTAAGAGTGCATCCTTGATCCTTGTTTTCCTGTGGAGCTTGCTTGCGAGTTATCTTTTGTGTATATCCTCTCGGTCCCATTCTCGATCTTATATCTGTTGTAAACTCCATAAGGGGGTTATGACTCATCAGTTAGCACTATATGTCAGAGTTTGGATGGATTTCTTGTAATCCAAAAAGGAGTTTATCTTGCTTATCTTCTAAGATCTCTTTTTAGCATATCTCTCTGTCCATGTTTACCTAGTTTACCTAGTTTATCTTATCATGAGATCCTTAGGTAGAGACCCTATGGATGAAACATGTGTTTGAAACATGTTATGTTTGATGGTTGCAAGTGTTTGCAAGTGGTTGCTCGTGGATGCATTATACACGATTAGGTACTAGATCGGCTCGCACACTCCTCATATTGCATATGCATGAGTGTTTATGCTTATTCATGGATGAAAATTGTGTGTTATCACATGGATGTTGCATATGGGTGTATGTTATGTGCACACATATAGATGATATACATTAGGTTAGGAATTGCATACATATGGATTCATTTCACTATCATAATTCGCATTGATGATATTTGCATTAGATAAGTACATATACACACACCTCTGCATATGTTCATCCAGCATTTAGAATCTTGTAAGGACAATGATTGCTCGTGGATGATGCTTTGAGTAGATGGATGATTGGATGGTAGGATACGTTCTTCCTAACTTGAAGATTTCGGGGACGAAATCCTTTAAGGAGGGGAGAATGTAACAACCCGTATTTTCAATAACCTGTTATAACATAAATTGAGGCAGAATTTAATTATAAAATGTGAATCAAGGGAAACGGGCTATGCCATTGCGTTCATCTCGGAAAAATACGCGAAATAGAGTCCGAGTTTTCGAAAATCGGAGTCCGTATGACCCAGTTAAGGCCCATTGAAGTTTTCAGAAAATTCCTAAGTAAAAACAGATTTAAAATTTGGAATTAAAAATAAGGGTTAGGGCAAACTGGCGCAGGCGGGAAAATTCCCGCCAGGACCCGCATGTCGACAGGGTCCCCAGGGTGTCGACTGCCCTGTCGACAGCCCTATCGACAGGGGGGTGGCCAGGCAGTTTTGCCTGGCGCACCATTTTGATTTGGGCTTGGTCTTGTGGCTTGGTTCTGGAGAATTCCGAAATCTGATGGACCTAATTCAACCTAGGGTTAATCCTATGGTCTAAATCACTAGCCTAATCTATAAATAAGACCCTAACCTACCCTAAATCACTCATTATTCATTCTAGCAACTAAACTATGCCAAAATCAAAACTCTCATGGCCTCCACTCTCTTCATACAATTCCTAAACAAATCCCTAAGAGATTTCCATGCATACAAGTGTATTTAGGCTTGTATGATCCTCTTTAGCTTGCATTAAAGTCTTGTTTCTCCATTGTCATCATAAAGGAGGAGTCTTGATCAAGTTTGCTTGCATTTTGGGGTTTTATTTTGTTGCATAAGGGGTTTCTTACATTTGCTATACTTATTTGAGTCCGCATAAGCATTGTAAGCCCTCTTACCTTCATTTTAGAAACTCTAAAGTTAATATGTGATGCAAGTTGGGATTTTTGCAAGTTTATTGAGTTATGCATGTTTATGCGAGTTCACTAAGACATGATTTGCAAGTTAAATGAGTTAAGCATGCTTATGCAAGTTCACTATGCCATGATTTGCAAGTTAAATGAGTTATGCATGTTTATGCAAGTTCACTATGCCATGATTTGCAAGTTAAATGAGTTATGCATGTTTATGCAAGTTCACTATGCCATGATTTGCAAGTTAAATGAGTTATGCATGTTTATGCAAGTTCACTAAGCCATGATTTGCAAGTTTAATAAGTTATGCATGTTTATGCAAGTTCACTAAGCCATGATTTGCAAGTTAAATGAGTTATGCATGTTTATGCAAGTTCACTATGCCATGTTATGCATGTTTAATAAGTTATGCTTATGCAAGTTCACAATGACATGTTGTGCATGTTTGACAAGTTATGCATGTTTATGCAAGTTCCCTATGCCATGTTAGGCAAGTTTAACATGTTATGCATGTTTATGGTAATATGCAAGTTCACTATGCTAAGTTATGCAAGTCTAACATGTTAAGCATGTTTGTTGTGATATGCAAGTTCATCATGTATGTTGTGCCAAGTTCCCTCTTCCTATCCTTTATGCGTTTTTACGAATATGTAAGCGATAGAATGACGTGGGGGGGGGGGGGGGGGAGTTGGGTAAACTTAAAATACATGAAAATATAAGATTGGGAATTTACCTATTAAGTTAGGTCTACCCCTTGGGAATTTACCTATTAAGTTAGGTCTACCCAAGTATTTGTTGACTTGTAATTATGTTTCGAAATAAAGTGGACATGACACTTAGAAAACATAAGTGTGGCCAACTCGAGGTTGGGTTGAGTTTGTAGCGTAATTCTACCCGGAACCGACCGGCTTAACTAGTGGGTACAAACAATAGGACCCAATGTGAGAAGTTGGTCATGTGGTGCCAAGACCCGAGGTTAGACCAAGTTGTGGTGGAAAGCTACCCGGACCCGCCCGGCCTAACTAGTAACCGCAACAAGGTCTAATGTGAGAGGTTAAGGTGCATTAAATTAATTAATGCCTCATGATTAGGGTTAAGTCAGGGTCCACTAATACTTAACCAATTTGGGGATTCGAGGGATTGAAATGGGGGTAAGTGTGAACTGTCGGTTACACTTAACCAATTTAATCCATTTGGGGATTCGAAGGATTGAAATGGGGGTAAGTGTGAACTGTCGGTTACACTTAACCAATTTAATCCATTTGGGGATTCGAGGGATTGAAATGGGGTTAAGTGTGAACTGTCGGTTACATTTAACCAATTTAATCCATTTGGGGGTTTAGGGATTGAAATGGGGTTAAGTTGTGAACTGTCGGTTACACTTAACCAATTTAATCCATGATTAGTGAAGGGTTAAATCGCACTTAACCCTCTTAGGAAACACTAGCAACGTGGTCTGTTCCAGCAGTAATCCCAGTTTGGTATCATTACAACCCTAGAGGCTAGGCTAGGGCGGGGCACGATTACTGGACGGATGTAAGCGACCAAAGCGACGGCTGAGTGGTACAGCGGTGCGGGTCCAGGCGGGCTACGGACGTGCACGTAATCCGGTATTGGACAAACTCGAGGCACGGGTACCAGTAGGTTTGGACTGTGCATTATTGCTTCAGTGTCTGGGGTTGACACCCGAGGGCTTGATACACCCGAAGGTGGACCCAGCACAGTCTGACTACATCCATATGTGGGCCGTATGGACACCAACATTTGACGTGTTAGGCTTATAGGGAGCCGATCGACTAGACCGTTTGGTTGGACCTTATATTAAGGTCGCTTCATGTTATTGGGTCAAAGCTTGGGCCAAGGGATCAATACCTGTTATGTTGGTTTGCTAGTACACCATGGTGAAAAACTTAACCTTGTTTATGCGATGACACCTCTATCTACCTTGTAGTTAATTTATCATGCCAGTATGCTGTTATCTATGATCATCTCAGTTTCCATCATGATGTTAACTTTATTAGTTTATAGACTGATCGTAGCAGGGCTTACTCAGTCTTTTTGACTGACCTGTTTTCTTTCGCCTCTTTTCTTCCGTCCCCCCCCCCCCAGGTTTTAAGGGAGGGAATACAGGAGCCTAGCTTGGATCTTGGCTGCTTTCTTGGATAGCTCATGTATGCTTTGGACTTGAGCTCGCTATGGTTTTTCCACCTTGGAGATAGCTACTTTTATGTTTTCCTTTTCAGTTTCAGATGATGTTATTTTATGTACTAGACTTGTTTATTTGGGGAATTGACATTTTTGATGTACCAGACTTGTGTTTTGAAATGGTTTAAAAATCTTCCGCTGTTTTATCTACTTACTCTGTTTCTTTATATATATATATATATATATATATATATATATATATATGTCATGTCCTGCCTTGCTATATCATCATGCATATGTACCTTGTTTTAAAACGCCCCACCAAAGTCAGAGTTGCTTACAAGAGCCACTCTGGCGGAGGTGGGGTCTTACAATTGGAATATATTATAATCCAAGATTTGAAATTAGGGCCTGAATCAAGAAAATGATAGTGAACGCCAAGGACACGAGGTTAGATTCAGATTGTTGTGCAAGCCCGTCTGGAACAGCCCGACATATCCAGCAACCGCAATTCGTTAATCTAATGTGAGAGGTCAAAGGAAGAAATTAGATGTGTAATAAAGCAAAGACATGAGGTCGGATTCGGATTGCGGTATAAGCCTGTCCGGAATCGCCCGGCAAATCCAGCAACCGCAAAACGCTAATCTAATGTAGGAGGTCTTGCAAGATTATGGTTATAATGAATTATTGACCACTTAACCAAGATATGACGTGTGATTAGACATGAGGATAATGAAGGGTCAAGTGGGTAACATGTGTAGCATGCGAAACATAATAAAAGCACTTAACCAAGATGAGACATGTGATTAGACATGGGGATAAAGAGGGGTTAAGTGGAAATTCCAAGTGGGAACCAAGCTTCGGAAGGAAGCTTTTGTCAAGTGGGTGGACCCTTTTCAACCAGTAACACATTTTAGTATCTATATAAGCTTAAACTAGGTCGAGGACAAGGACATGCTTACTGGGGTTGATTGTAAGAGATCAATAAAGATTAGCTATGGCAGTGCAAGTCCAATAGA
Source organism: Allium sativum (assembly GCA_030737875.1). Lineage (NCBI taxonomy): Eukaryota > Viridiplantae > Streptophyta > Magnoliopsida > Asparagales > Amaryllidaceae > Allium > Allium sativum. Next base: position 699,032,960 of record CM060924.1, on the reverse strand, counting down.
GTCATGTGCATGCAGGGGTCCGCGCTGTTTGGTAAGACACTATTGCATCATGTAGGTATAACCTGTTCATTTCAGTAGTATCGTGGTTGCCACCTTAGGGAGTGATACACCCTATTGTGGGACCAGCACAAGTATCTAGAAGGTTAGGGAGTTGACTGAATGGGGAGGGTAGTGGGTACAACTAGTTGTGGTAGGAGCAAGTGGGCATCTACGAGAGTAGCTAGTAGTACACAAAGCTACCATTATTATGATTAGTAGGGAGGGATCATCTTTTAGTATGTAACTAGTATGTGCATAGCATACCTTATAGTGGCTAGAAGTGCAGTCGTTGTTCTATTTTACTTACCTTGTTTACCTTGTCATATCTGCTTATATTACAATCATTGCTTATATCCAGTTTATGTTCTTATCCAGTTACTTTACTGATTATATTGTTATAGTCACTAGACCGCCATACTTATGTCTGACCCTTTTTGTGTTGCCTCTTTTATTTCTTCCCCCCCCCCCCCCCAGGTCCTCACGGTGGGACTGGTGAAGCTTAACTTGGGTCTCTTTCTTCTTGAAGTGCTTGGAAGTGTTGAAAGTAATGCTTAGTTTTATCACTTTTTCATTAAGGATATTTGGAGCGGGATTATTGTGTTTTTATGTACTCTGATAATAATCTTGTTCAAGATGGATATTTGTGCATTTGACTTTAGTATGTGGTTTTGATGTTGTAACCAAACATGTTTTGCTTTTCTGCTGCAATGAATAAATTTTGAATTTTTAAGTACCATTTTATATATCTGTCTTGTAATTTTCTTTTCTATACTATTATAACGCTTTACGAAAGTTAATGCATTCCATTAATGAGTGGCATACCAAAACAGATAAAATAGTTTGAAAACCTTTTTCAAAAACATGTCTCAAATAAGGTATTTTCAAGAGAAAGGTTTATTATGAAAAACATAATCCCCAAAAGCCATTTATCTTTCTTTCGATTCTCTGTTTTGAATCTCTTCATTTTTCCTTTGAACACGTCTGGGGAATCCAATGTTCCCGAGGGCGTACAAATATCGGGCTGGTTTAAAGGTTATCTGGAGGCTAGGGCTACTGCCGCTTGTCCAGTAACGTTCCTCCTCCCCCCAGCTGCAGCCTCTCCTCCTCCTCCTCCTCCCCGTATAGAAGCTTTTTCTAAAATATGAAAAGACTTCCATGCGATGAGAGGAAAACAGTTTTATGGGACTGAAACGTCTTATGAGGCTCGGAGTTAGCTCAAGGAAGTGGAGGATTTGTTTGGTATCATTAAGATAGACAACGAAAGGAAGGTTCAGTTAGCTGCTTGGTAAATGAAGGGTGAAGCTTCCTTTTGGTGGGAAGTAACTAATGGGAGACGTGTAGTTCAGACGTGGGTGGATTTTAGACAAAGGGTCGAGTTGAAATTTCTTTCACAAGTGGAGGAGAGTTTATATACTGAGAGGTTCTTGGCTTTGAAACAAGGGAGTTTTTCTGCGAAGGGGTGCGTTAACAATTTTAACTAATTAGCAAGATTTGTTATGGAATTAGTTAATACACCACATAAGAAGGCTTTGAGATTTTGCAAGGGTATGAATGAACCATTACATGGGTTGGTTATGTCTCAAATTCCCATAGGGGCTACTTTCAAGAATCTTATTGATATGGTGTTGATATATGAAGAGGATCCAGAGAAGGCACAACAACAAGAAGAGAAAGGAGGTAAGGATAACAAGGGCTCAAACAAAAGAAAGTGTCACAATTGTCGAATACCTGGCCATTTGAAGAAGGACTGTAGGAAGAAGAGGACTGGTCGCTTCCAATGTGGTGAGGCAGGACATATGATTAAATACTGCCCAAGGAGGCAAGGAGAAGGGCAAGAAAAGAGGACAGGATCTACTTCTGGAGTGCAGATTCATGCTTTATTGGCAGCTACGCAAGAGGGAGGTAAAAACATTTCTATTGAAAGTTTGATTTTCCTTTTCGATTATCCTGTACGTACTTTGTTTGATTTTGGTGCATCACATTCGTTTATATCTGCTACTATTATTGATTCTCTGCACCTAGATTCTAATATAGTAGTGGATCCCATAGTTGTCTCAAATCCTATTGGGGTTTCGACTCATGTGTCTATGTTATGTCGTGATCTGAGAATATCTGTGTATGGCTTTGAGTTCGAATGCAACACTTATGTGCTTGGTTTCACGGGCTATGGGTTGATTCTAGGAATCGGTTGGCTAGCCAAGTATGGTGCCGTGAAAAGAGGGTAGTTAGACTGTTGACTAGTTTGGGTAATACTCTCGATATCTCATGTGACCCTAAGGGATCTATTATGCTTGGCTACCTAGAATCTCTTGACACTTCTATTGATGATTTGCTATCTGTTCGAGTAGTCCATCAGTATACATATGTCTTTTAGGAGGTTAGGGGCTTACCTCCAAAACGCAAGATGGATTTCTATATATACTTGGTTGATAAAGCAAATCCAGTTGCATTGCCTGTACACCACAAGGCTGCAAGTGAAAGGAGGGAGCTTAGTAAACAAGTGAAAGAGTTGCTTGAGAAAGGATTCATAAGATGAAGTATCTCGGAGTGAGGTGCTCCAGCTGTTTTTGCTACGAAGGTTGATGGTTCGCTTAGATTGTGTGTGGACTATAGGGAGCTGAATAAGCTCACGAAGAAGAATATATACCCATCACCGAGGATAGATGACTTGTTAGATCAGTTGGTTGGTGCTTCGGTTTTCTCGCAGTTGGATTTAGATACAGGATTTCCTTAGCTAAGATGGCTGAGGACAGCACAGATAAGACTGCATTTAGAACTCCATATGGTTTTTTTGAGTGGCTTGTCATGCGTTTTGGTTTGATGAATGCAGCCGCATATTTCGTGGACTTGATGAGTAGAGTTTTTAGCGAGTTTCTAAACAAGTTCGTGGTAGTCTTTGCGGAAGATATCCAATTCTTCTCTAGAAGCGAGGAAGAGCATGCCTTGCATCTTAAGGAAGTCTTAGACACCCTTCGAGCACATCAACTCAAAGATAAATTCTCAAAATGTCATTTTTGGAGGAAGGATGTGAGGTTCTTAGGGCACGTGGTCTCTAAGGAAGGGATAGCTGTGGATCCCGCGAAGTTGACAGCAATCCAGGATTGGAAGATTCCTAGGAATGCAATGGAAGGAAGAAGTTTTCTTGATTTGGCGGGATATTATAGAATGTTCATCCAGGACTTTGCTAAGATATTAGCCCCACTTACTTGGTTAACAAAAAAGAATTTGACCTTTTCTTAGGATGTTGACTGTAATGTTGATGCTTTTCATCATTTGAATAGGGCTTTGATGACAGCTCCAGTTTTAGTTTTGCCAGATGGGAGTAAACCGTTCACAGTGTATACCAATGCTTGTGGGACAGGGCTTGGTGCAATTTTGATGCAAGAGGGATGGGGGGGGGGGGTAAGTTATGGTGGAAGGTAGTTGAAGTTCCATGAGAAGAATTACCCTACCCACGACTTAGAATTGCCTGCCATAGTTTTTGCGCTTAAGTCTTGGCACCATTACTTGCATGTTGAGTGGCTTGAATTGTATACAAACCATAAGTCCCTAAAATACCTGTTCTCTCCAAAAGATCTAAACTTAAGTCAATAAAAGTGGATGTAGTTCATAGCATCGTATGATTTTGAGATTGCATATAACCCTAGCAAGTGTAACATTGTAGCTGTCGCCTTAAGTAGAAAGAAGTTGACACTGAATCCTTTTTTATCGAGCTACAGAGTTTAGAGTATATCTCTACCTTTGACTTTAGACCCTCTATCGATTATGTACTGAGTTTGTTTGCATCATTAGAGGAGCAAACTATGCTTTTGGGACAGATAGGGGAAGCATAACCAGATGACCCACGACTGATAGAGATAGTAAACAAGCTCATGAGGGGAGAGGCTTCGAGCCATCTTAGTAGGTATATTATAGATGAGAAAGGTTGGTTGCACAGTGATGGGAGACTTTGCATATCATGAGACGAGAGTTTGAAAAGGACAGTCCTTGAAGAAGCACATAGTTCTAAGATGACTATACATCCCGTTGGTGACAAGATGTATAAGGGCATGAAGAGAGTTTTCTTTTGGCCTGGAATGAAGAAGGATGTGGCTGAGTTTGTTTCTGTATGCTTAGTGCGACAACAAGTTAAGGCTGAGAAAAAGTAGCCTGGTGTTTTGCTTCACCCTTTAGAGGTTCCACAGTGGATATGGGAAAGTGCTTCCATGGATTTCGTTGATGGGTTACCGAGGTTAAGGAAGGGTAATACGGGGATTTAGGTAGTAGTAGATAGTCTTACCAAGGGAGCCCATTTCATTCCTATTAAGAGTAAATGAACAACGACATGGTTAGCATCTGTTTACCTCCGAGAGATATTTCGTCTACACGCCATACCTTCTTGTATCGTAAGAGATCGAGATCCCATTTTAACTAGTGAGTTTTGGAAGAGCTTGCAAGAGGCAGCAGGAACGCAATTGTGTTTGGGCACCGCTTATCACGCTCAGACGGACGGCCAAACAAAAAGAGTGATTCAGATTCTAGAAGATCTTTTGAGATTATGCATCTTGGACTTTGAAGGAATATAAGAGGAACGCCTTCCATTAGTAGAGTTCGCCTACAATAACAGCTATCATACTAGTATTAGCATGGCGCATTTTGGAGCTCTATATGGACGACCTTACCGATCACCAACTTGATGGTGGGATTCTGTGAATAAGATTTTTCTTGGGCTGAGATGATTAGAGAAACTTCAGAGAAGATAGAATTGATTCGAAGACGCATGAAGACGACACAAGACCGGCAAAAGTCATATGCTGATAAGAGACGAGCTGATCTTGAGTTCGAGGTTGGAGACACGATTTTTATTAAAGTATGACTATTGTGGAATGTAGTTTGTTTTGGATCTGTAGGGAAATCGGCACAAGGTTCGTAGGGCCATTCCCCATTACAGAAAGAATTGGACAGATGGCCTACAGAGTGAAGTTGCCTAAGAAGCTTAGTTGTGTTCTTGATGTAATTTCACATGTCGCATTTGAGGAAGTGTTTACATGATACTATGGAAGTAGTAGAGCCGAGCATTCTTATAGAAGTGGAAGTAGAGTAGGATGCCGTAGTAAGACGAGTTCGTACATGCATCCTTTGATCGGAGGTCAAAAAATTATGCAACCGATAGGTCAAATTGGTTAAAGTTCAATGGAGAGATGATCAAGGAGGCCCAACTTAGGAAATGAAAAACAAGATACGTGCATCGTACCATTTCCTTTTTTGCAGGTATGTTCTTAACTTCTCCTTTTTCTACCGCTTTGTTTATACTTGTTCTATCGTTTAGTGTACACCCTCGATTATGTCTTCGATATTTAGGAAGAAAATCCTATGGTTGTAAACATGTGTTTGAGACATGTTATGTTTGGTGGATGCAAGTGGATGTAAGTGTTTTCTAGTGGTTGCACGTGGATGCATTTACACATACATTAGGCACTAGATCGACTCAATCACTTACATATTGCATATGGGTGAGTGTGCATATTTAAATTAATGGTTGTATATTGAATGTGTTATCATATGGATGTTGCATTTGGATGAATGGTTGTGCACTCATATAGAAATGATATGTATCATTAGGATTCTTTTGCATACATAATGGACGCATGACACTATCATGTTTTGCATTAAGGAGGTCAAATGAATCAGTAGACCACCTGATTTTGCATTGGGATAAGGACATATGCACACACATTTCATATGTTCATGAAAGAAATTGAAATATTTTAAGGACGATGGATGCCCGTGATTGATTGATGAGTAGCTGGATGATGGATGGTAGGACATACATTCCTTTCAGCTTCGAGTTTTTGGGGGCAAAATCCTTTAAGTTGGGGGGACTGTAACACCCCGTAATTTTAAAACTTGACATAAGTGATAATTAAAGAATAATTAATTTTTAGAAGAAGAATTAATTAAAATGGTTTACGCCATTGTGTTTGTCTCGGAATTTTGCTTGGGATTGAGTCCGAGTTTACATAAAATGGATATCGATGGAGTCATGGACGATGCAAGTTTGGTAGAAAAATCCAGAAATAGACCAGAATAACCGACGCACTTTTGAAGTGCGCCAGAAAAAAATTGCAGTGGCGCACCTGGGAAGTGCACCCAAGCTGAGCCAGATCTGTAGAATTCTGGAGAGTTCCATGATGACGTGTCTTTCTGTCGCTGGATGACGTGTTTTTCTGGTATGATGGTTCAAATGGTTCCTAATCTAATCCAAAGGTCCTAATTCACCTAATACATCTATAAATAAACACCTAAACCTAATCCTAATCTCATTGTTATCATCCATGGCACCTCCCATGTTGCTCTAATCTAAACTAGCCTTTCTTCTCCACCAAAAAAAACCAGGATACGAGTATTCCAATTAGAAGATCAGGTCTACAAATCAAAGAAGATATTATTCAAGATCAAATTTGCTAAAATAACACCTATTTCTCTTTTATAAGGATCTTATCACTGTGATTCTATATTACTTTCACATATAATTAAACTGAAAAGTTTTTGTGATAGGATTGTAAATTGGATCCGATGTACATGCATGTAAATAAGATTAATCATACCAAGTTTTGTAATTTGTTATCCTTTAGATTCATACCCAATTGCTATTATCATATGCCTATTTGATCAACTTTATCGTTATTCATTTCACATGCCCATTTACACGTTTATGCCAGTTTGGACGTTTTGATCCTCTCCACTTCTTCTTTTCCCTTTTCCTTTTTGATATTAGGCTAACTTCGAGCCTAAGCACATTACGTTGAAATTTACATGCGAATAACATTGGAATGATTGGGAAAAAGTTTAGGAAATATGTAATAAAATGAGATTTTGCATAAATTATTGATGGCGGTGGAAATTGGTTTGGGCACAAATTGGCCTAACTTGTACACATGAGATTATAGGCATAATTTGGATTAAAATTATAAACATAATTTAGATTGGAAATTATGGGCAATTGGAATATATTATAATCCAAGATTTGAAATTGGGGCTTGAATCAAGAAAGTGATAATGAACCCCTAAGTCACGAGGTTATCTTCGTATTATGATATGAGCTTGCCCGAAATCACCCGGCATATCCAGCAACCACAATTTGGTTATCTAATGTGACAAGTCAAAGGCAGAAATTAGATTCGTAATAATGCAAAGACACAAGGTTAGATTCGGATTGCGGTACAAGCCAGCCCGGAACCGCCTAACAAATCCATCAACCGCAAAACATTATTCTTATGTGGGAGGTCTGGCAATATTACGGTTATAATAAATTAATGAACACTTAACCAAGATATGACATGTGATTAGACATGGGGATACTGAAGGGTTAAGTGGGTTACATGGGTAGCATGTGAAACATAATAAAAGCACTTAACCAAGATGAGACTTGTGATTAGACAGAGGGATAAAGAGGGGTTAAGTGGTAATTTCTGGGGGGAACCAAGCTTAGGAGGGAAGCTTGTGTCAAGTGAGTGGGCCCTTTTCAATTAGTAACCCATTTGAGTATTTATATAAGCTTGAACTAGGTCGGGGACATAGACACGCTTACTGGGCTTGATTGTAAGAGGTCAATAAAGAGTTAGCGATGGCAGTGCAAGTCCAACGGAATCATTTACGTGCATGGGCCCGAGCTTGTAAGTAAGACACAGTTGCATCATGTAGGTATAAGTTGTGCGTTTCTTTAGTATCGTGGTTGCAACTTTAGGGAGTGATACATCCTATTATGGGACTAGCGCAAGTATCTACGAGGTTAGGGAGTCGATCGAATGGGGAGGGTACTGCGTACAACCAGTGGTGGTAGGAGCAAATGGGAACCTACGAGAGTGGTTAGGAGTACATGAAGCTACCATTATTATGATTAGTAGGGATAGATCATCTTTTAGTATGTAACTAGTATGTGGTATGGTGTAGAGCATATCTTGTAGTGGCTAAAAGCGTAGTAGATATTTTATCTTACTTACCTTGTTTACTTTGTCATATCAGCTTATATTACAGTCATCTCTTAAATCTAGTTTATGTTCTTATCCTGTTACTTTACTAGTTATATTGTTAAAGTCACAAGACTCACCAGATTTATTTCTGACCCTTTTTATTTTGCCTCTTTTCTTTCTCCCCCACCCCCAAGGTCCTCAGGGTGGGACTAGTGAAGCTTGTCTTGGATATCTTTCTTCTTGAAGTTCTTGGAAGTGTTGAAAGTAATACTCAGTTTTATCTCTTTTTCAGTATGGCTATTTGGTGTGGGATTACGATTTTGTTTTTATGTACTCTGAAAATAATCTTCTTCAAGATGGATATTTGTGTTCTTGACTTTAGTATGTGGTTTTGATGTTGTAACCGAACATGTTTTGCTTTTCCGCTGCAATGAATAAATTTTTAAGTACCATTTTATATATCCGTCTTGTGACATTCTGCTCTATACTCTAATAATGCTCCATGAAAGTTAATGCATTCCGTTAATGAGTGACATTAACGGACGTGGGGTATTACAGACCCCAAACCGGCTGAGCCTACAAAGCGTGCATTGATCTGGAAATACATATACTCGCATTAGCAAGTTCGAAAGACGACATCGAGGGTTTAGATTTCTCTCGAAAGCCATCGTGGTGACTTTCTGCAGAGCGTAGGTAATCGCCCAACAGTTATGTTTTTTGAAATGAGCATTTCAATGACCTAACTCCAAAATCCCGTCCTCGGTTTTAATGCATTCTCATGCCTTATACACACCACCCGCCCCACCCACCCACCCCACGGACTCGAGCCGATCGTTTTTCTAGTTGGGACGGTCGCGATCTAGGACCGTTCAGGCCTCCGAAACGCGCATCGATCGGGAAATCACTACGCTTGGCTTCGCCAATTCAAAAGATAAGACCCAGGGTTCGGAGCGCCCCGAAAGCCACCATAGTAACTTTCTACGAAGTTTAGGAAGCAGTCCATCCGTACAGTCCTATAAACGAGCGTTGTTTGGGAAATTCCTATACTCGCATTCGCTAGTTCGAACGTAGAGATGGAGGGTTCGAAGTGCCCCGTAACCAACCATAGAATATTTATACTGAGTTTGGGCAGCCGATCGTTATTCTCGTTGGTCCGGCCACGATGCGGCACCGTCAAGCCTCCGAAACGTGCGTTGATCGGGAAATCCCTAAGCTCGGCTTTGCAAATTCGAAAGCCGATATCTATTGTTTGGAGTGGCTAGAAAACATCCATAGTAAATTTCAACTTAATTTGGGTGGATGCCAAACCGTCAGGGCCAACGACGCGTGCGTTGATCTGGAAATTCATATACTAGCATTTTCTAGTTCGAAAGATGAGAGCGAGGGTTTGGAGCTTCCTCGTAAGCCACTGTGGTGACTTTCTGGAGAGCGTGGGAAATCACCCAACAGTTCTATTCTTCGAAATGAGCGTTTTAGTGACCTAAATCCAAAAGACCCATCCTTGGTTCAAATTCATTCTCGGGCCTTATACACACCAACCTCCCCCACACATCCATCCTAGGGCGGCGCCGATCGTTTTTCTAGTTGGGTTGGTCGCGATATGCGACCGTCCTAGTATCCAAAACACGGGTCGATTGGGAAGACCCTGCACTCAACTTTTCCAATTCAAATGGTAAGATCGAGGGTTCGGAGCACGCCGAAAGCCATCACAGTGACTTTCTATCGAGTGTATGCACCTGTCCATCCGTTCGGGCTTCTAAAGCACGCATTGTTCTGGAAATCCTATGCTCGCATTCGCCAGTTTGGAAGCCGAGATCAAGGGTTCGGAGCTCCCAGGAACACACCATAATAAATTTATTCCGAGTTAGGCAGCCGAATGTTATTCCCATTGGTCGGCCGCGATACGAAACCGTCGGGCCTCCGTAACGAGGTCGACCATGAAATTCATACGCCCGGCTTCACAAATTCCAAAGCAGAGATCTATGGTTCGGAGCAGATAGGAAACCTCCATAGTAACTTGCAACATAATTTGGGTAGACGCCAAACCGACCGGGCCTACGAAGCGTACGTTGATCTGGAAATACATATACTCACATTCGCTAGTTCGAGAGCCGACATCGAGTGTTCAGAGCGCTCTTGAAAGCCACCGCGGGGACTTTCTACATAGCATAGGAAACCCCCCAAATGTTATGTCGTTCGAAATTTGCGTTTCAGCGACCTAACTCCAAGAACTCCTCCTCAGTTTGAATGCATTCTCGGGCTTATACACACCACCCGACCTACCCACTCACCCACTCCACAGGGGGAGCCGATCGTTTTACTAGTTGGGCCGGTCGCGATCCGGGACCGTCCAGGCTTCCGAAACGCGCGCCGATCGGAAATCATTACACTCGGCTTCGCCAATTCAAAAGATAAGATAGATGGTTCGGAGCACGCCGAAAGCTACCATAGTAACTTTGTATCAAGTTTAGGAAGTCGTCCTTTCATCCGAGCCTCTGAAATGCGCATTGTTTAGGAAATTCCCATACTCGCGTTCACCAGTTTGAAAGTCGAGATTGAGGGTTCGGAGCGCCCAGTAACCCACCATAGCAAATTTATATTGAGTTTGGGCAGCCGATCGTTATGCTCGTTAGTCCGACCGTGATACGGAACTGTCAAGCCTCCGTAACACGCGTCGATTTGGAAATCACTGTGCTTGGGTTTGCAAATTTGGAAGCCGATATCTATTGTTCGGAGCGGCTAGAAAAACTCCATATTAAATTTATACGTAATATGGGTTGACGTCCATCAACCGGGGCCTACGACGTTTGCATTGATCTAGAAATTCCTATACTCGCTTTTGCTAGTTCGAAAACTGAGATCGAGGGTTTGGAGCTTTCTCGAAAGCCACTGTGGTGACTTTCTGCAGAGCATGGAAAATAACCCAACAGTTCTATCCTTCGAAATAAGTGTTTCAGTGACCTAAATCCAAATGACCCACCCACAGTTTGAATTCATTTTCGGGCCTTCTACACACCACTCACCTATTCCAGGGCAGAGCTGATTGTTTTTCAGGTAGAGACGGTCGCGACCAGCAACCGTCCGAGCATCTGAAACGCGCGTCGATCCGAAAATCCTTGAACTCAGCTTCGCCAATTAAAAAGGTAAGATCGAGGGTTCAGAGCGTGCGGAAAGCTAGCATAGTAACTTTTATCCAGTTTATGCACCTGTCCATCTGTTCGGGCTTTTGAAATTCTCGTTGTTTGGGAAATCTTTAATCGAATTCGCCAGTTCAAAAGTCTAGATCAAGGGTTCGGAGCTCCCCAAAACTCACCATAAAAACTTTATACCGAGTTTGGACAGCCGATCGTTATTCCCGTCAGCCAGACCGCAATAAGAAACCGTCAAGCCTCCGTAATGAGGCCGACCATGAAATTCGTGCGCTTGGTTTCGCAAATTGGAAAGCAGATATCTATGGTTCGGAGTGGCTAGCAAACCTCCATAGTAAATTTCTATGTAATTTGGGTAGATGCCAAACCAGTTGAGCCTACGAAGTGTGCGTTGATCTGAAAATACATATACTTTCATTCCCTAGTTCGAAAGCCGAGATCGAGGGTTCGGAGCGCCCTCGAAAGCACAGTGGTGACTTTCTGTAGAGCGTCGGAAATCGCCCAACAGTTATGTTTTTCGAAATGAGTGTTTCAGTGACCTAACTCCAAAAACACCTCCTTAGTTCGAATGCATTCTTGGGCCTTATACACACCACCTGCCCAACCCACCCACACCACGGGGTGGAGCTGATCGTTTTTCTAGATGGGTCGGTCGAGATCCGCACCATCCAGTCCTCCAAAACGCGCATCGATCGAGAAACACCTACACTCAGCTTCGCCAATTCAGAAGATCAGATCGAGCGTTTGGAGCACGCCAAAAGCCACCATAGTAACTTTCTATCAATTTTAGGAAGCAGTCCATCCGTGTGGTCCTCTGAAATGTGCGTTGTTTGGGAAATTTCTATACTCGCATTCGCCAGTTCGAACGTCGAGATCGAGCGTTCGGAGTGCTCCGTAGCCCACCATAGAAAATTTATACTATGTTTGGGCAGGCGATCGTTATTCTCATTGGCCCGGCCGCGATACGAAACCATCGAGTCTCTGAAACGCGCGTCGATCGGGAAATCCCTACGCTCGGCTATGCAAATTCGGAAGCCGATATATATAATGCTCGGAGCGGCTAGGGATCCTCCATAATAAATTTCTACATAATTTGGGTAGATGACAAATCGTCGGGGCCTATGACGCGTGCATTGATCTAGAAATTCCTATACTCGCATTTGCTATTTCAAAAGCTGAGATCGAGGATTCTCGAAAGCCACCGTGGTAACTTTCTACAGAGCGTGGAAATCACCCAACAGTTCTGTCCTACAAAACGAGCGTTTTAGTGATCTAAATCTAAAAGACCCATCCTCGGTTCGAATTCCTTCTCGGGCCTTGTACACACCACTTGCCCCACCCATCCATCCTAGGCCAGAGCCGATCATCTTTCTAGTTGGGCCAGTCGCGATCTACAACCATCCGAGCATCCGAAACACGCGTCAATTTGGAAATCCCTGCACTCTGCTTCGCCAATTCAAAAGGTAAGATCGAGGGTTCGAAGCCTGCCGAAAGCCATCATAGTAACTTTCTATCGAGTTTATGCACGTGTCCATCTTTTTGGGCCTCTAAAACGCGCATTGTTCGGGAAATCCAGTACTCAGATTTGCCAGTTCGAAAGCCAAGATCGAGGGTTCAGAGCTCCCTGGAACCCACCATAACAATTTTATACCGAGTTTCGGCAGCCGATCATTATTCCCGTTGGCCCGACCTCTTTACGGAACCGTCGGGCCTCCGTAACGAGGTTGACCGGGAAATTTATATATTGGGCTTCGCAAATTCGAAAGCAAAGATCCATGGTTTGGAGCGGCTAGGAAACCTCCATAGTAAATGTCTATGTAATTTCGGTTACGCCAAACCGCTGGGCGTACATAGCGTGCGTTGATCTGGAAATACATATACTCACATTCGCTAGTTCGAAAGCCGACATAGAGGGTACGGAGTGCTCTCAAAAGCCACCGTGGTGACTTTCTACAGAGCTTTGGAAATCGCCTAATAGTTATGTCCTTCGAAATGTGCATTTCGGTGACCTAACTCCAAAAAACCCTCCTCAGTTCAAATGCATTCTCGAGCCTTATATACACCATCAACCCACCCCCCCACCCACCCCAATGAGGGAGCCGATCGTTTTTCTAGTTGGGCCGGTCACGATCCGGGACCGTTCAGGCCTCCGAAACACATGTTGAACTGGATATCCCTACACTCGGCTTCGCTAATTCAAAAGGTAAGATCGAGGGTTCGGGGCATGCCGAAAGCCACCATAGTAACTTTCTATCAAGTTTAGGAAGCAGTCCATCCGTTTGGGCCTCTGAAACGAGCGTACATAGCGTGCGTTGATATAGAAATACATATACTTGCATTCGCAAGTTCGAAAGCCGACATAGAGGGTTCAGAGCGCTCTCGAAAGCCACCATGGTGACTTTCTGCAGAGCGTAGGAAATCGCCCAATAGTTATGTCCTTCGAAATGTGCTTTTCAGTGGCCTAACTCCGATAACCCCTCCTCAATTCGGATGCATTCTCGGGCCTCATACACATCATTCGACCCACCCACCCACCCTACTGTGGGGAGCCGTCGTTTTACTAGTTGGGCCGATCGCGATCCGGGACCATCCGGGCCTCCAAAACGCACATCGATTGGGAAATACCTAGACTCGGCTTGCCCAATTCAAAAGAAAAGATCGAGGGTTCGGAGCAAGCCGAAAGCCACCATAGTAACTTTCTGTCAAGTTTAGGAAGAAGTCCATCCGTCTGGGCGTCTAAAACGTGCGTAGTTGGAAAATTCCCATACTCTCATTCGCCAATTCGAAAGTCGAGATTAAGGGTTCGGAGTGCCCCGTAACCCACCATAGAAAATATATATTGAGTTTAGGCAGCCGATCGTTATTCTCATTGGCCCAGCCGCGATACGGAACCGTCAGGTCTCTGAAACGCGCATCGATCGAGAAATCCCTAAGCTCGGCTTTGCTATTTCGGAAGCCGATATGTATTGTTCGGAGCGACAATAAAACCTCCATAGTAAATTTTTACATAATTTTTGGGGACACCAAACCGTCGGGGCATATGACGCCTGCGTTGATCTGGAAATTCCTATACTCGCATTCGCTAGTTCAAAAGCTGAGATCGAGGGTTTGGAGCTCTCTCAAAATCCACCGCGGTGATTTTCTACATATTGTTGGAGATCAACATACAGTTCTGGCCTACGAAACGAGAATTTTAGTGACCTAAGTCCAAAAGGCCCATCCTTGGTTCAAATTCACTCTCAGGCCTTCTACACACCACCAGCCCCACCGACACATTCCAGGGCGGAGCCGATCGTTTTTCTAGTTGGTTCGGTCGCGATCTGCCACCGTCCAGGCATACGAAACGCACGTCGATTGGGAAATCCTTACACTCAGCTTTGCCAAATCAAAAGGTATGATCGAGGGTTCAAGGTGCGCTGAAAGCTGGAATAGTAACTTTCTATCGAGTATTGCACCTGTCCATATGTTCGAGCTTTTGAAACACATGTTGTTCAGGAAATCCTATAATCTCATTCACTAGTTCGAAAGACGAGATCGAGGGTTCCGAGCTCACCAGAACCCACCATAACAACTTTATACTGAGTTAACGCAGCCGATCGTTATTCCCGTTGGCCCGGCCGCGATACGGAACCGTTGGGCCTCCGTAACGAGGTCGATCATGAAATTCATGTGCTCAGCTTCACAAATTCGGAAGCATAGATCTATGATTCGGCGCAGCTAGGAAACCTCCATAGTAAATTGCTATGTAATTTTGGTAGACGCCAAACCGGCCGGGCCTACGAAGCATGCGTTAATCTGGAAATGCATATACTCCCATTCTCTAGTTCGAAAGCCAGATCGAGGGTTTGGAGCACTATCGAAAGCCAGCGTGGTGACTTTCTATAGAGCGTAGGAAATTACCCAATGGTTATGTCCTTCGAAATGAGTGTTTCATTGACATAACTCCAAAAACCCCTCCTCGGCTCGAATGATTTGTCGGCTCTTATACACACCACCCACCCCACCCACCCACCCCCTCAATGGGTGGAGCCGATCGTTTTTCTAGTTAGGTCGGTCGTGATCCGGGACAGTCCAGGCCTCCGAAACGCGTGTCGATCGGTAAATCCGTACACTCGGCTTCGCCAATTAAAAAGATAAGATTGAGGGTTCGGAGCATGCCGAAAGCCACCATAGTAATTTTCTATCAAGTTTAGGAAGAAGCTCATCCGCCCGGTCCACTGAAACGAGCGTTGTTTGGGAAATTCCTATACTCGCATTTGCTTGTTGGAAAGTCAAGATCGAGGGTTCGGAGCGCCCCGTAACCCACTATATAAAATTTATACTGAGTTTGGGCAGCCGATCGTTATTCTCGTTTGCTCTGCCGCGATACAGAACTATCGGGCCTCTAAAATGCGCATCGATCAGGAAATCCCTGTGCTCGGCTTTGCAAATTCGGAAGCCGATATCTATTGTGCAGAGAAGATGAAAATTGCAGAGTAAATTTCTACGCAATTTGGGTAGATGACAAATCGTCGACACCTACGATACATGCGTTTATCTAGAAAGTCCTTTACTCGCATTCGTTAGTTCGAAAGTTGAGATCAAGGGTTTGGAGCTCTCTCGAAAGCCACCTGGTTGACTTTCTGCAGAGTGTGGGAAATCACGCAACAGTTCTTTCCTTCGAAACGAGCATTTCAGTTACCTAAATCCAAAAGACCCATCCTCCGTTTGACTTCATTCTCGGGCCTTGTACACACTACCCGCCCCACCCCCATCCCAGGGTGGATCCGACCGTTTTTCTAGTTGGGCCAGTCGCGATCCGCGACCTTTCGAGCATCCGAAACACGCATCGATTAGGAAATCCCTATAATCAGCTTTGCCAATTCAAAAGGTAAGATTGAGGGTTCGACGTGCGTCAAAAGCCGGCATAGTAACTTCCTATTGAGTTTATGTACCTGCCCATCCGTCTGGACTTCCGAAACGCATGTTGTTGGTGAAATCCTGTATTCGCATTCGCCAGTTTGAACGTCGAGACCGAGGCTTTGGAGCTCCCCAGAACCCACCATAACAACTTTATACCGAGTTTGGGTGGCCGATCGTTATCCCGTCGGCCCGGCTGTGATGCGGAACAATCTGGCCTCCGTAACGATGTCGACCATGAAATTCATATGCTCGGCTTCGCAAATTCAGAAGCATAGATCTACGATTCGGAGTGGCTGGGAAACCTCCATAGTAAATTGCTACGTAATATGGCTAGACGCTAAATCGGTCGAGCTTACGAAGCATGCGTTGATCTGAAAATATGTATACTCTCATTCGCTAGTTCGAAGGTCGATATCGAGGGTTCGAAGAGCGCCGTGAACCACCATTGCAAATTTATACTGAGCTTGGGCAGCCGATCATTATTCTCGTTGGCCCGGTCGCGATACAGAACTGTCGGGCCTCCGAAACGCGCATCGATCGGGATATCCCTATGCTCGGCTTTGCAAATTCAGAAGCCGATATTTATTGTTCGGAGCAGCTAGAAAACCTCCATAGTGAATTTCTACATAATTTGGGTAGACACCAAACCGTCGGGGCCTATGATGCATGCGTTGATCTGAAAATTCCTATACTCGCATTCACTAGTTCGAAAGCTGAGGTCGAGGGTTTGGAGCTCTCTCGAAAGCCACCGCGGTGACTTTCTTCAGAGCGTGGGAAATCACCCAACTGTTCTGTCCTTCGAAACGAGTGTTTCAGTGACCTAAACCAAAAGACCCATCCTCGGGTCGAATTCATTCTCGGGCCTTGTACACACCGCCCGCCCCGCCCACCCATCCCAGGGCGGAGCCGATCGTTTTTCTAGTTGGACCGGTCACGATCCACGACCGTCCGAGCATCCAAAACGCGTGTCGATTGGGAAATCCCCTCACTCCGCTCCGCTAAATCAAAAGGTAAGATCGAGGGTTTGGAGCATGCCAAAACCAAACATAGTAACTTTCTATGGAGTTTATGCAACTATCCATCCGTTCTGGCTTATGAAACACGCGTTACTTGGGAAATCCTATACTCACATTCTCTAGTTCGGAACCCAAGATCGAGGGTTTGGAGCTCCTCGGAATCCACCATAAAAACTTTGTGCCGAGTTTGGTCAGCCGATAATTATTTCCGTTGGCCCAGCCGTGATACGGAACCGTCGGTCCTCCGTAACGAGGTCGACCGTGAAATGCCTATGCTCAGATTCGCAAATTCGAAAGCAGAGATCTATTGTTAGGACCGGCTAGGAAACCTCCATAGTAAATTGCTACGTAAGTTGGGTGGACGCCAAATCGGCCGGGCCTTTGAAGCGTGCGTTGATCTAGAAATAAATATACCCGCACTCGCTAGTTTGAAAGACGAGATCGAGGGTTCAGAGATCTCTCGTAAGCCACAGTGGTGACTTTCTGCAGGGAATAGGAAATCGCCTAACAGTTATGTTCTTCGAAATGAGCATTTAAGTGACCTAACTCCAAAAAACCGAACTCAATTCGAATGCATTCTCGGGCCTTATAAACACCACCCACCTTACCCACCTGGCCACACCATGGGCGGAGCCGATCGCTTTTCTATTTGGTCCAGTCGCGATCCGGGACCGTTCAGGCCTCCGAAACACGCGTCGATCGAGAATCCCTACACTCGGCTTTTCCAATTCAAAAGATAAGATCGAGGGTTCAGAGCACGTTGGAAGCCACCATTGCAACTATCAATCAAGTTTCGGAAGCAGTCCATCCGTCTGGGCCATTGAAACGAGCATTGATTGGGAAACTCCTATACTCGCATTCGCCTGTTTGAAAGTCGAGATCGAGGGTTTGGAGCACCCCGTAACCCACCATAGCAAACTTATACCGAGCTTGGGCAGCCAATCATTATTCTCGTTGGCCCAGCAGTGATACGGAACCGTCAGGCCTCCGAAACGTGCATCGATCGAGAAATCCCTACGCTCGGCTTTGCAAATTCGGAAGCCGATATCTATTGTTCGGAGCGGTTAGAATACCTCCATTGTAAATTTCTATGTAATTTGGGTAGACGCCAAACCGCTGGGGCCTGTGACGCATGCATTGATTTGGAAGTTCCTATACTCTACTTCTCTAGTTCGAAAGCTGAGATCGAGGGTTTGGAGCACTCTCGAAAGCCACCGTGGTGACTTTCTGCAGAGCGTGGGAAATCACCCAACCGTTCTATCCTTCGAAGAGAGCATTTCAGTGACCCAAATCCCAAAGACCCATCCTCGATTCGAATTCATTCTCACGCCTTGTACACACCAAACCGGCCGGTACTACGAAGCGTGCGCTGATCTGGATATACATATACATTCAATCGCTAGTTTGAAAGCCACCGTGGTGACTTTCTGTAGAGCCTAGGAAAACGCCCAATAGTTATGCCCTTCGAAATTAGCATTTCAGTTAACTAACTCTAAAAATCGCTCCTTAGTTCAAATGCATTCTCTGGCCTATATACACCCCTAGCCCTACCCACCCACCTACACTAGAGGGGAGCCGATTGTTTTCCTACTTGGGCCGGTCGCGATCCGGGACCGTCCAAGCCTCTAAAACGCGCATCAATCGGGAAACCCCTACACTCGGCTTCACCAATTCAAAAGATAAGATCGAGGGTTCGAAGTGCGCCAAAAGCCACCATCGTGACTTTCTAAAAAGTTTAGGAATCAGTCCATCCGTCCGGTCCTCAGAAACGAGCGTTGTTTAGGAAATTCCTATAAGTGCATTTGCCAGCTCGAAAGTCGAGATCGAGGGTTCGGAGCACCCCGTAACCACAGTAGAAAATTTATACTGAGTTTGAGCAGCCGATCGTTATTCTCACTGGCCCAGTCGCAATATGGATCCGTCAGGCCTCCGAAACACGCGTCGATCTGGAAATCCCTACTTTAGGCTTTCTAAATTCGAAAGTCGATATCTATTGTTTGGAGCGGCTAGAAAACCTCCGTGGTGACTTTCTATGTAATTTAGGTACATGACAAAACGTCGTGGCCTACAACACATGTGTTGATCTGTAAATTCGTATACTCGCATTGGCTAGTTCGAAAGCTAAGATCAAGGGTTTGGAGCTCTCTCGAAAGCCACCGTGGTGATTTCTACAGAGCGTGGGAAATCGTACTATTGTTCTGTCCGCCAAAACGAGCATTTCAGTGACCTACATCAAAAAGACCCATCCTCGGTTCGAATTCATTTTCAGGCCTTGTACACACGACCAGCCCCACCCACCCATCCCAATGAGGAGCTGATCGCTTTTCTAGTTAGGCCTATCGCAATCCGCGACCGTTAGAGCATCCGAACCGTGCGTTGATTGGGAAATCCCTGCACTCAGCTTTACCAGTTCAAAAGGTAATATTAAGGGTTCAGAGTGCGCCGAAAGCCAGCATAGTGACTTTCTATCGAGTTTATGCACCTATCCATCCATTCGGGCTTATAAAACGTGGGTTGTTCGGGAAATCCTGTACTCGCATTTGCTTGTTCGGAAGTCGGGATCGAGGGTTCGGAGCTCCCAGAACCCACCATAACAACCTTATACTGAGTTTGGGCAGCCGATCGTTATTCCCGTTGGCCCGGCCGCGATAAGGAACAGTCTGGCCTCTGTAACGAGGTCGACCGTAAAATTCTTATGCTCGGATTCGCAAATTCAAGAACAGAGATCTATGGTTTGGTGCTGCTGGGAAACCTCCATAGTTAATTGCTATGTAATTTTGGTAGACGACAAACCGACCGGGCCTAAGAAGCGTTCGTAGATCTGGAAATACATATACCAGGATTCTCTACTTTAAAACACGAGATCTAGGATTCAGAGCGCTCTCGAGAGCCACCGTGGAGACTTTCTACAGAGCGTAGGAAATCGCCCAACAGTTATGTCCTTCGAAATGAGCATTTAAGTGACCTAACTCCAAAAATCACTCCTCGGTTCGAATGCATTCTCTGGCATTATAAATACCACTCGCCCTACCATCCCTTTGGGGAGTCGATCATTTTTCTAGTAGGGCCGTCGCGATCCGGGATCATCCAGGCCTCTGAAAAGAGGTTCGATTGGGAAATCCCTACACCCGGCTTAGCCAATTCAAAATATAAGATCGGGGGTTCGGAGTGCACCGAATGACACCATAGTGACTTTTTATCGAGCTTAGGAAGCTATCCATCCGTTCGGGCCTCTATAATACGCGTTGTTTGGGAAATTCCTATACTCGCACTCGCCGGTTCGAAAGCCGAGATCGAGGGTTCGGAGCGCCCCTTATCCCACCATCGAAAATTAATACTAAGTTTGCGTAGCCGATGGTTATTCACCTTGGCCCGACCGCGATACAGAACCATCAAACCATCGAAACGCGCATCGATTGTGAAATTCCTACGCTCGACTTTGCAAATTCGGAAAATGATATCTATTGATCGGAGCAGCTAGAAAACCTCCATAGTAAATTTCAACGTAATTCGGGTGCACGCCAAATCGCCCGGGCCTACAATGCGTGTGTTGATCTTCAAATTCCTATACTCTCATTCTATTGTTCGAAAGCTGAGAACGAGTGTTTGGAGTTATCTCGAAAGCCATCGTGGTGACTTTCTACAAAGAGTAGGAAATTGCACAGTTCTGTCCTTTGAAACGAGATTTTCGGTGTCTTAATTCCAAAAGACCCATCCTCGATTCGAATTCTTTCTCGGGCCTTGTACACACCATCCGCCCCACCCACCCACTCACCCCAGGATGGAGCTGATTGTTTTTCTAGTTGGGCCGATCGCGACCCAGGACCATCCAGGCCTCCAAACGCGCTTCGATCGGGAAATCCCTACACTCGTCTTCGCCAGTTCAAAAGAAAAGATCGATGGTTCAGAGCACGCCGAAATCCACTATGGTAACTTTCTATCAAGTTTAAGAAGCAGTCCATGAGTCCGAGCCTCTGATATGAGCGTTGTTTGGGAAATTCCTGTACTCGCATTTGCCAGTTCGAAAGCTGAGATCGAGGATTTGGAGAGCCCTATAACCTCCATAGAAAATTTATACTGAGTTTGGCAGCCGATCGTTACTCTCATTGGCCCGGACCTGATACGGAACCATCAGGCCTCCGGAACGTGCATCGATCGTGAAATTCTAATGCTCGGCTTTGCAAATTCGGAAGACGATTTCTATTGTTCGGAGCGGCCAGAAAACCTCCATAGTAAATTTCTACATAATTAGGGTAGACTCCAAATCGCACGGAGCTACGATGCGTGCGTTGATCTGGAAATTCCTACACTCGCATTCGCTAGTTCGAAAGATGAGATCGAGGGTTTGCAGCTCTCTCGAATGCCACCATTGTGACTTTCTGCAAAGCATGGGAAATCGCTCAATAGTTCTGTCCTTCAAAACAAGCGTTTCGTTGACCTAAATCCAAAAGACCTATCCTTGGTTCGAATTAATCCTCGGTCTTATACACACCGCCCCCCACCCACACAACATAGGACGTGGCCGATCGTTTTTCTAGTTGGGCCGGTCGCGATCCACTACCATCCAGGCATCTTCAACGCGCGTGAATTTTGAAATCCCTGCATTTAGCTTCGACAATTCAAAAGGCAAGATCGAGGGTTCGGAGGGCGCTGAAAGCCAATGTAGTAACTTTCTATCGAGTTTATGCTCCATCCTTTTGTTAGGGCTTCTGATTCACGCGTTGTTTGGGAAATTTATATACTAGCATTTGCCAGTTTAGAAGCTGAGAACGAGGGTTCGGAGCTCCCCAGAACCCACCATAACAACTTTATACCGAGTTTAGGCAACCGATCATTATTCCTATTGGCCCGGCCGCGATGCGGAACCGTCGGGTCTCTGTAACGAGGTCAGTTGTGAAATTCCTACGCAAAACTTCGCAAATTCGGAAGTAGAGATCTATGGTTCATAGCGGCTAGGAAAACTTCATAGTAAATTGCTATGTAATTTAGGTAGATGCCAAACCGGCCAAGCCTATGAAGCGTGCGTTGGTCTGGAAATACATATACTCGCACTCGCTAGTTTGAAAGCCAAGATCGAGGGTACGGAGCACTCTCGAAAGCTACCATGGTGACTTTCTACGACGCGTAGGAAATCTCCCAATAGTTATGTCCTTCGAAATGAGCGTTTCAGTGACCGAACTCCAAAAATCCCTCCTTATTTCGAATGCATTCTCTGGTCTTATACACACCACCCACCCTAGTGTGGAGCCGATCGTTTTTCTAGTTGGGCCGGTCGCGATCCGGTACTGTCCAGGATTCCAAAACGTGCATCGATTAGGAAATCCCTACACTCGGCTTCGCCTATTCAAAAGATAAGATCGAGGGTTCGAAGCATGCCATAAACCACCATTGTGACTTTCTATCGGGTTTAGGAAGCAATCCATCAGTCCGATCCTCTGAAATGAGCGTTGTTTGGGTTGTTCCTACACTCACATTTGCTAGTTCGAAAGTCGAGATCGATGGTTCGGAGCACACTGTTGCCCACCATAGAAAACTTACACTGAGTTTGGGCAGTCGATCGTTATTCTCGTTAGCCCGGCCACGATACAGAACCATCAGGCCTCCGTAACGCGCCTCGATCGGGAAATCCCTACGCTTGGCTTTCCAAATTCAGAAGCCGATATCGATTTTTTGAAGCAACTAGAAAACCTCCATTGTAAATTTCTACCTAATTTTGGTAGACGCCAAAACCGTTGGGATCTACGATGCGTGCGTTGATTTTGAAATTCCTATACTCGCATTAGGTAGATCGAAAGCTGAGATCTTGTGCTTGAGCTCTCTCGAAAGCCATCGTGGTGACTTTTTGTAGAGCATGGGAAGTCACCCAACAGTTCTGTCCTTCTTAATGAGCATTTCAGTGACCCAAATCCAAAAGACCCATCCTCGTTTCGAATTCATTATCAATCTTCTAAAATGTGCATTGTTCGGGAAATCCTGTATTCGCATTCGCTAGTTCGAAAGACGAGATCGAGGGTTCGGAGCTCCCTAGAACCCACCATAACAACTTTATGCCGAGTTTGTGCGACCGATCCTTATTCCCATTGGCCCGGCCGCGATACAAAACCGTCGGGCCTCCGTAATGAGGTAGACCATGAAATTCATAAGCTCGGCTTCACAAATTCAGAAGCATAACTCTATGGTTTGTAGTGGCTAAAAAACCTCCATAGTAAATTGCTATGTAATTTGGTTAGTCGCCAAACTTGCTGGCCTACGAAACGTGCGTTAATCTAGAAATACATACACTCGCAATCACTAGTTCGAAATCCAACGTCGAGTGTTCGGAGTGCTCTCGAAATCCACCATTGTTACTTTCTGCAGAGCGTAGGAAATCGCCCAATAGTTATGTCCTAACTCCAAAAACCCCTCCTCAGTTGGAATGCATTCTCGGGCCTTATACACACTACCCGCCCCACTCACCCACCCAGCTTACGAGGGGGCCCAATCGTTGCTCCGGTTGGGCTGGTCGCGATCCGGGACCGTCCAAGCCTTCAAAACGCGCGTCGATCAAGAAACCCCTACGCTAGGCTTTGCAAATTCGGAAGCCGATATTAATTGTTCAAAGCAGCTAGAAAACTTCCATAGTAAATTTCTACGTAAGTTAGGTAGACGCTAAAACGTCGGGCCAATGACGTGTGCGTTGATCTGGAAATTCCTATACTCGCAGTCGCAAGTTCGAAAGCTGAGATCAACAGTTTGTAGCTCTCTCGAAAGCCGCCGTGGTGATTTTTTATAGAGCGTGGGAAATCACCCAACAGTTTTGTGCTTCGAAACGAGTGTTTTAGTTACCTAACTCCAAAAGACCCATCCCTAATTCGAATTCATATTCGGGCCTTAAACACACTACTGGCCCCACCCATCCCAATGTGGAGCCGACCATTTTCTAGTTGGGCCGGTCACGATCCGCGACCGTTCGAGTATCCGAAACGCGCGTCGATTGGGAAATACCTGCACTCAGCTTCGTTAATTCAAAAGGAAAGATCGAGGGTTCGGAGCATGCCGAAAGCTGGCATAGTAACTTTCTATCGAGTTTATGCACCTGTCCATCCTTCCGGGCTTGTGAAAAGCGTGTTGTTCGAGAAATCCTATAATCGCATTCGCTAGTTCGAAAGCCGAGATCGTGGGTTCGGAGCTCCCTGGAACCCACCTTAACAACTCACTACTACAAAACAGGTCATTTGCGACGGTTGTTCAAGCTTATTTGAGACTGTTCTACAACCGTCGCATATGCGACCGTCGCAACATGCGTAAACTTACTGCGACAGTTTTAAAACTGTCGCAATATACAAGCTCTTGCGACGGGTTTTCTATAATAACAGTCGTTGTAGTATAATTCATTAGCGACGATTTGTTTTGCACCAGTAGCAAGAAACCGATATTTAACTTCAAAACTTCGACCTTGTGCGACAGGTTTTAAAATAACTGACGCGATAAGTTTAGCATTTGCGACTGTGTTTTATTTACAACAGTAGCAAATAACTTCTAAATTCAAAAGGTCGAATGCAACTGCATTTCATCTCAACCATTATGATTATAAACTGTCAATACAGTTTAACATTTCCTAGCATATAAGCAATTCACAAAATATATGAACGCAAGAACTACATGTACAATTCACAAAATCTTATATCATTTGAAAAGAAAACACCAACATTGATAACCGTACATCAAAAATGTGAGTCATAACTAATCATATGCTAAGCACCAACCAATTCGTATAAATACTTACATAATACTTATTTCATCAGAAATTAACATTCTTCACATGAATAAAAAAACAAAATGGTTCATCCAGCTTAAAACTGAAAATAGCACAATTTGTCTTCGTGATGGTTGACTTGAATCAGCATCTTCCAAAAAAACCAACATAACGTTATTTTGACTGCAATTGAAAATATATCAAACATAGTATCCTAAATTGTGAAATTGGACGCTAAAAAATATGCGAACAACTGATCATGAACTACAAAATTGAGACATGAAATGTACCATAAATAGTATCCCAGAAGTAATGTAAACTGATCATATCCTATTTGTAAACTGATGGGTAATATTTCTTCCATTAAATTTGGTTTGTAGGTTTTCTCCTCTAGGCTGAGCGAAGGAGAAAGTTGATAAAGGGAGAACGCAAGTATATTAGTAAGCAAGTAAGATGATGTAATTAGTTAGTAAATGCACTATTACTGTAAATAGAAGGGATAACTAGTTTGTAAAGCATAAACTAACAATATTTTCAAGACATGTAAAAACAAATTCATGTAATCAAGAATATTAAAACAAAAACACACATACACAATATTGGACTGGGCACACTAGCTTATAAACTATCAATCACCAGCTTATAAATTGTTTCATAAACATGTTTATAATATGATTTTTGTTTACAAATAGTTTGACACGCAAGAGCATTCAAAAATAAGAAGACATTAATATGTTCTAGAAAAAATGTTTACTTTCTGAAACAGTTGTTGTACACATACATTCTAAAAAAAATTGATGCTCTAATTGTTTACTTTCACACATTTCAGATTTATGCTATGGACATTGTCCCTTGAACTATTTATTTTGTGTAAAAACCACTAACGAATGATGACATACGCACGAAGGCGTCACCTTGAACGTATGTGTATCAGTTTCAAATTTTGTCACATCCATTACCTAGGTCAATATCAGGATACCAAATGCTAGGATTTATGGCATTCATTCATTCACTTAAATTCTATTATGTTCTTTCACTTAAATTTACACTTTCTCTTCAAACCACTTCTGCAATTTGGTTGCAGGCTTCCTATGA
Organism: Allium sativum; assembly: GCA_030737875.1. Classification (NCBI taxonomy): domain Eukaryota; kingdom Viridiplantae; phylum Streptophyta; class Magnoliopsida; order Asparagales; family Amaryllidaceae; genus Allium; species Allium sativum. The sequence goes on along the minus strand of CM060924.1, from coordinate 699,007,072 downwards.
TGCAATTTGGCTATTTGGGTTGGTACCTTCCGTTGGGCTTTTTGTGGAGTCTATCTCAAGCTCTGATAAGAAGTGCTTTTGGTTGTTTTGGAAAAAGAAAATGAATCCTCTGCCCAAAGCAGAAGCAACTGTTTCTACGAACGGGAATTGATATTTTGGTCGAGGGAGAAAAACAAAGCATGTAGGATGATTCACAGAGTACATGTAGGATAATCAGTAGAACATGTGTACGACGAATTTACCTAAATAAAGAAGCAATGGTTGTATCCCAAACAAAAGAGTATTAAAAAGGTTACCTTGAAAAAGAAGCATCAACATTTTGCATGTAGTGAATGCCTTAGCACCACTCTTCATCTTCTCAGTAAGATCCCCACATTCCAGAGCAATTTCCTCCCTTTTGGATCCTTGCTAATTCTGAAAATCCGACTAACAAGCTCGAGTTCTCTTATCAAAGCATCTCTGTCCTATGCATGTGCACAATGTTGGAAAACATCTTTGACCTATTCCAGCAATTCTGATGTTTTATTGCAATCTTGACATCTGAATAGCATCCGCGAGTAGCTCACTACTCCTCCAAACTGGCCCATCCCACTCGGCCCGAATGCATTGCACAGTCAGTGTATGCCCAGTGAGCGCACACGTCACAACCAATTCAACGACATGTATTAACTTCAAAGTCAAATTTATTGCATATCCTACACATGCATTGGTTGCAAAATCCATTACTGTTAGTGCGGATATCACAACTACATTCACCAGCAGGGAGTGAGCTCTAAAAAGCAATGTTCCTGCACTCTTGTATAGAAATACTTCGATTAAGTGGCTTTGAGGAATGTTGATACCCGGATGAAGGAAAGCTTGTATTCCTTTGTTGATCGCAACTAATATTTCAAGTTGCACTCTATGAGCTTTAACTAGGTTGTTTGCTGATAAATCGGTTCTATTGTGAAGCAGATGTTAAAGATTCAATAGCTCCTCTCTATTTTGAGGACCTCCAGTTCCATCTAGAATAACTCGAGAGCTCGTCTAAAAGCACAATGGGCATAACAATCATTCTATTAAAAACGACTTCAATTCTATTGTAAAAACCCGTATTTTCAATAACCTGCTATAACATAAATCGAGGCAGAATTTAATTCAAAAATCTGAATCAAGGAAAACGGGCTATGCCATTGCGTTCTTCTCGGAAAAATACGCGAAATAGAGTCTGAGTTTTCGAAAATCGGAGTCCGTATGACCCAGTTAAGGCCCATTGAAGTTTTCAGAAATTTCCATGTCAAAAACAGATGTGAATTTCAAGTTCAAAGTTGGAAATTAGGGCAAACTGGCGCAGGCGGGAAAATTCCCGCCAGGACCACCATGTCGACAGGCATGTCGACAGGGTCCCCAGGGTGTCGACAGCCCTGTCGACAGCCCTGTCGACACAGGGTGGTCGGGCAGTTTTGCCTGGCGCACCATTTTGGGGCTTGGTCTGGTCTTGTGGCTTGGTTCTAGAGAATTCCGAAATCTGATGGACCTAATTCAACCTAGGGTTAATCTTATGGTCTAAATCACTAGCCTAATCTATAAATAAGACCCTAACCTACCCTAAATCACTCATTATTCATTCTAGCAACCAAACTATGTCAAATTGAATTCTCAAATGGCCTCCATCTAAGAACCCTAGCCTCCACCCTCTTCAAAAATCATTTCTATGAAGGTTTTGATGTTCATACAAGTATTTCTAAGTTGTATGAATGATTATTAGCTTGCATACATCATCAAGTTGCAAGCTTTAATTGCTAAAGCTAGAGTTTTTGGGATTTTTGTTAATTGGAGCTTTGTTTTGGGTTTTTATATGCTTGCATAAAAGGGCTTCTCAATCTTTATTAGTGGATTTGTGTCTTCATAATATTTGTAAGCCCTCTTACCTTCATTTTAGGAACTCTAAAGTTAATATGTGATGAAAGTTGGGATTTATGCATGTTTAATATGTTATGCATGCTTATGCGAGTTCAATATGCCATGTTACACATGTTTGATAAGTTATGCATGTTTATGCAAGTTCACTATGCCATGATTTGCAAGTTTGTTGAGTTATGCATGTTTATGCAAGTTCACTAAGCCATGATTTGCAAGTTCATTGGGTTATGCATGTCTATGCAAATTCACTATGCCATGATTTGCAAGTTTAACAAGTTATGCATGTTTATGCAAGTTCACTATGCCATGATTTGCAAGTTTGTTGAGTTATGCATGTTTATGCAAGTTCACTATGCCATGATTTGCAAGTTTGTTGAGTTATGCATGTTTATACAAGTTCACTAAGCCATGATTTGCAAGTTCATTTGGTTATGCATGTCTATGCAAATTCACTATGCCATGATTTGCAAGTTTAATAAGTTATGCATGTTTATGCAAGTTCACTAAGCCATGATTTGCAAGTTTAATAAGTTATGCATGCTTATGCAAGTTCACTATGCCATGTTATGCATGTTTAATAGGTTATGCATGCTTATGTAAGTTCGCAATGACATGTTATGCATGTTTGACAAGTTATGCATGTTTATGCAAGATCCATATGCCATGTTAGGCAAGTTTATCATGTTATGCATGTTTGTTATGGTATGCAAGTTCATCATGTATGTTATGCCAAGTTCCCTCTTCCTGTCCTTTATGCGTTATTACGAATATGTAAGAGATAGAATGAAGTTGGGAGGGTTTGGGTAAACTTAAAATACATGAAAATATAAGATTGGGAATTTACCTATTAAGTTAGGTCTACCCCTTGGGAATTTACCTATTAAGTTAGGTCTACCCAAGTATTTGTTGACTTGTAATTATGTTTTGAAATAAAGTGGACATGACACTTAGAAAACATAAGTGTGGCCAACTCGAGGTTGGGTTGAGTTTGTAGCGTAATTCTACCCGGAACCGACCGGCTTAACTAGTGGCTACAAACAATAGGACCCAATGTGAGAAGTTGGGCATGTGGTGCCAAGACCCGAGGTTAGAGCAAGTTGTGGTGTAAATCTACCCGGAACCCACCGGCTTAACTAGGTAACCACAACAAAGTATAATGTAAGAGGTTAAGGTGCATTAAATTAATTAATGCCTCATGATTAGGGTTAAGTCAGGGTCCACTAATACTTAACCAATTTGGGGATTCGAGGGATTGAAATGGGGTTAAGTTGTGAACTGTCGGTTACACTTAACCAATTTAATCCGTTTGGGGGTTTGAGGGATTGAAATGGGGTTAAGTTGTGAACTGTCGGTTACACTTAACCAATTTAATCCATGATTAGTGAAGGGTTAAATCGCACTTAACCCTCTTAGGAAACCCTAGCAACGTGGTCTGTTCCAGCAGTAATCCCAGTTGGGTATCATCACAACCCTAGAGGCTAGGCTAGGGCGGGGCACGATTACTGGACTGATGTAAGCGACCAAAGCGACGGCTGAGTGGTACAGCGGTGCGGGTCCAGGCGGGCTACGGACGTGCACGTAGTCCGGTATTGGACAAACTCGAGGCACGGGTACCAGTAGGTTTAGACTGTGCATTATTGCTTCAGTGTCTGGGGTTGACACCCGAAGGCTTGATACACCCGAAGGTGGACCCAACACAGTCTGACTACATCCATATATGGGCCGTATGGACACCAACACTTGACGTGTTAGGCTTATAGGGAGCCGATTGACTAGACCGTTTGGTTGGACCTTATATTAAGGTCACTTCATGTTATTGGGTCAAAGCTTGGGTCAAGGGATCAATTCCTGTTATGTTGGTTTGCTAGTACACCGTGGTGCAAAACTTAACCTTGTTTATGCTATGACACCTCTATCTATCTTGTAGTTAATTTATCATGCCAGTATGTTGTTATCTATGATCATCTCAGTTTCCATCATGCTGTTAACTTTATTAGTGTATAGACTGATCGTAGCAGGGCTTACTCAGTCTTTTTGACTGACCTGTTTTCTTTCGCCTCTTTTCTTCCGTTTCCCCCCCCCCCCCAGGTTCTCAAGGAGGGAATACAGGAGCCTAGCTTGGATCATAGCTGCTTTCTTGGATAGCTCATGTATGCTTTGGACTTGAGCTCGCTATGATTTTTCCACTTTGGGGATAGCTACTTTTATGTTTTCCTTTTCAGTTTCAGATGATGTTATTTTATGTACTAGACTTGTTTATTTGGGAAATTGACATTATGATGTAGCAGACTTGTTTTTGAAATGGTTTAAAATTCTTCCGCTGTTTTATCTACTTACTCTGTTTATTTACATATATATATGTCATGTCCTGCCTTGTTATATCATTATGCATGTTTACCTTGTTTTAAAACGCCCCACCAAAGTCAGAGTTGCTTGCAAGAGCGGCCTTGGCGGAGGTGGGGTGTTACATTTGGTATCAGAGCATATGGTTTACGAGAAGGGATAAAAAAGTTTTTAAAACTTTTGAAAAACTATTTTCAAAACCAAGTATAAAGTATTTTCCAAAGAAAAGTCTAGTTATTTTTAAAGGCTGTTCCCCAAAAGCCATTAGCACTATCCTTTGACCCCTCGTTTGAACTCTTTTCTTTCCGTTTCCAGCATGTCTGATAACCTCATCTTGCCCGAAGGAGTAACAATACCCGATTGGTTTCGTCGGTACTTGGAAGTCACGGCACCGGTCCCGGGAGTCTCTAATGTTGTCTCTCCAGTCAAGGCCGCTGTTCCTCCCCCTCCTTCCGTAGCCGATGTTCCTCTTCTTCCTCAACCTCCACAAGCGGATTTTGCAGAAACTTGTAAGAACTTTAAGAAGATGGGTGGCAAGAATTTTAATGGAACAGAGACTTTTGTAGAAGCAAGGAATTGGTTGAAAGAGACCGAAGATCTTTTAGCCACCTTTGATATAGGTGACCGCAGGAAGGTTTTATTAGCAATATGGTTGCTAAAGGAAGAAGCTGCACGTTAGTGGGTAGTCACCACCGCTACTAGGCCAATTGAGACTTGGGATGATTTTAGAGGAAGGTTTGGACTGAGGTTCTTATCACTGAAGCAAGGGGACATGACTATTAGGGAATACATAGATAAGTTCAATCAACTGGCTCGGGTCAATTTAGACTTGGTTAATACAGCTCAGAAGAAGGCCCTACACTTTGCTCCAGGATTAAACGAGCCTTTGCACGGTTTGGCCATGTCTCACATACCCTTGGGGGCGACTTTTGAGAGTTTGGTGAATATGGCCCTACTTCAAGAAGAAGATAACAATGACAAGAAAGAGGTCAAGGCGAATGAGTCTCAAGGCAAGAGGGTAAATTCCGGGAAACGAGGCAAGAATAACAACAACCGCAAGGACAAGCCAAGAGAGAATAGGAAATGCAACTTCTGTGGTAAAGTTGGGCATATATCCAGGGAATGTAGGAAGAAGAAGAGAAAGCGGGGCGAATGCTTTCAGTGTGGTGAGTTTGGACATCTCAGCAAGAATTGCCCGAGGAAACAAGGGCAAGGTCAGACTCAGTATGCAGGACTATATGGAGGGCGAGTTCATCCCCTCAACACCGTTCTTCCAGCTCATGATAGAGGTAGAGTTTCTGTTGAAAGTCTTGTTTACATTTTCTGACTCTCCCTGTTCGTACTTTGTTTGATTCTGGCACATCGCCTAGTTTTATTTCATCTGATCTAGTTGAAAGTTTGCACCTAAGTACTAGTCTAGTTGATGATCCCGTATGTGTTTCAAATCCAATTGGGGGTTCTGCCCGGTTGTCTGTGGTCTGAGTGGATTTGAAAATTTCTATCTTGAGTATAGAATTCTCGTGGGATGTTTATATTCCCTGTTTCAGGGGATATGGGTTGGCTTTGGGCATGGAATGGTTGTCCTGTTTTGGAGCCATTCTTGGTTTTTGTATATAAGGTTGTGAGGCTCATGACTCGCCTCGGTAATGCCCTAGAAATTTCTAGCAACCCTATGGGTCCCGTCATGTTATGTTATCTTGAATCCCTCGACTCGTGTATCGATAGTTTGCAATCTGTGAGGGTGGTCCGAGAATATCCTGATATTTTGGGTGATGAGAAGGGGTTGCCCCTGGACGTGGGATAGATTTCCGCATTACCTGGTTGGTAATACCAAGCCAGTTTCGTGGCCGGTTAGGCACATGACCTCACGAGATGAGAGTTAAGAAAGCAAGTCAAGGAGTTGCTTGAGAAGAACTTCCTGAGACGAAGCATTTTCGAGTAAGGTGCTCCAGTAGTATTCGTTACTAATGTGGACAGTTTGCTTCTCTTATGTGTTGATTTGCGTGAGAAGAATAGACAACCGTTACCAAGGATCGATGATTTGTTTGATCAGCTTGTAGGAGCATCTGTCTTCTTTTGATCTAGCTACCGGATTCCATCAGCTTAGGATGGCTGAGGATGGAATTGACAAGACTGCGTTTAGGACTCTAGATGGATTTTTAGAATGGCTAGTCATGCTATTTGGTTTGACTAATGCACCCGCATATTACGTGAACTTGATGGGTAGGGTGTTTAGGGAGTCCTTGAACAAGTTTGTCGTGGTCGTCATAGACGATATTTTGATCTCCTTAAAAGAACGAGGGAGAGCATGCTAGACATCTCAAGGAGGTGATGGATACGCTTAGAGCCACCAGTTGAAGGTCAAGTTCTCCAAATGTCACTTTGGAGGAAAGAAGTTAGATTTCTTGGGCATATAGCTCCTAAGTAAGGCTTAGCGGTGGATTCCGTTAAAATGGTTGCGGTCTAAGACCGGAAAACCCTGAGGAGGGCAATTGAAAGATTTCTCCGTTTGGCTAGTTAGTTAGCATTCCCTGAGCTTAGACTTCCTCTTCAGGATCAAGAGGGGGGTTTCACAGGAAGAAAGACCCGTAGTTAGTCAAGAACATGGACCAGTTGATTCGAGGCGAGATGTTAAGTCACCTCGCTAGATATATTATAGATGACAAGGGATGACTAAGGCGCGATGAGAGATTATGCATTCCTCGAGTGAAAGACTTGGTAAAGAAGGTTCTTGAAGATGCGCATCACTCGAGGAGGCGGCCGAGTTGGTCTCAGGATGCATGTTGTGCCACCAGGTTAAGGCCAAGTCATGGAAGCCCGGCGGGCCATTACCTCCATTGGTGGTTCCGCAAGGGAAAGTGTGAAAACATCTCGATAGATTATGTGAATGGACTACCTAGATCAAAGAAAAGGAATACGGGTATGAGGGTCATAATAGGTAGACTCACGAAGAGTGCTCATTTCAGTCCGGTGAAGAGCGAGAGGACTGCATCATGGTTAGCAACGGTTTACCCTCAAGAAGTTGGCCAGTTTTGAAATAGCCTACAGGAAGCCATGGGTAGGCAACTGAATCTAGGTATGGCCTATCACTCATAGGCGAATGGTTCATTTCGATTAAGCATGAGTTATAGAAAATCACGGTTATAAGGGCAATTGGCAACGTGGATTGGTATTTTCAAGAAAAGTTCTGCTGCGTGGAATACATTATGGTAAGTAGACGAGATCCTGGATTCACTAGTGAATTTTGGAAAGCTTGCATGAAACCATGAGGTTACAGTTATGTTTAGAAGAATAAGTGAAAGAGGAAGACGAGAGACGATGATGAAATGAGTTCCAACTCGAATTTGGGAAATAGGAGATCATGAAGTGGAAGACGGTCAAAGCACAGGAGAGTTAAGCTCAAGAAAACGTGACTAAGAAGAGTGAAGACTAGATACACGCATCATATCTCTTTGTAAGAGTGCATCCTTGATCCTTGTTTTCCTGTGAAGCTTGCTTGCAAGTTATCTTTTGAATATATCCTCTCGGTCCCATTCTCGATCTTATTTCTATTGTAAACTCCATAAGGGGGTTATGACTCATCGGTTAGTACTATATGTCAGAGTTTGAATGGATTTCTTGTAATCCAAATATAACAACCCGTATTTTCGATAAACTGTTATAACATAAATCGAGGCAGAATTAAATTCAAAAATCTGAACCAAGGGAAACGGGCTATGCCATTGCGTTCGTCTCGGAAAAATATGCGAAATAGAGTCTGAGTTTTCGAAAATCGGAGTCAGTATGACCCGGTCAAGGCCCATTGAAGTTTTCAGAAATTTCTATGCTAAAAACAGATTTAAATTTCAAATTAAAAACAAGGATTAGGGCTAATTGGTGTCAGGCGGGAAAATTCCCGCCAGGGCCCCCATGTCGACAGGCATGTCGACAGGGGTCCTAGGGTGTCGACTGCCCTGTCGACAGCCCTGTCGACACGGGGTAGCCAGGCAGTATTGCCTGGCGCACCATTTTGGTTTGGGCTTGGTCTTGTGGCTTGGTTCTAGAGAATTCCGAGATCTGACGAGCCAAAACTAACCTAGGGTTAATCCTAGGGCTTAAAACACTCTAATTCCCTATAAATATACCCCTAATCCTACCCTAAAGCCTCATTAATCAATCTAGCAACTAAACTATGTCAAATTGAATCCTCAAATGGCCTCCACCTAAAAACCCTAGCCTCCACCTTCCTCAAAGTTTAATCCTATGAAGATATGATGATCATACAACCTTTTCTATGTTGTATGAATGCTTAATAACTTGCATACTTCATTAAGTTGCAAGTTTGATTTGCTAAGTTTGTGTTTTTGGGATTTTGCAAAAGGGTTTTCTTATTTGAAGCTTTGTTTTGGGTTTTCAAAGGGCTTCTTCATCTTATTTGGTGGATTTGTGACTTGTTTATATTTGTAAGCCCTCTTACCTTCACTTTACAAACTCTAAAGTTAATATGTGGTGAAAGTTGAGATTTATGTGAGTTTATTTGATTATGCATGCTTATGCGAACTCACTATGCCATGTTTTACATGTTTCATAAGTTATGCATGCTATGTTTTACATGTTTCATAAGTTATGCATGCTTATGCGAGTTTACTATGCCATGTTTTACATGTTTCACAAGTTATGCATGCTTATGCGAGTTTACTATGCCATGTTCTACATGTTTAATGGATTATGCATGCTTATGCAAGTTCACCTTACCATGTTATACATGTTTTATGGGTTATGCATGTTTATGCAAGTTCACCTTACCATGTTATGCAAGTTTAATGGGCTATGCATGCTTATGCAAGTTCACCTTACCATATTATGCATATTTAATAAGCTATGCATGTTTATGCGAGTTCACTATGACATGATTTGCAAGTTTAACATGTATGCATGTTCATTATGATATGTGAAGTTCATCATGTATGTTATGCCAAGTTATCTTTTATACCCTTATGCGTTATGACGAATATGTAAGCGAGATAATGACGTTGGGAGGGTTTGGGTAAACTTAAAAATACATGAAACTAAAAGATTGGGAATTTACCTATTAAGTTAGGTCTACCCCTTGGGAATTTACCTATTAAGTTAGGTCTACCCAAGTATATGTTAACTTGTAAATATGTTTTAAAGTGGACATGACATTAGATAACATGATATGGCCAACTCGAGGTTAGACCTAGTTGTGGTGTAAATCTTCGCAGGTAACCACAACGTGGGGTCTAATGTGGGTAGTTGGTCATGTTGCACCATAAGACCCGAGGTTAGACCTAGACGTGGTGTAAATCTTCCCAGGTAACCACGGATGTCTAATGTGAGAGGTTGGGTGCGTTAATTAATTAATGCCTCATGATTAGGGTTAAGTCATGGCCCACTAATACTTAACCAATAATGGGGATGCGAGGATTAGATGGGGTTAAGTGGTTACACTTAACTAATTTAATCCATGATTAGTGAGGGGTTAAAACAACACTTAACCCTCTTAGAAACCCTAGCAACGTGGTCTGTTCCAGCAGTAATCCCAGTTTGGTATCACCACAACCCTACAGCTAGGTTAGGGCGGGGCACGATTACTGGACTGATGTAAGCGACCAAAGCGACGACTGAGTGGTACAGCGGTGCGGGTCCGGCGGGCTACGGACGTGCACGTAGTCCGATGTTGGACAAACTCGAGGCACGGGTACCAGTAGGCTTAGACTGTGTATTATTGCTTAGGTGTCTGGGGTTGACACCTTAGGGCTTGATACACCCGAAGGTGGACCCAGCACAGTCCAACTACATCCATGTGGGCCGTATGGACACCAACACTTGACGTGTTAGGTTTATAGGGAGCCGATCGACTAGACCGTTGGGCTGGACCTTATATTAAGGTCACTTCATGTTATTGGGCCAAAGTTTGGGCTAAGGGATCAATATCTGTTTTGTGGGTTTGCTAGTACACTGTGGTGCAAAAACTTAATCTTCTTATGTGATGTCACCTTTATCTATTGCCAGTATGTTTACCTCAGTTTTCATCATGCTGTTAACTTTATTAGTTTATAGATTGATCGTAGTAGGGCTTACCAATCTTTTTGACTGACCTGTTTTCTTTCGCTTCTTTTCTTCCGTTTCCCCCCCCCCCCACAGGTTCTCAGGGAGGGGCTACATCTGCTTAGTGGATCTTTGGTTTGCTTGTTGGATAGCTCATGTATGGATCTAAGCTAGCTGTGGCTTATCTTTTATTTCTGGGGATTAGTACTGATGTTTTACCATGTATTTTGTTTCTACGTATCTAGACTTATGTTGTCTTTTGGATCATGACATTTTGATACTATGTACTTGACTATGTTGGTTTTGTGAGATGATGATGATGGGTTTTTATCTGCTACCGCTGCTTTACTTATATTTATTTTTATATATTCTGTCTTGCGATATCTCTATGCATGTTTACCTTCACAATAACGCCCCTCCAAAGCTAGTACATTCCAAGGAGTGATTCTAGTAGAGGTGGGGTGTTACATTTGGTATCAGAGCACAAGGTTAACAAGATTGAACAAAACTTTTGAAAAAAAAAAACCCCCTTTTTGAAAAACTATTTTCAAAAACCTCTAAGTATTTTCCAAAATAAAGTCTAGATTATTTTAAGGCTAATCCCCAAAAGCCATTAGCGTTATCCTTCGTTCCCTTGACCTGATCTTATCTTATCTTTCGTTTCAGTATGGCTGAGAATCTTGTCATCCCAGATGGAGTGAACGTACCACTCTGGTATAGGAGACTTCTAGAAGCTAGGGCGGCAGCTGGTCCCGCCAACCCTACTCCCACTCCTCCTCCTGTAGTTGAGAATCCTCCCCCTGTGCCTCCTCCAGCTAATATCCCTCCTCCAGTAGTTCCTGCTCCTCCTCCAGTTGTTGAGGCTCCTCTTCCTCCTTCTCCCCCTCAGCACCCTCCAGTAGAGTTCACGAAGGTTTGTAAAGACTTCAAGGCAATGGGAAGAAAGAATTTCCTAGGCACGGAATCTTTTGTTGAAGCTAGGAACTGGTTGAAAGATACCGAGGATTTGTTTGCTATCTTTAGGATGGATGATGAGAGGAAGATCCTTTTGACAGTGTGGCTTTTGAAGGATGAAGTAGCCTATTGGTGGGAGGTCACCAATGGGACGAGGCCTGTTGAGACTTGGGCCGATTTGAGAGCGAGATTTGTGGCCAAGTTTCTATCTTCTGCTGAGGCAAATTTACAGATGGAGAAGTTCATTTCTCTGAAGCAAGGTGATATGTCGGTCAAGGAGTATGTGAACAAGTTTAACCAGTTGGCCCGCTTTGGTTTGGATATGGTTAGTACTGCTGAGAAGAAGGCTCTTCGTTTTGCCAGAGGGTTGAATGAGCCATTACAGGGTTTGGCGATGTCATATATTCCTCATGGAGCTACTTTTGAGAGTTTAGTTGATATGGCTCTACTTCAGGGAGATGGAAAGAAAGAGGCCAAGTCAGATGATGCTCAAGCAAAGAAGACTGATTCTCAAGGAAAAGGCAACCATGGTGGTCAAAGCAGTCAAGGAAATCAGAACAAGAACAAGAAGGGCAACAACAAAGGCAAGGGAAAGTGCAATTACTGTGGCATAGCTGGGCACTTTGCTAAGGACTGCAGGAAGAAGAAAAGGAAGCTTAGTGGTGGATGCTTTTCTTGTGGAGAGACTGGGCACTTTAGCAAGGAATGCCCGAAGAAGAAAGGGCAAGGTCAGACTCAGCGTGCTGGACCTTCAGGAGGGCAAGTTCATGCTCTCAATGCCGCTTCAGTTCCCGAGCGAGGTAGTGTTTCTGTTGAGAACCTTGTTTATGTTTCCGATCTTCCAGTTCGTACCTTGTTTGATTCTGGTGCATCACATAGCTTTGTTTCATCTGATCTTGTTGATAGTTTGCACCTTAGTACTAGCTTAGTGGATGATCCCGTTTGTGTTTCGAATCCCATTGGGGGTTCTGCTCATCTATCTATGATATGTGAGGATCTGAGGATCTCTATACTTAGTGTAGAGTTCTTGTGTAGTGCGTATGTTCTTGGTTTCAGGGGATACGGATTGATCTTGGGCATGGATTGGCTGTCTAGATATGGAGCCATTCTGGATTGTGAGCATAGGGTTGTAAGGTTTGTGACTCGCCTGGGCAACACCTTAGAGATTTCATGCAATCCGAAGAATCCCGTCATGTTGTGCTATCTAGAATCTCTCGACTCATCAGAGGAGGCCCTTCAGTCTGTAAGGGTGGTCCGAGATTATCCAGATGTTTTTGAAGAAGTTAAGGGGTTGCCCCCTAAACGAGAGATTGACTTTCGCATTTATCTGGTAGATAATGCTAAGCCTGTTTCTTTGCCCGTTCGGCATATGGCTCCGCGTGAGAGACGGGAGCTGAGCAAGCAAGTGAAAGAATTACTTGAGAAGAACTTTATCAGAAGGAGTATATCCGAATGGGAAGCGCCTGTGGTGTTTGCAACTAAGGCAGATGGTTCTCTTCGGCTCTGTGTGGATTATAGAGAATTGAGTAAGCTGACTAAGAAGAACAGACACCCGTTACCGAGGATCGATGATCTCTTTGATCAGCTTGTTGGTGCTTCTGTTTTCTCTCAGCTTGATCTTGCTACGGGTTTTCATCAGCTCAGAGTGGCTGAAGATAGTATAGACAAGACTGCATTCAGAACTCCAGACGGATTCTTTGAATGGCTTGTTATGCCATTCGGTTTGACGAATGCACCCGCATATTTTGTGGACTTGATGAGTAGGGTGTTTCGGGAGTTCTTGAACAAGTTTGTCGTGGTCTTTGTGGATGATATTCTGGTTTTCTCCAAGGATGAAGAAGAGCACGCGAGGCATCTTGTGGAGGTGATGGATACGCTCAGAGCGCATCAGTTAAAGGCCAAGTTCTCCATGTGCCATTTTTGGAGAAGGGAAGTCAGATTCCTTGGGCATATCGTATCCAAGCAAGGCTTAGCGGTGGATCCCGCTAAGGTGGTTGCAGTTCAGGATTGGAAGACTCCAAGGAATGCAACCGAGGTAAGAAGCTTTCTGGGTCTTGCGGGTTTCTATCGGAAGTTCATCAAGGACTTCGCGAAGATATCCGCTCCTCTTACTAAGTTGACAAAGAAGAACTTAGTTTTTGCTTGGGATATGGATTGTGAGCTTGCTTTTCAGAGACTCAAGAAAGCCCTTACCTCTGCACCCGTTCTAGCTTTACCGGATGGTGATAAGATATTTACCGTGTACACTGATGCTTGTGGCACGGGATTGGGCGCCGTTTTCATGCAAGAGGGCAGAGTTATATGTTTTGGTGGGAGGCAACTTAAGGTGCATGAGAGGAATTATCCCACTCATGATCTAGAGCTGGCAGCGATTGTATATGCACTCAAGGCTTGGCGTCATTATCTTCTGGGAGAGAGATTTGAGCTGTATACTGATCATAAGTCTTTGAAGTATCTCTTTTCGCAGAAGGATCTGAACTTGAGGCAGTAGAGATGGATGGAATTCTTGGCTTCCTATGATTTTGATATAGCCTATACCCCTGGCAAGGGGAATGTTGTAGCGGATGCGTTGAGTACGAAAAGGTTGACACTAAGTCCTCTATTTGTTGAGATGAAGAATTTAGAGTTCTTGGCAACCTTTGATTTTTCCTTGACAGTTGAGACGATGACCGGTTCTTTGGCATCTCTAGAGCTCAGGCCTACCCTTCTGGATCAAGTTGGGGCTTCGCAGAAGGAAGACCCTCAGATAATTGAGATCATGGATAAGCTGATTCGAGGGGAGACATCTAGTCACCTTGCTCGATATTCCATAGACGATAAGGGTTGGCTGAGGAGAGACGGAAGGCTTTGTGTTCCGATGGTAGAAGACTTGGTGAGGAAAGTTCTTGAGGAAGCACATCGCTCCAAGATGACTATACATCCGGGTGGAGATAAGATGTATAAAGATATGAAGCGCATTTTCTTCTGGCCTGGAATGAAGAGGGATGTGGCCGAGTTTGTCTCGAGATGTGTTATTTGTCAGATAGTAAAAGCGGAGTCGAAGAAGCCCGGTGGGCTATTACATCCTCTAGAGGTCCCGCTATGGAAGTGGGAAAGTATTTCTATGGACTTTATTGATGGGCTTCCAAGGTCAAGGAAGGGGAATACGAGCATATGGGTCATTGTGGATAGGCTTACGAAGAGTGCTCATTTCATTCCGGTGAAGAGCAAAAGGACCGCATCTGGACTAGCATCACTATATCTTCGTGAGATAGTACGACTACATGGAGTCCCTTCAAGCATAGTCAGCGACCGAGACCCCATCTTTACTAGTCAGTTCTGGAACAGTTTGCAGGAGGCTATGGGCACAAGGTTGAACCTGAGTACGGCCTATCACCCACAAACAGACGGCCAAACAGAAAGGGTGAATAGGGTACTTGAGGACTTGTTGAGGCTTTGCATTCTGGATTTCGGTGGTGCTTGGGAAGACCATCTTCCTCTTGTTGAGTTTGCATATAACAACAGTTATCAGGCGACCATAGGGATGGCACCATTTGAAGCTTTATATGGGAGGCCGTGCAAATCACCTGCATGTTGGTGGGAGACTACGGATAAGCTTATACTTGGACCCGACATGATTAGAGATACATCCGAGAAGGTCGAGTTGATTAGAAGACGGATGAAAGCGGCCTAAGACCGGCAGAAATCCTATGATGACAGGCGAAGGTCCGAATTGGAGTTTGAGGTTGGGGACAAGGTTTTCGTAAAGGTTTCTCCTTTACGGAATGTGGTCCTGTTTGGAGCTGTGGGGAAGTTAGCACCGAGATTCGTTGGACCCTTCCCCATCATAGAGAGAATTGGGAAGATGGCTTATAAAGTGCAATTGCCCGAAAAGTTGTCCGGAGTGCATAATGTCTTTCATGTCTCGCATCTCCGAAAGTGCCTACATGAGTCCGCTGAGGTGGTTGAACCTAGCATTCTTGAAGACGTGGAAGTGGAGAAAGAGGCAACTGTAAGGAGAGCTTCGATTCGTATCTTGGGGACAGAGACCAAGAAGCTAAGGAATCGTGAGGTCAGGTTGGTAAAAGTTCAATGGGGTGAAGTCGAAGAAGACGCAACTTGGGAAACCGAGGAGAAGATGCGTGGGCTTTATCCATTCCTTTTTGAGGGTACACTCTCAATCTCTTTTCTTTGTTTAGCATATCTTTCTCTTTGCTATCCATGTTTATCTAGTTATCGTGCAAATCTTGTCATGAGAACCTTAGGTAGAAACCCTTTGGATGAAACATGTGTTTGAAACATGTTATGTTTGATGGTTGCAAGTGGTTGCAAGTGTTTGCAAGTGGTTACTCGTGGATACATGATACACATTAGGCACTAGATCGGCTCACACACTCCTCATATTGCATGTGCATGAGTGTTTATGCTTATTCTTGGATGAAATTTGTATGCAATCACATGGATGTTGCATATGGATGTATGATTGAGCACGCATGTAGATATTATACATTATGTTAGGGATTTGCATACATATGGATACATTTCACTAACATATTTTGCATTGATCCTTGCATTAGATAGGTACATATACACACACTTCTGCATATGTTCATACGGCATTTAGAATCTTTTAAGGACAATGGTTTCTCGTGGATGATGTTTTGAGTAGATGGATGTTGGATGGTAGGATGTGTTCTTCCTAACTTGAAGATTTCGGGGACGAAATCCTTTAAGGAGGGGAGAATATAACAACCCGTATTTTCGATAAACTGTTATAACATAAATCGAGGCAGAATTAAATTCAAAAATCTGAACCAAGGGAAACAGGCTATGCCATTGCGTTCGTCTCGGAAAAATACGTGAAATAGAGTCCGAGTTTTCGAAAATCGGAGTCAGTATGACCCGGTTAAGGCCCATTGAAGTTTTCAGAAATTTCTATGCTAAAAACAGATTTAAATTTCAAATTAAAAACAAGGATTAGGGCTAATTGGTGTCAGGTGGGAAAATTCCCGCCAGGGCCCCCATGTCGACAGGCATGTCGACAGGGGTCCTAGGGTGTCGACTGCCCTGTCGACAACCCTGTCGACACGGGGTACCCAGGCAGTTTTGCCTGGCGCACCATTTTGGTTTGGGCTTGGTCTTGTGGCTTGGTTCTAGAGAATTCCGAGATCTG
Organism: Allium sativum; assembly: GCA_030737875.1. Taxonomy (NCBI): domain Eukaryota; kingdom Viridiplantae; phylum Streptophyta; class Magnoliopsida; order Asparagales; family Amaryllidaceae; genus Allium; species Allium sativum. Next base: position 698,990,670 of record CM060924.1, on the reverse strand, counting down.
ACGAGCCAAAACTAACCTAGGGTTAATCCTAGGGCTTAAAACACTCTAATTCCCTATAAATATACCCCTAATCCTACCCTAAAGCCTCATTAATCAATCTAGCAACTAAACTATGTCAAATTGAATCCTCAAATGGCCTCCACTTAAAAACCCTAGCCTCCACCTTCCTCAAAGTTTAATCCTATGAAGATATAATGATCATACAACCTTTTCTATGTTGTATGAATGCTTAATAACTTGCATACTTCATTAAGTTGCAAGTTTGATTTGCTAAGTTTGTGTTTTTGGGATTTTGCAAAAGGGTTTTCTTATTTGAAGCTTTGTTTTGGGTTTTCAAAGGGCTTCTTCATCTTATTTGGTGGATTTGTGACTTGTTTATATTTGTAAGCCCTCTTACCTTCACTTTACAAACTCTAAAGTTAATATGTGGTGAAAGTTGAGATTTATGTGAGTTTATTTGATTATGCATGCTTATGCGAACTCACTATGCCATGTTTTACATGTTTCATAAGTTATGCATGCTATGTTTTACATGTTTCATAAGTTATGCATGCTTATGCGAGTTTACTATGCCATGTTTTACATGTTTCACAAGTTATGCATGCTTATGCGAGTTTACTATGCCATGTTCTACATGTTTAATGGATTATGCATGCTTATGCAAGTTCACCTTACCATGTTATACATGTTTTATGGGTTATTAATGTTTATGCAAGTTCACCTTACCATGTTATGCAAGTTTAACGGGCTATGCATGCTTATGCAAGTTCACCTTACCATGTTATGCATATTTAATAAGCTATGCATGTTTATGCGAGTTCACTATGACATGATTTGCAAGTTTAACATGTATGCATGTTTATTATGATATGTGAAGTTCATCATGTATGTTATGCCAAGTTATCTTTTTTACCCTTATGTGTTATGACGAATATGTAAGCGAGATAATGACGTTGGGAGGGTTTGGGTAAACTTAAAAATACATGAAACTAAAAGATTGGGAATTTACCTATTAAGTTAGGTCTACCCCTTGGGAATTTACCTATTAAGTTAGGTCTACCCAAGTATATGTTAACTTGTAAATATGTTTTAAAGTGGACATGACATTAGATAACATGATATGGCCAACTCGAGGTTAGACCTAGTTGTGGTGTAAATCTTCGCAGGTAACCACAACGTGGGGTCTAATGTGGGTAATTGGTCATGTTGCACCATAAGACCCGAGGTTAGACCTAGACGGGGTGTCAATCGTCCCAGGTAACTACGGATGTCTAATGTGAGAGGTTGGGTGCGTTAATTAATTAATGCCTCATGATTAAGGTTAAGTCATGGCCCACTAATACTTAACCAATAATGGGGATGCGAGGATTAGATGGGGTTAAGTGGTTACACTTAACTAATTTAATCCATGATTAGTGAGGGATTAAAACCACACTTAACCCTCTTAGAAACCCTAGCAACGTGGTCTGTTCCAGCAGTAATCCCAGTTTGGTATCACCACAACCCTACAGCTAGGTTAGGGCGGGGCACGATTACTGGACTGATGTAAGCGACCAAAGCGACGGCTGAGTGGTACAGCGGTGCGGGTCCGGCGGGCTACGGACGTGCACGTAGTCCGATGTTGGACAAACTCGAGGCACGGGTACCAGTAGGCTTAGACTGTGTATTATTGCTTAGGTGTCTGGGGTTGACACCTTAGGGCTTGATACACCCGAAGGTGGACCCAGCACAGTCTAACTACATCCATGTGGGCCGTATGGACACCAACACTTAACGTGTTAGGTTTATAGGGAGCCGATCGACTAGACCGTTGGGCTGGAACTTATATTAAGGTCACTTCATGTTATTGGGCCAAAGTTTAGGCTAAGGGATCAATATCTGTTTTGTGGGTTTGCTAGTACACTATGGTGCAAAAACTTAATCTTCTTATGTGATGTCACCTTTATCTATTGCCAGTATGTTTACCTTAGTTTCCATCATGCTGTTAACTTTATTAGTTTATAGATTGATCGTAGTAGGGCTTACCAGTCTTTTTGACTGACCTGTTTTCTTTCGCTTCTTTTCTTCCGTTTCCCCCCCACAGGTTCTTAGGGAGGGGCTACATCTGCTTAGTGGATCTTTGGTTTGCTTGTTGGATAGCTCATGTATGGATCTGAGCTAGCTGTGGCTTATCTTTTATTTCTGGGGATTAGTACTGATGTTTTACCATGTATTCTGTTTCTACGTATCTAGACTTATGTTGTCTTTTGGATCATGACATTTTGATACTATGTACTTGACTATGTTGGTTTTGTGAGATGATGATGATGGGTTTTTATCTGCTACCGCTGCTTTACTTATATTTATTTTTATATATTCTGTCTTGCGATATCTCTGTGCATGTTTACCTTCAGAATAACGCCCCTCCAAAGCTAGTACATTCCAAGGAGTGATTCTAGTAGAGGTGGGGTGTTACACCAAAAAGGAGTTTGTCTTGCTTATCTTCTAAGATCTCTTTTTAACATATCTCTCTATCCATGTTTATCTAGTTTATCGTGTTTATCTTGTCATGAGAACCTTAGGTAGAATCCTTTGGATGAAACATGTATTTGAAACATTTTATGCTTGATGGTTGCAAGTGGTTGCAAGTGTTTGCAAGTGGTTACTCGTGGATGCATTATACACATTAGGCACTAGATCGGCTCACACACTCTTCATGTTGCATATGCATGAGTGCTTACACTTATTCATGGTTGAAACTTGTTGTGCTACCACCTGGATGTTGCATATGGATGAATGTTATGTGCACTCATATAGATACTATGAATTATGTTAGGAATTTGCATACATATGGATTCATTTCACTAACATACATATGCATTAAGGAGGTTTACTGTATCAGTAACCGCCTGATCTTTGCATTAGATAAGTACATATACACACACTTTTGCATATGTTCATACCACATTTAGAATCTTGTAAGGACAATGATTGCTCGTGGATGATGCTTTGAGTAGATGGATGATTGAATGGTAGGATACGTTCTTCCTAACTTGAAGATTTCGGGGACGAAATCCTTTAAGGAGGGGAGAATGTAACAACCCGTATTTTCAATAACCTGCTATAACATAAATCGAGGCAGAATTTAATTCAAAAATCTGAATCAAGGGAAACGGGCTATGCCATTGCGTTCGTCTCGGAAAAATACGCGAAATAGAGTCCGAGTTTTCGAAAATCGGAGTCCGTATGACCCAGTTAAGGCCCATTGAAGTTTTCAGAAATTTCCATCTCAAAAACAGATTTGAATTTCAAGTTCAAAGTTGGAAATTAGGGCAAACTGGCGCAGGCGGGAAAATTCCCGCCAGGACCCCCATGTCGACAGGCATGTCGACAGGGTCCCCAGGGTGTCGACAGCCCAGTCGACAGCCCTGTCGACACCGGGTGGTCGGGCAGTTTTGCCTGGCGCACCATTTTGGGGCTTGGTCTGGTCTTGTGGCTTGGTTCTAGAGAATTCCGAAATCTGATGGACCTAATTCAACCTAGGGTTAATCCTATGATCTAAATCACTAGCCTAATCTATAAATAAGACCCTAACCTACCCTAAATCACTCATTATTCATTCTAGCAACCAAACTATGTCAAATTGAATTCTCAAATGGCCTCCATCTAAGAACCCTAGCCTCCACCCTCTTCAAAAATCATTTCTATGAAGGTTTTGATGTTCATACAAGTATTTCTAAGTTGTATGAATGATCATTAGCTTGCATACATCATCAAGTTGCAAGCTTTCATTGCTAAAGCTAGAGTTTTTGGGATTTTTGTTAATTGGAGCTTTGTTTTGGGTTTTTATATGCTTGCATAAAAGGGCTTCTGTAACAACCCGTATTTCGATAACATGTTAAAATGAGAATCAAGGCAGAATTTAATTTTAAACTCTGAATTAAGTAAAACGGGCTATGCCATTGCGTTCGTCTCGGAAAAATACGCGAAATAGAGTCCGAGTTTTCGAGAATCGGAGTCCGTATGACCCGTTAAAGGCCCAAAGAAGATTTCTGAAAATTTGAGTTTCGGAAACAGATTTTGGTAATCAGATCTGGGGCTAGGCGGGGAGTTTCCCGCCTAGGCCATGTCGACAGGGCTGTCGACAGGCCTGTCGACTTGGGCCTAGACCGAGTCGACAGCCATGTCGACTTGCCTGTCGACAGGAGGTGGCTGGGGCATATAGCCTGGCGCACCTGTTTGTCTCACCTAGTCTTGTTCTTGGGCTGGGTCTGGAAGCTTCCGAGATCTGATGGTCCTAATCTATCCTAGGGTTAATCTAAGGGCCTAAAACTATCCTAATCTCTATAGAAAGGCCCTAAACCTAGCCTAAATCCCTAAAAATCAAACCTAACAACTAAGTGCTGCCAAAATCAATCTTGATCATGGCCTCCATCTCAAATCCCTAGAGCCTATGCACTCAAATCAAGTTCAAATCAAAAGATGCAAACTTGCTACACCAAATCAAGACCAAAATGCGACTTTCACGATGGTTCTTCATCAAAAGGAGCCACCTTTCTTCGTCAAGATGATGCATGATCCCTTTCCTAAGCCTTGCCTATGTAAGTTCTAGCTACTTTTGGATCAAAACGGTATTTTAATGTTGACATGGGATAAAATGAGGCTAAACATGATTATGCGAATCCATATGAACCTTACCATGCCTCTTGTGTTCATATTTATAATCTTAGGCCATGTGAGTGACTTAATCATGCCTCTCATGCTATGCATAACCTAGTTTAACTTGCAAGTTTGGATCTTTATGCATGAAATGCTACAATGAACCTTTAGGAAACACTTTATGTGTAAAACATTGGCTAAGACAAGATTTTGGGGCTTATGCATGTTTATGAACCCAAACCCCTTATGGTAGCATGCAAGTTTGTGGCCAAATTACCTTATGACGCTATGCATGTTTGTGGCCAAATTACCTTATGACCCTATGCATGTTTGTGGCCAAATTACCTTATGACACTATGCATGTTTGTGGCCAAATTACCTTATGACACTATGCATGTTTGTGGCCCAATTACCTTATGACACTATGCACGTTTATGGCCAATCCCTTTTATGATGTTATGCATGTGGAAGCCAGGCCCTTTTTGGCATCATGCATGTTTTGAGACCAATATGTGACATAGTATCCTTGCTATGTTGACTCGCTTTGCTTGCGTTGGGAAAACACGATTTTGGGTAGTTAGATAAACATGAACATGTCGCAAAATCTTAACTTGAATATGACATGTGTTTATACTTGAAAAATATGACTTGAAAGATAACATGGAAGAGGACATGTAAGTATGCATAAAAACATGAGCTTGAGAATTTACCTATTAAGTTAGGTCTACCCTTTGGGAATTTACCTATTAAGTTAGGTCTACCCAAATGCTTGAAAACTTGTAACATGTTTTGGAAACATGATGAACTTAGATAATATGAGTGTGGCCGACTCGAGGTTGGGTTGAGTTTGCAACGTAAAACTACCCGGAACCGACCGGCCTAACTAGTAGTTGCAAACAATAGGACCCAATGTGAGAAGTTGGTCATGTCGCGCTTAAGACCCGAGGTTAGACTAGGTTGTGGTGTAAATCTACCCGGACCCGCCCGGCTTAACTAGTAACCACAACAAGGTTTAATGTGAGAGGTTAAGAGTGCATTAATTAAATTAATGCCACATGTTAAGGTTAAGTAAATTTGACTAATGACACTTAACCGATATGATGCAAATGGGTAGGTTAAGTGGGACCGGGCTTGATTTCCTTAATGACACTTAACCATGCAAGATGATTAGGAGATGAGGTTAAGTAATTTACACTTAACTAATCCGAATGGGTAATTAGATGAGGTTAAGTAATTAAGACTTAACTAACCTAACCACGGTAATTAGATGGGGTTAAGAAATCCACACTTAACTAATCTAAACACGGTAATTCGACGGGGTTAAGCTAAACACTTAACCAATTTAAACTTGGTAATTCAATGAGGTTAAGTAACCAATACTTAACCAACTTAACGTGGTAATTTAATGGGGTTAAGCTAAACACTTAACTAATTTAACACGATGATTTGATGAGGTTAAGTGACATATACTTAACCAATCTAACTCGTTAATTTGATGAGGTTAAGTTAACCTATACTTAACCAATCTAACGTGAAAACATGATAAGGCTAAGTCACGAATCGTTTTGAATACGCTTGACCGATTTGACTCGGTAATTTGATAGGGTCAAATTAATATATACTTAACCAATCTAAATTGATAATTAGACGAGGTTAAGTCATGGATTGCTTGATATACTTGACCAACTTGACACATGGTCTGTAGGGTTAAGTCTTGGACTTGGATACTTAGCCAATTTTGACATGATTTGTGGACGGGCTAAGTTATGAACTTAAGCGACACTTAACCCATTAGATAAACCCTAATTCGGAGGATTAGGTAAATAACCATATTTAACAAGGGTAATGGAAATAAGGCTAAGTGGTAAACCTTAGTTAAGGGAAACTAAGTAATAATTCTTAGTCAAGGAAATCTGGACCACTTCTTAGATAGATGAGTAACCCGATATGGTAGGTCAACGTTTAAGTATGCGTGAAGGAGCAGGCTATCTGATTTAGATAAAGGCTCCAACGAACTGGGTAACGAAGCAGCGGCTTCAGGGAACGTGAGGATATTCTTGGGATCCCTCTGTGAGCTGCCAGGTCATTATACTAGGCTCACGAGAGGTTGAGGTCTGCGGTAGAAGAACCAAGAATATGCCTTGGTTGCTATGCGAGCGACCTAAAGACTGGGGTGGATAGCAGTGAGGCGGCGAATACATCAGGTGCCCGAGATAGCAAGTTCGTCGATCATCTACCATCTTAAGTCAAGCGTGTACGTACGGAAAGGCAGGGGACACCCAACAGACCATAATTTGCTATCTGATTATGGGTGAGGTAGGTCGTAGGATGTGGGCTGACCGGAGTGTAGTTCTCATGCAAGATTTTCTCTTGTGTTGCCTTTCACTAGTTGAGGGAGGGGTCTCGTGGGACCATAGCCACGTGTAGAAAAGCAGACCTTAGTATCTGCATCGGCAGATAAATCTAAAGCTCCCGACCGAGTCCTGTATTTCTAGTTCTGCCCTGTGACAGGACTCGGATGGCACGATGTGATACATGTGCATACAGTTATAGAAAAACGATTCACGATGAATGCGTGGGGAAAAGGGCGCGGTTGAGGGTTAGCGTAATCCCTAGTGGCCTAGGTGGTTTAACCCAAACCGAAATACGAAAGCGTGCAATAGGTAAGCGTAATCCCTAGTGGTGCTAGGTGGCGTAAGTCCTAGTAGTTCAAACGATGATTCATATGGACGAGCCTAGCTAGAACAAGGGTGACAGTCCAAACGATTTCAAGGATAATACGACATGAGGAAGCCCGTACGAGGTACGGCAAAGGACTGAACTTATATACATGGAAAGAAGCATGTGATTTGAGTAACCTATATATGCGATATTAGGTCGACATGGACCATTACACGACTTTGAGCACGGGACATTCATGGTTAACACATGACGCGGGTAGGGATACTAGTACGAGAGGTGCAGAGCAAATATACATGTTAGAACTAGGAAGAATATACATAATAGATACCGTGGGATGTTAGACGGGGTAGATACCTTGGGATAATGTACTCGATAGAAATCTGACGATGTGATACCTTGACTTATCGTAACACCGTAGTATATCATGATACCTTAGTTTACCTTGCCGCAGTAGTTCAACCGGCTACCCTGGTTTATCTATCTTGTAGTTATCCTTATGTTTACTTTCAGTTTATGCATGTCATGTTACCTTTACCTGTTTTATACTGGAAGTAGATAGGACTTACTCAGTCTTTTTGACTGACCCGTTTTGTTTCGCCTCTTTTCTTCCGTTCCCCCCCCCCAGGTTACAGGGAGGAAACAATGCTGTTTAGTTCGGACTTCTTCTGCCTGAAGGTCATCATGGATGGCTTGGACTTCTCTTGGCTATGGCTACTTTACTGTTTTTACTTGGGGAATAATTTATGAAAAGGTTTTCATGCTTCTTTATTATTGCAAGACAGGTTTTGATGTACTCTGATGTAAAAGGCTTTAGACCTTATTTATTCACGTTATGAAAGTTTGATTTTACTTCCGCTATTTATATATGTTCTGTCTTGTGATATTTCTGTGCATGTTTACCAATAATGCCCCTCTAAAGCTAGTGCATTCCTTTGCGAGTGACCCTAGCGGAGGCGGGGTGTTACATTTGGTATCAGAGCAGAAGGTTACCAGACTGGGCAAAAAATTTGAAAGACCTTCTGAAAATTATTTGAAAAACCGTTTACAAAGAAGCATTTTTCAAGAAAGTTTTCTTTTAAAAAGAAAAGGCTATTCCCCAAAGGTAGCATTATCCTTGTTTCCTTGATTGAATCTCTTTTCCTTTCTTTCCTCCATCTGTAGTCACAGTGGTTTTAACTGCGACTATTCTTTTTTATCTACGGGAGTGCTTTCCATGCGATGGAGGTGGTTCTCGAGAGACCGGTGGCCGCGTTATAAGAAAGGATAGTGAGAAAGAGGATAAACGATGCGAGTTTAAGGATGAATAACTTGTTGGTATGGCTCAACCCAGAATGAGAGAGAAAGATGAACAATGAAACCCTTGACGAGAGGGTACCTTTGGCATGGTGAAACGGGACGGATAGTTAAGTATCATGGGACAAGGACAAGATCATTGGGAGGGCAATAGTATGCTCTCATTTCTAGGGTACCTCGGAAGGAGGGTAACGATCTTGTTAAAGGTTTAGTTTTCTTCTCTATCATCCCGTCGGGACTTTGGTTGGATCACCGCATCTTTTTGGGTCCGCTTTGATAGTTGAGTCTCTGCACCTTAGTACTAGTGTAATAGAGGGTCCCGTTTTGTCTCAAATCCTATTGGAAGATCGGTCCATTTATTCATGACTTGTTTGGATTTGAGAATGTCTATATCAAGTGTTGAGCTTGGAAATAGTGCTTATGTTTATAAGTTGTGGATGGATTCTAGGGATGAAGTGGTTATCCAGTAAGGGGTGCCACTCTCGGTTTTAGAAGGAGGGTAGTTAGACTCTTGGCTTGCTTTGGTAATACCCTCGAAATCTCGTGTAACCTTTTGGGTTCTGTCATGGCTAGTTACCTAGAATCCCAGGATACAGTTGTTGGTAATCCGTTTGAATAGAATTCGCCGCTAAGGCGGATGGTTCATTTCGATTATGTATGAGTTATGGGAATCACCCTAGTAAGGACTCTTGGCAATTTGGATTGGCATCGGAAAACGAGATCCAGAATTCACTAGTGAGTTTTGGAGAGCTGGCTTGAGTACGTAGATATGGTTGAGCCGAGTATACTAGGGAAAGAATAAGTGCAAGTGGAACGAGAGGCGACGAGGAAATGAGTTCCAACTCATGTTATGGAAACAGGAAGTAAGAAGCTACGAAATCGCAAAGACGGTCAAGGCACAAGGAAATTGAGCTCAAGGAAGTACGACCTTGATGGTCAAGGACTAGATACGCGCATGATATCTCTTTTTGGGAGTATATCCTTGATCCCTGTTTTCTGTAAGAGCTTACTTGTAGGCTATCTTTTGTGGACATCCTCTCGGTCCTATTTTCTGTTACAAACCCCGTAAGGAGTTTGTCCTGTTTATCTTTTCGACCCTGTTTCAGGGAATCTTAGGTAGAACCCTACGGATGTAAACATGTATTTGAAACATGTTATGATTGATATGGTTGCAAGTGGTTGCAAGTGGTTGCTCGTGGATGTGCGAATACACGTTAGATACTAGATTGACGCGATCTCATTTCATATTGCATATGCGCGAGTATTTATACTTGTTTATGGATGAAATCGAAAGTGTTATCATGCGGTTGTTGCATATGAATGAATGACTGTGCACGCATATAGTATCTATATGACTAGGACTATTTGCATACATGTTGGATTCATGGCACTAAACATATTTTTGCATTCAAAAGATTTTTCAGGCCTAATCATTACCATTAGCTAAGGAACATGTACACACACGTTTTGCATATATACATACAGCATTAGAAATCATCTAAGGGCAATGGTTGCTTGTGGATGATGTTTTGAGTAGATGGATGATGGATGGTAGGATATGTTCTTCCTAACTTAGAGATTTTGGGGACGAAATCCTAAAAGGTGGGGAGAATGTAACAACCCGTATTTCGATAACATGTTAAAATGAGAATCAAGGCAGAATTTAATTTTAAACTCTGAATTAAGTAAAACGGGCTATGCCATTGCGTTCGTCTCGGAAAAATACGCGAAATAGAGTCCGAGTTTTCGAGAATCGGAGTCCGTATGACCCGTTAAAGGCCCAAAGAAGATTTCTGGAAATTTGAATTTCGGAAACAGATTTTGGTAATCAGATCTGGGGCTAGGCGGGGAGTTTCCCGCCTAGGCCATGTCGACAGGGCTGTCGACAGGCCTGTCGACTTGGGCCCAGACCGAGTCGACAGCCCTGTCGACTTGCCTGTCGACAGGAGGTGGCCGGGGCATATAGCCTGGCGCACCTGTTTGTCTCACCTAGTCTTGTTCTTGGGCTGGGTCTGGAAGCTTCCGAGATCTGATGGTCCTAATCTATCCTAGGGTTAATCTAAGGGCCTAAAACTATCCTAATCTCTATAAAAAGGCCCTAAACCTAGCCTAAATCCCTAAAAATTAAACCTAACAACTAAGTGCTGCCAAAATCAATCTTGATCATGGCCTCCATCTCAAATCCCTAGAGCCTATGCACTCAAATCAAGTTCAAATCAAAAGATGCAAACTTGCTACACCAAATCAAGACCAAAATGCGAGTTTCATGATGGTTCTTCATCAAAAGGAGCCACCTTTCTTCGTCAAGATGATGCATGATCCCTTTCCTAAGCCTTGCCTATGTAAGTTCTAGCTACTTTTGGATCAAAACGGTATTTTAATGTTGACATGGGATAAAATGAGGCTAAACATGATTATGCGAATCCATATGAACCTTACCATGCCTCTTGTGTTCATATTTATAATCTTAGGCCATGTGAGTGACTTAATCATGCCTCTCATGCTATGCATAACCTAGTTTAACTTGCAAGTTTGGATCTTTATGCATGAAATGCTAGCATGAACCTTTAGGAAACACTTTATGTGTAAAACATTGGCTAAGACAAGATTTTGGGGCTTATGCATGTTTATGAACCCAAACCCCTTATGGTAGCATGCAAGTTTGTGGCCAAATTACCTTATGACGCTATGCATGTTTGTGGCCAAATTACCTTATGACACTATGCATGTTTGTGGCCAAATTACCTTATGACACTATGCATGTTTGTGGCCAAATTACCTTATGACACTATGCACGTTTATGGCCAATCCCTTTTATGATGTTATGCATGTGGAAGCCAAGCCCTTTTTGGCATCATGCATGTTTTGAGACCAATATGTGACATAGTATCCTTGCTATGTTGACTCGCTTTGCTTGCGTTGGGAAAACACGATTTTGGGTAGTTAGATAAACATGAACATGTCGCAAAATCTTAACTTGAATATGACATGTGTTTATACTTGAAAAATATGACTTGAAAGATAACATGGAAGAGGACATGTAAGTATGCATAAAAACATGAGCTTGAGAATTTACCTATTAAGTTAGGTCTACCCTTTGGGAATTTACCTATTAAGTTAGGTCTACCCAAATGCTTGAAAACTTGTAACATGTTTTGGAAACATGATGAACTTAGATAATATGAGTGTGGCCGACTCGAGGTTGGGTTGAGTTTGCAACGTAAAACTACCCGGAACCGACCGGCCTAACTAGTAGTTGCAAACAATAGGACCCAATGTGAGAAGTTGGTCATGTCGCGCTTAAGACCCGAGGTTAGACTAGGTTGTGGTGTAAATCTACCCGGACCCGCCCGGCTTAACTAGTAACCACAACAAGGTCTAATGTGAGAGGTTAAGAGTGCATTAATTAAATTAATGCCACATGTTAAGGTTAAGTAAATTTGACTAATGACACTTAACCGATATGATGCAAATGGGTAGGTTAAGTGGGACCGGGCTTGATTTCCTTAATGACACTTAACCATGCAAGATGATTAGGAGATGAGGTTAAGTAATTTACACTTAACTAATCCGAATGGGTAATTAGATGAGGTTAAGTAATTAAGACTTAACTAACCTAACCACGGTAATTAGATGGGGTTAAGAAATCCACACTTAACTAATCTAAACACGGTAATTCGACGGGGTTAAGCTAAACAATTAACCAATTTAAACTTGGTAATTCAACGAGGTTAAGTAACCAATACTTAACCAACTTAACGTGGTAATTTAATGGGGTTAAGTTAAACACTTAACTAATTTAACACGATGATTTGATGAGGTTAAGTGACATATACTTAACCAATCTAACTCGTTAATTTGATGAGGTTAAGTTAACCTATACTTAACCAATCTAACGTGAAAACATGATAAGGCTAAGTCACGAATCGTTCTGAATACGCTTGACCGATTTGACTCGGTAATTTGATAGGGTCAAATTAATATATACTTAACCAATCTAAATAGATAATTAGACGAGGTTAAGTCATGGATTGCTTGATATACTTGACCAACTTGACACATGGTCTGTAGGGTTAAGTCTTGGACTTGGATACTTAGCCAATTTTGACATGATTTGTGGACGGGCTAAGTTATGAACTTAAGTGACACTTAACCCATTAGATAAACCCTAATTCGGAGGATTAGGTAAATAACCATAGTTAACAAGGGTAATGGAAATAAGGCTAAGTGGTAAACCTTAGTTAAGGGAAACTAAGTAATAATTCTTAGTCAAGGAAATCTGGACCACTTCTTAGATAGATGAGTAACCCGATATGGTAGGTCAACGTTTAAGTATGCGTGAAGGAGCAGGCTATCTGATTTAGATAAAGGCTCCAACGAACTGGGTAACGAAGCAGCGGTTTGGGGAACGTGAGGATATTCTTGGGATCCCTCTGTGAGCTGCCAGGTCATTATACTAGGCTCACGAGAGGTTGAGGTCTGCGGTAGAAGAACCAAGAATATGCCTTGGTTGCTATGCGAGCGACCTAAAGACTAGGGTGGATAGCAGTGAGGCGGCGAATACATCAGGTGCCCGAGATAGCAAGTTCGTCGATCATCTACCATCTTAAGTCAAGCGTGTACGTACGGAAAGGCAGGGGACACCCAACAGACCATAATTTGCTATCTAATTATGGGTGAGGTAGGTCGTAGGATGTGGGCTGACCGGAGTGTAGTTCTCATGCAAGATTTTCTCTTGTGTTGCCTTTCACTAGTTGAGGGAGGGGTCTCGTGGGACCATAGCCACGTGTAGAAAAGCAGACCTTAGTATCTGCATCGGCAGATAAATCTAAAGCTCCCGACCGAGTCCTGTATTTCTAGTTCTGCCCTGTGACAGGACTCGGATGGCACGATGTGATACATGTGCATACAGTTATAGAAAAACGATTCACGATGAATGCGTGGGGAAAAGGGCGCGGTTGAGGGTTAGCGTAATCCCTAGTGGCCTAGGTGGTTTAACCCAAACCGAAATACGAAAGCGTGCAATAGGTAAGCGTAATCCCTAGTGGTGCTAGGTGGCGTAAGTCCTAGTAGTTCAAACGATGATTCATATGGAAGAGCCTAGCTAGAACAAGGGTGACAGTCCAAACGATTTCAAGGATAATACGACATGAGGAAGCCCGTACGAGGTACGGCAAAGGACTGAACTTATATACATGGAAAGAAGCATGTGATTTGAGTAACCTATATATGCGATATTAGGTCGACATGGACCATTACACGACTTTGAGCACGGGACATTCATGGTTAACACATGACGCGGGTAGGGATACTAGTACGAGAGGTGCAGAGCAAATATACATGTTAGAACTAGGAAGAATATACATAATAGATACCGTGGGATGTTAGACGGGGTAGATACCTTGGGATAATGTACTCGATAGAAATCTGACGATGTGATACCTTGACTTATCGTAACACCGTAGTATATCATGATACCTTAGTTTACCTTGCCGCAGTAGTTCAACCGGCTACCCTGGTTTATCTATCTTGTAGTTATCCTTATGTTTACTTTCAGTTTATGCATGTCATGTTACCTTTACCTGTTTTATACTGGAAGTAGATAGGACTTACTCAGTCTTTTTGACTGACCCGTTTTGTTTCGCCTCTTTTCTTCCATTCCCCCCCCCCCAGGTTACAGGGAGGAAACAATGCTGTTTAGTTCGGACTTCTTCTGCCTGAAGGTCATCATGGATGGCTTGGACTTCTCTTGGCTATGGCTACTTTACTGTTTTTACTTGGGGAATAATTTATGAAAAGGTTTTTATGCTTCTTTATTATTGCAAGACAGGTTTTGATGTACTCTGATGTAAAAGGCTTTAGACCTTATTTATTCACGTTATGAAAGTTTGATTTTACTTCCGCTATTTATATATGTTCTGTCTTGTGATATTTCTGTGCATGTTTACCAATAATGCCCCTCTAAAGCTAGTGCATTCCTTTGCGAGTGACCCTAGCGGAGGCGGGGTGTTACAGCTTCTCAATCTTTATTAGTGGATTTGTGTCTTCATAATATTTGTAAGCCCTCTTACCTTCATTTTAGGAACTCTAAAGTTAATATGTGATGAAAGTTGGGATTTATGCATGTTTAATATGTTATGCATGCTTATGCGAGTTCAATATGCCATGTTACACATGTTTGATAAGTTATGCATGTTTATGCAAGTTCACTATGCCATGATTTGCAAGTTTGTTGAGTTATGCATGTTTATGCAAGTTCACTAAGCCATGATTTGCAAGTTCATTGGGTTATGCATGTCTATGCAAATTCACTATGCCATGATTTGCAAGTTTAACAAGTTATGCATGTTTATGCAAGTTCACTAAGCCATGATTTGCAAGTTTGTTGAGTTATGCATGTTTATGCAAGTTCACTATGCCATGATTTGCAAGTTTGTTGAGTTATGCATGTTTATACAAGTTCACTAAGCCATGATTTGCAAGTTCATTGGGTTATGCATGTCTATGCAAATTCACTATGCCATGATTTGCAAGTTTAACAAGTTATGCATGTTTATGCAGGTTCACTAAGCCATGATTTGCAAGTTTAATAAGTTATGCATGCTTATGCAAGTTCACTATGCCATGTTATGCATGTTTAATAGGTTATGCATGCTTATGTAAGTTCGCAATGACATGTTATGCATGTTTGACAAGTTATGCATGTTTATGCAAGATCCATATGCCATGTTAGGCAAGTTTAACATGTTATGCATGTTTGTTATGGTATGCAAGTTCATCATGTATGTTATGCCAAGTTCCCTCTTCCTGTCCTTTATGCGTTATTACGAATATGTAAGCGATAGAATGACGTTGGGAGGGTTTGGGTAAACTTAAAATACATGAAAATATAAGATTGGGAATTTACCTATTAAGTTAGGTGTACCCCTTGGGAATTTACCTATTAAGTTAGGTCTACCCAAGTATTTGTTGACTTGTAATTATGTTTTGAAATAAAGTGGACATGACACTTAGAAAACATAAGTGTGGCCAACTCGAGGTTGGGTTGAGTTTGTAGCGTAATTCTACCCGGAACCGACCGGCTTAACTAGTGGCTACAAACAATAGGACCCAATGTGAGAAGTTGGTCATGTGGTGCCAAGACCTGAGGTTAGACCAAGTTGTGGTGTAAATCTACCCCGAACGCACCGGCTTAACTAGGTAACCACAACAAAGTCTAATGTGAGAGGTTAAGGTGCATTAAATTAATTAATGCCTCATGATTAGGGTTAAGTCAGGGTCCACTAATACTTAACCAATTTGGGGATTCGAGGGATTGAAATGGGGTTAAGTTGTGAACTGTCGGTTACACTTAACCAATTTAATCCGTTTGGGGGTTTGAGGGATTGAAATGGGGTTAAGTTGTGAACTGTCGGTTACACTTAACCAATTTAATCCATGATTAGTGAAGGGTTAAATCGCACTTAACCCTCTTAGGAAACCCTAGCAACGTGGTCTGTTCCAGCCGTAATCCCAGTTGGGTATCATCACAACCCTAGAGGCTAGGCTAGGGCGGGGCACGATTACTGGACTGATGTAAGCGACCAAAGCGACGGCTGAGTGGTACAGCGGTGCGGGTCCAGGCGGGCTACGGACGTGCACGTAGTCCGGTATTGGACAAACTCGAGGCACGGGTACCAGTAGGTTTAGACTATGCATTATTGCTTCAGTGTCTGGGGTTGACACCCGATGGCTTGATACACCCGAAGGTGGACCCAACACAGTCTGACTACACCCATATATGGGCCGTATGGACACCAACACTTTACGTGTTAGGCTTATAGGGAGCCGATTGACTAGACCGTTTGGTTGGACCTTATATTAAGGTCACTTCATGTTATTGGGTCAAAGCTTGGGTCAAGGGATCAATACCTGTTATGTTGGTTTGCTAGTACACCGTGGTGCAAAACTTAACCTTGTTTATGCGATGACACCTCTATCTATCTTGTAGTTAATTTATCATGCCAGTATGTTTTTATCTATGATCATCTCAGTTTCCATCATGCTGTTAACTATATTAGTGTATAGACTGATCGTAGCAGGGCTTACTCAGTCTTTTTGTCTGACCTGTTTTCTTTCGCCTCTTTTCTTCCGTTCCCCCCCCCCCAGGTTCTCAGGGAGGGAATACAGGAGCCTAGCTTGGATCTTAGCTGCTTTCTTGGATAGCTCATGTATGCTTTGGACTTGAGCTCGCTATGGTTTTTCCACTTTGGGGATAGCTACTTTTATGTTTTCCTTTTCAGTTTCAGATGATGTTATTTTATGTACTAGACTTGTTTATTTGGGAAATTGACATTATGATGTAGCAGACTTGTTTTTGAAATGGTTTAAAGTTCTTCCGCTGTTTTATCTACTTACTCTGTTTATTTACATATATATATGTCATGTCCTGCCTTGTTATATCATTATGCATGTTTAACTTGTTTTAAAACGCCCCACCAAAGTCAGAGTTGCTTGCAAGAGCGGCCCTGGCGGAGGTGAGGTGTTACATCTGTCATGAGCTAGTTTTGCAGCGTTAGTTGCTTGGTTACTAAAGATATCCTTCGCACAACTTGTTGTAAATAAAAGGAAAAAATGAGCCAGAAAAATGTAACCTGCATAACAGCCCACCTAGCGCATTCAGTTCACTCTTTCTTGTACTACAGTCCCCTTAATTCATCATAGCTACATCTGACCTGCTCACCAAATTATTTGAAAATCGTGTCATAGCAACGATTAATATACTATTTAACGGAATGCAATTTAATATATTCATTAGAAGTCATCAATCCAAAGTTTTACTACTAACAGATCAATGAAGATACAATAGTTAATAAGTAATGCTTCAACTTTCTTATTGAATCTTAAAGCAACCTTTGTTTATTGAAGTTTAGTCAAATTTTTTATGGACGCTCTCACATCAGTGCAAATGTTAGGAGTATAAAATGGTATGTTTTAAGTTAAAAAAAATAGTTATAAAGGAAATATCGATTGAATATGGAGATTTTTTGATTCCCTCCTATTCATATGGATTGATCTGAAATATTAGAACTAGGCTGTGACGCAGATATTAATGTTTCCAGTGCTCTTACGGAAAGTAATTGACCGTTTGCATTTAGGCTATAACAATCAACCAAATCATAGATAATCAAGTCCAAAAACAATGCAAACATGCAGCTGAAGCAATCAACCATAAAAACAATAACAGGTTTTGAATGTACACTCCACGAATGATTATTCGATCATGACATTTATCTTGTAAATTATCTAAGTTAGCAAATAAGACTTGGAAATAAATAATCTAAATGATCTGAACATTAAACAATGTAGAAAAAGAATAAAATTAATTAAAATAATGAGAATGATGTAGACATTAAACATTTTAAAAGATAAATGATAGTTGGTTTTACATACTTGTTTGCAGCAATCCAACTTGCGATGAGTATAAATTTTCGTTTTCTCCACTCTATTGGATGTCCTTCTTTTGAATGGTATGCTACACCTGCACACTGCCAAATTTTATACTTATATTAGCTCGTTTATAAGTGTAGCAGCTAAGATTTTATACAAGTCCACCGTACAAAACTGTGTTTCCACTCTAGCAAATATTAAAATTTCATGAACGCAAATCCATCAAAACTGTTACGTATAAACATAAATTAAGTTATAGTTTATCATCAAAGAACGCTGACATTTTGCTAAAGGTTGACAAATTTGTTTTATATCTGCAAGTCATTTATTTCGGTATCAGCCCATAAATAAAAAGGAAAAGACTAGCGTGACCTCTAAATTTTTGGACTAGGCAAAATGACGCCAACACATAATTATTTGTTATCGAGGTCTAAACCAAGTAAATTCAAACATATTGAGATGTGATTGAAATAAAGGGGAATGACTGAGGAGCAGCCACTTTAGCTTAGTTTCGTCTGGTAGCAATTATCCTTTCTTGCATAAAGAAAGGTGCAATTGCAATGCACTAAATGACATAAACAACTAGTGATGTGAATGAAAACTTAGATTGCAATGTAATGGGAAGCACAAAATTGATAGTAATAAAACGGGAAAAAATGCAATATGATATCTTTTTTATAAGGTTGGACTGAGAATGTGATTTCCCAAAATGAAAAGTAGGGAATTGTAAATAATAGAGAACAAAATAAGGCAGCAAAGGAAAAAAGTTTTATAACCAGTGCTAGCAGAATTTTTTTTTCCAGAACAAATGAATACATGTGTTGTATGAGTTTTTTTTTCTAGGCAGATGACAATTTATCACAAGATCAGTATAAGAGTTTAGTGTCCTAATTAAAAATGCATATGCATCTTGTCTTGTTACCTGTATCAATAAACTTTTTCATGCAAACAAAAGAATTGCCATGTGTTTGACAAAGAGACTAAAAGACTGTGTATATGAGTGTATCTTCACAGAATGTCAAACATGTTGCTATTTGGTTTCATTTATCAGATTTATGTACACATGCACCGTTCTTCGTTGGTTGTCCTCCCTGATGGATTGTTGAACAGTAGGTTTATTTAGAGATCAGTATCTAGAGCCAACCTCAGATCGTGGAAAACAAGAAAGGAAATAAGAAAACATGCTAGAAATTCCTAAACTATTTTTCCTTTGACAAATCTCCTTGATGTACTACTACATTTTGCAACTTATTCAAATCATATACTGAACCAAACCATATTACCTCGGTAACTAATTGTCATATGGTTGGGATAACTTCAAAATAACAAAAAAAGAACAAATGTCTACATACACAAAAGATATAAATTACATAAAATTAAACACTGCCAAAACACATAAAATATTTTGGATTCTTGAGCAAATTCCATAACCCTTTCTGCAATATACCTTTTGAGAACCAGGTATTATTAAAGAACTAAGTGAATGATGGTACCATGGACATCCAAAGAATACACAGTTTTGTCCACGCATTATTAAAATTTGGCAGTGTGCAGGTGCAGCATATCAATCAAAAGAAGAACATCCAATGGAGTGGAGATAACAAAAATCTAAACTCACTGCAAGTTGAATTGCTGCAAGCAAGTATGTAAACCAACTATTATTTATCTTTTAAATTGTTTAACGTTTACATCATTCTCATTATTTTAATTATTTTTATTCTTCTTTTACACAGTTTAATGTTTAGATCATTTAGATTATTTAATTCCAAGTCTTATTTGCTAACTTAGAAAATTTACAATATAAATGTCATGATCGAATAATCATTCATGCAGTGTACATTCAAAACTAGCTAGTCCCATTACAAATACCGTGTACTAATATATGTTTAGGTTATTTGGTATATATTGTAGGCTGAAGACCTAGTCGATGAAGATAATTATATTTTTTACTTTTTTCAGTAGGCATAATAGAGCTTGGCAATTCCGCATTATTTTGAATAGAACATAATAAACAATGATGTCATGAGCTGTGCGGATTCAACCAGAAACTATTAACATAGTTTTCCAGCCATGACTTTTATTTTCATCTATGTGATGCAAATATAAACTTGCACGAATGCATGATAAGTGAAAAGTTATTTGGAAATGCATTATGATTCTAGGTTACAAAATATTTCTTATCTAAGTAGAGATAATATTCTAACTATGAAACTGGAATTCCAACTTTTATCAACTATTCAAAAAATAACTCATAATAAAGCATTAAACCTTTGGACATACACCACCACCTAGCTGGATCTCTCTAGCATAAATGTATTTGTTTTTTCAACCCTCGGTTTATATTTAATTGCCACTAGAGTTACATATACTTCTAGTTATAACCTAGTGGAGATGCATAAACTTCAGTCATTGTTAGCTCATAGTCAAACCTAGTTCCGTTACCTGTAGTGCTTTCCCAAACCCACCTCATCCGCTAATAGTGTTTGGCCACCATGCTGTAAAATAAACCAGATAAGATAATGTATGATGATTTAAAAGCCACAATTACCATGACATTAAAACCTCAGCTACATACCGTAATAAGTATGATTATCCTTTTTGAAGGCGAAGCATATGAATATTAGCTTCTATTTACAGGACACTACACCTACGAAATACATCAAATAAACAAATGATTACTGGAAATTAGAAATAGTTTTAATATATCTAATGCACATACATAAATATAACTGTATATTTTACATAACCAACAAAAAAGAAACCCAAAGTAGTAGCGTATATATACCTGTATTAGATCGGTGGAGCAAACAGGCAGAGACGGAGGTACTGCCAACGGATCTGGTTCAGTTTGTTCTAAACCTAAATCTGGCGATATCAAACGATGTCGATCTGAGAAGAAAGCGAATCAATCTCATTTCTAGGTTTTTTTATGTATATCAAAAATGGAAAAGTGCGAATGCTACTGGCTCTATAATTCGATGTTAATCGATCCGACGTCGATTTGGGATTAATCAACCATAAGCACTTTTGATTAGCAGGAGAAAGAGGGGACGAAGGATATGGGGAAATAGAGGAAATAGAAGTGGGGTAAAAATTAAAGAGTTACACTATATGTACACATAAAGACCCAAATAGCCATATTTGTTTACTCATCTACGACCGTTGTGTCCGCCAATTGTAGTAAATTGTATATATTTGCTACTGTGTTTAAATAATATCGTCGCAAATTTGTCTTCTTCCTCATTTTCTTGAGAACTTGCTACGGTTTGTAACTACAACAGTCGGACAAAACCATATATGCTACTGTTTTTAGCTAAAACGTCGCAAATAAGGCGACGCAAATTAGCAGTTTTGTACTAGTGACTTTATACCGAGATTAGGTAGTCGTTCGTTATTACCGTTGGCCCGGCCGCGATAATGAACCATCGGGCCTCCTTAACGAACCGTGAAATTCATACACTCGGCTTTGCAAATTCGGAAGCATAGATCTATGGTTCGGAGCGACTAGGAAACGTCCATAGTAAATAGCCATGTAATTTGGGTAGGCGCCAAATCGTGCAGGCTACGAAGCATGCGTTGATTTAGAAATACATATACTCGCATTCGCTTGTTCGAAAGCCAAGATCGAGAGTTCGAAGACCTCTTGAAAGCCACTGTGGTGACTATCCACAGAGCGTAGGAAATCGCCTAACAGTTATGTCCTTCGAAATGAGCTTTTCAGTGACCTAACTCCAAAAATCCCACCTAAGTTCGAATTCAATCTCTGGCCTTATTCAAACCACCCGCCCCACCCACCCACCTTGGGGGGAGCCGATCGTTTTTCTAGTTGGGCCGGTCGTGACCCGTGACCATCCAGACCTCCGAAACATGCATCAATCAGGAAATCCCTACACTTGGCTTTGCCAACTTAAAAGATAAGATCAAGGGTTCAGAGCGTGCCGAAAGCCGCCTTAGTGCCTTTCTGTCAAGTTTAGGAAACAGTCCATCCGTCCAGGCCTTTGAAATGAGTGATGTTTGGGAAATTCCTATACTCGCATTCACTAGTTCGAAAGGTGAGAGCGAGGGTTCAGAGCGCTCCATAGCCCACTATAGCAAATTTAAATTGAGTTTGGGCAGCCGAGGGTTATTCCTGTTGGCTCGGCCGCAATACGGAACCATCGGGCCTCCGAAACGTGCGTCGATCGTGAAATTCGTATGGAAGGCTTTGCAAATTCGAAAGCCGATATCTACTGTTCAGAGTGGCTAGAAAACCTCTACAGCAAATTTCTACATAATTTAGGTAGACGTTAAACAGCCCGAGCCTACGATGCGTGCGTTGATCTGGAAATTCCTATACTCGCATTCGCTAGTTCGAAAGCTAAGATCGAGGGTTTGGAGCTCTCTCGAAAGCCACTGTGGTGAATTTATGCAGAGCGTAGGAACTCACCCAACAATTCTGTTCTTCGAAACGGGAGGTTCGGTGACCTAAGTCCAAAAGAACCATCCTCATTTCGAATTCATTCTCGGGCCTTGTACACACCACCTGCCCGCACACACCTACTCCAGGATGGAGCCGATCGTTTTTCAAGTTGTGTCGGTCGCGATACGGGATCGGTCAGGCCTTCGAAACGTGTTTCGATCGGGAAATCCCTACACTCGTCTTCACCAATTCAAAAGATAAGATCGAGGATTCGAAGCGCATCGAAGGCCATCGTGGTGACTTTCTATCAAGTTTAGGAAGCAGTCCATCGGTCCAGGACTCTGAAACAAGCATTGTTTGGGGATTCGTATAATCGCATTAGCCAGTTCGAAAGCCGATATCGAGGGTTCGGATAGCCAAGTAACCCACCATAGCAAATTTATACCGAGTTTCGGCAGCCGATCGTTATTCTCATTGGCCCGGCCGTGATACAGAACCATCGGGCCTCCAAAACGTGCGTTGATCATGAAATTCCTATGCTCGGCTTTGCAAATTCGAGAGCCGATATCTATTGTTCGGAGCAGCTAGAAAACCTCCAAAATAAATTTCTGCATAATTAGGGTAGACACCAAACCGCCCGGGGCTACGACGCATGCATTGATATGGAAATTCCTATACTCGCACTCACTAGTTCGAAAGCTGAGATAGAGTGCTTGGAGCTCTCTCAAAAGCCACCGTGGTGACCTTCTGCAGAGCATCGGAAATCGCATAATAGTTTTATCCTTTGAAATGACCGTTTCGGTGACCAAAATCCAAATGCCCCACCCACCCCAGGACATAGCTGATCGTTTTTCTAGGTAGGCCGATGGGGATCCGCTACCTTCCGGGCATCCGAAACACGCGTCAATTGGGAAATTCCTGCACTTAGCTTCAACAATTCAAAATTAAAGAGCGAGGGTTCAGAGCACGCTGAATGACAACATAGTAATTTTTATCGAGTTTATGCACTTGTCCTTTTGTTGAAGCTTCTAAAAAATGCATTGTTAGGGAAATTCGTATACTCGTATCTGTTAGTTCAGAAACCGAGATTGAGGGTACGGAGCTCCCCGGAACCCACCATAACAACTTTATACCGAGTTTGGGCAGCCGAAAGTTATTCTCGTTCGCCCGACAGCGACACGGAACAATCGGGCCTCATTAAGAAGGTCGACCATGAAATTCCAACGCTTGGGTTCACAAATTCGGAACTAGAGATCTATAGTTCGGAGCGGCTAGGAAACCACCATAGTAAATTGCTACTTAATTTGGGTACACAAAAAACCGGTCGGGCCAACGAAGCGTGCGTTGATATGGAAATACATATACTCACATTTGCTGGTTCGAAAGCCGAGATCGAGGGTTCGGAGCGCTCTCGAAAGCCACCATGGTGAATTTCTGCAGAGCATAGTAAATCGCAAGCCAGTTATATCTTTCGAAATAAGCGTTTCAGGACCGCCTTGGCCTCCGAAACACGCGTCGAATGGGAAATCCATACACTGGGCTTCGCCAATTCAAAAGATAAGATCGAGGCTTCGGAGCACGCCGGAAGCCGCCATAGTGCCTTTACGTCAAGTTTAAGAAGCAGTCCATCCATCTGGCCCTCTGAAACAAGTGTTGTTTGGGAAATTCCTATATTTGCGTTCACTATTTCGAAAGCAGAGATCGAGGGTTCAGAGTTCCCCATAACCCACCATAGCAAATTTATATTGAGTTTGGGCAGCCGATGGTTATTCTCGCTGGCTCGTCGACGATAAGGAACAGTCGGGCCTCAGAAACGCGCATTGGTTGTGAAATTCCTATGCTCGGCTTTGTAAATTCGGAAGCCGATATCTATTGTTCGGAGCGACCAGAATACC
Organism: Allium sativum; assembly: GCA_030737875.1. Classification (NCBI taxonomy): domain Eukaryota; kingdom Viridiplantae; phylum Streptophyta; class Magnoliopsida; order Asparagales; family Amaryllidaceae; genus Allium; species Allium sativum. Next base: position 698,966,334 of record CM060924.1, on the reverse strand, counting down.
TCCATAGTAAATTTCTACGTAATTTTGGTAGATGCCAAACTTCCAAGGCCTACGACGCGTGCGTTGATCTGGAAATTTCCATACTCGCACTCGCTAGTTCGAAAACTAAGACTGAGGGTTTGGAGCTCTCTCGAAAGCCACTGTGGTGACTTTATGAAGAGCGTAGGAAATTGCCCAACAGTTCTGTCCTTCGAAACGAGAGTTTCAGTGACCTAAATCCAAAAGTCCCATCCTCGGTTCGAATTCATTCTCGGGACTTGTACACAACACCCACCCCCACCCTCCCACCCAGAACGGAGTCGGTCATTTTCCAAGTTCGGCCAGTCATGTTCCGGGACTGTTCAGGCCTCCGTAATGTGCTTCGACCAAGAAATCCCTACACCGTCTTCATCGATTCAAAATATAAGTTCGAGGATTCGGAGCATGCCAAAAGCCATCATGGAAACTTCCTATCAAGTTTAGGACGCAGTCCATCGGTCCGGGCCTCTGAAGCGGGCGTTGTTTGGGAAATTCCTATACTCGCATTCGCTAGTTGAAAGCTTGGATCGAGGGTTCGGAGAGCCACATAACCCACCATAGCAAGTTTATACTGAGTTTGGGCAGCCGAGCGTTATTTTCGTTGGCCCTACTGTGATGTTGAACCATCTAGTTGCCGAAACGCGCGACCATCGTGAAATTCCTACGCTCGGCTTAGCAAATTCAGAAGCCGATATCTATTGTTCGGAGCGGCTAGAAAACCTCCATAGTAAATTTCTACGTAATTAGGGTAGACATCAAACCGCCCGAATCAGCGACGTGTGCATTGATCTCGAAATTCCTATACACGCACCCGCTAGTTTGAAAACTGAGAAAAGGGTTTGGAGCTCTTACAAAAGTCATCGTGGTGACATTCTGCAGAGCATGGGAAATCGTCCAACAGTTCTATCCTTCGGAACGAGCGTTTCGGTGACCTAAATCCAAAAGACCAATCCTCGGTTTGAATTCATTCTTGGGCCTTGTACACACCACTCGCCCCACCCACCCACCCTATGACATAGCTAATCGATTTTTTATGTGGGCCGGTCACAATCCGCTACCGTTTGGGCATCCGAAACATGTGTCACTTAGGAAATCCCTGCACTTAGCTTCAACAATTCAAAAATAAAGATTGAGTATTTGAAGCACGCCAAAAGATGACATAGTAACTTTTTATCTAGTTTATGCACCTGTCTTTTTGTTGGGGCTTCGGAAACGTGGGTTGTTCAGGAAATTCATTTAATCGCTTCTGCTAGTTCGAAAGCCGAGATTGAGGGTTCAGAGCTCCTCGAAACCCACCATAACCACTTTGTACCGAGTTTGGGCATCTAATCGTTATTCTCGTTGGCCCGGCCGTGATACGGAACCATAGGGCCTCCGTAACGAAGTCGACCGTGAAATTCCTACGCTTGGCTTTGCAAATTCGGAAGCACGGATCTATGGTTCGGAGCGGCTAGAAAACCTCCATAGTAAATTGCTACTTAATTTTGGTAGATGGCAAACCGGTCGGGCCTACGAGGCGTGCGTTGATATGGAAATACATATACTCGCATTTGCTATTTTGAAATCTGAGATCGAGTATTCCAAGAGCTCTCGAAAGCCACCGTGGTGACAAACTGCAGAGCATAGGAAATCGCCAACCAGTTATGTCCTTCGAATGAGCATTTCAGGACTGTCCAGGGCTCCGAAACATGCATCGATCGGGAAATCCCTACGCTCGGCTTTGCCTATTCAAAAGATATGATCGAAGGTTCGGAGCACGCCGAAAGCCGCCATAGTGCCATTATGTCAAGTTTAGGAAGCAGTCCACCCGTCTGGGCCTTTGAAACGGGTGTTGTTTGGGAAACTCCTATACACACATTCACTAGTTCAAAAGCCGAGATCGAGGGTTCGGAGCTCCCCGTAACCGGTCATAGCAAATTTATACTGAGTTTGGGTAGCTGATGGTTATTCTCATTCGCCCGGCCGTGATTCGGAATAGTCGGGCCCTCAAAACTCGTGTCGATTGTGAAATTCCTACGCTCAGCTTTGCAAATTCGGAAGCCGATATCAATTGATCGGTGCAGCTAGAAAACCTCCATAGTGAATTTCTACGTAATTTAGGTAGACGCCAAACCGCCCAAGCCTACGATGGGTTCGTTGATCTGGAAATCCCTATACTCGCATTTGCTTGTTCGAAAGCTAAGATCAAGGGTTTGGAGCTCTCTAGAAAGCCACTTTGGTGACTTTACGAAGAGCATAGGAAATCGCCCAACAGTTCTATCCTTCCAAACGAGAGTTTCGATGACCTAAATCCAAAAGACCCATCCTCGATTCGAATTCATTATTGGGCCTTGTACACACCACCCGCCCCCTCCCACCCACCCAATGACGGAGCCGAATGTTTTTCAAGTTCGACCGGTCGCGATCCAGGTCCGTTCAGGCCTCCGAAACACGCTTCGATCAGGAAATCACTACACTCGTCTTTGCCAATTCAAAAGATAAGATTGAGAATTCGGAGCGCGCTGAAAGCCATCATGGTAACTTTGTATCAAGTTTAGGACGCAGTCCATCGGTCCGGGCCTCTAAAATGAGCGTTGTTTGGGAAATTCCTATACTTGCATTCTCCAGTTCGAAAGCCGAGATCGAGGATTTGGAGATCCCTTTAACCCACCATAGCAAAATTTAAACTGAGTTTGGGTAGCGAGTCGTTAGTCTCATTGGCCTGACCGCGATACAGAACCATGGGGCCTCTGAAACGTGCGTCGATTTTGAAGTTCCTACACTCGGCTTTGCAAATTCGGAAGCCGATATCTATTGTTTGCAGTGGCTAGAAAACCTCCATAGTTAATTTCTACGTAATTAGGGTAGACGCCAAATCGGTTGGAGCTTCGACGTGTGCGTTGATAAGGAAATTCCTATACTTACATTCGCTAGTTCGAAAGCTGAGATATATGATTTGGAGCTCTCTCGAAAGCCACCGCGGTGACTTTCTGCAGAGCGTGGGAAATCGCCCAACAGTTCTGTCCCTCGAAACGAGCACCTCGGTGACCTAAATCCAAAAGACCCATCCTCGGTTCAAATTGATTCTCGGGCCTTGTACACACAACCCTCCCTACCCACCCACCCCAGGAAGTAGCTGATCGTTTTCCATGGGGGGTCGGTCGTAATCTGCTACCATCAAGGCATCCGAAACACGCATCAATTGGGAAATCCCTGCAATTAGCTTCAACCATTCAAAAGTAAAGATTGAAGGTTCAGAGCACGCCGAAAGACAACATAGTAACTTTCAATCGAGTTTATGCACCTGTCCTTTTTTCTACGCTTCTGAAACATGCATTATTTTGAAAATTCGTACACTTGCGTCTACCGTTCAAAATCCGAGATCGAGGGTTCGGAATTCCTCGGAACCCACAATAACAACATTATACCGAGTTTGTGCAGCCGATCGTTATTCCCGTTGGCCCGGCCGCGATATGGAATCGTCAGGCCTCCGTAACGAGGTCGAACGTGATATTCCTACGCTTGGCTTCGCAAATTCGAAAGCAGAGATCTATGGTTCAGAGCAGCTAGGAAACCTCCATAGTAAATCGCTACTTAATTTGGGTAGACGGCAAACCGGTCGGGCCTACAAAGCGTGCGTTGATCTGAAATACTTATACTCGCAGTCGCTAGTTCGAAAGCCGGGTTCAAGGGTTCGGAGCACTCTCGAAAGCCACCGTGGTGACATTCTGCAGAGTGTAGGAACTCGCCAACCAGTTATGTCCTTCAAAATGAGCGTTTCGGAACCGTATAGGCCTCTGAAATGCGCGTCGATTGGGAAATCCCTACACTTGGCTTCGCCAATTCAAAAGATATGATCGAGGGTTCGGAGCGCGCCGAAAGGCACTGTTGTGCCTCTCTATCAAGTTAAGGAAGCAGTCCATCCGTCCGGGCCTTTGAAACAAGTGTTGTTTGGGAAATTCCTATAATTTCATTCACTAGTTCGAAAGCCGATATCGAGGGTTCGGATCACCCCGTAACCCACTACAGGAAATTTATACTGACCCTGGGCGGCTGATGGTCATTTTCATTGGCCCCGCCACGATACGGAACATTTGGGCTTTTGAAACGCGCATCGATCGTGATATCCCAATGCTTGGCTTTGCAAATTCAGAAGTCAATACCTATTGTTCTAAGCGGCTAGAAAACCTCCATAGTAAATTTATACGTAATTTATGTAGATGCCAAACCGCCCGGGCTTACGACGTGTGCGTCGATCAGGAAATTCCTATACTCGCATTTGCTAGTTCGAAAGCTGAGGTCAAGGGTTTGGAGCTCTCTCGAGAGCCACTGTGGTAACTTTATGCAAAGCATAGGAAATCTCCCAATAGTTCTGTACCTTGACACAAGCGTTTCGGTGACCTAAATCCAAAAGACCCATCCTCGGTTCGAATTCATTTTCGGGCCTTGTACACAAAACCCACCCCACCCACCCGAGGATGTAGCCGATCGTTTTTCTTGTTGGGTCGGTTGCGATCCGCTGCCGTCCGGGGATCCGAAACATGCGTCAATTAGGAAATCCCTGAAATTAGCTTCAATAGCTCAAAAGTTAAGATCAAGGGTTTGGAACACGCCGAAAGACAACATAGTAACTTTCTATCGATTTTATGCTCCTATCCCTATGCTGGTGCTTCTGAAACTTGCGTTGTTCGGGAAATTCGTATACTCGCATTTGCCAGTTTAGAAGTAGAGATTGAGGGTTCGAAGCTCCTTGGAACCCACCATAACAACTTTATACCGAGTTTGGGCGGCTGATCGTTATTCCCGTTGGCCTGGCTGCAATACATAACTGTCAGGCTTCAGTAACGAGGTCGAATGTTAAATTCCTATGCTTGGCTTTGGAAATTCGGAAGCAGAGATCTATGGTTCGGAGCGGCTAGGAAACCTCCGTAGTAAATTGCTACTTAATTTGGGTAGACATCAAAAAGGTTGGGCCTACGAAGCATGCATTCATCTGGAAATACATATACTCGTATTCAATGGTTCGAAACTGAGATCAAGGGTTCGAAGCGCTCTCGAAAGCCACCATGGTGACTTTCTACAGAGCGTAGGAAATCGCGCAATGGTTATGTCCTTCGAAATGAGTGTTTTGGGACCGTCCAGACATCCGAAATACGCGTCAATTGGGAAATCCCTGCACTTAGATTCAACAATTCAAAACATAAGATCGAGGGTTCGGAGCACGCCGAAAGCCACTATACCGACTTTATCTCAAGTTTAGGAAGCAGTCCATCTGTTCGGTCCTCTGAAACAAGCGTTGTTTTGTAAATTCTTATATTTGCATTCTCCTGTTCGAAGGCCGAGATCGGGGGTTCGTAGCTCCCTATAACCCACCATAGCAAATTTATACTCAGTTTGGGCAGCCAATGGTTAATCTCATTGGCCCGACCGCGATACGGAACCATCGGGCCTTCGCAATGCATGTTGATCGTGAAATTCCTATGCTCGGCTTTACAAATTCGGAAGCCGATATCTATTATTCGAAGCGGCTAGAAAAATCCATAGTAAATTTCCACGTAATTCGGGTAGAAGCCAAACCGCCTGGGCCTACGACGCGTGCGTTGATTTGGAAATTCCTATACCTGTGTTCGCTAGTTCGAAAGCTGGGATCTAGGGTTTGGAGGTCTCTCGAAAGCCACCGTGGTGACTTTCTACAGAGCGTAGGAAATCACCCAATAGTTTTGTCCTTCGAAACGAGAGTTTCTAAATCCAAAAGACCCATCCTCGGTTCGAGTTCATTCTCGGGCCTTATACACACCACCCGCCCCACCCGCCCAGCCCAGGACGGAGCCAATCTTTTTTCTAGTTGGGCCGGTCACGATCCGAAACCGTCCAGGCCTCCAAAACGCACTTCGATCGGGAAATCCCTACACCCGGCTTCGCCAATTAAAAAAATAAGATCGAGGGTTCGGAGCACGCCGAATGCCACCATAGTGTCTTTCTGTCACGTTTAGGAAGCAGTCCATCTGTCTGGGTCTCTAAAACGAGCGTTGTTTGGGAAATTCCTAACTCACATTCGCTAGTTCGTAAGACGAGATTGAGGGTTCGGAGGGCCCTGTAATCCACCATGAAATTTTTTTACTGAGTTTGGGCAACCGATGGTTATTCTCGTTGGCCCGGCCACGATACGGAACCGTCGGGCCTACGAAATGCGTATTGTTCATGAAATTCCTACGCTCAACTTTGGTTAGATGCCAAATCGCACGGTCCTATAATCTTCGGAGTGGCTAGAAAAAACCCATAGTAAATTTCTACATAATTTGGTTAGATGCCAAATCGCACGGGCCTAAGACGCGTGCATTGATCTGGAAATTCCTATACTCGCATTCGCTTGTTCGAAAGCTGAGATCGAGGGTTTGGAGCTCTCTCGAAAGCCACCGTGGTAACTTTCTGCAGAGCGTAGGAAATCACCCCACATTTTTGTCCTTCGTAACTATAATTTTGGTGACCTACATCCAAATGACCTATCCTCGGTTCGAATTCATTCTCGGGCCTTGTACACACGACCCGCCCGACCCACCCACCCTAGGACAGAGCCGATCTTTTTTCTAGTTGGTCTGGTAGCGATCCAAAACCGTCCAGACCTCCAAAACGCGCTTCGATCGGTAAATCCCTACACTCGGCTTCGCAAATTTAAAAGATAAAACGTAGGTTTGGAGCACGACGAAAGCCAACATAGTGACTTTCTGTCAAGTTTGGGAAGCAGTCCATCTGTCCGGGCCTCTAAAACTAGCGTTGCTTGGGAAATTCCAATACTCGCATTCGCCGGTTCGAAAGTCGAGATCGATGGTTTGGAGTGCCCCGTAACTCACAATAGCAAATTTGTACTGAGTTTGGGTAGTAGATGGTTATTCTCGTCGGCCAGGCCGTGATACAGAACCGTCGGTCCTTCGAAATGCGCATCGATAGTGAAATTCCTATGCTCGTCTTTGCAAAATCTGAAGTCGATTTCTATTGTTCGGAGCAGCTAGAAAACCTCCATAGTAAATTTCTATGTAATTTGGGTGTCGCCAAACCGATCGAGCCTACGACGCGTGCGTTGATCTGGAAATTCCTATACTCGCATTCGCTAGTTCGAAAGCTGAGTTCGAGGGGTTGGAGCTCTCTCGAAAGCCACCATGGTAACTTTTTGCAGAGCATAGGAAATTGCCCAACAATTATGTCTTTTGAAACGATAGTTTCGATGGCCTAACTCCAAAAGACCCATCCTCGGTTCGAATTCATTCTCCGGCCTTCTGCACACCACCCGCCCCACCCACCCACCCAAAGACGGAGCTCATCTTTTTTCTAGTAGGACTGGTCGCTTCCTAAACCATCCAGGCCACCAAAACGCTCTTCGATCGGGAAATCCCTACACTCGGCTTTGCCAATTCAAAAGGTAAGATCGAGGGTTCGGAGCGCGCTGAAAGCCACCATAGTAACTTTCTATCAAGTTTATGAAGCTGTCCATCTGTCTGGGCCTCTAAAACGAGCGTTGTTTGGGAAACTCTTATACTCGCATTCGCCGGTTCGAAAGCTGAGATCGAGGGTTTGGAGCACTCCGTTACCCACCATAGCAAATTTGTAATAAGTTTCGGTAGTCGATGGTTATTCTCGTTGGCTCGGCTGTGATACGGAACCGTCGGTACTTCGAAAGGCGCATCGATAGTGAAATTCCTGCGCTCGGCTTTGCTAATTCGGAAGTCGATATCTATTGTTCGGAGCGGCTAGAAAACCTCCATAGTAAATTTCTATGTAATTTGGGTATACGACAAACCAATCGGGCCAACGACACGTGCGTTGATCTGGAAATTCCTATGCTCGCATTCGCTAGTTCGAAAGCAGAGATCGAGGGTTTGGAGCTCTTTCGAAAGCAACCATGGCAACTTTTCGCAGCGCATAGGAAATCGCCCAACAATTCTATCCTTCGAAACCAGAGTTTTGTTGACCTAAATCCAAAAGACCCATCCTCGGTTCGAATTCAATCTCGGGCCTTGTACGCACCGCTGACTCAACCACCCACCCCGGGACGGAGCCGACTGTTTCTCTGGTTGGGCCGGCCGCGATCCAGGACCGTCCAGGCGTCCAAAACGCAATTTGCTCAGGAAATCCCTACACCCGTCTTCACCAATTCAAAAGATAAGATCGAGGGTTAAGAGCGCACCGAAAGCCACCATGGTAACTTTCTATCAAGTTTAGGAAGCAGTCCATCGGTCCGGGCCTCTGAAACGAGCGTTGTTTGGGAAATTCCTATACTCCAATTCGCTAGTTCGAAAACCAAGGTCGAGGGTTCGGAGAGCCCCATAACCCACCCTAGCAAATTTGTACTGAGTGTGGGCAGCCAATCGTTATTCTCGTTCACCCGACCGCTGTACGGAACCGTCGAGCCTTTGAAATGTGCATCGATCGTGAAATTCCTACGCTTAGCTTTGCAAATTCGGAAGCCAATATCTATTGTTCAGAGCGGATAGAAAACCTCCATAGCAAATTTCTATGTAATTTGGGTAGATGCAAAACCTCCCAAGGCTACGACGCATGAGTTGATCTGGAAATTCATATACTCGTATTCACTAGTTTGAAAGCTGAGATTTGGGGTTTGGAGCTCCCTCGAAAGCGACCGCGGTGACTTTCTGCTGAGTGTAGGAAATCGCCCAACAGTTCTGTCCTTCGAAACGTGCGTTTTGGTGGCCTAAATCAAAAAGGCCCATCCTCGGTTCGAATTCGTTATCGGGCCTTGTACATACAACCCGCCACACCCATCTACCATATGACGTTGCCGATCTTTTTCTAGTTGGGCCTGTCGCGATCCGCTACCGTCTGGGTAACCGAAATGTGTGTCAATTGGGAAATCCTTGCACTTAGCTTCGACAATTCAGAAGGCAAGATCGAGTGTTCGGAGTGCGCCAGAAGGCAAGACAGTAACCTTCTATCGAGTTTATGCACCTATTCTTTTGTTGGGGCTTCTGAAATGCGCGTTTATCGGGAATTTTGTATACTCGCATTTTCCAGTTCAGAAGCCGAGATCGAGGATTTAGATCTCCTTAGAACCCACCATAATTACTTTGTACAGTGTTTGGGCAGCCGATCATTATTCCCGTTGGCCCCGACACGATACGGAACTGTCAGGCCTCCGTAACGAGGTCGACCGTGAAATTCATGTGCTCGGCTTCGCAAATTCGGAACAGAGATCTATGGTTCGGAGTGCCTAGAAAACCTCCATAGTAAATGGCTACGTAATTAGGGTAGACGACAAACCGGACGGGCGTATGAAGCATGTGTTGACCTAGAAATATATATACTCGCATTTGCTAGTTCGAAAGCCTAGATCGAGGGTTCAGAGCGCTATCGAAAGCCACTGTGGTGACTTTCTGCAGAGCATAGAAAATCACCCAACAGTTAGATCCTTCGAAATGAGCATTTCAGTGACCTAACTCCAAAAATCCCTCCTCAGTTTGAATGGATTCTCTGGACTTATACACACCACCAGCCCAACACACCCACCCAACCAAGGGGGAGCCGATCGTTTTTTTAGTTGGGCCAATCGAGATCTGGAACCATCCAGGCCTCCGAAACGCGCGTCGATCAGGAAATCCCTACTCTCGGCTTTGTCAATTCATAAGGTAAGATCGAGGGTACAGAGCGCGCCGAAAGCCACCATAGGGACTTTCTGTCAAGTTTAGGAAGCAGTCCATCTGTTCGGGCCTCTGAAACAAGCACTGTTTGGGAAATTCCTAAAATCGCATTTGCTGCTTCGAAAACCAAGATCGAGGGTTCAGAAAGCCCCGTAACCTACCATGGCAAATTTATACTGAGTTTGGGCAGCCGACGGATATTCTTGTTGGCCCGGCCCAGACACGGAACTGTCGGGCCTCCAAAACTCGTGTCGATCGTGAAATTCCTACGCTCGTATTTGAAAATTCGGAAGCCGATATCAATTGTTCTGAGTGGCTAGAAAACCTCCATTGTAAATTTCTACGTAATTTGGGTATACGCCAAACCGATCAGGCCCACAACGCGTGCGTTGATGTGGAAATTCCTATACTCACATTCACTAGTTCGAACGCAGAGATTGAGGGTTTGGAGCTCTCTCGAAAGAAACCGTGGTGACTTTCTATCGAGCGTAGGAAATCGCCCAACAGTTCTGTCCTTCGAAACGAGAGTTTTGGTGATATAAATCCAAATGATCCATCCTCTGTTCGAATTCACTCTCGGACCTTATACACACCACCCGCTCACCCGCCCACCCCAGTACGAAGCTAATCGTATCTCTAGTTGGGCCAGCCACGATCCGGGACCGTCCAGTCCTTCAAAACGTGCTTCGATCGGGAAATCCCTACACTCGTCTTCACCAATTCAAAAGATATGATCGAGGGTTCGGAGCACCCCGAAAGCCACCATGGTAACTTTCTATCAAGTTTAGGAAGTAGTCCATCCTTCCGAGCCTCTGAAAGGAGCGTTGTTTGGGAAATTCCTATACTCGCATTCACTTGTTCGAAAGCCGAGATCGAGGGTTCGGAGAGCCCCAAAACCCACCATAGCAAATTTATACTGAGTTTGGGCAGCCGATCGTTATTCTCGTTGACTCGGCCGCAATATGGTATCATCGAGCCTCCGAAAAGCACGTCGATCGTGAAATACCTATGCTCGTCTTTGCAAATTCGGAAGCCGATATCTATTGTTCGGAGCGGCTAGAAAGGGTTCATAGTAAATTTTTAAGTAATTAAGGTAGAAGCAAAACCTCCCCGGGATACGGCGCGTGCTTTGATCTAGAAATTACTATACTCGCATTCGCTTGTTCGAAAGATGAGATCGAGGGTTTGGAGCTCTCTCGAAACCCACCGTGTGACTTTCTGCAGAGCGCGGGAAATCGCCCAACAGTTCTGCCCTTAGAAACGAGCATTTCGATGACCTAAATTCTAAAGACCTATCCTCGGTTCAAATTCATTCTCGGGCCTTGTACACACCACCCGCCCCACCCACCCACCCGAGGACATAGCCGATCGTTTTTCTAGTTGGGCTGGTCGCGATCCGCTACCGTTCAAACATCCGAAACGTGCATCCGTTGGGAAATCCCTACACTTAGCTTTGACAATTCAAAAGGTAAGATCGAGGGTTCGGAGCGCGCCGAAAGCCAACATGGTAACCTTCTATCGAGTTTATGCACCTGTCCTTTGTATGGGCTTCTGAAATGCGCGTTGTTCAGGAAATTCGTATACTCGCATTTACCAGTTCAGAAGCCGAGACCGAGGGTTCGGAGCTCCCCGGAACCCACCATAACAACTTTATATTGAGTTTGGGCAACCGATCATTATTCCAGTTGGCCCGGCCGCGAAACAGAACCATCGAGCCTCCGTAACGAGGCCGAATGTGAAATTCCTATGCTCCGCTTTGCAAATTCGGAAGCAGAGATCTGTGGTTTGGAGCGCCTAGGAAACCTCCATAGTAAATTACTACATAATTTGGGTAGTCGGAAAACCGACCGGGCTTACGAAGCTTTTGTTGATCTGGAAATACATATTTTCGCATTTACTAGTTCGGAATCCTAGATCAAGGGTTCAGAGGGCTTTCGAAAGCCACCATAGTGACTTTCTGCAGAGCGTAGGAAATCGCCCAACAGCTATGTCATTCGAAATGAGCATTTAAGTGACCTAACTCCAAAAATCCCTCCTCAGTTTGAATGGATTCTCTAGACTTATACACACCACCCGCCCCACGCACCCACCCACCCTAGGGCGAGCCGATCAATTTTTTTAGTTGGGCCAGTCGAGATCCGGGACTGTCCGGGCCTCCGAAATGCGCGTCGATCGGGAAATCCCTACACTCTTCTTCGCCAATTCAAAAGATAAGATCGAGGGTTCGGAGCGCGTAGAAAGCCACCATAATGACTTTCTTTCAGGTTTAGGAAGTAATCCATCCGTCCAGCCCTCTGAAACGAGCGTTGTTTGCTAAATTCCTAAACTCACATTTGCCCGTTCGAAAGCAGAGATCGAGGGTTCGGAGCGCCCCGTAACCCACCATGGCAAATTTATACTGAGTTTGGGCAGCCGATGGTTATTCTTGTTAGCCCGACCGCGATACGGAACCGTCAAGCCTCTGAAATGCACGTCGATCGTGATATTCCTACGCTCGGCTTCGCAAATTCGGAATCCGATATCTATTGTTTGGAGCAGCTAGAAAACATCTATAGTAAATTTCTATGTAATTTGGCTAGACGCCAAACTGCCCGGGCCAACCACACGTGCGTTTATCTTGAAAATCCTATACTCGCATTCTCTAGTTCGAAAGCTAAGATCGAGGGTTTGTAGCTCTCTCGAAAGCAATCGTGATAACTTTCTACAGAGCGTAGTAAATCTCCCGACAGTTTTGTCCTTCGAAACGAGAGCTTCGGTGACCTAAATCCAAAAGACCCATCCTCGGTTTGAATTAATTCTAGGGCCTTGTACACACCACCCGCCCCACCCGCCGACTCTAGGACAAAGCCAATATTTTTTCTATTTGGGCCGGTCGCGATCCGAAGCAGTCCAGGCCCCCAAAACGCGCTTCGATAGGGGTATCCCTACACTTATCTTCGCCAATTCAAAAGATAAGATCGTGGGTTCGGAGTGCGCCGAAAGCCACCATAGTGACTTTCTGTCAAGTATAGGAAGCAGTCCATATGTCTGGGCCTCTGAAACGAGCATTGTTGGGGAAATTCCTATACTCACATTTGCCGGATTGAAAGGAAAGAATGAAGGTGCGGAGCGTGCTGTAACCCACAATGGAAAATTTATACTGAGTTTGGGCAGCCGATGTATATTCTCGTTGGCCCGGCCGCGATATGGAATCGTCGGGCCTCCGAAACGCGCATCGATCGTGAAATTCCTATTCTTGGCTTATCAAATTCGGAAGCCGGTATCCATTATTCGGTGTGGCTAGAAAACCTCCATCGTAAATTTCTATTTAATTTGGGTAGATTCCATACAGCCCGGGCTTACGACGCACGCGTTGATCTGGAATTTCCTATACTCGCATTCTCTAGTTCGAAAGCTGAGATCGAGTGTTTGGAGATCTCACGAAGGCCACCGTGGTAACTTTCTGTAGAGCATTGGAAATTGCCCAACAGCTCTGTCCTTCGAAAAGAGAGTTTCGGCGACCTAAATCCAAAAGACCCATCCTCGGTTCTAATTCATTCTCGGGCCTTATACACACCACTCGCCCCACCCATCCACCCCAGGACGGAGCTGATCTTTTTCTAGTTGGTCTGTCGCGATCCAAAGCCATCCAGGCCTTCAAAACGCGCATCGATCGGGAAATCCCTAAACTTGGCTTTGCCAACTCAAAAGATAAGATCGAGGGTTTGGACCGCGCCGAATGCCACCATAGCAACTTTCTATCAAGTTTAGGAATAGTCCATCCGTATGGGCCTCTGAAACAAGCGTTGTTTGGGATATTCCTATACTTGCAATCGACAGTTCAAAAGCCGAGATCAAGGGTTTGGAGCACCCCGTAGCGCACCATAGACAACTTATAATGAGTTTGGGCAACCAATGATCATTCTCATTGGCTCTTCCACCATACGGACCCAACGGGCCTTCGAAACGGGCGTCATCGTGAAATTCCTATGCGCGGCTTTGCAAATTCGGAAGCCGATATTCATTGTTCGGAGCAGCTAGATAACCACTATAGTAAATTTCTATGTAATTTGGGTAGAAGCCAAACTGTCTATGCCTATGACGCGTGTGTTGATAAGGAAATTCATATACTCGTATTTGCTAGTTCGAAAGCTGAGATCGATGGTTTGGAGCTCTCTCGAAAGCCACTGTGGCGACTTTCTGCAGAGCGTAGGAAATCGCCGAATAGTTCTGTCCTTCGGAACGAGATTTTCGGTGACCTAAATCGAAAAGACCCATCCTTGGTTTGAATTATATCTCAGGCCTTATAAACACCACCCGCCCCACCCGCCCACCCTAGGACAGAGCCAATCGTTTCTCTAGTTGGGTCGGCCGCGATCCAGGTCCGTCCAGGCCTCCAAAATACGATTTGATCGGGAAATCCCTACACTCATCTTCGCCATATCAAAAGATAAGATCGAGGGTTCGGAGCATGCCGAAAGCCACCATGGTAACTTTCTATCAAGTTTCGGAAGTAGTCCATTGGCCCGGGTTTTTGAAACGAGCGTTGTTTGGGAAATTCCCATGCTAGTTTTTGCCAGTTCGAAAGCCGAGATCGAGGTTTCGGAGAGCCCTTTAACTCACCATAGCAAATTTATACTGAGTTTAGGCAGCCGATTGTTATTTTCGTTGACTCGGCTGCGATACGGAACCGTCGGGCCTCCGAAACATGCGTCGATCATGAAATTCGTATGCTCGTCTTGGCAAATTCGGAAGCCGATATCTATTGTTCGGAGCGGCTAGAAAACCTCCATAGTAAATTTCTATGTAATTTGGGTAGACGCCAGCCCGGGGCTACGACGCGTGCGTTGATCTGGAAATTCCTATACTCGCATTCGCTAGTTCGAAGGCCGGGATAGAGGGCTTGGAGCTCTATCGAAAGCCACAGTAGTGACTTTCTACGGATCATAGGAAATCGCCCAATAGTTCCATCCTTCGAAACGAGAATTTCGGTGAACTAAATCCAAAAGACACATCCTCGGTTCGAATTCGTTCTCGGGCCTTATAAACACCACCCACTCCACACACCCACCCATCCTAGGACGTAGCCGATCATTTTTCTAGTTGGGTCGGTCGCGATCTGCAACCGTCCAAGCATTCGAAACGCGTGTCAATTGGGAAATCCCTGCACTTAGCTTCGATAACTCAAAAGGTAAGATCGAGGGTTTGGAGCGCGTCGAAAGCCAACATAGTAACCTTCTATCGAGTTTATACACCTATCCTTTTTTTGTGGCTTATGAAACGCGCGTTGTTCATGAAATTTATATACTCGCATTTTCTAGTTCAGAAGCCGAGATCGAGGGTCCAGAGTTCCCCAGAACACAGCTTAACAACTTTATACCGAGTTTGGGCTGCCGATCTTTATTTGCGTAGACCGACCGTGACATTCTATCAAGTTTAGGAAGTAGTCCATCCGTTTGATCCTCATAAATGAGCGTTGTTTGGGAAATTCCTATACTCTCTTTCCTCGTTTCGAAAGCCATGATCGAGAGTTCGGAGCGCCTCGTAACCCACCATAGCAAATTTATACTTAGTTTGCGCAGCCGATGGTTATTCTTGTTGGCTTGCCGCGATAGTGAAACGTCGGGCCTCCGAAATGAAGCTTCGATCATGAAATTCCTATGTTTGACTTTGCAAATTCCGAAGCAGATATCTATTGTTCGGAGCGGCTCGAAAATCTCTATAGTAAATTTCTACATAATTTGGGTAGACGCCAAACTGCCCGAGCTTACGACGCGTGCGTTGATCTGGAAATTCCTATACACACTTTCACCAGTTCGAAAGCCGAGATCGAGGGTTTGGAGCTCTCTCGGAAGCCACCATGGTGACTTTCTGCAGAGCGTAGGAAATCGCCCAATAGCTCTATCCTTCAAAATGAGTGTTTCAGTGACCTAAATCCAAAAGAACCATCCTCGGTTCGAATTCATTCTTGGGGCTTATACTCACCACCCGCCCCCCCTACCCACCCCAGGATGGAGCCGATCGTTTCTCTAGTTGGGTAGGCAGGGATCCAAGACCATCTAGGCCTCCAAAATGCGCTTCGATCGGGAAATCCCTACACTCATCTTCGCCACTTCATAAGATAAGATCGAGGGTTCGTAGCATGCCGGAAGTCACTATGGTAACTTTCTCTCAAGTTTAGGAAGCAGCCGATCGGTCCAGGCTCCTGAAACGAGCGTTACTTGGAAACTTCCTACACTCGCATTTGCCAGTTTGAAAGCCAAGATCTAGGGTTCAGAGAGCCCCATAACCCACCATAGCAAATTTATACTGAGTTTGGGCATCCGATCGTTATTCTTATTGGCCCTGCCGCGATACGGAAACGTCGGACCTCTGAATCCTACGTCGATTGTGAAATTCCTATGGTTGGCTTTGCAAATTCGAAAGCCGATATCTATTGTTCACAGCGGCTAGAAAACCTCTATAGTAAATTTCTACGTAATTTGGGTAGACGCCAAACCGGTCGGGGCTACAACGCCTACATTGATATGGAAATTCCTATACTCACATTTGCTAGTTCGAAAGCTCAGATCGAGGGTTTGTAGCTCTCTTGAATGCCACCGTGGTGACTTTCTGCAGAGCATGGGAAATCGCCCAACAGTTCTATCCTTCGAAACGAACGTTTCGGTGACCAAAATCAAAAAGACCCATCCTCGGTTCGAGTTCATTCTCAGGCGTTGTACACACCACCCGCCCAACCCGCCCACCCCAGGACGTAGCCAATCGTTTTTTTAGTTGGGTCGATCGCTATACGCTACCGTTTGGGCATCCGAACGGCGTCAACTAGGAAGTTCCTGCACTTAGCTTCGAGATATCAAAAGGTAAGATCGAGGGTTCAAAGCGTGCCGAAAGCCAACAGAGTAACTACCTATCGAGTTTACGCACCTATCCCTTTGTTAAGGCTTCTGTAACGTGCATTGTACGGGAAATTCGTTTACTCCCATTTTCCAATTCAGAAGCCGAGACGAAGGGTTCGGAGCTCCCCCGAATCCACCATGATAACTTTATAACACGTTTGGGCAGCTGAACGTTATTCCCGTTGGCCAGGCCGCGAAACGGAACTGTTGGGCCTTCGTAGCGAGGTCGACCATGAAATTCCTATGCTCGGCTTCGCAAATTTGGACGCATAGATCTATGGTTTGGAGCAGCTAGGAAATCTCCATAGTAAATTGCTATGTAATTTATGCAGACGCCAAACCGGTCGAGCCTACGAAGCGTGCATTGATATGGAAATACATATACTCGCTTTCACTAGTTCGAAAGCCGATATCGAGGGTTCGGACCGCTCTCGAAACCTACCGTGGTGACTTTCTGTAGAGCGTAGGAAATCGCCCAACAGTTATGTCCTTCGAAATGAGCGTTTCAGTTACCTAACTCAAAAAATCTGTCCTTAGTTTGAATGCATTCTCTGGCCATATACACACTATGCACCCCACCCACCCACACATCTTGGGGGGAGCCATTTTTTTTTATAGTTGGGCCGGTCCCGATCCGAGACCGTACAGGCCTCTGAAATGCGCGTCGATCGGGAAATCCTTACACTCGGCTTCACCAGTTCAAAAGATAAGATCGAGGGTTCGGAGCGCGCAGAAAGCCACCATGATGACTTTCTATAAATTTTAGGAAGTAGTCGATCTGTTCGGTCCTCTGAAATGAGCGTTGTTTGGGAAATTCCTATACTCGCATTCACCGGTTCGAAAGCCGAGATCGAGGGTTCGGAGTGCCCCGTAACCCACTGTAGAAAATTTATACTGATTTTGGGTTGCCATGGTTATTCTTGTTGGCTCGGCCGCGATAAAAAATATTTGGGCCTCCGAAACGTGCTTCAATCGTGAAATTCCTAAGCTCAGCTTTGCAAATTCGTAAGCCGATATCTATGGTTCAGAGCAACTAGAAAACCTCTATAGTAAATTTCTACGTATTTTTGGTAGACGCCAAAACAGCCAGGGCCTACGATGCGTGCGTTGATCTAGAAATTCCTATACTCATATTTGCTAGTTCGAGAGCTAAGATCGAGGGTTTTGAGCTCCCTCGAAAGCCACCATGGTGACTTTCTGAAGAGTGTAGTAAATCAACCAACAACTCTGTCCTTAGAAAGAAGTGTTTCGGTGACATAAATCCAAAAGAACCGTACTTAGTTCGAATTCATTCTTGAGGCTTGTACAACCCACCCGCCCCCACCCACCCTAGGATGGAGCCGATCATTTGTGTAGTTGGTCCGGTCGCCATATGGGACGATCCAGACCTCCAAAGCGCGCTTCGATCGGGAAATCCGTACACTCTTCTTCGCTAATTCAAAAGATAAGATCGAGGGTTTGGAGCGCGCCGAAAGCCACTATGGTTACTTTCTATCAAGTTTAGGAAGCAGTCGATCGGTCCGGGACTCTGAAAAGAGCGTTATTTGGAAAATTCATATATTCGCATTTGCCAGTTCGAAAGCAGAGATCTAGAGTTCGGGGAGCCATGTAACCCACCACAGCAAATTTATACTGAGTTTGGGCAGCCCATCGTTTTTCTCATTGGCCCGACCGCGATACGGAACCGTCGGACCTCTCAAACGTGCGTCGATAGTGAAATTCCTATGGTCGGCTTTCCAAATTCGAAAGCCGATATCTATTGTTCGGAGCGGCTAGCAAACCACTATAGTAAATTTCTACTTAATTTGGGTAGATGCCGAATCACCGGGGCTACGACGCGTACGTCGATCTGGAAATTCCTATACTCGCATTCGCTAGTTCAAAAGCTGAGATCAACGGTTTGGAGCTCTCTCGAAAGCCACAGTCTGACTTTCTGCAAAGCGTCGGAAATCAACCAACAGTTTTATTCTTCAAAACGAACGTTACGGTGACCTAAATCCAAAGGAGC
The DNA here is from genome assembly GCA_030737875.1 of Allium sativum. Classification (NCBI taxonomy): domain Eukaryota; kingdom Viridiplantae; phylum Streptophyta; class Magnoliopsida; order Asparagales; family Amaryllidaceae; genus Allium; species Allium sativum. The sequence goes on along the minus strand of CM060924.1, from coordinate 698,947,804 downwards.
CATCCTCGGTTTGAATTCATTCTCCGGCCTCGTACACACCGCCCACCCCGCCCGCCAACCGTAGCATGAAGCTGATCGTTTTTCTAGTCGGGCCGGTCGCGATATGTTATGTTCCGGGCATCCGAACTGTGCATTAATTGGGAAATCCCTGCGCTTAGCTTTGACAATTAAAAAGGTAAGATAGATCGAGGGCTCAGAGCGCGCCGAAAGCAAATAGAATAACTTTCTATCGAGTTTATGCACTAGTCCTTTTGTTGGGACTTCTGAAATGCGCATTGTTCGAGAAATTCGTATACTCGCATTTGCCAGTTCAGAAGCTGAGATTGAGGGTTCATAGCTACCCTGAACCCACCGTAACAACTTTATACCTAGTTTGGGCAGCCGATCGTTATTCCCCTTGGCCCCGCCATGAAATGGAACCTTCAAGCCTACGTAACGAGGTCGACCGTGAAATTCCTATGTTCGGCTTAACAAATTTGGAAGCAAAGATCTATGGTTGGGAGCGGCTAGGAAACCTCTATAGTAAATTGCTACGTAATTTGGGTAGACGCAAAACCGGCCTGGCCAACGAAGCGTGCATTGATATGGAAATACATATACTCGCATTCGCTAGTTCGGAAGCCGAGATCGAGGGTTCCGAGCACTCTCGAAAGCCACCGTGGTGACTTCCTGTAGAGCGTAGGAAATCACATAAAGTTATGTCCTTCGAAATGAGCTTTTGAGTTAACTAACTCAAAAAATCCATCCTCGGTTTGAATGCTTTCTCAGGCCTTATACACACCACCCACCACACCCACCCAACAATCTGGGGGGAGCCAATCGTTTTTCTAGCTTGGCCGGTCCCGATCCGGGACCGTCCTGGCCTCCAAAACGCGCATCGATCGGGAAATCCGTACACTCGGCTTCGCCAATTCAAACGAAGCGTGCGTTGATATGGAAACACATATACTCTCATTCGCTAGTTCGGAAGCCGAGATCGAGGGTTCAGAGCACTCTCTAAAGACACCGTGGTGACTTTCTGTAGAGCATAGGAAATCACTTAAAGTTATGTCCTTCAAAATGAGCTTTTGAGTTAACTAACTCAAAAAATCCATCCTCAGTTTGAATGCATTCTCAGGCCTTATACACACCATCCACCCCACCTACCCAACAATCCGGGGGGGAGCCAATCGTTTTTCTAGCTTGGCCGGTCTCGATCCGGGACCGTCCAGGCCTCCAAAATGCGCATCGATCGGGAAATCCGTACACTCCGCTTCGCCAATTCAAAAGATAAGATTGTGGTTTTGGAGCACGCCGAAAACCACAAAAGTGACTTTCTGTCAAGTTTAGGAAGCTGTCCATCCATTCAGTCATCTGAAATGAGCGTTGTTTGGGAAATTCCTATACTTGCATTTCCCTGCTCGAAAGCCGAGAATGAGGGTTCGGAGCACCCCGTAACCCATAAAAGAAATTTTATACTGAGTTTGGGCAGCCAATGGTTATTCTTGTTGGCTCGGACGCGATATGGAACTGTCGGGCCTTCGCAACTCGCGTCGATCGTGATATTCCTACGCTCGGCTTTGCAAATACGAAAGCCGATATTTTTTGTTCGTAGTAGCTATAAAACCACCATAGTAAATTTCTACATAATTAGGGTAGACGCAAAATCGCCCGGGCCTACGATGAGTGCGTTGATCTGGAATTTCCTAGACTCGCATTCGCTTGTTCGAAAGCTGAGATGCAAGGCTTGGAGCTCTCTCGAAAGCCACCGTTGTGACTTTCTCTGGAGCATAGGAAATCGCCCAATAGTTCTATCCTTCGAAATGTGAGTTTCGGTTACCTAAATCCAAAAGACCCATCCTTGGTATGAATTAATTCTTGGGCCTTTCACACACCGCCCGCCCCATCCACCCATCATATAATGGAGCCGATCATTTTTCTAGTTGGGCCGGTCGCGATCCAGGACCGTCCAGGCCTCCGAAACGAGCTTCAATCGGGAAATACCTACATAAGTCTTAGCCAATTCAAAAGATAAGACCGAGGGGTCGGAGCACGACGAAAGCCACCATGGTAACTTTCTATCAAGTTTAGGAAGCAGTCCGTCGGTCAGGGCCTCTGAAATGACCGTTGTTTGGAAATTTCCTATACTCGCATTCGCTAGTTTGAAAGCCAAGATCGAGGGTTCTAAGAGCCCCATAACCCATCATAGAAAATTTGTACTGAGTTTGGGCAGCCGATCATTATTCTCTTTTCTCGGCCGCGACACGTAACCGCCAGGCGTCCGAAACGTGCGTCGATCGTGAAATTCCTATGCTCGGCTTTGCATATTCGAAAGCGATATATATCGTTCGTAGTGACTAGAAAACCTACATACTAAATTTCTATGTAATTTGGATAGATGCCAAATAGCCCAGGGCTACTACGCGTGCGTTGATCTGGAAATTCCTATACTTGCATTCGCTAGTTCGAAAGCTGAGTTTGAGGGTTTGGAGCTCTCTCGAAAACCACCGTAGTGACTTTTTGCAGAGCATGGGCAATCGCCCAATAGTTTTTTCCTTTGAAACGAGCGCTTCGATGACCTAAATCCAAAAGGCCCATCCCGGGGCCGGTCGCGATCTGCTACCGTTTGGGCATCCGAAACGCGTGTCAATTCGGAAATCCCTGCACTTAACTTCGACAATTCAAAATTTAATATCGAGGGTTCGGAGCAAGCTGAAAGCCGAAATTATAAATTTCTATCGATTTTAGGCATCTGTCCTTTTGTTGGGGATTCTAAAGCGTTCATTGTTTGGGTAATTCGTAAACTCTCATTTTCCAGTTCAGAAGCCGTGATCGAGGTTTCGGAGCTACCCGGAACCCAACATAACAACTTTATACCGAGTTTGGTAGCCGATCGTTATTCCCATTGGCTCGGCCGCGATACCGAAATGACGGGGCCCCGTAACGAAGTCAGCCGTGAATTTCCTACCCTCGGCATCACAAATTCGAAAGCAGAGATGTATGGTTAAGAGCGGTTAGGAAATCTCCATAGTAAACTGCTACGTAATTTGGGAAGACGGCAAACCGGTCGGGCTTATGAAGCGTACGTTGACCTGGAAATAATGTACTCGCATTCACTAGTTCGAAAGCCGAGATCGAGGGTTCGGAGTGCTCTTGAAAGCCACACGTGATGACTTTCTACAGAGCGTTGGAAATCACCCAACAGTTATGTCCTTCGAAATGAGCGTTTCAGTGACCTAACTTAAAGAATCCCTCCTCGGTTCGAATCCATTCCCTTACCTTATACACACCACCCGCCTCACCCACCCACCTTGGTAGGGAGCCGATCGTTTTTCTAGTTGGGTCGGCCATGATCTGGGACTGTCCAGGCTTCCGAAACGCGCGTCAATCGGGAAATCACCACACTAGGATTTGCAAATTTAAAAGATAAGATTGAAGGTTCGTAGTCCGCTGAGAGCCACCATAGTGACTTTCTGTCAAGTTTAGGAAGCAGTCCATCCGTCCGGGCCTCTGAAACGAGCATTCTTTAGGAATTTCCTATACCCGCATTCGTTGATTCGAAAGCCAAGATCGAGGGTTTAGGGCACCCCGGAACCCACCATAGTAAATTTATACTGAGTTTGGGTATCCGATCGTTATTCTCATTGGCCTGGACGCGATAGGGAACCATCGGGCCTATGAAACGCGCATCGATTGTGAAATTTCTATGTTTGGCTTTGCAAATTCAGAAGCCAATATCTATTGTTCGTAGCCGCAATAAAACCTTCATAGTAAATTTCTATGTAATTTGGGTAGACGCCAATCCTCCTAGGGCTACGACGTGTGAGTTGATCTAGAAATTCCTATACTTGCATTTGCTAGTTCGTAAGTTGAGATCGAGGGTTTGGAGCTCTCCCAAAAGCTACCGTGGTCACTTTCTACAAAGGTTGGGAAATCGCCCAACAGTACTTTCCTTCAAAACGAACGTTTCAGTGTCCTAAATCCAAAAGACCCATCCTCAGTTTGAATTCATTCTCGAGCCTTGTAGACACCACCCACCCGACCCACTCACCCCAGGACGTAGCTGATCGTTTTTCTAGTTGGGCCGGTCGCGATCCGTTACCGTCCGGGTGTCTGAAATACGCATTAATTGGGAAATCCCTGCACATAGGTTCGACAATCGAAAAGGTAAGATCGAGGGTTCGGAGCGTGCCGAAAGCCAACCGAGTAACATTCTAACGAATTTATGAACCTGTTATTTTTTTGGGGATTTTGAAATGCGCATTGTTCGGGAAATTCGTATACTCGTATTTGCTAGTTCATAAGCCGATATCGAGTTTTTGGAGCTCCCATGAACCCACTATAACAACTTTATACCGAATTTTGGCTGCCGATCGTTTTTCCCATTGGCCAGGCCGCGATAAGAACCGTCGGGCCTCCGTAACGGGGTCGACAGTCAAAATTCTTATGCCCAGCCTCGCAATTTTGGAAGCAGAGATTTAGGGTTTGTAGCGGCTAGGAAACCTCCATTGTAAATTTCTACGTAATTTAGGTAGGCACCAAACCGGCCGGGCCTACGACGCGTGCGTTGATCTTGAAATTCCTATACTCGCATTCGCTAATTCGAAATCTGAGATCGAGGGTTTGGAGCTCTCTCAAAAGCCAATGTAGTGACTTTCTGTAGAGCGTGGCTAATCACCCAACAGTTCTGTCCTTCGTAATGAGTGCTTCGGTGACCTAAATCCAAAAGACCCATCCTCGGTTCAAATTCATTCTCGGGCATTGTACACAATACCCGCCCCGCCCACCCAGCCTAGGAACTAGCCAATCGTTTTTCTAGTTGGGCCGGTCGCGATCCGCTACCGTCCGGGCATCCGAAACGCGCGTCAATTGGGAAATCCCTGCACTTAGCTTCGACAATTCAAAATTTAAGATCGGTTGTTCGGATTGCGCCGAAAGCCGACATTGTAAATTTATATCGATTTTATGCACCTTTCCTTTTGTTAGGGCTTCACAAGCCCTCATTGTTCGGTAATTCGTATAATCTCATTTTTCCAGTTTAGAAGCCGAGATCGAGGTTACGTAGCTCCTCGGAACGCACCATAACAACTTTATACCGAGTTTGGGCAGCCGATCGTTATTTCTATTGGCCCGGCCGCGATACAGAAATGAGGGGCCTCCGTAATGAAGTCGACCTTGAATTTCCTACGCTCGGCTTCGCAAATTCAAAAGCAAAGATCGATGGTTCGGAACGGCTAGGAAACCTTCATAGTAAATTGCTACGTAATTTGGGAAGATGTAACACCCCACGTCCATTAATGTCACCCACAAAGGGAATGCATTAACTTCCATGGAGGTTATAAGTGAATATAGGACAGAAAAATTACAACAAGACAGATAATAAATAGTACTTGGAAATCTAAAACTTCATTTTATTGTAGCGGAAATTGAACATGTTTGTTACATCATAAAACCGTAGATAATAACCAAGTACAATATCCATCTTCAAAAAAAAAAATACATAATCCCATTACATAAATAGCCATTAAAAAGATAACAAGCTGGACTTTACTTCAACGGTCTAAGCTTTCCAAAGAGAGATGAAGCAATTCAATCAAACTCCACTAGAGCAGGGCCCAACCTGAGGACCTGGAGGGGAAAAAGATAGAAATAGAGGGGGTCAGACATAATGTCTGGTGAGTATGATAATTCTAACATGTCTGAAGTGGCTACTTATATAGTAGAGCCCATCGTGGAAGCCTGTTGTGAAGTGGCTACTTATGTAACACCCCTAATTCCCACATCGTGGAAGCCTATGTGAAGTGGCTACTTATATAGTAGAGTCCATCTCTTACTAACGCCGAGGCCTAGTGATGGAAAATCCTACACCTGAGAGGTGGCAAAGTAGGGACAATATCAGTGTTAGTAGGGATGTTCGCTCAGCCTGTGTGGCAATGCCATGTGTTGGCGGATCACGAAGCTTAGCCGAGGCCTTTTGAGAAACAAAACCCCACACCTATACGGTAGCTAAGTTGGGGACAATATCTTGCGTGAACGGAGGTGCGGGTTGTTACAGTGGTATCAGAGCCAATACCCAGTCGGAATTGTGGCTCCTGTGTGAACCACAGTGCCTGGGTGAGGTGTTTATGAGCCAACGGGGACGTTGGGCTCTATAATAGGGGAGAATGTAACACCCCAAAGTCCCACATCGGGGAAGCCTGTGTGAAGTGGCTACTTATATAGTAGAGCCCATCTCTTACAAACTCCGAAGCCTAGTGATGGAAAACCCTACACCTGAGAGGTGGCAAAGTAGGGACAATATCGGTGTTAGTAGTGATGTTGGCTCAGCCTGTGTGGCAACGCCATGTGTTGGCGGATCACGAAGCTTAGCCGAGGCCTTTTGAGAAACAAAACCCAAGAAATATACGGTGGCTAAGTTGGGGACAATATCTTGCGTGAACGGAGGTGCGGGTTGTTACAGAAGACGTCAAACCGACCGGGCGTACGAAGTGTGCGTTGACCTGGAAATAATATACTCACATTCACTAGTTCGAAAGCCGAGATCGAGGGTTCGAAGCGCTCTCGAAAGCCACATGTGATAACTTTCTGCAGAGCTTAGGAAATCGCCCAATAGTTATGTCCTTTGAATTGAGCATTTCAGTGACCTAACTCAAAGAATCCCTCCTTGGTTCGAATCCATTCTCTTTCCCTAAACACATCACCAGTCCCACCCACCCACACACCCTGGTAAGGAGCCGATCGCTTTTTTAGTTGGGCCGGTCGAGATCCAGGAATTGTCCAGGCTTCCGAAATGAGCGTTGATCGAGAAATCCCTACACCCGGCTTCGCCAATTCAAAAGATAAGATCGAGGGTTCGGAGTGCGCCGAAAGCCACCATGGTGACTTTCTGTCATGTTTAGGAAGCAGTCCATCCGTCCGGGCCTATGAAACGAGTAGTCTTTGGGAAATTCCTATACCAGCTTTCGCCAGTTCGAAAGCCCAGATCGAGGGTTTAGAGCGCCCTGTAACCCGCCATAGCAAATTTATATTTAGTTTAGGCAGTAAATCATTATTCTCGTTGGCCCAGACGCGATATGGACCATTTGGCATATGAAACACACGTCGATTGTGAAATTTCTACATTCGGCTTTGCAAATTCGGAAGCTGATATCCATTGTTCGGAGGGGGAAGAAAACCTCCATAGTAAATTTCTATGTAATTTGGGTAGACGCTAATCCTCCCAGGGCTATGACGTGTGCGTTGGTCTGGAAATTCCTATACTCTCATTCGCTAGTTCGAAAGCTGAGATCGAGCGTTTGGAGCTCTCCCGAAAGCCACCGTGGTCACTTTCTGTAGGGGGTCGGAAATCACCCAACAGTCCTGTCCTTCGAAATGAAAGTGTCAGTGACCAAAATCCAAAAGACGCATCCTTGGTTTGAATTCATTCTCGGGCTTGTACACGCCACCCGCCCCACCCGCCCACCCTAGAACATAGCTGATCGTTTTTCTAGTTGGGCCGGTCGCGATCCGTTACCGTCCCGGCATATGAAACATGCATCAGTTGGGAAATCCCTACACTTGGCTTTGACAATTCAAAAGCTAGGATCGACGGTTTAGAGCGAGCCGAAAGCCAAAAGAGTTACTTTCTATCCAGTTTCTACACCTGTCCTTTTTTTGGGGCTTCTGAAATGGGCATTGTTCAGGAAATTCGTATACTAGTATTTGCTAGTTCAGAAGCCGAGATCGAGTGTTCGGAGCTCCCCTGAACCCACCATAACAACTACCAAGTTTGGGCAGCCGATCGTTATTCCCGTTGGCCCGGCCACGATACGGAACCGTCGGGCCTTCGTAAAGACGCCGACCGTCAAAATTCCTATGCACGACTTCGCAAATTTGGAAGTAGATATTTATGGTTTGGAATGGCTACGAAACCTCCATAGCAAATTGCTACGTAATTTGGGTAGGCACAAAACCGGTCGAGCCTACAATGCATGCGTTGATCTGGAAATTCCTACAATCGCGTTCGCTAGTTCGAAAGCTGAGATCGAGGATTTGGAGCTCTCTCGAAAGCCACCATGGTGACTTTCTGCATAGCGTAGGGAATCAACAAACAACTCTGTCCTTCGAAACAAGTGTTTCGGTGACCTAAATTCAAAAGAACCATCCTCGGTTTGAATTCATTCTCGGGGCTTGTACATTCCACCCGCCCCCACCGACCCACCCCATGATGCAGCCGATCATTTCTCTAGTTGGGTCGGTCGCGACTCGGGACCGTCCAGGCTTCCAAAGCACGCTTCGATCGAGAAATCCCTGCATTCATCGTTGCCAATTCAAAAGTTAGGATCGAGGGTTCGAAGCACGCCGAAAGCCACAATGGTTTCATTCTATCAAGTTTAGGAAGCAGTCGATCTGTCCATGCCTCTGAAACGAGCGTTATTTGGAAAATTCCTATACTCGCACTCGCTAGTTCGAAAGCAGAGATTTAGGGTTCCGAGAGCCCTATAACACACCATAGAAAATTTGTACTTAGTTTGGGCAGCCGATCGTTATTCTCGTTGGCCTGGCCGTGGCACGGAACCGTCGGGCCTCTGAAACGTGCGTCGAATGTCAAATTCCTACGCTTGGCTTTGCTAATTCGAAAGACAATATCTATTATTCGGAGCGGCTGGAAAACCTCTACACTAAATTTCTACGTAATTTGGGTAGACGTAAAACCTCCCGAGGCTACGATGCGTATGTTGATCTGGAAATTCCTATACTCGCATTCGCTAGTTCGAAAGCTAAGATTGAGGGTTTGGACCTCTCTCGAAAGCCACCGTGGTGACTTTCTATAGAGCGTGGGAAATCGCCCAACAATTCTATCCTTCGAAACGAATGTTTCGGGGACCAAAATCCAGAAGTCATATCCTTGGTTTGAATTCATTCTCCGGCCACTTACACACCACCCGCCCTGCCCGCCCACCTAGGACATAGCCGATCGTTTTTCTAGTTGGACCGGTCGCGATCCGTTACCATCTGGGCATTCGAACCGTGCGTCAATTGGGAAATCCCTGCACTTAGCTTTGACAATTCAAAAGGTAAGATCGAGGGTTCAGAGCACGCCAAAAGCTAACGGAGTAACTTTCCATCGCGTTTATGCACCTGTCCTTTTGTTGGGGCTTCTGAAATGCGCATTGTTCGGGAAATTCGTATACTCGTATTTGCCTGTCAAAAGCCAAGATTGAGGTTCGGAGCTCCCCTGAACCCACCATAACAACATTATACCTAGTTTGGGCAGCCAATCGTTATTCCCATTGGACCACCGCGAAACAGAACCGTAAGGCCTTCATAACGAGGTCGACCGTGAAATTCCAACGCTCGGCTTCGCAAATTTGGAAGCAGAGATCCGTGGCTTTGAGCAACTAGGAAACCTCCATAGCAAACTGCTACGTAATTTGTGTAGATACCAAACCAGCCGGGCCTACGAAGCGTGCGTTGATATGGAAATACAGATACTTGCATTCGCTGGTTCGAAAGCCGAGATCGAGGGTTCGGAGCGCTCTCGAAAGACGCCGTGTGACTTTCTGCAGAGCATAGGAAATCGCTTAATAGTTATGTCCTTTGAAATGAGTGTTTCGGTTAACTAAGTCAAAAAAATCCCTCCTTAGTTCGAATGCATTCTCTAGCCTTATACACACCACCCACCCCACCCTCCCACCCATCCTGGGGGGAACCGATAGTCCTTCTAGTTGGGCAGGTCCCGATCCGGGACCGTCCAGGCCTCCAAAACACGCATCGATCAGGAAATCCATACTCTCGGCTTCTCCAATTCAAAAGATTAGTTCGAGGGTTTGGAGCACAACGAAAGCCACCATAGTGTCTTTTTGTCAAGTTTAGGAAGTAGTCCGTCCGTTCGGTCCTTTGAAATGAGCGTTGTTTAGGAAATTCTTGTACTTACATTTCCCTGTTCCAAAGCCGAGAACAACAGTTCAGAGCGCCCCGTAACTCTCAAAAGCAAATTTATACTTAGTTTGGGCAGCCAATGGTTGTTCTCGTTGGCCCGGACACGATACAGAACCATCAGGCCTCCGCAAGTCGCGTCGATCGTGATATTCCTATGCTCGGCTTTGCAAATTCGAAAGTCGCTATATATTTTTCGTAGTAGCAATAAAACCTCCATAGTAAATTTCTACGTAATTAGGGTACACGCTAAACCTCCCGGGCCTACGACATGTGCATTGATCTGAAAATTCCTGTACTCGCATTTTCTTGTTCAGACGCTGAGATGGAAGGTTCGGAGCTCTCTCAAAAGACACCACGGTTACTTTCTGCGGAGTATAGGAAATTGCCCTACAGTTATGTCCTTTGAAATGTGAGTTTCGGTGACCAAAATCTGTTTATCATTTTAATAATTTTCGTCTTCAAATCTTCGACTTAAATCGTCGTAGTAATTATTTGAAATGAGTTGAACTCGGTCTTTTCAAATAATCCTCGAATAATTATCATTTTAATAATTTCGTATTGCTCAAATCTATTTATAACGATCTATCACTATTTTATTTATTTATTTAAAATAGCTCAATTATAATTAAATGACGCTTCGGGTCGACCGGCGGCCCTGGTGCTGTTTTCCCAAATTTTAATTTAAACATATCTCGAAATCTAACTATTGCATTTTGACAAGATTTATATTGTTTGAAAGATCTTCCCAAGGCGGTCCTTACGGTTCCAATTTTGGGAAAATCTTACGGTAGGATCTTTCGGTATAACTGTTTAAATTTACGATTTCAAAACGTGAACTACCACGCGTGCTTCATTTAAATTTAGTTTATATTTATATAATTTTAAATGTAAATCGTTTGGTGAATCTGCTAATGCGTTTAACTCTACATATAAAATAATATTTAACTTCGCATAAAAATTCTAATGTATGTATATACAAAAAATGATTCATTTACCTTTGTTGATAGATCTATTTTATTTTTGATGAATCCTTTTTAATAAAATCATGTGTAAATCCTAAAATATGAACATTTCTATAATTCTTTACCTAGCATTAAAGGTGTAGCTTTTTAATGTAAACGTATTTTATTCCTGTTCTTTTATATGAAATGTTAATAAAATTGCAACTTTTATTCCTACTCTTTTTATCGCATCTAAAATGACGATAAAAATGTAATCTTTATTTCTACTCTTTTTCTCACATCTAAAATGACGAAAAATATATAATCTATATATCTATCCTTTTTATTACATTTAAAATGTCAACAAAATGTAACTTTAAAATATATTCTTTTATTTACATCAAAAAGGTAAATAAAAATATAACTTTTGATTCTAATCTTTTTATTGCCTCTAATTTGACAATAAAGATATAAAATTATAATCTACTTTTTAAAAAAAAAGGATATCTCTTTCTTTTTAATGAACAAAATGTATACTTTTTTTTATCATTTTAAGTGAACAAAATGTCTCCTTCTTTTCTATGAACAAAATTGTATGCTTTTGTTCAATCATTTTTAATGAACCAAAGATGTATATTTTGGTTAAATCCTTTTTAATGAGCAAATAATGTGTATTTTGGTTTCATTTCTTTTTAAATGGCCAAAAATATTTATTTCTTGTTCAACTATTCTAATTTGTGAAAATGTTCATTTTGGTTTCAACAATTCTAATTTGACATAATGGTTTTTAATTCTTTTATTTAACAAAAATGTAGTTTTTGTTTTTATCTCTTTTATTTTAACCAATTGTACACTTTGTTTTCAACTAATAAAACACATTTATTTCCATACTCTTTTCTTATGTATTCTAATATCATATAAAAGAATATTTTTATGTTGAACTAATCCCAGCAAACACAAATTAAAAAGATACCTTTGTTATTTTCGACAATTCTATTTCAAAAAAAACATATAAAAGTGATGTATTGTTATGTCGTCAATTCTAACTTAACAAAACAAATAAAAGGTGATATTTTTATCAACTCAACATTTTATAAATAAAATGTTATTTTTATAAATCTTAACATTTTATAACTAAATTATTATTTTAATCTATCTTAACATTTTCTAACTAAAATGTTATTTTGGTTTATGTTAACATTTTATTACTAAAATGTTATTTTTGATCTATCTTAACCTTTTATATATGCAGTAAAGACATGGTTTTTAACACTTTTCTATTTAACAAAACGAATATTTTGTTCTTCACACCTTTCTATTAAACAAAATGAATATTTTGTTTTTACGCCTTTTTTTTTTAATTTGTTAATTCTAAAATAATGCCATTTGATTATGTTTAATCCAATTCAACAAAATGACAATCTTATTATTGTCCAACATAAATGACTATTTAATCCTTTTTAATCTAATTTCAATCAAAATGACAATTAAATCATTGTTCAGCATAATTGATAATTTAATCATGTTTAATCTAATTTCAACCAAAATGACAATTTGATTATTTTCAAAAACATGATATAACTATTTTCAATAATCATATTTTAACAAATACGAGACACACAATTCAATTCAGTAAATCATCGAAATCAACACTGAATAAATATGTACACAACTACCATATGAATATAAAATAAATATAAATTTCACATTTCAGTAAATAATTAATTTAAAATTATAAATTAGAAATCTCACCTTGATTTAACTGAATTTCCAACGTTCTCTGTTTAAGTTCTAGTCTGTTCCATGGTCTAGATCTGGTCAAGGTGAATCCAACGCTTCGAAAATCGTCGAATTTTGTTTCAGTTCGTAAAAGATATAATCATTTGAAGATCTGATATTAATTTAATTAAATGTATATTAATTTTCTAATTACTTTGTTAAGGCTAATCCTTCCTTCTTCATCCACTTTGAAGCCGTTCCTCTTCGTTGTTCTCTTCCAGGTTCATCGTTTTCACTTCAGAAAAAAACTTCACCGTTGTCGCCACTAGACTTAGCCGGACAAACATCTGAACTCACCCCGACCACCACCATCGTATCACATCCCCACATGCCCAATCCTGGCCAACTCGCAAACCCCCATCGTCGGAATATCCACTCCAAATGTCGGCACTTCGAACCAATGGTTCCACTATCATAGGCTTTCAACTCCGATCATCAACTTACAATACGTCAATCTCACTCCCCTCTTCGATTTCACTTGGGAAGTATGGATTAATTCGAATTAGATTAAGATATATTTAGGGGTTTAGTTGGGATGACTTTAGCCATGAAATAAGAGATGCGGCGACTGTTCTATTAGAATTAGGGTTGAGTGTATTTCCACTGTATTTTATATGGTATATTTTATATTAATTAATTATTTAATAAAAGAATGGCCCATTACTCTATATGGACTTCAAATCCAGCCCAACAGAAGTTGTCTCCAGCCAAATATCCACGTTTCAGACGCAATGGGATAGGTCCCGTCACCCCGTTTGATCATTTCCAGCTTGTTTTCTTTAATTTAATATATAAATCATTTATTTATTTAATTTGTTCGTACATTTAAATTTACCGCGGCCATATACGAACTCTAAAAATTACGAAAAAATATTTATAGCTTAGTTTTGACGATACAGCCCAAACAAAACTAATTTCGTCGAGTTCCGAGATCATTTGAAAATTGGCTATTTTCTGGTCGATCCGATTTGACTAAATCGGACAAAAAACTTTTTCCCTTGCCACACTCACATATTAATTCGAAAAATTATGAAAATTGAAATCTAGCAATAATTTGATATTCTGGTTCCAACAAAAGTGGTTTCGTCAAAAACGGAGATCGTTTGAAAAATGCCTATTTTTAAGGCCAATACATTATATTAAAATATATATAAATTCTACAGCGACTTTTCTAGATATTAAACTGGCCATAACTTATAATTTATAAAGTGAAATTTCAATTTTTTAGATTCGTTAGAAAGCTATTGTCAAACAGATTTAAATAATTCTAGTTTCACTGAAATTTGGTTTATTTTAAATCTTGTACATTCAGTCAAAGTTCAAATTCAAATTTTCAAACTGCCACGCTATTTCTAACTCCATTTCTAATTAAATTAAAATCTATTCATTTTAACTTCGACTAAAATAAATTTTTCGTCGTTATTATTTAAAATAAATCATTTTTAATGTTCAAAATCCATTAAAATTTCTAAAATAAAAATTTTAAATTAGCCCCAAAATTCCGGGTTCTTACAATCTCCCCCACTTAAATTCTTTTCGTCCTCAAAAAGGAACGAAGCTAAAATTGACCATTCTATTTTCATTTTCATTTATATCTTTATTAGTTTCAATAATTTTATTAGTTGATTAACTTATTAAATATATATAACTTTCGTATTATTAAAAATCATATTTTCTAAGATCGGATTATATATAAATCACAAATGCGTTAATTATAAACTTGTCACTCTCAACACATTCTAGGGCATTACTAACCCCATCTCTAACGAGTTTTCTCATTCTAGGATATTGTTGATCCTATCCCTAATAAGTATTCTTATTGGATAATACAAATCCAATCTCTGATGAGTCTTTTGTTTAGTTCTAACGAGTTGTACCACAAAGATTTGAGCTAACCAGAGCTCCGATATCAATTGTAATGATGCGCAATTTGCCCGACCTTAATCGATTGCTAGATCGATAAAAATCGTTCAAAACCTGCATACGTTATCTTTGGGAATACAATACATTAGAACGATAACAACAGATTTCTATAAACATAATAATAATGTTACATCAGAGTACAGAATATCAGAGTACATCGATACATAAAATACAACGAAAGACTTATTACAATAAATTAATACAATAAACAACGGAAGACTTTCTATGCTCTGGACACAGCTTTAGGCTTCTATCCAAAATCCTGCTCAAGAGATAAAAATCTGCAGAAAGCTACTCGACTGCCCGCATAGAAAAGAGGGCACCTGAGTTTGCAAAGTGAAAAAAACTACGAGTCAGTCATGGGACTGGTATGAGAAATCTTCTGCTACATTATGTAATAAGGTGACAAATCGCAGGATCACGCCGTGAACGCGGAACAGGTTTACTCCATTGGATTGCCAGTGCATCATTTAAACAATTTTTATTCAAAACAACGCAATGTCTTTTCAGAAAAATGAAATCATTATAAGACTCAAGTCCCATCGTACAATGCAACGCAAACCAGAGGATAGCGTTTTACCTTATAATGATCAAATATGACTTGATACGTATAAAATAATATTTTAAAATTATTATTAGTGTCTAATAAATATTAAAATACTTCAAAGTAAATGTATCAATCCTAGATGACATAGGTACCACATATTATGTCGCCATATATAGGTTTACAGTCAAAACCGCAATGTCGTATTCGAGATTTGGGTTTCCATCATAAAATCGAGGCTGGTGATTGTCCTCTTCGATTCGAGACACTCTAGCAAATACCCCAGCATCACACCTATGGGCAACCCTTGGAGCGGTAGGGCCGGTCCATGCTTAACAGTAGTGGATTGTTATACCTAAACACACGTTTCCCAGTTCCTTTGATCCTTAAATATGGCCACTAACAACCTATAAAACCCGAGGTACCTCATAATCCAACATCCACATAAGTAAATATGTTAGGTCTGGTAAGTCGCTGACACTACACTAGTTAGAAAGAAACGTGTGCACTCCCTACGGTCCTGATCCCGTTTTTGACTCATACTGGGGTGTGAGGCTCGTGAAGTCACGCTATACACAAAGCTATGCCTAAACAGGCTATGTTTTGATCATCAACCACAAGGCTTGCTTTTCAACAAAAGCCTTGATCGTCTTCATCTAGCATGCCACATGGTTAATCCATACCATACCATTGATTTCAACCATTATATGACCTCCAAGCTCGTACGTCTCAGAGAAGGGTGTTAAACACCAAACAGATATATATTCAGCTGAGATCAACGAATAAAGTATAAAGGAATACAACGTCACACATACAATCCGTTTACAGGTCCGTTCTAGGTCTGAACAAAGCCAGAGGCACCTTATTCCTCACACATCCGAACAATCAAAAAATACGTCCGGACAACTACCACTGCAGCCCTTCAATGTAGCAACTCCCATCACGAGCGTCAGTAGTCCTCATCCATTCGATGTGAAGATCGTCGGTATTCAATCGTCGTCTTCAAATCTTCGACTTAAATCGTCATAGTAATTATTGGAAATGAGTTGAACTCAGTCGTTTCAAATAATCCTCGAATACTTATCATTTTATTCATTTCATGCTGCTCAAATCTATTTATAACTATCTATCACTATTTTTTTATTTATTTAAAATAGCTCAATTATAATTAAATGACGCTTCGGGTCGATCGGCGACCCTGGTGCTGTTTTCCCAAAGTTTGATTTACACATATATCGAAACATAACTGTTGGATTTTGACGAGATTTATATTGTTGGAAAAATCATCCCAAGGCGGTCCTAATGTTTCCAGTTTTGGGAAAATCTTACGGTCGGATCTTTCGGTATAACCGTTTAAAGTTACGATTTCAAAACGTGAACTACCTTGCGTGCTTCATTTAATTTTAATTTATATTTATATAATTTTAAATATAAATCATTTGGCGAATCTGCTAATGCATTTAACTCAACACATAAAATAATACTTAAATTCGCATAAAAATTCTAATGTATGTATATAACACAAAAATGATTCTTACACCTTTTTTGATAGTTCTAGTTTATTTTTGGTGAATCCTTTTTAATAAAATCATGAGTAAATCCTAAAGCATGAACATTTCTATATTTCTTTACCTAGCATTAAAGGTGTAGCTTTTTAATGTAAACATATTTTATTCCTGTTCTTTTATGTGAAATGTCAATAAAAGTGCAACTTTAATTCCTACTCTTTTTATCGCATCTAAAATGACGATAAAATATAATCTTTATTTCTACACTTTTTATCGCATCTTAAATGATGATAAATATATAATCTTTACTTCTATCCTTTTTATTACATTTAAAATGTCAACAAAATGTAAGTTTAAAATATATTCTTTTATTTACATCTAAAATGTAAATAAAAATACAACTTTTCATTCTAATCTTTTTATTCCCTCTAATTTGACAATAAAGATATAACATTCTAATCTACTATTTTTTCTTAAAAAAAGGATATTTCTTTCTTTTAAATGAACAAAATGTATACTTTCTTTTTTTTATCATTTTAAGTGAACAAAATGTCTCCTTCTTTTCTATGAACAAAAATGTATGCTTTTATTCAATCATTTCTAATGAACCAACGACGTCTATTTTGGTTAAATACTTTTTAAGGACCAAAAATGTGTATTTTGGTTTCATTTCTTTTTAAATGGCCAAAAATAAATATTTCTTGTTCAACTATTCTAATTTGTCAAAATGTTCATTTTGGTATCAACAATTATAATTTGACAAAATGGTTTTTAATTCTTTTATTTAACAAAAATGTAGTTTTTGTTTTTATCTCTTTTATTTTAACCAATTGTACACTTTGTTTTCAACTGATAAAACACTTTTATTTCCATACTCTTTTCTTATGTATTCTAATATCATATAAAAGAATATTTTTATGTTGAACCAATCCTAACATTTCAACAAACACAAGTTAAAAAGATACCTTTGTTTTTGTTGACAATTCGATTTCAACAAAAACATATAAAAGTGATATATTGTTTCGTCGTCAATTCTAACTTAACAAAACAAATAAAAGGAGATATTTTTATCAACTCAAGATTTTATAAATAAAATGTGATTTATATAAATCTTAACATTTTATAACTAAATGGTAATTTTAATCTATCTTAACATTTTATAACTAAAATGTTATTTTTATTTATCTTAACATTTTATGACTAAAATTTTATTTTTTATCTATCTTAACATTTTATATATGCAGTAAAGATATGGTTTTTAACATTTTTCTATTTAACAAACGAATATTTTGTTTTTCACATCTTTCTATTTAACAAAATGAATATCTTGTTTTTACACCTTTTTTTTTATTTGTCAATTTTAACATAATGCCAATTGATTATGTTTAATCCAATTCAACAAAATGACAATCTAATTATTGTCCAACATAAATGACAATTTAATCATGTTTAATCTAATTTCAATCAAATTGGCAATTTAATCATTGTTCAACATAATTGACAATTTAATCATGTTTAATCTAATTTCAACCAAAATGAAAATTTGATTATTGTCATAAACATGATATAACTATTTTCAACAATCATATTTCAACAAATACGAGAAACACAATTCAACTAAATAATTCATCAAAATCAACACTGAATAAATATGTACAGAACAACCACATGAATATGAAATAAATATAAATTTCACATTTCAGTAAATAATTAATTTTAAATTATAAAATAGAAATCTCACATTGATTTCACTAAATTTCCAGCGTCCTCTGTTTAAGTTCTAGTCTATTCCATGGTCTAGACCTGGTCAAGGTGAATCCAACACTTAGAAAATCATCGAATTCTGTTTCAGTTTGTAAAAGATATGATCGTTTGAAGATATGATATTAATTTAATTTAATATATATTAATTTTCTAATAACTTTGTTAAGGCTAAGCTTCCTTCTTCTTCCTCTTTGAAGCCGTTGATCTTCGTTGTTCTCTTCCAGGTTCATCGTTTTCACTATAGAAATAAACTTCACCGTCGCCGCCGCCAGACTTAGCCAGACCCACATCTGAACTCGCCCCGACCACCGCCGCCGTGTCACCTCGCCACGTGCCCAAACCTGGCCCACTCGCTCACCCCCGTCACCGGCATATCCACTCCAAACATTAGCATTTCGAACGAATGGTTTCACCACCTCAGGCTTTCAACTCCGATCATCACCGTAAAACACGTCAATATCACTCCCCTCTTCGATTTCCCTTTGGAAGTATGGATTAAATCAAACTAGATTGAGAGATATTTGGGGGTTTAGTTGGGATGATTTCAGCCATGAAATAAGAGATGCGGTAGCTGTTCTATTAGAATCAGGGTTGAGTGTATTTCCACCTTATTTTATACGGTATATTTTATATTATTTAGTTATTTAATAAAAGAATGGCCTATTAGTCTACATGGACTTCAAATCTAGCCGAACAAAAGTTGTCCGTATGCAAATATCCAAGTTTCGGACACAATGGGATAGGTCCTATCAGCCCGTTTGATCATCTCCAGCATGTTGTCTTTAATTTAATATATATATCATTTATTTACTAAATTTTTCGTACATTTAAATTTACTGGGGCCACATATGGACTCTAAAAATTACAAAAAAAAAAAAACATTTCTAGCTTTTTTTTGACGATATGGTCCTAACAAAACTAATTTCGTTGAATTCCGAGACCATTTGAAAATTGGCCATTTTTTGGTCGATCTAATTCGATTGAATCTGACAAAACACATTTTTTCTTTCCAAGCAGACATATTAATTCGAAAAATTATAAAAATTGAAACTAGCAATAATTTGACATTCCGGTTCCAACAAAAGTGGTTTCATCGAAAACGGAGGTCGTTTGAAAAATGCCTTTTTTTAAGGCAAATATATTATATTAAAATATATATAAATTCTGCAGCGACTTTTCTAGATTTTAAACTAGAGTTATCTTATAATTTATAAAGTGAAATTTCAATTTTTTAGATTCGTTAGAAAGCTATTGTCAAAAGGAATTAAGTATTTCTAGTTTCATTGAAATTTGGTTTATTTTGAATCCTGTACATTCAATCAAAGTTCAAATTCAAATTTTCAAACTGCCGCGCTATTTTAACTCCTGTTCTAATTAAATAAAATTTATTCGTTTTAATTTCGATTAAAATAATTTTTTCTTCATTATTATTTAAAATAGATCATTTTATATATTCAAATTCCCTTAAAATTTCTAAAATAAATATTTAAAATTGGCCCCAAAATTCTGGGTTGTTACAGCCAACATAGTTACTTTATACCGAGTTTATACACCTGTCCTTTTGTTGGGGCTTCTGAAACGTGCATTGTTCAGGAAATTCGTAAACTCGCATTTACCAGTTCAGAAGCCAAGATCGAGGGTTCGGTGCTCCCCGGAACCCACCATAACAACTTTATACCGAGTTTGGGCCGCCTATCGTTATTCCCTTTGGCTCGGCCGCGATACGGAACCGTCGGGCTTCCGTAACAAGGTCTACCATGAAATTCCTACGCTCGGCTTCAAAAATTCAAAATAAGAGATCTATGGTTCGGAGAAGCTAGGAAACCTCCATAGTAAATTACTACGTAATTTGGGTAGACGACAAATTGGCCGAGCCTACGAAGCGTGCCATGATCTGGAAATAAATATACTTGCATTCGCTAGTTCAAAAGCCGAGATCGTGGGTTAGGAGCGCTCTTGAAAGCCACCGTGGTGACTTTCTGCAAAGAGTAGGAAATCGCTCAACAGTTGTGTCCTTCGAAATGAGCGTTTCAGTGACCTAACTCCAAAAATCCCACCTCGGTTTGAATACATTCTCTGCCATTATACACACCGTTTTCCCCACCAACTCACTCTAGGAGGGAGCTGATCATTTTCTAGTTGGGCCGGTCATGATCCGGGATCGTCCAGGCCTCCGGAACGTGCGTCGATCGGGAATTCCGTACACTCAGATTATCCAATTCAAAAGATAAGATCGAGGGTTTGGGGCGCGCCGACAGCCACCATAGGGACATTTTGTTATGTTTTGGAAGCAGTCCATCTGTCCAGGTTTCTGAAATGAGCGTTGTTTTGGAAATTCCTATACTCGCATTTGCTGGTTCGAAAGCCAAGATCGAGGGTTAGGAGCGCCCCATAACCCCGCATAGCAAATTTATACCGAGTTTGGGGAGCCGATGGTTATTCTAGTTGGCTCGACCGCGATACGGAACCGTCCGGCCTCCGAAACGCGCGTCGATCGTGAAATTCCAATGCTCGGCTTTGAAAATTCGGAATCCGATATCTATTGTTCAGAGCGGCTAGAAAACCTCCATAGTAAATTTCTACTTAATTTGTTTGGATGCCAAACTGCCCGGGCCTACGACATGTGCGTTGATATGGAAATTCCTATGCTTGCATTCACTAGTTCTAAAACTGAGATCGAGGGTTTGGTGCTCTATCGAAAGCCACAGTGGTGACTTTTTGCAAAGCGTAGGAAATCGCCCAACAGTTCTATCCTTTGGAACCAAAGTTTCGGTGACCTAAAATCAAAAGACCCATCCTCGATTCCAATTAATTCTCGGGCCTTGCACACACCACACGCCCTACAAACCCACCCCAAGATGGAGCTGGTCGTTTTTCTTGTTGGGCCGGTCGCGATCCGGGAATGTCCATGCCTCTGAAACGTTCTTCGATCGGGAAATCCCCACACTCGTCTTCGCCAAAACAAAAGATAAGATCGAGGGTTCGGAGTGAGCCGAGAGCCACCACGGTAACGTTCTATCAAGTTTACGAAGCAGTCCATCGGTCCGGGCCTTTGAAACGAGCATTATTTGGGAAATCCCCATACTCGCATTCGCCAGTTCGAAAGCCAAGATCGAGGTGGCCCGGCCATGATACGGATCCGTCGATCCTCTGAAACGCGCATCGATCGTGAAATTCCTACGCCCGACTTTGCAATTTGGGAAGCCGATATCTATTGTTTGGAGTGGCAAGAAAACCTCCACAGTAAATTTCTAGGTAATTTGGGTAGACGCCAAACCACCCGGGCTACGAAGCGTGCGTTGATCTTGAAATTCCTGTACTTGCATTCGCTAGTTCGAAAGGTCAGATCGATGGTTTGGAGCTCTCTCGAAAGCCACTGTGGTGACTTTCTGCAGGGCGTGGGAAATCACCCAACAGTTCTGTCCTTTAAAATGAACGTTTCTGTGACCTAAATCCAAAAGACCCATCCTCGGTTCGAATTCATTCTCTGGACTTGTACACACCAACCGCTCCACCCACCCACCCCAGGACGTAGCCTATCGTTTTTCTAGTTAGGCCGGTCACGATCCGTTACCGTCTGGGCATCCGAAACGCGTGTCAATTTGGAAATCCCTGCACTTAGCTTCGACAATTCAAAAGGTAAGATCATGGGCTCGGGCGCACCGAAAACCAACATAGTTACTTTCTGCCGAGCTTATGCACCTATCCTTTTGTTGGGGCTTCTGAAACATGCATTGTTCGAGAAATTCATATACTCACATTTGCCAGTTCAGACACTGAGATCGAGGGTTCAGAGCTCCGAGGAACCCCCCATAACAACTTTATACTTAGTTTGGGTAGCAGATCGTTGTTCCCGTTGGGCCGGCCGCGATACGGAACCGTCGGGCCTCCGTAACGAGGTCAACTGTCAAATTCCTATGCTCGGCTTCACAAATTTGGAAGCAGAGATCTATGTTACAGAGTGGCTAGGAAAACTCCATAGTAAATTGCTACGTAATTTAGGTAGACGACAAACCGGCTGGCCCTACGAAGCGTGCATTAATCTGGAAATACATGTACTCGCATTCGCTCGTTCGAAAGCTGAGATCGTGGGTTCGAAGCGCTCTTGAAAGCCACCATGGTGACTTTCTGGAGAGAGTAGGAAATCGCCCAACTGTTATGTCCTTCGAAATGGGCATTTTAGAGATAACTCTAGAAATCCCTACTCGGTTCGAGTCCATTCTCGGGCCTTATACACACCACCTGCCCCACCCACCGACCCTGGGGGGAGCCGATCGCTTTTTAGTTGGACCGGTCGCAATCGGGGATCGTCCAGGCTCCCAAAACGCGCGTCGATCGGGAAATTCCTACACTCGGCTCTGCCAATTCAAAATTACGATTGAGGGTTAATAGCGCACCGAAAGCCACCGTAGTGAATTTCTATCAAGTTTAGGAAGCAACCTATCCTTCTAGGCCTCTGAAACAAGCGTTGTTTGGGAAATACCTGTACTCTCATTCGCTAGACGAAAATCCGAGATTGAGGATTCGGAGCACCCCATAACCCAGCATAGCAAATTTATACTGTATTTGGGCAGCTGATGGTTATTCTCGTTGGCCCGACCGCGATACGAAACCTTCGGGCCATCATGAAATTCCTAAGCTCGCTTTGCAAATTCGTTAGCCAATATCTACTGTTCGGAGCAGCTAAAAATCCTCCATAGTAAATTTTTATGTAATTTGGGCAGACGACAAACTGCCCAGGCATACGTCGTATGCGTTTATATGAAAATTTCTGTACTCGCATTCACTAGTTCGAAAGTTGAGATCGATGGTTTGGAGCTCTCTCGAAAGCTACCGTGATGACTTTCTACAGAGTGCAGGAAATCGCCCAACAGTTCTGTCCTTCGAAATGAGAGTTTCGGTGGCCTAAATTCAAAAGTCCCATCCTTGGTTCGAATTCATTCCCGGGCCTTGTACATAAAACCCCACCCACTCTCCATAGGATGGAGCCGATCATTTTTCTATTTAGGCCGGTCAAGATCTAGGGCCGTCCAGGCCTCCGAAACACGCTTTGATCAGGAAATCCCTACACTCATCTTCTCCAATTAAAAAGATAATATCGAAAGTTCGGAGCGCGCCGAAAGCCACCATGGTAACTTTCTATCAAGTTTAGGAAGTTGTCCATCGGTCTGGGCCTCTGAAACCAACGCTGTTTGTGAGTTTCCTATAATCGCATTCACTAGTTCGAAATCCAAGATCGAAAGTTCGGAGAGCCCCGTAACACACCATAGCAAATTTATTCTGAGTTTGGGCAGTTGGTCGTTATTCTCATTGGACAGGCCATGATACAGAAACATCGGGCCTCCGAAACGCGCATCGATCATGAAATTACTACGCTCGGCTTTGCAAATTCGGAAGCCGATATCTATTTTTCGTAGCGGCAAGAAATCCTCCACAGTAAATTTCTAGATAATTTGGGTAGACGCCAAACCGCCCGGGTCTATGACGTGCGCGTTTATATGGAAATTCGTATACTCGCATTCCCTAGTTCAAAAGATGAGATCTAGGGTTTGGAGCTCTCTCGAAAGCCACCTTGGTGACTCCCTACAGAGAGCGAGAAATCGCCCAACAGTTCTGTCCTTCGAAACGAGAGTTTCGGTGACCTAAATTCAAAAGACATATCCTCGGTTCGAATTCATACTCAGGCCTTGTATACACCACCCGCCCTACCCACCCACCTGGAACCGATCGTTTTTCTAGTTGGGCCTATCGTGATCAAGGACCGTCCAGGCCTCTGAAACGCCCGTCGATCAGGAAATCCCTACACTCGTCTTCGCAAATTAGAAAGATAAGATCAAGGGCTCAGAGCGCGTAGAAAGCCAACATAGTGAGTTTCCATCAAGTTTAGGAAGCAGTCCATCCATCCGGGCATCTCAAAGTAGCGTTTTTTAGGAAATTCCTATACTCGAATTTGCCAGTTTGAAAGCCGAGATCGAGGGTTCGGAGCGCCACGTAACCCACCATAGCAAATTTTTACTGAGTTTGGGCAGCCAATGGGTATTCTCATTGGCCCGGCCGGGATATAAAACCGTCAGGTCTCCGAAAAGCGCGTCATTCGTGGAATTCCTACGCTCGGCTTTGCAAATTCGGAAGTCGATGTCTATCGTTCGGAGCAGCCAAAAAACCTCTATAGTAAATTTCAACGTAATTTAGTTAAATGCCAAACCGACCAGGGCTACGACGCGTGCGTTGATCTGGAAATTCCTATACTTGCATTCGCTAGGTCGAAAGCTGAGATCGAGGGTCTGGAGCTCTCTTGAAAGCCACTGTGGTGGCTTTCTCCAGAGCGTGGGAAATCGCCCAATAGTTTTGTCCTTCGAAACGAACGTTTCTGTGACCGAAATCAAAAAGACCCATCCTCGGTTCGAATTAATTCTCTGGACTTGTACACACCACCACCCCACCTACCCACCCCAGGACGTTGCTGATCGTTTTTCTAGTTAAGCCGGTAACGATCCGTTACCATTTGGGAATCCAAAAAGCGCATCAGTTTGGAAATCCCTGCACTTAGCTTCGACAATTCAAAAGATAAGAATAAGGTTCGTAGCACGACGAAAACCAACATAGTTACTTTCTACTGAGTTTATGCACCTGTCCTTTTGTTGGGGCTTTTGAAACGTTCGTTGTTCGGGAAATTCGTATTCATGTATTTGCCAGTTCAGATGCCAAGATAAAGGGTTCGAATCTCCTGGGAACCCTCCATTACAACTTTATACTAAGTTTGGGCAGCCGATCGTTATTCCCGTTGGATCGGTCGCAATACGGAACTGTCTGGCCTCTGTAATGAGGTAAACCGTCAAATTCCTAGGCTCGGCTTCACAAATTCAAAAGCAGAGATCTATGGTTCAGAGTGGCTAGGAAACCTCCATAGTAAATTAGTACATAATTTGGGTAGACGGCTAACCGCCCGGCCCTACGAAGCATGCGTCGATCTGGAAATATATATACTTGAATTCGCTAGTTCGAAAGACTAGATCGTGTGTTCAGAGCGCTCTTGAAAGCCACCATGGTGACTTTCAGCAGAGTATAGGAAATCGCCCAACAGTTATGTCGTTCGAAATAGGCGTTTCAGTGACCTAACTCCAAAAATCCCTCCTTGGTACGAATCCATTCTCTGGCCTTATACACACCACCTGCCCAACCTACCCACCCTAGGGGGGAGCCAATCATTTTTTAGTTGGGCCGGTCACGATACGTGACCTTCCAGGCCTCCAAAATGTGCATTGATCGAGAAATCCCTACACTCGGCTTCGCAAATTCAAAAGATAAGATCGTGGGTTAAGAGCGGACCGAAAGCTACCGTAGTGACTTTCTGTCAATTTTAGGAAGCATTCCATCCATCTAGGCCTCTGAAACAAGCGTGTTTGGGAAATTCCTATACCCGCATTCACTAGTTGGAAAGCAGAGATCGAGGGTTCGGAGCGCCCTATAGCCCACCATAGCAAATTTATACTGAGTTTGGACAGCCTATGGTTATTCTCGTTGGCCCGGCCGCGATACGGAACCGTTGAGCCTCCAGAAAGAGCATAGATCGTGAAATACCTACACGCAGCTTTACGAATTCGTAAGTCGATATCTACCTGTTCAGAGAGCTAAAAATCTTCCATAGTTAATTTGTACTTAATTTGGGTAGACGCCAAACTTCGCGTGCCTACGACGTGTGCGTTGATCTGGAAATTCCTATACTCGCATTTGCTAGTTCGATAGCTGAGATCGATGATTTGGAGCTCTCTCGAAAGACACCGTGGTGACTTTTTGTAGAGCGTAGGAAATATCCCAACAGTTCTATCCTTCTAAACGCGAGTTTCGCTGACCTAAATTCAAAAGACCCATCCTTGGTTCGAATTCATTCTCGGGCCTTACACACACAACCCATCCCACCAACCCACCATAGGACGGAGCCGATCATTTTTTAGTTGGGCCGGTCGTGATACGGGGTCATCCAGGCCTCCGAAACGTGCTTCGATCGGGAAACCCCTACACTCATCTTCACCAATTCAAAAGATAATATAGAAAGTTCGGAGCATGCAGAAAGCCACCATGGTAACTTTCTATCAAGTTTAGGAAGCAGTCCATCGGTTCGGGCCTCTGAAATGAGCGTTGTTTGGGAATTTCCTATACTCGCATTCACCAGTTCGAAAGCCAAGATCGACAACTCGGAGAGCCCCGTAAACCACCATCGCAAATTTATACTGAGTCTGGGCAGTTGATCATTATTCTCATTGGCCAGGCTGTGATACAGAATCGTCGGGCCTCCGAAATGCGCGTCGATAGCGAAATTCCTACGCTCGGCTTTGCAAATTCGGAAGCCAATATCGATTGTTCGAAGCGGCAAGAAATGCTCCGTAGTAAATTTCTTGGTAATTTGGGTAGATGGCAAACCGCCTGGGTCTACGACGCGCGCGTTGAGCTAGAAATTCTGCACTCGCATTCCATAGTTCAAAAGCGAAGATCGAGGGTTTGGAGCTCCCTCAAAAGCCACCATGGTGACTTTCTACTAAGAGTGAGAAATCGCCCAATAGTTCTTTCCTTGGAAACGAGAGTTTCGATGATCTAAATTCAAAAGAACCATCCTCGGTTCGAATTCATTCTAGGGCCGTGTACACACCACCCTCTAGCCACCTACCTCGGGATGGAGCCGATGGTTTTTCTGGTCGGACCTGTCGTGATCCGGGGCCGTTTAGGCCTCTGAAACGCCCATCGATCCGGAAATCCCCACACTTGGCTTCGCCAATTCGAAAGATTAGTTTGAGGGTTCAGAGCACGCAGAAAGCCACCATAGTGGCTTTCTATCAAGTTTAGGAAGCCGTCCATCCGTTTTGTTCTCTGAAATGAGCGTTTTTTGGGAAATTCCTATAATCAAATTTGCCAGTTCGAAAGCCAAGATTGAGGGTGCGAGCACCCCGTAACCCACCATAGCAAATTTATACCGAGTTTGGGCAGCCGATGGTTATTCTCATTGGCCCGACCGCGATATGGAACCGTCGAGTCTCCGAAACATGCGTCGATCGTGGAATTCCTACGCTTTGCTTTGCAAATTTGGAAGCCGATATCTATTGTTCGGAGCAGCCAGGAAACCTCTATAGTAAATTTTAATGTAATTTGGGTAAATGCCAAACCGCCCGGGCCTACGAAGCATGCATTGATTTAGAAATTCCCATACTCGCATTCGTTAGTTCGAAAGCTGAGATCGAGGGTTTGGAGATCTCTCGAAAGCCACCTTGGTGACTTTTTGTAAAGCGTAGGAAATCGACCAATGGTTCTGTCCTACGAAACGAGAGTTTCGGTAACCTAAATTCAAAAGACCCATCCTCGGTTCGAATTCATTCTCGGGCCTTGTACACGCCACCTGCCCCACCCACCCACCCAGAACGTAGTCGATCGTTTTTCTATCTCAATCAGTCGCGATCTAGGACCGTCCTTGCCTCTAAAACGCGCTGTGATCGGGAAATCCCTAACCTCGTGTTTGCTAATTCAAAAGATAAGATCTTGGGTACAGAGTACACCGAAAGCCACAATGGTAACATTCTATCAAGTTTAGGAAGTAGTCCATTGGTCCGAGCCTCTGAAACGAGGGTTCAGAGAGCCTCGTTACCCGCTATAGCAAATTTATACTGAGTTTGGGCAGTCGATCGTTATTCTCGTTGGCCTGGCCGCAATACGGAACCGTTGGGCCGTCGAAACGCGTGTCGATTGTGAAATTCCTATGCATGGTTTTGCAAATTAGGAAGCCGATATCTATTGTTCTGAGAAGCTAGAAAACCTCCATAGTAAATTTTTAGGTAATTTGGGTAGACGCCAAACCACCAGGGCCTACGACGCGTGCGTTAATCTAGAAATTCCTATTCTTGCATTCGCTAGTTCGAAAGATGAGATTAAGTGTTTGAAGCTCTCTCGAAAGCCTTTGTAGTGACTTTCTGCAGAGCATGGGAAATTGCCCAACAGTTCTGTCCTTCGAAATGAATGTTTCGGTAACTTAAATCCAAAAGGCTCATCCTTGGTTCGAATTCATTCTCGAGCCTTGCACACACCACCCGCCTCACCCACCTAACCCAGGGCGTAGCCGATCGTTTTTATAGTTGGGCTGATCACGATCCGTTACCGTCCAGGAATCCGAAATGCGCCTCAATTAGGAAATCCCTGCACTAAGCTACGACAATTGAAATGGTAAGATCGAGGGCTCGGAGTGCGCCGAAAGCCAACATATTAACTTTCTATCGAGTTTATGCACCTGTCCTTTTGTTGGGGCTTCTGAAACGTGCGTTGTTCGGGAAATCCGTGTACTCACATTTGCTGGTTCAGAAGCCGAGATTGTGGTTCGAAGCTCCCTGGAACCCACCATAACTAACTTTATACCGAGTTTGGGCAGCCGATAGTTATTCCCGTTGGCTCAGCCGCAAAACGGAACCATCGGGCCTCCGTAATGAGGTTGACTGTGAAATTCCAATGTATACCACTAGGTGCCTTTAATTACATAACCTTGTCGAGTTGAGTTTGTGGGCTTATATATACTAATATTACCCACCTAACCAAGATTTAATTAACCCTCCCACTGATCCAAGCGTGTTTGTTTAACGGTTAAGTTTGTGGGCCTATATATACTAATATTACCCACCCACCCAAGATTTACTTAACCCTCCCACTGATCCAAGCATGGTTGTTTAATGGTTAAGTTTGTGGACCTATATATACTAATATTACCCACCTACCCAAGATTTACTTAACCCTCCCATTAATCCAATCAATTTTACTTAACCAATACTTCAGTTCTTATTCATACAATCCCTTATGGATTAGTTTAGGTTAAGTAGTCCAATTTATTGCCATGTCCCTTCGTAGTGACTTTCTGCAGAGCATGGGAAATTGCCCAACAATTTTGTCCTTCGAAATGAACATTTCGGTAACTTAAATCCAAAAGGCTTATCCTTGGTTCGAATTCATTCTCGATCCTTGTACACACCACCCGCCCCAACCACCCACCCCAGGACGTAGCCGATCGTTTTGATAATTGGGCCGATCATGATTTGTTACCGTCCAGGCATCCGAAACGTGCCTCAATTAGGAAATCCCTACACTAAGCTTTGACAATTGAAATGGTAAGATCGAGGGTTCGGAGCGCGCCGAAAGCCAACATTGTGACTTTCTATCGAGTTTATGCACCTGCCCTTTTGTTGGGGCTTCTGAAACGCGCGTTGTTAGGGAAATTCGTGCACTCGCATTTGCTAATTCAGAAGCCGAGATTGAGGGTTCGGAGCTCCCTGGAACCCACCATAACTAACTTTATACCGAGTATGGCCAGCCGATAGTTATTCCTGTTGGCTCGGCCGTAATACGGAACCATCGGGCCTCCGTAATGAGGTTGACTGTGAAATTCCAATGCTTGGCTTTGGAAATTTGGATGCAAGGAACTATGGTTCGGAGCGGCTAGGAAACCTGTATAGTAAATTGCTACGTAATTTGGGTACACGCTAAACTGGATGGGCCTACGAAGCATGCGTTGATCTGGAAATACATATACTCGCATTAGTTGGTTCGAAAGCCGAGATCGAGGGTTCGGAGCGCTCTCGATAGCCACTGTGGTAACTTTTTGCAGAGCGTAGGAAATCATCCAATAGTTATGTCCGTCGAAATGAGCGTTTTAGTGACCTAACTCCAAAAATCCCTGCTCAGTTTGAATGCATTCTCTGGCCTTGGACGCACCAACCACCCCACCCACCCCAACCGACCCCAACCACCCTACCCCACCCACCTACCCAACCATTATGTCCATCGAAATGAGCATTTTAGTGACCTAACTCAAAACATACCTCCTCAGTTCGAATGCATTCTCTGGCCTTGTACACACCACCTACCCCACCAACCCACCTACCCTACGGGGGAGCCGATCGTTTTTCTAATTTGGTCGATCGCGATCCGAGACCGTCTAGGCCTCCGAAATGCCTTTCGATCGGGAAATCCCTACACTCGGCTTCGCTAATTACAAAGATAATATCGAGGGTTTAGAGCGAGCCAAAAGCCACCGTTGTGACTTTCTATCAAGTTAAGGAAGTAGTCCATCCGTCTGAGCCTATGAAACGAGCATTGTTTGGGAAATTCTTATACTGGAATTCACCAGTTCGAAAGCCGAAATCGAGGGTTCGGAGCACCCTGTGACCCACCATAGCAAATGTATATTAAGTTTGGGCAGTTGATCGTAATTCACGTTGGCCCGGTCGCGATACGGAACCTTTGGGTCTCCGAAACATGCGTCAATCGTGAAATTCCTACGCTCAGCTCTACAAATTCAGAAACCAATATCTATTGTTCGACGCGGCTAGAAAACCTCCATAGCAATTTCAGCGTAATTTGGGTAAGTGCCAAACCGCCCAGGCCTACTATGCGTGCGTTGATCTAGAAATTCCTATACTTGCGTTCTCTAATTCGAAATCTATGACAGAGGGTTTGGAGCTCTCTTGAAGCCACCATGTTGACTTTTTGTAGAGCGTAGGAAACCGCCCTATAGTTCTGTCCTTTGAAACGAGAGTTTTGGTGACATAAATTCAAATGACCCATCCTCGGTTCGAATTCATTCTCGGTCCTTGTACACACAACCCGCCCCACAAACCTACCCCAGGATGGAGCTGATAGTTTTTCTTGTTTTGTCGATCGCGATCCGGGACCATCCAAGCCTCCGAAATGCACTTTGATCGGGAAATTCCTACACTTGTCTTCGCCAATTCAAAAGGTAAGATCTAGGGTACGGAGTGCAACAAAAGCCACCATGGTAACTTTCTATCAAGTTTAGTAAGCCGTCCATCGGTTCGGGCCTCTAAAAGGAGCGTTGTTTGGGAAATTCCTATACTCGCGTTCGCTAGTTCGAAATCCAAGAAAGAGGGTTCGAAGAGCCCCGTAACCCACCATAGCAAACTTATACCGAGTTTGGGTGGCCGATCGTTAGTCTCGTTGCCTCGGCTGCGATACGGAACCGTTGGGCCTCCGAAATGCACGTCGAACATGAAATTCCTATACTCGGCATCGCAAATTCGAAAGCCGATATCTACTCTTCAGAGCGGATAGAAAACCTCCATAGTAAAATTTTGGTAGATGCCAAACCGCCAGGTGCTGTGATGCGTGCTTTGATCTAGAAATTCCTATACTTGCATTCGCTAGTTCGAAAGTTGAGATCAATGGTTTGGAGCTCTCTCGAAAGCTACCATAGTGACTTTCGGCAGAGCGTGGGAAATCGCCCAACAGTTCTATCTTTCGAAACGAACGTTTCGGTGACTTAAATCCAAAAGACCCATCCCCTGTTTGAATTCATTCTCTGGCCTTGTACACACCACCCACCCCCTACCCACCCACCCCAGGTTGTAGCCAATCGTTTTTCTAGTTGGGCCGGCCGCGATCCATTACCATGCGGGCATCTGAAACGCGCATCAATTGGGAAATCCCTGCACTTAGCTTCAACAATTCAAAGGGTAAGATCGAGGGTTCGGAGCACGCCGAAAGCTAGCGTAGTAACTTTCTATTGAGTTTACGCACCTGTCGTTTTGTGGGGGCTTTTGAAACACGCGTGGTTTGGGAAATTCATGTACTCGCATTTTCCAGTTCAAAAGCCGAGATCGAGGGTTCGAAGCTCCCCGGAATCCACCTTAACAACTTTATACCGAGTACGGGCAGCCGATCGTTATTCCGGTTGGCTCGGCCGCAATATGGATGCATCAGGCCTTTATAGCGAGGTTGACCATGAAATTCCTATGCTTGGCTTCGCAG
The DNA here is from genome assembly GCA_030737875.1 of Allium sativum. Taxonomy (NCBI): domain Eukaryota; kingdom Viridiplantae; phylum Streptophyta; class Magnoliopsida; order Asparagales; family Amaryllidaceae; genus Allium; species Allium sativum. The sequence goes on along the minus strand of CM060924.1, from coordinate 698,915,654 downwards.
ATTCGAAAGCAGAGATTTATGGTACGGAGTGGCCAGAAACATCCATAGTAAATTGCTACGTAATTTGGGTAGACGCTAAACAGGTCGGGCCTACGAAGCTTGCGTTGATCTAGGAATACATATACCGGCATTCACTAGTCCGAAAGCCGAGATCGAGGGTTCGGAGCGCTCTCGAAAGCCACATTAGTGACTTTCAGCAGAGCGTAGGAAATCGCCTAGTAGTTATGTTCTTTGAAATGAGTGTTTCGGTGACCTAAATCCAAAAATCCCTCCTCGGTTCCAATACATTCTATGGCCTTAAACACACCACTCACCCACCCACCATGGGGGGAGCCGATTATTTTTCTAGTTAGGCTGGTCGCGATCCGGGACAGTCCATGCCTTCGAAACGCGCATCGATAGGGAAAACCCAATACTCGGCTTCGCCAATTCAAGAGATAAAATCGAGGGTTCGGAACGCACTGAAAGCAACCATAGTGACTTTCTATCAAGTTTAGGAAGCAATCCATCCGTTCGGGCCTCTCAATCGAGCGTTGTTTGGGAAATTCCTACACCCTCATTCGCAACATTGAAAGTCGAGATCAAGGGTTCGTAGCACCCCGTAACCCACTATAGAAAATTTATACTGAGTTTGGGCAGCCGATGGTTATTCTCATGGGCCCGACCGGGATACGGAACCGTCGGGCCTCCGAAACGCGCGTCGTTCACGAAATTCCAACGCTCGGCTTTGCAAATTCGGAAGACGGTATTTATTGTTCATAGTGGCTAGAAAACCTCCAGATTAAATTTCTTCGTAATTTTGGTAGGCGCCAAACCACCCGAGCCTATGATGCGTTCGTTGATCTGGAAATTCCTATACTCGCATTTGCCAGTTCAAAAGCCGAAATTAATGGTTTGGAGCTCTCTCGAAAGTCACCGTGGTGACTTTCTGCAGAGCATAGGATTTGGCCCAACAGTTCTGTCCTTCGAAACAAGAATTTCGGTGAACTAAATTCAAAAGATCCATCCTTTGTGCGAATGCATTCTCGGGCCTTGTACACAGCACCCGCCCCACCCACCCACCTCAGAATGGAGCGGATCGTTTTTTCTAATTGGGCCGATCACAATTTGGGAGCATTAAGGCTTCGGAAACATGCTTCTATTGGGAAACCCCTACACTCGTCTTCGCCAATTCAAAAGATAAGATCAAGGGTTCGTAGCGCACTGAAAGCCACCATGTAACTTTCTATCAAGTTTAGGAAGCAGTCCATTGGTCCATTCCTCTGAAACAAGTGTTTTTGGGAAATTACTATACTCACATTCGCAAGTTAGAAAGACGAGATCGAGGGTTCGGGGAGCCCCGTAACCCACCATAGCAAATTAATACGGAGTTTGGGCAGCCGACGGTTTTTCTCGTTGGCCCGGCCACGTAATGGAACCGTCGGGCCTCTGAAACACGCGTCGATTGTGAAATTCCTATGCTCGGCTTCGTAAATTCGGAAGCCGTTATTTATTGTTTGGAGCGGCTAGAAAACCGCTATAGTAAATTTCTAGGTAATTTAGGTCGACGCCAAACCGCCTAGGGCTACGACACGTGCGTTGATCTGGATATTCCTATACTCACATTCACTATTTCAAAACCCAAGATCGAGGGTTCGGGGCACTCTTGAAAGCCACTACGGCGACTTTCTGCAGAGCATAGGAAATCGCCCGACAATTATGTCCTTCAAAATGAGCATTACTATGACCTAACTCCATAAATCCCCCCTCAGTTCAAATGCATTCTTTGGCCTTCTACACACCACCCACCTCACTTGCCCACCCAGCCTGGGTGGGAGCCGATCGTTTTTCTAGTTGGGCTACTCGCGATCCAGTACCGTCTAGGCCTCCAAAATGTTGGTCGATCCGGAAATCCCTACACTCAGCTTTGCCAGTTCAAAAGATAAGATCGAGGGTTTGAAGCTCGCCGAAAGCCACCATATTGACTTTCTATCAAGTTTGTGAAGCAGTCTATCCATTTGGGCATCTGAAACGAGCGTTGTTTGGAAAATTCCTGCAATCGCATTCGCTAGTTCGAAAGCCGAGATCGAGGGTTCGGATTGCCCCGTAATCTACCATATCAAATTTATAATGAGTTTGGGCAGTCGATGGTTATTCTCATTGGCTCAGACGCGATAAGAAACCATCGGGCCTCAGAAATGCGCGTCGATCGTGAGATTCCTATGCTCGGCTTTGCAAATTCGGAAGCTGATATTTATTGTTTGGAGCGGCAAGAAAACCTCCATAGTAAATTTCTATGTAATTTTGGTAGACGCCAAAACGCCCGTGACTACGATGCATGCGTTGATCTGGAAATTCCTATACACACATTCGCTAGTTCGAAAGCTGAGATCGAGGGTCTGGGGATCTCTCTAAAGCCACCGTGGTGACTTTCTGCAGAGCGAAGGAAATCGCCCAACAGTTCTGCCCTTCGAAATGAGAGTTTCGGTGACCTAAATTCAAAAGGCTCATCCTTGGTTCGAATACATTCTCGGGCCTTATACACTCCAACAGCCCCACCCACCTACCCCAGGATGGAGGCGATCATTTTTCTAGTTGGGATGGTCGCCATCCAAACCCGTCCAAGCATTCGAAACGCGTGTCGATTGGGAAATCCCTACACACGGCTTCGCCAATTCAAAAGATAAGATCGAGGTTTCGGTGCGCGCCAAAAGTCACAATAATGAATTTCTATCAAGTTTAAGTAGTTGTCTATCCGTTCGAGCCTCTGAAACGAGCAATGTTTGGGAAATTCCTATACTCACATTTGCTAGTTCGGAAGCCGATATCGATGGTTCGAGGCGCCCCGCAACCCACCCTAGAAAATTTATACGGAGTTTGGACAGCCGATGGTTACTCTAGTTGGCCCGGCCACGATACAGAACCGTCGGGACTTCGAAACGCGCATCGATCGTGAAATTCCTAAGCTCAGCTTTCCAAATTCGAAAGTCGATATATATTGTTCGGAGCGACTAGAAAACCTCCATAGTAAATTTTTACATAATTTGGGTAGACACCAAACCGCCCGGGCCTACAATAGGTACGTTGATCTGAACATTCATATACTCACATTCGCTAGTTCGAAAACCGAGATCGAGGATGTGGAGCTTTCTCGAAAGCCACCGTGGTGACTTTCTGCAGAGCGTAGGAAATCACCCAATAGTTTTATCCTTCGAAACGAGAGTTTCATTAACCTAAATAAAAAAGACCCATTCTCGGTTCGAATTCATTCTTGGGCTTGTACAGACCACCCGCCCCACCCACACACCCCAAGACAGAGCTAATCATTTTTCTAGTTGGGTCGGTCGTGATCCAGGACCGTCTAGGCCTCCGATACACGCTTCAATCGGGAAATCCCTACACTCGTCTTCGCCAAATCAGAAGATAAGATCGAGGGTTTGGAGCGTGTTGGAAGCCACCACGGTAACATTCTATCAAGTTTAGGAAGCACCCCATCAGTACGTTCTTTTGAAAGGAGCATTTTTTGGGTAATCCCTATACTCATGTTCGCTAGTTCGAAAGCCGAGATCGAGGGTTTGGAGCGCCCCGTAACACACCATAGCAAATTTATACTGATTTTGGGTAGACGATGGCTATTCTCGTTTTCCCGGCCGCGGCACGGAACCATTGGGCCTTCAAAACGCGCGTCGATCGTGAAAATCCTACACTCGACTTTGCAAATTCGAAAGCCGATACCTATTGTTCGGAGCAGCTAGAAAACCTCCATAGTAAATTTCTACGTAATTTAGGTAGACACCATACCACCCGGGCCTACGATGTAGGCGTTGATCTAGAAATTCCTATGCACCCATTCGCTAGTTTAAAAGCTGAGATCGAAGGATTGGGGCTCGCCCAAAAGCCAGCGTGGTGGCTTTCTACATGAAATTTCCCAACAAGTCTTTCCTTCGAAACTAAGTTTCATTGACCTAATTCAAAAGACCCATCCTTGGTTTGAATTCATTCTCGGGCCTTGTACACACCACCCGCCCGCCCCACCTACCCCAGGACGGAGCCGATCATTTTTTTTATTTGGGCCGGTCGCAATCCAAGACCGCCCAAGCCTCCGAAACGCGCTTCAATCGGGAAATCCCTACACTCGTCTTCCCAATTCCAAAGATAAGATCAAGAGTTCGGAGCACGCCGAAAGCCACCATAGTGACTTTCTATCAAGTTAAGGAAGTAGTCCATCCGTTCGGGCCTCTAAAACGTGTGTTGTTTGGGAAATTCCTATACTCGTATTCGCATGTTCGAAAGCCAAGATCGATGATTCAGAGAGCCCCATAACCCACAATAGAAAATTTATACTGAGTTTGGGCAACCGATGGTTATTCTCGTTGGCCCGGCCACGATAAGGAACTGTCGGACCTCCGAAACGCGCGTCAATTGCGAAATTCTGATGCACGGCTTTGCAAATTTGGAAGCCGATATCTATTGTTCGAAGAGGCCAGAAAACCTCCATTGTAAACTTCTACGTAATTTTGATAGACGCTAAACCGCCCGGGATTACGATGCATTCGTTGATATGGAAATTCCTATACTTGCATTCGCGAGTTTGAAAGATGAGATCGAGGGTTTGGAGCTCTCTCGAAAGCCACCGCAGTGACTTTCTGCAGATTGTAGGAAATCGCCCCACAGTTCGGTCATTCGAAACGAGAATTTCGATGGCCTAATTCAAAAGACCCAACTTCAGTTCGAATTCATTCTCAGGCCTTGTACACACCGCTCTCCATACCCACGCACCCCAGGACGGAGCCGATCATTTTTCAACTTGGGCTGTTCGCGATGCGGGACCGTCTAGGCGTCTGAAACGCGCTTCGATCGGGAATTCCGTGCGCTCGTCTTTGCCAATTCAAAGATAAGTTCGAGGGTTTGGAGCTCGCCTAAAGCCCCCATGGTAACTTTCTATCAAGTTTAGGAAGCAGTCCATTGGTTCGTGTCTCTGAAACTTGCGTTGTTTGGTAAATTCCTATAAACTCATTTGCCAGTTCGAAATCCGAGATCGAGGGTTCGGAGCGCCACATAATGACCATAGAAAATTTATACTGAGTTTGGGTAGCCGATGGTTATTCTCGTTGGCCCGGCCGCGTTACGGAACTGTCAGGCCTCGGAAATGCGCGGCGATCGTGAAATTCCTATGTTCGGCTTTGCATATTCGAAAGCCGATATCTATAGTTCGGAGCGGCTAGAATAACTCTATAGTAAATTTCCCGGTAATTTGGGCGGACACCAAACCGCCTAGGGCCGCGCACATTGATCTGGAAATTCCTATACTCGTATTCGCTAGTTCGAAAGCCGAGAACTAGGGTTCAGAGAACTCTCGAATGCACCGTGGTGACGTTCTGTAGAGCATAGGAAATCATCCAGCAGTTATGTCCTTCAAAATGAAAATTTCGGTGACCTAACTCCAAAAATACCTCCTCAATTCAAATGTATTCTCTAGCCTTACACACACCACCCAACCAACCAACCCATCCACACTGGGGGGAAGCCGATCGTTTTTCTAGTTGGGTCGGTCGCGATCTAGGACCATCCAGGCCTTCGAAATGCGCGTCGATCGGGAAATCCCTACACTCATCTTCGCCAATTCAAAACATAAGATCGAGTGTTCGGAGCGCGCCGAAGTAGTGACTTTCTATCAAGTTTAGGAAGCAGTCAATCCGTTCGGACCTCTGAAACGAACATTGTTTGGGAAATTTCTATACCCGCATTTGCTAGTTCGAATGCGAAGATCGAGTGTTCAGAGTACCCTTAAACCCCCATAGCAAATTTTTACTAAGTTTCGGCAGCAGATGGTTATTCTGGTCGGCCCAGCCGCGATACGGAACCATCAGGCCTCCGAAACGCGCATCGATCATGAAATTCGTATGCTCGACTTTGCAAATTCCGAAGACGATATTTATTGTTCAGAGCGGCTAGAAAAGCTCCATAGTAAATTTCTGCGTAATTCGGGTAGGTGCCAAACCACCCGGGATTGCGATGCGTGCGTTGAACTAGAAATTCCTATACTCGCATTCGCTAGTTCAAAAGCCGAGATCGATGGTTCGGAGTGCTCTCGAATGCCACCATAGTGACTCTCTATTGAGTGTAGGAAATTGCCCAACAGTTTTTTCCTTCAAAATGACCATTCCGTTGACCTAACTCCAAAAGTCCCTCCTCAGTTCAAATGCATTATCAAGCCTTGTACACACCACCCACCCCATCCACTCGTCCAACGTGGGGGGAGTCGATCTTTTTTCTAGTTGGGCCGATCATGATCCAGGAACGCCCAGGCATCCGAAATGCGCGTCGATCAAGAAATCCCTACACTCGGCTTCGACATTTCAAAAGACAAGATCAAGGGTTCGGAGTGCGCCGAAAGCCACCATAGGGACTTTCAAATCAAGTTTAGGAAGCAAACCATCCGTTCGGGCCAATGAAAAGAGCGTTGTTTGGGAAATTCCTATACTCGCATTCGCTAGTTCAAAAGCCAATATCGAGGGTTCGGAGTTCCACGTAACCCACCATAGAAAATTTATACAGAGCTTGTGCAGCCGATGGTTATTCACGTTGGCCCAGCCGCGATACAGAAACGTCGGGCCTCCAAAAAGTGCGTCGATCGTGAAATTCCTATGCTCGGCTTTGAAAATCAAAAGCCGATATCTATTGTTCAGAGCGGCTAGAAAACCTCCATAGTATATTTCTACGTAATTTGGGTAGTCGCCAAACCGCCCTGGATTACGATGCGTGCGTTGATCTAGAAATTCCTATAATCGCATTCGCTAGTTCGAAAGCTGAGATCGAGGGTTTGAAGGTCTCTCAAAAGCCACCGTGGTGACTTTTGTAGGCGTAGGAAATCTCCCAACAGTTCTGTCCTTCGAAACGAGAGTTTCGGTGTCCTAATTAAAAAGATCCATCCTTGGTTCGAATTCATTCTCGTGCCTTGTACACACCACCCGCCCGACCCGCCCACCCCAGGACGGAGACGATCGTTTTTCTAGTTGGGCCAGTCACGATCCGGGAACCGTCCAGGCCTCCGTAACGTACTTCGATCAGGAAATCCCCAACCGTCCAGGCCTGCGTAAAGCGCTTCGATCGGGAAATCCCTACACTCGTCTTTGCCAACTCAAAAGATAAGATCGAGGGTTCGGAGTGCACCGAAAGCAAACATGGTAACTTTCTGATAAGTTTAGAAAACAGTCCATCGGTCCGTGCCTCTGAAACGAGCATTGTTTGGGAAATTCCTATACTCCCAATCGCTTGTTCGAAATCCGAGATCTAGGGTTAGGAGAGCCCCATCCCACCGTAGCAAATTTATACTGAGTTTAGGCAACCGATGGTAATATTCCTTCGCCTGGCTGCGTTACGGAACCGTCGGGCTTCCAAAATACATGTCGACAGTGAAATTCCTAAGCTCGACTTTGCAAATTCGGTAGCCAGTATCTATTGTTCAGAGCGGCTAGAATACCTCTGTAGTAAATTTAAAGGTAATTTGGGTAGACACCAAACCGGCTGGGGTTACAACGCGTGCGTTGATCTGGAAATTCCTATACTCACATTCGCTAGTTTGAAAGCTGAGATCGAGGGTTCAGAGCACTCTCGAAAGCCACCGTGGTGACGTTCTGAAGAGCGTAGGAAATCGCCCAATAGTTATGTCCTTCAAAACGATCGTTTCAGTGAAATAACTCCAAAAATCCCTCCTCGGTTCAAATGCATTCTCTGGCTTTATACACACCACCTACCCAACCCACCCATCCACCCAGGAGGGTGCTGATCGTTTTTCTAGTTGGGCTGGTCGCAATCCGGGACCTTCTAGCTCCAAAATGTGTGTCGATCGGAATTCCTACGTACGACTTCTCTAATTCAAAAGATAAGACCGAGGGTTCGGACCGCGCCGAAAGCCAGCATAGTGACTTACTATCAAGTTTTGGATGAAGTCCATCCGTTCGGGCCTCTGAAATGAGCGTTGTTTGGGAAATTCCTGTACTCACATCAGCTAGTTTGAAAGCCAAGATCGAGGATTCTCGTTGGCTCGGCCGCGATACGGAACAGTCGGGCCTCCGAAACACGCGTCGATCGTGAAATTCCTATGCTTGGCTTTGCAAATTTAGAAGCCTATATCTATTGTTCATAGTGGCTACAAAACCTCCATCATAAAATTCTACATAATTTGAGTAGATGCCAAACCGCTTGGGATTATGATGCATGCGTTGATCTGGATATTCCTATACTCGCATTCGCTAGTTGGAAAGCGGAGATCAAGGGTTTCGAGGTCTCTCGAAAGCCACCGTTGCGACTTTCTGCAGAGCGTAGGAAATCGCCTAATAGTTTTGTCCTTCGAAACGAGAGTCTCGTTGATATGATTCAAAAGACCCATCGTCAGTTCGAATTTATTCTCGGGCCTTGTACACACCACTCGCCCCTCCCACCAACCCCAGGGCGAAGCCAATCATTTTTCTAGTTGGGTCGGTCATGATCCGGGACTGTCCAAGCCTCTGAAACGCCCTTCGATCGGGAAATCCCTACACTCGTCTTTGCCAATTCAAAAGATATGATCGAGGGTTCAGAGCGCACCGAAAGCCACCGTGGTAACTTACTATCAAGTTCAGGAAGCATTCCATATGTCAGTTCCTTTGAAATGAGCGTGTTTGGGAAATCCTTATACTCGCATTTACCAGTTCGACAACAGAGATCGAGGGTTCAGAGGGCCCCGTAACCCACCATTTTAAATTTATACTGAGTTTGGGCAGCCGATGGTCATTCTCATTGGCCCGGCTGCGTTTTGAAACCATCGGGCCTCCGAAATGCACGTCGATCGTGAAATTCCTATTATCGGCTTTGCAAATTCAGAAGCCGATATCTATCATTCCGAGTGGCTAGAAAATCTCCATAGTAAATTTCTAGGTAATTTGGGTAAATGCCAAATGGCCTAGGGCTGCGACACGTTCGTTGATCTGGAAATTTCTATACTCGCATTCGCCGGTTAGAAAAACTAGATCTAGGGTTCGGATCACTATCGAAAGCCACCGTGGTGACTTTCTGGAGAGCATAGGAAAACGCCCAAAAGTTACGGCCTTCGAAATGAGCGTTTCGGTGACCAAACTCCAGAAATCCCTCCTCATTTCAAATTCATTCTCTGGCATTTTACACACCACCCATACCACCCACCCACCCTAGGGGGACCCAATCTTTTTTCTAGTTGGGCCTGTCGCGATCCGGGGCTGTGTAGGCCTCCGAAACGCGCGTCGACCGGGAAATCCCGATGCTCAGCTTTGCCAATTCAAAAGATAAGATCGAGGGTTCAGAGCAAGCCAAAAGCCACCATAGTGACTTTCTATCAAGTTTCGGAAGTAGTCCATCCGTTCGGGCCTCCGAAACAGGTGTTGTTTGGGAAATTCCAATATTCTCATTCACTATTTCGAAAGCCTAGGTCGAAGGTTCAGAGCTCCCGTAACCCACCATAGCAAATTTGTACTGAGTTTGGGCAGCCAATGGTTATTCTCGTTGGCCCGGTCGCGATACGTGACCATCGGGCCTTCGAAACGCGCGTCGATCGTGAAATTTCAACGATCGACTTTGCAAATTCGGAAGCCGATATCTGTTGTTCGGAGCGACTAGAAAACCTCCATCGTAAATTTCTACGTAATTTGGGGAGACGCCAAACCGCCCGAGCCTACGATGCGTGCGTTGATCCAGAAATTCCTATACTCGCATTCGTTAGTTCAAAAGCTGAGATTGAGGGTTTGGAGCCCTCTCGAAAGCCACCGTGGTGTGTTTCTGTAGAGCGTAGGAAATCGCCCAATAGTTCTGTCCTTCGAAACAAGAGTTTCAGTGACCTAAATTCAAAAGTCCCATTCTCGGTTCGAATTCATTATCGGGCCTTGTACACACCACCCGCCCTGCCCATCCAACCCAAGACGGATCCAGTCGTTTTTCTAGTTGGGCCGGTCGCGATCCGTTACCGTCCGGGCATCCGAAATACGTGTTAGTTAGGAAATCCCATCAATTAGCTTCGACAATTCAAAAGGTAAGATCGAGGGTTCGGAGCGCGCCGAAAGACAACATAGTAACTTTCAATCGAGTTTATGCACCTGCCCTTTTGTTTGGGCTACTGAAGCGCGTGTTGTTCGAGAAATTCGTATACATGCAGTTGCTAGTTCAGAAGCCAAGATCGAGAGTTCGGAGCTCCCCAGAACCCACCATAACAACTTTATATCTAGTATGGGCAGTCGATCATTATTTCCGTTGGTTCGGCAGGGATACGGAACCATCATGCCTCCATAATGAGGTTAACCGTGAAATTCCTACACTTGGCTTCGAAAATTTGGAAGCAGAGATCTATGGTTCGGAGCGACTAGGAAACCTCCATAGTAAATTGCTACATAATTTGGGTAGACGCTAAACCTGCCAGGCCTACAAAGCGTGTGATGATTTAGAAATACATATACTCGCATTCGCTAGTTCGAAAGCTAAGATCTGGCGTTCAGATCGATCTCGAAAGCCACCGTGGTGACTTTCTGTAGAGTGTAGGAAATCGCCCAACAGTTATGTCCTTCGAAATGGGCGTTTCAGTGACCTAACTCCAAAAAACCCTCCTCAAGTCGAATGCATTCTCTGGCCTTATACATACCACCCACCCCACCCACCTTAGGGGGAGCCGATCGTTTTTCTTGTTGGGACGGTCGCGATCCAGGACCATCCAGTCCACCGAAATGCGCGTCGATCGAGAAATCCCAACACTCAGCTTCGCCAATTCAAAAGATAAGATCGAGGGTTCGGAGAATGCTGAAAGCCACCATAGTGACTTTCTATCAAGTTTAGGAAGCATTCCATCCGTCCGTGCCTCTGAAACGAGCGAGCGTTGTTTGGGAAATTCCTATACTCGCATTCGCTAGTTTGAAAGCCGAGAACGAGGGTTCGGAGCACCCCGTAACCCACCATAGCAAATTTATACTGAGTTTGGGCAGCCTATGGCTATTCTCGTTTGCTCGGCCGCGATATGGAACTGTCGGGCCTCCGTAACGTGGGTTGATCATTAAATTCCTACGCTCTGATTTGCAAATTTGGAAGCCAATATCTATTGTTCGGAGCGGCTAGAAAATCTCCATAGTAAATTTCTACGTAATTTGTGTAGATGCCAAACCGCCAAGGCGTACAATGCGTGCATTGATCTAGAAATTCCTATACTCGCATTCGCTAATTCAAAATCTGAGATCGACTATTTGGAGCTCTCTTGAAAGCCACCGTGGTGACTATTTGAAGAGCGTAGGAAATCGCCCAATAGTTATGTCCAACAAGTCGAGATTTTCGGTAACGTAAATTCAAAAGACCCATCCTCGGTTTGAATTCATTCTCGGGCCTTGTACTCACTACCCGGCCCACCTGCTATCCCCAGGACGGAGCCGATCATTTTTCTTGTTCGGCCTATCGTGATCCGGGACCGTCCAGGCCTCTGAAACGCGCTTCGATCAGAAAATCACTGCACTCAACTTTTCCAATTCCAAAATAAGTTTGACGGTTCGGAGCACACCGAAAGCTACCATGGTAACATTCTATCAAGTTTAAGAAGCAGTCCACTGGTTCGGGCATTTTAAATGAGCGTTATTTGGGAAATTCCTATACTCGCATTCGCTAGTTTGGTAGCTGACATCGACGGTTCGGAGAGCCCCATAACCCACCATAGAAAATTTATACGAAATTTGGGCAGCCGATCATTATTCTCCTTCGCCGGGTCGTGATACGGAACCATCGGGCCTTTGTAACGCGCAACGATTTTGAAATTCCTTTGCATGGCTTTTCAAATTCGGAAGCCGATATCTATTGTTCAGAGCAGCTAGAAAACCTCCATAGTAAATTTCATGGTAATTTGGGTGGACACCAAAGCGCCTGGGGCTACAACGCGTGCATTGATCAGGAAATTCCTATACTCGCATTCGCTAATTCGAAAACAGAGATCGAGGGTTTGGAGCTCTCTAGAAAGCCACAGTGGTGACTTTCTGCAGGGCATGGGAAATCGCCCAACAGTTCTGTCCTTCAAAACAAACATTTCATTGGCTTAAATCCAAAAGACCCATCCTTAGTTTGAATTCATTCTCAAGCCTTGTACACACCACCCGCCCCCCCAACCCACCCCAGGGACAGAGCCAATCGTTGTTCTAGATTGGCCGGTCGCGATCTGGGACCGTCCAGGCCTCCGAAATGCACTTCGATCAGGAAATACCTGCAATCATCTTTGCCAATTCAAAAGATAAGATCGAGGGTTTGGAGCGCACCGAAAGCCACCGTGGTAACTTTCCATCACGATTAGGAAGCTTTCCATTGGTCCGTCCTTTTGAAATGAGCATTGTTTTGGAAATCCATATACTCGCATTCGCCAGTTCAAAAGCCGAGATCGAGGGTTCGGAGAGCCCCTAACCCACAATAGCAAATTTATACTAAGTTTGGGCAGCCGATGGTTATACTCATTTGCTCGGTCACGCTACGGAACTGGCATGCCTCCGTAACGCGCGTCGATCGTGAAATTCCTATGCACGGCTTTGCAAATTCGGAAGCCGATAACTATTGTTCGGAGCGGATAGAAAACCTCCATAGTAAATTTCTAGGCAATTTGGGAAGACGCCAAACCGCCTGGGGCTACGATGCGTGCGTTGATTTGGAAATTCCTACACTCGCATTAGTTAGTTCGAAAGTATAGATCGAGGGTTCAGAGCGCTCTCGAAAGCTACTTTGGTAACATTATGCATAGCGTAGGAAATCGCCCAACAGTTTTGTCCTTCGAAATAAGCGTTTCGGTGACCTAACTCCAAAAACCGCTCCTCGGTTCAAATGCATTCTCTGGCCTTTTACACACCAACGACCACACCCACCCACCCTAGGGGGAGCCGATCGTTTTTCTAGTCTGGTCGGTCGCGATCCGGGACCGTCCAGGCCTCCGAAACGTGCGTCGATCGGGAAATCTCGACACTTAGCTTCACCAATTAAAATGATAAAATCGAGGGTTCAGAGCACGCCGAAAGCCACCATATTAACTTTCTATCAAGTTTAGGAAGCAGTCCATCCGTTTAGGCCTCTAAAATGGGCGTTGTTTGGGAAATTCATATAATCGCATTCGCTAGTTCGAAAGCCGAGATCAAGGGTTCGGAGCTCCCCGTAACCCACCATAGAAAATTTATACTGAGTCTGGTCAGCCGATAGTTATTCTCGTTGGCCCAGTCACGATACGGAGCCGTCAGGCCTCCGAAACGTGCTTCAATCGTGAAATTCCAACGCTCGGCTTTGCAAATTTGGAATTGGAAATCTATTGCTCGGAGCGAGTCGAAAACCTCCATAGTAAATTTCTACGTAATTTGGGAGACACCAAACTGCCTAGGCCTACGATGCGTGCATTGATCTGGAAGTTCCTATACTGGCACTCGCTAGTTCGAAAGATGAGATCGAGGGTTTGGAGCTCTCTCGAAAGCCACTATGGTGACTTTCTGTAGAGCGTTGTGAATTGCCCAACAATTCTGTCCTTTGAAACAAGAGTTTCGGTAACCTAAATTCAAAAGTCCCATTCTCGGTTCGAATTCATTTTCGGGCCTTGTACACACCACCTGCCCACCCATCCACCCCAAGACGGAGCCAATCGTTTTTCTAGTTGGGTCGGTCGCGATCCGTTACCGTCCGGGCATCAGAAACGCGCGTCAATTGGGAAATTCCTTCACTTAGCTTCGATATTCAAAGGGCAAGATCGAGAGTTTGGAGCGCGCTGAATGCCAACATATTAACTTTCTTTCGAGTTTATGCACCTATCCTTTTGTTGGGGCATCTAGAACGCGTGTTGTTCAGGAAATTCGTATGTTCGCATTGGCCAGTTCAGAAGCCGAGATCAATGGTTCGGAGCTCCGGGAACACACCTTAAAAACTTTATATCGAGTATGGGCATCCGATCGTTATTCCCGTTGGCTCGGTCACGATACGGAACCATCGTGCCTTTGTAACGAGGTTGGCAGTGAAATTCCTATGCTTGGCTTCGCAAATTCGGAAGCAGAGATCAATGGTTCGGAGCGGCCAGGAAACCTCCATAGTAAATTGCTACGTAATTAGGGTGGACACTAAACCGGTCGGGCAAACGAAGCGTGCGTTGATCTGGAAATACATATACTCGCATTCGCTAGTTCGGAAGCCTAGATCAAGGGTTTGGAGTGCTCTCAAAAGCCACCGTGGTGACTTTCTGCAGAGCATAGGAAATCGCCCAATAGTTGTGTCCTTCGAAATGAGCATCTCGGTGACCTAACTTCAAAAATCCCTCCTCAAGTCAAATGCATTCTATGGCCTTATTCATACCACCCACCCCACCTACCTTGGAGGGATCTGATCGTTTTTCTAGTTGGGCCGATCGCGATCCAGGACCTTCCAGTCCTCTGAAACGCGCACCGATCGGGAAATCCCTACACTCGGCTTCGCCAATTCAAAAGATAAGATCAAGGGTTCGGAGCACACCGAAAGCCACCATAGTGACTTTCTATACGGTTTAGGGAAGCATTCCATCTGTTTGGGCCTCTGAAACGAGCGTTGTTTGGGAAATTCCTATACTAGCATTCGCTAGTTCGAAAGCCGAGAACGAGTGTTCGTAGTGCCTCGTAACCCGCCATATCAAATTTATACTTAGTTTGGGAAGCCAATGGTTATTCTCGTTAGCTCGGCCGTAATACGGAACAGTCGGGCCTCCAAAATATGCGTTTATTGCGAAATTCCTACGCTCGGCTTTGCAAATTCGGAAGTCGATATCTATTGTTCGGAGCGGCTCTGAAACCTCTATAGTAAATTTCTACGTAATTTGGGTGGACGCCAAACCAGTTGGGCCCATGATGCGTGCGCTGATCCGGAAATTGCTATACTCGCATTCGTTAGTTCGAATGCTGAGATTGTGGGTTTGGAGCTCTCTCAAAAGCCACTGTGGTGACTATCTGTAGAGTGTAGGAAATCACCCAATAGTTCTGTGCTACGAAACGAGGGTTTTGGTGACTTAAATTCAAAAGACCCATCCTCGGTTAGAATTCATTCTCGGACCTTGTACACACCATCTGGCCCACCCACCCACCCCAGGACGGAGCCGATCATTTTTCTTGTTGGGCTGGTCACGATTCGGGACCTTCCAGGCCTCCGAAACACGCTTCGATCGGGAAATCCCTACACTCGACTTTTCCAATTAAAAAGATAAGGTCGAGGGTTAGGAGCACGCTAGAAACTACCATGGTAACTTTCTATCATGTTTATGAAGCAATCCATCGGTCCGGGCCTATGAAATGAGCGTTGTTTGAGAAATTACTATACTCGCATCAGATAGTTAGAAATCCGAGATCAAGGGTTCGGAGAGCCCCGTAACCCACCATAGAAAATTTATACTGTGTTTGGGCAGTCGATCGTTATGCTCGTTGGCCCGGCCGCGATATGGAACCATCGGGATTTCGAAACGCGTGTCGATTTTGAAATTCCTATGCTCCGCTTTACAAATTCGAAAGCCCATATGTATTGTTCGGAGCGGCTAGAAAACCTCTATAGTTAATTTCTAGGTAATTTGGGTAGACGCCAAAGAGCCTGGGGCTATAACGCGTTCGTTGATCAGGAAATTCCTACACTCCCATTCGCTAGTTTGAAAGCAAAGATTGAGGGTTTGGAGCTCTCTCGAAAGCCACTGTGGTTACTTTTAGTGGTGCGTAGGAAATCGCCTAACAGTTTTATCCTTCGAAACAAACGTTTCGGCGACTTAAATCCAAAAGACCCATCCTCAGTTCAAATTCATTCTCGGGCCTTGTACACACCACCCGCCCCACCGAAACACCCCAGGACGTAGCTGATCAATTTTCCAGTTGGGTCGGTCATGATTCATTACCGTCCAAACATACGAAATGCGCGTCAATTGGGAAATCCCTGCACTTAGCTTTGACAATTCAAAAGGTAAGATTGAGGGTTTGGAGCGCGCCGAAAGCCAACATAGTAACTTTTATTGAGTTTATGCACTTGTTCTTTTGTTGGGGGTTCTGAAATGCGTGTTGTTCGGGAAATTCATATACTCGCATTTTCTAGTTCAGAATCCAAAATCGACGGTTCGAAGCTCCCCGGAACCCGCCATAACAACTTTATACCAAGTATGGGCAACCGATCGTTATTCCTGTTGCCTTGGCAGTGATACAGAACCTTCGGGCCTACGTAACGAGGTTGATCGTGAAATTCCTAGGCTTGGCTTCGCAAATTCGGAAATAGAGAACTATGGTTCAGAGCAGCAAGGAAACCACCATAGTAAATTGCTACGTAATTTGGGTAGACGCTAAACTGACAGGGCCTGCGAAGCGTGTGTTGATCTGGAAATACATATACCCGCATTCGCTAGTTCGAAAGCCTAGCTCGAGGGTTCGGAGTGCTCTCGAAAGCCACCGTGGTGACTTTATGTAGAGCATAAGAAATCTCCCAACAGTTATGTCCTTCGAAATGAGCGTTTCGGTGACTAACTCCAAAAATCTCTCCTCGGTTCGAATGCGTTCTCCGGGCTTGTACACACCACCCACCACACCCACCAACCCACCCTTGGGGGGAGCCGATCATTTTACTAGCTGGGCCTATCATGATCTAGGACCATCAGGGCTCCGAAATGCACATCGATCAGGAAACCCCTACTCTTGGATTAGCCAATTAAAAAGATAAGTTTGAGGGATCGAAGCGCGCCGAAAGCCACCATGGTGACTTTCTATCAAGTTCAAGAAGCAGTCCATCCGTTCGGGCCTCTGAAATGAGCGTTGTTTGGGAAATTCGTATACTCGCATTCGCAAGTTCAAAGGCCGAGATCGATGGTTGGGAGCGCCCCGTAACCCACCATAGCAAAATTATACAGATTTTGGGCAGCCAATGGTTATTCTCATTGGCCTGGCAGCGATACGGAACCGTCGGGCCTCCGAAATGCACATCGATCGTGAAATTCCTATGCTTGGCTTTGCAAATTCGGAACCCGATATATATTGTTCGGAGTAGCTTGAAAATCTCTATAGTAAATTTCTATGTATTTGGGTAGATGCCCACTCGCCTGGGCCTACGATTCGTGCGTTGATCTGGAAATTCCTATACTTGCATTCACTAGTTCGAAAGCTAAGATTGCGGATTTTGAGCTCTCTCGAAAGCCACCGTGGTGACTTTCGGTAGAGCGTTGGAAATCACCCAGTAGTTCTGTCCTTTTAAACGAGAGTTTCGGCGACCTAAATTCAAAAGACCCATCCTCAGTTTGGATTCATTATCGGGCCTTGTACACACATCCGCCCTACCCACCGACACTAGGACGGAGTCGATTGTTTTTATAATTAGGTCGGTCGCGATCCGGGACCGTCTAGGCCTCCGATACGCGCTTCGATCGGGAAATCCCTACACTCGTCTTCGCCAACTCAGAAGATAAGATCAAAGTTTCGAAGCACGCCAAAAGAGACCATAGTAACTTTCTATCAAGTTTAGGAAGTAGTCCATCGGTCCGGGCCTCTAAAACGAACGTTGTTTGGGAAATTCCTATACTTGCACTCGCTAGTTCAAAAGCCGAAATCGAGTGATCAGAGAGCCCCGTAGCCCACGATAGGAAATTTATTCTGAGTTTGGGCAGCCGATCGTTATTCTCGTTGGCTCGGCCGCGATACAGAACTGTCAGACCTTCGAAACGTGCATCGATCGTAAAATTCTTACGCTCGGCTTTGACGATTCTAAAGCCGATATCTATTGTTCGGAATGGCTAGAAAACCTCCATAGTAAATTTCTAGGCAATATGGGTAGATGCCAAACCATCTGGGGTACGACGTGTGCATTGATCTGGAAATTCCTATACTCTCATTCTGTAACAATTTGGAATTTCGATCGATCTGAATCGATCGCTAAACCGACCAAGACTATTCAAAACCCCTGATTGCTTTGAGAACACGACAAATCAAAACACAAACAGAAGAACATTTCATTGTTTATTACAACAATTTCATCAGATTACAAGAATATAAAGAGTATAAATAAATAAAATACAACAGAAAATATCATAGATTACAATACATTACATAGTAGTGGAAAAATAATACAAAACACAACTGAAAGAGATATACTGATACAGAGCTTTCTGGATATCGTTCCAGCTGTAAGTCAGGAACCTATGAATATAAATCTGCAAAACCAAAACTACTAGCTACCCGTGCGGAAAATAGGGGCACCCAGAGTTTAGGTTAAAACAATAAACTCAAGGTCAGTCAGGTGACTGGTGTGAGAACTAAAACAGTTATTAATCTTTGCTTTAAAGTTAGGTAAATCAAGGGGCCACGCCGTATAACACGGAAAGGGTTTCCTCCCAAGAATACCAGTGCATAAAACAAACATCGCAATGCTAATTAAAAAACAATGAAGCTATTTTAAGACCCCGGTCCCATCACACAATGCAACACAAGCCGGAGGATAGGGTTTTCCCATATAATAGCCAAAGAATGCTTGAAAATCTAAATTTCATCTTTTATTATTACTATAAGTGAAGAAAACAACTTCAAATATAAATTTATCAATCATAGGCGGCATGGGTACCATATATCATGTCGCTATACTAGTTCTACAATTAAAACCGCAAATGTCACGTATTGGAAATTGGATTTCCATATGCGAATCGAGGCAAAAGATAATCCTCACTGATTCGAGACTGTCTAGCCCGAGTCTCAGGAATAGAATGCATCGTCCCTTGGATCGTCAGGGCCAGTCCACCAATGTGGATTAAACTTAAACCCTGAACATGTGTTTCCCCGCACTTTGGGGCGTAAATGAGCCAAATGACTCCATCGGCTTCACATAGTCACCGATATATCCGAGGCGCCTCGCAACAGCAACAACCATACAGGTGAAAATAATATAAATGTCAAGGCTGGTAGGTCACTGACACAACCATAGATAGAAAGAAACGCATGCCCTCCCTGATGTCCTTTCCCGTTTCTGGTTCACAACCGGGGTGTGAGGCTCGCGAATTAACGTTACACAAAGCTATGCCACACAGGCGGTGCTTTGATCATCAACTACAAGACTTTTCTTTTCAACAAAAGCCTTGATCATTTGCCACTTAGGTATGCCACACAGGCAATTCACACCATGCGGCTGATGTCTATCGATATACAACCTCTGATCCCATAGGTCTCAGAGAAGGGTGAAGTAAGGGAACAAATTCTCCTTCACCAGACAGATGTATATTTAATAGAGATCAATCAACACAGAGTAAAATCCAATGTCAGACACACAGTCCATACAAGTCCGTTTTGGGTCTGAACAAAACCGGAGGCACCTTATACCCCATATCCATCGATCTCCAAGTACGTCTAGATGATCACCAATTGATTCCCTCCTCTTGGGTGTACAGCCTAATCAAGATCATCAGTAATTATTCAAATGATGTGAAGACCTCCAGTCTTTGACCACCGCCTTCATCCTCGAAACATCGTCGATTCAGTTATTCAGAATGGGATAATCCTGGTCTTCTTGAAGAACTCGCGCATATAATAAACAAGTGTTACACAAACACAACATACGCCTCATTCCAATTCAGAATATTCCTTTATTTAAATATTCTTATATGCTGGGAAAGTTTCTCATTAATTTTATTAGAGATAAATTCTTTAAATTTATTCTTTAATCTTCTTTTGAATATCAATTCAAACCAAATTATTGTTTATCCAAACTAGTCAGGACTAACGCACCTTACCGAAGTAATTATTTGTTAAATTTCGCAATCCCAACCTATACACCCCATGAAGTAAAACAAGTAATACTTCATATCTAACACCACAGTGTTATCAGTTAATTTAATTACCATTTCGCGTTTAAATCTAATTAAAGATTTAACTATCGCCTGGAGCAAAACTGGTGATACTCCATTCTCGATCATTTAAATCTAATTAAAGATTCATTAAAACTCCGCTTGGTTTTAATCTTCCCAAAAGTCAATATTAATGACTGTTTAACTTGGGAAATCATATCCTGTCTTTAACTTGGTTAAAGAACCATTGTCATTTAAAACACGGTTCACTATAAACCCAAAATCACATTCTAATTCAATTCCAATCAAACATCATTTAATTGGTATCCTTCATTAAATCTAAGATAAAAAGATTTAATCTTTTCTCAACTGGGTTTAAGAACAGTGTTAATGAAGACACCACTCACGATAAACCCAAATCCTATTTGATATTAAATGCAAGGCTCTAAAGAGAAAATATATCGGCTTATATTCAATATCAAATTCTAATCGTATTGGAAATAACGATATAAATATATCTTTCAAATTTCCATAACAATATCTGTATAATCACGAAATCCAACATCGAAATATTTCGAAGACAATTTCGATTCAAATCCATTCCAATTCAATTATTGGAAACTCTAATTACCTTTAAAACCATTTCAAATACAATTTATTTATTTTAAAAATAAATGGATTTTAGTTCTAGTTCAAAACTAGTTCATTTCGATAAAAATCTATTTTTATCTTTTCAAATAAGGAATTTTTCGTCACAATTCTTTCCAAATCATATCTTATGATTTTACACAAATTACTGATATTTTTAGGAAATTTATCAAGGCCCGTATAGTCGATTTCCATTAACGGCCATCGAATTGCACAAACAGTGACATTTTCCAAATTTGTTTTGGACATAATTCCAAATCCAACAGTTAGATTTCAAATCTCTAATATTCGTTAGAAATCACTTTTCGATACGAACCCAATGGTTCTGGTTTTAGGAGAATCCGACAGTCGGATCTTCCGCAACGTCATTTCGAAGTCAATGGTCGAAATTCGCGAACTGCCGCAGCGCTGCGCGTTCTAATCAGGCCTAATATATATAATGTATATTTCGTCGATTTCAATTCAAAACGTATTTTATAAATCGTTTTAACTTCCTTTTAAAAATGATTTCAACCTCATATTCAATTTCAAATCAAAATTGAATATTCCATATCATCAATATCTAAATGATAATATTTTCAAAACTTTATATTTTGAAATCACTTCCTTTTCTGTATTCTTTATAAAAACGAATATAACCGATATAAATATCGTTCGCGTCAAAATGGCACAAATCTAATCCACACAGCTATATATATATATATATATATATTTCAAAAACTTTGTTATTCTATTCAACAAATGAATATTTATTAGCTTCAACACATGAATCTATATTTGATTTCAACACATGAATATTCTCAACACATGAGTATCATCAACACATGACCATTTATTCTATTCAACACATGAATTTTCTTTCATTCAACACATGAATTTTCATTTTATAATATTCTTTATTTTCCAGATTGGAGTGAGGCCCAAACAATTACCATATAATGTTAATTATATGGATTCCATACATCACATGTATATAATAGCAACGATAAATAATCAACCATCATCCAGAGTGAATTTTACACTACATAAGCATCAAATATAAATATTCAACGCTTATAATAGTTTGTCAATCAGTCGATCGACGTACAGCTAATTATTAGGATTAGTGTATGTCCAATTTCATCCCAACACCCATGTGGGGTTTCAAAATATCAAACACAGAATTTATTTGTGCAGTTGGGCGATGTGTAAAATTTATCGTCCCAATCAATATCAGTCAAATCGGTGTGCATAAACAAATCGTTCGATTTGTAAATGAATATTTATTTTATTTCAACACATGAATATATATTTGATTTCAACACATGAATATATATTTTATTTCAACCCATGAATATACATTTTATTTCAACACATGAATATATATTTTATTTCAACACATGAATATACACTTTACATCACAACCAATAGTCAATTTTCACAACACAAACAATCACACAAGTCGTCCATGGTCTGTGGACGACGAGGAGCAGTTTATATAAGCAGTTATAAAATAAATAACTGAACAGAAAATTTTATTGAGGATTTCTCACCTTTGGGATCCACTCGTCCATTCTTTATCTCTGAATGGTTCGGATTTGCCCGACATTCCGATGCGATCCTTTCCCTCTATTCATAGTAAAAATCTCATTTTTTATGTGATGTTTAGTTTAAAAGTCTAATTTTTATAATGGCACTTCATATATAAGAATTATATACTTTTAGACGTTTCTTTCTTTATAAAAATATATTTTTATATCTCTACTTCTTATATAAAGATCAAATTTTTATTGCTACTACATTATAAAAATCATATTTTTACAATGCTCTTCATATATAAAAATCAAATTTTTACAACGCTTTTCAAAATCAAATCTTTGTTTTGCTAAAGTATAAAAATTATATTTTTATCTAGTTAACGATTGTATTTTTACATTAACAAACATCATAACTTTTATCATTTAAAAATCCTAACTTTTCTCATTAAAAATAAGAATCATATTTTTCTATCATAAAAATTCAATCTTTACTATTATAAAAAATCATTCTTTATCGATATAACAATCTCGTCCTTCATGTAGATAAAAATCATACCTTTTCAAAACTAAAAATTATATCTTTATATAATTAAAGATGATATTTTTGTATAACCAAAAATTATATATTTTCTTGTAAGCTAAAAGTCATACCTTTTTACTTTCAAAAATCTTAGCTTTTATAAAATAAAAATCCTAACTTTCATAAGTAAAAATCATATTTTTACAAGTAAAAATCAAATCTTTATGCTATTTAAATCACTTCTTTTACGTTATATAATCTAAACATTTTTTTCATAAAGGTTACGTATTAATGCAATTAAAAATTATCAATCAAAGGAATAGAGGATTAAAAAAAAATTAAAAAGACTTACAATTTCTAGTGGTTTTGGCAAATGGGGAGGGCGCCGGGGTGTTGGAGATGGCTGTGGGGTGGTGCGCCGACCTGCGGCGGCCTTGGCTGGTGTAGTGGCGAGGTAAGGGTGGGTTGTGGGTTGCGGGTCTCGTTTTGGGGGTTTATGGTTTAATTTAGAGGAAAAGATAGCGGCGAGGAGAGAGAATCGAAGAGGGGAAAGAGGAGGGGGTTCGGCGGAAGAGGGGGAGACGCGGTGGCTCCGTCGGCGGCCTCCGATGCGGAGGGCGATGTGATTTCCTCCTTCGCGATTGGTTTTTTTTCTTTTCTGTATAATTACGTCGAGGAGAGAGAATGTATTGGGGGGGGGGGGAGGAAGTGGTCAACGCCTTATTAAAGAATATATTTATTTAATTCTTTTAATTAATACCAAAAAGTAACTTTTTATTTCGAACCCCAAATCAAACCCAACGACTGTCGCCCCTAACTAATTACCCCCATTCTGAACACAATGGCATATGCATCGTAAGTTGATTCAGTTGTTTCGACCAGTTTTCATCAAAATCAAAATATAAATCTATATATTGAATTTGAATGCACATTTCAATTTACCTGGGCCACATACGAACTCTAAAAATTACCAAAAAATATTTTCTAGCTTCGTATTGACAATACGGTCCTAACAAAACTAATTTAGTCAAATTCTGAGATCATTTGAAAAATGGCCATTTTCTAGTCGATTAAAATTGGCTGAAACTGTTAAAACACGTTTTCCTTTGCCACGCTCACATATTGATTTAGAAAATTATGAAAATTGGAATCTAGCAATAATTTGACATTCCGGTTTCAACAAAAGTTGTTTCGTTGAAAACAGTGGTCGTTTGCAAAATTGCCATTCCTAAGGGTCAGAATTCCATAACGACTATTCTGAATTTTCAATTGGACATAACTTTTGATTCCCACTATGAAATTTTAATTTTTCGGATTCATTGGAAAGATACTTCCAATTAGATTCTAATATTTTTGGTTTTGCCAAAATCCGGTTTATTTTGAATCTTGTACGTTCATTTAAAATTTGAAATCGAATTTTCAAACCACCGCGCCATTTTCAATTCCTTTTATATTTGAAATAAAATATTTATATTCTAATGACGATTCAAATAAATATGTACATTCTAATTCTATTCAAAACAAAAAATAATCAAAATTCATCAAAATTGCCAAAATAAAAATTTTAGATTGCCTCAGAATTTCCGGGTTGTTACACATTCACTAGTTCGAAAGTTGAGATCGAGTGTTTGGAGCTCTCCTAAAAGCCACCATGGTGATTTTCTGTAGATCATGGGAAATCACCCAACAATTCTGTCCTTCGAAATGAATGTTTCGATGAATTAAATCCAAAAGACCTATCCTCGATTCGAATTCATTCTCGGGCCGTGTACACACCACCCACCCCACCCACCCATCCCATGACGTAGCAGATCGTTTTTCTAGTTGGGCCAGTCGCGATCCGTTACCGTCTGGGCATCCAGAACGCGCGCTAATTGGAAAATCCCTTTGCTTAGCTTCGACAATTCAAAAGGTAAGATCGAGAGTTCGTAGTGCGCCGAAAGCCAACATAGTAACTTTCTATCGAGTTTATGCATCTGTCCTTTATTGGGGCTTCAGAAATGCGCATTGTTCGGGAATTCAAATACTCCCATTTGCCAGTTTAGAAGCTGAGATCGAGGGTTCGGAGCTCCACGGAACCCACCATAACAACTTTATACTGAGTATGGCCAGTCAATCGTTATTCCCTTTGGCTAAGCTGCGATACGGAACCATTCGGCCTCCGTGATGAGGTTGACCATGAAATTCCTATGCTTGGCTTCGCAAATTTGGAATCAGAGATCCATGGTTCGGAGCAGCTAGGAGACCTCCACAGTAAGTTGCTACGTAATTTGGGTAGACGCTAAACTGGCCGGGCCTATGAAATTTGTGTTGATCTGATAATACATATACTCTCATTCGCTAGTTCCAAAGCCTAGATCGAGGTTTAGAAGCGCTCTCGAAAGCCACTGTGGTGATTTTCTGTAGAGTGTAGGAAATGGCCCAACAGTTATGTGCTTCGAAATGAGCGTTTCGGTGACCTAACTCCAGAAATACACCCTTAGTTCGAATGCATTCTCTGACGTTATACGTACTGCTCACTGCACCTATCAACCTACCCTTCGGAGAAGCCGATCATTTTTCTAGTTGGGCCGGTCTCAATCCGGGACCGTTTAGGCCTCTGAAACGCACGTCGATTAGGAAATCCCTACACTCAGCTTCACTAATTCAAATGACAAGATCGAGGGTTCGTAGCGCGTCAAAAGCCTCCATAGTGACATTCTATCAAGTTTAGGAAGTAGTTCATCCGTTCGGGCCTTCGAAACAAGCATTGTTTAGGAAATTCCTATACTCGCATTCGCAAGTCCGAAAGCCGAGATCGAGGGTTCGAAGCGCCTCGCAACCGACCATAGCAAATTTACACTGAGTTTGGGCAACCAATGGTTATTATCGTTGGCCCGGCCATGATACAGAACCGTTGGTCATCCGAAGCGCACGTCGATCGTAAAATTCCTATGCTCGGCTTTGCAAATTCAGAAGCTAATATCTATTGTTCGGAGCGGCTAGAAAGCCTCTATAGCAAATTTCTACGTAATTTGGGTAGACGCTAAACCGCCCGGGCCAATGATTTGTGCGTTGATCTAGAAATTCCTATACTTGCATTTGCTAGTTCAAAAGTTGAGATCTAGGATTTGGAGTTCTCCCGAAAGCCACCGTGGTCACTTTATGTAAAGCGTAGGAAATCGCCTAACAATTTTGTCCTTCGAGACAAAAGTTTCGGTGACCTAATTTTAAAAGACCCATCCTTGGTTCAAAATTATTCTCGGGCCTTGTACACACCACCCGCCACACCTACTCACCCCAGGATAGAGCCGATCGTTTTTCTAGTTGGGTCGGTCGCGATCCGAGACTGTTCAGGCCTCCGAAATGTGCTTCGATCGGGAAAGACCTACACTCATCTTTGTTTATTAAGAAGATAAGATTGAGGGTTTGGAGCGTGCCGAAAGCCACCATCATAACTTTCTATCGAGTTTAGGAAGCAGTCCATTGGTCCGGGCTTCTGAAACGAGCATTGTTTGGAAAATTCCTATACTCGCATTCGCTAATTCGAAAGCTAAGATTGAGGGTTCGGAGAGCCCCCGTAACCCATTATAGCAAATTTGTACTCAGTTTAGGCAGCCTATCGTTATTCTCGTTGGCCCGGCCGCGATACGGAACTGTCGGGTCCCCGAAACGCACGTCGATCATGAAATTCCTATGCTCGACTTTGCAAATTCGGAAGCCGATATCTATTGTTCGGCGCGGCCAGAAAAACTCTATAGTAAATTTCTAGGTAATTTGGGTAGACACCAACCGCCTAGGGCTACGATGCGTGCATTGATTAGGAAATTCCTATACTCGCATTCGCAAGTTCGAAAGATGAGATCGATGGTTTGGAGCTCTCTCGGAAGCCACAGTGGTGACTTTATGCAGAGCGTGGGAAATCGCCAAACAGTTTTGTCCTTTGAAACAAATGTTTCGGTGACTTAAATCCAAAAGACCTATCCTCGGTTCGAATTCATTCTCGGGCCTTGTACACAAGAACTGCCACACCCACCAACCGCAGGACGTAGCCAATCGTTTTCTAGTTGGGCCGGTCGCGATCCGTTACCATCCGGGAATCCGAAACGCGCGTCAATTGGGAAATCCCTGCACTTAGCTCCGACAATTCAAAAGGTAAAATCAAGGGTTCAGAGCGCACCGAAAGACAAAATAGTAACTATCTCTCGAGTTTATTCACCTATCCTTTTGTTGTTGCTTATGAAACGTGCGTTGTTCAGGAAATTCATATAATCGCATTTGCTAGTTCAGAAGCCGAGATCGAGGGTTCGGAGCTCCCCTGAACCCACCATAACAACTTTATACCAAGTATAGGCAACTGAACGCTATTACCGTTGGCTCAGCTACGATGTGGAACCATCGGGCCTCCATAATAAGGTTGACTGTGAAATTCCTATGCTTGGCTTCGCAAATTCGGAAGTAAAAATCTATGGTTCAGAGCGGCTAGGAAACCTCCATAGTAAATTGCTACGTAATTTGGGTAGACACTAACCCGGCTGGGACTACGAAGCATTTGTTGATTTGGAAATACATATACACTCATTTTCTAGTTCGAAAGCCTAGAACGAGGTTTCAGAGCGCTTTCGAAAGCCACCGTGGTGACTTTCTGCAGAGCGTAGGAAATCGCCCAATAGTTATGTCCTTCAAAATGAGCGTTTTTGTGACCTAACTACAAAATACCTCTTATGCTCGAACGCATTCACTAGCCTTACACACACCACCCACCGCACCCAGCCACGCACCGTAGGGGGAGACGATCGTTTTTCTAGCTGGGCCGGTCGCGATCTGGGAACGACCAGACCTTCGAAATGCGCATCGATCGGGAAATCCCTACACTTGGCTTTGCCAATTCAAAAGATAAGATCGAGGGTTCGAAGCACGCCGAAAGCCACCATAGGGACTTTCTATCAAGTTTAGGAAGCAATCCATCCGTTCGGGCCTCTTAAACAAGCGTTGTTTGGGAAATTCCTATACTTGCGTCCACTAGTTCGAAAGCCGAGACCCATGGTTCAGAGCGCCCCGTCATCCACCATAGCAAATATATACTGTGTTTTTGTAGCCGATGGTTATTCTCGTTGGCTCGACCGCGATAAGGAACAGTCAGGCCTCCGAAACGCGCGACGATTGTGAAATTCCTATGCTCGGCTTTGCAAATTCGAGAGCTGATATCTATTGTTCGGAGCAGCAAGAAAACCTCCATATTAAATTTATACATAATTTGGGTAGATGCAAAACCTTCCTTGCCTATGATGCATGCGTTGATCTGGAAATTCATATATTCGCATTTGCTAGATCGAAAGCTGAGATCAAGGGTTTGGAGCTCTCCCGAAAACCACAATGGTGACTTTTTGTAGAGCGTAGGAAATCACAAAACAGTTATGTCCATCAAAACAACAGTTTCGGTGACCTATATTTATAAGACCCATCCTTTATTTAAATACATTCTCGGGCCTTGTACACACCATCCGCCCCTCCTAACCACCCTAAGACAGAGCCGATCGTTTTTCTAGTTTGGATGGTTGGGACCCATTACCGTCCGGGCACTCGAAACGCGGGTCAATTGGGAAATCCCTACACTTAGCTTCGTCAATTCAAAAGGAAATATTGAGTGTATGGAGCGCACCGAAAGCCAACATAGTAACTTTCTATCGAGTTTATGCACCTATCCTTTTATTGGGGCTTCTCAGACGCGCGTTGTTTGGGAAATTCATATACTCGCACTTGCCAGTTCAAAAGCAAATATCGAGGGTTCGGAGCTCCTCGGAACCCACCATAACAACTTTATACCGAGTATGGCCAGCCAATCGTTATTCCCATTGTCTCAGCCATGATACGGAACCATCGGGCCTCCGTAATGAGGTTGACCGTGAAATTCCTACGCTTGGCTTCGCATATTCGGAAGCAGAGATCTATGGTTCGGAGCGGCTAGGAAACCTCCAGAGTAAATTGCTACGTAGTTTGGGGAGACGCTATACCGGTAGGGCCTACAAAGCGTGTGATGATCTAGAAACACATATACTCGCATTCGCTAGCTCGAAGCAAGGGTTCAGATTGCTCTCGAAGCCACAGTGGCGACTTTCTACAGAGAGTAGGAAATCGTCCAACAATTATGTCCTCCGAAATGAGCATTTCGGTGACCTAACTCCAAAAATACCTCCTTAGTTCGAATGCATTCTGTGACCTTATACACACCACCCACGCACCTACCCACCTACCCTGGGGGGAGCCGATCGTTTTTCTAGTTGGGACGGTCTCGATCTGGGACAGTCCAGGCATCTGAAATGCACGTCAATCGGGAAATCCCTACACTCGGCTTCGCCAATTCAAAAGAAAAGATAGAGGGTTCTTAGCACGCCGAAAGCCACTATAGTGACTTTTTATCAAGTTTAGGAAGCATTCCATCCATTCCGGCCTTCGAAACGAGCGTTGTTTGGGAAATTCCTATACTCGAATTCGCAAGTTCGAAAGCCGAGACCGAGGGTTCGGAGCCGATGGATATTCTCATTGGCCCGGGCGTGATACAGAACCTTTAGTCATCTGAAACGCGCGTAGATCGTGAAATTCCTATGCTCGGCTTTGCAAATTCGGAAGCCAGTATCTATTGTTCGGAGCGGCTAGAAAACCTCCATAGAAAATTCTACGTTATTTGGGTAGACGCCAAACAGCCCGGGCCTACGATTCGTGCATTGATCTGGAAATTCCTATACTTGCATTTGCTAGTTCGAAAGCTGAGATCTAGGGTTTGGAGTTCTCTCAAAAGCCACCGTGGTCACTTTGAGTAAAGCGTAGGAATTTGCCCAACAGTTCTGTCTTTTGAAATGAGAGTTTAGGTGACCTAGATTTAAAAGACCCACCCTCAGTTCGAATTCATTCTCGTGCCTTGTAAACGCTACCCGCCCCACCCACCCACCCCACGACGGAGCCGATCGTTTTTCTAGTTGGGCCGGTCGCGACCCGGGACCGTTCAGGCCTCCAAAATGCGCTTCGATCGAGAAATCCCTACACTCATCTCCACCAATTAAAAAGATAAGACCGAGGGTTCGGAGCACGCCGAAAGCCACCACAGTAACTTTCTGTCAAGTTTAGGAAGCAGTCCATCAGTCCAGGCTTCTGAAACGAGCGTTGTTTTGGAAATTCCTATGCTCGCCTTCACTAGTTCAAAAGTTGAGATCGAGGGTTCGGAGAGCCTTATAACTCACCGAAGCAAATTTATACTGAGTTTGGGCAGCCGATCGTTATTCTCGTTGGCCTGGCTGCAATACGGAACCGTCGGGTCTCCGAAACGCACGTTGATCGTGAAATTCCTTTGCTCGGCTTTGCAAATATGGAAGCTGATATCTATTATTCATTGCGGCTAGAAAACCACCACAGTAAATTTCTAGGTAATTTGGGTAGACACCAAACTCCTGGGGCTACGACGCATGCGTTGTTCAGGAAATTCCTATACTTGCATTCGTTAGTTAAAGCTGAGATAGAGGGTTTGGAGCTCTCACGAAAGCCACCGTGGTGACTTTATGCAGCGCGTGGAAAATCACCAAACAATTCTGTCGTTCGAAATGAATTTTTCGATGACTTAAATCCAAAATACCTATCCTTAGTTCGAATTCATTTTCAGGCCTTGTACACAACACCCGCCCCACCCACCAACCCTAGGACGTAGCCTATCGTTTTTTTAGTTTGGCTGGTCGCGATCCGTTACCGCCCGGGCTTCCGAATCGCGCGTCAATTAGGCAAACCCTGCACTTGGCTTCAACAATTCAAAATGTAAAATCGAGCGTTCGGAGCGCACCAAAAGAAAAATAATAACTATCTATCGAGTTTATTCACCTATCCTTTTGTTGGTGCTTCTGAAACGCGCGTTGTTCAGGAAATTAATATACTCGCATTTGCTAGTTCAGAATACGAGATCGAGGGCTCGGAGCTCCCCGGAACCCAACATAACAACACTATACCAATTATTGGCAATCGATCATTATTCCTGTTGGCTCGGCCACGATACGGAACCATCAGGCCTTTGTAATGAGGTTGACTATGAAATTGCTACACTTGGCTTCGCAAATTCAGAAGTAGAGATCTATGCTTCAGAGCGGCTAGAAAACCTCCATAGTAAATTGCTACGTAATTTGGGTAGACGTTAAACCTGCCGGGCCTACGAAGCGTTTTTTGATTTGGAAATACATATGCTCGCATTATGTAGTTTGAAAGCCTAGATCGAGTGTTCAGAGCGCTCTCGAAAGCCACCGTGGTTAGTTTTTGTAAAGCGTAGGAAATCACCCAACAGTTATGCCCTTCGAAATGAGAATTTCAGTGACTTAACTGCAAAATCCCTTTTCAAGTTTAGGAAGCAGTCCATCCGTTCAGACCTCTGAAACGAGCGTTGTTTGGGAAATTCCTATACTCGCATTCGCTAGTTCGAAAGCCGAGAACGAGGGTACAGAGCCCCCCGTAACGCACCATAGCAAATTTATACTGAGATTTGGAAGCCGATGGTTATTCTCGTTGGCCCGACCACGATAAGGAACTGTCGGGCCTCCGAAACGCGCGTCGGTCATGAAATTCCTATGCTCGGCTTTGTAAATTTGGAAGCAGATATCTATTTTTCGGAGCAGCTAGAAAACCTCCATATTAAATTTATATGTAATTTGGGTGGACGCCAAACCGTCCGGGCCTATGTTGCATGCATTGATCTGGAATACTCGCATTCACTAGTTCGAAAGCTGAGATCGAGGGTTTAGAGCTCTCTCGAAAGCCACCATGGTGACTTTCTGCAGAGTGTAGGAAATCACACAACAGTTATGTCCATCAAAACGTGAGTTTCGGTGTTCTAAATTCAAAAGACCCATCCTCTATTTGAATACATTCTTGGGCCTTGTAAGACCCACCCACCCCAGGATGGAGCCGATAGATTTTCTCGTTGGGACGGTCGCTATCCGGGACCGTCCAGGCCACCGAAATGCGCTTCTATCCGGAAGTCCTTGCACTTGCCTTTGCCAATTCAAAAGATAAGATCGAGGGTTCTGAGCGTGCTAAAAGCGACCATGGTAACTTTCTATCAAGTTTAGGATGTAGTCCATCGGTCCGGGCCTCTGAAACGAGCGTTGTTTAGGAAATTCCTATACTCGCGTTTGCCAGTTCAAAAGCCAAGATCGAGGGTTCGTAGAGCCCCATAACCCACCATAGCAAATTTATACTAAGTTTGGGCAGTCGATCGTTTTTCCCATTGGCCCGTCCGCGATACGGAACCGTCAGGCCTACAAAACATGCATTGATCGTGAAATTCCTATGCTCGGCTTTGTAAATTCGTAAGCCTATATCTATTGTTCGGAGTGGCTAGAAAACCTCGATAGTAAATTTCTAGGTAATTTAGGTAGATGCCAAACTGTTCGGGGCTACACCACGTGCATTGACTTGGAAACTCCTATAGTAACATTCGTTAGTTCCAAAGCTGAGATCGAGGGTTAGGGTTCTCGCAAAAGCCACTGTTGTGACTTTCTGCAGAGCGTGGGAAATCGCCCAGCAGTTCTATCCTTCGAAACGAACGTTTCTATAACTTAAATCCAAAAGACACATCCTCGTTTCGAATTCATTATCGTGCCTTGTACGCACCACCCGCCCTACCCACCCACCCTAAGATGTAGCCGATCGTTTTTCCAGTTGGTATGGTCGCGATCCGTTACCGTCCGGGCATCCGAAACGCGCATCAATTGGGAAATCTCTACACTTAGCTTTGACAATTCAAAAGGTAAGATCGAGGGTTCGGAGTGCGCCGAAATCCAGCATAACTATTTTCTGTCAAGTTTATGCACCTATCCTTTTGGTGGGGCTTCTAAAACGCGTGTTGTTCGGGAAATTCGTATATTCACATTTTCCTGTTCAGAAGCCGAGATCGATGGCCGGAGCTCCCCAGAACCCACCATAACAACTTTATACCAAGTACGGGCAGCCAATCGTTATCCCCATTGGTTAGGCTGCGATACAGAACCATTGGACCTCCAAAACGAAGTTGACCGCGAAATTGCTACGCTTGTCTTCGCAAATTCGAAAACAGAGATCTATGGTTCGGAGCGGCTAGGGAAACCTCCATAGTAAATTACTACGTAATTTGGGTAGATGCTAAACTGGATGGGCCGACGAAGCTTGCGTTGATCTGGAAATACATATACTCACATTTGCTAGTTTGAAAGCCGAGATCGAGAGTTTCGATCGCTCTCAAAATCCACCGTGGTGACTATCAGCAGAGCGTAGGAAATCGCCCAACAGTTATGTCATTCGAAATGAGAGTTTCGGTGGCCTAACTCAAAAAATACCTCCTCGATTCGAATGCATTCTCTACCCTTATACACGCCACCCAACACACCTAACCAACTACCTAGGGGGGAGCCGGTCGTTTTTCTAGTTGGGCCGGTTGCCATCCGGGACCGTCCAGGCCTCTGTAATGCACGTCCATCGGGAAATCCCTACACTCGGCTTCGAAAATTCAAAAGATAAGATCGAGGGCTCATAGCATGCCAAAAGCCGCCATTGTGACTTTTTATCAAGTATAGGATGCAGTCCATCCGTTCAGGCCTCCGAAACGAGCGCTGTTTGGGAAATTCCTATACTCGCATTCACTAGTTCGAAAGCAGAGATTGAGCGTTCGGAGCGCCCCGTAACCCACCACAGAAAATTTATACTGAGTTTGGGCAGTCGATGGCTGTTCTCGTTGGCCCGGCCTCGATACGGAACCGTCGGGCCTCTGAAATGCTCTTTGATAATGAAATTCCTATACTTGGCATCCCAAATTCGAAGCCAATATGTATTGTTCGGAGCGGATAGAAAACCTCCATAGTATATTTCTATGTTATTTGGGTAGACGCCAAATAACCCGGGCCTATGATGCATGCGTTGATCTAGAAATTCCTATACTCGCATTCACTAGTTCGAAAGCTGAGATCGAGGGTTCGGAGCTCTCTCGAAAGCCACTGTGGTGACTTTCTGCAGAGCGTAGGAAATCGCCCAACAGTTCTGTCTTTCGAAATGAGAGTTTCAGTGACCTAATTGAATAAGACTCATTCTCGGTTCAAACTCATTCTCGGACCTTGTACACACCTCCCGCCCCACCCAACTGCCCCACCCACCCACCCTAGGATGGAGATGATTTTTTTCTAGTTGGGCCGGTCGCGATCCAGGGCCGTTCAGGCCTCCGAAACGCGCTTCGATAGGGAAATCCCTATAGTCTTCTTTGCCAATTCAGAAGATAAGATTGAGGGTTCGGAGAATGCCTAAAGCCACCATGGAAACTTTCTATCTATTTTAGGAAACAGTCCATTGGTCCGGGCCTTTGAAATGAGCGTTGTTTTGGAAATTCCTATACTCGCATTCGCTAGTTCGAAAGCCGAGATCAAGGTTTCGGAGAACCCCCGTAACCCACCATAGCAAATTTATATTGAGTTTGGGCAACCGATTGTTATTCTCGTTGGCCCGGCAGTGATACGGAACCATCAGGCCTCCGAAACGTGCGTCGATCATGAAATTCCAATGCTCAGCTTTACAAATTCGGAAGCCGATATCTATTGTTCGGAGCGGCTAGAAAACCTCCAACGTAAATCTCAAGGTAATTTGGGTAAACGCCAACCGCTTGGGGCTACGTCACGTGCGTTGATTAGGGAATTCCTACACACAGATTCTGTAGTTCGAAAGTTGAGATCGAGTGTTTGGAGTTCTCTTGAAAGTCACCATGGTGGCTTCCTATAGAGCGTGGGAAATCTCTAAACAGTTATGACCATCAAAACGAACATTTCAGTGATTTAATCCAAAAGACCCATCCTCGGTTAGAATTCATTTTCAGGCCTTGTACACACTACCTGGCCCACCCACCAACCATAAGACGTAGATGATCGTTTTTCTACTTGGGTCGGTCGCGATCTGTTACCATCCGTGCATCCGAAACCCGCGTCAAATGGGCAATCCCTGCACTTAGATTCGATAATTTAAAAGGTAAGATCGAGGGTTCGGAGCACGCCGAAAGAAAACATAGCAAATTTCTATCGAGTTTATGCACCTATTCTTTTGTTGGGGCTTCTGAAATGCACGTTGTTCATGAAATTCATATACTCGCATTTGCTAGTTCAAAAGCCAAGATCATGGGTTCGGAGCTCCCCGAAACCCACCATAACAACTTTATACCAAGTATGGGCAACCAATCGTTATTCCCATTGGCTCGGCCATGATCCGAAAACATCGGGCCTCCATAACAAAGTTGACCGTGAAATTCCTACGCTTGGCTTCGCAAATTCGGAAGCAGAGATCTATGTTCGGAGCAGCTAGGAGACCTCCATAGTAAATTTATACATAATTTGGGTAGACGATAAACCAGCCAGATCTACGAAGCGTTTGTTGATTCAGAAATACATATACTCGCATTCGCTAGCTCGAAAGCCTGAATCGAGGGTTCATAGTGCTCTTGAAAGCCACCATGGTAACTTTCTACAGAGCGTTGAAAATTGACAAACATTTATGTCCTTTGAAATGAGAATTTCGGTGACCTAACCCCAAAAATCCCTCTTCAGTTTGAATGCATTCTCTGGCCTTATAAACACCACCCACCGCACCCACCCACACATCTTGGGTGGGAGCCGATCGTTTTTCTAGTTGGGCCAGTCGCAATCCGCGACCGTCCAGGCTTCCGAAACTTGCGTCGATCGGGAAATCCCTACACTCATCTTTGCCAACTCAAAAGACAATATCGAGGGTTCAGAGCGCGCTGAAAGCCACCATAGTGAATTTCTATCAAGTTTAGAAAGCCGACCATCCGTTCGGGCCTTTGGAACGAGCGTTGTTTGCGAAATTCCTATACTCGCATTTGCTATTTCGAAAGCCGAGATTAGGGGTCGGAGCTCCCCGTAACCAACCATAGCAAATTTATACTGAGTTTGGGCTGCCGATGGTTATTCTTCTAGGCCCAGCCACGGTACGGAACTATCGGGCTTCCGAAACGCTCATCGATCGTGAAATTTTTACGCTCGACTTTACAAACTCGGAAGTCGATATCTATTGTCTGGAGCAGCTAGAAAACCTCCATATTAAATTTCTACGTAATTTGGGTAGATGCCAAAACGCCCGGGCTTATGATGCGTGCGTTGATCTGGAAATTCTTATACTCGCATTTCCTCGTTCAAAAGCTAAGATCGAGGGTTTGGAGCTCTCTCGAAAGCCACCGTGATGACATTATGTAGAGCGTAGGAAATCGCACAACAGTTATGTCCTTTAAAACGAGAGTTTCGATGATCTAATTTCAAAAGACCCATCGTCCATTCGAATTCATTTTGTGGCCTTGTACACACCACTCGCCCTACCCACCCACCCCAGGACGGAGCCGATCGTTTTTCTAGTTGGGACGGTCGCGATCCGGGAACGTCCAGGCCTCCGAAAGGCGCTTCGATCGGGAAATCCCTACACTCATCGTTGCCAATTCAAAATATAAGATCGAGGGTTCGTAGCGTGCCGAAAGCCACCATTGTAACTTTCTATCAAGTTTAGGAAGTAGTCCATCGGCCCGGGCCTTTGAAACGGGCGTTGTTTGGGAAATTCCTGTACTCGCATTCGCTAGTTCGAAACCCGAGATCGAGGCTTCTGAGAGCACCATAAATAAACATTGCAAATATATACTGAGTATGTGTAACAACCCGTATTTCAATAACATGTTAAAACGAGAATCAAGGCAGAATTTAATTTTAAATTCTGAATCAAGTGAAACGGGCTATGCCATTGCGTTCTTCTCGGAAAAATACGCGAAATAGAGTCCGAGTTTTCGAGAATCGGAGTCCGTATGACCCGTTAAGGGCCTAAAGAAGATTTCTGGAAATTTGAATTTAGGAAACAGTTTTGGAAATCAGATCTGGGGCTAGGCGGGGAGTTTCCCGCCTAGGCCATGTCGACAGGGCTGTCGACAGGCCTGTCGACTTGGGCCCAGACCAAGTCGACAGCCCTGTCGACTTGCCTGTCGACAGGGGGTGGCCGGGGCAAGTAGCCTGGCACACCTGTTTGTCTCACCTGGTCTTGTTCTTGGGCTGGGTCTGGAAGCTTCCGAGATCTGATGGTCCTAATCTATCCCAGGGTTAATCTAAGGGCCTAAAACTATCCTAATCTCTATAAAAAGACCCTAAACCTAACATAAATCTCTAAAAATCAAACCTAGCAACTAAGTGCTGCCAAAATAAATCTTGATCATGGCCTCCATCTCAAATCCCTAGAGCCTATGCATCCAAATCAAGTTCAAATCAAAAGGTGCAAGCTTGCTACACCAAATCAATGCCAAATCAACATCGCTATGCGAGTTCCATGACAATTCTTCAACAAAGGAGGCACCTTTCTTAGCCAAGATGATTCATGCTCCTAGTCCTCTTGCCATACTATGTAAGTTCTAGCTACTTTTGGATTAAAACGGTATTTTTAATGTTGACATGGGATAAAATGAGGCTAAACCTGATTATGCGAACCTATATGAACCTTACCTTGCCCCTTGTGTTCATGATTATGATTTTAGGCCATGTGAGTGACTTAATCATGCCTCTCATGCTATGCATAACCTAGTTTAACTTGTAAGTTTGGATCTTTATGCATGAAATGCTAGCATGAACCTTTAGGAATCACTTTACTTGTGAAACATTGGCTAAGACAAGATTTTGGGGCTTATGCATGTTTATGAACCCAAACCCCTTATGCTAACATGCAAGTTTGTGGCCAAATCCTTTATGAGATTATGCATGCTCGTGGCCAATCCCCTCTTTTAAGTTGTGCACGTTTACGGCCAAACCCTTTTTGGTAATAGGCATGTTTGTGGCCAAATTTCCTTATGACACTATGCATGTTTATGGCTAATCCCTTTATGATGTTATGCATGTGGAAGCCAATTCCTTTTTGGCATCATGCATGTTTTGAGACCAATATGTGACATAGTATCCTTACTATGTTGACTCGCTTTGCTTGCGTTGGGAAAACACGATTTTGGGTAGTTTGATAAACAAGAACATGTCTCAAAATCTTAACTTGAATATGACATGTGTTTATACTTGAAAATATGACTTGAAAGATAACATGGAAGTTGGCATGTAAGTATGCATAAAACATGAGCTTGGGAATTTACCTATTAAGTTAGGTCTACCCTTTCGGAATTTACCTATTAAGTTAGGTCTACCCAAATGCTTGAAAACTTGTAACATGTTTTGGAAACATGATGAACTTAGATAATATGAGTGTGGCCAACTCGAGGTTGGGTTGAGTTTGCAACGTAAAACTACCCGGAACCGACCGGCCTAACTAGTAGTTGCAAACAATAGGACCCAATGTGAGAAGTTGGTCATGTCGCGCTTAAGACCCGAGGTTAGACTAGGTTGTGGTGCAAATCTACCCGGACCCACCCGGCTTAACTAGTGACCACAACAAGGTCTAATGTGAGAGGTTGAGGGTGCATTAATTAAATTAATGCCACATAATAGGGTTAAGTTAATTTGATTAATGAGGCTTAACCAAATATGATATGGACAAATGGGTTAAGTAATTTGATTAGGCTTATGATACTTAACAAAACATGATAAGCTTGGGTAGGTTAAGTAACTTGATTTGCCTAATGACACTTGACCATTTTTACATGACTAGTGGACGGGATTAAGTTAACCAACACTTAATCAACCCAACACGATAACGTGATAAGGTTAAGTAAATTTTCTTAATGACACTTAACTGTATAATACAGTTAATGGATGAGGTTAAGATTAGGCGTAACTAATCTAAATAGGGTAATTGGATGGGATTAAGTTAGCCTAGACTTAATTAATCCAACTTGGTAATTTAATGGGGTGAAGTTAAACACTTAACTAATTTAACATGATGATTTGATGAGGTTAAGTGACCTATACTTAACCAATCTAACTCGTTAATTTGATGAGGTTAAGTTAATTTATACTTAACCAATCTAACGTGAAAACATGATAAGGCTAGGTCAAGAATCACTTGAATACGCTTGACCGATTTGATGACAAGGTCAAGTTAAATTATATAATTAACCAATCTAAAATGGTAATTAGACGAGGTTAAGTCATGGATTCCTTGATATACTTAACCAACTTGACGCATGGTTTGTAGGGTTAAGTCTTGGACTTGGACACTTAGCCAATTTTGACATGGTTTGTAGACGGGCTAAGTTATGAACTTAAGTGACACTTAACCCATTAGATAAACCCTAATTCGGAGGATTAGGTAAATAACCGTAGTTAACAAGGATTATGGAAATAGGGCTAAGTGATAAACCTTAGTTAAGGAAAA
The DNA here is from genome assembly GCA_030737875.1 of Allium sativum. NCBI lineage: Eukaryota > Viridiplantae > Streptophyta > Magnoliopsida > Asparagales > Amaryllidaceae > Allium > Allium sativum. The sequence continues at coordinate 698,876,872 of CM060924.1, read as the reverse complement.
CTAAGTAATAATTCTTAGTCAAGGAAATTTGGACCATTTCTTAGATAGATTGGTAACCCGATACGTTAGGTCAACGGTTAAGTATGCGTGTAGGAGCAGGCTATCTGATTTAGATAAAGGCTCCAACGAACTGGGTAACGAAGCAGCGGCTTCAGGGAACGTGAGGATATTCTTGGGATCCCTCTGTGAGCTGCCAGGTCATTATACTAGGCTCACGAGAGGTTGAGGTCTGCGGTAGAAGAACCAAGAATATGCCTTGGTTGCTATGCGAGCGACCTAAAGACTGGGGTGGATAGCAGTGAGTCGACGAATACATAAGGTGCCCGAGATAGCAAGTTCGTCGATCATCTACCATCTTGAGTCAAGCGTGTACGTACGGAAAGGCAGGGAACACCCAACAGACCATGATTTGCTATCTAATTATGGGTGAGGTAGGCCGTAGGATGTGGGCTGGCCGGAGTGTAGTTCTCATGCAAGATTTTCTCTTGTGTTGCCTTTCACTAGTTGAGGGAGGGGTCTCGTGGGACCATAGCCACGTGTAGAAAAGCAGACCTTAGTATCTGCATCGATAGATAAATCTAAAGCTCCCGACCGAGTCCTGTATTTCTTGGTTTGCCCTGTGACAGGACTCGGATGGCACGATGTGATACACGTGCATACAGTTATAGAAAAACGATTCACGATGAATGTGTGGGAAAAAGGGCGCGGTTGAGGGTTAGCGTAATCCCTAGTGGCCTAGGTGGTTTAACCCAAACCGAAATACGAAAGCGTGCAATAGGTAAGTGTAATCCCTAGTGGTGCTAGGTGGCGTAAGTCCTAGTAGTTCAAACGATGATTCATATGGAAGAGCCTAGCTAGAACAAGGGTGATAGTCCAAACGATTTCAAGGATAATACGACATGAGGAAGCCCGTACGAGGTACGGCAAAGGACTGAACTTATATACATGGAAAGAAACGTATGATTTGAGTAACCTATATATGCGATATATTAGGTCGACATGGACCATTACACGACTTTGAGCAAGGGACATTCATGGTTAACACATGACGCGGGTAGGGATACTAGTACGAGAGGTGTAGAGCAAATATACATGTTAGAATTAGGAAGAATATACATAATAGATACCGTGGGATGTTAGACGGGGCAGATACCTTGGGATAATGTACTCGATAGAAATCTGACGATGTGATACCTTGACTTATCATAACACCGTAGTTATCATGATACCTTAGTTTACCTTGCCGCAATAGTTCAACCGGCTACCCTGGTTTATATATCTTGTAGTTATCCTTATGTTTACTTTCAGTTTATGCATGTCATGTTACCTTTACCTGTTTTTATACTGGAAGTAGATAGAACTTACTCAGTCTTTTTGACTGACCCGTTTTGTTTCGCCTCTTTTCTTCCGTTTCCCCCCAGGTTTCAGGGAGGAAACAATGCTGTTTAGTTCGGACTTCTTCTGCTTGAAGGTCATCATGGATGGCTTGGACTCCTCTCGGCTATGGCTACTTTACGGTTTTACTTGGGGAATAATTTATTAAAAAGTCTTTATGCTTCTTTACTATTGCGAGACAGGTTTTGATGCACTCTGATGTAAAAGGCTTTAGACCTTATTTATTCATGTTATGAAAGTTTGATTTTACTTCCGCTATTTATATATGTTCTGTCTTGTGATATTTCTGTGCATGTTTACCAATAATTCCCCTCCAAAGCTAGTGCATTCCTTTGAGAGTGACCCTAGCGGAGGCGGGGTGTTACATTTGGTATTAGAGCAGAAGGTTACTAGACTGGGAAAAAGTTTTTAAAGACCTTATGAAAATTATTTAAAAAACCATTTACAAAGAAGCATTTTTCAAGAAAATTTTCTTTTAAAAAGAAAAAGGCTATTCCCCAAAGGCCATTAGCATCATCCTTGTTTCCTTGATTTAATCTCTTTTCCTTTCTTTTCTCCATCTGTAGTCACAGTGGTTTTGACTGCGACTAGTCTTTCTAGCTACGTAAGTGTTTCTCGTACGATGGAGGTGGTTCTCGAGAGACCATTGCAGAGTTATACAAGAAAGGATAGTGAGAAAGAGGATAAAGGATATGAGCTTATGGGTGAGCAACGTGTTGGCATGGCTTAGTCCTCAAAGGAGGGAGAAAGATGAACAATGAAACCCATGACGAGAGAGTACCTTTGGCATGGTAAAACGGGGTGGATAGTTAAGTATTATGGGACAAGGACAAGATCATTGGGAGGGCAATAGTATGCTCTCATTTCTAGGGTACCTCGGAAGGAGGGTAACAATCTTGTTAAAGGTTTAGCTTTTCTTCTCTATCATCCTGTCGGGACTTTGTTTTGATCACCGCATCTTTTAAGTCCGCTTCGATAGTTGAGTCTCTGCACCTTAGTACTAGCATAGTAGAGGATCCCGCTTTTGTCTCAAGTCCTATTGGAAGATCGGTCCATTTACTCATGGCTTGCTTGGATTTGAGGATGTCTATATCAAGTGTTGAGCTTGGAAATAATGCTTATGTTTATAAGTTGTGGATGGATTCTAGAGATGAAGTGGTTATCCAGTAAGGGTTGCCACTCTCGGTTTTAGAAGGAGGGTAGTTAGACTCTTGGCTTGCTTTGGTAATACCCTCGAAGTCTCGTGTAACCTTTTGGGTTCTGTCATGGCTAGTTACCTAGAATCCCAGGATGCAGTTGTTGGTAATCCGTTTGAATAGAATTCGCCACTAAGGCGGATGGTTCGTTTCGATTATGTATGAGTTATGGGAATCACCCTAGTAAGGACTCTTGGCAATTTGGATTGGCATCGGAAAACGAGATCCAGAATTCACTAGTGAATTTTGGGGAGCTGGCTTGAGTACGTAGATATGGTTGAGCCAAGTATACTAGGGAAAGAATAAGTGCAAGTGGAACGAGAAGCGACGAGGAAATGAGTTCCAACTCATGATTGGAAACAGGAAATAAAAAGCTGCGAAATCGTGAAGAAAAAGGGGCGGTTAAGGCACGATGGAACTAAGCTCAAGGTAATGCGACCTAGGAGACTGAAGACTAAATACGTGCATGATATCTCTTTTGGGAATATATCCTCGACCCCTGTTTTCTGTTGAGCTTGCTTGTAGGCTATCTTTTATGGATATCCTCTCGGTCTTGTTTCTGTTACAAACCCCGTACGGAGTTTGTTTTGTTTATCTTCTCGACCCTGTTTCAGGGAGTCTTAGGTAGAACCCTATGGATGTAAACATGTATTTGAAACATGTTAGGATTGATATGGTTGCAAGTGGATGCAAGTGGTTGCTCGTGGATGCGCGAATACACATTAGATACTAGCTCGACTCGGTCACATTTCATATTGCATATGCACGAGTATTTATACTTGTTTATGGATGAAATCGAATGTGTTATCATGCGGTTGTTGCATATGAATGAATGATTGTGCACGCATATAGTATCTATATGGCTAGGACTTTTTGCATACATGTTGGATTCATGGCACTATACATATTTTTGCATTAGAAAGATTATCCAGGCCTGATCATTAGCATTAGCTAAGGAACATGTACACACACATTTTGCATGTATTCATACAGCATTAGAAATCATCTAAGGACAATGGTTGCTTGTGGATGATGTTTTGAGTAGATGGATGATGGATGGTAGGATATGTTCTTCCTAATTTAGAGATTTCGAGGACGAAATCCTAAAAGGTGGGGAGAATGTAACAACCCGTATTTCAATAACATGTTAAAACGAGAATCAAGGCAGAATTTAATTTTAAATTCTGAATCAAGTGAAACGGGCTATGCCATTGCGTTCTTCTCGGAAAAATACGCGAAATAGAGTCCGAGTTTTCGAGAATCGGAGTCCGTATGACCCGTTAAGGGCCCAAAGAAGATTTCTGGAAATTTGAATTTAGGAAACAGTTTTGGAAATCAGATCTGGGGCTAGGCGGGGAGTTTCCCGCCTAGGCCATGTCGACAGGGCTGTCGACAGGCCTGTCGACTTGGGCCCAGACCAAGTCGACAGCCCTGTCGACTTGCCTGTCGACAAGGGGTGGCCGGGGCAAGTAGCCTGGCACACCTGTTTGTCTCTCCTGGTCTTGTTCTTGGGCTGGGTCTGGAAGCTTCCGAGATCTGATGGTCCTAATCTATCCCAGGGTTAATCTAAGGGCCTAAAACTATCCTAATCTCTATAAAAAGACCCTAAACCTAACATAAATCCCTAAAAATCAAACCTAGCAACTAAGTGCTGCCAAAATCAATCTTGATCATGGCATCCATCTCAAATCCCTAGAGCCTATGCATCCAAATCAAGTTCAAATCAAAAGGTGCAAGCTTGCTACACCAAATCAAGGCCAAATCAACATCGCTATGCGAGTTCATTGACGATTCTTCTACAAAGGAGACACCTTTCTTAGCCAAGATGATTCATGCTCCTAGTCCTCTTGCCGTACTATGTAAGTTCTAGCTACTTTTGGATTAAAACGGTATTTTTAATGTTGACATGGGATAAAATGAGGCTAAACATGATTATGCGAACCTATATGAACCTTACCTTGCCCCTGTGTTCATGATTATGATTTTAGGCCATGTGAGTGACTTAATCATGCCTCTCATGCTATGCATAACCTAGTTTAACTTGCAAGTTTGGATCTTTATGCATGAAATGCTAGCATGAACCTTTTGGAATCACTTTACTTGTGAAACATTGGCTAAGACAAGATTTTGGGGCTTATGCATGTTTATGAACCCAAACCCCTTATGCTAACATGCAAGTTTGTGGCCAAATCCTTTATGAGATTATGCATGCTCGTGGCCAATCCCCTCTTTTAAGTTGTGCACGTTTATGGCCAAACCCTTTTTGGTAATAGGCATGTTTGTGGCCAAATTTCCTTATGACACTATGCATGTTTATGGCTAATCCCTTTATGATGTTATGCATGTGGAAGCCAATTCCTTTTTGGCATCATGCATGTTTTGAGACCAATATGTGACATAGTGTCCTTACTATGTTGACTCGCTTTGCTTGCGTTGGGAAAACACGATTTTGGGTAGTTAGATAAACAAGAACATGTCGCAAAATCTTAACTTGAATATGACATGTGTTTATACTTGAAAATATGACTTGAAGGATAACATGGAGGTTGGCATGTAAGTATGCATAAAACATGAGCTTGGGAATTTACCTATTAAGTTAGGTCTACCCTTTGGGAATTTACCTATTAAGTTAGGTCTACCCAAATGCTTGAAAACTTGTAACATGTTTTGGAAACATGATGAACTTAGATAATATGAGTGTGGCAAACTCGAGGTTGGGTTGAGTTTGCAACGTAAAACTACCCGGAACCGACCGGCCTAACTAGTAGTTGCAAACAATAGGACCCAATGTGAGAAGTTGGTCATGTCGCGCTTAAGACCCGAGGTTAGACTAGGTTGTGGTGCAAATCTTCCCGGACCCGCCCGGCTTAACTAGTGACCACAACAAGGTCTAATGTGAGAGGTTGAGGGTGCATTAATTAAATTAATGCAACATAATAGGGTTAAGTTAATTTGATTAATGAGGCTTAACCAAATATGATATGGACAAATGGGTTAAGTAATTTGATTAGGCTAATGATACTTAACAAAACATGATAAGCTTGGGTAGGTTAAGTAACTTGATTTGCCTAATGACACTTGACCATTTTTACACGACTAGTGGATGGGATTAAGTTAACCAACACTTAATCAACCCAACACGATAACATGATAAGGTTAAGTAAATTTTCTTAATGACACTTAACCGTATAATACAGTTAATGGATGGGGTTAAGATTAGGCGTAACTAATCTAAACAGGGTAATCGGATGGGATTAAGTTAGCCTAGACTTAATTAATTCAACTTGGTAATTTAATGGGGTTAAGTTAAACACTTAACTAATTTAACATGATGATTTGATGAGGTTAAGTGACCTATACTTAACCAATCTAACTCGTTAATTTGATGAGGTTAAGTTAATCTATACTTAACCAATCTAACGTGAAAACATGATAAGGCTAGGTCACGAATCACTTGAATACGCTTGACCGATTTGATGACAAGGTCAAGTTAAATTATATAATTAACCAATCTAAAATGGTAATTAGACGAGGTTAAGTCATGGATTCCTTGATATACTTAACCAACTTGACGCATGGTTTGTAGGGTTAAGTCTTGGACTTGGACACTTAGCCAATTTTGACATGGTTTGTAGACGGGCTAAGTTATGAACTTAAGTGACACTTAACCCATTAGATAAACCCTAATTCGGAGGATTAGGTAAATAACCGTAGTTAACAAGGATTATGGAAATAGGGATAAGTGGTAAACCTTAGTTAAGGAAAACTAAGTAATAACTCTCAGTCAAGGAAATTTGGACCATTTCTTAGATAGATTGGTAACCCGATATGTTAGGTCAACGGTTAAGTATGCGTGTAGGAGCAGGCTATCTGATTTAGATAAAGGCTCCAACGAACTGGGTAACGATGCAGCGGCTTCAGGGAACGTGAGGATATTCTTGGGATCCCTCTGTGAGCTGCCAGGTCATTATACTAGGCTCGCAAGAGGTTGAGGTCTGCGGTAGAAGAACCAAGAATATGCCTTGGTTGCTATGCGAGCGACCTAAAGACTGGGGTGGATAGCAGTGAGTCGACGAATACATAAGGTGCCCGAGATAGCAAGTTCGTCAATCATCTACCATCTTGAGTCAAGCGTGTACGTACGGAAAGGCAGGGAACACCCAACAGACCATGATTTGCTATCTAATTATGGGTGAGGTAGGCCGTAGGATGTGGGCTGGCCGGAGTGTAGTTCTCATGCAAGATTTTCTCTTGTGTTGCCTTTCACTAGTTGAGGGAGGGGTCTCGTAGGACCATAGCCACGTGTGGAAAAGCAGACCTTAGTATCTGCATCGGCAGATAAATCTAAAGCTCCCGACCGAGTCCTGTATTTCTTGGTTTGCCCTGTGACAGGACTCGGATGGCACGATGTGATACACGTGCATACAGCTATAGAAAAACGATTCACGATGAATGCGTGGGAAAAAGGGCGCGGTTGAGGGTTAGCGTAATCCCTAGTGGCCTAGGTGGTTTAACCCAAACCGAAATACGAAAGCGTGCAATAGGTAAGCGTAATCCCTAGTGGTGCTAGGTGGCGTAAGTCCTACTAGTTCAAACGATGATTCATATGGAAGAGCCTAGCTAGAACAAGGGTGATAGTCCAAACGATTTCAAGGATAATACGACATGAGGAAGCCCGTACGAGGTACAGCAAAGGACTGAACTTATATACATGGAAAGAAACATATGATTTGAGTAACCTATATATGCGATATATTAGGTCGACATGGACCATTACACGACTTTGAGCAAGGGACATTCATGGTTAACACATGACGCGGGTAGGGATACTAGTACGAGAGGTGTAGAGCAAATATACATGTTAGAATTAGGAAGAATATACATAATAGATACCGTGGGATGTTAGACGGGGCAGATACCTTGGGATAATGTACTCGATAGAAATCTGACGATGTGATACCTTGACTTATCATAACACCGTAGTTATCATGATACCTTAGTTTACCTTGCCGCAATAGTTTAACTGGCTACCCTGGTTTATCTATCTTGTAGTTATCCTTATGTTTACTTTCAGTTTATGCATGTCATGTTACCTTTACCTGTTTTTATACTGGAAGTAGATAGAACTTACTCAGTCTTTTTGACTGACCCGTTTTGTTTCGCCTCTTTTCTTCCGTTTCCCCCCAGGTTTCAGGGAGGAAACAATACTGTTTAGTTCGGACTTCTTCTGCTTGAAGGTCATCATGGATGGCTTGGACTCCTCTTGGCTATGGCTACTTTACGGTTTTACTTGGGGAATAATTTATTAAAAAGTCTTTATGCTTCTTTACTATTGCAAGACAGGTTTTGATGTACTCTGATGTAAAAGGCTTTAGACCTTATTTATTCATGTTATGAAAGTTTGATTTTACTTCCGCTATTTATATATGTTCTGTCTTGTGATATTTCTGTGCATGTTTACCAATAATGCCCCTCCAAAGCTAGTGCATTCCTTTGCGAGTAACCCTAGCGGAGGCGGGGTGTTACAGTATGGGTAGCCGATGATTATTCTTGTAGGCCCGGCCGCGATACGGAACTGTCAGCCTTCGAAACATGCGTCGATCATGAAATTCCATAGCCCGGCTTTGCAAATTCGGAAGCCGATAACTGTTGTTCGGAGCAGCTTGAAAACCTCCATAGTAAATTTCTACGTAATTTGGGTAGATGCCAAACCGGTCGGGCCTACGACAAGTGCATTGATCTTGAAATTCCTATACTCGCATTCGCTAGTTCGAAAGCTGAGATCGAGGGCTTTGAGCTCTCTCGAAAGCCACCGTTGTGACTTTCTGCAGAGCGTAGGAAATGACCCAGCAGTTCTGTCCTTCAAAACGAAAGTTTTTGTGACTTAAATCCAAAAGACCCATTGTCGGTTCAAATTCATTATCATGCCTTGTACACACCACCCGCCGCACCCACCCACCCCAAGATGTAGCCGATCATTTTTCCAGTTGGGTTGTTCACGACCCATTATCGTCCGTGCATCCAAAAAAGGCATGTCAGTTAAGAAATATCTACACTTCGCTTCGATAATTCAAAAGGTAAGATCGACGGTTCAGAGTGCGTCTGAAGACAACATAGATACTTTCTATCAAGTTTATGTACGTATCCTTTTGGTGGAGCTTCTAAAACGCGTGTTGTTTGGAAAATTCGTATATTCACATTTTCCAGTTCAAGTGCCGAGATCGATGGTTCGGAGCTCCCCGGAACTCACCATAACAACTTTATACCGCTTACGGGCAGCCTATCGTTATTCCCTTTGGCTAGGCCGTGATACGGAACAAATGGGCCTCCGTAACAAGGTTGACCATGAAATTGCTAAGCTTGTCGCAAATTCGGAAGCAAAGAACTATGGTTCGGAGCGGTTAGGAAACCTCCATAGTAAAATGCTACGTAGTTTGGGTAGACGCTAAATTGGCCAGGCCTACGAAGCATGCTTTGATCTGGAAATACTTATACTCGCATTCGCTAGTTCAAAAGAAGAGATTGAGAGTTTAGAGCACTCTCGAAACACACCATGGTGACTTTGTGCAGAGCGTAGGAAATCGCCCAACGGTTATGTCCTTCGAAATGAGCGTTTCGGTGACCTAACTCCAAAAATCCCTCCTCAGTTTGAATGATTTCTCTGGCCTTATACACAACACCCACCGCACCCACCCAACTACCCTGGGAGGGAGCCGATCATTTTTCCATTTGGGCCGGTCGCAATCCGGGGCCTTCCAGGCCTCCGAAACACACGTCGATCGGGAAATCCCTACACTCTGCTTCGATAATTCAAAAGATAAGATCGAGGTTTCGTAGCACGCCGAAAGCAACCATACTGACTTTCTATCAAGTTCAGGAAGCTGTCCATCCGTTCGGGCCTCCGAAACTAGCGTTGTTTGGGAAATTCCTATACTCTCATTCGCTAGTTCGAAAGTAGAGATCGAGGTTTCAAAGCGGCCCGTAACCCTCCATCACAAATTTATACTGAGATTGGGCAGCCGATGGTTATTCTCGTCGGCCTGGCCGCGATACAGAACCGTCAGGCCTCTGAAACGCGCTTCGATAGTGAAATTACTATGCTCGGCTTTGCAAATTCAGAATCCAATATCTATTGTTCGGAGCGGCTAGAAAATCTCCATAGTATATTTCTACGTAATTTGGGTAGATGCCAAACCGACCAGGCCTACGATGCGTGCGTTGATCTAGAAATTCCTATACTCGCATTTGCTAGTCCAAAAGTTGAGATCGAGGGTTTGTATCTCTCCCGAAAGCCACCGTGGTGACTTTCTGCAGAGCACAGGAAATCACCCAGTCTTTCTATCCTCCAAAACGAGATTTTCGGTGACCTAAATTCATAAGACTCATCCTTGGTTCGAACTCATTCTCGGGCCTTGTACACAACACCCGCCCCACCCACCCGCCTCACACACCCACCCCAGGACAGAGCCAATCGTTTTTCAATTTGGGCCGGTCGCGATCCGGGACAATTTAGGCCTCTGAAACGTGCTTCGATAGAGAAATCCCAACACTCATCTTTGCCAATTCAAAAGATAAGATCGAGGGTTCGGAGCGCACCGAAATCCATCATGGAAACTTTCTATCAAGTTTAGGAAGCAATCCGTTGGTCCGGGCCTCTGAAATGAGCGTTGTTTGGGAATTTCCTATACTCGCATTCGCTAGTTCGAAAGCAAGATCATGTATTCGGAGAACCCCGTAACCCACCATAGCAAATTTATACTGAGTTTGGGCAGCCGATTGTTATTCTCATTGGCCCGGCCGCGATAGTGAATCGTCGGGACTCCGAAACGTGCGTCTATCTTGAAATTCCTATGCTCGACCAACAGTTATGTCCTTCGAAATGATCATTTCAGTGACCTAACTCCAAAAATACCTCTTCAGATTGAATGCATTCTCTGGCCTTGTAAACACCACCCACCGCACCTGCCTACCCACCTTGGGTGTGCGCCGATCATTTGTCTAGTTGGGCCGGTCGCGATCCGGGACCGTCCAGGCCTCTGAAACGCGCGTCGATCGGGAAATCTCTACACGTAGCTTTGCCAATTCAATAGATACGATTGATGGTTAAAAGGGCGCCGAAAGCCACCATAGTGACTTTCTATCAAGTTTAGAAATCCGTCCATCTGTTCGGGCCTTTGGAACAAGCGTTGTTTGCAAAATTCCTATACTCGCATTTGCTAGTTTGAAAGCCGAGATCGGGGGTTCCGAGCGCCCCGTAACCAACCATAGCAAATCTATACTAAGTTTGGGCAGCTGATGTTTAATCTTCTTGGCCCAACCACGATACAGAACCGTCAGGCCTCCGAAACGTGCGTCGACTGTGAAATTCCTGTGCTCAACTTTGCAAATTCGGAAGCCGATATCTATTGATAGAAGCAGCTATAAATCTCCATAGTAAATTTCTACGTAATTTGGGTAGACGCTAAACCGCTGGGGCCTATGATGCGTTCGTTGATCTAGAAATTCCTATATTCGTATTCCCTAGTTCGAAAGCGGAGACCGAGGGTTTGGAGCTCTCTCGAAAGCCACCGTGTTGACTTTCTACAGAGCGTAGGAAATTGCACAACAGTTCTGTCTTTCAAAACGAGAGTTTTGGTAACCTAAATTCAAAAGACCCAGCCTCGGTTCGAATTCATTCTCGAGCCTTGTACACATCACTCGCCTTACCCACCCACCCCAGGACGGAGCTGATCGTTTTTCTAGTTGGGATGGTCGCAATCGGTGACCGTCCAGGCCTCCGAAACGCGCTTCGAGTGGGAAATCCCTACACTCGTCGTCGCTAATTCAAAATATAAGATCGAGGGTTCGGTGCACGCTGAAAGCCACAATTGCAACTTTCTATCAAGCTTAGGAAGCAGTCCATCGGTCAGGGACTCTGAAACGAGCGTTGTTTGGGAAATTACTGTACTAGCATTCCTCAGTTCGAAAGCTGAGATCGAGGGTTCTAAGAGCCCCGCAACCAACCATAGCAAATTTATACTGAATTTGGGCAGCCGATCATTATTCTCGTAGGCCCGGCCGCGATACGGAACCGTCAAGCCTTCGAAACATGCGTTGATCGTGAAATTCCTATGCTTGGCTTTGCAAATTCGGAAACTGATGTCAATTGTTCGGATCAGCTAGAAAACCTCCATAGTAAATTTCTAGGTAATTTGGGTAGACGCCAAATCGCTTGGGGCTACCATGGTGACTTTCTGCAGAGCATGGGAAATTGCCCAACAGTTCTGTCCTTCAAAACGAACGTTTCGGGGACTTAAATCTAAAACACTCTTCCTCGGTTAGAATTCATTATCGGGCCATGTATACACCACCCTCCCAACCTACCCACCCTAGGACGTAGCCGATCGTTTTTCATGTTGGGCTGGTCGCGATCCGTTACCGTCCAGGCGTCTGAAACGAGCGTCAATTGGGAAATCCCTGCACTTAGCTTTGATAATTCAAAAGGTAAGATCGAGGGATCAGAGTGCTCCGGAAGCCAACATAGCAACTTTCTATTGAGTTTATGCACCTGTCCTTTTGTTGGAGCTTTTAAAATGCGCGTTGTTCTGGAAATTCGTATATTCGCATTTTCCAGTTCAAAAGCCGAGATCGAGGGTTCGAAGCTCCCCGGAACCCAACATAACAACTTTATACCGAGTATGGGCAACCGATTGTTATTCCCATTGGTAAGGTTGCGATATGGAACCATCAGGCCCCCGTAACGAGGTTGATCGTGAAATTCCTATGCTTGGCTTTCAAATTCGGAAGCCGATATCTATTGTTCAGAGCAGCTTGAAAACCTCCGTAGTAAATTTCTATGTAATTTTGGTAGATGCCGAACCGCCCGAGCCTACGATGCGTGCGTTGATCTGGAAATTCCTATACTCGAATTCGATAGTTCGAAAGCTTACATCGAGGGTATGCCCTCTCGAAAGCCACTGTGATGACTTTCTGTAGAGCGTAGAAATCGCACAACAGTTTTGTCCTTCAAAACAAGAGTTTCGGTGACCTAAATTCAAAAGACCCATCCTCGGTTCGAATTCATTCTCGGGCCGTATACACACCACCCGCCCCACCTGTCCACCCCAAGGTGGAGCCGATCGTTTTTCTAGTTGGGACAGTCGCGATCCGAGACCGTCTAAGCCTCCGTAACGCTCTTCGATCGGGAAATCCCTACACTCATCTTCACCAATTCAGAAGATAAGAACGAGGATTCGGAGCGTGCCGAAAGCCACATTGGTAACTTTCTATCAAGTACAAGAAGTAGTCCATCAGTCCCAACCTCTATAACGAGCATTGTTTGGGAAATTACAATACTCGCATTCGCCAGTTCGAAAGCCGAGATCAAGGGTCCGAAGAGCCCCGTGACACACCATAGCAAATTTATACTGAGTTCGGGGAGCCGATCGTTATTCTCATTGGCTCGGCCGCGATACAGAACCGTCGGGCCTCCAATACGCGCATCGATCGTCAAATTCCGGTGCTCGGCTTTACAGATTCGGAAGCCGATATCTATTATTTGGAGCGGCTAGAATACCTCCATAGTAAATTTCTATGTAATAATGGTAGACGCCGAACCGCCTGGGACTACGACTCGTGCGTTGATCAGGAAATCCTATATTTGCATTCACTAGTTCAAAAGCTGAGATCGAGGGTTTGGTCTCTCTCGAAAGCTACCTTGGCGACTTTTTGCAGAGCGTGGGAAATCGCCGAATAGTTCTGTCCTTTGAAATGAACGTTTTCGGTGACTTAAATCCAAAAGACCCATCCTTGGCTCAAATTCATTCTTGGGCTTTGTACACACCACCCGACCCACCCACTAACCCCAGGACTTAGCCTATTGTTTTTCAAGTGGGGTCGGCCGCGATCCGTTACCGTCACGGCATTCGAAACGCGCATCAATTGGGCAAACCCTGCACATAGCCTCGACAATTCAAATTGTAAGATCGAGGGTTTGTAGCGCGGCAAAAGACAACATAGTAACTTTCTATCGAGTTTATGCACCTGTCCTTTTGTTGGGGCTTCTGAAACGCGCATTGTTCAGGAAATTCATATACTCGCATTTGCTAGTTCAAAAGCAGAGATCGAGCATTCGGAGCTCCCCGGAACCCACCATAACAACTTTATACCAAATATGGCAGCCGATCATTATTCCCATTGGCTCGGCCATAAAATGGAACCATCGGGCCTCCGTAACGAGGTTGACCGTGAAATTCCTATGCTTGGCTTCGCAAATTCGGAAGCAGAGATCTATGGTTCGGGGCGGCTACGAAACATCCATAGTAAATTACGACGTAATTTGGGTATGCCCTAAACCGATCGGGCCTACGAAGTGTTTGTTGATCTGGAAATACATATACTCGCATTCTCTAGTTCAAAAGCCTAGATCAATGGTTCGAAGCTCTCTCAATAGCCATCGTGGTGACTTTCTGTAGAGTGTAGGAAATGGCCACATAGTTACGTCCTTCGAAATGAGCGTTTCGGTGACCTAACACCAAAAATCCCTCTTCAGTTCGAATGCATTCTCCGACCTTATACACACCCTCCCACCCACCAAACCTGGGGGGAGCCGATCGTTTTTCTATTTCGGCCGGTCGCGATCCGGGACCGTCCAGGCCTCCGAAACGCGCATCGATCGGGAAATCCCTACAATCGGCTTTGCCAATTTAGAAGATAAGATTGAGGGTTCGGAGCGCGCCGAAAGCCACCATAGTGAATTTCGATCAAGTTTAGGAAGCAGTACATCCGTTCGGGCCTTTGAAACGAGCGTTGTATGGGAAATTCCCATACTCGCATTCGCTAGATCGAAAGCTGAGATAGAGGGTTTGGAGCGCCCTGTAACCCACCATAGCAAATTTATACTGATTTTGGGCAGCCGATGGTTATTCTTGTTGGCCTGGCCGTGATATGGAACCGTCGAGCCTCCAAAACGCGCGTCGGTCGTGAAATTCCTATGCTCGGTTTTGCAAATTCGGAAGTCGATATCTTGTTCGGAGCAGCTAGAAAACTTCCATAGTATGTTACTACGTAATCTGGGTAGACGCCAAACCACCCGGGCCTACGATGCTTGCGTTGATCTTGAAATTCCTATACTCGCATTCGCTAGTTCGAAAGATGAGATCAAGGGTTCGGACCACTCTCGAAAGCCACCATGGTGACTTTTGCAGAGCGTAGGAAATCACACAACAGTTCTATCCTTCAAAACGAGAATTTCGGTGACCTAAATTCAAAAGACCCATCCTCGGTTCAAATTCATTCTTGGGCCTTGTACACACCACCCCCCCCACCTACCCACCCCTGGAGCTGGGTTTTTTTTCTAGTTGGGAAGGTCGCGATTCGGGACCGTCCAGGCCTCCAAAACGTGCTTCGATTGGGAAATCCTTACACTCGTCGTCGCTAACTCAGAAGGTATGATCGAGGGTTCGGAGCACACCGAAAGCAACCACGGTAACTTTCTATCAAGTTTAGGAAGTAGTATATCGGTACGGGCCTCTGAAACGAGTGTTGTTTGCGAAATTCCAGACTTACATTCTCTAGTTCGAAAGCCGAGATCGAGGGTTCTGTGAGCCCCATAACCCACCATAGCAAATTTATACTAAGCTTGGGAAGCCGGCCATCATTCTCGTTGGCCCGACCGTGATACGAAACCGTCGGGCCTCCGAAACAAGCATCGATCTTGAAATTCCTATGATCGGGTTTGCAAATTCGGAATCCAGTATCTATTGTTCAGAGCGGCTAGAAAACCTCCATAGTAAATTTCTAGGTAATTTTGGTAGACGCCAAACCACTTAAGGCTACAACGCGGGCGTTAATCCGGAAATTCTTATAATCGCATTTGCTAGTTCGAAAGCAGAGATCAAGGATTTGGAGCTCTCTCGAATGCCACCATGTTGACTTTCTACAAGAAAGGGAAATCGCCCAACAGTTCTGTCCTTCGTAACGAACGTTTCGGTGACTTAAATCCAAAATACCCATCCTCGGTTCAAATTCATTATCGGGCCTTGCACACACCACCCTCCTCACCCACCCACCCTAGGACATAGCCGATGGTTTTGCTTGTTCGGCAGGTCGTGATCCGTTACCGTCCGGGCGTCTGAAACGTGCGTCAATTGGAAAATCCCTGCTCTTAGCTTCGACAATTCAAAAGGTAAGATCGAGGATTCGGAGTGCGCCGAAAGCCAACATAGCAAAAATTTATGGACTTTATGCACTCGTCCTTTTTTTGGAGCTTCTAAAACACGCGTTGTTCGAAAAATTCATATTTTTGCATTTCCAGTTCAGATACCAAGATCGAGGGTTCAGAGCTCCCCGGAACCCACCAGAACAACTTTATACCGAGTATGGGCAGTCGATCATTATTCCCATTGGTTAGGCCCTGATATGGAACCATCGGGCCTCCGTAACGAGGTTGTCTCTGAAATTCTTACGCTTGGCTTTGCAAATTCAGAAGTAGAGATGTATGGTTCGGAGCGGCTAGGAAACCTCCATAGTAAATTGCTACATAATTTGTGTAGATGATAAACCGGCTGGGCCAATGAAGAGTGTGTTGATCTGGAAATACATATACTCGCATTCGCTAGTTCGAAAGACTAGATCAAGAGTTCGGAGCACTTTCGAAAGCCACCACGGTGACTTTTTGTAGAGCGTAGGAAATCGGCCAATAATTATGTCCTTCGAAATGAGCGTTTCGGTGACCTGACTCCAAAGATCCCTCCTCAGTTCGAATGCAATCTCTGGCCTTAAATACACTACCCACCGCACCTACCCACCCACTCTAGGGGGAGCCGATCGTTTTTTAGTTGAGCTGGTCGCGATCCTGGACCGTCCAGGCCTTCGAAACGCGTGTCGATCAGGAAATCCCTACAATCCGCTACACCAATTCAAAAGATAAGACCGATGGTTCAGAGCGTGTCGAAATCCACCATAGTGACTTTCTATCAAGTTTAGGAAGTAGTCCATCCATTCGGGCCTCTAAAACGAGCGCTGTTTGGGAAATTCCTAGAATCGCAATCGCCAGTTCAAAAGCTGAGATCGAGTGTTCGGAGCTCCGCGTAACCTACCACAGCAAATTTATACTAAGGTTGGGCAGCTGATTGTTATTCTCGTTGACCCGACCGTGATAACGAACCATTGGGCCATCGAAACGCGCATCGATCGTGAAATTTCTACGCTTGGCTTTGGAAATTCGGAAGCCGATATATATTATTTGAAGCAGCTAGATAACCTCCACAGTAAATTTCTATGTAATTTGGGTAGACACCAAACCACCCAGGCCTAGGATGCATGCGTTCAGCTGGATATTCCTATGCTCTCGGTATTTCGAAAGCCAAGATCGAAGGCTTGGAGCTCACTCGAAAGCCACCGTGGTGACTTTCTGTATATCGTAGGAAATTGCACAACAGTTTTGTTATTGAAAATGAGACTATCGGTGACCTAAATTCAAAAGACCCATACTTGGTTCGAATTCATTCTCGGGCCCTGTACACACTATTCACCCCCACACACCAGCCCTAGGTCCAAACCGATCATTTTTCTAGTTAGGACAGTCGCAATCTTGGGCCGTCCAGGCCTCCGAAATGCGCTTCGATCGGGAAATCCCTACACTCGTCTTCACCAATTCAAAAGATAAGATCGAGGGTTTCTAGCACGCCGAAAACCGCCATGGTAACTTTCTATAAAGTATAAGAAGTAGTCTATCGGCACGGGCCTCTGAAACGAGCGTTGTTTGGGAAATTCCTATATCGCGTTCGCCAGTTCGAAAGTCGAGATCGAGGATTCGGAGAGCCCCATAACCCATCATTGCAAGTTTACACTGAGTTTGGGAAGCTGATCATTATTCCTGTTGGTCCGACCGCGATATGGAACCCTTGGGCCTCCGAAACGTGTGTCGATCGTGAAATTCCTAAGCTCGGCTTTGCAGATTCGGAAGCCAATATCTATTGTTCGGAGCGACTAGAAAATCTCCATAGTAAATTTCTAGGTAATTTGGGTAGATGCCAAACCTACTGGTGCTACGACATGTCCGTTGATCTGGAAATTCCTATACTCGCATTCGCTAGTTCAAATGCTGAGATCGAGGGTTTGGAGCTCTCTCGGAAGCCACCGTGGTGACTTTATATAGAGTGTGCGAAATTTCCCAACATTTCTGTCCTTCGAAACAAATGTTTCGGTGACTTAAATATAAAAGACCCATCCTCGATTCTAATACATTCTCAGGCCTTGTACACACCACACACCCCATCCACCTACCTTAGGACATAGCCGATCGTTTTTCTAGTTGGGCCGGTTATGATCCGTTACCGTCCGAGTATCTGAAACGCAAGTCAATTAAGAAATATTGCTCCTAGATTCGACAATTCAAAAGGTAAGATCGATGGTTTGGGGTGAGACGAAAGCCAGCATAGCAACTTTTTATCGAGTTTATGCACCTTTCCTTTTGTTGGGGCTTCTGAAACTCGCGTTGTTCCAGAAATTCGTAAACTCGCCTTTGCTAGTTCAGAAGCCGAGATCGAGGGTTCAGAGCACCCCAGAACCCACCATAAAAACTTTATACCGAGTATGGTAGTCAATCGTTATTCCCATTGGCTCGGCCGAGATATGGAAACATCGGGCCTCCGTAACGAGGTTGAACGTGAAATTACTACGCTTGGCTTCGAAATTTCGGAAGTAGAGATCTATGAATCGGAGATGCTAGGAAACCTCCATAGTAAATTGGTACATAATTTGGATAGATGTTAAACTGGCCAGGCCTACGAAGCATGCGTTGATCGGGAAATACATATACTCGCATTCGCTAGTTCAAAAGCCGAGATCGAGGGTTTAGAGAGTCCCGTAACCCACCATAGCTAATTTATACTGAGTTTGGGTAGTCGATCATTATTCTCATTGATCCGACCGAGATATAGAACCATCAGGTCTTCAAAACGTGCGTCGATCATGAAATTCCAATGCTTGGCTTTGCAGATTCGAGAGCCGATATCTATTGCTCAGAGTGGCTAGAAAACCTCCATAGTAAATTTCTAGGTAATATGGGTAGACGCCAAACTGCCCCGGGCTACGACATGTGTGTTAGGCAGGAAATTACTATACTCGCATTAGCCAGTTCGAAAGATGAGATCGAGGGTTTGGAGCTCTCTTGAAAGCCATTGTGATGACTTTCTGTAGATCGTGGGAAATCGCCCAATAGTTCTGTCCTTCATAACGAATGTTTCGGTGACTTAAATCCAAAAGAACTATCCTCGATTCGAATTCATTCTCTGGCCCCGTACGCACAATCTGCCCTCCCTCCTACCCACCCCAGGACATAGCCAATTGTTTTTGTAGTTGGGCCAATAGCGATTTTTATCGTCCGCGCATCCAAACGCGCGTCAATTTCGAAATCCCTGCACTTAGCTTTGACAATATAAAAGGTAAAATCGAGGGTTCAGATCATGCCGAAAGCCAACATAGTAACTTTCTATCGAGTTTATGCACTTGTCCTTTTGTTGGACCTTCTGAAATGCGCGATGTTTGGGGAATTCATATACTGGCATTTGCTAGTTCAGAAGCCAAGATCGATGGTTCGAAGCTCCTAAGAACTCACCATAACAACTTTATACCGTGTAAGGACAGCCGATTGTTTTTCCCGTTGCTCAACTGCGATATGGAACCATCCGGCCTCCGTAATGAGGTTGACCGTGAAATTCGTACGCTTGGCATCGCAAATTCGGAAGCAGAGATCTATCGTTCGGAGCGGCTAGGAAACCTCTTTAGTAAATTGCTACGTAATTTGGGTAGACGCTAAACTGGCCGGGCCTACGAAGCGTGTGTTGATCTGGAAATACATATACTTGCATTTGCCAGTTCGAAAGCCTAGATCGAGGGTTCAGAGCGCTCTCGAAAGCCGCAATGTGACTTTCTACAGAGCGTTGGAAATCTCCTAATAGTTATGTCCATCGAACTGAGCGTTTCGGTGACCTAACTCCAAAAATCCCTCCTCAATTCGAATGCATTCCCTGGCCTTATACACACCACCCACTACACCCAGCCATATAACCTGGGGGGAGACGATCTTTTTTCTTGTTGGGTCGGTCGTGATCCGGGACCGTTCAGGCCTCCGAAACGAATGTCGATCGGGAAATCCCTACACCCGGCTTTGCCACTTCAGAAGAAAAGATCGTGGGTTCGTAACGCGCCGAAAGCCACCATACTGACTTTCTATCAACTTTAGGAAACAATCCATCCGTTCAGGCCTCCGACACGTGCGTTGATCAGGAAATTCCTATCAAGTTTCTATCAAGTTTAGGTAATTTGGGTGGACACCAACCGCCTGGGTCTGCGACACATGCGTTGATCAGGAAATTCCTATACTCGCATTCGCTAGTTCGAAAGCTGAGATGGAGGGTTTGGAGCTCTCTCGAAAGCCACCGTGATGACTTTATGTAGAGCGTAGGAAATCGCCGAATAGTTCTGTCCTTCGAAACAAAAGTTTTGGTGACTTAAATCCAAAAGACCCATCCTCCGTTTGAGTTCATTCTCGGGCCTTGTACACACCACACGCCCCACTGAACAACCCCAGGACGTAGCCGATCGTTTTTCTAATTGGGCCGGTCGCAATCCATTACCGTCCGGGCATCTGAAACCCGCGTTAATTGGGCAATCCCTACACTAAGCATGGACAATTCAAAAGGTAAGATCGAGGGCTCAGAGTGTGCCGAAAGACAACACAATAACTTTCTATCGAGTTTATTCACCTGTCCTTTTGTTGGGGCTTCTGAAACGCGCATTGTTCAGGAAATTCATATACTTGCATTTGATAGTTCAGAAGCCGAGATCGAAGGTATGGAGCTCTCCGGAAGCCACCGTAATAACTTTATCCCAAGTATGGGCAACCGATCGTTATTCCCATTGTCTCAGCCACGATACAGAACAATCAGGCCTCCATAACGAGGTTGACTGTGAAACTCCTACGCTTGGCTTAACAAATTTGGATGCAGAGATCTATGGCTCGGAACGGCTAGGAAACCTCCATAGTAAATTGCTACATAATTTGGGTAGACGCTAAACCGGCCGGGCCTACGAAGCGTTTGTTGACCTAGAAATACATGTACTCGCATTCTCAAGATCGAAAGCATAGATCGAGGGTTCAAAGCACTCTCGAAAGCCACTGTGGTGACTTTATACAGAGCGCAGGAAATCGCCCAATAGTTATGCCCTTCGAAATGAGCTTTTCGGTGACCTAACTCATAAAATCCCTCTTCAGTTCAAATGCATTCTCTGGCCTTTAAAAACCGCCCACCGCACCCACCCACCCACCCACCCTAGGGGGAACCGATCGTTTTTCTAGTTGGGCTGGTCACGATACAGGACCATCCAGGCCTCCGAAACAGGCGTCGATTGGGAAATTCCTACACTCAGCTTTGCCAATTCAAAAGATAAGATTGAGGGTTCGGAGAGCACCGAAAGCCATAATTGTGACTTTCTATCAAGTTTAGAAAGCAGTTCATCCGTTTAGGCCTCCGAAACGAACGTTATTTGTGAAATTCCTATTATCGCATTCGCTAGTTCGAAAGCCGAGATTGAGGGTTCAAAGTGCCCCTAATCCAGCATAGAAAATTTATACCGAGATTGGGCAGCTGATGGTTATTTCGTTGGCCCGGCTGTGATATGGAACCTCGGGTGTAACATCCCGAGTTTTGACAGACCGAATTTTTTTCAAAGTCCAGTCCATCGGACCCCGAGTTGGGATCTTTGGTATCCTGCAAAAAAGACAGAGAGAAAGAAACATGTCCGAGTTCGAAAAGCAGCTCACAGCGGAAGGAATAAAATATAATTTATTCAAAATAGCATTACCTTAATAATAATACAGCCAAGCCAGTAGTCAAGCAATACTATCCCTGTCATGAACCTAACCTGCGCATGTTGTGAGGAGGGAGTCAGAACATTAGTTCTGTGTGACTGGACTATAATAAACTCTTGTGTAACCCTATATATACCGTTCAGTTATAATTTCTTGTTTATTAGGTCATTCACAATATTAGCACCCAAGGCCAAACCCATGTCATTCTCGTCCACTTACTTGTAGACTTAACCTAATGCATCGAATATGTAATTTTTTCCCCAACTCGTATAATCCTTTCCATGTATACGTATAGTCCCTTGTCGTATATCGTACGGGCTTTATCACGTAATTCTATACTACTTGAACGTAGTGCCACCAATATTGAAATTGTTTGGACTGCCACCCTTGATTTGTCTAGGTTTCCTTATCATGAACTATCGAGTGTTCAACTAGGATTTATTCCACCTAGGACCACTAGGGATTATGCTACATGTTGAACGTTTTCTAGATTCGATAAGGGTTTATGCCACCTAGGACTACTAGGGATTATGCTACCTGTCGAACATCGCCCTTTTCCCACGTATGTATCGCGAATCGTTTCCGATGTCTAGGTGTACATGTACACTATATGTGCGGCCCGAGTCCCGTGACAGGGCTAAATCAAGAAATACGGAACTCGGTCGGGAGCTTTAAGTTATCTGCTGATGCAGATGCTAAGGTCTGTTTTTCTACGAGTGGTTATGGTCCCACGTTGTAACAACCCGAATTTTTATAACATGTTAAAACAAAAAATCAGGGTAGAATTAAATCATAAGTTAAGAATCAATGGGAACGGGTTACGCCATTGCGTTCGTCTCGAAATTCTGCTTGATAACGAGTCCGAAATTTCGTAAATCGGAGTTTGTATGACCAAGTTATGGCCCATAGAAGATTTCAGAAAATTCAAAATTCAGCCCGAAATTCAAAATCAGCTCCAAACAGATTAGGCGGGAAAATTTCCTGCCCAACCCCAGGTCGACTGGGGAGTCGACTGGGGATTCGACCTGCCCCAGCCCAGGTCGACTGCCCAGTCGACTTGGGTGTCGACCTGGGGGTCGACTTCCCTGGTCGGACCCTGTTGGTCTGGTGCACCAGTTTGCTCCTTTGGTCTGTTTACTTGGCCTGTGACAGGATATGATGGTTCAGATCTAAACTAGGGTTAATCCTATGGCCTAACCTTGTCTCTGCACCTAAAAAAAAACCCTAAGACCTAGCCTAAACCATCACAAATCATCCTAATAACTAAATTCTTCCAAAATGCTCCCTAATCATGGCCTCCATCTTCATCTTGAGAGCTTCTAAGGCAAAAAGGAGCAATCTTTCTCCATCAAATCAAAGGAGCTACTTATTATCAAGGCTTTGTGTGGAGCTTGTTATTGTTTGGAGGGTGCTAGTGTTGCTACATCAATCCTAGAGCTTCTACAACGTCTCTATCTTGTTCTATTTTGTTCTATTTCTCATAGCCATGATTTTAAACCCCACACTACTCTTAGATTTAAACTATGAAATTAATATGAACATGTAGCAAGTGGAAATAGGATTTTTGGTGTAATACTTGTCTTGGGGCTATATTTGTATGCATAGATCCATTTATGACTCTTTTGATCTATGATTGTGGAACTATCATGAACCTTGTACCGTTCATCTTGGTTTTTGGGTAGAAACTATGAGCTTTATTTGGGGATTATGCATAATGCAACATAGAACCCCTCATAACCTTGATGTTAACTTGCCTATGATGTTGAACTACATGCTTCCCACAAGTTTATCACTCTATGTCAACTATTATCATGTTATCACCTTTGCCTATGATGTTGAACTACATGCTACCCATAAGTTTATTTGATAAGTTTGATGTCATACATGTTTTGAGGCCAATAATCCTATATGCTAGTTGTGATGAACACCTTTGCCTCAAATATCATCATGTTTAACTTATGACCAACTTTACCACCTTATGCCCATCTTGGTCATATTTTTATGTTCCTTGACTCATTTGTGTTGATGCGAATTTACGTGCGACGGGGATACGATATGGGTAGTTAGGCGAAATTGAAATGACATGAAAAACATGACTTTAAATGTGACATGAAACTTGATTATGCTTGAAAACTTGAATGTGGTCATGACATGTAGAAAACCATAAAGTCGCCACCTCGTGGTTGGGTTGAGTTTGTAGAGTAAGTCTGCCCGGAACCGCCCGCCAAATCCAGTGGCTACAAATAATAGAACCCAATGTGAGAAGTTGGTCATATCACGCTTGAAACCCGAGGTTAGACTAGGTTGTGGTGTAAAGCTGCCCGGACCCGCCCGACATATCCAGTAACCACAACAAAGTATAATGTGAGAGGTTAAGTCCATTAAATTAATTAATGCCACATGTTAGGGTAAAGTCATGAACCACTTGGAAACACTTAACCAAGTCGATACATGATTGGATGGGGTTAACCACACTTAACCCGTTGGAAACCCTAGTTACGTGGTCCTTTTCAGCAGAAACCCTCTTGGATGTATCACGATACCCTAGGGACTAGGCTAGGGTTGGGCACGATTACTGGGCTGATTGTAAGCGACCAGAATGACGGCAGAGTAGGTGCACCAGTGTAGCTTCAGGCGGACTATGGTCGTGCACATAGTCCGGAGTTGAATAAAACAGACATGGGCACCAGTAGGTTTAGACTGTGCGTGCTTGATTTGTGTCAGTGGTCGGCACCCTAGGGCTTGATACACCCTAGGGTGGACCTAGCACAGTTTGACTACATTCCGTGATTGGGCCGTATGACATCGACACTCGACGAGTTAGGCTTATATGGAGCCGATCGACTAGACCGTATGGTTGGACCTTGACTTGGGTCACCTCATGATATTGGGCCAAGGGATCATTTCTTGTTTATACTTGACATGGGTTGGAATACTAGTACTATTGGTTCAAAACTAAACCTTGTATATGCGATGCCACACTTGATCTACCTTGTTATCTATTTATCATGCCAGTTAGTTACCATCTTTATGTTTCATCTCAGTCTCTCATGTTTAGTTAACTTCATTAGTTTTTATACTAATAGTAGGTAGGACTTACCAGTCTTTATGACTGACCCTTTTTCTTTCGCCTCTTTTCTTCTGTTTCCCCCCCAGGTTCTCAGGGAGGGAACAATAGTGCTTAGCTTGGACATTTGGCTTGCTTTCTTGACAGCTCATGTACGGTTTGGACTTGAGCTTGCTATGGCTTCACCACATCTATTTGGGGATAGTTTACTTTATGTTATTTCCAGTTTATGTTTTCTATACTTTTGGTAGTTGGAAAATAATGACTAAGTACTTTGATGTAAGTTAACTATTTGGTTTTGAAATGGTTAATTATGGTTTTTAAATTTCTACCGTTTCTTTACTTATTTATTTATCTATGTTCTGTCTTGTGATATCTCTGTGCATGTTTACCAAGACAACACACCTCCAAAGCTAGTGCATTCTCTTGTGAGTGAACCTGGCGGAGGTGTGGTGTTACATTTGGTATCAGAGCAGAAGGTTTACTAGACCGGACAATAGTTTTAAAAACCCTTTTGAAAAACTATTTTCAAAACCAATTAAGTATTTTTCCAAGAAAAGTCTAGTTTATTTTAAAAGGCTATTCCCCAAAAGCCATTAAGACTATCCTTCGTTTCCTCATTCTAAATCTATCTTTTCCTTTTTCAGCATGGTCGATCTTAACCTTCCCGAGGGAGTACCCATACCAGGATGGTTACGAAGGTACTTGGAAGCTAGGACCAACAATGCGGGCCCAACAAACACTCCCACTCCTCCTCCCGTACCTGAGGTTCCTCCTCCTCCTCCTCAGCGTCCACAAGCGGATTTCGCGAAGATTTGCAAGGACTTTAAGGCGATGGGTGGCAAGAATTTTGTTGGGACAGAGACTTATGTTTAGGCAAGAAACTGGTTAAGAGAAAATGAAGACATTTTTTCTATCCTTGATGTAGAAGACCGTAGGAAAGTTCCGTTGGCAGTATGGCTATTGAAAGAGGAAGCTGCTTATTGGTGCGAAGTCACCAACGCTACTAGGCCTATAGAGACTTGGGCCGACTTTAGGATGAGGTTTGGGGTTAAGTTTCTATCATCTGCCGAAGGGAATCTGCAATTGGAGAGATTTATATCTTTGAAGCAAGGGGACATGACCGTGATGGAGTATGTGAATAAGTTTAACCAACTTGCTCGATTCGGTTTAGACATGGTTAACACACCTCAGAAGAAGGCTCTACGCTTTGCTCAAGGATTGAATGAGCCATTGCAAGGTTTGGCCATGTCTCATATACCCATGGGGGCCACTTTTTGGAGCTTAGTGGATATGGCCTTGCTCCAAGGAGATGATAAGAATGGCAAGAAAGAAGTTAAGCTTAATGAGACTCAAACCAAGATGGCGGACTCTAAGTGGGGAGGCAACCAGAACAACCAGAACAACAAGAACAACAAGGGTAACAAGGCCAACAACAACAAGGCAAGGGAGACAAGGAAGTGCAACTTCTGTGGGATCACTGGACACATAATCAAAGAATGTAGGAAGAAGAAGAGGAAGTTGGGAGAATGCTTTCATTGCGGAGAGTCTAGATACTTCACTAAGGATTGCTCAAAGAAGCAAGGACAGACTCGGCGGCATGACCTTCTGGAGGGCAGATGCATGCTCTCAACACTACTCCAGCTCCGTACCGAGGTAGTATTTCTGTAGAAAGCCTTGTTTACATTTCTGTTTTTCCTGTTCGAGCTTTATTTGATTCTGGCGCATCGCATACCTTTATTTCTTCTGACATTGTTGAAAGTTTGCACCTAAGTACTAATCTAGTTGAGGATCCCGTTAGTGTTTCAAATACAATTGGGGGTTCCTCCCATCTATCTATGATTTGTATGGATTTGAGGATTTCTATCTTGACCATAGAATTCACATGTAATGATTATGTTCTCGCGTTCCTGGGATACGGGTTGATTTTGGGCATGGATTGGTTGTTCAGTTATGGAGCCATTCTCGATTGTGAGCATAGGGTAGTGAGGCTTATGACTCGCCTTGGCAATACCCTACAGATTTCTTGTAACCCTATGGATCCCGTCATGTTATGTTATCTTGAATCCCTCGACTCGTCTATTGACAATCTTCAATCTGTGAGGGTGGTCCGAGAATATCCTGTTGTTTTTGATGAGGTCAAGGGGTTACCCCCTAAACGCGAGATAGACTTCCGTATTTATCTTGTTGATAATGCCAAGCCAGTTTCATTGCCTGTTAGGTACATGGCCCCGCGAGAAAGAAGAGAGCTTAGCAAGCAAGTCAAGGAGTTGCTTGAGAAAAATTTCATAAGGAGAAGCATTTCTGAATGGGGTGCTCCTGTGGTATTCGCTACTAAGGCGGATGGTTCGCTTCTTCTATGTGTTGATTATCGTGAGTTAAACAAGCCGACAAAGAAGAATAGGCACCCATTACCGAGGATTGATGATCTGTTTGACCATCTTGTAGGTGCTTCTGTTTTCTCTCAACTTGATCTAGCCACTGGATTCCATCAGCTTAGTGTGGCTGAGGATAGTATTGACAAGACTGCGTTTAGAACTCCAGATGGATTCTTTGAATGGCTCGTCATGCCGTTCGGTTTGACTAATGCACCCGCATACTTCTTTGATTTGATGAGTAGGGTCTTTAGGGAGTTCCTTAACAAGTTTGTGGTTGTCTTCGTGGATGATATTCTGATCTTCTCTAAGGACGAGGAAGATCATGCTACACATCTCAAGGAGGTTATGGATACGCTTAGAGCTCATCAGTTAAAAGCCAAGTTCTCCAAATGCCATTTTTGGAGAAGGGAAGTTCTGTTCCTTGGGCGTATAGTTTCTAAGCAAAGCATAGTTGTGGATCCCGCTAAAGTAGTGGCGGTACAAGACTGGAAAGTTCCGATGAATGCAACTGAAGTGAAAAGCTTTCTCGGTCTGGCAGGATTTTATAGGAAGTTCATTAAGGACATCGCTAAGATTTCAGCCCCTCTTACTAAGTTAACGAAGAAGAACTGAGTCTTTGCATGGGGCTTAGAGTGTGAGCTTGCTTTTCAAAGGCTCAAGAAGGCCCTTACCACAGCTCCAGTTCTAGCATTATCCGATGGAGGGAAGATATTTACCGTGTACACCGATGCATGTGGCACGGGATTAAGCGCTGTCCTGATTCAAAAAGGGAGAGTGATATGCTTTGGGGGTAGGCAACTCAAAGTTCATGAGAAGAACTATCCCACTCATGGTTTGGAGTTGGCAGCGATCGTCTTTGCACTCAAATCATCGCGCCATTATCTTCTAGGTGAAAGGTTTGAGTTATATACTAATCACAAGTCGCTCAAGTACATCTTCTCGCAGAAAGATTTGAACCTAAGGCAGTAGAGGTTGATGGAATTCTTGGCATCATATGACTTCGATATAGCTTATACCCCTGGCAAGGGTAATGTTGTGGCGGATGCGCTAAGTTGAAGAAGATTGACTTTGAGTCCCTTGTTTGTTGAGATGAAGAGCCTAGAGTTTTTGGAAACCTTTGATTTTGCACCTACTGTTGAGTCGATGACTGGTTCGTTAGCATCCCTTGAGCTTAGACCTAAACTTCTTGATCAAGTTGGGACTTCACATAGGGAAGACCCGCAGATAGTCGAGATCATGGAAAAGTTGATTCGTTGTGAGACGTCAAGTCACCTCTCTAGATATACTATTGATGGCAAGGGATGGCTAAGGCGTGATGGAAGACTATGTGTCCCACAAGTGAGAGACTTAGTAAATAAAGTTCTTGAGGAGGCGCATCACTCGAGGATGACCACACATCCCGGAGGGGATAAGATGTACTGGGATAGGAAGCGCATTTTCTTTTGGGATGGGATGAAAAAGGATGTTGCAGAGTTTGTTTCTAGATGCATTGTTTGCCAACAAGTAAAGGCCGAGTGGAAGAAGCCCGGCGGGCTATTGCATCCATTGGAGGTCCCGCAATGGAAGTGGGAAAGTATCTCTATGGATTTCGTGGATGGATTGCCGAGATCAAGGAAGGGGAATACTAGCATATGGGTCATAGTGGATAGACTCACGAAGAGCGCTCATTTCATTACTGTGAAGAGCAAGAGGGCCGCATCATGGCTAGCATCTGTTTATCTTCGGGAGATAGTGCGATTGCATGGAGTTCCTTCTAGCATAGTGAGCGATCGTGACCCAATCTTCACTAGCCAATTTTGGAATAGTTTGCAAGAAGCAATGGGTACGCGATTGAATCTAAGTACAGCCTATCCCCCATGGACGGATGGTCAGACCAAAAGGGTGAATGGGGTACTAGAAGATCTGTTGAGGCTATGCATTCTTGAGTTTGGTGGCACTTGGGAAGACCACCTTCCCCTCCTAGAGTTTTCTTATAATAACAGCTACCAAGCAAGCATAGGAATGGCACCATTCGAAGCTTTGTATGGGAGGCCGTGCAAGTCACCAACATGTTGGTGGGAGACGACGGATAAGCTTATACTTGGGCCCGACATGATAAGGGACACATCTGAGAAGGTTGAGTTGATTCAATGGCGGATGAAAACGGCCCAATACAGACAGAAATCCTACGCAGACAGGCGACGGACAGACTTAGAGTTTGAAGTTGGAGATATGGTCTTTGTGAAGGTTTCTCCCTTGCGAAATGTGGTTCGTTTTGGAGCAGTTGGAAAGCTAGCACCAAGGTTCGTAGGACCCTTGAAACACCCCACCTCCGTTAGGGTCACTCTCAAAGGGAATACCCTAATTTTGGTGGAGGTTTATAAGTATAAGTCACAGATACACAAGACAGATATAAATACACATATTTTTGAACAGCGTAAAACAATAGCAATTTTTATTTCAACAAAATACGTGTTACACAAACCATGTCATAATTCTCTTACAATACTTCCAAAAACAATACATTTCATAACTGTCTTGATTTCATTATTTAAAGAAGCATAAAAACATAAGTAAACTGCATATGTCCCATAATTGCTGTCCAAAGCCATAGTCCAAAACGAAAGAGATCCAAGCAATACATTCTTTCAATTCAAGCTGGATGTTAAAACTGGTCAAGCTGCGGTATTTCCTCCCTGTGGACATAGGGGGGGGGGGACGAAAGAAAAGAAGACGAAAGAAAAGTAGAGTCAGACATAAAGCCTGAGTAAGTCTAGGACTATTCAGTCTATGAATAAAGAATTGGGCATGATAAGTTTAAACTGGAAATGGGAAAGCACCATAAACTATGTTAAGTTGTCTAGAGTAGAATATACTATCGTACCCCATATTAATCTCTGCATCCATATAAACTAGTTCCCAACAGGCACCCCATAATCAGGGTGAAGTGATCCGTTTCTAATGATCGGCTCCTACTCGCATAGTTACATGTGTCTTACGGCCCCCGATGTTGTAGTTACCTATGCTGGTCCCACCATGGGGTGTATCAAGTCCCATGGTGGAGGCCCGACACAATTCTAGAATGCACAGGTATACTACTGGTGCCCAGTGCCTTATTTTTCTGCGTCGGAGTGTGTGCACGCCCGCACCCCGTTAGAACCTACACTGCTGCACCACCGCCGTCGATTTGACCACTTACAGTCAGCCCAGTAATCGTTCCCCACCCTGCCTAGTTCAGGGTATCCTGATACACCTTGTAGGGTTACTGCTGAAAAGGGTCCCCCGCTACTAGGTTTTCTATTTCTAGCCAACATGCTAAGTTGGTTAAGTGTTTTGTAAATCTAACCCCCAATCAGTCTGTATAGTTTAGCATGTTCCATTTTGATTAAGTATTAATTCAATTTACTTAATCCTATCAATCCTGACTCAGCCTTAATTGTCTTATTAAAGCCTCGACCTCTCACATTAGACAGGTATTGTTGTGACTGCCTGTTGCCGGTTGGTTCCGGGTAGTCTTACGTCACAATTCAGTCTAACCTCGGGTCTTTATTGGGCTCAGTGTTTAACCATCCACATTGGATAGGTATTGTTGTGACTACTAGACAGCAGGGCGGTTCCGGGCAGGTTTACATCACAACTCAATCCAACCTCGGGTTAAACACATCGTATTTTCTAAATTTACATATTTTGTCTCTTTTCTTTTTATATGTAAATATTTGCGGCCCATTATTCAAATTCATCTTTATTGTGTAAAATTAATTTATACCACTTAATTATTTTCAAGGTCGTTGGCATGTGTCAAACATGCCAACACATATATTTTATATTTTAACCCAAACGTCATTACCCCCGTTTTATACGTTCGCTACAATATAACATATGTTGGGTTTTACATTTAAACCCAACTTAGCCACATGAAAAAGGGGAGGCTTAGAACATGCTGTTTATATATTCTAAGTAACATAAAAAGGGGAGTGTGAACGCATGAACTTGCAACATAGCGAACTAATTAACATAAATTAGGCACTTGTGAACTTGCATTGTAATAGCATATAATCATGGCATAAACATACCTATACATGAATCATGGTTTTTAATCTATTCACATAATCTTGGCATAAACGTACCTAAACTTGAATCATGGTTTTTAATCTATTCATGTAAACTTGCAATTGGAATGTAAATCTAACTTAATTAAATGTCACATAAAATTATCATATGAGTTTGATAACAACATAGGCCTAAAACATGTTTCCAATTAGGCATAACACCATAGGTAATCTAGTCATGTTCATAGGATTAACACAAGTTCACAAAGATGCTGGATTTTGTCACTAATACAAAAGTATGGTTTTACACTTGAATCATGACGCCAATTCCAACATAAATTCATAAAATCATAATACCCAAATGGATCCAACTACACTAAAACTGATCATAAAAAAATGTACATCATGTTGGCATAATAGTGAATCATATACTTGCATGAATCCCAAATAAATTACCACAAACATATAGTCGTTAACAAAAATCATATACTTGCAATTATCCAATAGGTGTTGAAATAAACTACCACAAACATACAGTTGTTAACTTTCAACATGAATCACATACTTGCAAATATCCAATAGGCCTAACATCGTTATACCACAATATCCCAAATCGATTCAGAATTAGAATCATGGTACCATACAATCATGAAATAAATTAAGTACAATTCCATTTATCATTTTACATAAATCAAAACTCAATTGTTCATTCACATCGGAATAGCACTCTACTTACAACGTATGACGAATCTTCAATTCGGAATCTGAATTCTGAATTAGGAGATGCTATCCTTTGCTGTAGGCGTTGATTTGATTTAATTGACGTTGCTTTAAACTTTAGAATTGTCTCTTAATCATCTCTCAATTTTGACGGCTACTTCTAGTCTTTCCTCAGCAGCATGACGGTCTCATTCTAATTTTTATTTGTATGAATTAGGTGGAGTCTTAGGTCCTTTTTATATAATTTGTGAATTGAATAGGACCGTCAATGGAGCTTGGATCAATATCAGCCGTTTGTTTGAAGGAGAGACCAATCAAGAGCTGACACCTAGCCCTAGTGACAAGGCAAGGCTCATAAATTCGGCCAAACACAGACTAGGCTAGCCAGGGGGGCTAGGTTCGACCTGGCTTAGGGGACAGGTCGACACGCCAGTCGACACCGTGTCGACTTGGCAGTCGACACGGGTGACCCAGGTCGACTTCCCAGTCGACCTGGGTAGCCCCAGGTCGACTACCCAGTCGACTTGGGTGCCTTAGGTGGGAAAATTCCCGCCCTGGCCAATCCACCTGATTTTGAATTTTGAATTGGTTTTTCTGAGCTGTTTTGAATTTTAAACTGAATTCTGAAACTTCCGAAGGCCATATCTTCTTCATACGGAGTCCGTTTTACGCAAACTCGGACTCTATCCCAAGAAGAATTCCGAGACGAACGCAATGGCGTATCCCGTTTCCCTTAATTCTTTGATTTGAAATTAATTATACTTTAATTTGTGAATTTCACTGTTACAGAATACACGGGGTGTTACATTCTCCCCCACTTAAAAGGATTTCGTCCCCGAAATCTTCAAGTTCAGGAAGAATGTATATCCTAACATCCAAACGTCCATCTACTCATCCATCAAACATGAGTATCCATTGTCCTTAAAAGACTTCTAATGCTTCATGATCATATGCGAAGTGTGTGTACATGTACTTATCTAATGCAAAATCAGGCGGCCTACTGATTCAGTTAACCTCCTTAATGCAAATTATGTAAGTGTCATGAATCCATTATGTATGCAAATTTTCCTATTCATGATTCTACATGAGTGCACAATCATTCATATATAAATGCAACATCCATATGACAACACATTAAACTTCAACCATATACGAATATAAATACATGTATTCATATGCAGTATGAAGTGACGGAGCCGATCTAAAACCTAGATTGTGTGTGTATATGCAACCACGAGCAACCACTAGCAATCACTTGCAACCACTTGCAACCATCATCCATAACATGTTTCAATTACATGTTTTCATCCAAAGGGTTTCTACCTAAAAGATAAGGTCGAGGAGATATACCTAAAAAGATAGAAAAAATCGCAACTTAAGGAAAAAGAAAGATCAAAGATGTACCCTCGAAAAGAAAAGGGTATGCTGCACGCATTCTAGCCTCAGTTTCCCAAGTCGCGTCTTCCTCGGCGTCGCTCCACTGAACTTTGACGAGCTTGACTTCGCGGTCGCATAGCTTTTTCACTACAGTTCCTAAGATGCGGGTTGGAACATTCCTCACGGTTGCTTCGCGTTCCACTTCAGCTTCCTCAAGGATGTTTGGCTCTACCACTTCAGCAGATTCATGTAGACATTTTCGGTGGTGCGAAACATGGAAAACGTTGTGAACTCCGGCCAGCTTTTCGGGTAGCTCTAATCTATTGGCCATTTTCCCAATTTTCTCGATGATAGGGAATGGCCCTACGAACCTTGGTGCTAGCTTTCCTGTGGTTCCAATACGAACAACGTTCCTTAGCGGAGATACCTTAAGAAAAACTCTGTCCCCAATCTCAAATTCAAGGTCGGTCCTCCTCCTATTGGCATAGGATTTCTGTCTGTCTTGGGCTGTCTTCATCCTTCTTCGTATCAAGTCTACTTTCTCTGAAGTCTCTCGGATCATATCTGGCCCAAGTATGAGCTTATCAGTAGACTCCCACCAACAAGTGGGCGATCGGCACGGTCTTCCATATAAAGCTTCGAAGGGCGCAATTCCGATGGTGGCTTGGTAGCTGTTGTTGTAGTCAAATTCCACCAAAGGAAGATGGTCTTTCCACGACCCTCCGAAGTCAAGGACGCACAGTCTTAAAAGGTCCTCCAAAACTCTGTTCACTCTTTCCGTCTGGCCGTCGGTTTGCGGGTGATAGGCTGTACTCAAGCATAACTGTGTGCCTACCGCTTCTTGCAGACTCCGCCAAAACTCACTTGTGAAGATAGGGTCTCGGTCACTAACAATGCTGGATGGTGTTCCATGGAGTCGAACAATTTCCTTGAGATAAAGAGATGCTAGGGATGAGGCAGTTCTTTTACTCTTGACAGGTAAAAAGTGGGCGCTTTTAGTAAGCCTATCCACTATTACCCAAATGCTAGTGTTGCCTCTTCTAGACCTAGGCAGCCCATCAATGAAGTCCATTGAGATGCTATCCCACTTCCACTGTGGGACCTCTAGAGGATGGAGCAGACTGCCGGGCTTTTTCTGTTCCGCCTAAACCTGTTGGCAAACCATACACTTTGAAACGAATTTTGCCACGTCTTTCTTCATGCCGCTCCAAAAGAAAGTTCACTTTATGTCCTTGTACATTTTATCTCCGCCTGGATGTATCGTCATCTTGGAGTGATGTGCTTCCTCGAGAACCATCTTTACTAAATCCCTTGTCTGTGGGATGCATAGTCTTCCGTCTCGCCTTAGCCAACCCTTATCATCGATGGAGTATCTGTTGCGGTGACTTGAAGTCTCTAATTAGCCTATCAATTGTCTACACAAGCTGAGGGTCTTCGCGTTGTGCTGTCCCTATTGAGTCCACTAATGTCGGGCGTACTTCGAGAGATGCTAGAAAGCCCGGTACAAAATCGGAGGAGGGCTTAAAGTCAAAGCTGGCTATGAACTCTAGGCTTTGCCTTTCAACAAACAGTGGGCTTAGGGTCAGTTTCTTTTGGCTCAACGCGTCTACCACTACGTTGCCTTTGCCCGGAGTGTAGGAGATCTCGAAATCGTACGAGGCAAGAAACTCCATCCGTCTCTATTGCCTCAAGTTAAGGTCCTTCTGCGAGAAGAGATATTTCAATGATTTATGGTCAGTGTAAAGTTCGAACTTCTCACCTAGGAGATAGTGTCGCCAAGACTTGAGTGCAAAGACGATGGCAGCTAACTCAAGATCGTGGGTCGGGTAGTTCTTTTCATGCACTTTCAACTGCCTTCCACCATAAGCTATTACCCTCCCTTCTTGCATTAAGACAGAGCCTAGCCCTGTCCCATAAGCATCTGTATAAACTGTGAATATCTTGCTTCCATTTGGCAACGTCAAAACTGGGGCTGTTGTAAGAGCCCTTTTTAGTCGTTGGAAAGCAAACTCGCAATCCAAGTCCCAATTGAACACTAGATTCTTCTTTGTCAGCCTTGTGAGTGGAGCTGATATTTTTGCAAAGTCTCTGATGAATTTCCAATAGAAGCCTGCTAGCCCGAGAATGCTTCGGACTTCTGTTGCGTTCTCTGGTGTCTTCCAGTCCTGCACCGCTACTACCTTAGCAGGGTCCATAGCTAACCTTTCTTTGGATATTATGTGCCCAAGGAACCTCACTTCCTCTCTCCAAAAGTGGCATTTGGAGAATTTGGCTTTTAGCTGATGGACTCGCAGAGTTTCCATGATTGCCCTTAAGTGCTGAGCATGCTCTTCCTCATTCTTTGAGAAGATCAAGATATCGTCTACGAAGACCACCACGAACTTGTTGAGGAAATCTCTGAACACCCTACTCATCAGGTCCATGAAGTAAGCGGGTGCATTTGTCAAGCCCATAGGCATGACAAGCCATTCAAAGAAGCCGTCTGGGGTTCTGAATGCCGTTTTATCGATGCTATCTTCAGCTACCCTTAGCTGATGAAAACCAGTTGCCAAATCGGGTTGGAAAAACAGACGCTCCTACAAGCTAATCAAACAGATCATCAATTCTGGGGAGAGGGTGCCTATTCTTTTTCGTTAGCTTGTTGAGCTCCCTATAGTCAACACATAGACGGAGTGAACCATCCGCCTTTGTAGCGAACACCACTGGAGCGCCCCATTCTGAAATGCTCCTTCTAATGAACCCCTTCTCTAGAAGCTCTTTAATCTGTTTACTGAGCTCTTTCCTTTCCCGCGGAGCCATGTGTCTAACGGGCAACGCAACGGGCTTTTCATTATCTACAAGATATATGCGGAAGTCTATCTCCCGCTTCGGAGGTAAGCCCTTCACCTCTTCGAAGACATCCGGATATTCCCGGACCACTCTAACCGATTGCAAACTTTCAACAGAAGCATCTAGCGATTCAAGATAACTAAGCATAACCGCATACGAGGGATTACAAGTAATTTCTCGGGTGTTACCGAGTTGGGTCAGAAGCCTAACCACCCTTCTCTCACAATCAAGGACGGCACCATTACTGGATAGCCAATCCATGCCCAAAATCCAACCATATCCCGAGAAGCCCAAAACAAAAGCACTACATCTAAACTCTACGCTTAGAATAGAAATTTTCAATCCCACACAGATCATAGACAAATGAGCCGGGCCCCCGATTGGATTTGAAACAATTAAGGGGTCCTCTACCATACTAGTTTCTAGGTGCAGAGATTCTACTAAAGCAGATGAGATAAAGGAGTGCGATGCGCCAGAATCAAATAAAGTGCGAACTGGGTGATCATAAAGATAAACTACACTTTCTACAGAAGTATTTATACCTTGTTGTTGCAGAGGTGGCGCTTCTAGCCCATGAAGCTGTGCCCCCGAGGTGGATCCAGCCCTCTGCCCCTGCCCTCGCTTCTTTAGGCAATCTTTAGCCATATGGCCTGTCTCACCGCACGAAAAGCGCCCACCATTCATTTTGGCCTTCTTTTTCCGGCAATCTTTCACCAAGTGCCCCACTTTACTACAGAAATTACACTTCCTCTTCTCTTTGTTGTCATTCCCGCCCTTCTTAAAGTCTGTCTTCTTAGGCTGTGAACCCTCTTTCTTCCCTTGAGAGCTTTCTGCCTTTGTCTCCTTCTTGCCCTTATCCTCTTCGTTCAGCAATGCCATCTGCACCAACCTTTCATACGTAGCTCCCATGGGTATATGGGTCATGGCCAAACTGTGTAATGGCTCATTTAATCCTTTGACAAAGCGGAGAGCCTTCTTGTGTGGAGTGTTGACTAGATCCAGTCCGAACCTAGCCAGTTGATCGAACTGATTAACATACTCTTTGACTGTCATATTCCCTTGCTTAAGAAATAAGAATTTTTCCAACTGAAGACTCCTTTCAGCTTCTGAGAGAAATTTAGCCTCAAACCTTGCCCTAAAGTCCTCCCATGCTTCCACTGGTCTTTCTGCATTGGTGAATTCCCACCTGTAGGAAGCCTCGCCTTTAAGTAGCCATATTGCCAGTTGTACCTTCTGCCTATCTTTTACCTCAAATATGACGAATAAGTCCTCGGTTTCCTTCAGCCAATTCCTGGCTGCCACGAAAGATTCGGTTCCATGAATGTCATTTCCTCCCATAGCTTTAAAATCTTTACATATCTTAGCAAAAGTATTACCCCACGGAGGAGGTGGAGGAAGAGGTGCTGCTGCTGCTGGTTGATTTCCTGCAGCATGGGGAGGAGGAACGGTAGGACCTAGCTGAGTGGCCCTTGCTTCTAAGAATCGTCTGAACCAACCAGGTATTGGTACACCCTCTGGCAAGTTAAGTTCTTCGGACATGCTGAAACAAAAAGGATAGATTCAAAACGAAGGATAAAAGATAGTACCTATGGCTTTGGGGGACTATGCCTTTTTAATATAAAATAATATTTTATCTTTAAAAATGCTTCTTTAAATTTTCTTTTGAAAATAAATTTTCAAAACTTTTTATCTTATCTGGTAAACCTATGCTCTGATACCAAGTGAAACACCCCACCTCCGTTAGGGTCACTCTCAAAGGGAATGCCCTAATTTTGGTGGAGGTTTATAAGTATAAGTCACAGATACACAAGACAGATATAAATACACATATTTTTGAACAGCGGAAAACAACAGCAATTTTCATTTCAACAAAATACGTGTTACGCAAACCATGTCATAATTGTCTTACAATACTTCCAAAAACATTACATTTCATAACTGTCTTGATTTCATTATTTTAAGAAGCATAAAAACATAAGTAAACTGCATATGTCCTATAATTGCTGTCCAAAGCCATAGTCCAAAAAGAAATAGATCCAAGCAATACATTCTTTCTCTTCAAGCTGGATGTAAAAACTGGTCAAGCTGCGGTATTCCCTCCTTGTGGACCTGGGGGGGGGGGGGGGGACGAAAGAAAAGAAGATGAAAGAAAAGTAGAGTCAGACATAAAGCCTGAGTAAGTCTAGGACTATTCAGTCTATGAATAAAGAATTGGGCAAGATAAGTATAAACTGGAAATGGAAAAGCACCATAAACTAAGTTAAGTTGTCTAGAGTCGAATATACAATTGTACCCCATATTAGTCTATGCATCCATATAAACTTGTTCCCAAAAGGCACCCCATAATCAGGGTGAAGTGATCCATTTCTAATGATCGGCTCCTACTCGCATAGTTACATGTGTCTTACGGCCCCCGATGTTGTAGTTACCTATGCTGGTCCCACCATGGGGTGTATCAAGTCCCATGGTGGCGGCCCGACACAATTCAAGAATGCACAGGTATACTACTGGTGCCCAGTGCCTTATTTTTCTGCGCCGGAGTGTGTGCACGCCCGCACCCCGTTTGAACCTACACTGCTGCACCACCGTCATCGATTTGACCTCTTACAGTCAGCCCAGTAATCGTGCCCCACCCTGCCTAGTTCAGAGTATCCTGATACACCTTGTAGGGTTATTGCTGAAAATGGTCCCCCGCTACTAGGTTTTCTATTTCTAGCCAACATGCTAAGTTGGTTAAGTGTTTTGTAAACCTAATCCCCAATCAGTCTATATAGTTTAGCATGTTCCATTTTGATTAAGTATTAATTCAATTTACTTAATCCTATCAATCCTAACTCAGCCTTAATTGTCTTATTAAAGCCTCGACCTCTAACATTAGACAGGTATTGTTGTGACTGCCTGTTGCCGGTTGGTTCCGGGCAGTCTTACGTCACAACTCAGTCTAACCTCGGGTCTTTATTGGGCTCAGTGTTTAACCACCCACATTGGATAGGTATTGTTGTGACTACTGGACAGCCGGGCGGTTCCGGGCAGGTTTACATCACGACTCAATCCAACCTCGGGTTAAACACATCGTATTTTCTAAATTTACATATTTTGTCTCTTTTCTTTTTATATGTAAATATTTGCGGCCCATTATTCAAATTCATCTTTATTGTGTAAAATTAATTTATACCACTTAATTGTTTTCAAGGTCGTTGGAATGCGTCAAACATGCCAACACATATAATTTATATTTTAACCCAAGCGTCATTACCCCCGTTTTATACTTTCGCTACAATATAACATATGTTGGGTTTTACATTTAAACCCAACTTAGCCACATGAAAAAGGGGACGCTTAGAAGATGGTGTTTATATATTCTAAGTAACATAAAAAGGGGAGTGTGAACGCATGAACTTGCAACATAGCGAACTAATTAACATAAATTAGGCACTTGTGAACTTGCATTGTAATAACATATAAACATGGCATAAACATACCTATACATGAATCATGGTTTTTAATCTATTCACATAATCATGGCATAAACATACCTAAACATGAATCATGGTTTTTAATCTATTCATGTAAACTTGCAATTGGAATGTAAATCTAACTTAATTATATGTCACATAAAATTATCATATGAGTTTGATAACAACATAGGCCTAAAACATGCTTCCAATTAGGCATAACACCAAACGTAATATAGTCATGTTCATGGGATTAACACAAATTCACAAAGATGCTTGATTTTGTCACTAATACAAAAGTATGGTTTTCCACTTGAATCACGACGCCAATTCCAACATAAATTCATATAAATCATAATACCCAAATGGATCCAACTACAATAAACTGATCATAAAAAAATGTACATCATGTTGGCATAATAGTGAATCATATACTTGCATGAATCTCAAATAAACTACCACAAACATATAGTCGTTAACATAAATCATATACTTGCAATTATCCAATAGGTGTTGAAATAAACTACCACAAACATACAGTTGTTAACTTTCAACATGAATCACATACTTGCAAATATCCAATAGGCCTAACATCGTTATACCACAATATCCCAAATCGATTCAGAATTAGAATCATGGCAACATACAATCATTAATTAAATTAAGTACAATTCC
The DNA here is from genome assembly GCA_030737875.1 of Allium sativum. NCBI lineage: Eukaryota > Viridiplantae > Streptophyta > Magnoliopsida > Asparagales > Amaryllidaceae > Allium > Allium sativum. The sequence goes on along the minus strand of CM060924.1, from coordinate 698,836,896 downwards.
ATTTCTCATTTTACATAAATCAAAACTCAATTGTTCATTCACATCGGAATAGCACTCTACTTACAACGTATGACGAATCTTCAATTCAGGAATCTGAATTCTGAATTTGGAGATGCTATCCTTTGCTGTAGGCGTTGATTTGATTTAATTGACGTTGCTTTAAGCTTTAGAATTGTCTCCTAAACGTCTCTCAATTTTGATGGCTACTTCTAGTCTTTCCTCAGCAGCATGACAGTCTCATTCTAATTTTTATTTGTATGAATTAGGTGGAGTCTTAAGTCCTTTTTATATAATTTGTGAATTGATTAGGACCGTCAATGGAGCTTGGATCAATATCAGCCGTTTGTTTGAAGGAGAGACCAATCAGGAGCTGACACCTAGACCTAGTGACAAGGCAAGGCTCAGAAATTTGGACAAACACAGACTAGGCCTGCCAGGGGGGCTGGGTTCGACCTGGCTCAGGGGCCAGGTCGACATGCCAATCGACACCGTGTCGACTTGGCAGTCGACACGGGTGACCCAGGTCGACAACCCAGTCGACCTGGGTGCCTTGGGCGGGAAAATTCCCGCCCTGGCCAATCCGGCTCGATTCTGAATTTTGAATTGGTTTTACTGAGCTGTTTTGAATTTTAAACTGAATTCTGAAACTTCCGGAGGCCATATCTTCTTCATACGGAGTCCGTTTTACGCAAACTCGGACACTATCCCAAGCAGAATTCCGAGACCAACGCAATGGCATATCCCATTTCCCTTAATTCTTTGATTTGAAATTATTTATACTTTAATTTGTGAATTTCACTGTTACAGAATACACGGGGTGTTACAAACCTTCCCTATCATCGAGAAGATTGGGCAAATGGCTTATACGCTGGAATTGCCCGAGAAGTTGGCTGGAGTGCACAATGTCTTTCATGTCTAGCATCTCCAAAAATGCCTACATGAATCAGGCGAAGTAGTTGAGCCTAGCTTTCTTGAAGACGTGGAGGAAGAGAAAGAGGCAACCCTGAGGCGAGCTCCGATTCGTATCTTGGGAACAGAGATCAAGAAGCTGAGGAATCGAGAAGTCAAGTTAGTAAAGGTTCAGTGGAGTGAAGCCGATGAAGATGCAACTTGGGAAACCGAGGAGAAGATGCGTGGGCTTTATTCATTTCTTTTTGAGGGTACATTCTCAATCTCCTTTCCTAGTTAGCATATCTTTCTTTTGCTATCCATGTTTATCTCGTTATTTCGTAAATCTTGTCATGAGAACCTTAGGTAGAAACCCTATGGATGAAACATGTATTTGAAACATGTTATGCTTGATGGTTGCAAATGGTTGCAAGTGTTTGCAAGTGGTTACTCGTGGATGCATGAAACACGTTAGGCACTAAGATCGGCTCACACACTTTCATATTGCATATGCATTAGTGTTTATGCTTATTCATGGATGAAACTTGTTATGCTATCACGTGGATGTTGCGTATGATTTAATGTTATGTGCACTCATGTAGAGATTATAAATTATGTTAGGAATTTGCATACATTTGGACTCATTTCACTAACATATTCTGCATGAAGGAGGTTTACTGAGTCAGTAACCGCCTGATTTTCGCATTAGATAGATGCATATACACACACTTTTGCATATGTTCATACAGCATTAGAAATCTTTTAAGGACAATGATTACTTGTGGAAGATGTTTTGAGTATATGGATGATGGATGGTAGGATACGTTCTTCCTAACTTGGAGATTTCGGGGACGAAATCCTTTAAGGTGGGGAGAATGTAACAACCCGAATTTTTATAACATATTAAAACAAGAAATTAGGGAAGAATTAAATCATAAGTTAATAATCAATGGGAACGGGTTACGCCATTGCATTCGTCTCGAAATTTTGCTTGAAAACGAGTCCGAAATTTCGTAAATCGGAGTCCGTATGACCAAGTTATGGGCCATAGACGATTTCAGAAAATTCAAAATTCAGCCCGAAATTCAAAATCAGCTCCAAACAGATTGGGCGGGAAAATTTCCCGCCCAACCCCAGGTCGACTGGGGAGTCGACCTGCCCCAGCACAGGTCAACTGCCTAGTCGACTTGGGTGTTGACCTGGGGGTCGACTTCCCTGGTCGGACCTTGTTGGTCTGGTGCACCAGTTTGCTCCTTTGGTCTGTTTACTTAGCCTGTGACGGGATTTGATGGTTCAGATCTAAACTAGGGTTAATCCTATGGCCTAAACTTGTCTCTACACCTATAAAAACACCCTAAGTCCTAGCCTAAACCATCACAAATCATCCTAACAAATAAATTCTGCCAAAATGCTCCCTAATCACGGTCTCCATCTTCATATTGAGAGCTTCTAAGGCAAAAGGGAGCAATCTTTCTCCATCAAATCAAAGGAGCTACTTATTCTCACGGCTTTGTGTGGAGCTTATTATTGTTTGGAGGGTGCTAGTGTTGCTACATCATTCCTAGGGCGTCTACAACGTCTCTATCTTGTTCTATTTTGTTCTAGTTCTCATAGCCACGATTTGTAAGCCCCACTCTACTCTTAGATTTAAAATATCAAATTAATATGAACATGTAGCAAGTTGAAATGGGATTTTTGGTGTAATACTTGTCTGGGGGCTATATTTGTATGCATAGACCCATTTATGACTCTTTTGATATATGATTGTGGAACTATCATGAACCTAGTACCGTTCATCTTGATTTTTGTGTAGAAAGCTATGAGCTTTACTTGGGGACTATGCATAATGCAACATAGAACCCCTCATAACCTTGATGTTAACTTTCCTATGATGTTGAACTACATGCTACCAACAAGTTTATCACTCTATGTCAACTATTATCATGTTATCACCTTTGCCTATGATGTTGAACTACATGCTACCCACAAGTTTATTTGATAAGTTTGATGTCATACATGTTTTGAGGCCAATAATCCTATATGCTAGTTGTGATGAACACCTTTGCCTCAAATATCATCATGTTTAACTTATGACCAACTTTACCACCTTATGCCCGTCTTGGTCATATTTTTATGTTCCTTGGCTCATTTGTGTTGATGCGAATTTACGTGCGATGAGGATACGTTATGGGTATTTAGGCGAACTTGAAATGACATGAAAAACATGACTTGAAATGTGACATGAAACTTGATTATGCTTGAAAACTTGAATGTGGTCATGACATGTAGAAAACCATAAAGTGGCCAACTCGAGGTTGGGTTGAGTTTGTAGTGTAAATCTGCCCGGAACAGCCCGACAAATCCAGTGGCTACAAACAATAGGCCCCAATGTGAGAAGTTGGTCATATCGCGCTTGAAACCCGAGGTTAGACTAGGTTGTGGTGTAAAGCTGCCCAGGCCCACCCGGCATATCCAGTAACCACAACAAAGTCTAATGTGTGAGGTTGGGTGCATTAAATTAATTAATGCCACATGTTAGGGTTAAGTCATGAAACACTTGGATACACTTAACCAACTTGATACATGATTGGATGGGGTTAACCACACTTAACCCATTGGAAACCCTAGTTACGTGGTCCTTTTCAGCAGTAACCCTCTTGGATGTATCACGATACCCTAGGGATTAGGCTAGGGTGGGACACGATTACTGGGCTGATTGTAAGCGACCAGAACGACGGAAGAGTAGGTGCGCCAGTGTAGGTTCAGGCGGACTATGGTCGTGCACATAGTCCAGAGCTGAATAAAACAGACATGGGCACCAGTAGGTTTAGACTGTGTGTGCTTGATTCGTGTCAGTGGTTGGCACCCTAGGGCTTGATACACCCTAGGGTGGACCTAGCACAGTTTGACTACATTCCGTGATTGGACTGTATGACACCGACACTCGACGGGTTAGGCTTATAGGGAGCCGATCGACTAGACCGTATGGTTGGACCTTGACTTGGGTCACCTCATGATATTGGGCCAAGGGATCATTTCTTGTTTATACTTGACATGGGTTGGAATACTAGTACTATTGGTGCAAAACTAAACCTTGTATATGCGATGTCACACTTGATCTACCTTGTTATCTATTTATCATGCCAGTTAGTTACCATCTTTATGTTTCATCTCAGTTTCTCATGTTTAGTTAACTTCATTAGTTTTTATACTAATAGTAGGTAGGACTTACCAGTCTTTATGACTGACCCTTTTTCTTTCGCCTCTTTTCTTCCGTTTCCCCCCCCCCCCAGGTTCTTAGGGAGGGAACAATAGTGCTTAGCTTGGACATTTGGCTTGCTTTCTTGACAGCTCGTGTACGGTTTGGACTTGAGCTTGCTATGGCTTCACCACATCTATTTGGGGATAGTTTACTTTATGTTATTTTCAGTTTATGTTTTCTAGACTTGTGGTAGTTGGAAAATAATGACTAAGTACTTTGATGTAAGTTAACTATTTGGTTTTGAAATGGTTAATTATGGTTTTTAAATTTCTACTGCTGCTTTACTTATCTATGTTCTGTCTTGTGATATCTCTGTGCATGTTTACCTAGACAACACCCCTCCAAAGCTAGTGTATTCTCTTGTGATTGACCCTGGCGTAGGTGGGGTGTTACACACGTGACCCCTCCCTCAACTAATGAAAGGCAATCCAAGAAAATCAAGCAAGGGAACTGTACTCCTGCCACCTATGCCCCACTTTCCTATTGGCCAGCCTCACCTACAACTAGATAGCAAGTATATGGTCTGTTGGGAGTTCTTTGCCTTTCCGTATATGTACTACGATTGACTGAAGATGGTAGGTAGACGACGAGTGCTATCACAGGGCTAAACAAGATATCGTCGCATCACGCTGGTCCATCCTAGTCTTTAGGTTGCCTTATATTGCAACTAAGGCATACTCTTGGTTCTCCTACCGCATACTTTTACCTCTGTGAGCCCAGGCGGATCATCTGCAACCTCACAAAGGGATACCAAGAGTACCTGACATTCCCCGAAGCTACGTTATTCGTGACCCAGACCACTGGAGCCTTTCTCGAAATCAGATAAATGTTCGCTCCTCCTCGTGTGTTTGGTAAGCGATGATCTACCGTATTGGGTTATTCATCTATTTATGAACTGGCTAAGTTTCCATGGCTAAAAATTATTACATAGTTGTTCTTAACTAAGGTTTACCACTTAGTTTCCATTCCCGTTAATCTTGTTAACTAAGGTTTACCACTTAGTCCCCTTAACTAAGGATTGCAACTTACTTCCCGTTCTCGACCGTTTTCTTAACTAAGGTTTACTACTTAGTTCCTATTAACTAAGGCTTGTTACTTAGTTATCATTCTCGTTGTTTTACTTAGTCAATTCTCATTACCGTAGACATCAGACCACATATTCTCGCTTTATGATTCGACTTGTTGACTATGGTTTTCCAATGAATTTAAGCATAACTTAAGTTCTCTTTTAATCGGTGATAGCGCATGGGTGTTTTCCGACAGTTCTTGCTTAGCTTACCCCATATTATAGGTTGTCCCACCCTTCAGGTCTTACATTACATCTTAAGTCATAGTCTTTCTCTGTCCCTAGGACAGGTTTACCCCCTAATTTACCCTTCGACTATTTCAACATCGATTTATAATAGGTACTTAACATTCCTATTTCCGTTTTTGGTTAAGTTTTGTTCATATTTTCGTGTCGACTTAACCCCATCTCCTTATAACGTTCATTCACAATATTGGTTGTGCTGTCTTTGAATTCATGACTTAACCCTACGAATCATGTGCTATTAATTAATTATTAATGCACCACAACCTCTCACATTAGACCTGTTGTTGTGGTCACTGGTTATGCTGGGCGGTTCCGGGCAGAATTACACCACAACTCAGTCTAACCTCGGGTTTTAAGCGCGATATGACTAACTTCTCACATTAGGACCAATTTTTTATGACCACTGGTTATGCCGGGCGGTTCTGGGTAGGATTACATCGCAAACTCATCCTAACCTCGAGTTAGCCACGTTTCATGTTTGGTTCATGTCTATTATAAATTGCATATGTCAAGTTCATAATCATGTCAAAAAAAATATTAAGTTGATGTTATGCCAATTACCCAACTTACAAGCATGTTCTTATAAATGTCAACTACCAATTCACGCCATGTTCGTGTTCGTTTTAGATGTCAAGTTCATAAGCATATTCTAAATGTCATATTTCAAGTTTTATAATCTTGTCCCTATTTACATTACACAAATTACTCAACCATATTCATGTTCAATGCATTTCAATAGTACCAAAATTCGAGTATCAAGTTCAATCTAAATGTCAAGTGTCAATTCCCTAAATCCAAGCTTTACCTAAAAAAACCCCAATTTATATTCATACTTGTAATCCCATTTACAGGTTACGTCCATCATTAATTTCATAATTCATATTCATGTCAATTTCATGTTCAAGTTTTAGATGTAAGCTTCATGTCAAATTCCAGATGTCAATTCATATCAAGTTTGTGTTCTTATCCAAATTCAAGTTATAATACAGGTTTTAGTCTAGAGACATGTGCCCATTAACAAATCCATAAGTCAATTTCATGCTTAAATCAATGATGTCAATTCTACAATAAACCCCAAATCATGTTCATGTGTAAAATTTTAAATTTGGTTTACGCATTCAGGTTTTGTCAATGATATATTACGCCCAACCCTCTTTGTAATTTACAACCAAACCCTGCAGTTCATGTCATAGCCCAAAACCGAGCGTTCCCCTTTCTAGTTCGGAATAATCATTCCGTTGTATTCATTTAATAATAAAGCTAGGCTCATGATAGCCTAGTCATAAAAAGATAAAAGAGGGAGAATAAAAGAGGATATAATCGTAGGCATAATAATTAAAAGCAAACACTTGACAATATTAAACATTATGGATTCAATAATTTCGTTTCATGTTTACATAGGGAATGTTTGAACGATAAATAATAATTTTACACAAAAAGTGCATTATAACTCCACTCACAGTGTTTGTCATCTTCAAAATGTAGATCCTCGATTGCCCCTTTGATTTATGAATTTGATTAATCCTTGAACTGATTTCCCCCTTTTTGTTGCATTTGATTCATCTTTGATTGATTTCATGTCCAATTCAATTTATCTTTGATTTCATATGCAGCGTAGGTTGCAGATCTGAATTCCTTCTCTTTGCGCAGTGATTTAGATCTAAGCCTCTTTTCTTTTTATTCATGGTCGTAGTAATTCTTGATCTCGTTCTTTTAAATTTTAAGAATAGATGTTGTAGAGAAAAGACAGAAGAATAGATCTAAGATTTATTTAGATCAATAGCTTTAGGAGGAAGAAGAAATCAAGTTAGAAGAGAGCCATGTCCATGCCATGAATTGTTGTGGAGTTTACAATGAGCCTAGGATGTTTATATAGGTGTTAGACCAACGTACCAAGCCCAAAAACTCATCCAGGTGCTCAAAAATGAACCTGGGCAGTTTATGGGGCGAATTTCCCACTTCTGGACCAAAATTCCCGCTCCAGGTCGCTATAGGTCGACCTCCCCAAGGGGGGGGGGGTCGACACTATGGTCGACCTCCCCCCTGTGAGGTCGACCCTATGGTCGACCTGGGGGTCGACCTGGTTATTTTTTCTGTTCTGAGCTGGGATGTTTTCAGATTTTTCGCTGAAACTTCGGGAGGTCATAACTCCTTCATACGGACTCCGGTTTTCGAAAACTCGGACTCTATTTCTTGTAAAATTTCGAGAGTAACGCAATAGAGATGTCCATTTTACTTAATTCCTGATATTTAAATTAAATATCCTTATTTTACTATCTTCTCCGTTAAAAACACTATTATCGAATTAATTTTTCTTCTCTTCCATGTTTTAATTAGTTCTCATTATACATCACCATTATTTACCTATCTAAGCATATTTTCATAAATTTTATTTCATTTTTAATTATATTAAAAATGCATGGTGTTACATCGGGCATCCGAAACGCGCGTCGATCGTGAAATTCCTACGCTCGGCTTTGCATATTCGGAAGACCATATCTATTGTTCGGAGCAGATAGAAAACCTCCAAAGTAAATTTCTGTGTAATTTGGGTGGATGCCAAACCGTCTGGGCCTACGATGCGTGTGTTGATCTACAAATTCCTATAATCGCATTCGCTAGTTCGAAAGCTGAGATCGAGGGTTTGGAGCTCTCTCGAAAGCTACCGTGGTGACTTCCTGCAGAGCATAGGAAATCGCATAAGAGTTTTGTCTTTCAAACTAGAGTTTCGGTGACCTAAATTGAAAAAAACAATCCTCGGTTGGAATAGATACTTGGGCCTTGTAAACACCACCCGCCCCACCCACCCACCCCAGGACGGAGCCGATCGTTTTTCTAGTTGGTACTGTCGCGATCCGGGACCGTCCATGCCTCCGAAACATGCTTCGATCGGGAAGTCACTACACTCGTCGTCGCTATTTCAAAAGATAAGATCGAGGGTTCGGAATGCGCCGAAAGGCAGCATGGTAAATTTCTATCAAATTTAGGAAGCAGTTCATCGCTCCGGGCCTCTGAAATGAACATTGTTTGCGAAATTCCTATACTCTCATTCGCCAGTTTGAAAGCTGAGATCGAGTGTTCGGAAAGCCCCATAAAACACCATAGCAAATTTATACTGAATTTGGGCAGCTGATCGTTATTCTCGTTGCCCGACCGCTATATGGAACCGTCGGGCCTGCGAAATGCGTGTCGATCGTGAAATTCCTATGCTTGGCTTTGCAAATTCGCTAGCCGATATATATTGTTCGAAGCGGCTACAAAATCTCCATAGTAAATTTCTAGGTAATTTGGGTAGACACCAAACCGCCTCGGGTTATGCTGCGTGCATTGATCTTGAAATTCCTATACTCGCATTCGTTAGTTCAAGAGCTGAGATCGAGGGTTTGGAGCTCTCTCGAAAGCCACCATTATGACTTTCTTCATAGCGCGGGAAATCGCCCAACAGTTCTATCATTCGAAACGAACGTTTCAGTGACTTAAATCCAAAAGTCCCATCCTCGGTTCGAATTCATTATCGGGCCTTGTACACACCACCATCCCCATCCACCCATCCCAGGATGTAGCCGATCGTTTTTCCAGTTGGGCTGGTCGCGATCTGTTACCTTCCGGGCATCCGAAACGCGTGTCAATTGGGAAATCCCAGCACTTAGCTTCGACAATTCAAAAGGTAAGATCGAGTGTTCGGAGTGCGCCGAAAGTCAACATAGAAACTTTATATCGAATTTTTGCATTTGTCCTTTTGGTGGGGCTTCTAAATCATTCGTTGTTCGAGAAATTCGTGTATTCACATTTTCCAGTTTAGAAGCCGAGATTGAGGGTTCGGAGCTCCCCGTAACCCACCATAACAACTTTATACTGAGTATGGGTTGCCGATCATTATTCCCGTTGGCTAGGCCGCGATAGAGAACCATCGGGCCTCAACAACAAGGTTGACTGTGAAATTGCTACGCTTGGCTTCGCAAATTCGGAAGCAGAGATCTATGGTTTGGAGCGGCTAGGAAACCTCCATAGTAAATTTCTACGTAATTTGGATAGACGTTAAACTGGCCGGTCCTATGAAGCATGCGTTGATCTGCAAATACATATTCTCGAATTAGCTAGTTCGAAGCCGAGATCGAGAGTTCAGAGCGCTCTCAAATGCCATTGTGGTGACTTTCTGCAGAGCGTAGGAAATCACCCAACATTTATGTCCGCTAAAATGTGTGTTTCAGTGGCCTAACTCCAAAAATCCGTACTCAGTTCGAATGCATTCTCTGGCCTTATACGAACCACCCACTGCACCTACCCACCTATCATAGGGGGAGCCGATCATTTTTCTAGTTGGGACGATTACGACCTAGGACCGTCCAGGCCTCTGAAACGCACGTTGACTAGGGAACCCCTACAATCGTTTTTGACCGTTCGTAGCGCGCAGAAAGCCACCATAGTGACTTTCTATCAAGCTTAGGAAGCAGTCCATCCGTTTGGGCCTCCGAAACGAGCGTTGTTTGGGAAATTCCTATACTCGCATTCGCTAGATCAAAGCCAAGATTGAGGATTCAGTGCGCCCCTTAACCAATCGTAGCAAAATTATACTGAGTTTGGGTAGCCCATGGTTATTCTCGTTGGCCCTGCCGTGATACGGAACCGTCCGGCCTCTGAGATGCGCATCGATCGTGAAATTCTTATGCTCGAATGTGCAAATTCGGAAGCCGATATGCATCTAGAAAACCTCCATAGTAAATTTATATGTAATTTGGGTAGATGCCAAACCGCCCGGGCGTGCGATGCGTGCGTTAATCTAGAAATTCCTATTCTCGCATTCGCTAGTTCGAAAGCTAAGATCTAGGGTTTGGAGCTCTCTTGAAAGCCACCGTGGTGACTTTCTACAGAGCACTGGAAATGGCCCAACAGTTCTGTCCTTAGAAACGAGAGTTTCGGTGACCTAAATTCAAAAGACCCATCCTCGGTTCAAATTCTTTCTCGGGCCTTGTACGCACCACCATCCCACACACCCACCCAAGATAGAGCCGATCGTTTTTCTAGTTGGGTCGGTCGCGATCCGGGACCGTTCAGGCCTCCGAAACGCGCTTCGATCCGGAAATCCCTACACTCGTCTTTGCCAATTCAAAAGATAAGATCGAGGGTTCGGAGCACACCGAAATCCACCATGGTAACTTTCCATCAAGTTTAGGAAGCAATCCATCAGTCCAGGCCTCTGAAACGAGCATTGTTTGGGAAATTCCTATACTTGCATTCGCTAGTTCGAAAGCCGAGATCGAGGTTTCGGAGAACCCCGAAACCCACCATAGAAAATTTATACTGAGTTTGGTCAACTGACCGTTATTCTCATTGGCTCGGCTGCGATATAGAACCGTCGGGCCTCTAAAATGAGCGTCGATCATGAAATTCCTATGCTCGGGTTTGCAAATACGGAAGCTGATATCTACCGTTCGGAATGGCTAGAAAACCTCCACAGTAAATTTCAAGGTAATTTGGGTAGACGCCAACCGCCTAGGGCGATGTTGCGTGCGTTGATCAGAAAATTTCTATACTTGTAGTCACAAGTTCGAATGCTGAGATTGAGGGTATGGAGCACTCTCAAAAGCCACCGTGGTGATTTTCGGGATAACGTGTGAAATCACCAAACAGTTTGGTCCATCGAAACGAGCATTTCGGTGACTTTAATCGTAAAGACCCATCCACGATTCGAATTCATTCTATGGCCTTGTACACACCACTCGGCCCACCCACCAACCGCAAGATGTAGCCGATTGTTTTTCTAATTGGGCCGGTCGTCATCCGTTACCATTCGGGCATCCAAAACGCGCATCAATTAGGCAATCTCTGCACTTAGCTTCGACAATTCAAAAGGTAAGATCGAGGTTGCGGCGCATGCCGAAAGATAACATAGTAACTTTCTATTGAGTTTATGCAACTTTCCTCTTGTTGGGGCCTCTAAAATGTCCGTTGTAAAGGAAATTCTTATATTCGCATTTGCTAGTTCAGAAGCCGAGATCGAGAGTACGGAAATCCCTGGAACCCACCGTAACAACTTTATACCGGGTATGGGTAGCCGATCGTTATTCCCACTGGCTCGGCCGCGATTCAGAACCATTGGGCCTCCGTAACAAGGTTGAACGTGAAATTCCTACTTGTGGCTTCATAAATTCGGAAGTAGAGATCTATGATTCAACGCGTCCAGGAAACCATCATAGTAAATTGCTATGTAGTTTGGGTAGACGCTAAACCGGCCGAACCTACGAAGCGTTTGTTGATCTGGAAATACATATACTCACATTCGCTAGTTCGAAAACCTATATCGAGGGTTCAGAGCGCTATCGAAAGCCACCATGGTGACTTTCTACAGAGCATAGGAAATCACCAAACAGTTATGTCCTTCGAAATGAGCGTTTCAGTGAACTAAATCCAAAAATCCCTCATCAGTTTGAATGCATTCTCCGGCCTTATTCACACCACCCACACACCCACCTTGGGGGGAGCAGATCATTTTTCAGGTAGGGCCAGTCGCGATCTAGGAGCGTCCGAGCCTTCGAAACGCACATCGATCGGGAAATCCCTACACTCGGCTTTGACAATTCAAAATATAAGATCGATGGTTTGGAGAACTCTGAAAGATGCCATTGTGACTTTCTTTCAAGTTTAGGAAGCAGTCCATCCGTTCGGGCCTCTGAAACGAGCTTTGTTTTGGGAAATTCCTATACTCGCATTTACTAGTTCGAAAGCCGAGATCGAGGGTTCGGAGCGCCCCATAACCCACCATAGCAAATTTATACTGAGTTTGGGTAGCTGAAGGTTATTCTCGCTGGCGCGACCACGATACTGAACAGTCGGGCCTTCGAAAGCGATTCGATCGTGAAATTCCTACGCTCGGCTTTGCAAGTTCAGAAGCCGATATTTATTGTTCAGAGCAGTTAGGAAACCTCCATAGTAAATTTATACATAATTTGGGTAGACTCCAAACCTACCGGGCCTACGATGCATGCTTTTATCTGGAAATTCCTATACTCGCATTTGATAGTTCGAAAGATGAGATCGAGGGTTTGGAGCTCTCTCGAAAGCCACCGTGGTGACTTTCTATAGAGCATAGGAAATCGCAAAAAAGTTCTATCCTCCAAAATACGAGTTTCGATGTCCTAAATTCAAAAGACCCATCCTCGGTTCGAATTCATTCTCGAACTTGTACACACCACCCACCCCACCCATCCACCCCAGGATGGAGCCTTTCATTTTTCTAGTTGGGATGTTCGCAATCCGGGACCGTCCAGGCCTCCGAAAAGCACTTCGATCGAAAAATCCCTACACTCGCCTTCACTAATTCAAAAGATAAGATCGAGGGTTCGAGTGTGCAGAAATCCACCATGGTAACTTTCTATCAGGAATAAGAGGTAGTCCATCGGTCCCGGCCTCTGAAACGAGCGTTGTTTGGGAAATTCCCATACTCGCAATCGCCAGTTCGAAAGCCGAGATCGAGGGTTCGGAGAGCCCCGTAACCCACCATAGAAAATTCATACTGAGTTTGGGTAGCCGATCGTTATTCTTGTTGGCCCGACCGCGAGACAGAACAGTCGGCCCTTCGATGCATGCGTCGGTCATGAAATTCATTAGCTCGGCTTTGTAGATTCGGAAGACGATATCTATTGTTTGGCGCGGCTAGAAAACCTCCATAGTAAATTTCTAGGTAATAGGGTTAGACGATAAACCGTCTAGGGCTACGACGTGTGCGTTGATCAGGAAATTCCTATACTCACATTCGCTAGTTCGAAAGCTGATATCGAGGGTTTGGAGCTCTCTCGAAAGCCACTGTGGTGACTTTCTGCAGAGCGAGGGAAATCACGAATAGTTTTATCCATCGAAACTAACGTTTTGGTGACTTAAATCAAAAAGACCCATCCTCGGTTCAAATTCATTCTCGGGCCTTGTACACACCACCCGCTCCACCCAACAACCCTAGGACGTAGTCGATCGTTTTTCTAGTTGGGTCGGTCGCGATCCGTTACTGTCCAGGCATCCAAAACGCCCGTCGATTGGGCAATCCCTATATTTAGCTTTGAAAATTCAAAAGGTAAGATTGAGGGTTCAGAGCGTGCCGAAAGACAACATAGTCACTTTCTATCGGTTTACGCACCTGTCATTTTGTTGGGGCTTATGAAACACGCGTTGTTCAGGAAATTCATATGCTTGCATTTTCTAGTTCAGAAGCCGAGATCGAGGGTTTGGAGCTCCCAGGAACTCATCATAACAAATTTATGCCAAGTATGGGTAGCCGGTCGTTATTCCTGTTGGCTCGGCTACAACACAGAGCCATCGGGCCTCCGTAACAAGGCTGGCTGTGAAATTCCTATGCTTGGCTTCGCAAATTCAGAATTAGATATATGGTTCGGAGCGGATAAGAAACCTCCATAGTAAATTACTACGTAATTTGGGAAGACGCTAAACCGGACGGGCCTACGAAGTATTTGTTGATCTGGAAATACTTATACTAACTTTCGCTAGTTCGAAAGCCTAGATCAAGGGTTCAGAGCGCTCTCAAAAGCCACCTTGGTGACTTTCTAAAGAGCGTAGGAAATCTTCCAATAGTTATGTCGTTCGAAATGAGCGTTTCAGTGACCTAACTTCAAAAATGACTCTTCAGTTCGAATGCATTCTATGGCCTTATGTACACCACCCACCGCCCCCACCCACCCACCTTAGGGCGGAGCGGATCGTTTTTCTAGTTGGGCCGGTCATAATTCGGGACCGTCCAGGCCTCCGAAACGTGCGTTGATCAAGAAATCCCTACATTAGGCTTTGCCAATTCAAAATATAAGATCGAGGGTTCGAAGCACGCCGAAAGCCAACATAGTGACTTTCTATCAAGTTTAGGAAGCAGTCCATCTGTTCGGGCCTCTGAAACGAGCGTTGTTTGGGAAATTCCTATACTCGCATTCGCTTGTTCGAAAGTCGAGATAGATCGTTTGGAGAACCCTGTAACCAACCATAGCAAATTTATACTGAGTTTGGGCAACCGACGGTTATTCTTGTTGGCCCGGCCACGATATGGAACCGTCGGGCCTCCGAAACACTCATCGATCATGAAATTCCTATGCTCGGCTTTGCAATTTCGGAAGCCAATATCTATTTTTTAGGATAGCTAGAAAACCTCCATAGTAAATTTCTACATGATTAGTGTATATGCCAAACCGCCCAGGCTTATGATGCATGCGTTGATCTGGAAATTCCTATACTCGCATTAGCTAGTTCAAAAGATGAGTTCGAAGGTTTGGAGCTCTCTCTAAAGCCACCACGGTGGCTTTCTGCAGAGCGTAGGAAATCACACAACCTTTCTATCCTTCAAAACGTGAGTTTTGGTGATCTAAATTCAAAAGACCCATCCTCAGGTCGAATTCATTCCCGTGCCTTGTACACACCACCCGCCCCACCCACCCAGCCCAGGACAGAGCCGATCGTTTTTCTGGCTTGGAACGATCGCTATCCGATATGGTACAGGCCTCCGAAATGCGCTGCGATCGGGAAATCCCTACACTCATCGTCGCCGACTCAAAAGATAAGATCGAGGGTTTGGAGCTTGCCAAAAGCAACCATGGTAACTTTCTATCAAGTTTAGGAAGTAGTCCATCGGTCTGGGCCTCTGAAACGTGCATTTTTTGGGAAATTCTTATTCTCGCATTCGCCAGTTCGAAAGCCAAGACTGAGGGTTCAAAGAGCCACGTAACCTACCATAGCAAATTTATACTGAGTTCGAGCAACTGATCGTGATTCTCTTTGGCCCGGCAGCTATACGGAACCATCAGGCCTCCAAAATGTGCGTCTATCTTTAAATTCCTAGGCTTGTCTTTGCAAATTCGGAAGCCGATATCTATTGTTCGGAGCAGCTAGAAAACCTCCATAGCAAATTTCTTGGTAATTTGGGTAGACGCCAAACCACCTGGGGCTACGACACGTGCGTTCATCAAGAAATTCCTATACTCGCATTCGCAAGTTCAAAAGCTGAGATCGAGGGTTTGCACCTCTCTAGAAAGCCACCATTGAGACTTTCTGCATTGCATGGGAAATCACCCAACAGTTCTATCCTTTGAAACTAACATTTCGGTGACTTATATCCAAAAGACCCATACTGGGATCAAATTCATTATCGGGCCTTATACACACTACCCTCCCCACCCACCCACCCCAGGACGTAGCCGATCCTTTTTCTAGTTGGACTGGCCGCGATCCGTTACCGTTCAGGTATCAGAAATGTGCGTCAATTAGGATCCACTTAGCTTCGACAATTCAAAAGGTAAGATTGAGGGTTCGGAGTGCGCCGAAAGCCAACATAGCATTTTTCTATCGAGTATACGCACTTGTCCTATTGTTGGGGCTTCTAAAACGCGCATTTTTCGGGAAATTCGTATATTCGCATTTTCATGTTCCGAAGCTGAGATCGAGGGTTTGGAGCTCCCCAGAACCCGCTATAACAACTTTATACAAGTACGGGCAGTCGATCGTTATTCCCATCGGCTAGGCTGCGATACGAAACCATCGAGCCTCCTTAACGAGGTTGTCCGTGAAATTCCTACGCTTTGCTTGACAAATTCGGAAGCAAAGATCTATGGTTCGGAGTGGCTAGGAAACCTCCAGAGTTTATTGCTACGTAATTTTGGTAGACGCTAAACCGACCGGCCTACAAAGCATGTGTTAATCTGGAAATACATATACTCGCATTCATTAGTTCGAAAGACTAGATCCAAGGTTCGGAGCGCTCTCGAAAGCCACCAGTTATGTCCTTCGAAATGTGTGTTTCGGTGATCTAACTCCAAAAATCCCTCTTCGGTTCGAATGCATTATCTAGCCTTATACATACTACCCACTAGACCCAGGCACCCACCTTGGGGGGGAGCTGATCTTTTTTCTAGTTGGGCCAGTCGCGTTCTGGGGCCGTCTAGGCCTCCGAAGCGCGCGTCGATCGGGAAATCCCTACACTCGTCTTCATTAATTCCAAAGATAAGATCAAAAGTTTGGAGCATGCCGGAAGACACCATAGTGAATTTCTAGCAAGTTTATTAAGTAGTCCATCCATTCGAGCCTCTGAAATGAGCGTTGTTTGGGAAATTCCTATACTCGCATTCGCCAGTTCGAATGCCGAGATCGAGGCTTCGGAGCGCCCCGTAACCCACCATAGCAAATTTATACTGAGTTTGTGCAGCCGATGGTTGTTCTTGTTGGCCCGGCCGCAATACCGGACCTTTGGGCCTCCGAAACGCGTGTCGACCGTGAAATTCCTGCATGCAGCTTTGCAAATTCGAAAGCCGATATCTATTGTTCAGAGCAGCTTGAAAACCTCCATAGTAAATTTCTACGTAATTTAGGTCGATGCCAAACTGCCAAGGAATACGATGTGTGCATTGATATGTAAATTCCTATACTCGCAATCGCTAATTCGAAAGCTGAGATCGAGGGTTTGAAGCTTTCTCGAAAGCCACCATGGTGACTTTCTATAGAGCGTAGGAAATCGCACAACATTTCTGTCCTTCAAAACTAGAGTTTCGGTGAACTAAAATCAAAATACCCATCCTCGGTTCGAATTCATTCTTGGGCCTTGTAATCACCACCCGCCCCACCCACCCACCCTCGGACGGAGTCGATTGTTTTCTATTTAGGACGGTTGCGATCCGGGACCGTCCAGGCCACCGAAACGCGCTTCGAACGGGAAATCCCTATACTCGTCTTCCCCAATTCAAAAGATAAGATCGAGGGTTCGGAGCATGCCAAAAGCCACCTTGGTAACTTTCTATCAAGTATAAGAAGTAGTCCATCTATCCTGGCCTCTGAAATGAGCGTAGTTTGGGAAATTCCTGTACTCGTATTCGCTAGTTCAAAAGAAGAGATCGAGGGTTCGGAGAGCCCCATAACCCATGATAGCAAATTTATACTGAGTTTCGGCTGCCGATCGTTATTCTCGTTGGACCGACCGCGATACGGAACCATCGGGCCTCCGTAACCTACGTCGATCGTGAAATTCCTATGCTAGGCTTTGCAAATTCGAAAGCCAATATTTATTGTTCGAAGCGGCTAGGAAACCTCCGTAGTAAATTTCTAGGTAGTTTGGGTAGACGCCAAACTGCCTGGGGATACGACGCCTGCATTGATCTGGAAATTCCTGTACTCGCATTCGCTAGTTAGAAAGCTGAGATCGAGGGTTTAGAGCTCTCTCGAAAGCCGTCTTGGTGACTTTCTACAGAGCGTGGAAGATCGCACAATAGTTCTGTCCTTCGAAACGAACGTTTCAATGACTTAAATCCAAAAGACCCACTTACCAACCCCAGGATGTAGCCGATCGTTTTTCTAGTTGGGCCGGTCACGATCCGTTACCGTCCGGGTATCCAAAACGCACGTCAATTGGGGAATTCCTGCACTTAGTAACGAAAATTCAAAAGGTAAGATTGAGGGTACAGAGCTCGCCGAAATCTAGCATAGCAACTTTCTATCAAGTTTAAGCACCTGTCCTTTTGTTAGGGCTTCTAAAACGCGCGTTGTTCTGGATATTAGTATATTCATCTTTGCTAGTTCAGAAGCAGTGATCAAGGGTTCGGCGCTACCCGGAACCCCCCATAACATCTTTATACCGAGTATAGGCAGCCGATTGTTATTCCCATTGGCTCGACCGCGATACGAAACCATCGGGCCTTCGTAACGAGGTTGACCGTGAAATTTCTATGCTCGCCTTCGCTAATTTGGAAGCGAGATCTATGGTTCGGAGCGGCTAGGAAACATCCATAGAAAATTGCTTTAATTTGGGTAGACGCTAAGCCGGCTAGGCCTACAAAGTGTGCGTTGATCTGGAAATACATATACTCGCATTTCCTAGTTAGAAAGCCAAGATCGAGAGTTCATAGCCCTCTTAAAATCCAACGTGGTGATTTCTGCAGAGCGTAGGAAAAACGCTCAACAATTATATCCTTCGAAATGAGAGTTTCGGTGACCTAGCTCCAAAAATCTATCCTCAGTTTGAGTGCATTCTCTGACCATATACACACCACCATCCCACCCAACTACTCACCCTAGGGAGAGCCAATCCTTTTTCTAGTTGGGCTGATTGCGATCCGGGACCGTTCAGGCCTCCAAAACGCGCGTCGATTGGGAAATCCCTACAATTAGCTTCGCCAATTTAAAAGATAAGATCGAGGGTTCAGGGCGCATCGAAAGCCACCATAGTGACTTTCTATCAAGTTTAGGAAGTAGTCCATCTGTCTGGGCCTATGAAACGGGCATTGTTTGGGAAATTCCTTTACTCGTATTCGCCAGTTCAAAAGCCGAGATCGAGGGTTCGGAGCGCCCCGTAACCCACCATAGAAAATTTGTACTGAGTTTGGGCAGCCAATGGTTATTCTCGTCGTCCCGGCTGTGATACGGAACTGTCGGGCCTCCGAAACGCACATCGATCGTGAAATATCTTCGAAACGAGAGTTTCGGTGACCTAAATCAAAAAGTCCCATCCCCGGTTCGAATTTATCCTCGATCCTTGTACGCACCACCCGCCCCACTCACTCACCCTAGAATGGAGCTGATCGTTTTTCTAATGAGGCCGATCGCGATCTCCAACCGTCCGGGCATCCGATACGCGCGTCAATTAGGAAATCCCTACACTTATCTTCGACAATTCAAAAGGTAAGATGAAGGATTTGGAGTGGCCGAAAGCCAACATAGTAACTTCCTTTCAAGTTTATGCACATGTCCTTCTGTCCGAGATTCTGAAATGCATGTTGTTCGGGAAATTCATATACTGGCATTCGCTGGTTCGTAAGCCGAGATCGAGGGTTCCGAGCTCCCCGGAACCGACAATAACAATTTATACCAAGTTTGTGAAGTCGATCGTTATTCCTGTTGGCCCAACCGCTTTACGGAACCATCGGGCCTGCGTAATGAGGTCGATCAAGAAATTCCTGCGCTCGGCTTTGCAAATTCGGATGTAGAGATTTATGGTTCGGAGCGGCGAGGAAACCTCCATAGTAAATTGCTACGTAATTTGGGTAGACGCCAAACCAGCCAGGCCCATAAAGCTTGCATTGATCCGGAAATACATATACTCGCATTCTCTAGTTTGAAAGCCAAGATCTAGGGTTCGGAGCACTCTCAAAAGCTGCCGTGGTGACTTTCTACATAGCGTGGAAAATCGCTCAATAGTTATGTCCTTCGAAATTAGCCTTTCAGTGACCTAACTCCAAAGACCCCCCTTAGTTCGAAAGCATTCTCGAGCCTTACACACACCACCCACCCCAACCCAACCGCTAACCTTACGGGGAGGGGTAAATCGTTTTTCTAATTAGGCCGGTCACGATCCAGGATCGTCCAGGCCTCCGAAACGCGCGCCGATATTGAAATCCCTACACTTGGCTTCGCCAATTCAAAAGATTAGATCGAGGGTACGGTGCGCGCCGAAAGCTACCATAGTAACTTTCTATCAAGTTCAGGAAGCATTCCATCCGTCTGGGCCATTGAAACAAGCGTTGTTTGGGAAATTCCTATACTCGCATTTTCACGTTCGAAAGTCGAGATCGAGGGTTACGAGTGCCCCGTAGCCCACCATAGAAAATTTGTACTTAGTTCGGGTAGCCGATCATTATTGTCGTTGGCACGACCGCAATACGGAACCGTTGGGACTCCGAAACGCGCATCGGTCGTGAAATTCCTGTGCTCGACTTTGCAAATTCTAAAGCTGATATCTATTGTTCGGAGTGGCTAGAAAACCTCCATAGCAAATTTTAACATAATTTGGGTAGATGCCAAATCGCCAAGGCTTACGACATGTGTGTTGATCTAGAAATTCCTATACTCGCATTCCCTAGTTCTAAAGCTGAGATCAAGAGTCTAGAGCTATCTCGAAAGCCACCGTGGGGACTTTTTGCAGAGTGTGGGAAATCACCCAACATTTCTGTCCTTCGAAACCAGCGTTTCAGTGACCTAAATCCAAAAGACCCCTCCTCGGTTTGAATTCATTCTAGGGCCTTGTACGCACCCCCCCCCCCCACCCCAGGGCGGAGCCGATCGTTTTTCTAGTTGCGTCGGTCGCGATCCGCGACCGTCTAGGCATCTGAAACGCGCGTCAATCAGGAAATCCCTAAACGCAGCTTTGCCAATTCAAAAGGTAAGATCGAGGGTTCAGAGTGCACCGAAAGCCAACATAGTAACTTTTTATCGATTTTATCTACCTGTCCTTCCGTCCAGGCTTCTGAAACATGCGTTTTTCGTTAAATTCCTATACTCGCATTCGTCAGTTTGGAATCCAAGATCGAGAATTCGGAGCTCCTAGAACACACTATAACAAATTTATACCGAGTTTGGGCGGCCGATCGTTATTCCCAAAGGCGAGGTCGCGATACGGAACCGTTGGGCCTCTTTAAAGAGGTCGATCGTGAAATTCCTATGGTAGGCTTCGCAAATTTCGAAGCAAAGATCTATGGTTTGGAGCAGCTATGAAACCTCCATAGTAAATTGCAACATAATTTGGGTAGTCACCAAACTGGTCGGGCCTATGAAGCGTGCATTGATCTGGAACTACGTATACTCGCATTCGCTATTTCGAAAGCTGAGATTGAGGGTTCGGAGTGCACTCGAAAGCCCCCATGGTGACTTTCCGTAGAGCGTGTAAAATCGTCCAACAATTATTTACTTCGAAATGAGCGTTTTAGTGACCTAACTCCACAAACCCCTCCTCGGTTCGAATGCATTCTCGAGCCTTATACACACCACCAAACGCACCCACCCACCCACCCCACGGGGAGGAGCCAGTTGTTTTTTTAGTTGGGCTGGTCGTGATACGGGACCGTCCAGGACTCCGAAACGTGCGTTGATCGGGAAATCCCTACACTCGGCTTCGCAATTTCAAAAGATAAGATCGTATAGTTCGGAGCGCGCCGAAAGCCACCATAGAAACTTTCTATCAAGTTTAGGAAGAATTACATCCATCCGGTCCTCTAAAACGAGCGATGTTGGGGAAATTCATATACTAGCATTCGCTAGTTTGAAAGTCAAGATCGAGGGTTTGGAGCTCCCCAGAACACACCAGAACAACTTTGTACCGAGTATGGGCAGCCGATCGTGATTCCCGTTGACTGAGTCGTGGTACGGAACTATCGCGCCTCCGTAACGAGGTCGACCGTGAAATTCCTACGCTTTGTTCGCAAATTCAGAAGCAGATATCTATGGTTCGGAGCGACTAGGAAACCTCCATTGTAAATCACTACGTAATTTTGGTAAACGCCAAACCGGCTGGGCTTACGAAGCGTGCGTTGATCTGGAAATACGTATACTCGAATTCGCTAGTTCGAAAGGCGAGATCGAGGGTTTGGAGCGCACACGGAATACAATGTGGTGCCTTTCTACAGAGCGTGGAAAATCTCCCAACAGTTATGTCCTTCGAAATGAGCGTTTCAGTGACCTAACTCCAAACACCCCTCCTCTGTTCGAATGCATTCTCAGGCCTTATGCACAGCACCTGCCGCACCTACCCACCCACACAACGAGAGTGAGCTAATCGTTTTTCTAGTTGGGTCGGTCGTGATCCAGGACAGTCCAGGCCTCCGAAACGCGCGTCGATTGGGAAATCCCTACACTTGGCTTCGCTAATTCAAAAGATAAGATCGAGGGTTTTGAGCACATCGAAAGCCACCATAGTGACTTTCTATTAAGTTTAGAAAGCAGTCCATCTGTCTGGGCCTTTGAAACGAGTGTTGTTTGGGAAATTCCTACTCTCGCATTCGCTAGTTCGAAAGCCGAGATCGAGGGTTCGGAGTGCCCCGTTACCCAACATAGCAAATTTATACTGAGTTTGAGCAGCCGGTGGTTATAATTGTTGGCCTGGCTGCGATATGGAACCATCAGGACTTTGAAATGCGCATCGATTGTGAAACTCCTATGGTCGGCTTTACAAATTCGGAAGTCGACATCTACTGTTTGGAGTGGCCAGAAAACTCCATAGTAAATTTCTACGTAATTTGGGCAGATGCCAAAATGTCAGGGCCTACGACATGTGCGTTGATCTGGAAATTCCCGTACTCGGATTCGCTAGTTCCAAAGCTGAGATCGAGGGTTTGGGGCTCTCTCGAAAGCCACCATGGTGACTTTCTGCAGAGTGAAGGAAATCGCGCAGTACTTCTGTCCTTCGAAACGAGAGTCTAGGCGACCTAAATAAAAAAGTCCCATCCGCGGTTCGGGTTCATTCTCGAATCCGGTACACACCACCCGCCCAACTTACCCACCGAGGGTTCAGTGCTCCTCGGAACCTACAATAACAAATTTATACCAATTTTGGGCAGCCGATCGTTATTCCCGCTGGCCCAATCGCCTTACGGAACCGTCGGGCCTCCGTAACGGGGTCGATTGTTAAATTCCTAGGCTCGGCTTTGCAAATTCGGATGCAGAGATCTGTGGTTCCGAGTGGCTAGGAAACCTCCATAGTAAATTGCTACGTAATTTGGGTAGATGCCAAACCGACCAGGCCTACAAAGCTTGCATTGATCTGGAAATACATATACTCGCATTCGATAGTTTGAAAGCGAAGATCTAGGGTTTGGAGCGCTCTCGAAAGTCAATGTGGTGACTTTCTAGAGAGCGTAGATAATCGCTCAATAGTTATGTCCTTCGAAATGAGCGTTTCAGTGACCTAACACCAAAATCCCCCGCAGTTCGAATGCATTCTCGGGCCTTAAACACACCACCCACCCCCACACACCCACCCGCCTCACGGGCAGGGGTAAATCGTTTTTCTAATTGGGCCGGTCATGATCCAGGACCGTCCAGGCCTCTGAAACGCACGTCGATTGGGAAATCCCTACACTCGGCTTCCCTAATTCAAAAGATAAGATCGAGGGTTCAGAGCACGCGCCAAGCCACCTTAGTAACTTTCTCTGAAGTTTAGGAAGCAGTCCATCCGGCTAGGCCTCTAAAACGAGCGTTGTTTGGGAAATTCCTATACTCGCATTCGCCGGTTCAAAAGACGAGATCGAGGGTTTGGAGCACCCCGTAGCGAACCATAGAAAATTTGTACTAAGTTTGGGCATCCGATCATTACTCTCGTTGGCACGGTCACATTACGGAACCGTTACGCCTCCGAAACGCGCGTTGATCGTGAAATTCCTACTCTCAGGTATGCAAATTCTAAATTCGATATCTATTGTTCGGAGTGGCAAGAAAAC
Organism: Allium sativum; assembly: GCA_030737875.1. NCBI lineage: Eukaryota > Viridiplantae > Streptophyta > Magnoliopsida > Asparagales > Amaryllidaceae > Allium > Allium sativum. The sequence continues at coordinate 698,813,258 of CM060924.1, read as the reverse complement.
CTCCATAGCAAATTTTTACGTAACCAGGGTAAATGCCAAACCAACGAGGCTTACGACACGTGCGTTGATCGGGAAATTCCTATACTCGCATTCGCTATTTCGAAAGCTAAGATCAAGGGTTTAGAGCTATCTCAAAAGCCACCATGGTGACTTTCTGCTGAGCGTGGGACATCACCCAACAGTTGTGTCCTTCAAAACCAGCGTTTCAGTGACCTAAATCCAAAAGACCCATCCTCGGTTTGAATTCATTCTTAGGCCTTGTACACACCACCCCCAACCACGGGGCAGAGCCGATCGTTTTTCTAGTCGCACCGTTCGCGATACGCAACCATCTGGGCATCTGAAACACGCGCCAATTGGAAAATTCCTACACGTAGCTTCGCCAATTCAAAAGGTACGATCGAGGGTTCAGAGCGCGCCGAAAGCCAGCATAGTGACTTTTTATCGAGTTTAAGCACATGTTCTTCCATTCGGGCTTATGAAATGCACGTTGTTCATGAAATTCTTATACTTGCATTCGTCAGTTAGGAAGCCGAAATCGAGGATTCGGAGCTACATGGAACACACTATAACAACATTATACCGAGTTTGGGCAGCCGATCGTTATTCCCATTGGCACGGTCGCCATTCGGAACCGTCGGGCTTCCGTAAAGAAGTTGACCGTGAAATTCCTACGGTCGGCTTCGCAAATTCGAAAGTAGGTATCTGTGGTTCGTAGCAACAATGAAACCTCCATGTTAAATTGCAACGTAATTTGGGTGGACGCCAAACTGGCCGGGCCTATGAAACGTGCACTGATCTATAAATACATATACTCGCATTCGCTAGTTCGAAAGCCGAGATCGAGGGTCCGGAACGCACTCGAATGCCACCATGGTGACTTTCTGCAGAGCAAGGAAAATCGCCAAACAGTTATTTCCTTCAAAATGGGCGTTTTATTGACGTAACTCCAAAAAGCCCTCCTCAGTTCGAATGCATTCTCGGGCCTTATACATACCACCTGTCGCACCCACCCACCCACCACACGGGGAGGAGGTAGTAATTTTTCTAATTGGGTAGGTTGCGATCAGGGACCATCCAGGACTCTGAAACACGCATCGATCAGGAAATCCCTACTAGCATTCGCTAGTTCGAAAGCAGAGATCAAGGGTTCAGAGCTCCTCGGAATCTACCATAACAAATTTGTACCGAGTATGGGCAGCCGATCGTTATTCCTGTTGACTCGGCCGCAATACGGGACTGTAGGCCTCCATAACGAGGTCAACCGTGAAATTCCTATGCTTGGCTTCGCATATTTGGAAGCACAGATCTATGGTTCGGAGTGGCTAGGAAACGTCCAATGTAAATTGCTACGTAATTTGGGTAGATGCCAAACCGACAGGGCCTACGAAGCGTGTGTTGATCTGGAAATATGTTAACTCGCATTCGCTAGTTCGAAAGACGAGATCGAGGGTTCGAAGTGCACACAAAATCCAATGTGGCGACTTTATAAAGAGTGCGGAAAATCGCCCAGCAGTTATGTCCTTCGAAATGAGCGTTTCAGTGACATAACTCCAAAAACCCCTCCTCGGTTCGAATGCATTCTCGGGCCTTATACAGACCACCTGCCGCTCTAATCCACCCCACGAGGAGGATCCATTCTTTTTTTCTAGTTAGGCTGGTCGCGTTTCTGGACCGTCCAGGCCTTTGAAACTCATGTCAATTGTGAAATCCCTACACCCGACTTTGGCAATTCGAAAGATCAGATCGAGGGTTCAGAGCGCATCGAAAGCCACCTTAGTGAGTTTATATCCAGTTTAGGAAGCAGTCCATCCGGTCGGGCCTTTAAAACGAGCGTTGTTTGGGAAATTCCTGTACTCGCCTTCGCTAGTTCGAAAGTCAGGATCGAGGGTTCGGAGCGCTCTGTTACCCAACATAGCAAATTTATACTGAGTTTGGGCAGCTGATGGTTATTCTCATTGGCCCGACCGCGATATGGAACCGTCAAGCCTCTGAAACACACGTCGATCATGTAATTCCTACACTCGGGTTTGCAAATTCAGAAGTCGATATCTATTGTTCGGAGTGGCTAGAAAAACTCCACAGTAAATTTCTATATAATTTGGGGATAAACAAACTGCCCGAGCCTACGACACGTGCGTTGATCTCGAAATTCCCATACTCGCATTCGCTAGTTTGAAAGCTGAGATCGAGGGTTTGGAGATCTCTCCAAAGCCACCGTGATGACTTTCTGCAGATTGTAGGAAATTGCCCAATACTTATGTCCTTAGAAACGAGAGTTTCGGTGACCTATATCCAAAAGACCCATCCTTGGTTCGAATTCATTCCCCTGCCTTGTACACACGACCCGTCCGACCCACCCACCACATAACAGAGCTTACCGTTTTTCTAGTTGGGCCAATCGCAATCCGCGACCGTTAGGGCATCTGAAACGTGCGTCAATTGGGAAATCCCTACGCTCATCTTCGACAATTCAAAAGGTAAGATCAAGGATTCGAAGCGGCCGAAAGCCAGCATAGTAACTTTCGTTCGAGTTTATGCACCAGTCCTTCTATCCAGGATTCTAAAACGCGCGTTGTTCAGGAAATTCGTATACTCGCATTCCCCGGTTTGGAAGCCGAGATCGAGGGTTCAGAGCTCCCCGGAACCTACAATAACAATTTTATACCAAGTTTGGGCAGCCGATCATTATTCCCGTTGGCCCAACCATTTTGCGGAACCGTCGGGCCTCCATAATGAGGTCAATCGTGAAATTCCTACGCTCGGATTTGCAAATTCGGAACCAGAGATCTATGGTTCAGAGCGGCTAGGAAAACTCCATAGTAAATTGCTAAGTAAATTGGGTAGACACCAAACTGGCCAGTCCTACAAAACTTGCATTGATCTGAAAATACATATGCTCGCATTCAGTTGATCGAAAGCGAGATCGACGGCTCGAAGCGCTCTCGAAAGCCACCATGGTGACTTTCTGCAGAGCATGAAAAATCGCCCAACAGTTATGTCCTTCGAAATGAGCGTTTCAGTGACCTAACTCCAATAACCAACCTCAGTTCGAATTCATTCTCGAGCGTTATACACATCACCCACCCCCACCCATCCACCCACCTCACGGGGAGGGGTAAATCATTTTTCTAGTCGGGCCGGTCGCGATCCAAGACCGTCCAGGCCTCCAAAACGCGCGTCGATTGGGAAATCCCTACACTCGGCTTTGCCAATTCAAAAGACAAGATCGAGGTTTCGGAGCATGCCGAAAGCCACCATAACTTTCTATCAAGTTTAGGAAGTTGTCCAACCGTCTGGGCCTCTGAAATGAGCGTTGTTTGGGAAATTCCTATACTCGCATTCGCCAGTTCGAATGCCGAGATCGAGGGTTTGGAGGGTGCCAAAGCCCACCATAGCAAATTTATACTAAGTTCGGGCAGCCAGTCGTTATTCTCGTTGGCTCGGCTGCATTACCGAACCATTGGGCCTTTGAAACGCATGTCCATCAAGAAATTCCTACACTCGTCTTTGCAAATTCTAAAGCTGATATCTAATGTTAAGTGCAGCTAGAAATCCTCCATAGCAAATTTTTGCGTAATTTGGGTAGATGCCAAACCGCCTAGGCTTACGACGCGTGTGTTGATTTGGAAATTCCTATACTCGCATTCGCTAGTTCGAAAGCAGAGATCAACGGTATAGAGTTATCTTGAAAGCCACTGTGGTGACTTTCTGTAGAGCGTGGGAAATCACCCAACAGTTATGTCCTTCGAAACCAGTGTTTCAGTGACCTAAATCCAAAAGACCCATCCTCAGTTTGAATTAATTCTTGGGCCTTGTACACACCACCCCTACCCACCCTAGGGTGGAGCCAAATGTTTTTCTAGTTGGGTTGGTCACGATCCAATGTGGTTACTTTCTACAGAGCGTGGAAAATCACCCAACAATTATTTCCTTCGAAATGAGCGTTTTAGTGACCTAACTCCAAAAACCCCTCACCCTATGGGGAGGAGCCAAACGTTTTTATGTTTGGGCCGGTCGCGACCCGGGACCGTTCAGGCCTCCGAAACGGGCATTGATCAGGAAATCCCTACACTCGGCTTTGCTAATTCAAAAGATAAGATTGAGGGTTCGTAGCGCACGTAAAGCCACCATAGAAACTTTCTATCAAGTTTAGGAAGTTGTCCATCCATCAAGGCCTATGAAACGAGCGTTGTTTGGGAAATTCCTATACTGGCATTTGCTAGTCCAAAAGCCGAGATCGAGGGTTCAGAGCTCCCCAGAACCCACCATAACAACTTTGTACCGAGTATGGGCCGCCGATCATTATTCCTGTTGACTCGGCCGCGATTCGAAACAAGCAGGCCTCCGCAACAAGGTCCATCGGATGTCGCAAATTCGAAAGCAAAGATCTATGGTTCGGAGAAGCTAGGAAACCTCCATAGTAAATTGCTACGTAATTTAGGTAGACGGCAAATTGGCCAGGTCTACGAAGCTTGCATTGATATGGAAATACATATAATCTCATTCGCTAGTTCGAAAGCTGAGATCGAGGGTTCGGAGCGCACTCGAATGCCACCGTAGTGACTTTCTATAGAGCGTAGAAAATCGCCCAAAATTTATGTCCTTAGAAAAACCCATCCTCAGTTCAAGCACCACCGGCCCCATCCAACCACCTACCATACGGGGAGGTGCCAAACGTTTTTCTATTTAGGCCGGTCGCGATCCAGGATCTTCTAGGCCTCCGAAACGCGCGTCGATTGGGAAATCCTACACTAGGCTTTGCCAATTCAAAAGATAAGATTAAGGGTCCGTAGCGCAACTAAAGCCACCATAGAAACATTCTATACACGCATTCGCTAGTTCGAAAGATGAGATCGAGGGTTCGGAGCGTCCCGTAATCCATAATAGCAAATTTATGCCGAGTTTAGGCAGCCGATCGTTATTCCCGTTGGCTCGGCCATGTAACGGAACCATCAGGCCTCCGAAACGCGCATCGATCGTGATAGTACTACGCTTGGCTTGGCAAATTCATAAGCCGATATCTATTGTTCGGAACGGCTAGAAAACCCCCATAGTAAATTTGTACGTAATTTTGGTAAATGCCAAACCGTCCGGGCCTACGACGCATGCGTTGATCTAGAAAATCCTATACTCGCATTCGCTATTTTGAAAGCTTAGATCGAGAGTTTGGAGCTCGCTCGAAATCCATCGTGGTGACTTTCTGCAGAGCAATGGAAATTGCCTAACAGTTTTGTCCTTCGAAACGAGCGTTTCAGTGACCTAAATCCAAAAGACCCATTGTCGGTTCAAATTCATTCTCGGGCCTTGTACAAACCACTCGCCCGAACAACACACCCTAGGGCGGAGCCGATTGTTTTTCTAGTTGGGCCGGTCGCGATCAGCGACCATCTGGGCAACTGAAACGTGCGTCAATTGGGAAATCCCTACACTCAGCTTTGTCAATTCAAATGGTAAGATCGAGGTTTCGGAGCATGCCGAAAGCCAACATAGTAACTTTCTATCGTGTTTACGCACCTTTCCTTCCGTCTGGGCTTCTGAAACGCTCGTTGTTCTGGAAATGCCTATACACGCATTCGCCAGTTCGGAAGCCAAGATCAGGGGTTCGGAGCTCCCTGGAACCCGCCATAACAACTTTATACTGAGATTGGGCAGCAGATCGTTATTCCCAATGGCCCGGCCGCGATACGGAACTGTTGGGCCTCCTTAATGAGGTTGACCGTGAAATTTCTATGCTCGGTCGAATGCATTATTGGGCCTTATACAAACCACCCGCCCCGTTCAACCACCCACCATATGGTGAGGAGCCAATCATTTTTCTAGTTGGGCCGGTCGCGATCCGGGACCGTCCATGGCTCCGAAACGTGCATCGATCGGGAAATCCCTACACTCGGTTTGCCAATTCAAAAGATAAGATTAGGGGTTCAGAGCGCGCCGAAAGCCACCATAGAAACTTTCTATCAAGTTTAGGATGCAATCCATCCGTCCGGGCCTCTGAAACGAGCATTGTTTGGGAAATTCCTATACTCGCATTCGCTAGTTCGAAAGCCGAGATCGAGTGTTCGGAGCGGCCCGTAACTCTCCATAGCAAATTTATATTGTGTTTGGGCAGCTGTTTGTTATTCTAGTTGGCTCGACCACATAATGGAACCGTCGAACCTCCGAAACGCGAGTCAATCATGAAATTCCTACTCTTGTCTTTGTAGATTCGGAAGCCGGTATCTATTGTTCGGAGCGGCTAGAAAACCTCCATAGTAAATTTATACATAATTTTGGTAGATGCAAAACTGCCCGGGCCTACGACACGTGCGTTGATCTCAAAATTCCTATACTAGTATTCGCTAGTTCGAAAGCTGAGATCGAGGGTTTGGAGCTCTCTCGAAAGCCACCATGGTGACTTTCTGTATAGCATTGGAAATCGCCCAACCGTTTTATCCTTCGAAACGAGTGTTTCAGTTACTTAAATCCAAAAGACCCATCATCAGTTCAAATTCATTCTCCGGCCTTGTACACAACGCCTACCACACCCACCCACCCATTGCGGAGCCGATCGTTTTTCTAGTTGGGTCGGTCGCGATCTGCGACCGTCAAGGAAATCAAGATGCGCGTCAATTGGGAAATACCTACACTCTGCTTTACCAATTCAAAAGGTAAGATCGAGGGTTCGGAGCATGCCGAAAGCCAGTATAGTAACTTTCTATCGTGTTTATGCACCTATCCTTCCATCCAGGCTTCTGAAACGCGTGTTGTTCTAGAAATGTATATACTTGCATTTGCCAGTTCGAAAGCCCAGATCGAGGGTTCGGAGCTCCCCGGAACCTAACATAACAACTTTATACCATGTTTAGGCAGCCGATCATTATTCCCAATGGCTCGGCCGCGATACGGAGCCGTTGGGCCTCCGTAATGAGGTCGACCATGAAATTCCTATGCACAGCTTTGCAAATACAAGAGCAGAGATATATGGTTCGGAATGGCTAGGAAACCTCCATAATAAATTGCTTTGTAATTTGGCTAGACGCTAAATCGGTCGAGCCTACGAACCGTGCATTGATATGTAAATACATATACTCGCATTCTATAGTTCGAAAGCTGACATTGACGGTTCGTGGACCACTCAAAATCCACTGTGGTGACTTTCTACAAAGCGTAGAAAATCTCCCAACAATTATGTCCTTCGAAATAAGCGTTTTAGTGACCTAATTCTTAAAACACCTCCTCGGTTCGAATGCATTCTTGGGCCTTATACGCACCACCCGCCCCACCCACCCCACGGGGAGGAGCCGATCGTTTTTCTAGTTGGGCCAGTCGCGATCAGGGACCATTTAGGCCTACGAAACGCGGGTTGTTCAGGAAATCCCTACACACGGCTTTACCAATTAAAAATATAAGATCGAGGGATCTTAGCGTGCTGAAAGCCACCATAGTAACTTTCTATCAAATTTTGGAAGTAGTCCATCCGTTCGGACTTCTAAAACGAGCATTGTTTGGGAAATTCCTAAACTTGCATTCGCCAGTTCGAAAGCCAAGATCGAGGGTTCCGAGCACCCCATAACCCGCCATAGCAAATTTGTACTGAGTTTGGGTAGCTAATCATTATTCTCGTTGGCTCGGCCGCGTTATGGAACCGTTGGGCTTCAGAAACGCGCATCGTTCGTGAAATTCCTACGCTTGGCATTGCAAATTAGGAAGCCGAAATCTATTGTTCCAAGCGCCTAGAAAACTTCCACAGTAAATTTCTACATAATTTTAGTAGACGCCAAACCGCCCGGGCCTACGACCCTTGCGCTGATCTGGAAATTTCTATACTCGCATTCGCTAGTTCGAAAGCTGAGATCAAGAGTTTAGAGCTCTCTCGAAAGCCACCAGGGTGACCTTCTGCAGAGCGTAGGAAACCACCCAATAGTTCTATGCTTCGAAACGAGTGTTCCAGTGACCTAAATCCAAACGACCAATACTCATTTCAAATTCATTATTGTGCCTTGTACAAACAACCCGCCCTACCTACCCACCTCATGGCTGAGCCGATCATTTTTCTATTTTGGCCGGTCGCGATCCACAACTATCCGAGCATCCGAAATGCGTGTCAATTGGGAAATCCCTACACTTAGCTTCGCCAACACAAAAGGTAAGATCGAGGGCTCGGAGCCCACCGAAAGCCAACATAGTAGCTTTCTATCGATTTTATGCACCTGTCCTTCCTTCCGGGCTACTGAAACGTGCAACGTTTAGGAAATTTCGATACTCGCATTTGCCAGTTCGGAAGCCGATATCGAGGGTTTGGATCTCCCTGGGACCCACCATAACAACTTTATACTGAGTTTTGGGCAGCCGGTCGTTATTCCTATTAGCCCAGCTGTGATGCGGAACCATCAGGCCTCCTTAACAAGGTCGATCGTGAAATTCCTACGCTCGTCTTCATAAATTCAAATGTAGAGATCTATGGTTCGGAGCAGCTAGGAAATCTCCATGGTAAATTGCTACGTAATTTGGGTAGACTCCAGACCGGCCGAACCTACGAAGTGTGCGTTGATCTTGAAATACATATACTTGCATTCACTAGTTCGAAAGTCGAGATCGAGGGTTCAGATCGCTCTCGAAAGCCACTGTGGTGACTTTCTACAGAGCATAGGAAATCACCCAATTGTTTTGTCCTTTGAAATGAGGGTTTCAGTGAACTAACTCCAAAAACCCATCCTAAGTTCAAATGCATTCTCGGCCCTTATACACACCACCCGCCCCACCCGCCCACCAACTCCAAGGAGGGGTGTCGATCATTTTTCTTGTTGGGCAGGTCGCGATCCGGGACTGTCGAGGCCTCCGAAACACGCGTCGATCAGGAAATCCATACACTCGGCTTTGCCAATTCAAAATACAAGATCGAAGGTTCAGCGTCCGCCGAGTTTCGCCAAACTGACTTTCTATCAAGTTATGGAAGCAGTTCGTCCAACCTGGCCACTGAAACGGGCGTTGTTTGGGAAATTCCTGTAATCGCATTCGCCAGTTCGAAAGCCGAGATTGAGGGTTTGGAGCACCCCGTAACCTGCCATAGAAAATTTGTACTGAGTTTGGACAGCTGATTGATATTCTCATTGGCTCGCCCGCGATACAGAACCGTCGGGCCTCCGAAACGCACGTCAATCGCGAAATTCGTACGCTTGGTACTGCAAATTCAGAAGCCGGTATATATTGCTCGGAGCAGCTAGAAAACCTCCATAGTAAATTTCTATGTAATTTGGGTAGACGCTAAACCGCCCGGTCTTATGACTTGTGCGTTGATCCGGAAATTCCTATACTCGTAATCGCTAGTTTGAAAGCTGAGATCGAGGATCTAAAGCTCTCTCGAAAGCAACCGTGGTGACTTTCTGTAGAGCATGGGAAATCGACCAATAGTTCTATAATTTGAAACGAGCTTTTTAGTGACCTAAATCAAAAAGACCTATCCTCGGTTCGAATTCATTCTCGGGCCTTGTACACACCACCCACCCACAACAGGGTGGAGCCGATCGTTTTTCTAGTTGGGCCAATCACGATCAGCGACCGTCCGGGCATCCGAAACGCGCGTCAATTGGGAAGTCCCTTCACTCAGCTTCGCCAATTCAAGAGGTAAGATCGAGGGTTCGGAGCGCTCCGAAAGCCATCATATTAACTTCCTATCATGTTTATGCACCTGTCCTTACGTCCAGGCTTATGAAACACGCATTGTTCGGGAAATTCCTATACTCGCATTGCTAGTTCGGAAGCCGAGATTGAGGGTTCGGGGCTCCCCAAAACCCTTCATATCAACTTTTTACCGAGTTTGGGCAGGCGATCGTTATTATCGTTGGCTCGGCCGCGATATGGAACTGTCTAGCCTTTGCAACGAGGTCGACCATGTAATACCTCCGCTCGGCTTCGCAAATTCGAAAGCGAGGATCTATTGTATGGAGCGGCTAGGAATCCTCTATAGCAAATGGCTACGTAATTTTGGTAGACGCCAAGATGCCCGGGCCTACGAAGCGTGCGTTGATCTGGAAATACATATACTCACAATATCTAGTTCAAAAGCCGAGATCTAGTGATCAGAGAGCTCTCGAAAGCCAATGTGGTGACTTTCTGCAGAGCGTAGGAAATCGCTCAATAGTTATGTCCTTGGAAATGAGCTTTTCAATGACCTAACTCCAAAAATCTCTCCTCAGTTTGAATGCATTCTCTGGATTTATATACACCACCCAACCCACCCACCCACCTACCCTTGGAGGGAGCCGATCATTTTCCTACTTGGGCCGGTCGCTATCCTGGACCGCCAGGCCGTCAAAACAGGCGTCGATCGGGAAATCTCTACACTCAGCTTCGCCTATTCAAAAGATAAGATCGAGGGTTCGAAGCGCGTCGAGAGCCACTATAGTTACTTTCTATCATGTTTTGGAAGCAGTCCATCCGTCCGGGCCTCTGAAACAAGCGTTGTTTGGGATATTCCTATATAGGTATTCACCATTTCAAAAGCAGAGATCGAGGTTTCGGAGCACCCCGTTACCCAGCATAGCAAATTTATACTAAGTTTGGGAAGCCCATGGTTATTCTCATTGGCCCGGCCAAGATATGGAACCGTTGGGCCTCCGAAACGCGCATCTAACGTGAAATTCCTATGCTCGGCTTTGGAAATTCGGAAGCCGATATCTATTGTTTGGAACGGATAGAAAACCTCCATAGTAAATTTCTACATAATTTGTGTAGACGCCAAACCGCCCGGGGCTACGACGCGTGCGTTGATCTTGAAATTCTTATACTCGCATTCGCTAGTTTGAAAGCTGAGATCGAGGGTTTGGAGCACTCTCGAAAGCCACCGTCGTGACTATCTGCAGGGCGTTGGAAATCACCCAGCAGTTCTATGCTTCGAAATGATTATTTCGGTAACGTAAATCCAAAAGGCCTGACCTCGGTTCGAATTCATTCTCAGGCCTTGTACACAGCACCGGCCACACCCACCCACCCCAAGACGTGGCCGATCATTTTTCTAGTTGGGTTGATCGCGATCTGTTACTATCCAGGCATCCGAAACGCGCGTCAATTGGGAAATCCTTGCACTTAGGTTCGACAATTCAAATGCAAACATCGTAACTTTCTATCGAGTTTATGCACCTGTCCTTTTGTTGGGGTCACAAAAACCGAGATCGAGGGTTTGGAGCTCCCAAAAACCCACCATAACAACTTTATACCAAGTTTGGGTAGTCGATCATTATTCCCATTGTCGCGGCCACGATACGCAACCGAAGGGCCTCCGTAACATGGTCGACCGTGAAATTCCTACGCTCGTCTTCGCAAATTCGGTAGTAGAGATCTACGGTTTGGAGTGGCTAGGAAACCTCCATAGTAAATTGCTACGTAATTTGGGTATACGCCAAACCGGTCGGGCCTATGAAGCGTGCATAGATTTGGAATACATATAATCCCATTTGCTAGTTCGAAAGCCGAGATCAAGGGTTCGGAGCGATCTCGAAAGCCACCGTGGTGACTTTCTGCGGAGCGTAGGGAAGCACCCAACGATTACATCCTTCGTAATGATCGTTTCAGTGACCTAACTCCAAAAATGTCTCTTTTATTCGAATGCATTCTCTGGCCTTATACACACCACCCACACTTTGGAGGAGTCGATTGTTTTTCTAGTTGGGCAGTCCCGATCCGGGACCGTCCAGGCCTCCGTAACGCGTCAATCGGGAAATCCCTACCCTCGGCATCGCCAATTCAAAAGATAAGATAGATGTTTCGTAGCGTGCCGAAAGCCACCATTGTGACTTTCTATCAAGTTTTGGAAGCAGTCCATCCATCTGGCTCTCTGAAACGAGCGTTGTTTAGGAAATTCCATTACTCGCATTCGCCAGTTCGAAAGCTGGGATCAAGGGATCGGGGCGCCCCGTAACCCACCATAGCAAATTTATACTGAGATTGGGAAGCAGACGGTTATTCTCGTTGGCCCAGCCATGATACTGAATCGTCGGGCCCCCGAAACGTGCATCGATCGTGAAATTCCTACGCTCGGATTTGCAAATTCGGAAGAACATATCTATTGTTCGGAGTGGCCAGAAAATCTATATAGTAAATTTCTACGTAATTTGGGTAGACGCCAAACCGATCGAGCCTACGATGCGTGCGTTGATCGGGAAATTTCTATGCTCTCAATTGCTAGTTGGAAAGTTGAGATCGATGGCTTGGAGCTCTCTCGAAAGCCACCATGGTGACTTTCTGCATAGCGTAGGAAATCGCGCAATAGTTATGTCGTTCGAAACGAGAGATTCAGTGACCTAAATTCAAAAGACCCATCCTCGGTTCGAAATCATTCTCGGGCCTTGTACGCACACCCCGCCCAACCACCACCCCCGGATAGAGCCGATCATTTTTCTAATTGGGCCGGTCGTGATATGGGACCGTCCAGGCCTCTATAACATGCTTCGATGGGAAATCCCTACACTTGTTTTCACCAATTAAAAAGACAAGATCGAGGGTTCGCAGAGTGCCGAAAGCCACCATCGGAACTTTCTATAAAGTTTAGGAAGTAGTTCATAGGTCCGGGCTCCTGAAGCGAGCATTATTTGGGAAATTTCTGTACTAGCTTTCGCCAGTTCAAAAGCCGAGATCGAGGGTTCAGAGAGCCCCGTAACCTACCATAGCAAATTTATACTGAGTTCGGGCAGCTGATCGTTATTCTCGTTGGCCCGGCCGCGATATGGATCCGTCGGGCATCCGAAACGCGCGTGGATCGTGAAATTCCTACGCTCGGCTTTACAAATTCAGAAGCCGAAATCTATTGTTCAGATTGGCTAGAAAACCTCCATAGTAAATTTCTACGTAACTTAGGTAGACGATAAACCGCCCGGGGCTAAGACACATGCGTTGATCTGGAAATTCCTATACTCCCATTCGCTAGATCGAAAGCTATGATCGAGGGTTTGGAGCTCTCTCAAAAGCCACTGTGGTGACTTTCTGCAGAGGGTGGGAAATTTCCTGACTGTTCTGTCCTTCGAAATGAATGTTAAGGTGACCAAAATCCATAAGACGAATCCTCGGTTCGAATTCTTTCTCGGGCCCTGTACACACCACTCGCCCCACCCACCCACCGCAGGACATTGCCGATCGTTTTTCTAGTTCAACTGGTCGAGATTCCTTACCGTCCGGGCATCCGAAACGCGCTTCAATTGGGGAATCCTTGCATTTGCTTCAACAATTCAAAAGGTGAGATCGAGGGTTCAGAGCGTGCCAAAAGCCAACATAGTAACTTTCTATCGAGTTTATGCACCTATCATTTTGTTGGGGCTTCTGAAACGTGCGTTGTTCGGGAAATTCGTATACTCGCATTTTCCAGTTCAAAAGCTGAAATCGTGGGTTTGGAGCCCCCTGTAACCCACCATAACAACTTTAACCGAGTTTGGACACCAGATAATTATTCTCGTTGGCTCGGCTGCGATACGGGACCGTCGGGCCTCCGTAACGAGGTCGATCGTTAAATTCATACGCTCGGCTTTGCAAATTAGGAAGCAGAGATCTATGGTTCGGAGCGACTTGGAAACCTCCATAGTAAATTGCTATGTATTTTGAATAGACGCTAAAATGGTCGAGCCTACGAATCATGCGTTGATCTAGAAATACATATACCCGCATTCTCTATTTTGAAAGCCAAGATCGAGGGTTCAGAGTGCTCTCGAAAGCCACCATGGTGACTTTATGCAGAGCGTAGGAAATCATCCAACAGTTATTTTCTTCGAAATGAACTTTTCATTGAACTATATCCCAAAATTCCTCCTCAGTTCGAATGCATTCTCTAGCCTTATACACATCACCCACCCTGGGGGAGCCGATCGTTTTTCTAGTTGGGCTGGTCACGATCCAGGACCGTCCAGGCCTCCAAAACGTGCATCGATCGGGAAATAACTACACTTAGCTTTGCCAATTGAAAAGATAAGATTGAAGTTTTGGAGCACACCGAATGCCACCATAGTGACTTTCTATCATGTTTAGGAAGCAGTCCATCCGTATGGGCCTTTAAAACAAGTGTTGTGTGGGAAATTCATATACTCGCATTAGCCAGTTCGAAAGCCAAGATCGAGGGTTCTAAGCGCCGCGGAACCCAATATAGAAAATTTATACTGAGTTTGTGCAGCCAATAGTTATTCTCGTTGGCCTGGCCGCGATACAGAACAATCGGGACACCAAAATGTGCATCGATCATGAAATTCCTATGCTCGACTTTGCAAATTCGGAAGCCCATATCTATTGTTCAAAGCGTCAACAAAACCTCCACAGTAAATTTCCATGTAATTTGTGTACACGCCAAACCGCCAGGGACTACGTTGCGGGCGTTGATCTGGAAATAAATATACTCGCATTCACTAGTTCGAAAGCCGAGATCGAGGGTTCGGAGCACTCTCGAAAGTCACTGTGGTGACTTTCTGCAAAGCGTAGGAAATCGCCCAACAGTTATGCCCTTCGAAATGAGTGTTTTAGTCGCCTAACCCCAAAAATTGCTCCTCATCTCAAACACATTTTCTTGCCTTATACACACCACCCACCCCACCCACCCACCTTTGGGGGAGCCGATCATTTTTCTAGTTGGGCCGGTCGCGATCCAAGACCGTCCAGGCCTCCTAAAAGTGCATCGATCGGGAAATCCCTACACTAAGCTTCGCCAATTCGAAAGATAAGATAGAGGGTTTGAGCGCGCCGAAAGCCACCATAGTGACCTTCTATCTATTTTAGGAAGCAGTTCGTCGGTCCGGGCCTCTGAAACGAGCGTTGTTTGGTGAATTCCTATACTTGCATTTGCCTGTTCGAAAGCCAAGATCGACAGTTCGGAGACCCCTGTTACCCACCCTAGCAAATTTATACCATGTTTGGGCAGCCGATCGTTATTCTCATTGGCCTGACCGCAATACGGAACCGTCGGGCCTTCGAAACGCGCATCGATCATGAAATTCATACGCCTTGCTTTGCAAATTTGGAAGTCGATCGTGAAATTCCTATACTCCATTCGCTAGTTCAAAAGTTGAGATCGAGGGTTTAGAGCTCTCTCGAAAGCCACCGTGTTGACTTTCTGCAGAGTATGGGAAATTGCCCAACAGTTCTATCCTTCAAAATGAAAGTTTTGGTGACCTAAATCCAAAAGACCCTTCCTCGGTTCGAATTCATTCTCGGGCCTTGTACAAACCACCCGCCCTACGCGCCGACCCACACCAGGACGTAGCCGATCATTTTCCTGTTCGGCCGGTCGAAATCCGTTACCGTCCGGGCATGCGAAACGCGCGCCAATTGGGAAATCCCAGCACTTAGCTTCGATAATTGAAAAGGTGAGATCGAGGATTCTATGCACGCCGAAAGCCAATATAGTAACTTTCTATCGAGTTTATACACCTTTTCTTTTGTTGGGGCTTTTGAAACGCGCGCCGTTTGGGAAATTTCTATACTCTCATTTGCCAGTTCAAAAGCCGAGATCGAGGGTTCGGGGCTCCCCAGAACCCACCATAACAACTTTATATCAAGTTTAGGCAGTTGATCATTATTCTCGTTGGCCCGGCCGCAATACGTAACCGTCGGGCCTCCGTAACGATGTCGACCATGAAATTCCTGCGCCCGGGTTCGCAAATTCGGAAGCAGTGATATATGATTTGGAGCAGCTAGGGAACCTCCATAGTAAATTGCTACGCAATTTGGATGGATTCCAAACCAGATGGCCCTACGAAGCATGCGTTGTTCCGGAAATAAATATACTCACATTCGCTAGTTTGAAAGCCGAGATCGAGGGTTCTAAGAGCTCTCTAAAGCCACCGTGGTGACTTTTTATAGAGCACAGGAAATCGCCCAACAATTAAGTCATTTGAAATGAGATTTTCATTGAACTAACTCCAAAACTCCCTCCTCAGTTCGAATGCATTCTCAGGCCTTATATAAACCATCCACCCTGGAGGGGAGCTGATCGTTTTTCTTGTTGGGTTGGTCGTGATCCAGGACCGTCAAGGCCTCCAAGACGCACATCGATCGGGAAATCCCTAAACTCGGCTTCTCTAATTCAAAAGATAAGATCGAGGGTTCGGAGCGCGTCGAAAGCCACAGACATGACTTTCTATCAAGTTTAGGAAGTAGTCCATCTGTCCGGGCTTCTGAAGCGAGCGTTGTTTGGGAAATTCCTATACTTGCATTCGCCAATTCAAAAGCCGATATCGAGGGTTCGGAGAGACCTGTAACCCACCATAGAAATTTATACTGAGTTTGGGCCGCCGACCGTTACTCTCGTTGGCTCGGCCGGGATACGGAACCGTCGGCCCTCCGAAACGCAGATCGGTCATGAAATTCAAATGCTCGGCTTTGCAAATTCGAAAGCCGATATCTATTTTTCGGAGAGGCTAAAAAACCTCCATAGTAAATTTCTATGTAATTTGGGTAGACGACAAACAGCCCAGGGCTACGACGCGTGTGTTAATTTGGAAATTCCTATACTCCTATTCTCTAGTTTGAAAGCTAAGATCGAGGGATTGGAGCTCTCTCGAAAGCCACCGTGGTGACTTTCTGGAGAGCATGGGAAATCACTCAATAGTTCTGTCCTTTGAAACGAACGTTTTGGTGACCTAAATCCAAAAGGCCTATCCTTGGTTCTAATTCATTCTCAAGCCTTGTAGACACCACGCACCCCACCCACCCACATGAGAACTTAGCCGATCGTTTTTCTAGCTCATCCAGTCGAGATCCGTTACTGTCCGGGCATCCGTAACGCGCGTCAATTGGGAAATCCCTGCATTTAGCTTCGACAAATTAAAAGGTAAGATGGAGGGTTCGGAGTGCACCGAAAGCGAACGTAGTAGCTTTCTATCAAGTTTATACACCTGTCCTTTTATTTGGTCTTCTG
The DNA here is from genome assembly GCA_030737875.1 of Allium sativum. Classification (NCBI taxonomy): domain Eukaryota; kingdom Viridiplantae; phylum Streptophyta; class Magnoliopsida; order Asparagales; family Amaryllidaceae; genus Allium; species Allium sativum. The sequence goes on along the minus strand of CM060924.1, from coordinate 698,796,388 downwards.
AAATGCGCTTTGTTTGGGAAATTCGTATACTCTAATTTGCTAGTTTAGAAGCCGACATCGAGGGTTTGGGCTCCCCAGAACCCGCCATAACAACTCTATATTGATTTTGGGCAGCCGATCATTATTCTTGTTGGCCCGACCGCGATACGTAACCGTCGGGCCTCCATAACAGTATCGACCGCAAAATTCCTACGCTCGGGTTCATAAATTCGGAAGCAGAGATCTATGGTTTGGAGCGACTAGGTAATCTCCATAGTAAATTGCTACGTAATTTGGGTGGGCGCCAAACAAGATGGGCCTACGAAGCATGCGTTAACATGGAAATAAATATACTCGCATTCTCTAGTTCAGAAGCCAAGATCGGGGGTCCGGAGAGCTCTCGAAAGCCACCATGGCGACTTTTTGCAGAGCATAGGAAATTGCCCAACAGTTATATCCTTCGAAATGAGCTTTTTAGTGACCTAACTCAAAAAAATCCTCCTTAGTTCGAATGCATTCTCTGTTCTTATACACTCCACCCACCCTGGGGGGAGCCGATCGTTTTCAAGTTCGGTCGGTCGCGATACGGGACTGTCCAGTCCTCCGAAACGCGCATCGATTTTTGAAATCCTTAGACTCGGCTTCGCCAATTTGAAAGATAAGATCGAGGGTTCGGAGTGCGCCGAAAGCCACCATAGTGACTTTCTATCAAGTTTACAAAGCGGTCCATCTGTCCGGTCCTCTGAAACAAGCGTTGTTTGGGAAATTGCTATACTCACATTCGCCATTTCGAAAGTCGAGATCGATGGTTCGGAGAGCCCCGTAACCGACCCAAGCAAATTTATAATGAGTTTGTGCAGCCGATCGTTATTCTCGTTGGCTCGGCCGTGATATGGAACCGTCGGGCCGTCGAAACGTGCGTCGATCGTGAAATTCATGCACTCGGCTTTGCAAATTCGGAAGCCGGTATCTATTGTTTGGAGCGGCTAGAAAACCTCCATAGTAAATTTCTCCGTAATTTAGGTAGACATCAAACCATCCGGGACTACGACGCATGCATTGATCTGGAAATTCCTATACTCCCATTCGCTATTTCGAAAACTGAGATCGAGGGTTTGGAGATCTCTCGAAATCTTCCGTGGCGGCTCTTTGCGAAGTGTGGGAAATCGCCCAACAGTTTTGTCCTTCAAAACAAATGTTTCAGTGACCTGAATCCAAAAGGCCCATCCTCGGTTCGAATTCATTCTCGGGCCTTGTACACACCACCCGCTCCACCCACCCACCCCAAGACGTAGTCGATCGTTTTTCTGGTTCGGCCGGTTGAGATCTTTTACCGTCCGTGCATCTAAAACGCGCGACAATAAGGGAATCCCTGCACTTAGCTTTGACAATTCAAAAGGAAAGATCGAGGGTTCGGAGCATGCCGATAGCCAACATAGTAAATTTCTATCGAGCTCATGCACCTGCCATTTTGATGGGGCTTCTGAAACGCGTGTTGTTCGGGAAATTCGTAAACTCGCATTTGCCGGTTCATAAGTCATCATCGAGGGTTCGGAGCACCCTGGAACCCACCATAACAAATTTATACTGAGTTTGGGCTGTCGATCATTATTCTCGTTAGCCAGGCCACGATACGGAACCGTCAGGCCTCCGTACTAAGGTCAACCGTGAAATTCCTACGCTCGGCTTCGCAAATTCGGAAGCAGAGATCTATTGTTCAGAGCGACAAGGAAACCTCCATAGTAAATTGCTACGTCATTTGGGTAGATGCCAAACCGGATGGGCCTACGAAGCGTGCGTTGATCTGGAAATACATATAGTCTCATTTTCTAGTTCAAAAGCCGAGAATGATGGTTCGGAGAGCTCTCGAAACCCACCGTGGTGACTTTCTGCAGAGCGCAGGAAATTGCTCAACAGTTATGTCCTTCGAAATGAGATTTTCAGTGACCTAACTCTAAAAATCACTCCTTAGTTCGAATGCATTCTCTGGTCTTATAAACACCGCAAAACCTGGGAGGTAGCCCATCATTTTTTTAGGTGGGCCGGTAGCGATCAGGGACTGTCCAGACCTCCGAAACGCGCATTGATGGGGAAATCCCTACACACGGCTTTGCTAATTCAAAACATAAGATCAAGGGTTCTGAGCACGCCGAAAGCCAACATAGTGACTTTTTATCAAGTTTAGGAAGCAGTCTATTAGTCTGGGCCACTAAAACGAGCGTAGTTTGGGAAATTCATATACTCTCATTCGCCAGTTCGAAAGCTGAGATCGAGGGTACGGAGAGCATGGTGAATTACCACAGCAAATTTATACTGAGTTTGGGCAGCCGGTCGTTATTCTCGTTGGCCTGGCCATGATACGGAACCGTCGGGCCTATGAAACACGCATCGATCGTGAAATTTATACGCTCGGCTTTGCAAATTTGGAAGCCGATATCTATTGTTTGGAGCGGCTAGAAAACCTCCATAGTAAATTTCTACGTAATTTGGGTAGACATCAAACCACCCAGGGCTACGACGTGTGCATGGATCTGGAAATTCCTATACTCCCATTCGCTTGTTCGAAAGCTGAGATCGAGGGCTTGGAACTCTCTCGAAAGCCACCGTGGTGACTTTCTGTAGAGCGTGGGAAATCACCCAACAGTTCTGTCCTTCGAAACAAACATTTCAGTGACCTAAATCCAAAACACCCATCCTTGGTTCGAATTCATTCTCTGGCCATATACACACCACCCACCTTGGAGGAACCGATTGTTTTTCTAGTTGGGTCGGTCACGATCCGTCCAGGCTTCCAAAAATCGCGTCGATCGGGAAATCCCTACACTCGTCTTCGCCAATTCAAAAGATAAGATCGAGGGTTCGGAGCGCACCGAAAGCTACAATAGTGACTTTCTATCAAGTTTAGGAAGCAGTCCATCGGTCCGGGACTCTGAAATGAGCATTGTTTGGGAAATTCCTATACTCTCATTTGCTAGTACGAATGCTGAGATCGAGGGTTCGGAGAGCCCTGTAGCCCACCATAGCAAATTTATACTGAGTTTGGGCAGCCGATCGTTATACTCTATGGCTCGGTTATGATACGGAACTGCCGATCCTTCGAAATGCGCGTCGATCGTGAAATTCATACGCTCGGCTTTGCAAATTCAGAAGCCAACATCTACTGTTCGGAGAGGCTAGAAAACCTCCATAGTAAATTTCTACGTAATTTTTATAGACGCCAAACCGCCCGAGTCTACGAAGCTTGCGTTGATCTGGAAATTCCTATACTCCCATTCGCTAGTTCGAAAGCTGAGATCTAGGGTTTGGAGCTATCTCGAAAGCCACCGTGGTGACTTTCTGCAGAACGTGGAAAGAGCCCAACGGTTCTTTCCTTCGAAATGAATGTTTCGTTGACCTAAATCAAAAAGACCCATCCTTGGTTCGAATTCATTCTCTGGCCTTGTACACACCACCCGCCACACCCACCCACCCCAGGATGTAGCTGATTGTTTTTCTAGTTCGGCCGGTCGAGATCCGTTACCGTTCGGGCTTCTGAAATGCGTGTCAATTTGGAAATTCCTGCACTTAACTTCGACAATTCAAAAGGTAAGATCGAGGGTTCGGAGCACACCGAAAGCCAACATAGTAAGTTTCTATTGAGTTTATGCACCTGTCCTTTAGTTGGGGCTTCTAAAACGCGAGTTGTTCAAGAAATTTGTATATTCGCATTTGCCGTTTGAGAAGCCGAGATCGAGGGTTCGATGCTCCATGGAACCTATCATAACAATTTATAACGAGTTTGGGTAGCCAATCATTATCACATTGGCCCAGCCGCGATACCGAACCCTCGGGCCTCCATAAAGAGGTCGACCATGAAATTCCTACGCTTAGCTTCACAAATTCGGAGGCAGAGATCTATGGTTCAGAGCAACTAGAAAACCTCCGTAGTAAATTGCTACATAATTTGGGTAGACACCAAACCGGATGGGCCTACGAAGCATGCATTGATCTGGAAATACATATATTCGCATTCGCTAGTGCGAAAGCCGAGATCGAATGTTCGAAGAGCTCTCAAAAGCCACTGTGGTGACTTTCAGTAGAGCGTAGGAATTCGCCCAACCATTATGTCCTTGGAAATGAGCTTTTCAGTCACCTAACTCCAAAACTCCCTCCTTAGTTCGAATGCATTCTTTGGCCTTATACACACCACCCACCCTGAGGGGAGCCGATAATTTTTCTGGTTGGGCCGATCGCGATACAGGACCGTCTAGGCCTCCGAAATGTGCGTCGATCGGAAAATTCCTACACTCGGATTCGCCAAATCAAAAGATAAGATCGAGGGTTCGGAGCGCGCCAAAAGCCGCTATAATGACTTTCTATCAAATTTAGGAAGCAGTCCATCTGTCCGGGCATTTGAAACGAGCGTTATTTGGGAAATTCCTATACTCGCATTCGTTAGTTCGAAAGCCGAGATCGAGGGTTCGGAGAGCCTCTTAACCCATCATAGCAAATTTATATTGAGTTTGGGCAGCCGGTCGTTATTCTCATTGGCATGACCACGATATGGAACCATCGGGCTTCGGAAACGCGCGTTGATCGTGAAATTCATACGCTCGGCTTTGCAAATTCGTCGATATCTATTGTTCAGAGTGGCTAAAAAACCTCCATAGTAAATTTTTACGTAATTTGGGCAGACGCAAAACCGCACGGGGCAGTGACGCGTGCGTTGATCTTGAATTTTTACACTCCCATTCGCTAGTTCGAAAGATGAGATCGAAGGTTTGGAGCTCTCTCGAAAGCCACAGTGATGACTTTCTGTAGAGCATGGGAAATGGCCCAACAGTTCTTTCCTTTGAAATGACCGTTTCGGTGACCAAAATCCAATAGACCAATCCTCGGTTCGACTTCATTCTCGGGCCTTGTACACACCACCCGCCCAACCCACCCACCCCAGGATGTAGCTGATCAATTTTCTAGTTCGACCGGTCCATATCCGTTACAGTTAGGGCATCTGAAACGCGCGTCAATTGGAAAATCCCTGCACTTAGCTTTGACAATTCAAAAGGTAAGACCGATGGGTTGGAGCGCGCCGAAAGCCAACATAGTAACTTTCTATCGAGTTTATGCACTGTCCTTTTGTTGGGGCTTCTGAAACGCGCGTTGTTCGGGAAATTCGTATACTCGCATTAGCTAGTTCAGAAGCCGAGATCGAGGGTTCGGAGCTCCCTGGAACTCACCATAACAACTTTATACCAAGTTTGGGTAGCCGATCATTATTCCCATTAGCCGGGCCGTGATACGGAACCGTCGGGCCTTCGTAATGAGGTCGAATGTGAAATTCCTAAGCTCGGCTTCGCAAATTCGGAAGCAGATATCTATGGTTCGGTGTGACTAGGAAACCTCCACAGTAAATTGCTACGTAATTTGGTACACGCCAAACTGGACGGGCCTAGAAGCATGCGTTGATCTGGAAATACATATACCCGCATTTGCCAGTTTGAAAGCCGAGATCGAGGGTTTGGAGCGCTCTCGAAAGCCAACGTTGTGACTTTCTACAGAGCGGAGGAAATCGCCAAATAGTTATGTCCTTTGAAATGAGCTTTTCAGTGACCTAACTCCAAAACTCCCTTCTTTATTCTAATGCATTCTCTGGCCTTATGCATACCATCCACCCTGTGGGTGAGCCTGTCATTTTTTTGGTTGGACTGGTCGCGATCCGGGACCGTCCAGGCCTCTGAAACGTGCGTCGATCGGGAAATCCCTACACACGGCTTGACCAATTCAAAATAAAAAATCGAGGGTTCAGAGTGCACCGAAAGCAACCATAGTGACTTTCTATCAAATTTAGGAAGAAGTCCATCCATCTGGGCGTTTGAAACGAGCGTCGTTTGGAAAATTCCTATAATCGCATTCGCTGGATCGAAAGCCAAGATCGAGGGTTCAGAGCATCTCGGAACCCACCACAACAAATATATACTGAGTTTGGGCAGTCGATGGTTATTCTTGTTGGCCCGGCAGCGACATGGAACTGTCGGGCCTCCGAAACGAGCGTCGATCGTGAGTTCCCTACGCTCGGCTTTGCAAATTCTGAAGCCCATATCTATTGTTCGGAGCAACTAGAAAACCTACATAGTAAATTTCTCCATAATTTGAGTAGACGCCAAACCGCCTGGGCAATGATGCGTACGTTGATCTTGAAATACATATACTCGCATTCGCTAGATCGAAAGCCAAGATCAACGGTTCGGAGCACTCTCGAAATCCACCGGGGTGACATTCTCCTGAGCGTAGGAAATCGCCCAACAGTTATGTCCTTCGAAATGAGGGTTTTAGTGAGATAACTCCAAAAATCCCTCCTCAGTTCGAATGCATTCTCTGGCCTTATACACACCACCTACCTTGGTGGGAGCCAATCGTTTTTGTAGTTGGGTCGGTCGCGATCCGGGATCGTTTAGGCTTCCGCAACATGTGTCGATCGGGAAATCCCTACACTCGGCTTGGCCAATTCAAAAGATAAGATCGAGGGTTCAGAGCGCACCGAAAGCCAATATAGTGACTTTCTATTAAGATTAGGAAGCAGTCCATCGGTCCGGGCCTCTGAAACGGGTGTTGTTTAGGAAATTCGTATACTCGCATTCGCCTGTTCGAAAGCTGAGATCGAGGGTTCAGAGAGCCCCGTAACCAAGCAAAGAAAATTTATACTGAGTTTGGGCAGCCGATCGTTTTTCTCTTTGGCCCGGCCGCGATACGGAACCGTCGGGCCTCCGAAACGCACGTCGGTCATGAAATTCATACACTCGGCTTTGCAAATTCGAAAGCGATATCTATTATTCGGAGAAGCTAGAAAAACTCCATAGTAAATTTCTACGTAATTTTGGTAGACGCAAAACCGCCCGAGGCCAAGGTGCAAGCATTGATCTGGAAATTCCTACTCCCATTCGCTATTTTGAAGCTGAGATCTAGGGTTTGGAGCTCTCTCGAAAGCCACCGTGGTGACTTTCTGCAGAGCGTGGGAAATCGCCCAACAGTTATGTCCTTCGAAACGAATGATACGGTGACCTAAATCCAAAAGACCCATCCTCGGTTTGAATTCATTCTCCGGCCTTGTACACACCACCCGCCATAGCCACCCACCCCAAGATGTAGCCTATCGTTTTTCTAGTTTGGTCGGTCGAGATCCGTTACAGTTCGGGCATCCGAAACACGCGCAAATTTGGAAATTCCTGCACTTGTCTTAGATAATTCAAAAGGTAAGATCGAGGGTTTGAAGCGCACCGAAAGCCAACATAGTTACTTTCTATTGAGTTTATGCACCTGTCCTATTGTTGGGGCATTAAAAACAAGCATTGTTCAGGAAGTTTATATATTCACATTTTCCAGTTCAGAAGCCGATATCGAGGGTTCGGTGCCCCACAGAACCCACCACAAAATCTTTATACCGAGTTAGGGTAGCCGATCATTATTCTCGTTGGCCCGGCAGCGATATGGAAATGTCGGGCCTCCATAAAGAGGTCGACTGTGAAATTCCTATGCTCGAGTTCGCAAATTAGGAAGTATAGATCTATGGTTCAGAGCAACTAGATAACCTCCATAGTAAATTGCTACATAATTAGGGTAGGCTCCAAACGGGATGGGCCTACGAAGCGTGCGTCGACCTGGAAATACATATACTCGCATTCGCTTGTTCGAAAGCCGAGATTAGGGTTCAGAGTGCTCTCGAAAGCCACAGTGCTGACATTCTGCAGAGCGTAGGAATTCGCCCGACAGTTATGTCCTTCGAAACGAGCTTTTTAGTGACCTAAATCCAAAAATTCCTCTCGGTTCGAACGAATTACCTAGCCTTACACACACCTCCCACCCTGGGGGGAGCCGATCTTTTTTTTAGTTGGGCCGGTCACGATACAGAACCGTCCAAGCCTCCAAAAAATGCATCAATCGGGAAAATCCTACACTCGGCTTCGCCAAATCAAAAGATAAGATTGAGGGTTCGGAGCACGCAGAAAGCCACCATAGTGACTTTCTATCAAGTTCAGGAAGCAGTCCATCCGTCCGGGCATTTGAAACGAGCGTTGTTTGGGAAATTCCTATACTCTCATTCTCCTGTTCGAAAGCCAAGATCTAGGGGTCGGAGTGCCCCGTAGCCCACCATAGCAAATTTGTACTAATTTTGGGCAGCCGATGGTTATTTTCGTTGGCCTGGCCGCAATACTGAACCGTCAGGTCTCCGAAACGCGCGTCAATCGCGAAATTCCTATGCTCGGCTTTGCAAATTCGGAAGCCCATATCTATTGATCGGAGCGGCTAAAGAACGTCCATAGTAAATTTCTACGTAATTTGGTAAATGCCAAACTGCCCAGGCCTACGAGGCATGCGTTGGTTTGAAAATACACATACTCGAATTCGCTAGTTCGAAAGCCGAGATTGAGGGTTTGGAGTGCTCTCGAAAACTACCGTGGTGACTTTCAGTAGAGCGTAGGAAATCGCCCAATAGTTATGTCCTTCGAAATGAGGGTTTCAGTGAGCTAACTCCAAAAATCACTCATTAGTTTGAATGCATTCTCTGGCCTTATACACACCACCCACTGAAGGGGTGCCGATCATTTTTCTAGTTGAGCTGGTCGCGATGCGGGACCATCCAGGCCTATGAAACGCGCATCGATATGGAAATCCCTACACTCGGCTCCGCAAATTCAACAGATAAGATCGAGGGTACAGAGCACGATGAAAGCCACTACAGTGACTTTTTATCAAGTTTAGGAAGCAGTCCATCGGTCCGGGCCTCTGAAACGTGCATTGTTTGGGAAATTCCTATACTCGCACTCGCCAGTTCAAAAGCCGAGATCGAGGGTTCGGAGAGCCCCGTTACCCACCATAGCAAATTCATACTGAGTTTGGGCAGCCGATCGTTATTCTAGTTGGCCCGGCCGCGATACGGAACCGTCTGGCCTCCGAAACGCGCATCGATTGTGAAAATCATAGGCTCAGCTTTACGAATTCGAAAGCCGATATCTATTGTTCGGAGAAGATAGAAAACCTCCATTGTGAATTTATACGTAATTTTGTTAGACGCCAAACCGCTTGGGGCCAAGACGCATGCGTTGATCTGGAAATTCCTATACTCCGATTCGCTAGTTCGAAAGTTGAGATCTATGGTTTGGAGATCTCTGGAAAGCCACCGTGGTGACTTCCTGCAGAGCGGGGTAAATCGCCCAACAGTTTTGTCCTTCGAAATGAATGTTTTGGTGACCTAAATCTGAAAGACCCATCCTCGGTTCAAATTCATTCTAGGGCCTTGTACACAACACCCGCCACAACCACCCAGCCCAAGTTGTAGCTGATCATTTTTCTACTTCGGCCGGTCGAGATCTGTTACAGTTCGAGCATCCGAAACGCGCGTCAATTTGGAAATTCCTGCACTTATCTTTGATAATTCAAAAGGTAAGATCGAGGGGTCGGAGCGCACCGAAAGCCAACAAAGTAACTTTCTATCGAATTTATGCACTTGACCATTTATTGGGTCTTCTGAAACGCGCGTTGTTCAGGAAATCCGTATCCTTGCATTTGCCACTTCAAAAGCCGAGATCGAGGGTCGGTGCTCCACAAAACCCACCATAACATCTTTATACCGAGTTTGGGTAGCCGATCATTATTCCCGTTGGCCCCACCGCGATACGGAACTGTCAGGCCTCCATAAAGAGGTGAACCGTGAAATTCCTACGCTTAGGTTCGCAATTTATGAAGCAGAGATATATGGTTCAGGGCGACTAGAATACCTCCATAGTAAATTGCTATGTGATTTGGGTATACTCCAAACCGGAAGGGCCTACGAAGCGTGCGTTGACATAGAAATACATATACTCGCATTCGCCAGTGCGAAAGCCGAGATCGAGGGTTCAGCGCGCTCTCGAAAGCCACCGTAGTGACTTTCTGCAGAGCGTAGGAATTCGACCAATAGTTATGTCCTTCGAAACGAGCTTGTCAGTGAACTAACTCCAAAAATCCATCCTCAGTTCGAATGCATTCTTTGGTCTTACACACAACACCCACCCTGGGGGGAGCCGATCGTTTTTCTAGTTGGACCGGTCACGATACAAGACCGTCCAAGCCTCCAAAACGTGCATCAAACGGGAAATCCCTACACTCGGCTTTGCTAAATCAAAAGATAAGATCGGGGGTTCGGAGCACGCCAAAATCCACCATAGTGACTTTCTATCAAGTTTAGGAAGCAGTCCATCTGTTCGGTCGTTTAAAATGAGCGTTGCTCCGGAAATTCCTAGACTCGCATTCGCCGGTTTGAAAGCCGAGATCTAGGGTTCAGAGAGCCCTGTAACCAACCATAGCCAATTTGTACTAATTTTGGGCAGCCGATGGTTATTCTCGTTGGCATGGCTGCGATACTGAACTGTCGGGTCTCCGAAACGCGCGTCGATTGTGAAATTCCTATTCTTAGCTTTGCAAATTCAGAAACCCATATCTATTGTTCGAAGAGGCTAAAAAACATCCATAGTAAATTTCTATGTAATTTGGGTAAACGCCAAACCGCCAGGGCCTACGAGGCATGCGTTGGTTTGGAAATACACATACTCGCATTCGCTAGTTTGAAAGCCGAGATTGGGGGTTCTGAGCCCTCTCGAAAGCCACCGTGTTGACTTTTCGCAGAGCGTAGGAAATCGCCCAACAGTTATGCCCTTCAAAATGAGGGTTTCAGTGAGCTAACTCCAAAAATACCTCCTTTGTTCGAATGCATTCTTTGTCCTTATGCGCAACACCGACCCTAGGTGGAGCTGATCGTTTTTCTAGTTGGGCCGGTCACGATCCGGGACCGTCCTGGCCTCCGAAGCACGCGTTGATAGGGAAATCCCTACATTCTGCTTCACCAATTCAAAAGATAAGATTGATGGTACGGAGCGCATCGAAAGCCACCATAGTGAATTTCTATCAAGTTTAGAAAGCAGTCCATCGGCCTGGTCCTCTGAAACGAGCGTTGTTTGGGAAATTCCTATACTCGCATTCGCCAGTTCGAAAGATGAGATCGAGGGTTCGGAGTGCCCCATAACCTGCCATAGCTAATTTATACTGAGTTTGGGCAGCTGATCGTTATTCTCGTCACACCGGCCGTGATAAGGAACCGTAGGGCCACCGAAACGCGCGTCGATCGTGAAATTCGTACGCTCGACTTTGCAAATTCGGAAGCAGATATTTATTGTTTGGAGCGACTAGAAAACCTCCATAGTAAATTTCTACGAAATTTGGGTAGACGCCAAACCGCCCATGGCTACAACGCGTTCATTGTTCTGGAAATTCCTGTACTCCCATTTGCTAGTTCGAAAGCAGAGATCGAGCGTTTGGAGCTCGCTCGAAAGCCCCTGTGGCGACTGTCTCTAGAGCGTTGGAAATCTCCCAACAGTTATGTCCTTCGAAATGAGCTTTTTAGTGACCAAACTTCAAAAATCACTCCTCAGTTCGAATGCATTCTCCGGCCTTACACACACCACCTACCCCGAGGGGAGCCGATAATTTTTCTGGTTGGGCTTGTCGCGTTCCGGGACTGTCCAGACCGCCGAAACGTGCGTCGATCGGGAAATCCCTACACTCAGCTTCGCCAAGTCAAAATATAAAATCGAGTATTCGGATCACGCTGAAAGCCGCCATAATGACTTTCTATCAAGTTTAGGAAGCAGTCCATCTGTCCTGACGTTTGAAACGTGCATTGTTTGGGAAATTCTTATAATCGCATTCGCTAGGTCTAAAGCCGAGATCGAGGGTTCAGAGCACCCCGGAACCCACCACAGTAAATTTATACTATGCTTGTGTAGCCGATGGTTATTCTCATTGTATTTTGAAACGCGCATCAATTGGGAACTCTTTGGGCTTCTGAATCACGCATTGTTTGGGAAATTCGTATACTCGTAATTGCCTGTTAAGAAGACGAGTTCGAGGGTTTGGAGCTCCTAGGAACCAACCATAACAACTTTATACCGATTTTGGGCAGTTGGTCATTATTCCAGTTGGACGGGTATCGATACGGAAACGTCGGGCCTCCGTTATGAGGTCGACCGTGGAATTCCTCTGCTCGGCTTTGCAAATTCAGAAGCAGAGATCTATGGTTCAGAAAGACTATGAAACCTCCATAGTAAATTGCTACTTAATTTGGGTAGACACTAAACCGGACGGGCCTACGAAGCAAGCTTTGATCTGGAAATACATGTACTCCATTCGCTAGTGCGAAAGCCGAGATCGAGGGTTCGGAGTGCTCTCGAAAGCCACTGTGGTGACTTTCTGCAAAGTGTATGAATTCGTCCAGCAGTTATATCCTTTGAAATGAGATTTTTAGTGACCTAACTCCAAAAATCCCTCCTTAGTTCGAATGCATTCTATGGCCTTATACACACCACCCACCCTGGTGAACCGATGTTTTTTCTTGTTGGGTCGGTTGTGATACGGGACCGCCAGGCCTCCGAAACGTGCGTCTATCGGGAAATCCCTGACTGGGCTTTGCCTAATCAAAAGATAAGATCGAGGGTTTGGAGCGCGTCGAAAACCACCATAGTGACTTTCTATCAAGTTTAGGAAGCAGCCCATCCATCTAGGCGTTTAAAACGAGCGTTGTTTGGGAAATTCCTATATTCGCATTCGCTAGTTCGAAAGCCGAGATCTAGGGTTCGGGGAGCACTGTAACCCACATAGCAAATTTATACTGAGTTTAGCAGTCGATCGTTATTCTCATTTGCCCGGTCGTGATACGGAACGGTCAGGCCTCCGAAACGCGCGTCGATCGTGAAATTCATACACTTAACTTTGCAAATTCGAAAGCCGATATCTATTGTTCGGAGCGGCTAGAAATCCTCCATTGTAAATTTCTATGTAATTTGGGTAGATGCAAAACCGGCCGGGGCTACGATGCATTCGTTGATCTCGAAATTCCCATACTTCCATTCAATAATTCGAAGATCTAGGTTTTAAAGCTCTCTCGTAAGCCACCATGGTGACTTTCTGCAAAGTGTAGGAAATCTCCCAACAGTACTGTCCTTCAGAAAGAACGTTTTGATGATCTAAATCCAAATGAATCATCCTTGGTTTGAATTCATTCTCGGGCCTCGTACACACCACCCTCCCCACTCACCCCCTTGGACACAGCCGATCGTTTTTCTAGTTCAATCGGTCGAGATCCGTTACCGTCCAGGCTTCTGAAACGCGCGTCAATTTAGAAATTCATGCACTTAGCTTCGACAACTCAAAAGGTAAGATCGAGGGTTCGGAGCGCACCGAAAGCTATCGTATAACTTTCTATCGAGTTTATGCACCTATCCTTTTGTTGGGGCTTCTGAAACACGCGTTGTTCAGGAAATTCATATACTCGAATTTGCCAGTTCGGAAGCCGAGATCTAGGGTACGGTGCTCCACGGAACCCACCATTACAACTATATACCGCGTTTGGGCAGCCGATCATTATTCCAATTGACCCGGCCGCGATACGAAACCATCGGGCCTCCATAAAGAGGTCGACCGTGAAATTCCTATGCTCAGCTTCGCAAATTCGGAACTAGAGATTTATGGTCTAGAGCGACTAGAAAACCACCATAGTAAATTGCTACGTAATTTGGGTAGAAGCCAAACCGGACGGGCCTACGAACCGTGCATCGAACTAGAAATACATACACTCGCATTCGCTAGTACGAAAGCCGAGATCGAGGGATTGTAGCATTCTTGAAAGCCACCGTGGTGACTTTCTGCAGACCTAAGGAATTCACCCAATAGTTTTTTCCTTCGAAATGAGATTTTCAGTGACCTAACACCAAAAATCCCTCCTCAGTTCGAATGCATTCTATGGCCAGATATACATCACCCACCTAGGGAGGAGCCGATCGTTTTCTAGTTGGGCCACTCGCGATCCGGGGCCGTCCGGGCCTCCGAAACGTGCGTTGATCGGGAAATCCTTACACTCGGCTTCCCCAATTCAAAAGATAAGATCGAGAGCTCGTAGCGCGCCGAAAGCCACAATAGTGACTTTCCATCACGTTTAGGAAGCAGTCCATCTGTCCAGGCCTCTAAAACGAGGGTTGATTGGGAAACTCCTATTCTCGCATTAGCCAATTCAAAATCCGAGATCGAGAGTTCGGAGAGCCCCGCAAGCGACCATAGCAAATTTATACTGAGTTTGGGCAACCGATCATTATTCTCGTTGGCTCGGCCGCCATACGGAACTGTCGGACCTCCGAAACGCGAGTCGATCGTGAAATTCATATGCTTGGCTTTGCAAATTTGGAAGTAGATATCTATTGTTGGGAGTGTTTAGAAAACATCCATAGTAAATTTCCACCTAATTTGGGTGGACGACAAACCGCCCAGGGCTACGAGACGTGCGTTGATTTGGAAATCCCTATACTCCCATTCGCCAGTTTAAAAGCTAAGATCGAGGGTTGGGATCTCTCTCGAAAGCCACCGTGGTGACTTTCTGCAGAGCGTAGGAAGTCGCACAACAGTTCTGTTCTTCGAAACGAACATTTCGGTGACCTAATCCAAAATACACAACTTCAGTTTGAATTCATTCTCGGCCCTTGTACAGACCACCCACCCCACCCACCCACCACAGGACGTAGCCGATCGTTTTTCTAGTTCGGCCGGTTGAGATCCATTACTGCCTGGGCATCCGAATTGCGCGTCAATTGGGAAATCCTTGCACTTAGCTTCGAAAATTCAAAAGGTAGGATCGAGGGTTCGGGGCATGCCAAAAGCCAACATAGTAACTTTCTATCGAGTATATGCACTTGTCCATATGTTGGGGCTTCTGAAACGCGCATTGTTCGGGAAATTTGTATGCTCGCATTTTCCAGTTCAAAAGTCGAGATCGAGGGTTCAGAGCTCTCCAAAACCAAACATAACAACTTTGCACCGAGTTTGGGTAGCCGGTCATTATTCCCATTGGCCGGGCCACGATACGGAACCGTTAGGCCTGTTTTATGAGGTCAACTGTGAAATTCCTACGCTCTGCTTCGCAATTTCAGAAGCTAAGATCTATGGTTCGGAGGGACTGGGAAACCTCCATAGTAAATTGCAACGTAATTTTGGTAGACACTAAACCATACGGGCCTACGAAGCATGCGCTGATCGGGAAATACATATACTCGCAATCGCTAGTGCGAAAGCCGAGATCAAGGGTTCAGAGCACTCTCGAAAGCCCCCATGGTGACTTTCAGTAGAGTGTAGGAATTCACCCAACAGTTATGTCCTTCGAAATGAGCTTTTCAGTGACCTAACTCCAAAAACCCCTCCTCGGTTCGAATGCATTCTCTGGCCTTAAAACAACACCCACCCTGCAGAACCGATCGTTTTTCTACTTGGTTCGGTCGCGATACGGGACCGTCCAGGCCTCCGAAACGTGCGTCGGTCGTCAAATCCTTACACTCGGCTTTGCCAAATCAAAAGATAAGATAGAGGGTTTGGAGTGCGCCGCAATCCACCATAGTGAATTTCTATCAAGTTTAGGAAGCAGCCCATCCGTCTGGGCGTTTGAACCGAGCGTTGTTTGGGAAATTCCTATACTCGCATTCGCCAGTTCGAAAGCCGAGATCTAGGGTTCGGAGAGCCCCGTAACCCACCGTAGCAAATTTATACTGAGTTTGGAAGCCAATCGATTGCCTGGCCGCGGTACAGAACAGTCGGGCCTTCGAAACGTGCATCTATCATGAAAATCATACGCTCGGCTTTGCAAATTTGGAAGCAGATATCTATTGTTCGGAGCGGCTAGAAAACCTCCATTGTAAATTTCTACATAATTTGGGTAGACGCCAAATCGTCTGGGGCTACGATGCGTGCGTTGATCTCGAAATTCCTATACTCCCATTCGCTAGTTCGATGATCTAGGGTTTGGAGCTCTCTCGAAAGCGACCACGGCGACTTTCTGCAGAGTGTGGGAAATCGCCCAAAAGTTCTGTCCTTCGAAACGAACGTTTCGGTAACCTAAATCCAAAAGACCCATCCTCGGTTCGAATTCATTCTCGGGTCTTGTAAACACCACCCGCCCTACCCACCCACCCCATGATGTAGCCGATCGCTTTTCTAGTTCGGCCGGTCGAGATCCGTTACCGTCTGGGCATCCGAAACGCGCTTTAATTTGGAAATTCCTGCACTTAATTCAAAAAGAATGATCGAGGTTTCGTAGCACACCGAAAGCCTATATAGTAGCTTTTTATCGAGTTTATGCACCTGTCCTTTTGTTGGGGCTTCTGAAACACGCGTTGTTCAGGAAATTTGTATATTCGCATTTGTCAGTTCAGAAGTCGAGATCGAGGGTTCGGTGCTCCACGGAACCAGCCATAAAAACTTTATATAGAGTTTGGGTAGCCGGTCATTATTCCCATTGGCCCGACCGCAATACAGAACCGTCGGGCCTCTATAAAGAGGTCGACAGTGAAATTCGTACGCTCGGCTTCGCAAATCCGGAAGTAGACTTCTAAAGTTCAGAGCGACTAGATAATCTCCATAGTAAATTGCTACGTAATTTGGGTAGACGCTAAACCATACGGGCCTACGAAGCCTGCATTGAACTAGAAATGCATATACTCGCATTTGCTAGTGCGAAAGCCGAGATCGAGGGTTCGGCGCGCTCTCGAAAGCCACCGTGGTGACAATCTGTAGAGTGTTGTAATTCACCAAACAGTTATGTCCATCGAAATGAGCTTTTCAGTGTCCTAACCCCAATAACCCCTCCTTATTTCGAATGCATTCTCTGGCCTTATACACACCACCAACCATGGTGAACTGATCGTTTTTCTAGTTGGGTCGGTCGCGATACGGGAGCGTCTAGGTCTCCGAAACGTGCACCGACGGGGAAGTCCCTACACTCGACTTTCCCAAATCAAAAGATAAGATTGACGGTTTGGAGCATGACGAAAGCCACCATAGTGACTTTCTATCAAGTTTAGGAAGCAACCCATCCGTCTGGGCGTTTGAAACAAGCGTTATTAGGGAAATTCCTATACTCGCATTCGCCAGTTCGAAAGCGGACTTCTAGGGTTCGGAGAGCCCCGTAACCCATCAAAGAAAATTTATACTGAGTTTGGCAGCCGATCGTTATTCTCATATGCCCGGCCGCGATATGGAACAGTCGGGCCTCCGAAACGCCCTTCGATCGTGAAATTCATACGCTCGGCTTTGCAAATTTGGAAGCCGATATCTATTGTCCGGAGCGGCTAGAAACCCTCCATAGTAAATCTCTATGCGATTTGGGTAGATGCCAAACCTCCCGGAACGACGATGCGTGCGTTGTTCTCGAAATTCCTATACTCCTATTCGCTAGTTCGAAGATCTAGGGTTTAGATCTCTCTCGAAAGCCACCATGGTGACTTTCTACAGAGTGGGAAATCACCAAACAGTTTTGTCCTTCGAAACAAATATTTCGGTGACCTGAATCCAAAAGACCCATCCTCGGTTCGAATTCATTCTCGGGCCCTGTACACAACACCCGCCCCTTCTACCCACGCCAAGATGTGGCCGATCGTTTTTCTAGTTCAGCCGGTCGAGATCTGGTACCGTCTGCGCTTCCGAAACGCACATCAATTTGGAAATTCCTGCACTAAACTTCGATAATTCAAAAGGTAAGATCGACGGTTCAGAGCGCACCGAAGCCAACATAGTAACTTTCTATCGAGTTCATGCACATGTCCTTTTGTTGGGGCTCGTGAAACGCGCATTGTTCAGGAAAATTGTATACTTGCATTTGCCAGTTCAGTAGCCGAGATCGATGGTTCGGTGCTCCACTAAATGTAACACCCCGTATGTTAAATAACTTGTTATAACATAAATCAGAGCAGAATTAAATTTAATATTCTGAATCAGGGGAAACGGGCTGTGCCATTGCGTTCGTCTCGGAAAAATACGCGAAATAGAGTCCGAGTTTTCGTAAATCGGAGTCCGTATGACCAAGTTATGGCCCGTCAAAGTTTCACGAAAAATCAAAAACGAAAACTGCTCATGTTTTGAGGCCCGGGATAAGTTTTGGGCTGTTTTTTTTGGGCCCTAAATGGTTCCTACACTTGACTTCTTCCCCAAGACATGCTTTAAAGGCTAGGATTGGTTCTAGGGTATATCCTATGGTCCTAAAACATCTAACTAATCTATATACACACCCTAATACCCCCCTTATCCTTACCAAAAATAGATCTAAGGCCATTATGCCACCACTTAGAAAATTGGAAAGCCTCCACTAAAAATCCTAAGAGGGTTTGCAAGCTAATCTACATCTTCTTCTACTTAATCATTGGGATTTGCTTCATTTAATTTGCTAATCTTGGTTTTGGTGAGTTTCTATGGCTTTAATAATCAATTGTTAAATTGATTATGGTAGGATGTGATAAGACATGGCTATGTTTGTGGATAAATGTATTTATGCAAGTTTGTATGATATGTGATTTGCAAGTTTTATGTTAAATGCAAGTTAAGGCCATGTTTTATGATGCAAAACACCATGTTAAACATTTATGCATATGTGACATGTTATGCAAACTATATGTAAGAATATATGCAAGTTATATGTAACATGATATGCAAGTTATGCATGTGATTTTATGCATGCTAAGTAGTTGGTGTTATGCATGTTAAGTATTTGATGTTATTCATGCTAAAGTATTTGACGTTATGCATGATAAGTATTTGATTGTATGCATACTAAGTATGGGGTTTTATGCATGTTAAGTGTTTGGGCTTATGCAAGTTAAGTGGTGGGTTTATGCATAATAAGTATTTGATTTTATGCATAATAAGTATTTGATTTTATGCATAATAAGTATTTGGTTTTATGCATAATAAGTATTTGATTTTATGCATAATAAGTATTTGATTCTATGCATGATAAGTAAGTGGTTTAATGCATGCTAAGTGTTTGGTATTATGCATAAATCATGACATGCAAGTTTACCCTTTTAAATATGGTATATACATATGCAAGATGGCACCCTTATATGCTATGCATGTTTACCCTCCTTTAAGATGCAAGTCATATATGTAAGTTTGACATATTATGCAAGTTATGCTTACATGCAAGCTCAACATGTTATGTAAGTTATGTGCATATGCAAGTAGGTGAATGCTTATGCAAGTATATGAATGCCCATACAAGTATGTGAATGCTTATGCAAGTTATGTATAGGCTTAAATGCATGTCTAACGTGTTATGCAAGTTATGAGAATACTTATATGCAAGTTCAACATGTTATGTAAGACATGTGTATGATAATGTGCAAGTTTGGGGTTAAATGTGGTTGGGTTAATATATGCTCATATATGCAAGTTGACATCCTCTTAACCCATGACAAAGTTGTATGCTAACCCATGATATTTGTGATGATATTCCCCTTATTTATGTCATGAAATGAGAACGATTTACGTGGGGAACGATGGGGTTGGTAAATATGTTAATAAGTGAATGATTGGGTATGATTAAGCATACCATAAAAATAAATTACCATAAGTGGGAATTTACCTATTGAGTTAGGTCTACCCCATGGGAATTTACCTATTGAGTTAGGTTTAACCATGTTATGGAAAACTTGATATTAATTAGGGATAATTAATATGGGGGTGATTAATTAGGTGTAATTAATCGACTAAGACACGAGGTTGGACTCATTTGTAGTGTAAAACTGCCCGGACCCGACCGGCTTAACCAGTTGCTACAAATGTCAGCCCAATGTGAGAGGTCTTAGCCATAAATTAAATACGTGATTAAGGTAAAGACACGAGGTTAGACTCTGTTATGACGTAAGACTGCCCGGACTCTACCGGCTTAACCAGGCGGTCATAACAGCCAGTCTAATGTGGGAGGTCTTTATGGGAGATCACGGTCTTAATTAATTAAGAAACACTTAACCATATTAGCATGTAGTGGGACATGAGGGGTTAAGTGGGTGCCTTGGGTGGCATGTAGTAACTAGTGGGGGTGCCTTGGGTGGCATGAGAAAACTAGTGGGTTGCCTTGGGTGGCAATAGAAAATACGATTAGTATACTTAACCAGAGTGGAACATGTAACTAAACATGATTAAAGGGTTAAGTAAGTGCCTTGGGTGGCATGGGGGAATCAAGTAAGTGCCTTGGGTGGCATGCGGAAATCTAGTGGGTGCCTTAAGTGGCAATTGTAATATAATTGGATGACTTAACCAAACCCTAACATGTAAGAGGGCATGATTATAAAAAGGGGTTAAGTGGGATGCACTAGATAAAATGACAACCTTAAGCAGTAGCTTGTGGGGGCCCATTTCAACCAATATCCCAATCGTATCTTTGTGGGCTCGACCCATGTCGAGTGACGGGACACGCATATTGGGCTTGATTATAAGAGGCCAAAACGGGGTAGCGGTGGCAACGCAAGTCCAACGGGTTTCATATGCGTGTGTGGGCCCGGGCAGGTAGATAAGCCGTTGTTGCATCGTGTAGATATAAAGTCGTGCACCGTTGATAGTAATGGGTAGCCACTTTAGGGGAGTGATACACCCCACTGTGGGACCAGCACGGGTATCTACGTTAGGGAGCCGATCGATGGGGAGTAGTGGGTACACCTAGTAAAGATAGGAGCAGACGGCACCTATGTAGGGGTACACGAAACTACTGGGTAAGATAACTAGGTACACCTAGTGGAGGTAGGAGCAGACGGCACCTACGTGGTCAGCTAGAAGTACCAGAAGCTATTAGTTATATTTTCTAAGTCTTTAAGTGGGATCAACCTTTAAGTAGGAATTACTCTTGGTGGGTAGAACTGGTGTGGTGCAGTGTAGGAATTACCCTTGGGTGGGTAGGTCTGGGGTGGTGTAAGCTAGTAATTATCCTTGGGTGGATAAATACGTCGTTTCGATTATCGTAGTACATCCTGTGTTTTGTGGGCTACTTATTATAGTCATTATCCCCAGAGGTACCGTATCTTGTTTATATCATACCCTAATTACTTTAATGGTTGTATTGTTAGGGTTATAGGACTCACTCAAACTTATGTATGACCCCCGTTGTTTTTATCTTTTTCCTTCAGGTCCTCAGGTTGGGCCTAGTGCTAGTGGGCTTTGATCAGTTTGCTTTATCTATCTCTTGGAGCTTGGACCGTAGATGTAGAGCTCAGCTTATCTTATCTTTTCTATTATGGCTATTTGTTATGAGTAGTGGGATTATGTACTTATTTTATTCAGGATGGATATTTTGTACTTGACTCTTGTTATGGTTTTATGATGTAACCAAACATGTTTTACTTTCCGCTGCTATGAGATGATGTTTTAAATTTTCAAGTATTACATTATATCTGTCTTGTTGTAATTTTACTGTTCTATACTCACTAAAAATACTCCACCGATGCTATGGCATTCCCTTAGTGAGTGACTATAGCGGGTGTGGGGTGTTACACGTGGTATCAGAGCTTAAGGTTACCGGAACAGCTAAATTTTTTAGAAAAACTATTTTCTAAGAATATTTTTGAAAGGAGTATTTTCGAAAACATGTCTTTTAAGAGAAAAGTTTTTGAAAGAAAAGCATAATCCCCAATAGCCATATCTATATCTTTCGAATTCTCCATTTTGAATCTCTTCCTCTCTCTCATTTTGAGTTTCCCCTCCGCGTATAGATGATCTTTCTAAGATAGATAAGGATGAAAACCACTTCAAGGGACTTAGACGTTGGTTCAAGAAGAGAGTAAGGCTCAAATAGTTGTTTGGTTAATGAAGGATGGGAGGTTACGAGTGGAGAATAGGGAAGAAGAAGGCTAGTAGTTATCCTTTTGGAAGGAGTAGGACACCTTATTAGGATTGTCCAAAGGAGCAAGGGCAAGGTATGGAATCTTCTGGAGGGTAGTTGTATTCCCTCACGACTAGGGTACCAGATGGGGATAAGACTGTCTAGGTTGGAATTTGGATTTCTTTATTATTCGATTCAAACTTTATTTGATCCTGATATATCAAGTTCGTTTATCTCACCATTGATAGTTGAGTCACTGCACTTAGACACCAGTTTGGCAGATGATCCCTTAGTTGTTTCAAACCCAATTGGGGCTCCATGATGTGTTTGGGTTTGAAAGTCTCTATACTTAGCATTGAGTTTAGAGGTGATGCTTGTTGGGCTTCACGGGCTATGGGTTAGTTTTGGGGCATGGACTGGTTATCCAGTAGAGGTGCCGTTTTTGATTTTGAAGGGAGAGTTGTTAGGCTTATGACCCGTTTGGGTAACACTCTCGAGATCTCTTGTAATCCCATAGAATCTGTTATGCTAAGTTATCTAGAATCGCTTGACATGTCGGTCTAGAGTTTGTGATCTGTTAGAGCGGTCCGGGAATACCCGGATGTGTATAAGGAGGTGAAGGGCTTACCTCCGGAGCGGGAAATTGACTTCCAAATATATCTGGTGGGTAAGGCCAAACCAGTACCTTGGCCAGTGTGCCACGTGGCTCCTCGTGAGAGAAGGGAACTCCATAAGTAAGTAGGCGATTTGCTTGAGAAGGGGTTCATAAGACGAAGTATATCGGAGTGGGGCGCTCCAGTAGTTTTTGTTACGAAGGCGGATGGGTCCCTCAGACTTTGTGTGGGCTAAAGAGGATTAAATAAACTCACAAAGAAGAATAGATACCCATTGCCGAGGATTGATGATCTGTTTGATCAGTTAGCTGGCGCCTCAGTATTTTTATAGTAGGACTCAGCCACGGGATTTCATCAGTTGAGAGTGGCTGAGGATAGTACAGAGAAGACTGCCTTTAGGACTCCGGAAGATTTTTTTTTATGAGTGGCTGGTGATGACATTGGGTTTGACGAACGCCCCCGCATACTTTGTTGAGAAGGGTGTTCAGGGAGTACCTAAATAAGTTCGTGATGGTCTTTGTAGATGACATCTGGGTCTTTTCTAGGAGCGAAATAAGTTTTCGTATGTGCTCAATAGGCTGAGCAGGGCCAGTATAGGATAAACGACGGTTTTGGAGCGAGACTGGCGAGAACATCCAGAATTGGTCAAGGGCTTAATTATTTAGCCATTTTTACTAGTATCGTCTCACGTAGGTCGTCTGAATTCGAAGGAGGTATCCCTTGGGTGTTTGTCTGATATTGGTTTAGGCCTTTGGGGCTTGCATTTGGGGGATGCCGAATTCGACTAGGGTGGTCTACGTGAGAGACAGTTGTGATGATTTTGGATGATATTCTGGTGGAGAAGAGCATGCCCTACATCTTAGG
This sequence comes from Allium sativum, assembly GCA_030737875.1. Classification (NCBI taxonomy): domain Eukaryota; kingdom Viridiplantae; phylum Streptophyta; class Magnoliopsida; order Asparagales; family Amaryllidaceae; genus Allium; species Allium sativum. Next base: position 698,773,243 of record CM060924.1, on the reverse strand, counting down.
GAAGTGTTGGAGACTCTTCGAGCGCATAGTCTTAGGACAGCAAAAGTGGATGGGATCCTTAGCATCCTATGAGTAAGGGTAACATGGTAACGGACACCTTAAGTAGAAAAAGGTTGTCCTTGAGTTCATTGTTCGTTGAACGACGGAGCTTAGAGTTTATTTCTAAGTTTGACTTCAGACCTTCTGTTGACTTGGTACCCGGTTTGCTAGCATCCTTAGAGGTTAGACCTACTCTTTTGGGACGAGTTGGCGAGGCACAGCGAGACGACCCATAGTTGGTTGAGTTGGTAGAGAAGCTCATAAGGGGGGAGTCGTCCAGCCATTTGAGTAGGTACACCCTAGATGATAGAGGGTGCTTGCGTAGAGACGGTAGACTTTGTGTACCGCAAGACGAGGGTCTGAGGAAGGCTATTCTTGATGACGCACACCGTTCTAGGATGACCATTCATCCCGGTGGGGGTAAGATGTACCAAGACATAAAGAGGGCTTTCTTCTGGGCCGGTATGAAGAAAGATGTGGCCGAGCATGTCGCTCGATGCTTGGTGTGCCAACGAGTGAAGACGGAGCGAAAGAAACCAGGTGGGTTGCTTCACCCATTGGAGGTTCCGCAATGAAAGTGGGACAGCGTCTCGTTGGATTTTATTGACAGGTTACCCAGATCGAGAAAGAGTAATACAGGAATTTGGGTGGTGGTAGACAGACTTACTAAGAACACACATTTCATACCTGTGAAGAGTAAGTGGACTGCTCCATGGCTAGCTTTTGTATATCTTCGAGAGATAGTTCGATTGCATCGGGTACCCTCTAGCATAGTGAGTGATCGAGATCCTATCATCACTTGAGAGTTTTGGAAGAGTTTGCAAGAGGCGGTAGGGACTCAGTTGTGTTTGAGTACTGCATATCATCCTCAGACGGACGGCCAGACCGAGAGGGTGAACCATGTTTTGGAAGACCTTTTGAGGCTTTGTATCTTGGATTTTGGAGGTACATGGGAAGAGCATCTTCCTTTGGTGGAGTTTGCATATAACAACAGCTTCCAGTCTAGTATTGGCATGGCACCTTTTGAAGCTCTTTATGGAAGGCCTTGTCGATCACCTACATGTTGGTGGGAATCTACAGATAAGATCTTGCTAGGGCCCGATATGGTTAGAGAGACTTCAGAGAAGGTTGATTTGATTCGAAGAAGGATGAAAGCAGCGCAAGACAGACATAAATCTTATGCAGATAAGAGGAGGACTGATCTTGAGTTTGAAGTTGGGGACATGGTTTTTGTCAAAGTGTCTCCATTACGGAATGTTGTTCGCTTTGGATCCGCTGGGAAGTTAGCACCGAGGTTTGTAGGATCGTTTCCTGTCAAAGAAAGAATTGGACGGATGGCATATAGGGTGGAGTTGCTAGACAGACTTAGTGGTATACATGATGTTTTCCATGTGTCACATTTGAGGAAGTGCCTACATGAGACCGCAGAGGTGGTAGAGCCGAGCTTGCTTAGAGAAGTGGAAGTAGAGCGTGATGCGACAATTCGACGAGCTCCTACTCGCATCCTTGGGTCAGAGATTAAGAAGTTGAGAAACAGAGAGGTTCAGCTAGTCAAAGTGCAATGGGGAGATGACGAGAGCAATGCTACTTGGGAGACGGAAGCGAAGATGCGTTCTTTGTACCCTTTTCTTTTCGAGAGTATGTTCTTTAACTTCTCCTTTATTGCCTATCTTGTACTTATCTTGTCCTTAGTATGTCCTCTCGTTAGCACCTTTGACCTTTTAGATAGGGTAAACCTATGGTTGAAACATGTGTTTGAGACATGTTATGATTGATGGATGCAAGTGTTTGCTAGTGGTTGCTCGTGGATGCATATACACACACTTTAGGCACTAGATCGGCTCAATCACTTCATATTGCATATTGCATATAAATGTGTGTAGGTAGCTATATTAATGGATGTATGATGGTTGTGCTATCATATGGATGATGCATTTATTCAGTGAATGATTGTGCACGCATGTAGAAATAGTATGTGTCGATAGGGTTCTTTCGCATACATATTGGATGCATGGCACTATCATGGTTTGCATTAAGGAGGTCAACTGAATCAGTAGACCGCCTGATTTTGCATTAGATAGGGAACATATACACACACTTTTTGCATATGTTCATACAGCATTAGAAACTTTAAGGACAATGGATGCCAGTGTTTGATGGTTGAGTAGATGGTTGTTTGGTTGGTAGGATACGTTCTTCTTGACTTAGAGATTTCGGGGACGAAATCCTTTAAGTAGGGGAGAATGTAACACCCCGTATGTTAAATAACTTGTTATAACATAAATCAGAGCAGAATTAAATTTAATATTCTGAATCAGGGGAAACGGGCTGTGCAATTGCGTTCGTCTCGGAAAAATACGCGAAATAGAGTCCGAGTTTTCGTAAATCGGAGTCCGTATGACCAAGTTATGGCCCTTCAAAGTTTCACGAAAAATCAAAAACGAAAACTGCTCATGTTTTGAGGCCCGGAATGAGTTTTGGGCTGTTTTTTTTGGGCCCTAAATGGTTCCTACACTTGACTTCTTCCCCAGGACATGCTTTAAAGGCTAGGATTGGTTCTAGGGTATATCCTATGGTCCTAAAACATCTAACTAATCTATATATACACCCTAATACCCCCCTTATCCTTACCAAAAATAGATCTAAGGCCATTATGCCACCACTTAGAAAATTGGAAAGCCTCCACTAAAAATCCTAAGAGGGTTTGCAAGCTAATCTACATCTTCTTCTACTTAATCATTGGGATTTGCTTCATTTAATTTGCTAATCTTGGTTTTGGTGAGTTTCTATGGCTTTAATAATCAATTGTTAAATTGATTATGGTAGGATGTGATAAGACATGGCTATGTTTGTGGATAAATGTATTTATGCAAGTTTGTATGATATGTGATTTGCAAGTTTTATGTTAAATGCAAGTTAAGGCCATGTTTTATGATGCAAAACACCATGTTAAACATTTATGCATATGTGACATGTTATGCAAAATATATGTAAGAATATATGCAAGTTATATGTAACATGATATGCAAGTTATGCATGTGATTTTATGCATGCTAAGTAGTTGGTGTTATGCATGTTAAGTATTTGATGTTATTCATGCTAAAGTATTTGACGTTATGCATGATAAGTATTTGATTGTATGCATACTAAGTATGGGGTTTTATGCATGTTAAGTGTTTGGGCTTATGCAAGTTAAGTGGTGGGTTTATGCATAATAAGTATTTGATTTTATGCATAATAAGTATTTGATTTTATGCATAATAAGTATTTGGTTTTATGCATAATAAGTATTTGATTTTATGCATAATAAGTATTTGATTCTATGCATGATAAGTAAGTGGTTTCATGCATGCTAAGTGTTTGGTATTATGCATAAATCATGACATGCAAGTTTACCCTTTTAAATATGGTATATACATATGCAAGATGGCACCCTTATATGCTATGCATGTTTACCCTCCTTTAAGATGCAAGTCATATATGTAAGTTCGACATATTATGCAAGTTATGCTTACATGCAAGCTCAACATGTTATGTAAGTTATGTGCATATGCATGTAGGTGAATGCTTATGCAAGTATATGAATGCCCATACAAGTATGTGAATGCTTATGCATGTTATGTATAGGCTTAAATGCATGTCTAACGTGTTATGCAAGTTATGAGAATACTTATATGCAAGTTCAACATGTTATGTAAGACATGTGTATGATAATGTGCAAGTTTGGGGTTAAATGTGGTTGGGTTAATATATGCTCATATATGCAAGTTGACATCCTCTTAACCCATGACAAAGTTGTATGCTAACCCATGATATTTGTGATGATCTTCCCCTTATTTATGTCATGAAATGAGAACGATTTACGTGGGAACGATGGGGTTGGTAAATATGTTAATAAGTGAATGATTGGGTATGATTAAGCATACCATAAAAATAAATTACCATAAGTGGGAATTTACCTATTGAGTTAGGTCTACCCCATGGGAATTTACCTATTGAGTTAGGTTTACCCATGTTATGGAAAACTTGATATTAATTAGGGATAATTAATATGGGGGTGATTAATTAGGTGTAATTAATCGACTAAGACACGAGGTTGGACTCATTTGTAGTGTAAAACTGCCCGGACCCGACCGGCTTAACCAGTTGCTACAAATGTCAGCCCAATGTGAGAGGTCTTAGCCATAAATTAAATACGTGATTAAGGTAAAGACACGAGGTTAGACTCTGTTATGACGTAAGACTGCCCGGACTCTACCGGCTTAACCAGGCGGTCATAACAGCCTGTCTAATGTGGGAGGTCTTTATGGGAGATCACGGTCTTAATTAATTAAGAAACACTTAACCATATTAGCATGTAGTGGGACATGAGGGGTTAAGTGGGTGCCTTGGGTGGCATGTGGTAACTAGTGGGGGTGCCTTGGGTGGCATGAGAAAACTAGTGGGTTGCCTTGGGTGGCAATAGAAAATACGATTAGAATACTTAACCAGAGTGGAACATGTAACTAAACATGATTAAAGGGTTAAGTAAGTGCCTTGGGTGGCATGGGGGAATCAAGTAAGTGCCTTGGGTGGCATGCGGAAATCGAGTGGGTGCCTTAAGTGGCAATTGTAATATAATTGGATGACTTAACCAAACCCTAACATGTAAGGGGGCATGATTATAAAAAGGGGTTAAGTGGGATGCACTAGATAAAATGACAAGCTTAAGCAGTAGCTTGTGGGGGCCCATTTCAACCAATATCCCAAACGTATCTTTGTGGGCTCGACCCATGTCGAGTGACGGGACACGCATATTGGGCTTGATTATAAGAGGCCAAAACGGGGTAGCGGTGGCAACGCAAGTCCAACGGGTTTCATATGCGTGTGTGGGCCCGGGCTGGTAGATAAGCCGTTGTTGCATCGTGTAGATATAAAGCCGTGCACCGTTGATAGTAATGGGTAGCCACTTTAGGGGAGTGATACACCCCACTGTGGGACCAGCACGGGTATCTACGTTAGGGAGCCGATCGATGGGGAGTAGTGGGTACACCTAGTAAAGATAGGAGCAGACGGCACCTATGTAGGGGTACACGAAACTACTGGGTAAGATAACTAGGTACACCTAGTGGAGGTAGGAGCAGACGGCACCTACGTGGTCAGCTAGAAGTACCAGAAGCTATTAGTTATATTTTCTAAGTCTTTAAGTGGGATCAACCTTTAAGTAGGAATTACTCTTGGTGGGTAGAACTGGTGTGGTGCAGTGTAGGAATTACCCTTGGGTGGGTAGGTCTGGGGTGGTGTAAGCTAGTAATTATCCTTGGGTGGATAAATACGTCGTTTCGATTATCGTAGTACATCCTGTGTTTTGTGGGCTACTTATTGTAGTCATTATCCCCAGAGGTACCGTATCTTGTTTATATCATACCCTAATTACTTTAATGGTTGTATTGTTAGGGTTATAGGACTCACTCAGACTTATGTCTGACCCCCGTTGTTTTTATCTTTTTCCTTCAGGTCCTCAGGTTGGGCCTAGTGCTAGTGGGCTTTGATCAGTTTGCTTTATCTATCTCTTGGAGCTTGGACCGTAGATGTAGAGCTCAGCTTATCTTATCTTTTCTATTATGGCTATTTGTTATGAGTAGTGGGATTATGTACTTATTTTATTCAGGGTGGATATTTTGTACTTGACTCTTGTTATGGTTTTATGATGTAACCAAACATGTTTTACTTTCCACTGCTATGAGATGATGTTTTAAATTTTCAAGTATTACATTATATCTGTCTTGTTGTAATTTTACTGTTCTATACTCACTAAAAATACTCCACCGATGCTATGGCATTCCCTTAGTGAGTGACTATAGCGGGTGTGGGGTGTTACACTAAACCCACCATAACAACTTTATACCGAGTTTGGGCGGCCAATCATTATTCCCGTTGGCCCGGCCATGATACGGAACCGTCGGGCCTCCATAAAGAGGTCGACCATGAAATTCCTACGCTTGGATTCGCAAATTTGGAAGTAGAGATCTACGGTTCAGAGCGACTAGAAAACCTCCATAGTAAATTGCTATGTAATTTGGGTAGACACAAAACCGGACCGCCCTCCGAAGCGTGCGTTGAACAAGAAATACATATACTCGTATTCGCTGGTGCGAAATCCGAGATCAAGGGTTCAGAGCACTCTCAAAAGCCACCGTGGTGACTTTCTGTAGAGCGTAGGGATTGCGTAACATTAACGTCCTTCGAAATGAGCTTTTCAGTGATCTAACTCCAAAAATCCCTCTTTAGTTCGAATGCATTCTTCGGCCTTATGTACACCACCCACCCTGGGCGGAGCCGATCGTTTTTCTAGTTGTGCCGGTCGCGATCCGGGATCGTCTGGGCCTCCGAAACGCGCGACGATCGGGAAATCCCTACACTTGGCTTCGCTAATTTGAAAGATAAGATCGAGTGTTCGAAGCACGCCGAAAGCCACCATAGTGATTTTCTATCAAGTTTAGGAAGCAGTCCATTCGTTTGTGCCTATGAAACGAGCGTTGATTGGGAAATTCCTATTCTCGCATTCACTAGTTTGTAAGCCGAGATCGAAGTTTCGGAGAGCCCCTTAACCCACCATAGCAATTTATATTGAATTTGGGCAGCCGATCGTTATTCTCGTTGGCCCGGCTGCGATACGGAACTGTCGGACCTCCGTAACGCGCATCGATCGTGAAATTCATACGCTCGTCTTTGCAAATTCGGAAGCAGATATATATTGTTCGGTGTAGCTAGAAAACCTATATAGTTGATTTCTACGAAATTTGGGTAGACGCCAGACCGCGCAGGGCAATGACGCGTGCGTTGGTTTTGGAAATTCCTATACACTCATTCGCTAGTTCAAAAGCTAAGATCGAGGGTTTTGAGCTCTCTCGAAAGCTACCGTGGTGACTTTCCGCAGGGCGTACGAAATCTCCCAACAGTTCTGTCCTTCGAAACGAACATTTCGATGAACTAAATCCAAAAGACCCATCCTCGGTTCGAATTCATTCTCGGGCCTTGTACACACCACGTTCCCCACCCACTCTCCCAAGGATGTAGCCGATCGCTTTTCTAGTTCGGCCGGTTAAGATCCGTTACCGTCCCGGCATCCGAAACACGCGTCAATTTGGATATTCCTGCACTTAGCTTCGATAATTCAAAAGGAATGATCGAGGGTTCGTAGCACATCGAAAGCCAATATAGTAACTTTTTATCGAGTTTATGCACTTGTCCTTTTGTTGGGGCTTCTGAAACGCGTGTTGTTCAGGAAATTTGTATACTCGCATTTGCCAGTTCATAAGTCAAGATCGAGGGTTCGGTGCTCCACGGAACCCACCATAAAAAATTTATCTAGAGTTTGGGCAGCCTATCATTATTCTTGTTGACCCGGCCGCGATACAGAACCGTTGGGCCTCCATAAAGAGGTCGACCATGAAATTCCTACGCTCGGCTTTGCAAATTCAGAAGCAGAGATCTAAAGTTCAGAGCGACGAGAAAAACTCCATACTAAATTGCTATGTAATTTGGGTAGACGCCAAACCGGACGGGCCTACGAAGCATGCGTTGAACTAGAAATACATATACTCGCATTCGCTAGAGCGAAAGCCGAGATCGAGGGTTCGGCGCGCTCTCGAAAGGCACCGCGGTGACATTCTGCAGAGCGTAGGAATTTGCCCAATAGTTATGTCCTTCAAAATGAACTTTTCAATGACCTAACTCCAAAAACCCCGCTCAGTTCGAATGCATTCTCTGGCCTTATACACAGCACACACAATGGGGAACCGATCGTTTTTCTAGTTGGGCCGGTCGCGATGCAGGACCGTCTAGGTCTCCGAAACGTGCATCGACCGGGAAATCCCTACACTCGACTTTGCCAAATCAAAAGATAAGATCGAGGGTTTGGAGCGCACCGAAAGCCACCATAGTGAATTTCTATAAAGTTTAGGAAGCAGCCCATCCGTCTGTGCGTTTGAAATGAGCGTTCTTTGGGAAATTCCTATACTTGCATTCACTAGTTCGAAAGCCGACATGTAGGGTTCGGAGATCCCCGTAACCCGCCATAGCAATTTTATATTGAGTTTGGCAGCCGATCATTATTCTCATTTGCCCGGTCATGATACGGAACCGTTGGGCCTTCGTAACGCGCATCGATCGTGAAATTCATAAGCTTGGCTGTGCAAATTCGGAAGCCGATATCTTTTGTTCGGAGCGGCTAGAAAACCTCAATAGTAAATATCTACGTAATTTCGGTAGATGCCAATCCTTCCATGGCTAAAAAAGCGTGCATTGATCTTGAAATTCCTATACTCCCATTCGCTATTTCGAAGATCTGGGGTTTGGAGCTCTCTCGAAAGCCACCATGGTGACTTTCTGTAGTGTGGGAAATCGCATAAATGTTCTGTCTGTCGAAACGAACATTTCGGTGACCTGAATCCAGAAGACCCGCCCTTGGTTCGAATTCATTCTCGGGCCTTGTACACAACACCCGCCCCACCCTACCACCCCAGGATGTTGTCGATCGTTTTCCTTGTTCGGCCAGTCGAGATCCGTTACTGTTCGGGCTTCCGAAACGCGCATCAATTTGTAAATTTCTACACTTAGCTTTGACAATTCAAAAGGTAAGATCAAGGTTTCGAAGTGCACCGATAGCCGACATAGTAACTTTCTATCGAGTTCATTCACATGTCCTTTTGTTGGGGCTCCTGAAATGCGCATTGTTCAGGAAATTCGTATACTTGCATTTGCCAGATCAGAAGCCAAGATCGATGGTTCGGTGCCCCATGGAACCCACCATAACAACTTTATACCGAGTTTGAGCAGCGAATCATTATTCCTGTTGGCCCGGCCATGATACGGAACCGTCGGGCCTCCATAGAGAGGTCGACCATGAAATTCCTACGCTCGTCTTCGCAAATTCGGAAGCAGAGATCCATGGTTCATAGCTACTAGAAAACTTCCATAGTAAATTGCTACGTAATTTGGGTAGACGCAAAACCGGACGGTCCTACGAAGCATGCATTGAACTAGAAATACATACACTCGCATTCGGTAGTGCGAAAGCCGAGATCGAGGGTTCAGAGCGCTCTCGAAAGCCACCGTGGTGACTTTCTGCAGAGCGTAGGAATTCGCCAAACATTAATGTCCTTCGAAATGAGATTTACAGTGACCTAACTCCAAAAATCCCTCCTTAGGTTGAATGCATTCTCTGGCCTTATGTACACCACCTACCCTGGGTGGAGCCGATTGTTTTTCTATTTGTACCGGTCGCGATCCGGGATCGTCCGGGCCTCCGAAACGCACGTCGATCAGGAAATCCCTACACTCGGCTTCGCTATTACGAAAGATAAGATCGAGGGTTCAGAGCATGCCGAAAGCCACCATTGTGACTTTCTATCAAGTTTAGGAATCAATCCATCCGTTTGGGCCTATGAAACGAGCGTTGATTGGGAAATTCCTATTCTCACATTCTCCAGTTCGAAAGCCGAGATCGAGGGTTCGGAGAGCCCCTTAACCCACCATAGCAAATTTATACTGAGTTTGGGAAGCCGATCGTTATTCTCGTTGGCTCGGCTGCGATACGGAACTGTCGGGCCTCCGAAATGCGCATCGATCATGAAATTCACACGCTCGGCTTTGCAAATTCGGAAGCAGATATATATTGTTCGGAGCGTCTATAAAACTTATATAGTAGATTTCTACGTAATTTGGGTAGACGCCAAAATGCGTGGGGCTACGACGCGTGCATTGATTTGGAAATTCCTATACTCCCGTTCGCTAAAGCTGAGATCGAGGGTTTGGAGATCTCTCGAAACCTATCGTGGTGACTTTCTACAGAGCGTAGGAAATCTCCCAATAGTTATGTCCTTCGTAACGAACGTTACGGTGACCTAAATTCTAAAGATCCAACCTCAGATTGAATTCATTCTCGGGCCTTGTACACACAACCCGCCCCACCGACCCACCACATGATGTAGCCGATCATTTTTCTAGTTCGGCCGGTTGGGATCCGTTACCGTCCGGGCATCCGAATTGCGCTTCAATTGGGAAATCCTTGCACTTTTCTTTGACAATTGAAAAGGTAAGATCGAGGGTCCAAAGCGCGCCGAAAGCCAACGTAGTAACTTTCTATTGATTTTATGCACCTGTCCTTATGTTGGGGCTTCTGAAACGCGCATTGTTCCGGAAATTTGCATACTCGCATTTGCCAGGTCATGAGCCGAGATCGAGGGTTCGGAGTTCCACGGAACCAACCATAACAACTTTATACCGTGTTTGGGCAGCCGGTCATTATTCCCGTTGGTTGAGCCGTAATACGGAACCGTTGGTCCTCCGTAATGAGGTCGACCATGAAATTCCTATGCTCGGCTTCCCAAATTCGGTAGTAGAGATCTATGGTTCGGAGCGACTAGGATACCTCCATAGTAAATTGCTACGTAATTTAGGCAGACACTAAACCGGACAGGCCTACGAAGCGTGCGTTGATCTGAAAATTCATATACTCGCATTCGCTAGTGCGAAAGCCGAGATCGAGCGTTTGGAGTGCTCTCGAAAGCCACCTGGTGGATTTCAGAGCATTGGAATTCGCCCAACAGTTATGTCCTTCGAAATGAGATTTTTAGTGACCTAACTCCAAAAATCCCTCCTCAGTTCGAATGCATTCTCTGGCCTTATACACACCACCCACCTTAGGGAATCGATTATTTAACTAGTTGGGCCGGTCGCGATACGAGATCGTCCAGGCCTCCTAAACGTGGGTCGATCGGGAAATCCCTACACTCGGCATTGCCAAATCAAAAGATAAGATCGAGAGTTTGGAGCATGCCGAAAGCCTCCATAGTGACTTTTTATCAAGTTAAGGAGCATCCCATCTGTTTGGGCGTTTGAAACGAACGTTGTTTGGAAAATTCCTATACTCGCATTAGCAAGCTCGAAAGCCGAGATCGAGGGTTCGGAGCAATCCAGAACCCACCATAGCAAATTCGTACTGAGTTTGGGCAGCCGTTGGTTATTCTCGTCGGCCCGGCCATGATACGGAACCATCGGTCCTTCGAAACGCTCGTCGATCGTGAAATTCCTACGAACGGCTTTGCAAATTAGGAAGCCCATATCTATTGCTCGGAGCGGCTAAAAAACCTCCATAGTAAATTTCTACTTAATTTGGGTAGAGGCCTAACCACCCGGGCCTATGATGCGTGTGTTGATCCGGAAATACACATACTCGCATTTGCTAGTTCGAAACCCGAGATAGAGGGTTTGGAGCGCTCTCGAAAGACACCGTGGTGACATTCTGCAGAGCATAGGAAATCGCCCAACAATCATGTCCTTCGAAATGAGCGTTTCAGTGACCTAACTCCAAAAATCTCTCCACAGTTCGAATGCATTCTCTGGCCTTATACGCACCACCCACCCCACCCATCCACCCAACCTAGGGGGAGACGATCGTTTTTCTAGTTGGGCCGGTCGCGATCCGGGACCGTCCAAGCCTCCGTAACGCGCGTCGATCGGGAAATCCCTACACTCATCTTCGCCAATTCAAAAGATAAGATCGAGGTTCAGAGCGCGCCGAAAGCCACCATAGTGACTTTGTATCAAATTTAGGAAGCAGTCCATCCATCCCTGCCTCTGAAACGAGCGTTGATTTGAAAATTCCTGTTCTGGCATTCACCACTTTGAAAGCTGAGATCGAGGGTTCAGAGAGCCCCGTAACCCACCATAGCAAACTTATACTGAGTTTCGGCAGCCGATCGTTATTTCTTTGGCCCGGCAGCGATACGGAACCGTTGGGCCTCCAAAACGTGCATCGATCGTGAAGTTCATATGCTCGGCTTTACAAATTCGAAAGCCGATATCTATTGTTCGGAGCGGCTAGAAAAGCTGCATAGTAAATTTATACGTAATTTGGATAGACGCCAAACCGCTGGGGGCTACCACACGTGCGTTGATTTGGAAATTCCTATACTGCCATTCGCTTGTTCGAAACGCTACAACAAAAAGACCTTTTTATGACGTTTAAAAACTATCATAAAAACTTTCTATGATGATTCTATAAACGTCATATATCAACATATTATTAAAAGTCTGGTAGACATTATGACGTGTAATTTTTGCAATAGATAACGTACTTTTATTGCCATCTTAAACAGGCCATATTAGTGCAACTACTTTTCTATAGCTTGTGGAGCATGCTATGGAAAGTTTTTATGACGCATCCAAACGCTATGGAAACGTCATTTAAATGGTGTAATATGTTGACATTCCTTGTTGTTATAGCATATGAACAATCTATTGAAAGTTGTTATGACACATCGGAACACGCTATGAAAAATTCACTATGTTTTACCACAACATCTCTTCGTTGCTATAAAAAACATTCTATTGCAACATTTTGCTGCCATAACATTCAAAGTTTACAATTTTTAATTATAATAATATAATATAACAATGCAAAAAAACAAACATATTTTTCACATTAATCTAAGTACATAAATGAAGTCATAATCCAAATCACAAAATATATATACCCATAATATTTCATAAATGATAAATTCAAACATAAGTATTGACAATACATAGAACTATAGCAAACCAAAACGATACATACTAAAAATATTCATGAACGTTGATAGCTAATATCCCAAGCACAGTCTAACATCAATCCCTTTGCTCCACGTGACCGACCACCCCATGTAATCACCTACTACTTCTTCACCACTAACACCTTCTCCAAACCATCAACAGCACACCCACCTGCATTCAACCTTCTTCCTGTACTACCTAACTATAACTTATGCCACCTTGCCATCAACTGCAATTAACCAACTTAACAAATAGTAATGTGGTTATAAGGTCACTCCAACTTATGCTTATTAATTCATACTACAAATAGTTATGCCACCATTTAGGATGCAAAATACTAACCTGCTATGTCTAGAAGAATTACATGCATGCTTATAGGACAATATGACTATTGTGCAAGAGTTACAACTATCACGAACTTGAAGTGTTGCTCAGGCAGGTGCTTGAAATACAAGAAATAATGTGTTGATGATGACCATGTAACTGCTATTAACCATACTTTCAAAATATCATATTATACAAGAGCCAGATCTCTTAGGTGCACTAGTAAAACATGGCTTAGGTGCACCAACAAAGAAATGAATATATACAAGTCCAAACTAGGACATCGCATGAGAGTCAACTACAAACAGCGCAAACAGGGTTGCATCTTTTACGGAGAATACAAGGTTGGGGAATAACAAAAACAATGCTGCATCATTTACCTGCACATGAGGTTGGTTCTTAACATCAGGGTAATCTTTAGGAGGTTTAGTTAAAATCTTTGTAATGACATATTTTTCAGGCTCTATTGCACTATTCCTTGTTTCCTCTTTCACCTGCAAAAAAATTCTAAAAATTAAGCATGTAATGGAAACTACAAGATTGTTTGGCTATAATTATTGGGTTTTACCTTAATAAGAGAGTCATGAATTGTGTCCACGCCTTCTTCACAAGTCATGTAAAGGTATTAAAAAAAGAGGTTTGCCAAAATCAATTAATAAGAACATTACTTGCTCGAATGTGTATGGAAGATGTGGTAAGAATGCATATCCTCTAGATAATATTTGGCTAAGACAAAAATCCCCTATTTCTTTTAACAATAAACCCAATCACGCCTAACCATATATAACCCATTGCACTCAATCACCTGCAATATATGCATAAATGACAGATTAAACAAACAGGCTAGTCAAGAATTACTCATTTTTTCCTTAATAGAAAATAGACAATTATATTTTGAATCAATGTTTAAACAGCCTGCTCTGTCTTGCTGTTTCAAACCAAGTGAAGGACTCCACAAAAAGTCGATCCACCAAAAAGCATCAAATTTCCTAGGATGGAGTATCAAAATTTTCAGGGGCAGTGTACATTTACAGAAATCAATATCAGCAATTTTTCAGCTAAGCAGCCAAATGAATAGGTAGATATTCAAACTGATCTGGTTTTACATATCAAAATTGCTGTCATACTTTTTGTTCAAGGATAAATGCAAGCAAGATGATCCACAATGCTCTAATAAATCAAATGATAACTATACCGCTAAAAATAGATGTATGATCACCTAACCTATGAACAAGCATGGGTAATTTATTGAAGACGTTTTTCTTGAAGTTAAAAAATGAAATGCATGGTCAATGACAAAATGCATTAAGTATTTGGTTTAATTTATCCATTGGGGACAAGAATCATCTCAAATGCTTATTAAATCAAGAAGTTGGCCATGGCAATTGACAGAGGTGAACTGTATGGTACTGTGTAGGGTATGAAATGCACTGTAACAGAAGTGCTAAACAAAAATTTATTGCTTAACCCAATCATAAATTGAAAATCATATTGGCATCGAAAGAAAACATAAAAGTAAAAAGAAAAAAATAGAACCCATAAAACCTGAAAATAAGGAATGCCAACTAGAATCTACATTCACCTGCCCCTTAAGGGAAATATTGAAAAATGGAAATAATTGTAAAGAAACATGGAAAAAACAATTTATTTTCAGTAAAAAAATTACATAAAATGAGATCTTTAATGTATTGGTGTTGATATAGTAGAATGCTTAAGGCATATCACCATCTTTTATGATCTGCACAGTGTTGGTAAGGATGTTCTATTTGGATTCCTATAATTCAATGCTAGTTCTATTTGGATTTCTGTTTGTTCGAGTCTTCACTTCAGATATGAGAAAGAACTACAATTCAACGCTAGTCCTATTGATTTATTTTCTATTATGTATGGTATGTTTGTATCCATAGCCTAGTTGGATTCTGTTCTAACAAAATAGCATTTTATGTTTGGACTTTTCTTCTTTTCCTTGCCATTATCCTTGTACACTAAATAAGATAACAGAAACAACTCAATATTTTGCCTCAATGATAGAAAATACTAGATGTTGTGGATGATATGTAGATATGTCCAGCAATTGCAAGCTTAAGAGGATGAGAATAGTTAAAGGATCATGCATAGCAAGTACTATATAAAACAATTTGCAGGTTATAATTAATTAAAATGCATAGGCATCGAATTAAAACTATTCGGAAGCTTTAAAAATATTAAAAAAAACTCAATATGTTCGCAAGCCAAATTTTATTCCTTCTTCGACAATTTTATGATATGTAGAAAATAAATCTACATAATCATCGCCTCCAACAACAAACATTACATTCAGTACATTATCATCACCAAATGTTCTATGTAAGCGAGTAGTTATGTCCTGAAGATAAGGTCCCTATATAGGTGCTATGTTAACATATAAATTTGTCAATATCATAGCATACTAGTGTAACAAGAAATTAATGGCTAACAAATGAACTATAAAATTTACTCCCAGAAAGTTATTTCTACCCGGACTTCCCTGGCCTTGCTAATTTGGACTTCGTAACATTGTTCAAAGAACAGAACATGATGAAAACTTTGGCTACTAACCACTTGCCGGTAAATAGGATGTTGTAATATAGCAGTTACCTTAAAAGGACTATATTTCATTAGGGCGGAATTGCAGTAGCGTAAACAAAACACTTCAGTTAGCATCAATCACCAATCGTGACTGCAATACCCGAGGAAATGTTGCAAACTGAAATTAAATATGAGAACTAAGCAAGTATAGAAGGCTTGAAGATGACATTTACCTTAAAGGATTAACTTTCGTTCGGGCGGAATTGTAGTAGCCTAAAACAAAGTGCTCTAATCAGCGTCAATGCCAATCGAGACTACCATACCCTGGTAAACGCTGGAAAGAAATGTATAGTGGTTAACATTAACAAGGCAGTGGATCCAGATTTTGTATTTAAAATAAATATAACTAACATGTTGTCAAATATATATATATATATATCTGAAATGAAGATCTGATGCAGATCATATTAATTATATGATTTAGAATTATATGTATCTTTGATTTCCAACAAATAGCAGAACATATAATCATGGTTTCTATTTTTTTTATCTTGTTAAGGAATATTCATTAATCCATACTATATATAAATTTGTAGCACAAAATGTTGAATAAGTACATTTTTTACACATGTATCTATGAGGAGGAAGTTGTAAAATGAGGAAAATAGCTAATTGCGTTTTCAAAGCCGGCCACACCAAGTAATAAGCTGCAAAACTGCAGTTGCAATCTACCATGGTAGACTACAGTTTTGAACTCCTACTAGGTGGTTGGCCGCCATAAGCAGCATATGCACCACTAGCTACAACGGTAGTTTGTTGTTGACATATCGCTACAAAGACAAAATGACAAGCAATGATCAATTATTGTTTACTAACCTTGACGATTCTGAGGAGGAAACATTGCCCCCTGGTTCTGGCCAAATCTCATTTGAATCAAAAAAGAACAAATTAATTATTTCTACTTAACAAACTTAAAGGACATAATGTAAAATCTATGGAAAAGAATTTACCTCCTCATTTGGTTCCATGCCTCTTTTATATTCTTTAAACCCATAGTGGTAACTTCCTAGTTAGTTTTCGAGATGCAAAATGGATGAGAAACACAATGATTAGTAATTATAACATGTACAATAGCATCAATCGATTTTATGTACATGAGGATGAAATATATATACGTAAATTATTGCTAACCATATGGGAAATTGAAATTCCCTCAAATTAGCCATGAAAATCGAGAAGGTTGAATTAAAAGAGACTGGTAAACAATTTGATTTATAGAAAAACCTTTACCTACTCATTTGATTCCGTTTCACTTTTACAACGTTTAAAGCTTTAACGGCCACCTCATAGGTAAATTTCACTCTGTAACACGGTTGAGACACACGATGATCTACAATTATAGCAAGCATAATAGAATTAAACAATTTCAGGCACTTCATTACTTGAATGCTACTACTCTTGTTTTTATCCATCTTCAATTACTTACCAAGAAGTTATTGTTTAACGATAAGAGAACATATGCTTGGAGACGTAGGATGCTATCATTTGTAATAACAACGAATTTGATACTCTTGTATTATGTTAATTCTGTGCTTTATGATAACAAAATTCAAATTATAATATTTTCAATGAAGATACCATTAATATTAAAATTATGCTTTGTTTGTAAAAAATCAACGCTTGAACTAATTGCCAAATTTCCATAAATCAAATATCTACCCCGGGAACAATTTCATGTTTCCAAAACTAACATACCATATAATAAAGAAATCAAAATTCAGTTTATATATATGGTAAAAAAGATGGCAAAAGTTGAATTATATAGTTATTGTTGCAGGTTTTTCAATGGGCACTAATGAAACAAATTGTATAATATGTACTGTATATCGATTGATTGTATAAAGAACATTTAATTTTCATAATATGTAAGCATTAAACATACCTTTTTAGTTGATTTCAAAATAAATGATCTCACCAAATCCAACTTCAAATAAACTATATTAAGAAATAAATTTGGGAGTTCAAACTAATTAAAGTGCAAGATATCAACACTGCATATTCTAAAATTGGAACTTATTTATAGCCAAAATTAAATTTGAGGTTATATTAATTATATTCCTAACAATTCAAAACTATAAATTATTCAAATGTCCATGTTCTTATGCAATTATTCAGTTTTGTGGAAATTGAGACAATTTACGTGTCTAGAAACACCATTTATATTTGTTCAGTTTGTTTAAAAAAAAAAATCTGGACTACCGAATTATTGTAGATGAAGGCTCAACGAATGCTCTAGTCATATCTTAGAGTAAAATCATAAATAAACATTTATGTGTGTAACATACATGTACACCAATAAATGAATGCATACCTTTGTGGAATAGAACTAAAATCTCCACAAATCAATATAGGAATATTAATGCTAAAAGCAGTTTTTTTTAATCCATTCAAAAGAGTATCGAGCCTAGAATAATTTTATGTGGAAATATGGCCAAAAAATGTACAATATAGTTTTATGGTAAATTCAAAAAAGAAACGATGCGGATCTACCACAATTTTACATTCTTGTTACCTTATTGAATGTTCATATATGCGTTTGCCTGCGCTGGAAACAAATTAGAATATATACTATGAATGACACTAATAAAATGAAAGGTTTGCACTTTAAGGTATTAACTAAAAAATTTGAAGTATTAATAATTACCTATTTGTTTAGACAGTGAATTACATAAATGATTTCAGGATTTGGCAGTGGCTTCAATTCTCGAATAAAATGGATTTTGATATCAACAATTTACATTAGCATTTATGGATATAAATTATTCTCCAAATATGAATACTCACCACACATAGGAGCTACCTTTTTCCAGGAATACCATGCCCATGAATATTGAATTTTGCATCAAGGACCACACTAAGGGTTATATTATCCTACACAATGAAGCGAGTAAATTTGTTTGATTCAATAATCACACAGAAATTAGGTATAAGGTAGTCTTCGTGGAAATAGCCACATTTAAGCGAGATATTATGACAAAAATTAGCTAATTCAATAAGGATTGCAAATGGACTTACCTAAAATTACCAGTTTCTAATCAGTTTTTCCAAACCAACGGACTATATAAAAAAATGGAGAACTATATTCTAATTGTACATGAAAATGGTTAATCAAAAATGAGAGAAGTGTGGAAATTATGATTATGCACTGATGAGAAACTAAACATATGTCGTATACATACAAACGTGTAAGAATACATATACTATATACACATGAAAGTACATAACTCTTAATAAAAATGCATAAAATCCCCGCAAACAGTAATCCACTAGTGATTTTGAAAACAGTTTTGAATATACAAATACTAGTACATCAGTGATTTTAAGATTGAAACAAAAACATGCAATACTCAATCAATCGAAATAGGTGTGTGATATGAGAGATGTCATTTACTATGATATATTTGTATATTTTGATCATGCTGCATTTTCAGCAACTCTTAGACAACTATTGCTTGTACTAAAATATGGATTTATGTTATATTACTATTTTCGATTAATCAAATAAATAAGTATTCCATGTCTTTTCAAATACCTTATACATCAATAGAACACACACACGTGCACACACACATACACACACAGACATATATATATAAACATATATATATATATATATAAGGTTTCTAAGAATCTTTAATGGCATGAAGTATATGTATTGTCTCCAAAAAATTATGCATAAATTAGATGTTTCACGCAATACAGTTAAAAAAATGTACTAACTAAATTAGTTAACTAATGCATGACTATAATAATACATTTGTCAATTTACCATCACAAACTTCACAAAACAAAAATAAAAGGCATCAAACAATTTGAACAAGACAAATTTAGATACTCACATGATTTTGCTTAGATAGGGTGGAGAAAAAAGATAGCATGGCAGTGAAGCAAGGGGTGGGAGAAAATCTTCGATATAGGGCTAGAGCAACGAACAAAAGCACAAGTAAAAGAAGATTGATTTTGATAATTTGGTAAAAGGAGGGTTGAGTCTTAGATTGTTTAATTTGCTTTTTGCCATCGATTTAGTAGGGAGACGGTTGGGTTCAATGTTGTGAGAAGCACTGAGGGTGATTTAAAGAAAGCTTAGTAATTATAATATAGTATAGATTAGTAACAAAGTCAGTAAAGAAATCATAGCTCATATTCCAATGACCAAACATTAATTCCAACTTTCACAGCAACTGTAAAGAAAATTCGCTTATAAATAAAAAAAATTGCTCCATTAGAACTGGTGATGCAAACAGAACCACTATTTGAAGAACCCAGTTTTCCATTATACAACTCATAATTAATGAAAGTTAAAATAATAAAGTCTTTCTCATTTATCAAAAGCTAATATATGATCAACTCTAAATGTGACACCTTACGTGAAACTTATGAGAAATAGAAAGATGTGTATATCAACAATTAAACATCATTCTAAAATTAGCACTAGACACCAAAGCCTAATCAAGATCTTTAAGAGCAAAACCTAACACCATGTGAAACAAAATAAATCCCTTCCTGGTGTCATTTTAGACGTAGTTACTTAATGCCTTAACTCAGTTAAGGACACATTTAGAAGAAATAATTTCGCTGTCAATAAACTAAACTTCTCTCAACAAAACAGATTATGGCTCTTTTAGTTTATCAAAAAGAAAATAATAACAATTCATTAGAGCTAACCGTAAGATAAACTAATCGTCCATGATCAGGTATTTTGCATATAAAACAGAATGCTTAGATAACGGACCGAGAAAATTGGTTCGAGTTATCGAATGCAAAGTAAGAAAATAATTCTACTACACATTTTCGAGCGAAGCAAACTATACCAGATCTCGTGTATCAACAACCTATCGCATGTTTATCGCATATAATACACAAATAACAACAAAAAAAATTCAGTTAATAAACTATGTGTGGATCAATAACCAAGGAAATTACAGAAGAATTAACATCCCATCTAGGCCTTTCCTAGGGCGTTGTCTGATTTGCGTTTGGGCAAGAAGTTGTTATGCATTCACATGCCATGATTACTATGAAGAAAAAATGATCAAAATTTCAATTTAATGAAGAAACCAAAGGGAACTTTGTCGATGAGAAGCCCTAACTTGGCAACTAAAAATTTACTCTAGAAAAAAATAGTAGAAATTTGAATCTTATTCTTGAATCTACTCTCATAAGTGGGGAGAGAATGTTAGCATGTTCCTATTAAGTATTGGTAATTTGAATCTGATTAAACATAAAAGCAGCGACTGTGATGAATTAACAAAAAAGTAAAGCATTATTATTCATCTAAAATAAAAATTAACAGAAATTAGTAAAAATATGTGAAGAGAAGGAGGTTACCTAGCTATCAATTTGGTAGTGACTGGTAGAGACAAGGAGTAGAAAAAAAGGTTTTCACGAACAGTGAGACAAGTATAAGTTTCGCAGTCTAGGCTTCCGTGGAACGACAGAGAAAATAAGGGGAAATGGAAGCCTTTGCTGCTCAAATTTGTTGGCTTGATAAATTGCATAGCGTAGTAAATTGATTTAGTAAACCTGAGAAGGAAAACACAGATGGTTTTCTTCCAACATCGTGCTATCTTGCAATTAAAATAGGTTTTTCTTGTAAGCCTTGAGGAAGAGGGTTGCAGAGGTTTCAGAACGAAACGGGATTTAATCAGGGAATCATGAAGAAGAGAGAATACGAATGAAAAAGTAAAAAGTTGCGGCCGAAAAATAAGTTGGAGGGAAAAAAATTTAGACCGCCAGTTTGCTTAATGTTTGGTTAACTACGACATGACAACGTGCTCTCTTTTTACCCTAATATACAATAATTTGCTTAATTAGTTAATTATGACACGACAACGCGTTGTCTTGTTTCCCTAATAAAAAATAATTTGCTTATTTATAGCACACACGATTTTTGTGTCATCCCCACTTGCTATTAATATGATATTTTCTTGTAGTGAAAGCTGGGATTGAGGGTTTGGAGCATTCTCAGAAGCCACCATGGTGACTTTCTACATAGCGTAAAAATTGTCCAACAGTTCTGTCCTTCGAAATGAATGTTTCGGTGACCTAAATCCAAAAGATGCATCCTCGGTTCAAATTAATTTTCGGGCCTTGTACACACCACCCACCCCCTGCCCCAAGACTTAGCCGATCGTTTTTCTAGTTCGGCCGGCCGAGATCCGTTACCGTCTGGGCATCCGAAACGCGCATCAATTAGGAAATCTCTGCATTTAGCTTGGACATTTCAAAAGACAAGATCGAGGGTTCGGAGCAAGCCGAAAGCCAACATACTAACTTTCTATTGAGTTTATGCAGCTGTCCTTTTGTTGGGGCTTGTGAAACGTGCATTTTTCGGGAAATTCGTATATTCGCATTTGCCGGTTCAGAAGCCTAGATTGAGCGTCTGGAGCTCCCCGGAGCCCACCATAACAACTTTATACTGAGTTTGGGCCTCTGATCATTATAACCATTGGCTCCACCGCGATTTGAAACGTCAGGCCTCCATAACGGGGTCGACCGTGAAATTCCTAAGCTCGGCTTCGCAAATTCGAAAGCAGGGATCTATGGTTCGGACCGACTAGGAAACCTCCATAGTAAATTGCTATATAATTTGGGTAGACACCAAACCGGACAGGCCTACGAAGCGTCCGTTGTTCTGGAAATACATATACTCGCATTCACTAGTGCGAAAGCGGAGATCGATGGCTCGGAGCGCTCTCGAAAGCCACCGTGTTGACTTTCTGCAGAGCGTAGGAATTCATCCAATAGTTATGTCCTTCGAAATGAGCTTTTTAGTGACCTAATTCCAAAATCCACACCTCAGTTCGAATGCATTCTCTGGCCTTATGCACACCACCCGCCCTGGGTGAAGCCGGTCATTTTTCTACTTGGGTCGGTCGCGATACGGGACCGTCCAGGCCTCCGAAACGTGCGTCGATCGAGAAATCCCTACACTTGGCTTCACCAAATCAAAAGATAAGGTCGAGGGTTCGGAGCGCGCTGAAAGACACAATAGTGACTTTTTATCAAGTTAGGAAGTAGTCCATCCGTCCGGGCGTTTGAAACGTGCGTTATTTGGGAAATTCCTATACTCGCATTCGCTAGTTCGAAAGCAGAGATAGAGGGTTCGGATCGCCCCGGAACCAAACATATCAAATTTGTACTAAGTTTGGGCTGCCGATGGTTATTCTAGTTGGACCAGCAGCGCTACGGAACCATCGGGCCTCTGAAACGTGTGTCGATCGTGAAACTCCTACGCTCAGCTTTGTAAATTCAGAAGCCCGTATTTATTGTTCGGAGCGGCTAAAAAACCTCCATAGTATATTTGTACATGATTTGGGTAGACGCTAAACCGCCTGGGCTTACGATGCGTGCGTTGAACTGGAAATACGCATACTCGCATTCTCTTGTTTGAAAGCCGAGATCGAGGGTTCGGAGCGCTATTGAAAGCCACCATGGTGACCTTCTGCAGAGCTTAGGAAATCGACCAACAGTTATGTCCTTCGAAATGAGCGTTTCAATGACCTAACTCCAAAAATCTCTCCTCAGTTCAAATGCATTCTCTGGCATTACACACACCACCCACCCACCCACCCAACATGCGGGGAGCCGATCATTTTTCTAGTTGGGCCGGTTGCGATCCGGTACCGTCCTTGCCTCCGAAATGCGCATCGGTCGGGAAATCCCTACACTCAGCTTTGCCTATTCCAAAGATTAGATCGTGGGTTCGGAGCGCGTCGAAAGCCACCATGATGACTTTCTATCAAGTTTAGGATGTAGTCCATCCGCCCATGCCTCTGAAATGAGCGTTGATTGGGAAATTCCTTTTCTCGCATTTGCCAGCTCGAATGCCGAGATCGGGAGTTCGAAGAGCCCGTTAACGCACCATAGCAAATTTATACCGAATTTGGCCGGCCAATCGTTATTCTCATTGGCTCGGCCGAGATACAGAACCGTCAGGCCTCCAGAACGATTGTCGATCGTGAAATTCATATGCTCGGTTTTGCAAATTCGTTGCCGATATCTATTGTTCGTAGCAGCTAGAAAACCTCCATAGTAAATTTCTATGTAATTTGGGTAGATGCCAAACCACCCGAGGCTACGAAGCATGCATCGATCTAGAAATTCCTATACTCGCATTCGCTAGTTCGAAAGCTGGGATATATTGTTTGGAGCTATCTCGAAAGCGACCATGGTGACTTTCTACAGAGCGTGGGAAATCGAACGACACTTCTGTCCTTCAAAACGAACGTTTATGTGACCTAAATCCAAAAGAACCACCCTCGGTTCGAATTTATTCTCGGTCCTTGTACACACCACCCGCCCTACCCACCCACCCTAGGACCTAGCTGATCGTTTTTCTAGTTCGACAGGTGAGATCTGTTACCGTCTGGGCATCCGAAACTCACGTCAATTGAGAAATCCCAGGACATAGACTCGACAATTCAAAAGGTAAGATTCGAGTGTTTGGAAAGCGCTGAAAGAAAACATAGTAACTTTCAATCGAGTTTATGCAGCTGTCCTTTTGTTGGGTCTTCTGAAACGTGCGTTGTTCGGAAAATTCGTATACTCGTATTTGCCAGTTCAGAAGCTGAGATCGAGGGTTTGGAGATCCCAGGAACCGACAGTAACAACTTTATACCAAGTTTGGGTAGCCACTCATTATTCCTATTGGCCCGGCCGTGATACGGAACCGTCGGGCCTCCGTAATGAGGTCAACCATGAAATTTCTACGCTCAGCTTCGTAAATTCGGAAGCAGAGATCTATGGTTCGGAGCGACTAGGAAATCCGCACTATAAATTGCTACGTAATTTTGGTAGACGCCAAATCGGATAGCCTACGAAGTGTGCGTTGATCTGAAAATACATATACTCGCATTCGCTAGTGCGAATGCCCAGATCGAGGGTTCAGAGCGCTCTCGAAAGCCGCAATGGTGACTTTATGTAGAGTGTAGGAATTCGCCCAACAGTTATGTCCTTCGAAATGAGCTTTTCTGCGACCTAACTCCAAAAATCCCTCCTTAGTTCGAATGCATTCTATGGCCTTATGAACACTACCAACCCTGCGCGGAGCTGATCGTTTTTCATGTTGGGCCAGTCGCTATCCGGGACCGTCCAGGCCTCCGAAACCTGCGTCGATCGGGAAATCCCTACACTCGGCTTTGCCAAATCAAAAGATAAGATCAGGGGTTCAGAGCGCGCCGAAAGCCACGATTGCCACTTTCTATCAAGTTTATGCACTTGTCCTTCCGTCCGGGCTTCTGAAACGCGCGTTGTTTGGGAAATTCCTATACTCTCATTCCCCAGTTCGAAGCCGCGATCGAGGGTTCGGAGCTCCCCAGAACCCACCATAACAACTATATACCGAGTTTGGGTAGCCGAAAGTTACTCCTGCTGGCTCGGCCATGATATAGAACCCTCAGGCCTCCGTAACGAGGTTGACTGTGAAATTCCTACGTTCGTCTTTGCAAATTCGGAAGCAGAGTTCTATGGTTCGGAGGGTCTAGGAAACCTCCATTGTAAATTGCTACGTAATTTGGGTAGACACCAAATCGTTAGGGCCTACGAAGCATGAGTTGATCAGGAAATACATATACTCATATTAGCTAGTTCGAGAGCGAAGATTGAGGGTTCGTAGCGCTCTTGAAAGCCACCGTGGTGACTTTTTGCAAAGCGTAGGAAGTCGCCCAATAGTTATGTCCTTCGAAATGAGCATTTTAGTGACCTAACACCAAAAATCCCTTCTCAGTTCAAATGCATTCTCTAGCCTTATACACCCCCCACCCACTAACCCAAAAGGGGGGGGGGAGCCAATCGTTTTTCTAGTTGGGTCGATCGTGATCCAGGACCGTCCAAGCCTCCGAAACGTGGGTCGATCGGGAAATCCCTATAATCGTCTTTGCCAATTCAAAAGATAAGATTGAGGGTTCGGAGCGCGCCGATAGCCACCATAGTAACTATCTATCAAGTTTAGGAAGCAATCCATCCGTCTGGCCTCTGAAACGAGCGTTGTTTGGGAAATTCCATTACTCGCATTCACCTGTCTGAAAGCTGAAATCGACACATCGGAGCACCCCGGAACCCACAATAGCAAACCTATACTGAGTTTGGGCAGTCGATCGTCATTCTCATTGGCCCGACCACGATACAGAACCGTTAGGCCTCTGAAACGCACGTCGATCGTGAAATTCCTACATTCAACTTTGTAAATTCGAAATTCGATATCTATTGTTCGGAGCGGCTAGAAAACCTCAATAGTAAATTTCTATGTAATTCGGGTAGATGCCAAACCACCCGGTCCTACGACGCGTGCGTTGATCTGGAAACTACGATAATCGCATTCTCTAGTTCGGAAGCTTAGATCGAGGGATTCTACAGAGCATGGGAAATCACCCAGCGGTTCTGTCCTTCAAAACGAGCATTTTAGTGACCTAAATCCAAAAGAGCCATCCTCAGTTTGAATTAATTCTCGGGCCTTGTACACACCACCCGCCCCACCCAACCATCCCCGGGCGGAGCCCAACGTTTTTCTAGTTGGTCAGGTCGCGATCCACGGCCGTCTGAGCATTCGAAACACACATCGATTGGGAAATCCCTGCACTCAGCTTGGCCAATTCAAAAGGTAAGATTAAGGGTTCGGAGCATGCCGAAAGGTAGCATAGTAGCATTTTATCGAGTTTGTGCACCTGTCCATCCATTTAGGCTTTTGAAACGTGCGTTGTTTGGAAAATTTATGCTCGCAATCACTAGTTCAGATGCCGAGATCGAGGATTCGGAGGACCTCAGAACCCAAAATAACAGCTTTATACCGAGTTTGGGCAGCCGATAGTTATTCCCGTTGGCCCGACTGCGCTATGGAACCGTCGGGCCTCCGTAACGAGGTTGATCGTGATATTCCTATGCTCGGCTTCGCAAATTCAAAGCAGAGATCTATAGTTCGGAGCAGCTAGGAAACCTCCATAGTAAATTTCTACGTAACTTGGGTAGACGCTGAACCGACCGGGCCAATCAAGCGTGCGTTTATCTGGAAATACATTTACTCGCATTCGCTTGTTCGAAAGCCGAGATTGAGGGTTTGAAGCACTGTCGAAAGCCACTGTAGTGACTTTCTATAGAGCTCGGGAAACCGCCCAATAGATCTATCCTTCAGAACGAGCGTTTGAGCGACCTAAATACAAAACACCCATACTCGGTTCGAATTCATTCTTGGGCCTTGTAAACACCACCCGCCCACCACAGGGCGGAGCAGATCGTTTTTCTAGTTGGGTCGGTCGCGATCGGTGACCATCCAAGCATCCAAAATGTGGGTCAATTGGGAAATACCTGCGCTCAGATTCACTAATTCAAAAGGTAAGATCGAGGGTTTGAAGCACGCCGAAAGCTAGCATAGTAACTTTCTATTAAGTTCATGCACTTGTCCTTACGTCCAGGCTTCAGAAACATGCGTTGTTCGGGAAACTGCTATACTTGCATTCGCTTGTTTGGAAGCCGATATCGAGGGTTCAGAGCTCCCCTAAACTCACCATAACAAATTTATACAGAGTTTGGGAAGCCAATATTTATTCCCGTTGGCTCAACCGTGATATGGAACCGTCGGGCCTCCGTAATGAGGTTGAACGTGAAATTCCTACGCTCGGCTTCGCAAATTCGGAAGCAGAGATCTATGGTTCGGAGCTGCTTGGAAACCACCATAGTAAATTGCTAGGCAATTTGTGTAGACGACAAACCGGCAGGGCTTACGAAGCATGCATTGATTTGCAAATACATACACTCGCATTAGGTAATTCGAAAGCCGAAATCGAGGGTTCGGAGTGCTCTTGAAAGCCACAGTGTTGACTTTCTGTAGAGCGTAGGAAATCGCCTAACAGTTATGTCCTTCGAAATGATCATTTCAGTGACCTAACTCCAAAAATCCCTCCTTATTTCGAATTCATTCTCTAGCCTTACACACACCACCCTCTCCGCCCACCTATCCAACCGGGGGGGGGATCGTTTTTCTAGTTGGGCCGGTCGTAATCCGGGACCATCCAGACCTCCAAAACGTGCGTCGATCGGGAAATCCCTATACTTGTGTTCGCCAATTCAAAAGATAAGATTGTGGGTTCAGAGCACGCCGAAAGGCATCATAGTAACTTCTTATCAAGTTTAGGAAGCAGTCAGTCCATCCGGGCCTCTGAAACTAGCGTTTTTTAGGAAATTCTTGTTCTTGCATTCGCTAGTTCGAAAGCCGAGATCGAGAGTTCGGCGCGCCCTTGAACCCACCATAGCAAATTTATACTGAGTATGGGCAGCCGATCGTTATTCTCGTTGGCCCGGCCACGATACAGAACCATCGGGACTCCAAAACTCGCGTCGATCGTGAAATTCCAGTGCTTGGCTTTGCAAATTCGGAAGCCGATATATATTATACAAAGTGCCGAGAAAACCTCCATAGTAAATTTCTATGTAATTCGAGTAGACGCCATACCACCTAGGCTACGTTGATCTGGAAATTCCTATACTCGCATTCGCTAGTTCGAAAGATAAGATCGAGGGTATGGGGCTCTTTCGCAAGCCATCCTGGTGACTTTCTACAGAGCATGGGAAATTGCCATTGGTTCTGTCCTTCGAAATGAGTGTTTCAGTGACCTAAACCTGAAAGGACCATCCTCGGTTTGAATTGATTCTCAGGCCTTGTACACACAAGCCGCCTTACCCACCCTCCACAGGAGCGGAGCCGATTGTTTTTCTAGCTGGGACGGTTGCGATTCGCGACCGTTCGGGCAACCGAACGCGGGTCAATTGGAAAATCCCTGCACTAGCTTCACAAATTCAAAAGGTAAGACCGAGGGTTCGTAGAGCTCCAAAAGCCAGCATGGTAACATTCTATTAAGTTTATGCACTTATCCTTGCGTCCGGGCTTCTGAAACGCACGTTGTTTGGGAAATTCCTGTACTTTCATTCGCTAGTTTGGAAGGCGAAATCGAGGGTTCCAAGCTCCCCGGAATCCACTATGACAACTTTATACCGAGTTTGGGCAGCTGATAGTTATTCCCATTTTCTATGCCGCGATATGGAACCGTCGGGCCTCCATAACGAGGTTGACCGTGAAATTCCTATGCTCGGCTTCACAAATTCGGAAGAAGAGATCTATGGTTTGGAGCTGCTAAGAATCCTCCATAGTAAATTGCTACATAATTTGGGTAGACGCTAAACCGGCAGGGCCTATGAAGCGTGCGTTGACCTTGAAATACATATACTCGCATTCGCTATTTCGAAAGCCAATATTGATGGTTCGGAGCTTTCTTGAAAGCCACTGTGGTGACTTTCTGCAGAGCGTAGGAAATCACCCAACAGTTTTGTCCTTCAAAATGAGCATTTTAGTGACCTAACTCCAAAAATCCCTCTTCAGTTCGAATGCATTCTATGGCCTTATACACACAACCCTCCCCATCCACCCACCCAATGACGTGGGGGGAGCCGATCATTTTTCTAATTGGGTCGGTAGCTAATAAGGACCGTCCATGCCTCCGAAACGTGCGTCAATCGAGAAATCCCTATACTCGTTTCGCAAATCAAAAGATAAGATTGATGGTTCGTAGAGCGTCGAAAGCCACCATTGTAACTTTCTTTCAAGTTAAGGAAGTAGTCCATCCGTTCGGGCCTCTAAAACGAGCGTTGTTTGGGAAATTCCTATATTCGTATTCGCCAGTTCGAAAGCTGAGATCGAGAGTTAGGAGCTCCCCGGAATCCACCAAAGCAAGTTTATGCTGAGTTTGGGCGGCCGATAGTTATTCTCGTTGGCCCGTCCACGATACAAAACCGTCCGGTCTCCGAAACGTGCGTCGATCGTGGAATTCCGACGCTTGGCTTTGAAAATTCAGAATCTGATATCTATTTTTCAGAGCGGCTAGAAAACCTGCATAGTCAATTTCTACATAATTCGGGTAGATGCCAAACCACCCAGGCTTACGTTGCGTGCGTTGATCTAGAAATTCCTATACTCACATTTGCTAGATTGAAAGCTGAGATCAAGGGTTTGGAGCTCTCTCAAAAGCCATTCTGTCTGGTGACTTTCTTCAGAGCGTGGGAAATCTCCGAACAGTTGTATCCTTTAAACGAGCATACCAATTACCAAAATCCAAAAGTACCATCCTTAGTTCGAATTCATTCATGGGCCTTGTACATACCACCCACCCCACCAACCCATCCCAGGGTGAAGCCCATCATTTTTCTAGTTAGGTCGGTCGTGATACGTTACTGTCCGTGCATCCGAAACGTGCATCGATTGGGAAACACCTGCACTAAACTTCGCCAATTCAAAAGGTAATATCGAGGGTTCAGAGCGTGCAAAATGCCAGCATAGTAACATTCTATCGAGTTTATGCACCTGTCCATCCGTCGTGGCTTCTGAAAAGCGCTTTGTTTGCGAAATCCTATACTCGCATTCACTAGTTCGGAAGCCGAGATCGAGGGTTCGGAGCACCCCAAAACCCAACATAAGAACTTTATACCGAGTTTGGGCAGACGATAGTTATTCCTGTTCGCCCGACTGCGATATGGAACCGTTGGGCCTCCATAATGAGGTCGAGCGTGAAATTCCTACGCTCGGCTTTGCAAATTCGGAAGTAGAGATGTATAGTTCGGAGCGGCCAAGAAACCTCCATAGTAAATTGCTACGTAATCCGGGTAGACCCTAAACCGGCCGGGTCTACGAAGCGTGCGTTGATCTGGAAATACATATACTCGCATTTGCTAGTTCAAAAGCCAAGATCGAGGGTTTGGGTCACTCTTGAAAGCCACCATGGGGACTTTCTGTAGAGCATAGGAAACCGCCCAACAGTTGTGTCCTACGAAATGAGCGTTTGATTGGCCTAGATCCAAAAGACCCATCTTCGGATCAAATTCATTCTCAGGCCTTGTACAGACCACCTGCCCTACCTATGCACCACAGGGCGGAGCTGATCGTTTTTCTAGTTGTGCCAGTTGCGATCTGCAACCTTCTAGGCATCCAAAACGCGGGTTAATTGGGAAATCCCTGCACTCTGCTTTGCCAATTCAAAAGGTTAGTTCGAGGGTTTGGAGCGTGTCGAAAGCCAGCATAGTAAATTTCTGTCAAGTTCATGAAGCAGATTATCCGTCCTGGCCTCTAAAACGAGCATTGTTTGGGAAATTCCTATTCTCCCATTCGCCATTTCGAAAGCCGAGATCGATAGTTCAGAGCGCCCCAGTACCCAACATAGCAAATTTATACTGAGTTTGGAAAGCCGATCGTTATTCTCGTTGGCCCATCCACAATACAGAACCGTCGAGCCTCTGAAACATGCATCGATCATGAAATTCCTATGCTTGGCTTCGCAAATTAGGAAGCCGATATCTATTGCTCGGAGCAGCTAGAAAGCCTTTGTAGTATATTTCTACGTAATACGGGTATACAACAAATATACAGGGCCTACGATGCGTGCGTTGATCTAGAAAATCCTATACTCGCAGTCGCTAGTTCGAAAGCTAAGGTCGCAGGTTTGTAGCTCTCTCAAAAGCCATCGTGGTGACTTTCTACAGGGCGTGGGAAATCACTCGACAGTTCTGTCCTTCGAAATGAGCGTTTCATTGACCTAAATCCAAAAGTCCAATCTTCGGTTCGAATTCATTCTCAGGTGTTGTACACACCACCCGCCCCACCCACCAATCCTAGGGTGGAGCCAAACATTTTTCTAGTTGGGCCGATCACAATTCGCGACTGTCCGAGTGGCCGAAATGCGCATCGATTGGGAAATCACTACACTCAGCTTTGCTAATTCAAAAGGTAAGATTGAGGGTTCGAAGCGCCCCGAAAGCCAACATAGTAACTTTCTATCGAGTTTATTCACCTGTCCATTCGTCTGGGCTTCTGAAACTCGCATAGTTTGGGAAATCCTATACTCGCATTCGACAGTTTGGAAGCCGAGATCGAGGGTTCGGAGCTCGTCGGAACCGAGCATAACAATTTTATACTGAGTTCGGGCAACCGATCGTTATTCCCACTGGCCCGACCGCGATACGGAACTGTCGGGCCTCCATAACGAGGTCGAACATGAAATTCCTAAGCTCGGCTTCACAAATTCAGAATCAAAGATCTATGGTTCGGAGCGTCTAGGAAACCTCCATAGTAAATTGCTACTTAATTTGGGTAGATGCCAAATCGGTCAGGCCCATGAAATTTTCGTTATTCTAGAAATACAGATACTTGCTTTTGATAATTCGAAAGCCAAGATCGAGGTTTTAGAGCGCTCTCGAGACCACCGTGGTGACTTTCTGCAGAACGTAGGAAATCGCCCAATAGTTATGTCCTTCGAAATGAGCGTTTCAGTGACCTAACTCCAAAAAACTCTCCTCATTTCGAATGAATTCTCGGGCCTTATAAACAACACCGCCCCACCCACCACACATCCTACAGGGGGAGCTAATCGTTTTTCTAGTTGGGTCGATCGCGATC
The DNA here is from genome assembly GCA_030737875.1 of Allium sativum. NCBI lineage: Eukaryota > Viridiplantae > Streptophyta > Magnoliopsida > Asparagales > Amaryllidaceae > Allium > Allium sativum. The sequence goes on along the minus strand of CM060924.1, from coordinate 698,741,265 downwards.
CCGGACCGTCTAGGCCACCGTAACGCGCGTCGATCAGGAAATCCCTACACTAGGCTTCGCCAATTTAATAGATAAGATCGAGGGTTTGGAGCGCTCCGAAAGCCACCACAGTAAATTTCTGTCAAGTTTAGGTAGTAGTCAATCTGTCCGAGCCTCTGAAATGAGCATTGTTTGGGAAATTCCTAAACTCATATTCGTTGGTTCGAAAGCCGAGATCAAGGGTTCATAAAGCCCCGGAACCCACCATAGCAAATTTATACCGATTTTGGGCAGCCGCCCGTTATTCACGTTGGGTCGGCCGTAGTACGAAACCGTTGGGCCTCCGAAACGCGTGACGATCATGAAATTCCTATCTCGGCTTTGCAAGAAAACCTTCATAGTAAATTTCTACGTAATTTGGGTAGACGCTAAAACTGCCCGGGCCTATGACGCGTGCGTTGATTTGGAAATTCCTATACTCGGATTCACTGGTTCGAAAGCTGAGATCGAGGGTTAGGAGCTCACTAAAAAGACCCATCCTCGATTCAAATTCATTCACGGGCCTTGTACACACAACTCGCCCCACCTACCCATCCTAGGGCGTAACCCATCATTTTTCTAGTTTGGCCTATCACGATCTGCGACCGTCCGAAATGCACATCGATCGGGAAAGCCCTGCACTCAACTTCGCCAATTCAAATGGTAAGATCGAGGGTTCAGAGCATGCCGAAAGCTAGCATGGTTACTTTCTATCAAGTTTAGGCACCTATCCATCCGTCCTGGATTCTGAAATACGTATTGTTTGGGAAATCCAATACTCACATTCGCTAGTTCGGAACCCGAGGTTCGAGGGTTCAGAGCTCCTTGGTTCATACAATAACAACTTCATGCCGAGTTTGGGCAACCGACTGTTATTCCCGTTGGTTCGGTCATGATGCGGAACTGTCGGGCATCCATAACTAGGTCGACCGTGAAATTCCTATGCTCGGCTTTGCAAATTCGGAAGCGGAGATATACGGTTCGGAGGGCGAGGAAGCATCCATAGTAAATTTCTACGTAATTTGGGTAGACGCCAAGCCGGTCGGGCCTAGAAGCGTGCGTTGATCTAGAAATACATATACTCGCATTCACTAGTTCGAAAGCCAAGATTGAGGGTTCAGAGTGCTCTCGAAAGCCATCGTGGTGACATTCCGCAGAGCGTAGGAAATCGCCCAACAGTTATGTCCTTTAAATTGAGCGTTTCAGTGAACTAGCTCCAAAAACCCCTTCTTATTTCGAATGCATTCTTGGTTCTTATACACACCACCAGCCCCACCCACCAACCCAACCCATAGGGGGGAGCCGATCGTTTTTCTAGTTGGGTATATCGCGATCCATGACCGTCCAGGTCTTCGAAAACCGCGTCGATCTAGAAATCCCTATACTTGTCTTCGCCAATTCATAAGGTAAGATCAAGGGTTTGGAGCGCGCCAAAAGCCAGAATAGTAACTTTCTATCGAGTTTATGCACCTGTCCATCCGTTCGGGCATTTGAAATGCCTGTTGTTTGAGAAATCCTATACTCGAATTCGCCAGTTCGAAAGCTGAGATCGAGGGTTCGGAGCTCCCTAAACCCACCATAACAACTTGATACCGAGTTTGGGCATCCTATCGTTATTCCCATTGGCCCGGCCGCGATATAGAACCATCGGGCCTCCGTAACAAGGTCGACTGTGAAATTCATGCACCTGGCTTCGCAAATTCGGAAGAAGAGATCTATGGTTCGTAGCGGCTAGGAAACCTCCATAGTAAATTACTACATAATTTCGGTAGATGCCAAACCGGTCAGGCCTATGAAGCGTGCGTTGATCTAGAAATACATATACTCGCATTCGCTAGTTCGAAAGCCGAGATCTAGGGTTTGGTGCTCTATCGAAAGCCACCGTGGTGACTTTATGCAGGGCGTGGGAAATCACCCAACTGTTCTGTCCTTCGAAACAAGCGTTTCACTGAACTTAATCCAAAAGACCCATCCTCAATTCGAATTCATTCTCGGGCCTTGTACGCACCACCCGCCCATCCCAAGGCGGACTCCATTGTTTTTCCAGTTGGGCCGGTCGCGATCCGTGACCATCCGAGCATCCGAAACACGCATCGATTTGGAAATCCCTACACCTAGTTTCACCAATTCAAAAGATAAGATCGAGGGTTCGGAGCGCGCCGAAAGCAAGCATAGCAACTTCTATCTAGTTTATGCACATATATATCAATCCGGCCTTTTGAAATGTGCTTTGTTCGGGAAATCTGATACATGCATTTGCTAGTTCGTAATCCAAAATCGATGGTGCGAAGCTCCCCGGAACCCACCATCACAACTTCAAACCGAGTTTGGGCAACTGGTCGTTATTCCCGTTGGCCCAGCCGCGATACAGATCCGCCGGGCCTCCGTAACGAGGTCGACCGTGAAATTCCTACGCTCGCCTTCGCAAATTCGGAAGCAGAGATATATGGTTCATAGCGGCTAGGAAACCTCCATTGTAAATTGCTAAGTAATTCGGGTAAACGCCAACTCGGGCCGGCCTACGAAGCGTGGGTTGATCTGGAAATACAGATACTTGCACTAGCTTGTTCGAAAGCCGAGATCAAGGGTTTGCAGAGCTCTCGAAAGCCACCATGGTGACTTTATGCAGAGCGAAGGAAATTTCCCATCAGTTATGTCCTTCTAAATGATCGTTTCGGTGAGCTAACTCGAAAAACTCCTCCTCAGTTCGAATGCATTCTCGGGCCTTATACACCCAACACAACCACCCCACGGGGGGAACAGATTGTTTTTCTAGTTGAGTCGGTAGCGATCCGAGACCGTCCAAGCCTTCTAAACTCGCATCGATCGGGAAATCCCTATGCTCATCATTAGCAATTCAACAGGTAAGATCGAGGGTTCGGAGTGTGCCGAAAGCCAGTATAATAATTTTCTAACGTGTTTATGCACCTGCCCGTCTGTATGGGCTTTTAAACGCGCGTTGTTCGTGAAATCATATACTCGCATTCGCCAGTTCGGAAGATGAGATCGAGGGTTCGGAGCTCCTCGGAACCTACCATAACAACTTCATACCGAGTTTGGGCAACCGATCATTATTCCTGTTGGCCCGGCCGCGATACGGAACCGTCGGGCTTCCGTAACGAGGTCAACTGTGAAATTCCTATGCCCGGCTTCGCAAATTCGGAAGTATAGATATATGTTTAGGAGCGGCTAGGAAACCTCCATGGTAAATTGCTACGTAATTTGATTAGTCGCCAAACCGGCTGGGCCTACGAAGCATGCGTTGATCTGAAAATACAGATACACGCATTTGTATAGTTCGAAAGCCGAGATCGAGGGTGCGTAGTGTTCTCGAAAGCCACCGTGGTGACTTTCTGCATAGCGTATGAAATCTCCCAATAGTTATGTCCTTCGAAATGAGCGTTTCATTGACCTCACTCCAAAGAATCGTCCTAAGTTCGAATACATTCTCAGGCCTTATGCACACCACCCACCCCACCCAACCACCTCACTCGGAGGAGATGATCGTTTTACTAGTTGGGTCAGTCATGATCGAGGATTGTCCAAGCCTCCAAAACGCGTGGCGATCTGGAAAACCATACACTCGTCTTCCCCAATTCAAAAGATAATATCGAGGGTTCGGAGCGCGCCAAAAGCCACCATAGTAACTTTCTATCATGTTTAGGAAGTAGTACATCCATCCGGGTCTCTGAAGCGAGCGTTGTTTGGGAAATTCCTATACTCGCATTCGCCAGTTCGGAAGCCGAGACCAAGAGTTAGGAGTACCCCGGAACCCACCATAGCAATTTTATACTGAGTTTGGGAAACCTATTGTTATTCTCATTAGCCCGACAACGATACAGAACCGTCGGGCCTTCGAAACACGCTTCAATCGTGAAATTCCTATGCTCTGCAGATATCTATTGTTTGGAGTGACTAGAAAACCTCCATAGTAATTTTTTGCGTAATTTGGGTAGATGCCAAGCCGCTTGGGCTTACGATGCGTGCGTTGATCATTAAATTCCTATATTCGCATTCGCTAGTTCGAAAGCCGAGATCCAGGGTTTGGAGCTCTCTCGAAAGCCATCATGGTGACTTTTTTTAGAGCATAGGAAATTGACCAACAGTTCTATCCTTCGAAACGAGTGTTTCAGTGACTTAAATCCAAAAGACCCATCCTCGGTTCGAATTCATTCTCGGGCTTTGTACATACCACCAGCCCCACCCACCCATCCCAGGGAGGAGCCGATCGTTGTTCTAGTTGGGCCGGTCGCGATCCGCAACCGTCCGAGCATCAGAAACGTGCATCAATTGAGAAATCCATGGAATCTTCTTTGCCCATTCAAAAGGTAAGATCGAGGGTTCGCAGCGTGCTGATAGCCAGCATAGTAACATTCTGTTAAGTTTAAGAAGTTGTCCATCCACCCAAGCTTCTGAAATGCGCATTGTTCATGAAATTCCTATACTCGCATTTGTTAGTTCGGAAGCCGAGATCGAGTGTTCGGCACTTCCCGGACCCACCATAACAAATTTTACCAAGTTTGGGCAGCTAATCGTTATTCCAGTTGGCCCGGCTGCGATACGGAACCGTTGGGCCTCCATAACAAGGTCGACCATGAAATTCCTACCCTCGGCTTAGGAAATTCGGAAGCCGAGATCTATGGTTCGGAGCGGCTAGGAAACCAGTATAGCAAAGTGCTGCATAATTTGGTTAGATGCCAAATCGGCCGGGCCTATGAAGAGTGCATTGATCAGGAAATAAATATACTCACATTCGCTAGTTCGAAAACTGAGATTGAGGGTTCAGAGCCCTCTAGAAAGCCAACGTGTTGAGTTTCTGCAAAGCATAGGAAATTGCCCAACCGTTATGTCCTTCGAAATGAGTGTTTTAGTGACTTAACTCCAAAAACCCCTTCTCAGTTCGAATGAATTCTCGGGCCTTATATAAACCACCCTTTTCCTCGCCCACCCACCCTAAGGGCGTAGCCTATCATTTTTCTAGTTGGGCCAATTGCGATCCGGGACAGTCCAGGCCTCAGAAATGCGCATCGATCGGGAAATCCCTACATTTGGCTTCTCCGATTCAAAAGATTATATCGATGATTCGGAGCGCACCGAAAGCCACCATATTAACTTTCTATCAAGTTTAGGAAGCAATCCATCTGTCTGGGACTCTAAAATGAGCGTTGTTTAGGAAATTCCTACACTCGCATTCGTCGGTTCAAAAGCCGAGATCGAGGGTTCGGAGCGCCCCGGAACCCACAATAGCAAATTTATATTGAGTTTGGGTAGCCGATCATTAATCTCATTGGCTCGACAAGGATACAGAACCATCGGGCATTCGAAACGTGTGTCGATCGTGAAATTCCTATGCTCGTCTTTGCAAATTCGGAAGTAGATATCTATTGTTCGGAGCAGTTGAAAAACCCCCATTGTAAATTTCTACGTAATTTGGGAGGATGCCAAACCATAAAGGCCTACGAAGCTTGCGTTGATCTGGAAATTCCTATACTTACATTCGCTAATTTGAAAGCTGAGATCGAGGGTTTGTAGCTCTCTCGAAAGCCATCGTGGTGACTTGTTGTAGAGCGTGGGAAATCGCTCAATAGTTCTGTCCTTCGAGACGAGCGTTTCAGTGAACTAAACCCAAAAGACCCATCCTTGGTTCGAATTCATTTTCGGGCCTTGAACACACCACTGGTCCCAGCCACCCATCCTAGGGCAGATCCCATCGTTTTTCTAGTTGGGTCGGTCGTGATCTATGACCGTCCAAGCATCCGAAATGCGCGTCGGTTGGGAAATCTCCGTACTCAGCTTCTCCAATTCAAAGGTAAGATCGAGGGTTCGCAGCGTGCCAAAAGCACACATAGTAAATTTTTATCAAGTTTATGCACCTATCTATCCATCCGGGCTTCTGGAACGCACGTTGTTAGGGACATTCCTATTCTCGCATTCGCCAATTCGTAAGCCAAGATCGAGTGTTCGGAGCTCCCCGGAACCCACTATAATAACTTTATACCGAGTTTGGGCAGCCGATCGTTATTCCTGTTGGCCCGACCGTGATACGGAACCGTCAAGCCTCCGTAACGAGGTCGTCCGTGAAATTCCTACGCTCGGCTTCGCAAATTCGGAAGCAGGGATCTATGGTTCGGAGCGGCTTGGCAACCTCCATAGTAAATTGCTATGTAATTTAGGTAGACGCCACCGGGCCTATGATTGGAGCGTTGATCTGGAAATACGTATAATCGCATTTGCTAGTTTGAAAGCCGAGATCGAGGGTACGGAGGCTCTCGAAAGCCACCGCAGTGACTATCTGCAGAGGGTAGGATATCGCCATATAGTTATGTCCTTCGAAATGAGCATTTAAGTGAACTAACTCCAAAACCCCTCCTCAGTTTGAATGCATTCTCGGGCCTTGTATACACCACCCGCCCCCACCCACCCATCCACCCCATGGGGGAAGCCAGTTCTTATTCAAGATGGTCGGTCGCGATCCGGGACTGTCCAGGCCTCCGAAACGTGCGCCGATCGGGAAATCCCAACACTCGTTTTCACTAATTCAAAAGATAAGATAGAGGGTGCGAAGCATTTCGAAAGCCACCATACTAACTTTCTATCATGTTTAGGAAGCAGTTCATCTGTCCGGGCCTATGAAACGAGAGTTTTTGGGAAAATCTTGTACTCGCATTCGCTAGTTCAAAATCTGAGATCGAAGGTTCGGAGTGCCCCGAAATCCACCATAGAAAATTTATACTGGGTTTGGGCAAACGATCGTTATTCTCGTTGGCTCGACCGTGATACGGAACCATCGAGCCTCTAAAACATGCATCGATCGTGAAATTCTTACGCTACGCATTGCAAATTCAAAAGCCAATATCTATTGTTCGAAGACATAATTTGGGTAGACGACAAACCGCTCGTGCCTACGACACGTGCATTGATATAGAAATTCTTGTACTCGCATTCGCTAGTTCAAAAGCTGAGATTGAGGGTTTGTAGCCCTCTCAAAAGCCATCGTGGTGAATTTCTACAAAGCATATGAAATCGCCCAATAGTTCTATCCTTCGAAACGAGCATTTCAGTGATGTAAATCAAAAATGCCCATCCTCGGTTCGAATTCATTATTGGGCCTTGAACATACCACCCGTCCTACCCACCCATTCAAGGGAGGAGCCCATCGTTTTTCTAGTTAGTCCTAGCATCCGAAACGCGCGTAGGTTGGAAGATTCATACACCCAGCTTCGCCGATTCAAAAGGTAGGATCGAGGGTTCAGAGCGTGCCGAGAGCCGGCATAGTAATTTTCTATCCAGTTTACATACCTGTCCATCCGTCCGTGCTTCTGAAATGCACGTTGTTCGGGAAATTCCTATACTCGCATTTGCTAGTTCGGAAGCGGAGATCGAGGGTTCGGAGCTCCTCGGAACCGACCATAACAAGTTTATACCAAGTTTGGGCAGCCGATCGTTATTCCTGTTGGCCCGGCCGCGATACAGAACCGTCGGGCCTCCATAACGAGGTCGACCGTGAAATTCCTATTCTCTGCTTTCCAAATTCGGAAGCAGAGATCTATGGTTCGGAGCGGCTAGAAAACCTCCATAGTAAATTGCAACGTAATTTGGGTAGACAACAAACCGGTCGGGCCTACGAAGCGCGCATTGATCTGGAAATATATATACTCGCATTCGCTAGTTCGAATGCCGAAATCGAGGGTTCGGAGCGCTCTCGAAAGCTACTGTGGTGACTTTCTGCCGAACAGAGGAAATCGCCCAACAATTATATCCTTCGAAATGAGCGTTCAGTGACCAAACTCGAAAACCCCTCCTCAGTTCGAATGCATTTTCAGGCCTTATACACACCACCTGCACCACCCACCTACCCACACAACAAGGGGGAGCAGGTTATTTTTCTAAATGGGTCGGTCACAATCAGGTACCGTCCAAGCCTCCGAAACGCGCGTCGATCGAGAAATCTCTACACTCGTCTTTGCCAATTCAAATGATAAGATCGAGGATTCGGAGGGCGCCGAAAGCCACCATAGTAACTTTCTATCAAGTTTAGGAAGTAGTCCAACTGCTCGGGCCGCGGAAACGAGCGTTGTTTAGGAAATTCCTATACTTGCATTCGCCATTTCGAAAGCTGCGATCGAGGGTTCGGAGCCCCTCGGAACCCGCCATAAGAAATTTATACCGAGTTTGATAGCCGATCATTACTCGCGTTTGCTCGGCCGTGATGCAGAACCGTCGGGCCTTTGAAACGCGAGTCGATCGTGAAATTCCTATGCTCGTCTTTGCAAATTCTGAAGTCGGTATCTATTGTTCGGAGCCGCTAGAAAACCTCCTTAGTAAATTTCTATGTAATTTGGGTAGACGCCAAACTGACCGAGCCTACGACGCGTGCGTTGATCTGGAAATTCATATACTCGCATTCGCTAGTTAGAAAGCTGAGATCGATGGTTTGGATCTCTCTCGAAAGCCATTGTGGTGATTTTTTGCAGAGCATGGAAAATCGCCCAACAGTTCTGTCCTTCGAAACGAGCGTTTCATGACATAAATCCAAAAGACCCATCATCGGTTTGAATTCATTCTCGGGCCTTGTACACACCACCCTACCCACCAACCCACCCCATTGCTTAGCCGATCGTTTTTCTAGTTTGGCCAAACACGATCCGCGACCGTCCGAGCATCAAAAACGTGCGTCGATTGGGAAATCCGTGCACTCAGTTTCGCTAATTAAAAAGGTAATATCGAGAGTTCAGAGTGTGCCGAAAGCCAGTATATTAACTTTCTATCGTGTTTATACACCTATCCATCCGTTCGGGCTTCTGAAACGTGCGTTGTTCGGAAATTCCTATACTCGCATTCGCCAGTTCAGAAGCCGAGATCGAGGTTTCGGAGCTCCCCGGAACCCACCATAAAAACTTTATACCGAGTTTGGGCAGCCGATCGTTATTCCCGCTGGCCCGGCCGTGATAGGGAATCGTCGGCCCTCCGTAGCGAAGTCGACCATGAAATTCCTATGCTTGGCTTCGCAAATTCGGAGACAAATATCTATGGTTCAGAGCGGCTAGGAAACCTCCATAGTAAATTGCTTCGTAATTTGGGTAGGCGCCAAACCGATCAAGCCTACGAAGCTTGCTTTGTTCTGGAAATACATATACTTGCTTTCGCTAGTTCGAAAGCAGAGATCGAGGTTTTGAAGTTCTCTCGAAAGCCACCGTGGTGACTTTTGCAAAGTGTAGGAAATCACCTAACAGTTATGTCCTTCGAAATGATCGTTTCAATGACCTAACTCCAAAAACCGCATAGTTCAAATGCATTCTCGGGCCTTATACACACCACCAGCCCCACCCAGCCACCCAGCCCACGGAGGGAGCCAATCGTTTTTCTTGATGGGTCGTTCGCGATCCGGGATCGTCCATGACTCTGAAACGCATGTCGATCAGGAAATCCCTACACTCGTCTTCGTCAATTCAAAAGGAAAGATCGAGTGTTCGAAGTGCACCTAAAGCCACCATAGTAACTTTCTATCAAGTTTAGGAAGCAGTCCATCCGTCAGGGACTCTGAAACGAGCGTTGTTTGGAAAATTCCCATACTCCCATCCACCAGTTCAAAAGCCGAGATTGAGATTTGGAGCTCCTCGTAACCGACCATAGGAAATTCTTACTGTGTTTGGGGAGCTGATCATTATTCTTGTTGGATCGGCCATGATATGGAACCGTCGGGCCTCTGAAATGCGCATCGATCGTGAAATTTATACGCTCGGCTTCGCAAATTTAGAAGCCGATATCTGTTGTTCGGAGAAGCTAGAAAATGTCCATAGTAAATTTCTACGTAATTTGGACAGACGCCAAACCACCCAAGCCTACGATGCGTGCATTGATCTAGAAATTCCTATACTCACAATCGCTAGCTCGTATGCTAAGATCAAGGGATTCGAGCTCTCTCGAAAGCCATCGTGGTGACTTTCTGCAGAGCATGGGAAATCGGCTAACAGTTCTGTCCTTCTAAACGAGTGTTTTAGTGACCTAAATCCGAAATATCCATCTTCGGTTTGAATTCATTCTTGGGCCTTGTACACACCACCTGCCGCATCCGCCCATCCAATGGCGGAGCCCCCATTTTTCTAGTTGGGCCGGTCGAGATCCACGACCGTTCGAGAATCCGAGGCACGCGTCGTTTGGGAAATCTCTGCACTCAACTTCGCCAATTCAAAAGGTAAGATTGAGGTTTCAGAGCGTGCCGAAAGCAAGCATTGTAACTTTCTATAGAGTTTATGGACCTATATATCTGTCTAGGCTTCCAAAACGCGCGTTGTTCGGGAAATTCCAATACTCGCATTCGCTAGAAGCCAAGATCGAGGGTTCGGAGCTCCCTGGAACCTAGCATAAGAACTTTATGCCGAGTTTGGGTAGCCGATCATTATTCCCGTTAGCCCGACCGCGAAACGGAACCGTCGAGCCTCCGTAACGAGGCCTAACATGAAATTCCTACGCTCGGCTTTGCAAATTCAGAAGTAAGGATCTATGGTTCAGAGCAGCTAGGAAACCTCCATAGTAAATTGCTACGTAATTTAGGTAGACGCCATACCGGCCGGGCCTACGAAGTGTGTGTTGATATAGGAATACATATACTCGCATTCGCTAGTTCAAAAGCTGAGATCAATGTTTCGGAGCACTCTCGAAAGCCAACGTGTGAATTTGTACAGAACATAGGAAATCACCCAATAGTTTTGTCCTTTTAAATGAGCGTTCCCGTGACCTAACTCAAAAAACCCCGACCTCAGTTAGAATGCATTCTCGGGCCTTATACACACCACCCGCCCTACCCACCCATCCATCCCATGGGGAGGAGCCGATCGTTTTTGTAGACGGGTCGGTCGCGATCCGGGACCGGCCAAGCCTCCGAAAAGCGCGTCGATTGGGAAATTCCTACACTCGCCTTCGCCAATTCAAAAGATAAGATCGAGCATTCGGAGCGCGCCGAAAGCCACCATAGTAACTTTTTATCAAGTTTAGAAAGCGGTCCATCTATTTGGTCTTCTGAAATGAGCATTGTTTGGGAAATTCGTACACTCGCAATCCTTAGTTCAAAAGCTGAGATCGAAGGTTTGGAGCGCCCCAGAACCAAACATAGGAAATTTGTACTGAGTTTGGGCAGCCGATCGTTATTCTCGTTGTCCTGCCCATGAAACGGAACCATCGGGATTTTGAAGCGTGCGTCGATCGTTAAATTCCTTTGCTCGGGTTTGCAAATTCAGAAGCTGATATCTATTTTTCGTAGCGGCTAGAAAACCTCAGTTGTAAATTTGTACGTAATTTTAGCAGATGCCAAACCGCCCGGGCCTACGACGCGTGCGTTGAACTGGAAGTTTTTATACTCGCATTCGATAGTTCAAAAGCCGAGATTGAGTGTTTGTACCTCTCTCGAAATCCATCATGTTGACATTCTGTAGAGCGTGGGAAATCGCTCAACTGTTCTGTCTTTCGAAATGAGCGTTTCAGCGACCTAAAACCAAAAGACCCATCCCCGGTTCGAATTCATTCTCGGGCCTTGTACAGTCCACCCTCCCCATCCACCCATCTGAGGGTGGAGCCCATCATTTTTCTAGTTTGGCAGGTCGCGATGCGCGATTGTCTGTGCACTCGAAACACGCGTCGATTGGGAAATGCCTGCACTCGGCTTCGCCATTTCAATAGGTAAGATCAAGGGTTCAGATCATGACGAAAGACAACGTAGTAACTTTCTATTGAGTTTATGCACCTGTCCATTCATCCGGGTTTCTGAAATGCGCATTGTTCGTGAAATCCTATACTCGCATTAGCTAGTTCGAAATCCCTGATCGATGGTTCTGAGCTCCCCATAACCCACCATAACAACATTATACCGAGTTTGGGCCGCAGATCATTATTCCCGTAGGCCTGGCCGCGATGTGGAACCGTCGGGCTTTCATAACGAGGTCGATCGTGAAGTTCCTTAGCTCGGCTTCGCAAATTCAAAACCGGAAATCTATGGTTCAGAACTGCTAGGAAACCTCCATAGTAAATTGGTACGTAATTTTGGTAGATGCCTAACCGGCTGGGCCTATGAAGAGTGCATTGATCTAGAATTAATTATACTTGCATTCTTTAGTTCGAAAGCCGAGATTGAGGGTTCGAAGCACTCTCGAAAGCCACCATGGTGACTTTCTACAGAGCATAGGGAATCTCCCAACAATTATGTCCTTCGAAATGGGCGTTTCAGTCACCTAACGGCAAAAATCCTTCCTCAGTTCAAATGCATTCTCGGGCTTTATACACACCAACCGTCCCACACACACACCCCATGGGGGGAGAAGATCATTTTTTTAGTTGGGTCGGTTGCGATCCGGGACCATCTTGGCCTCTGAAACATGCGTCGATCGGGGAATCCCTACACTCTCCTTTGCCAATTCAAAAGATAAGATCGAGGGTTCGGAGCGCATCGATAGGCATCATAATAACTTTCTTTCAAGTATCAGAAGCAGTCCATCCGTGCGGGCCTTTGAAACGAGTGTTGTTTGGGAAATACCTATACTCTCATTCGTTAGCTCGACAATTGAGATCGACGGTTCGGAGCGCCCCGGAACCCACAATAAGAAATTTATACTGAGTTTGTGCAGCCGATCGTTATTCTCTTTGGCCCGGCTGTGATACGGAACCGTTGGTCATACAAAACGCGCGACGATCGTCAAATTCCTACGCTCGGCTTTGCAAATTCAGAAGCCGATATCTATTATTCGGAGCGTCTAGAAAACCTCCATATTAAATTTCTACGAAATTTTGGTAGACGCCAAAACACCCAAGACTATGAAACGTGCGTTGGTCTGGAAATTCCTCTACTTGCATTCGCTAGTTTGAAAGCTGAGATCGAGGGTTTGGAGCTCTCTCGAAAGCAATAGCGGGGACTTTCTTCAAAGCATGGGAAATCGCCCAACGGTTCTGTCCTCCGAAACGAGTGTTTCAATGACCTAATTACAAAAGGCCCATCCTCGATTCGAATTGATTCTCAGGCCTTGTACATGCCGTCAGCCCCTCCCACCCATCTCAAGGCGGAGCCCGTTATTTGTCTAGTTGGGTCGGTCGTCATCTTCTACCATCTGAGCATCCCAAACGGCGTCTATTGGAAAATCTCTACACTCAGCTTTGCCAATTCAAAAGGTAAGATCGAAGGTTCGGAGCGCGCCGAAACCTGGCATAGTAACTTTCTATCGTGTTTATTCACTTGTCCATCCGTCCGGGCTTCTTAAATGCACGTTGTTTGAAAAATCCTACACTCGCATTCGCTAGTTCGGAAGCCGAGATCGAGGGTTCGGAGCTCCCCAGAACCCGCCATAACCACTGTATACCGAGTTTGGGCTGCCGATCATTATTCCCATTGGCCCGACCACGATATGGAACCGTCTAGCCTTCATAACGAGGTCGACCGTGGAATTCCTACGCTTGGCTTTGCAAATTCGGAAGCATAGATCTATGGTTCGGAATGGCTAGGAAACCTCCATAGTAAATTGCTACGTAATTTAGTTAGTCACCAAACTGTCCGGGCCTCCGAACTGTGCGTTGATCTGGAAATACTTATACTCGCATTCGCTAGTTCGAAAGGTGCGATCGGTGGTTCGGAGCGCTCTCGAAAGCCACCATGGTGACTTTCAACAGAGAGTAGGAAATCACCCAATAGTTATGTCCTTCAAAATGAGCGTTTCAGTGACCTGACTACAAAAACCCCTCCTCGGTTCGAATGCATTCGGGGCGTTATACACACCACCCACCCCACCCACCCAACGGGGGGAGCCGATCATTTTTCTAATTGGCTTGGTAGCGATCTGAGACCTCCCAGGCTTTGAAAATGCGCGTCAATCGGGAAATCCCAACCCTCGTCGTCACCAATTCAAAAGATAAGATAGAGGAGTCGGAGCATGCCGAAAGCCACCATAGTAATTTTCTATCAAGTTTAGGAATTAGTGCATCCATCTGGGCCTCTGAAACGAGCATTTTTTGGGAAATTCCTATACTCTCGTTTGCCAGTTTGAAAGCCGAGATCAAGGGTTTGAGCACCTCGGAACCTACCATGGGAAATTTATACTAAGTTCGGTTAACCGATCGTTATTCTCGTTGGCCCGGCCATGATATGGAACCGTCGGGCTTCCGAAACTCGCTACGATCGTGAAATACCTACGCTCGGCTTTGCAAATTTAGAAGCTGATTTTTATTGTTTGGACCAGCTAGAAAACCTCCATAGTAAATTTCTACGCAATTTGGGTAGATGCCAAACTGCCCGGGCCTACGACACGTGCGTTGATCTGGAAATTCCTATACTCGCATTCACTAGTTCTAGAGCTGAGATCGAGGGTTTAAAGCTCTCTCGAAACCCATCGTTGTGACTTTCTACAGTTTGTGCGAAATTGCCCAAAAGTTTTGTCCTTCGAAATGAGCGTTTCATTGACCTAAGTCCAAAAAACCCATCCTCGGTTCGAATTCATTCTCTGGACTTGTAAACACCACCCGCCCTACCCACCCATCCCAAGGCGGAGCCCATCGTTTTTCTAGTCGGACCGGTCGCGATCCGTGACCGTCCGAGCATCCAAAACGCGTATTGATTGGGAAATCCCTACACTTAGCTTTGCCAATTCAAAAGGTAATTTCGAGGGTTCGGAGTGTGCTGAAAGCCATCATAGTAACTTTCTATCGAGTTTATGCACATATCCATCCGTTCCGGCTTCTGAAATGCGCGTTGTTCGGGAAATCCTATACTCGCATTCGCTAGTTAAGATGAAGGGATCAAGTGTTTGGAGCTCTCTAGAACCTACCATAACAACTATATACCGAGTTTGGGTAGCCGATCGTTATTCCCATTGGCCCAACCGTGATAGGGAATGGTCGGCCCTTCATAACAAGGTCGACCGTGAAATTCCTATGCTCGGCTTCGCAAATTCGGAAGTAGAGATCTATAATTCGGAGCAGCTAGAAAACCTCCATAGTAAATTCTATGTAATTTGGGTAGACGTCAAACCGGCCGGACCTACGAAGCGTGTGTTGATCTGGAAATTTTTATACGCTGATTCACTAGTCCGAAAGCCGAGATCGGATGTTTGAAGCGCTCTCAAAAGCCACCATGTGACTTTCTGTAGAGCGTAGGAAATCACCCAATAGTTATGTCCTTTGAAATGAGTGTTTCAGTGACCTAACTCCAAAAACCTCTCCTCAGTTCGAATGCATTCTTGGGCCTTATGCAAACCACCACCATGTGACTTTTTAGTTGGGTCTGTTGCGATCATAAACTGTCGAGGTATCCGAAACGCGTGTCGATCGGGAAATCCCTACACTCGTCTTCGCCAATTCAAAAGATAAGATAGAGGGTTCGGACCAATCCGAATGAAATCATAGTAACTTCTATCAAGTTTAGGATGCAGTCTATCCGTCCTGGCCTCTGAAATGAGCGTTGTTTGGGAAATTCCTATACTCCCATTTGCTAGTTCGTAAGCCAAGATCGAGAGTTCGGAGCACCCCGGAACCCACCATAGAAAATTTATACTGAGTTTGCGCAGCCGATCATTATTCTCGTTGGCCCTCCCATGATACAGAACCGTCGGGCCTTCGAAACGCGCGTCGATCGTGAAATTTCTAAGCTCGACATTAGAAATTCGAAAGAAGATATCTATTGTTCGGAGCGACTAGAAAATCTCCATAGTAAATTTCTACCTAATTTGAGTAGACTCCAAACCAATCAGGCCTACGATGCATGCGTTGATCTGGAAATTCCTATACTAACATTCGCCAGTTCTAAAGAAGAGATCGAGGGTTTGGTGCTTTCTCGAAAGCCATCGTGGTTACTTTCTATAGAGCGTGGGAAATTGCCTAACAGGTCTATCCTTCGAAACGAGCGTTTCAGTGACCTAAATCCAAAAGACCCATCCTCAGTTTGAATTAATTTTCAGGCTTTGTACAAACCACCTGCCACACCAACCCATCCCAGGGTGGAGCCGATCATTTTCCTAGTAGGGTAAATCGCGATCCGAGACTATCCGGGCCTCCGAAATGCGCGTCGATCGGGAGATCATAGCACTCGTCTTTGCCAATTCAAAAGGTTAGACCGAGGGTTCGGAGCTTGCATAAAGCCTCCATAGTCACTTTCTATTGAGTTTAGGCACCTGTCAATCCGTCCAGGCCTCTGAAACGCGCGTTGTTCATGAAATTCCTACACTTGCAATTGTCAGTTCGGAAGTCGAGATCATTGGTCCGGAGCTCCCCGGAACCAACTATAACAACTTTAGACCGAGTTTGGGCAGTAGATCGTTATTCCCATTGGCCCGGCCGCGATACAAAACCGTCAGGCTTCCGTAAGAAGGTCGACCATGAAATTCCTACATTCGGCTTAGCAAATTCGGAAGCAAAGATCTATGGTTTGGAGCAGCTACGAAACCTCCATATTATATTAGTATGTAATTTGGGTAGACGCCAAACCATCTGAGCCTACGAAGCATGCGTTGATCTGGAAATACCTATGCTCGCATTCGCTAGTATGAAAGCCGAGATCAAGGGTTCGAAGCGTTCTCCAAAGCCTCCTTAATGACTTTCTACAAAGTGCGGGTAATCACCCAACAGTTATGTCCTTCGAAATGAGCGTTTAAGTGAGTTAACGCCAAAAACCCATCCTCGGTTTGAATGTGCCTTCTACAAACCAACCGCCCCACCCACCCATCCCGCTGAAGAGAGCCAATCGTTTTTCAAGTTGGACCGGTAGTGATCCGGGACCGTCTGGGCCTCCGAAACGAGCGTCGATGGGGAGATCCATGCACTCAGCTTTGCTAATTCAAAAGACAAGATCGAGGGTTGGGAGTGTGCGCAAAGCCAACATAGCAACTTTCTATCGAGTTTAGGCACCTGTCCATCTATGCGGTTCTCTAAAACGCGTGTTGTTCCGGAAATTCCTAAACTCGCATTCGCCTGCTTGGAAGCCGAGAACGAGGGTTCGGAGCTCGCCGGAACAAACCATAACAACTTTATACTTAGTTTGGCCAGCTGGTCGTTATTCCCGTTGACCTGGCCGCGATACGAAACCATTGGGCCTATGAAATGCACGTCGATCGTGAAATTCCTGCGGTTGGCTTTGCAAAATCAGAAGACGGTATATATGGTTTACAGCGGCTAGAAAACTTCCATGGTAAATTTGTACATAATTTGAGTAGACACCAAACAACCCGGGCCTACGACGCATGTGTTGATCTAGAAATTTCTATACTCGCATTCGCTAGTTTGAAAGCTAGGATCGAGGCTTCAAAACTCTCTCAAAAGACACTGTAGTGACTTTCTACAGAGCGTGGGAAATCGCCCAATAGTACTGTCCTTCAAAACGAACGTTTCAGTTGCGATCGCTAGTTCGAAATTAACGTTTCAGTGACCTAACTCCAAAAACACCTCCATAGTTCGAATGCTTTCTCGGGCCTTATACACACCACCCGCCCCCACCTACTCCACTGGGGGGAGCCGATCGATTTTCTAATAGGGTCGGTCGCGATGCGAGACTGTCTGGGCCTCAGAAATGCGCATCGATCGGGAGGTAGCTACACTCGTCTTTGCCAATCCAAAAGATAAAATCGAGGGTTCGGAGCACGCCAAAAGCCACCGTAGTAATTTTTTGTCGAGTTTAGGCACCTGTCAATCCATCCGGGCCTCTAAAACGCGCGTTGTTCGTGAAATTCCTATACTTGCATTAGCCAGTTCGTAAGTCGAGATTGAGGTTTCGGAGCTTCCTGCAACCCGCTATAAAAACTTTATACCGAGTTTGGGCAATAAACCGTTATTCCTGTTGGCCCAACCGCGATACGGAACCGTCAGGCCACCGTAACTAGGTCGACCGTGAGATTCCTATGCTCGGCTTCGTAAATTCGAAAGCAGAGATCTATGGTTCATAGCGGCTAGGAAACATCCATAGTAAATTGCTATGTAATTTGGGTAGACGCTAAACCGGTGGGGGGCCTATGAAGCGTGCATTAATCTGGAAATACATATATTCGCATTTGCTAGTTCAAAAAGCCAAGATCAAGGGTTCGGAGTGCTCTCGAAAGCCACCATGGTGACTTTCTGTAGAGCGTGGGAAATTGCCCAGTGGTTATGTCATTCGGAACGAGCGTTTTAGAGAGTTAATCCAAAAGACCCATCCCCGGTTCGAATTCATTCTAGGGCCTTATACACAGCACCTGCCCCTACCCACCTACCCACTGTTGGGAGCCGATCGTTTTTCCAGTCGGGACGGTCGCGATCCGAGACCGTCTGAGCCTGCTAAATGCCCATCGATCAGGAGATCCATGCACTCGTCTTTGCCAATTCAAAAGATAAGATCGAGGGTTCATAGCGCATGGAAGCCACCATAGTAAATTTCTATCGAGTTTAGTCACCTGTCCATCCGTCTGGGCCTCTGAAAAGCTCATTGTTCAGGAAATTCCTATGCTCGGCTTCGCATATTCGGAAGTAGAGATCTATGGTTTGGGGCAGCTAGGAAACCTCCATATTAAATTAATACGTAATTTGGGTAGACGCCAAACCGGCCGGGCCTACGAAGCGTGCGTCGATCTGGAAGTAACTGTAGTCGCCTTCGCTAATTCAGAAGTGGAGATCGAGGGTACGTAAATCGCCCAACAGTTATGTCCTTCGAAACAAGCATTTCAGTGACCTAACTCCGAATAATCCTCCTCAGTTTGAATTCACTCTTGGGCCTTATACACACCATACGCCCCACCCACCCACCCCGTAGGAGGGAGTCGATCGTTTTTCTAGTTCGGTCGGTCGTGATTCGAGGCTGTTCGGGCCTACGAAATGAGCGTCGATCGGGAGATCCCTGCACTCAGCTTCGCTAATACGAAAGATAAGATCGAGGGTTCAGAGCATGATAAAAGCCACCGTAGAAACTTTTTATCGAGTGTAGGCACCTATCGATCCGTGCGGGCCTTTGATACGCGCATTGTTCGGGAAATTCCTATACTCGCATTCGCCTGTTCGGAAGACATGATCGAGGGTTCAGAGCACCCCAAAACCCACCATAAGAGATTTATACCGAGTTTATACAGCTGATCGTTATCCCCGTTGGCTCGACCAAGGTACGGAACCATCGGGCCTTTGAGATGTGCATCGATTGTGAAATTCCTACACTCGACATTGCAAATTTGGAAGCAGATATATATGGTTCGGTGCAGCTAGAAAACCGCCATAGTAAATTTCTATGTAATTTGTGTAGATCCCAAACCGCCCGGGTCTAGGACACATGCGTTGATATGGAAATTTCTATACTCGCATTTGCTAGTTCAAAAGCTAAGATAGAGGGTTTAGAGCTCTCTCGAAAGCCACCGCGGTGACTTTCTACAGAGCATGGGAAATTGCCCAACGGTTATGTCCTTCGAAACAATCGTTTCAGTGACCTAACTCCAAAACCCCTCCATAATTCGAATGCATTTTCAAGCCTTATATAGACCACCCGCCCCCACTCACCCACTCCATTGGGGGGAGTCGATCATTTTTCTAGTTGGGACGGTCGCGATCCGAGACCGTCCGAGAATCTAAAACGCGCGTCGATCGGGAAATCCCTACACTCGTCTTTGTCAATTCAAAGGATAAGGTTGAGGGTTCGAAGCGCGCCGAATGCTACCGCAGTAACTTTCTATCGAGTTTAGGCACCTGTCCACCTGTCTAGTCCTCAAATCGCGTGTTGTTCGAGAAATTCCTATACTCGCATTCGCCAGTTCAGAAGTCGAGATCAAGAGTTCGGAGCTCCCAGAATCCCACCATCACAAATTTATACCGAGTTTGGGTAGCCAATCGTTATTCTTGTTGGTCGGGTCATGATACGAAACCATTAGGCCTTCGTAACAAGGTCGATCGTGAAATTCCTACACTCGGCTTCGCAAATTTGGAAGTAGAGATCCACGGTTCAGAGCAGCTATTAAACCTCCATATTAAATAACTACATAATTTGGGCATATGGCAAACCGAACGGGCCTACGAAGCATGTGTTGATCTGGAAATATGTATACTCGCATTCGCTAGTTCGAAAGCTGTGATGGAGGGTTCGGAGCGCTCTCAAAATCCATTGTGGTGACTTTCTGTAGAGTGTGGGAAATCGCCCAACAGTTATGTCCTTCAAAATGAGTGTTTTAGTAACCTAACTCCAAAAACCCCTTCTCAGTACGAATGCATTCTCAGGCCTGCTACACACGACCCACCCTACCAACCGACCCAACCCACTAGTGAGAGTGATGGTTTTTCTAGTTGTGCTAATCACGATCCTCGACCATCTGAGCTTCACAAACGAGCATCGCTCGGGAGATCCCAACGCTCGGCTACGCCAATTCGAAAGATAAGATCGATAGTAACTTTCTAATGAGTTAAGGCACCTATCCATCCACGCGGGCATTTGAAACACACGTTGTTCGGGAAATTCCCATAATCACATTCGCCTGTCCGGTAGGCGAGATCAAGGCTTTGGAGCTTCCCGGAACCCACCATAAAAACATTACGCTAAGGTTGGGCAGCCTAAATGCGCATCGATCGTGAAATTCCTATGCTCGGCTTTGCAAATTCGGAAGCCGATATATATGGTTTGCAGCAGGTAGAAAACCTCCATAGTAAATCTCTACGTAATTTGGGTAGACGCAAAACCACCCGGGCCTACGACGCATGCATCGATCTGGAAATTTCTATACTCCCATTCGCTAGTTTCAAAACTGAGATCGATGGTTCAAAGCTCTCTCGAAAGCCACTGCAGTGACTTTTTAAAGAGCATGGGAAGTCGCCCAAAAGTTACATCCTTCAAAATGAGCGTTTCAGTGACCTAACTCCAAAAATCCCTCCATAGTTCGAATGCATTCTCGGACCTTATACACACAACCCTCCCCCACCCACCCACCCACTCCATTGTGTGGAGCCGATTGTTTTTCTAGTAGGGCCAGTCGCGATCTGAGACTGTCCAGTCCCCCGAATTGCAAATCGATTGGGAGATCGTTGTACTAGTCTTTGACAATTGAAAAGATAAGATCGAGGGTTCGGAGCATGCGTAAGGCCACCGTAGTCACTTTTTATCAAGTTTAGGCGCCTATCAATCCGTGTGGGCCTCTCAAACATGAGTTGTTCGGGAAATTCCTATACTTGCATTTGCTAGTTCGAAAGCCGAGATCGACGGTTCGGAGATCAGCTGAACCGACTATAACAACTTTATACCGAGTTTGGGAAGTAGATCGTTATTCCCATTGCCCCGGCTGCGATACAGAACCATCTGGCCTCCCTAACTAGGTCGACCATGAAATTCTGACGCTCGGCTTCGTAAATTCGAAAGCAGAGTCCTATGGTTCATAGCGGCTAGTAAACAACCGTAGTAAATTGCTATGTAGTTTGGGTAGACGCTAAACCGGCCTGGCCTACGAAGCGTGCTTTAATATGGAAATACATATACCCGCATTCGCTAGTTCAAAAGACGAGATCGAGGATTCGGAGCGCTCTCAAAAGCCACCTGGGCGACTTTCTGTAGAGTGTGGAAATTGCCTAATGGTTATGTCCTTCGGAACAAGCGTTTTAGCAACCTAAATCCAAAAGACCCATCCTCGGTTCGAATTCATTCTCGAGCCTTATACACACCACACGCCCCTACCCATCTGCCCCACTATTGGGAGCCGATCATTTTTCTAGTTGGGCCAGTTGCGATCTCAGACCGTCTGAGCCTCCTAAATGCGCGTCGATGGGGGGATCCCTGCAATCATCTTCGCCAATTCAAAAGATAAGATCGAGGGTTTGAAGTGCACCGAAATCCACCATAGTAACCTTCTATCGAGTTTAGTCACCTGCCATCCGTTCAAGGCTTCTGCAACGCTCGTTGTTCAGGAAATTCCTATACTCGCGTTCGTCGGGTTGGAAGCGGAGATCGAGGGTTTGGAGCTCCCCGGAACCCGCCATAACAACTTTATACCGAGTTTGGACAGCCGATCGTTATTCCCGTTGGACCTGCCACGATACGGAACCATCTCGCTCCAAAATTTGGTTGATCGAGAAATTCCTACGCTCAGTTTCGCAAATTCGGAAGTAGAGATTTATGGTTCGGGGCAGCTAGGAAACCTCCATATTAAATAACTACATAATTTGGGTAGATGCCAAACCGGCCGGGCCTACAAAGCGTGCGTTGATCGGGAAATAACTATACTCGCATTTGCTAGTTCAAAAGTCGGGATCGAGGGTTCGGAAATCGCCCAACAGTTATGTCCTTTGAAGTAAGTGTTTCGGTGACCTAACTCCAAAAAACCCTCCTTTGTTCGAACGCATTCTTGGGCCTTCAACACACCACAAGCCCCACCCACCTACCCAGCTAGAGGGAGCCGATCGTTTTTCTAGTTGGGCCGGTCGCGATTCGAGACCCTCCGGGCCTGCGAATCGAGCGTCGATCGGGAGATCCCTGTACTCGGCTTCGACAATCCAAAAATAAATATCGACGGTTCGGAGCATGCCGAAATCCACCGTTGTAAGTTTCTATCGAGTTTAGGCACCTGTCCATCTCTGCGGGCCTCTGATACATGCGTTGTTCGGGTAATTCCTGTATTCGCATTCGCCTGTTCGGAAGCTGAGATCGAGGGTTCGGAGATCCCCGGAAACCACTATAACAGTTTTGAACGAAGTATAGGCAGTCGATCGTTATTCCCGTTGGCCCGGCGGCGATGCGGAACAATTGGTCCTTCGAAACGCGCATCGATCGTGAAATTCCTATGCTTTGCTTTGCAAATTCGGAAGCCGATATATATGGTTCGGTGCAGCTACAAAAATCACCATAGTAAATTTCTACATAATTTGGGTAGACGCCAAACCGCTCGGGCCTACGACTCATGCGTTGATATGCAAATTTCTACGCTCGCGTTCGCTAGTTCAAAAGATGAGATCGAGGATTCGGAGCTCTACCGAAAACCACCGGGGTGAGTTTCTACAAAGCGTGGGAAATCTCCCAACAGTTATTTCCTTTGAAACGAGCGTTTCAGCGAACTAACTCCAAACACCCCTCCATAGTTCGAATGCATTCTCGAGCCTTATACACACCACCCGCCCCCACTCACTCACTTCACTTGGGTGTGTCGATCGTTTTTCTAGTTGCGTCAGTCGCTATCTGAGACAGTCTGGGCCTCCGAAATGCGCGTTGATCTTGAGATCCCTACGCTCGTCTTGTCAATTCAAAAGATACGATCTATTATTAGGAGCACGTCGAAAGCCGCCATAGTAAATTTCTATCAAGTTTAAGAACCTATCCATCCGTCCAGGCCTCTGAATCGCGTGCTATTCGAGAAATTCCTATACTCGTATTCGCCAGTTCAGAAGGTGAGACCGAGGGTTCGGAGCTCCCCGAAATCAACCATAACAACTTTATATCGAATTTGGGCAGCTGATCATTATTCCTTTTGGCACGGCCGCGATATGGAACCGTCGACAATCCAAGACAAGGTCGATCGTGAAATTCCTATGCTCGGCTTCGCAAATTCGGAAGTATAGATCTATGGTACGGAGTAGCTATGAAATCTCCATATTAAATTACTACGTAATCTGGGTAAAGGGCAAACTGACTAGGCCTACGAAGCGTGTATTGGTCTAGAAATACGTATATTCGCATTCGCTAGTTCGAATGTCAAAATGGTGGGTTCAGAGCGCTCTTGAAAGCCATAGTGGGGACTTTCTGTAGAGCGTGGGAAATCGCCCAGTAGTTATGTCCTTCAAAATGGGCGTTTCAGTGACCTAACTTCAAAAACCTCTCCTCAGTATGAATGCATTCTCGATCCTCCTTTACACAAACTGCCCCACCAACCCACCCACCCCACTGGTGGGAGCCGATCGTTTTTCTAGTTGTGCCGATGATGACATGAGACCGTCCGGGCCCTCGAAACGAGTGTCGATCGGGAGATCCCTGCAATCAGCTTTCTATCAAGTTCAGGTGCCGGTCCATCGGCGCGGGCCATTGAAACGCGCGTTCTTTGGGAATTCCTATACTCACATTTGTCTATTCGGAAGCAGAGATAGAGGGTTCGGAGCTCCACAGAACCCACCATAAAAACTTTATACCGAGTTTGGGCAGCCGAAATACGCATCGATCGTGAAATTCCAATGCTCAACTTTGCAAATTCGGAAGCCGATATATATGGTTCGAAGCAGCTAGAAGACCTCCATAACAAATCTCTACATAATTTGGGTAGACGCCAAACCAACCAGTACTACGAAGCATGCGTTGATCTGGAAATTTCCATAACCCCATTCGCCAGTTTGACAACTGAGATCGAGGGTTCGGAGTTCTCTCGAAAGCCACCGTTGTGACTCTCTAAAGAGCGTAGGAAATCACCCAACTTTTATTTCCTTCTAAATGAGTGTTTCTGTGACCTAACTCCAAAAACTCCTCCTTAATGCAAACGCATTATCGAGCCTTATACACACCACCTGCCCTACCCACCCACCCTATTGGAGGGAGTCGATCGTTTTTCTAGTTGGGCCGGTGGCAATCCAAGACCATTTGGGCCTCCGAAACACACGTTGATCTAGATATCCCTACACTCGGCTTCGCCAGTTGAAAAGATAAGATCGAGGGTTCGGAGCATGCCGAAAGCCACCATAGTAACTTTCTATCGGTTTTACGCACTTGTCCATCCGTCCGGGCCTCCGAAACACGCGTTGTTCGGGAAATTCCTATACTCACATTCGCAAGTTCGGAAGCCGAGATCGAGGGTTCAGAGCACCCCGGAACCAACCAGAACAACTTTATAACGAGATTGGGCAGCTGATCGTTATTCCCATTGGCCCACTCGCGATACGGAACCGTCAGGCCTCCAAAACGAGGTCGATCATGATATTCCTGCGCTCGGCTTCGTAAATACGAAAGCAGGTATCTATGGTTCTGAGCAGCTACAAAACCTCCATATTAAATTACCATGTAATTTGGGTAGACGCTAAACCGTCCAGGCCTACGAAGCGTGCATTGATCTGAAAATACCTATACTCACATTCGTTAGTTCGAAAGCCGAGATCGAGGGTTTGGAGTGCTCTAGAAAGCCACCGTGGTGACTTTCTACAGAGCATGAGAAATCTCCCAACAGTTATGTCCTTCGAAATGAGAGTTTCGGTGACCTAACTCCAAAAACACCTCCTCGATTCGAATTCATTCTCGGGGCTTTTACACACCACTCACCCTACCCACCCACCCACCCCACTGGAGGGAGCCAATCTTTTTTCTGGTTGGGTCGGTCGCGATCCGAGACCGTCCGGGGCTCCAAAACAAGCGTCGATCGGGAGATCCCTATACTCGGCTTCGCCAATTAAAAAGATAAGATCGATGGTTTGGAGCACGCCAAAAGCCACCATAGTAACTTTCTAACGAGTTTAGGCACCTGCCCATCCGTGTGGGCCTCTGAAACGCGCGTTGTTCGAGAAATCCCTATACTCGCATTAGCCTGTTCGGAAGCCACCGTGGTCACTTTCTATAGAGCATGGGAAATCGCCCAACACTTTTGTCTTTCGAAATGAGAGTTTCGGTTACCTAACTCAAAAAACCACTCCTTAGTTCGAATGCATTCTTGGGCCATATACACACCACCCGCCACAACCAACCTACCCACTGCACTAGGAGGTTCCGACCATTTTTCAAGTTGGGCAAGTCACAATCCGAGACCGACCCGGCCTCCGTAACGCGCGTCGATCGGGAGATGCCTACACTCGTCTTTGCCAATTCAAAAGATAAGTTCAAGGGTTCAGATCGCGCCGAAAGCCACCTTAGTAACTTTCTATCATGTTTAGGCACATGTCCATCAGTCCAAGCCTTTGAAACGCGTGTTGTTCGGGAAATTACTATACTCGCACTTGCCAGTTCGGAAGCCGAGCTTGAGGGTTCCGAGCTCCCAGGAAACCACCATAACAACTTTATACCAAGTTTGGGCAGCCAGTCATTATTCCCGTTGGCCTGGCCGCGATACGGAAACATCTGGCCTCCGAAATGAGGTCGATCATGAAATTCCTACGCTCGGCTTCGCAAATTCGGAAGTAGAGATCTATGGTTTGGGGCTGCTAGGAAACCTCCGTTTTAAATTACTGTATAATTTGGGTAGATACCAAACAGGCCTGGCCTACGAAGCGTGCGTTGATCTGGAAACAACTATACTTACATTCGCTAGTTTGAAAGCCGAGATCGAGGGTCCGGAAATCGCCCATTAGTTATGTCCTTTGAAATTAGTATTTTATTGACCTTACTCTAAGAACCCCTCCCCTGTTCGAATGCATTCTCGGGCGTTCTACAGACCACACACCCCACCCACCCACCCCGCTAGAGGGAGCTAATAGTTTTCTAGTTGGGCCAGTCGCGATCCGAGACCGTCCTGGCCTGCAAAACGAGCGTCGATCAAGAGATCCCTACACTCAGCTTTGCTAATTCAAAAGATAAGATCGAGGGTTCGGAGCATGATGAAAGCCACCGTAGTAACTTTCTATCGAGTTAAGGCACCTGTTCATCTGTGCAGGCCTCTAATACGCGCGTTATTCGGGAAATTCCTATGCTCGCATTCGCATGTTCGGAAGCCGAGATAGAGTGTTCGGAGCTCCTCGGAACCCACCATAACAGCTTTATACCGAATTTGGGAAGTCAATCGTTACTCCCATTGGCCCGCTAGTGATACGGAACCATCGGGCCTTTGAAATGCGTGTCGATCAGGAAATTCCTACGCTCGGCTTTGAAAATTCGGAAGCCAATATATATGGTACGGAGCAGGTAGAAAACACCATACTAAATTTCTACATAATTTGTGTAGACGCCGAACCGCCTGGGCCTGCGACGCATGCGTTGATTTGGAAATTTCTATACTCGCATTCCCTTGTTCGAAAGCTGATTTCGAGGGTTCGGTGCTCTATCGAAAGCCACCGTGGTAACTTTCTACAGAGCGTGGGAAGTCGCCCAACAGTTAGGTCCTTCAAAACGAGCGTTTCTGTGAACTAACTCCAAACACCCCTCCATACTTCGAATGCATTCTTGATCCTCATACATACCACCCGCCCCCACTCATCATCTCCAATTGGGGGATCTGATAGTTTTTCAAGTTGGGTCGATCGAGTTCCGACACCGTCCGGGCCTACGAAACAAGCGTTGATCGGGAGATCCGTGCTCCCGGCTTCGCCAATTCAAAAGATATGATCGAGGGTTCAGAGCCCGCTGAATGCCACTGTAGTGACTTTCTATCGAGTTTAGGCACCTGTCCATCCGTACGGGCCTTTGATACGCGCATTGTTCGGGAAATTCCTATACTCGCACTCGCTTGTTCAGAAGTTGAGGTGGAGGGTTCAAAGCACTCCGGAACCCACGATAACAATTTTTACCGGGTTTGGGCAGCCGATCGTTACTCCTGTTGTCCCCGCTCCGATACGGAACCGTCGGGCCTCCGAAATGAGTTCGATCGCGAAATCCCTACGCCGGGCTTTGCAAATTCGGAAGCAGAGATTTATTGTTCAGGTCAACTAGGAAACCTCCATATTAAATTACTACGTAATTTGGGTAGACGCCAAATCGACCGGGCCTACGAAGCGTTTCTTGATCTGGAAATACCTATACTCGCATTCGCTAGTTCGAAAGCGGAGATCGAGGGTTGGAAGGGCTCTCGAAAGCCACTGTTAATCTCCCAAAGTTATGTCCTTCAAAATGAGCGTTTCAGTGACCTAACTCCAAAAAATCCACCTCAATACGAATGCATTCTCGGGCCTCCTACACACGATCCGCCCCACCAACCCACCCACCCCACTGGTGGGAGCGGATCGTATTTTTAGTTGCGCCGATCATGATCCAAGACCGTCCGGGCCTCTGAAACGAGCATCGATCGGGAGATCGCTGCACTCGACTTTGCCAATTCAAAAAATAAGATCGATAGCAACTTTCTAACGAGTTGAGGAACCTGTCCATTCGTGCGGCCCTTCGAAACGCGCGTTGTTCGTGAAATTCCTGTACTCACATTAGCCTATTCGGAAGCCGAGATCAAGGGTACGGAGCTCCATGGAACCCACCATAACAACTTTATATCGAATTTGGGAAGTCGAAATGCGCATCGATCGTGAAATTCCTACATTCGGATTTTCAAATTCGTAAGCCGATATATATGGTTAGGAGCAGCTAGAAAACCTTCACAGTAAATATTTACGTAATTTGGGCAGACGCTAAACCACCCGGACCTAAGACGCATGCATTGATCTGAAAATTTCTATACTACCATTCACTAGTTCGAAAACTAAGATCAAGGGTTCAGTTCTCTCTCGAATGCCATCTTCGTGACATTCAAAAGAGCATGGGTAATCGCCCAACTGTTATTTCCTTCGAAATGAGCATTTCAGTGACCTAACTGCAAAAAAAACCCCTTGGTGCAAATGCATTATCGAGCCTTATACACATCACCTGCCCCACCATCCCACTCTTCCATGAGGTGTATTCGATCGTTATTCTACTTGGGCCGGTGGCGATCAGAGACCACCCGGGCCTTCGAAATGTGCGTCGATCAGGAGATCCCTGCACTTGGCTTTGCCAATTCAAACGATAAGATCGAGGATTTAGAGCGCGCCGAAAGCCACCGTAGTAACTTTCTCACGATTTTAAGCAATTGTCCATCCGTCCGGGCCTCCGAAACGCGCGTTTTTAAGAAATTCCTGTACTCGCATTCGCCAATTCGGAAGCCGAGATCGAGGATTCGGAGCTCCGTGGAACCCACGATAACAACTTTATACCAAGTTTGGGTAGCCAATCGTTGTTCCTATTGGCCTGGCCGTGATACGGAACCGTCGGGCCTCCGAAATGAGTTCAATCGTGAATTCCTACGCTTGGCTTCGTAAATAATGAAGCAGATATGTATGGTTCAGAGCAGCTAGGAAACCTCCGTATTAAATTACTACGTAATTTGGGTATGCACCAAACCGGTCGGGCCTACGAATCGTGCGTCGATTTGGAAATACCTATACTTGCATTCGCTAGTTCGAAGCCGAGATCGATGGTTTGGAGAGCTCTCGAAAGTCACCGTCGTGGGTTTCTGCAGAGTGTGGGAAATCGCCCAACCGTTATGCCCTTCGAAATGAGTGTTTCAGTGACCTAACTCCAAAATCCCCTCCTCAGTTCGAATGCACTCTCGGGCAGTCTACACACACTCACCCCACCCACCCACCCCATTGGAGGGAGCCGATCATTTTTCTAGATGGGTCGGTCGCGATCCGAGACCGTCCGGGTGTTCGAAAGGAGCGTCGATCAGAAGATCCCTGAACTCGGCTTCACTAATCCAAAAGATAAGATCGATGGTTCGGAGAGCGCCAAAAGCCACCGTAGTAACTTTCTAATGAGTTTAGGCACCTGCCCATCCGTGCTGGCCTTTGAAAGGCACGTTTTTCGGGAAATTCCAATACTCGCATTTGCCTGTTTGGAAGTCGAGATCGAGGGTTAGGAGCTCCCCGAGAACTCAGCATAACAATTTATACCGAGATTGGGCAGTTGATCATTATTCCCGCTGGCCGGCCGTGATACGGAACCATCGGGCCTCTAAAGTGCCCATTGATCGTGAAAATCCTATGCTCGTCTTTGCAAATTCGGAAGCCGATATATAAGGTTTGGAGCAGCTAGAAAACCACTATAGTTAATTTTTACGTAATTATGGTAGACGCCAAACCGCCCGGGCCTACGAAGCATGTGTTAATCTGGAAATTTATATACTCGCATTCGCTAGTTCGAAAGCTGAGATCGGCGGTTTGGAGCTCTATCGAATGCCACAAGGGTGACTTTCTACATAGCGTGGGAAATTGCCCAGCAGTTATGTCCTTTGAGGCGAGCTTTTAAGTGAAATAACTCCAAGCACCCCTGCATAGTTAGAATGCATTCTCGGGCCTTATACATACCAACCGCCCCCACTTACCCACTCAACAGTGGGGGCGATCGGTTTTCTAGTTGGCCCGGTCTCGATCCGAGATGGTCCAGGCCACCGAAACGCGCGCCGATCCGGAGATCCCAACACTCGACTTTGTCAATTCAAAAGACCAGACCAAGGGTTCAGAGCACTACGAAAGCCACCGTAGTAACTTTCTATCGAGTTTAGGCGGTATCCATCCGTCTGAGCCTCTGAATCACGCATTGTTCGAAAAATTTCTACACTAGCATTCGCCAGTTCAGAAGCCGAGATCGAGGGTTCAGAGCTCCTTGGAACCTACCATAACAACTCTATACTGAATTTGGGCAGCCGATCGATATTCCTATTGGGCCGACCGCGATACGGAAGCGTCGGGCCTCCAGAACGAGGTCGATCGTGAAATTTCTATGCTCAACTTTGCAAATTCGGAAGCCGAGATCTATGGTTCAGAGCAGCTAGGAAATCTCCATTTTAAATTACTACGTAATTTGGGTAGATGCCAAACCAACTGGTTCAATGAAGCGTGTATTGATCTAGAAATACCTATACTCGCATTCGCAAGTTTAAAAGCCGAGATTTAGGGTTCAAAGCGCTCACAAAAGCCACCGTGGTGACTTTATACAAAGCATGGGAAATCTCTCAACAATTATGTCCTTCAAAATTAGTGTTTTAGTGACCTTCCTCCGAAAACCCCTCCTTAGTACGAATGCATTCTCGGGCCTGTTACACTCGAACTGCCCCGCCAACCCACCCACCCCAGTTGTGTCGATCACAATCCGAGAGAGTTCAGGCTTCCGAATGAGCGTCAACTTGGCGATCGCTGCAATCGACTTTGCCACTTCAAGAGATAAGATCGATAGTAAATTTCTAACGAGTTTTGGCACCTGTCCATTCGTGCAGGCCTTTGAAACGCGCGTTGTTTTGGAAATCCCATAGTCACGTTCACCTGTTCGGAAGCCGAGATCGAGGGTTCGGAGCTCCCTAGAACCCAACATAACAACTTTTTATCAATTTTGGGCAGCCAAAGTGCGCATCATTCGTGAAATTCTTAAGCTCTCCTTTGCAAATTCAGAAGCCGATATATACGGTTCGGAGCAGCTAGAAAACTGCCATAGTAAATCTCTATGTAATTTGGGTAGACGCAAAACCACTCGAGCCTACGAAGCATGCGTTGATCTTGAACTTTCGATACTCCCATTAGCTAGTTCGAAAACTGAGATCGAGGGTATGGATCTCCCTCGAAAGCCACCGTCGTCACATTCGATAGAGCATGGGAAATAACCCAACTATTATTTCCTTCCAAATGAGTGTTTCAGTGACCTAACTGCGAAAACCCCTCCTTAGTGTAAATGCATTATCGGGCCTTATAAACACCACCTGCCCCACCCACCCACCACGTTGGGGGAAGCCGATCGTTTTTCTAGTTGGGCCGGTGGCGATCTGAGACAATCCATGCCTCCGAAACGCATATCGATCGGGAGATCCTGCACTCGGCTTCGCCAATTCAAAAGATAAGATCGAGGGTTCGGAGCACGCCGAAATCCACCGTAGTAACTTTCAATCGATTTTAGGCACCGTCCATCCGTCCGGCCCTCCGAAATGATCGTTGTTCAGGAAAATCCTATACTCGCATTCGCTGGTTCAGGAGCCGAGATCGAGGGTTCGGAGCTCCTCAGAACCCACCATAAAACTTTATACCAAGTTTGGGCAGCCGATCATTATTCTTATTGGCCCGTCCGCGATATGGAACCGTTGGGCCTCCGAACCGAGATCAATCGTGAAATTTCTATGCTCGGCTTTGCAAATACGGAAGCAAATATCAATGGTTAGAAGCAGCTAGGAAACCTCCATAATAAATTACTACATAATTTGGGTTGATTCCAAATTGGCCGAGCCTACAAAGCGTGCGTTGATCTAGAAATACTTGTACTTGCATTTGCTAATTCAAAAGCCAAGATCGAGGGTTCGGACCAATCTTGAAAGCCATAGCGGTGACTTTCTGCAGAGCATGGGATATCACCCAACAGTTATGTCCTTCGAAATGAGCATTTCAGTGACCTAACTCCAAAAAACCCTCCTTAGTTCGAATGCATTCTCTGACCTTCTACACACCACTCACCCCAGCCACACATCCATCCAACTGGAGGGAGCTGATCGTTTTTCTAGTTAGGTCGGTCGGGATTCGAGACCGTCCAACACTACGAAACGAGAGTCGATCGGGAGATCCCTACACCCGGCTTCGCCAATTCAAAAGATAAGATCGATGGTTAGGAGTGCCTCGAAAGCCACCATAGTGACTTCCTAACGAGTTTAGGCACCTGCCCATCTGTGCGGGCCTCTGAAATGCGCGTTGTCGGGAAATTTCTATACTCGCATTCGCATATTCGGAGGCCGAGATCGAGGTTTCGGAGCTCCTAAGAACCCACCGTAAAAACTTTATACCGTGTTTGGGCAGCCGATCAGTATTCCCATTGGCCCGACCGCGATACGGAACCATCGGGCCTTTGAAATGCCCATCGATCGTGGAACTTGCGTTGTATATGGTTCGGAGCTGCTAGAAAACCTCCATAGTAAATTTCTACATAATATGGGTAGATGCCAATCAACCTGGGCCCACGAAGCCTGTGTTGGTTTGGAAATTTCTGTACTCGCATTCGCTAGTTCGAAAGCTGAGATTGAGGGTTCAGAGCTCTCTCGATAGCCACCATAGTGACATTCTACAGAGGGTGGGAAATCGCCCAACAGTTATGTCCTTCGAAATGAGAGTTTCGCATACCTAACTCCAAAAAACCCTCATTAGTTCGAATGCATTCTCGGGCCTTATACACACCACCCACCCCCACCCACCCACCCACGGCACTGGGAGGAGCCGATCGTTTTTCAAGTTGGATCAGTCGCAATCCGAGACTGTCTGGGCCTCCAAAACGCGCGTCGATCGGGAGTTTCCTGCACTCGTCTTTTCCAATTCAAGAAATAAGTTCGATGGTTTGGATCGAGCCGAAATCCACTATAGAAACTTTCTATCATGTTTAGGCACATATCCATCCATCCAGGCCTATGAAACTTGCGTTGTTCAGGAAATTCCTATACTCACATTCGCTAGTTCGGAGGCCGAGCTCGAGGGTTCGGAGCTCCCTGGAACCCACCATACAACTTTATACCGAGTTTGGGCTGTCGATCGTTATTCCAATTAGCACGGGCGCGATACGGAAACGTCGGGCCTCCAAAACTAGGTCGATCTTGAGATTGCTACACTTGGCTTCTCTAATTATGAAGCAGAGATTGATGGTTCGGAGCAGCTAGGAAGCCTCCATATTAAATTACTACGTAATTTGGGTAGATGCCAAACCGGTTAGGCCTACGAAGCGAGCATGGATCTAGAAATAACTATACTTGCATTCGCTAGTTCGAAAGCCGAGATCGGGGATTCAGAAATCACCCAACAGTTATGTCCTTCAAAATGAGCGTTTCAGTGACCTAACTCCAAACACCCCTCCATAGTTCAAATGCATTCTCCGGCCTTATACATACCACACACCCCCACTCACCCATTCACCCAATCCATAGTGTGAAACGAGCGTCGACCAGTAAATCCCTGCACTCGGCTTCGCCAATTCAGAAGATAAGATCGAGGGTTTGGAGCGCGCCGAAAGCCACCGTAGTAACTCTCTATCGAGTTTAGGCACCTATCCATCCGTGCGGGCCTCTGATACGTGCGTTGTTTGGGAAAGTCCTATACTCGCATTCACCGGTTCAGAAGCCAAGATCGTGGATTCAGAGCTCCCCGGAACCCACCATAAAAACTTTATACCGATTTTGGGCAGTTGATCATTATTCATGTTGGGTCGGCTGCGATACGATGCCATCGGGTCCTTGAATGGCACGTCGATCGTGAAATTCCTACGCTCGGCTTGGCGAATTCGGAAGCCGATAT
The DNA here is from genome assembly GCA_030737875.1 of Allium sativum. Lineage (NCBI taxonomy): Eukaryota > Viridiplantae > Streptophyta > Magnoliopsida > Asparagales > Amaryllidaceae > Allium > Allium sativum. The sequence goes on along the minus strand of CM060924.1, from coordinate 698,707,413 downwards.
ATATTGTTCGGAGCAGCTAGAAAACCAACGTAGTAAATTTCAACATAATTTCTGTAAACGCCAAACAGCCGGGCGAACGACGCATGCGTTGATCTAGAAATTTCTATACTTGCATTCTCTAGTTCGAAAGCGGAGATCGAGGGTTCGGAACTCTCTCCAAAGCCCTCATGGTGACTTTCTACGGAGCGCGTGAAATTGCCCAACAGTTATGTCCTTCGAAACGAGCGTTTTAGTGACTTAACTCCAAACACCCCTCCATAATTCGAATGCATTCTCGTTCCTTATACATACCACCCGCCCCAACTCAACCACTCCACTGTGGGGGAGCCGATCGTTTTTCTAATTGGGCCGGTCGTGATCCGAGACCGTCCGGGCCTACGAAATGAGCGTCGATCGGGAGATCCCTACACTCGGTTCGCCAATTCAAAAGATAAGATCGAGGGTTCGGAGTGGGCCGAAAGCCAGCGTAGTAACTTTCTATTGAGTTTAGGCACCTATCCATTCGTGCGGGCCTCTTATACGCGCATTATTTGAGAAATTCCAATACTCGCATTTGCCTGTTCGGATGCCGAGATCGAGGGTTTGGAGCCCCCAGATTCCAACATAACAACTTTAAACCGAGTTTGGGCAGCCGATCATTATTCCCGTTGGCTCGGCCGAGATACGGAAACATCTGGCCTTTAAAATGCATGTCAATCGTGAAATTCTTGCGCTTGGCTTTGTAAATTCGGAAATCGACATATATGGTTCGGAACAGCTAGAAAACCACCATAGTAAATTTCAACGTAATTTGGGCAGATGCCAACCCATCAGGGCCTACGATGCATGCGTTGATTTGGAAATTTCTACACTCGCATTAACTACTTCGAAAGCTGATAAGAGGGTTCGAAGCTTTCTCGAAAGCCATCTTGGTGACTTTCTATAGAGCGTGGAATGAGCGTTTAAGTGATCTAACTCCAAACACCCCTCCATAATTCGAATGCATTCTTGGGGCTTGTACATATCACCCGCCCCCACTCACCCACTCCATTAGGCAGAGCCTATCATTTTTCTAGTTGGGTCGGTCGCGATTCGAGACTGTTCGGTCCTCCGAAACGCGCGTCGATCTGGAGATCCCTATATCGTCATTGTCAATTCAAAAGATAAGATCGAGGGTTCGGAGCATGCCGAAAGCCACCATAGTAACTTTCCACCGAGTTTCAGCACCTGTCCATCCGTCCAGGCCTCTAAATCGCGAATTGTTGTAGAAATTCTTATACTCGCATTCGCCAGTTCAGATGCCAAGATCGAGGATTCGGGGTTCCCCAGAACGCATCATAAAAACTTTATACCGAGTTTGGGCAGCCGATCATTATTCTAGCTGGCCCGACCGTGATACTTAACCGTCGGGCCTCTGAAACAAGTTCGATCATGAAATTCCTACGCCCGGTTTTGCAAATTCGAAAGCAGAGATCTATGGTTCAGAGCAACTAAGAAACCTCCATATTAAATTACTACGTAAATTAGGTAGACTCCAAAGCGACCGGGCCTATGAAGCGTGCATTGATATGGAAGCACATATACTCGCATTCGCAAGTTCGAAAGCCAAGATCGAGGGTTAGTAGCACTCTTGAAAGCCACCATGATTACTTTCTGTGGAGCGTTGGAAATCTCCCAGTAGTTATGTCCTTCAAAATGAGAATTTCAGTGACCTAAATCCAAAAACCCCTCCTCAGTCAGAATGCTTTCTCAGGCCTCCTATACACGACCCCGCCCCACCAACTCACCCACCCCACTAGTAGGAGTCGATCTTTTCTCTGGTTGTGTCGATCACGATCCGAGACCGTCCGGGCCATCGAAACGAGCATCGATCAGGAGGGCCCTGCATTCGACTTCGCTAATTCAAAAGATAAGTTTGATAGTAAATTTCTAACAATTTTAGGCACCTATCCATCCATGCGGGTCTTTGAAACGCGCGTTGTTCAGGAAATTCCTATGCACGACGGAACCCACCATAGTAACTTTCTAACGAGTTTAGGCACCTGCCCATCCGTGCGGGCCTCTAAAACACGTGTTGTTCCGAAAATACCTATACTCGCATTCGCCCATTTGGAAGTCAAAAGCGAGGGTTCAGAGCTCCCCGGAACCCACCATAACAACTTTGTACCGAGTTTGGGCAGCCAATCATTATTCCCATTGGCTCGGCAGTGACACAGAACAATCGGGCCTCCGAAATGCCCATCTATCGTGAAATCCTACTCTCGGCTTTGCAAATTTGGAAGCCGATATATATGGTTCGGAGTAGCTAGAAAACCTCCATAGTAATACGTAATCTGGTTAGACGCCAAACCACCGGAGCCTACGACGCATGCGTTGATCTGGAAATTTCTATACTCGCAATCGCAAGTTCGAAAGCCGAGTTCGATAGTTCGGAGCTCTCTCGAAAGCCACCATGGTGAAATTCTACATAGCGTGGGAAATCACCCAACAGTTATGTTCTTCGAAATGAGAGTTTCAGCGACCTAACTCCAAAAACCGCTCCTTAGTTCGAATGCATTCTCGGACCTTATACACACCACCCGCCCCCACCCATCTACCCACTGCACCGAGAGGGGCCGATCATTTTTCTGGTCGAGCAAGTCGCAATCCGAGGCAGTCCGGGCCTCCAAAATGCGTGTCGATCTGGAGATCCCTGCACACATCTTTGCCAATTCAAAATATAAGATAGAGGGTTCGGATCATGTCGAAAGCCACCGTCGTAACATTCTACCAAGATTAGGCACAAGTCTACCCGTACAGGCCTCTGAAATGCACGTTGTTCTAGAAATTCCTATTCTCGCATTCGCTAGTTCGGATGTTAATCTCGAGGGTTCGGAGCTCCCTGGAATCCACCATAACAACTTTTATACCGAGTGTAGGTTGCCGATCGTGATTCCCATTAGCCCGGCTGCGATACGACACTATCAGGCCTCCAAAACTAGGTCAATCTTGAAATTCCTACACTTGCCTTCACTAATTCGGATGCAGAGATCGATGGTTCGGAGCAGCTAGGAAACCTCCATATTAAATTACTACGTAATTTGGGAAGCCGCCAAACCGGTCAGGTCTATAAATCGTGCGTTGATCTGAAAATACCTATACCCGCATTCGCGAGTTCGAAATCTGAGATCGAAGGTTCAGACCGCTCTCGAAAGCCAGCGTGGTGACTTTCAGTAGAGCATGGGTAATCGCCCAAAAGTTATGTCCTCCGAAATGAGTGTTTCCGTGACCTAACTCAAAAACCCCTCCTCAGTTCGAATGCATTCTCTCGCCTTATGCACACCACCTGCCCTACCGACTCAGCCCACGGGGGAGCCGATTATTTTTCTAGTTGGGCTGGGCGCGATCAAGGACAGTCCGTGCCTCCGAAATGCGCGTCGATTATGAAATCCTTGCACTCAGCTTCGCCAATTCAAAACATAAGATCGACGGATCGGAGCACCCCGGAACCCACCATAAAAACTTTATATTGAGTTTGGGGAGCCGATCTTTATTCTTGATGACCCGGCCGTGACACAGAAACGTCGGCCCTCCGAAATGCGCATCGATCGTGAAATTCCTACGCTCGGCTTTGCAAATTCGGAAGCCGATATCTTTGGCTTGGAGCGGCTACAAAACCACCATAGTAAATATCTACGTTATTTTGGTAGACGGCAATCCACCTGGGCATATGATGCGTACGTTGATCTAGAAATTCCTATACTCGCATTCCCTAGTTCGAAAGCTGAGATCTAGGTTCCGAAGCTCTCTTGAAAGCCACTGTGTTGACTTTCTACAAAGCATGGGAAATCGCCAAATAGTTCTGTTCTTCGAAACGTGCGTTTCAGTGACCTAAATCAAAAAATCCCATCCTCGGTTCGAATTCATTCTCGGGCTAGTCATAATCCGTGACCGTCCGGGCATCCGTAACGCATGTCGATTGGGAAATACTTGCACTCGACTATGCCAAATCAAAACATAAGATCAAGGGTTCGGCTTGCGTCGATAGCCACCATAGTAACTTTCTATCATGTTTAAGCACTTGTCCATCCGGTCGGGCCTCTGAAACACGCATTGTTCGAGAAATTCCTATACTCGCATTCGCCAGTTCGGAAGCCGAGCTCGAGGGTTCGGAGCTCCCCGGAACTCACTATAACAAATTTATGCCGAATTCGGGCGGTAGATCGTTATTCCCATTGGCCCGGCCGCGATACGGAACAGTCGGGCCTTCGAAACCAGGTCGGTCGTGAAATTTCTATGCTTGCCTTCGCAAATTCGGAAGCAGAGATATATGGTTCGGAGCAGCTAGGAAACCTCCATATTCAATTACAACGTAATTTAGGTAGACGCCAAATCGGTTGGGCCTACGAAGCATGCGTTGATCTGGAAATACCTATACTCGCATTCGCAAGATCCAAAGCCGAGATCGACGGTTCAGAGCGCTCTCGAAATCCACCATGGTGACTTTCTACATAGCATAGGAAATCGCCCAACAATTATGTCCTTTGAAATGAGTGTTTCAGTGACCTTACTACAAAAACCCCTCGTCGGTTCGAATGCATTCTCGGGCCTTCTACAGACCACACGCCCCGCCCACCTACCCCACTGTACTGAGCCGATCGTTTTTCTAGTTGGGTTGGTCGCGATCCGAGACCATCTGGGCCTTTGAAAAGAGTGTCGATCGACAGATCCTACACTCGGATTCGCCAATTAAAAAGATAAGATCGAGGGTACGGAGCGTGCCGAAAGCCACCGTAGTAACTTTCTATCGAGTACAAGCACCTTTCAATCCATCTGTGCCTCTGAAACATGCGTTTATCTAGAAATTCCTATACCTGCATTTGCCCGTTCAGAAGCCGATATCGAGGGTTCGAAGCTCCCCAGAATCCACCATAACTACTTTATACCTAGTTTAGGCAGTCGATCGTTATTCCCGTCGGTCCGGCCGCGATACGGAAACATCGGGCCTTTGAAATGCCTATGGATCATGAAATTCCTAAGCTCGGCTTTGCAAATTCGGAGCCCATATCTATGGTTCGGAGTGACTATAAAATCTCCATATTTAATTTCTACGTAATTTGGGTAGATGCCAAACCGCCTAGGCCTACGATATGTGTGTTGATCTAGAAATTTCTATACTCGCATTCTCTAGTTCCAAAGCCGAGATCAAGGGTCCGGAGCTCTCTTAAATGCCACCTTGGTGACTTTCTAAAGAGCGTGGGAAATCACCCAACCTTTATTTCCTTCGAAATGAGAATTTAAGTGACCTAACTCCAAAAACCCCTCCTTAGTGCAAATGCATGATCAGTCCTTATATGCACCACCTGCCCCACCCACCCACCCCATTGGATGGAACCGATCGTTTTTCTAGTTGGGCCAATCAAGATCTGGGACCTTCCAGTCCTCCGAAAAGCGCATTGATCGGGATATCCCTGCACTCGGCTTTGCCAATTTAGAAGATAAGATCGAGGGTTCGGAGTGCACCGAAAGCCACCGTAGCAAATATCTATCAAGTTAGGGCACCTATCCATCCATTTGGGCCTCTAAAACATGCGTTGTTTGAGAAATTCCTATGCATGCATTCACTAGTTCGGAAGCCGAGATCAAGGGTTTACAACTTCCCGGAACCCACTGTAACAACTTTATAATGAGTTTGGCCTGCCGATCGTTATTCTTGTTGGCCCAGCAGCGATACGGAACCGTTGGGCCTCCGAAACGAGGTCGATCGTGAAATTCCTATGTTCGGCTTCGCAAATTCAGAAGCAAAGATCTGTGGTTTGGAGCAGCTAGGAAACCTCCTTATTAAATGACTCCGTAATTTGGGTGGATGCCAAAACGGCCAGGACTGCGAAGCGTTCGTCGATATGGAAATACCTATACTCGCATTCGCTAGTTCGTAATCTAAGATCGAGGGTTCAGAGCGCCCTCTAAAGCCTCTTTCGTGACTTTCTGTTGAGCGTGGGAAATCGCCCAACAATTTTGTCCTTCGAAATGAGCGTTTCGGTAACCTAACTCCAAAAATCCCTCCTCAGTTCGAATGCATTCTCGAACCTTATGCACACCACCCGCCCCACCCGCCCACCCCACGGGGGGAGCCGATCGTTTATCTAGTTGGGTCGGTCGTGATCCGGGACCGTCCAATTCTCCGGAATGTGCGTCGATCGGGAAATCCCTACACCCGGCTTGGAATATGCGTTTATCCGTCCGGGTCTCTGGAACGAGCGTTGTATGGGAAATTTCTATACTAGCATTCGCTAATTCGAAAGCCGAGATCGAGGGTTTTGATCGCCTCGGATCCGATGGTAGCAACTTTATATCAAGGTTTGGAAGTCGATCATTATTTCTATTGGCCCGACCACGATACGAAACAGTTAAGCCTCCGTAACGAGGTCGACTGTGAAATTCCTACGCTTGGCTTTGCAAATTCAGAAGTAGAGATCTATGGCTCGGAGTGGCTAGGAAACCTCCAAAGTAAATTTCCATAAGATTTTGGTAGACGCCAAACCGGCCTAGCCTACAAAGCGTCCGTTGATCCGAAAGTTCATATACTCGCATTCGCTAGCTCAAAAGCCGAGATTGAGGTTTCTAAGCGCTCTCAAAAGCGATGTGGTGACTTTATGAAGAGTGTATGAAATCGCCCAATAGTTATGACCTTCCAAATGAGCTTTTCAGTGAAGTAGCTCCAAAAGTTCCTCCTCAGTTCGAATGCATTCTCGGGCCTCCTACACACCACCTTCCCCACCTATCCTCCCACCCAAGTATATAGAGCCTATCGTTTTTCTAGTTGGGCCGGTCGGGATCCAGAAACAAACGGGCCTTCGAAACGAGCGTCGATCGGGAGATCCCTGCTCTGGGCTTTGCCAATTTAATAGATAAGATTGATGTTTCGGAGCACGCCAAAAGCCACCGTATTAACTTTCTATTAGGTTTAGCACCTGTCCATCCGTCCGGGCCCTTAGAACACGCGTTGTTCGGGAAATTCGTATACTCGCATTCGCACGTTCGGAAGCCGAGATCGAGGGTTCAGAGCAACCCGGAACCCACCATAACAACTTTGTATCGAGTTTGGGCAGCCGATCATTATTCTCGTTTGCCCGACCGTGATACGGAACCATCGGGCCTCCGAAATGCGGTCGATCATGAAATTCCTAAGCTTGGCCAGATAACCTCCATAGTAAATATCTACATAATTTGGGTAGATGCCAAACCGCCCCGCCTATGACTGGTGAGTTGATCTGGAATTTTCTATAATTGCATTTGCTAGTTCGAAAGCTAAGATCGAGGGTTCAGATCTCTCTCAAAATCCCTCGTGGTGACTTTCTGCAGAGTGTGGGAAATCGCCCAACTTTTATTTTATTCGAAATGACCATTTCAGTGAGTAAACTCCCAAAACCCCTCCTCGGTTCAAATGCATTACCAGGCCCTATACACAAACCTTCCCCACCCACCCACCCCACCGGGGGAGCCGACCGATTTTCTAGTTAGGTCGGTCATGATTCGGGACCGTCCGGGCCTTCGAAACGCACGTCGATCGGGAAATCCTTGCACTTGGCTTCGCCAATTCAAAATATAAAATCGAGGGTTCGATGCTTGTCGAAAGCCATCGTAGTAACTTTCTATCGATTTTAGGCACATGTCGATCCTTTCTGGACTTTGAAAAGCGCGTTGTTCGGGAAATTCCTTTACTCGCATGCGTTAGTTCGGAAGCCAAGCTGGAAGGTTTGAAGCTCCATGGAACCCACCATAACATATTTATATCGATTTTGGGCTGCCGATCATTATTCCCGTTGGCCCAGCCGCGACGCAGAGCCAACGGGCCTCCGAAACCAGGTCGAACGTGAAATTCCTATGCTTGGCTTCAAAATTTGGAAGTAGAGATCTATGGTTCGAAGTAGATAGGAAACCGCCATATTAAATTACTACGTAATTCTGGTAGACTCCGAAATGGCGGGGCCTATGAAGCATGCATTGATCCAAAAATACATATACTTTCATTCGCTGGTTAGAAAGCCGAGATCGAGGGTTTAGATCGCTCTCCAAAGCTACCATGGTGACTTTTTATAGAGCGTAGGAAATCGCCAATAGTTATGCCCTTTGAAATGGGCGTTTCAGCAACCTATCTCCAAAACCCCCTCCTTAGTTCGAATGCATTCTCGGGCCTTATGCACACTGCCCGCCCCAACCACCCATCCACCCCACAGGGGGAGCCGAACATTTCTAGTTGGGCCGGTCGCGATCCCCGACTGTCGAGCATCCGAAACGCGCAACGAGTGGGAAATCCATCCACTCAGCTTCACCAATTCAAAAGATAAGATCGATGGTTCTGAGCACACCGAAAGCCACCATAGTAACCTTCTATCGAGTTTAGGCACCTATCCATCCGTTCGGCCCTTTGAAGCACGCGTTGTTCAAGAAATTCCTATACACGCATTTGCCTGTTCAGAAGCCGAAATCGAGGTTTCAGAGGTCCTAAGAACCCATTATAATTTATAACAAATTTAAACCAAGTTTGGGCAGCCAATCATTATTCATGTTGGCTTGGCCGTGATATGGTACCGTCGGCCCTTTGAAATGAGGTTGATCGTGAAATTTCGACGTTCGTCTTCGCAAATTCAGAAGCAGAGATCGTTCGGAGCAGCTAGGAAACCTCCCTATTAAATTGCTACGTAATTTGGGTGGGCGCCAAATCGGCCAGGCATACGAAGCGTGAGTTGATCTTCAATTAACTATACGCGCATTCGCTAGTTCGAAATCCAAGATCGAGGACTCAGAGCGCTCTCAAAAGACACTGTGGTGACTTTCTGCAGAGCATGTGAAATCGCCAAATAGTTATGTCCTTCGAAATGAGCATTTCAGTTACCTAACTCCAAAACCCCATCATAAGTTCGAATGCATTCTTAGGCCTTATGCATACCACCCGACCCACCATCCCATCCCATGGGAGGGATCCGATCGTTTTTCTAGTGGGGTCGGTCCTTATCCGAAACCGTCCCGGCCTTTGTAACGTGCATCGACCGGGAAATCCCTACACTCGGCTTCGCCAATTCTAAAGATAAGATCGAGTGTTTGGATCATGCCAAAAAGCCACCATAGTATCTTTCTATCAAGCTTACGAAGTTGTCTAGTCGTCCGGCCTTTGAGACGAGCGTTGTTTGGGAAATTCATATACTTGCATTCGCTAGTTCGAAAGCCGAGATTGAGTGTTCGGAGCACCATGGAACCCATGATAGAAACTTTATACTGAGTTTAGGCCGCCGATCGTTATTCTCATTGGCCCAGCCGCAATACCAAACCGTCGGGCCTCCGAGAAGCGCGTATAGGTTCGAAGGGGCTACGCTCGGCTTTGCAAATTCGGAGGCAGATATCTATGGTTCGAAGTGGCTAGAAAACCTCCATAGTAAATTTCTACGTAATTTGGTTTGACACCAAACCTCATGGGCCTACGACGCAATGGAAATTCCTATACTCACATTCGCTAATTCGAAAGCTGAGATCAAGGCTCCGTAGCCCTCTCGAAAGCCACAATTGTGACTTTCCACAGAGCATGGAAAATAGCCCAATAGCTATGTCCATTGAAACGAGCATTTTAGTGACCTAAATCCAAAAAACCCATCCTCGGTTCGAATTCATTCTCCGGCCTTCTACAAACCATCCGCCGCACCTACACACCCTATGGCGGAGCCGATTGTTTTTCTAGTTGGGAAGGTCACGATCCGCGACCCTCCAGGCATCCGAAATGCGCGTCGATTGGGAAATCCTTGCACTAGGCTTCGCCATTTCAATTGGTAAGATCGAGGGTTCAGGGCACGCCAAAAGCCACCATATAATTTTCTTTCGGGTTTAGGCACCTATCCATCTGTCCAGGACTCTTAAACTCGTGTTGTTCGAGAAATTCCTATACTCGAATTCGCCCGTTCAGAAACCGAGATCGAGGATTCGGAGCTCGTAGAACCCACCATAACAAATTTATAACGAGTTTGGGTAGCCGATCATTATTCTCATTGGCCCGGCCGCAATACATAACCGTCGGGCCTCTGAAACGAGTTCGACCGTGAAATTCCTACCCTCGGCTTCACAAATTCGGAAGAATAGATATATCGTTTGAAGCAGCTAGGAAACCTCCATAGTAAATTACTACGTAATTAGGGTAGACGCAAAACCGGCCGGGCCTATGAAGTGTGCATTAATCTGGAAATTCCTATACTCGCATTCGCTAGTTCGAAAGCTGAGATCTAAGGTTTTGAGTTCTCACGAAAGCCACCATGGTGACTTTCTGCAGAGCATAGGAAATTGCCCAACAGTTATGCCCTTCTGAATGAGCATTTCAGCGACCTAACTCCAAAAACCTCTCCTTGGTTGTAATGAATTCTCGGGCCTTCGACACGATGCCTGCCCACCCACCCACCTCATTGTATGGAGACGTTAGTTTTTCTAGTTGGGCTGATTGTGATCCGAGACCGTCCGAGACTCCGAAACGAATGTCGATCGGGAAAACCAAGCACTCAGCTTCGCCAATTCGAAAGATAACATCGAGGGTTCAGAGTGCGGTGAAAGCCACCGTAGTAACTTTGTATCGAGTTTAATCACCAATCCATTTGTCCGGGTCTCTGAAACATGCATTGTTCGAGAAATTCCTATACTCGCATTCGCCCGTTCGGAAGCAAAGATCGAGGGTTCAAAGCTCCATGGAACCTACCATAACAACTTTATACCGATTTTTGGGAGTCGATCATTATTCCTGTTGGCCCGACCGTGATATGGAACCATCGGGCCTACGAAATGCGTGTCGATTGTGAAATTCCTAATCTTGGTTTTGAAATTTGGAAGCCGATATTTATGGATCGGAGTAACTAGAAAACCTCCATAGTAAATTTCTACGTAATTTGGGTAGATGCCAAACCGCGCAGACCTACGATGCGTGGGTTGATCTGAAAATTTCTATACTCGCATTGGCTAGTTCAAAAGCTGATATCGAGGGTTCTGAGCTGTCTCGACAACCATCGTGATGACTTTCGGTAGAGAGTGGGAAATCGCTCACAGAAGTTTCCTTCGAAATGAGTGTTTCGGTGACCTAAATCCAAAAACCCCTCCCCGGTTCGAATGCGTTCCCAGGCTATATAGATCCCACTTGAACCCACCCAGCGACCCACCCAATTGGGGGAGCCGGTCTATTTTGTAGTTGGACCGGTCACGATCCGGGACCGTTTAGGCCTCCGAAATGTGCGTCGATTGAGAGATTCCTACACTGGGCTTTGCCAATTCAAAGGATAAGTTCGAGGGTTCGGAGCAAGCCGAAATCCACCATAGTAACTTTCTATCGACTTTAGGCACCTGTCCGTCCATCCGGGTCTCTGAAACGTGCATTGCTTGGGAAATTCACATACCCGCATTCGCCAGTTCGGAAGCCAACCTTGAGGGTTCGGAGCTCCCCGAAACCCACTAAAACAATTTTATACCGAGTTTGGGCTGCCGATCATTTTTCCCTTTGGCCTGGCCGCGATACTGAACCGTCAGGCCTCCGAAATCAGGTCAATCATGAAATTCCTACGCTTGGCTTCGCAAATTCGAAAGAAGAGAACTATGGTTCGAAGCAGCAAGGAAACCTCCATATTAAATTACTATGTAATTTGGGTAGATGACAAACCGGCCGGGCCTACGAAGTGCGCGTTGATTTGAAAATTCCTATACTCGCATTTGCTAGTTCAAAAGCCGAGATCTAGGGTTCAGAGCGCTCCCAAAAGCCACCGTGGTTACTTTCTGCAGAGCGTAGGAAATTGCCCAACAGTTATGTCATTCAAAATGAACGTTTCAGTGAACTAACTCCAAAAAACCCTCCTCGGTTCGAATGCATTCTCGAGCCTTCTACAAACCACCCGCCCTACCCACCCACCCACCCCATTGTATGGAGACGATCGTTTTTCTTATTGGGTCGGTCGTGATCCGAGACCGTCTGGGACTCCAAAACGAGCATCGATCGGGAAATCCTTGCACTCGGCTTTACCAATTCAAAAGATATAATCGAGGGTCTAGAGCACGGCGAAAGCCACTATAGTAACTATCTATCGAGTTTACGCACCTGTCCATTCATCCGAGCCTCTGAAGCATGCGTTGTTCTAGATATTCCTGTACACGCATTCACTCATCGGAAGCCGAGATCGAGGGTACGGAGCTCCCCGGAACCCACCAAAACAACATTATACTAAGTTTGGGTAGCCGATCGTTATTCCCTTTGGCCCGGCCGTTATGCGGAACCATCAGGGCTACGAAATACGCGTCAATCATGAATTTTCTAATCTCGTCATTGATATTCGGAAGTCGATATCTATGGTTCGGAGCAGCTAGAAAACCTCCATAGTAAATTTCTACGTAATTTGGGTAGATGCCAAACCGCCCGAATCTATGATCCGTCGGTTGATCTGAAAATTTCTATACTTGCGTTCACTAGTTCAAAAGCTGAGATCGAGGGTTCGAAGCTCTCTCGAAAGCCGTTGTGGTGACTTTCTACAGAGCGTGGGAAATAGCCCAATAGTTCTTTCCTTCGAAATGAGCGTTCCAGTGACCTAACGCCAAAAACCCCTCCTTAGTTCAAATGCATTCTTAGTTTCTATACACACCACTTGCCCCCACCCATCGACCTATCCCACTGGGTAAGCCACTCGTGTTTCTAGTTGGGCCGGCCACGATCCGGGACCATCCGGCCCTCCGAAACGCGCGTCAATCGAGAGATCCCTGCACTCGGCTTTGCCAATTCAGAAGAGAAGATCAAGGGTTCGGAGTGCGTCGAAAGCCACCATAGTTACTTTCTACTGACTTTATTCACCTGTCCATCCGTCCGGGCCTCTGAAAAGTGCATTGTTCGAGATATTCCTATACTCGTATTTTCAGTTTGGAAGCCATGCTTGAGGGTTCGTAGCTCCCCGAAACCAACCGCAACAACTTTATAAGTAGTTTGGCATGCAGATCGTTATTCCCATTGGCCCAGCCACGATACTGAACCATTGGGCCTCCGAAACCATGTCGATCGTGAAATTCCTACGTTTGGATTCGCAAATTCGGAAGGAGGGATCTAATGTTCGTAGGAGCTAGGAAACCTCAATATTAAATTACTACGTAATTTGGGCAGACGTCAAACCGGCCAGGCCTTCGAAGCGTACGTTGATCTGGAAATACCTATACGCTCATTCGCTAGTTCGAATGCCGAGATGGAGGGTTAAGAGCGCTCTCGAAATCCACCGTGTTGACTTTCTATGGAGCGTGGGTAGCCGCCCAACAGTTATGTCCTTCAAAATGAGCGTTTCTGTTACCTAACTCCAAAAATCCCTCCTCAGTTAGAATGCATTCTCGGGCCTTATGCACACCACCCGCCCCACCCGCCCCACTGTACGGAGCTGATCCTTTTTCCAGTTTGACCGATCGCAATCCGAGACCGTCCAGGCCTTCGAAATGAGCAACGATAGCGAGAACCCTGCAGCCGTCTTCGCCAATTCAACAGAAAAGATCGAGGGTTCGGAGGGTGCCAAAAGCCACCGTATTAACTTTCTACCGAGTACAGGCACCTATCCATTCATACGAGCCTCTAAAACACGTGTTGTTCGGCAAATTCCTATACTCGCATTCGCCAGTTTGGATGCTGACAACGAGGGCTTGGAGCTAGTCGGAACCTACATAACAACTTTATACCGAGTTTGGGCAGCCGATCTTTATTCTTGTTTGCCCGGACGTGATACGGAACTATTGGGCCCCTAAAATGCGCGTCGATCTTGAAATTCCTAAACTCAGCTTTGCAAATTCGGAAGCCAATGGTTCGGAGCAGCTAGAAATCCTCCATTGTAAATTTCTGCGTAATTTGGGTAGATGCCAAACCGCCTGGGCTTACGACGCATGTGTTGATCTGGAAATTTCTGTACTCGCATTCGCTAGTTCTAAAGCAGAGATCGAGGGTTCGAAGCTCTCTCGAAAGCCATCTTGGGGACTTTCTCAGAGCGTGGGAAATCATCCAACAGATATTTCCTTCGAAATGAGCGTTTAAGTGACCTAACTCCAAAAATACCTCCTCAGTTCGAATGCATTCTCGGGCCTTATGCACACCTCCCGCCCACCCGCCCACCCAATTGTACGGAGCTGATCGTTTTTTCTAGTTAGGCCAGTCACGATCCGAGACCGTCCAGGCCTCCGAAACGAGCAACGATCGCGAGATCCCTGCACTCGGCTTCGCCAATTTAAAAGATCAAATCGAAAGCTGTCGTAGTAACTTTCTATCGAGTGTAGGCACCTACCTATCCGTATAGGCCTTTGAAACATGTGTTGTCCGGGAAATTGCTATACTCGCACTCACTTGTTGAGAAGTTGAGATCGAGGGTTCAGAGCTCCCCAGAACCCAACATAACAACTTTATACCGAGTTTGGGAAGCCGGTCGTTATTCCTGTTGGCCCGGTCGTGATACGGAACTATCAGGCCCCTGAAATGCGTGTCGATCGTGAAATTCCTAAGCTCGGCTTTGCAAATTCGGAAGCCGATATCTATGGTTCGGAGCAGCTAGAAAACCTTCATTGTAAATTTCTATGTAATTTGGGTAGATGTAAAACCTCCCGAGCCTAAAACGCATGCGTTGATCTGGAAATTTATGTACTCGCGTTCACTAGTTCGAAAGCAAAGATCGAGGATTCGTAACTCTCTTGAAAGCCATCGTGGTGACTTTCTACAGAGTGTAGGAAATCTTCCAACAGTTCTATCCTTCGAAACGAGCGATTCGGTGACCTAAATCCAAAAAACCCATCCTCAGTTCGAATTCGTTCTCGGGCCTTGTACACACAACCCGCCCCACCCACCCATGGGGGAGCCGATCGTTTTTCTAGTTTGTTCGGTCGTGATCCTGGACCGTCCGGGCCTCCATAACGCATGTAGGTCAGGAAATGCCTGCACTCGGGTTTGCCGAATCAAAAGTTAAGATTGGGGATTCAAAGCACACCTAAATCCACCATAGTATCTTTTATCAAGTTTAGGAAGTAGTCAATCCTTCCGGGCGTCTGAAACGAGCATTGTTTCGGAAATTCCTATACATGCATTCGCCAGTTCGAAAGCCGAGATCGAGGGTTCAGAGCGCCCCGGAACCAACCATAGCAACTTTATACTGAGTTTGGGTGGCTGATCATTATTTTTGTTTGCCCGGCCGCGATATGGAACTATCAGGCCTCCAAAATGCGCGTCGATCTCAAATTCCTAAGCTCGGCTTTGTAAATTCGGAAGCCGATATCTATAGTTCGAAGCGGCAAGAAAACCTCCATAGTAAATCTTAACGTAATTTGGGTAGACACGAAGCTGCCCGGGTCTGCGACGCGTGCGTTGATCTGAAAATTCCTATACTTGAATTCGATAGTTCAAAAGCTGAGACTGATGGTTCGGAGCTCTCTCTAAAGCTATCATGGTGACTTTCTACAGAGCTTGGGAAATTGCCGAATAGTTATGTCCTTCGAAAGAGCCATTCAGTGACCTAAATCCAAAAAACCCATCCTCAGTTCGAATTCATTCTCAGGTCTTGTACACACAACCTGACCCACCTATCTACGCACTCCATTGAGGGCCAGTCGTTTTTCTAGTTGGGCCGGTCGCAATCCGAAACAGTCCAGGCCTCCAAAACGTGCGTCAATCGGGAGATCCCTTCACTCGTCTTCGCCAATTAAGGAGATAATATCAAGTATTCGGAGCGCGCCGCTAGCCACCGCAGTAACTTTCTATCAATTTTAGGCGCGTGTCCATCCGTCCGGGCCTTTGAAATGCGCATTGTTTGGGAAATTCCTATACTCGCATTCACTAGTTCGGAAGCCGAGATCGAAGGTTTTGAGCTCCTCTGAACCAACCACAAAAACTTTATACCAAGTTTGGGCTACCGATCGTTATTCCCATTGTCTCGACCCAAATAAGGAAGCGTCATGCCTTCGAAACTAGGTCGATTGTGAAATTCCTACACTTTGCTTCGCAAATTTGGAAGTGGAGATCTATGGTTCGGAGCAGCTAGGAGACCTCCATATAAAATTACTACATAATATGGGTAGACGCCAAACCAGCTGGGCCTACGAAGCATGCGTTGATATTGAAATACTATGCTTGCCTTCGCTTGTTTGAAATCCAAGATCGAAAATTCATAGTACTCTCGAAAGCGACCATGGTGACTTTCTGCCGAGCCTGGGAAATCGCCCAACAGTTATGTCCTTTAAAATGAGTGTTTCAATGACCTAACTCCAAAACCCCTCCTCTATTCAAATACATTCTCGGGCCTTATGCAGATCAACCACCCCATCCACCCATCCGCCCAACGAGATGGAGTCGATCATTTTTCTAGCTCGCTGGTCGCAATCCAGGATCGTCCGGGCCTTCGAAAGCTTGTCGATCGGGAAATGCCTGCACTCGGCTTTGCCAGTTCAAAATATAAGATCGAGGGTTCAGACCATGACGAAATCCAAGTTAGTATCTTTCTATCCAGTTTAGGAAGTTTTCCATCCGTCTGTGCCGTTTAAACGAGCGTTGTTTGGGAAATTCCTATACTCGCATTCGCTAGTTCGAAAGACGAGATCGAGGGCTCCGAGTGCCCAGAGCCAACCATAGCAACTTTATACAGAGTTTGGGCAACCGATCATTATTCTCACGGCCCGGCCGCAATACTGAACCGTTAGGCCTTCGAAATGAGTTTTGATCATCAAATTCTTATGCTGGGCTTTGCAAATTCAGAAGCCAATATCTAAGTTTCGAAGCAGCTAGAAAACCTCCATAGTAAATTACTACATAATTTGGGTAGAGGCCAACTGCAAGTGCCTATGACTCTTGCGTTGATCTGGAAATTCCTATACTTGCATTCGCTTGTTCGAAAGCTGAGATCGAGGGTTTTGAGTTCTCTCGAAAGCCACCATGGTGATTTTCGGTAGAGCGTGGGAAATCGCCCAAAAGTTTTTTCCTTCAAAACAAGCATTTCAATGTCCTAACTCCAAAAACCCCTCCTCAGTTCGAATGCATTCACGGGCCTTACGCACACCACCTGCCCCACCCACCCTCCACACGGGGCAGCGGATCATTTTTCTTGTTGGGCGTGTCGTGATCCGGGACCGTCCGGGCCTCTGAAACGCTCATCGATCGGGAAATCCCTACACTCAGCTTTGCCAATTCAAAAGATAAGATCGAGGGTTCGGAGCACGCTGATATCCACCATAGTATCTTTCTATCAAGTCTAGGAAGCTGTCCATCCGTCCGGGGCTCTGAAACGAGCGTTGTTTGGGAAATTCCTATACTCGCATTCCCTAATTCGAAAGCCGATATCGAGGGTTCAGAGTGGCCCGGAACCAACCATATCAACTTTATACTGAGTTTGGGCAGCCAATCATTATTCTCATTGGCCCGACCGCGATGCGGAACTGTAAGGCCTCCAAAATGCGATTCGATCGTCAAATTCCTACGCTCGGCTTTGCAAATTCAGAAGCTGATATCTATTGTTCAAATCAACAAGAAAATCTCCATAGTAAATTTCAATGTAATTGGGGTAGACGCCAAACCACCTAGGCCTAAGGCGCATGCGTTGATCTGTAAATTCCTATACTTGCATTCGCTAGTTCGAAAGTTGAGATCGAGGGTTCGGAGCTCTCTCTGAAGCACCGTTGTGACTTTCTGCAGATCATAAGAAATCGCCCAACAGTTCTGTCCTTCGAAACGAGTGTTTTAGTGACCTAAATCCAAAAACCCAATCCTCGGTTCGAATTCATTCTCGGGCCTTGTACACACAACCTGCCCTACCCACCGACCCAAAGCGGAGACGGTCATTTTTCTAGTTGGGCCGATCGCGATCCCTGACCTTCCTGGTGTTCGACACCCGCGTCGATTGGGAAATCGCTGCACTCGGCTTCGCCAGTTCAAAAGATAAGATCGAGGGTTCGGAGCATGTAGAAAGCGACCATAGTAACTTTCTATCAAGTTTAGTCACATGTCCATCTGTCCGGGCCTCTGAAACGCGAGTTGTTCGTGAAATTCCTATACTCGCATTTGGGAGTTTGGAAGCCGAGATCAAGGGTTCGAAGCTCCCTGAAACCCACCATAACAACATTATACAGAGTATGGCCAGCCGATCGTTATTTCTGCGGGGCCGCCGGTAATACGGAACCGTCGGACCTCCAAAACGAGGTTGATCGTCAAATTCCTATGCTAGGCTTCGCAAATTCAGAAGCAGAGATCTATGGTTTGAAGCGGCTAGGAAACCACCATATTAAATTACTTTGGTAGACGCCAATCTATCCAGGACTATGGAGCATGCGTTGATCTAAAAATACCTATAATCGCATTTGCTTTTTCTAAAGCCAATATCAAGAGTCCAGAGCGCTCTCGAAAGCAACCGTGATGACTTTCTGCAGGGCGTGGGAAATCGTCCAACAGTTATGTCCTTTCAAATGAGTGTTTCAACGGCCTTACTCCAAGAACCACTACTTGGTTCCAACGCATTCTTGGGCCTTATACAGACAACCCGCCCCACCCATATACCCACCCCATGGGAGGGAGCTCATCGTTTTTCTATTTGGACCGGTAGCGATCCGGGACTGTCCGGACCCTCGAAACGCGCATCGATCGGGAAATCCCTACACATAGCTTCGCCAATTCAAAAGATAATATCGAGAGTTTGGATCACGCCAGAAGCCACAATAGTATCTTTCCATCAAGTTAAGGGAGTTTTCCATCCATTCGGGCCTTCGAAACGAGCGTTGTGACTTTCTACAGAGCGTGGGAAATCACCGTGGTGACTTTCTGCAGAGCGTGGGAAATCACCCCACAGTTCTGTCCTTCAAAACGAGCGTTTAAGTGACCTAAATCAAAAAAAACCATCCTCGGTTCGAATTGATTCTCGGGCCCTGTACACACCACCTACACTACCCACCCACCAGGGCGGAGCCGGTCGTTTTTCTATCTGGGTCGATCGTGATCTCCTACCTTCCGGGTGTACGAAACTCGCGTCTATTGGGAGATCGCTACACTCGGCTTCGCCAATTATAAAGAAAAGATCGAGGGATCGGAGCATGCAGAAAGCGACCATAGTAACTTTCTATCGAGTTTAGGCACCTGTCCATCCGTCCGGGCCTCTGAATCGCGTTATCTGGGAAATTCCTATACTCACATTTGCCAGTTTGGAAGCCGAGACCGAGGGTTCGGAGCTCCTCGGAGCCCAACATAATAATATTATACCGGGTTTGGGCAGCCGGTCGTTATTTCTGTTGGCCCGGCCGCAATACGGAACCGTCGAACCTCCAAAACGAGGTCGATTGTGAAATTCCAACGCGTGGATTCGCAAATTCAAAAGCAGAGATCTATGGTTCGTAGCGTCTAGGAAATCTCCATAGTAAATTACTTGGGTAGACGCCAAACCGTCTGGGACTACGAAGCATGCGTTGATCTAAAAGTACCTATAATCGCGTTAGCTAGTTCTAAAGCCATGATCGAGGGTCCAGAAAGCTCTCGAAAGAAACCGTGGTAACTTTCTGCAGAGCGTGGGAAATCGCCCGACAGTTATGTCCTTTCAAATGATTGTTTCAGTGACCTAACTCCAAAAACCACTCCTTTGTTCCAATGCATTCTCGGGCCTTATACACACAACCCACCCCACCGATCTACCTACCTTACGGGAGGGAGCTCATCGTTTTTCTAGTTAGGCTAGTCGCGATCTGGGACTTTCCGGGCTCCCGGTACGCACATCGATGGGAAATCCCTGCACTCGGCTTTGCCAATTCAAAAGATAATGTTGAGGGTTCGAAGCATGCCGAGAGCAACAATAGTATCTTTCTATCAAGTTTAGGAAGTTATCCATCCATCCAGGCCTTTGAAATGAGCGTTGTTTGGGAAATTCCTATACTCACATTTACTAGTTCGAAAGCTGAGATCAAGAGTTTGGAGCGCCCTGGAACCCACCATAACAATTTTGTACTGAATTTGCGCAGCTGATTGTTATTCTCATTGGCCTGGTCGCGATACGGAACCATCGGCCCTCCAAAATCCGTGTCGATCGTGAAATTCGTATGCTTGGCTTTGCAAATTCGGTAGACGATATCTATGATTTGAAGCGGCAAGAAAACCTCCATAGTAAATTTCTACGTAATTTGGGTAGACGCTAAACTGCCCAGGTCTTCGATGCATGCGCTGATCTGGAAATTCCTATACTTGCATTCTCTAGTTCAAAAGCTTAGACAGAGGGTACGGAGCTCCCTCGAAAGCCACTGTGGTGACTTTCTGTAGAGCATGGGAAATCGCCTAATAGTTCTATCCTTCGAAACGAGCATTTCAGTGACGTAAATCCAAAAAATTCATCCTCAGTTCGAATTCATTCTTGGGCCTTATACACACCACCAGCCCTAACAACCCACCCCCGGGCGGAGCAGATCATTTATCAAGTAGGGCCGGTCGCGAACCGCCACCATCCGGGCATCTAAAACATGCATTGATTGGGAAATCCCTACACTCGGGTTCACCAATTCAAAAGATAAGATTGAGTGTTCGTAGCATGCTGAAAGTCACCACAGTAATTTTCTATCGAGTTAAGGCAACTGTCCATCCGTCCGGTCCTCTAAAACGCGCATTGTTCGAGAAATTCCTATACTTGCGTTCACTTGTTCGGAAGTGAAGATCAACGGTTCGGAGCTCCCCGGAAGGCACCATAACAACATTATACTGAGTTTGGGCTACCGATCATTATTTCCATTAGCCCGGTCGCGATGCGGAAACGTCGGGCCTTCTTTATGAGGTAGATCATGAAATTCCTACGCTTGGCATCGCAAATTTGGAGGCAGAGATCTATGGTTCGGAGTGGCTAGGAAACCTCGATAGTAAATTACTACGTAATTTGGATAGACACCAAACCGGTCGGGCCTACAAAGCGTGCGTTTATCTGAAAATATCTATACTTGCATTCGCTTGTTCGAAAGCAGAGATAGAGGGTCCAAAGTGCTATCGAAAGCCACAGTGATGACTTTCTGCCGATTGTAGGAAATCGCCCAACAGTTATGTCCTTTTAAATGAGCGTTTCAGTTACCTAACTCAAAAAACCACTCCTCAGTTCGAATGCATTCCCGGGCCTTATATACACCATCCGACCCACATATCCACCCAAACCCATAGGAGGGAGCCTATCGTTTTTCTAATTCGGCCGGGCACGATCCGGACCATCCATGCCTCCGAAACGCGCGTCGATCGGGAAATCCCTGCACGGCTTTGCCAATTCGAAAGATAAGATCGAGGGTTCGGAGCATGCCAAAATCTACCATAGTATCTTTTTATCAATATCCGCCTGGGCCTTTGAAATGATCGTTGTTTGAGAATTTCCTAAACTTGCATTCGCTAGTTTGAAAATGGAGATCGAGGGTTTGGAGCGCCGTGGAAGCCACCATAGCCACTTTATACTAAGTTGGGCTAGGTGATCATTATTCTCGTTGGCCCGGCAGTGATACGGAACCATCGGGCCTCTGAAATACTCGTTGATTGTGGAATTCACACTCTCGGCTTTGCAAATTCGGAAGCCGATATCCATGGTTCGGAGAGGCTAGAAAACCTCCATATAAATTTTTACGTAATTTGGGTAGATGCCAAACCGTCCGGACCTATGATGAATGCGTTGATTTGGAAATTCCAATACTCGCATTTGCTAGTTCGAAAGATGAGATCGAGGGTTCGGAGCTCTCTCAAAAGCCACAATGGTGACTTCATGTTGAGCGTACGAAATTGCCCAACGGTTATGTCCTTCGAAATGAGCATTTCAGTGACATAGCTCCAAAAACCCCTCCTTAATTCGAATGCATTATCGGGCCTTATGCGCACCATCTGCCCTACCCACCCACCCCCACTGGTGGAGCCGATCATTTTTCTAGTTGGGCTGGCCACGATCCGGGACCGTCCGGGCCTCCGAATCGCGCGTTGACCGGGAGATCCCTACACTCGGCTTTGCCGACTCAAAGGATAAGATCGAGTGTTTGAAGCGCGCCGAAAGCCACGGTAGTAACTTTTTATCGAGTTTAGGCACATGTCTATCCATCTGGGACTATGAATCGCGGGTTATTCGGGAAATTCCAATAATCGCCTTTCCAAGCTTGAAAGCCGAGATCGAGGGTTCGGAACGCCCAAAAACCCACTATAACAACATTATACCGAGTTTGGGCAGCCGATTGTCATTCACGTTGGCCCGGACGCGATACTGAACCGTCGGGCCTCCGAAACGAGGTCGATCGTGAAATTCCTACACTCGGCTTTACAAACTCGGAAGCAGAGATCTTATATTCGGAGCGACTAGGAAACCTCAATGGTAATTTATTATGTAATTTGGGTGGATGCTAAACCTGCCGGGCATACGAAGCGCACGTTAATCTGGAAATACCTATACTTGCATTCTCTAGTTCAAAATCCGAGATCGAATGTACGTGGCGCTCTCAAGAACCACCGTGGTGACTTTCTACAGAGCGTGGTAAATCGCCGAACAGTTATGTCCTTTAAAATGAGCATTTCAGTGACCTAACTCCAAAAACCCTGCCTAAGTTCGAATGCATTCTTAGGCCTTATACACACCACCCTTCCCACCCATCTACCAACCCCACGGGGGGGAGCCGATTGTTTTTCTTGTTGGGCCGATCGCGATCCGGGACCGTCTGGTCCTCAGAAACGCGCGTCGATTGGGAAATCCCTGCACTCGGCTTTGCCAATTCAGAAGATATTATCGAGGGTTCGGAGAAAGCTGAAAGGCAACATAGAATCATTCTATCGAGTTTAGGAAGTCGTCCATCCATCCGGGCCTCTGAAATGAGCATTGTTTGGGAAATTCCGATAATCGCATTCACCAGTTTGAAAGACGAGATCGATTGTTCGGAACGCCCCAGAACCCATCATACAACTTTAAACTGAGTTTTGGCAGTCACTCTTCATTCTCATTGGCCTGGCCATGATACGGAACCATTGAGCCTTCAAAATTCGCGCCGATCGTGAAAATCCTACGCTCGGCTTCGTAAATTCGGATGCCTATATCTATGGTTCGAAGCAGCTAGAAAACCTCCATTGTAAATTTCTATGTAATTTGAGTAGACACCAAACCGCCCAGGCCTATGACCTGTTCGTTGATCTATAAATTCCAATACTCGCTTTTGCTAGTTCGAAAGCAGAGATTGAGGGTTCAGAGCTCTCTCGAAAGCCACCATGATGACTTTCTCCAGAGCGTGGGAAATCGCCTAATAGTTCTGTCCTTCGAAACGAGCGTTTTAGTGACCTAATCGAAAAAACCAATCCTCTGTTCGAATTCATTCTTAGGCCTTGTACACACCACCCGCCCACCTACCCACCCCGAGGCGGAGCCAATCGTTTTTCTAGTTGGACCGGTCACGATCCGCAAACGTCCTAGCCTCTGAAATGCGCATCGATTTGGAAATCCCTACACTCGGCTTCGCCAATCCAAAAGATAAGATCGAGGGTTCGGAACACGCCAAAAGCCACCATAGTTACTATCTATCGAGTTTAGGCATTGTCCATCAATCCAGGCCTCTGAAAAGCGTGTTGTTTGGGAAATTCCCATACTCGCATTTGCCAGTTCGATAGCCGATATCGAGTGTTCATAGCTCCCCGGAACCCAAATAACAACTTTATACCGAGTTTGGGCAGCCGATCATTATTCCTGTTGGCCTGACTGCGGTAACGAACCGTCAGGCCTTTGAAACGTAGTCAATCGTGAAATTCCTACGCTCGGCTTCGCAAATTCGAATGCAGAGATCTATGGCTCAGAGTAGCTAGGAAACCTCCATAGTAAATTACTATGTAATTTGGGTAGATCCCAAACCACAGGGTCTACAAAGCATGCGCTGATCTGGAAATACCTATACTCACATTTGCTAGCTCGAAGGCCAAGATCGAGGGTCTAGAGCACTCTGGAAAGCCACCATGGTGACTTTCTACAGAGCTTGCGAAATCGCCCAATAGTTATGTCCTTTGAAATGAGTGATTCGGTGACCTAAATCAAAAAACCCCTCCATAATTCGAATGCATTTTCGGGTCTTCTACACACCACCCGCCCTACCTAACCATTAACCCAATGGGTGGGAGCCGAACGTTTTTCTAGTTGAGCCAATCACGATCCGGGGCCGTTTGGGCCTCCGAAACGCGCGTCGATCGGAAAATCCCTACACTCGGATTTGCTAATTAAAAATATAAGATCGAGGGTTCGGAGCACGCCGAAAGCCACCATAATATCTTTCTATCAAGTTTTGGAAGCTATCCATCCGTCAGGGCCTCTGAATCGAGCGTGGTTTGGGAAATTCCTATACTCCCATTCGCTAGTTCGAAAGCCATGATCGAGGATTCAGAACAGCTCGGAACCCATCATAGCTACTTTATACTGATTTTGGGAAGTAATTCGATATTCTCATTGGCCCGGCCGTGATACGGAAACGTCGAGACTCCTACATGCACGTCGATCATGAAATTCCTATGCCCGGCTTTGCAAATTCGGATACTGATATCTATGGTCCGAAGAGGCAAGAAAACCTCCGTAGTAAATTTCTACGTAATTTGGGTAGATGCCAAACCACCCAGGCCCACGACGCATGCGTTGTTCTAGAATTTCCTATGGTCGCTTTTGCTAGTTCGAAAGCTGAGATCGAGGGTTTGGAGCTCTCTCGATAGCCACCGTGGTGACTTTCTACAGAGCGTGGGAAATCGATCAATAGTTTTATCCTTCGAAACAAGAATTTTAGTGAACTAATAAAAAAAACCATCCTCCATTCGAATTCTTCATTCTTGGGCTTTGTACAAACCACCCACCCCACCCACCCACCCCGAGGCGGAGCCAATCATTTTTCTAGTTGGGACGGGCGCGATCCGCGATCGTCGGGCATTTGAAATGCGTGTCGATTGGGAAATCCCTGCACTTGGCTTCGCCAATCCAAAAGATAAGATCGAGGATTCTGAGCATGCTGAAAGCTACCATAGTAACTTTCTATCGAGCTTAGGCACCTGTCCATCTGTCCGGGCCTCTAAAACTCGCGTTTTTCGTGAAATTCCTATACTCGCATTTGCTAGTTCGGAAGCTGAGATTAAGGGTTCAGAGCTCCCCGGAACCCACCATAACAAATTTATTCCGAGTTTGGGCAGCCGATCGTTATTTCTGTTGGCCCAGCCGCGATATGGAACTTTTGGGCCTCCGAAACAAGGTCAATTGTGAAATTCCTACACTCAGCTTCACAAATTCAGAAGAAGAGATCTATGGTTCAGAGCAGTTGGAAAACCTCCATTGTAAATTACAACGTAATTTGGGTAGACGCCAAGCCGTCCAGGCCAACGAAGCGGGAGTTGATCTAAAAATACATATTCTCGCATTCGCTAGTTCGAAAGCCGAGACCGAGGTTTCGGAGCACTCTTGAAAGCCACTGTGGTGACTTTCTACAGAGCGTGGGAAATCGCCCAACAGTTATGTCATTTGAAATGAGCGTTTCAGTTACCTAACTCTAATAACCCTCCTCAGGTTGAATGCATTCTCGGACCTTATGCACACCACCCGCCCCACCTACCCACCCATCCTATAGGGGAGAGCCGATCATTTTTCTAGTTG
Organism: Allium sativum; assembly: GCA_030737875.1. Taxonomy (NCBI): domain Eukaryota; kingdom Viridiplantae; phylum Streptophyta; class Magnoliopsida; order Asparagales; family Amaryllidaceae; genus Allium; species Allium sativum. The sequence goes on along the minus strand of CM060924.1, from coordinate 698,681,821 downwards.
GGTCGGTCGTGATAAGGGACCGTCTGGGCCTCGGAAACAGGCGTCAATCGGTAAATCCCTACATTCGGCTTCGCCAGTCCAAAAGATAAGATCGAGGGTTCGGGGCACGCCGAAAGCAACCTTAGTATCTTTCTATCAAGCCTAGTAAGTTGTTCATCCGTCCGGGCCTTTGAAATGAGGTCTATTTGGAAGTTCCTATACCCGCATTCGCTAGTTCGAAAGCCGATATCGAGGGTCCAGAACACCCCGGAACCCATCTTGGCAGCTCTATGCTGAGTTTGGGCAGCCGATCATTATTCTCGTTGGCCCGACCATGATACGGAACCGTCAGGCTTCTGAAATGCGCGTCGATCGTGAAATTCCTATGCTTGACTTAGCAAATTCGGAAGCCGATACCTATGGTTCGGTTCGGCTAGAAAATCTCCATAGTAAATTTCTATGTAATTTCGGTAGACGCCAAACCGCCCGGGCCTATGATGCATGCGTTGATCTGGAAATTCCTATACTCGCATTCGCTAGTTCAAAAGCCAAGATCGAGAGTATGCAACTCCCCCGAAAGCCACCATGGTGACTTTCTGCTGAGAGTGGGAACTCGCCCAGCAGTTCTGCCCTTCGAAATGAGCGTTTCAGTGACCTATATCCAAAAAACCCATTCTCGGTTCGAATTCATTATCGGGCCTTGTACACACCACCCACTATACCCCCCCACCTCAGGGAGTAGCCGATCGTTTCTTAGTGAGGCCGGTCATGATTCGCGACCGTCCAGGTATCTGAAACACGCGTCGATCGGAAAATCCCTACACTCGGCTTCTCCAATTAAAAAGATAAGATCGAGGGTTTGAAGCATGACAAAAGAGAATGTAGTAACTTTCTATCGAGTTTAAGCACCTGCCCATCGATCCGGTCCTCTGAAATGCGTGTTGTTCGGGAAATTATACACTTGCATTTGCTAGTTCGGAAGTCGAGATCGAGGGTTCGAAGCTCCTCGGAAACCTCCATAGCAACTTTATACCGAGATTTGGAAACCGGTCGTTATCCTCGTTCGCCTGGCTGCAATATGGAACCGTCGGGCCTCCAAAACCAGGTCGATCGTGAAATTCCTATGCTCAGCTTCGCAAATTCGGAAGAAGAGATATATGGTTCGAAGCGGCTAGGGAAACTCTATAGTAAATTTCTATGTAATTTGGGTACATGCCAAAGTGGCTAGGCCTACGAAGTGTGCGTTGATCTAGAAATACCTATACTCACATTCGCTTGTTTGAAAGCTGAGATCGAGGGTTCAGAGTTCTCACGAAAGCCACCCTGGTGAATTTCTATAGAGCATGGGAAATCGCCCAATAGTTATGTCCTTCGAAATGATAGTCTCTAAGACCTTACTCTAAAAACACCTCCTCATTTCGAATTCGTTCTTGGGCCTTGTACACACCACCCGCAGCACCCTCCCACCCACCCAATAGTGGGGAGCCAATTGTTTTTCTACTTGGGCCGGTCACGATCCGCGACTGTCCGAGCCTCCGAAATGCGCGTCGATCGGGAACTACCTACACTCGGCCTTGCCAATACAAAAGATAAGATCATGGGTTTAGAGCATGCCGAAATCCACTATAGTAACTTTGTCAAGTTTAAGAAGTTGTCCATCCATTCGGGACATTGAAACGAGCGTTGTTTGGGAAATTACTACACTCGCATTCACTAGTTCAAAAGCCGAGATCGAGGGTTCGGAGCGCCCCAAAACCTACCATAGCAACTTTATACTGAGTTTGGACAGCCGATCGTTATTCTCATTGTCCCGACCGCGATACGGAACTGTCGATCCTCTCAAAAGTGTGTCGGTCGTGAAATACGTATGTTCGGCTTCGCAATTTTGGAAACCAATATTTATGGTTCGGAGCGTCTAGGAAACCTCCATAATAGATTTCTGTGTTATTTAGGTAGACGCCAAACCTCTTGGGCCTTCAACACGTGCGTTGATTTGGAAATTCCTAAACTCGCATTCGACAGTTCGAAAGCTGAAATCGAGGGTTCGAAGCTCTCTCGAAAGCCATTGTGGTGACTTTCTATAGTGTGTGGGAAATCACCTTACAGTAATGTCCTTCGAAACGATCGTTCCGGTGACCTAAATCCAAAAACCAATCCTCAGTTCGAAATCATTCTCTGGCTATGTACGTACCACCCGCTCCACCCGCCCACCCACCCTAATGGGAGTCAATCGTTTTTCTAATTGGGCCGGTCGGGATCTGCGACCGACCGGGCCTCCGAAACGCGTGTCGATTGGGAAATCCCTACATTCAGCTTCGCCAATTCAAGGTCAAGGGTTCAGAGCACACCGAAAGAGACCATTGTATCATTCTATCAAATTTACGAAGATGTCCATCCATCTGGGTCTCTAAAATGTGCATTGTTTGGGAAATTCCTATACTCACATTCGCTAATTTAGAAGCCGAGATAAAGGGTTCGAGGCACCCCATAACCCACCATAGCAACTTCATATTGAGTTTGGGCAGCCGATCGTTATTCTCATTGGCACATCAATGATATGGGATTGTCGAGCCTTCGAAAAGTGCGTCGATCGTGAAATTACTATGCTCGGCTTTGCAAATTCGGAAGCTGATATCTATGGTTCGGAGCGGCTAAGAAACGTCTATATTAAATTTCTATGTAATTTGGGTAGACGCCAAACTGGCCAGGCCTACAAAGCGTGCATTAATTTGGAAATACCTATACTCACATTCGCTATTTAGGAAGCCAAGACCGAGGGTTCAAAGTGCTCTCGAAAGCCACTGTGATGAATTCTACAGATTGTCGGAAATCGCCCAATGTTTATGTCCTTCTTAATGAGCATTTCAGTGACATAACTTCAAAAACCCCGCATCCATTCAAATTCATTCTCGAGCGTACCCGCCCCGCCCACCCATCCCATGGAGGGGAGCTGATCATTTTTTTAGTTTGGCTGGTTGTGATCCGCGACCGTCCGGGTCTATGAAACGCGCATCAATTAAGAAATCCCTACACTCGATTTCACCAATTAAAAGGATAAGATCGAGGGTTCGGAGCATGCCGAAATCCACCATAATAACTTTCTATCCAGTTTATGTACATGTGAATCCGTCTGGGCCTCTAAAACGCGCGTTGTTAGGGAAATTCCTATACTCGCGTTCGCCAGTTCAAAAGTCAAGTTCGAGGGTTTTAAGCTCCCAAGAACTGATCATAGCAACACTATACCGAGTTTGTGCAGCCGATCTTTATTTCAGTTGGCCCGGCGGAAATACTGAGCCTCGAGCCTTTGAAACACGGTTAATCGTTAAATTCCTATGCTCGGCTTCACAAATTTGGAAGCAGAGATCTGTGGTTCAGAACGGCTATGAAGCCTCCATAATAAATATCTATGTAATTTGGGTAGACGCCAAACCAGCCAGGCTTACGAAGCGTGCGCTGATCTAGCAACACTTATACTCGCATTCGCTAGTTCAAAAGCCAAGATCGAGGGTTCAGGGCGCTCTCGAAAGCCGACGAGGTGACTTTCTATAGAGCATGGGAAATCGATCAACAGTTATGTCCTTCGAAATGAGCATTTCAGTGACATAACTCCAAAAACCGCACATATGAAGCGTGGGTAGACGCCAAACCGGCCGAGCCAACAAAACGTGTGTTGATCTAGAAATACCTATACTCTCATTCGATAGTTCAAAAGTAGAGATTAAGGGCTTAGAGAGCTCTCAGAAGCCACCGAGGTGACTTACTATAGAGCGTGGGTAGGCGCCAGACCGGCCGGGCCTATGAAGCATGCGTTGATCTAGAAATACCAATACTCGCATTCTCTAGTTCGAAAGCCGAGATTAGGGGTTCAGAGCGCTATCAAAAGTCACCAAGGAGACTTACTACAGAGCGTGGGAAATTGCCCAATAGTTATGCCCTTTGAATTGAGAGTTTTAGTGACCTAACTGCAAAAAACCTGCCTCCGTTCAAATTCATTCTTGGTCCTGGTACACACCACCTTCCCTACCCACTCACCTACCGCACCGGGGGGATTGTTTTTTAATTTGGCCGGTCGTGATCCGCGTCTATTCGGGACTTCGAAACGCGCACCAAATGGGAAATCCATACACTGGGCTTCACCAATTCAAAGGATAAGATCGAGGATTTGGCGCGTGCCGAATGTCACCGATGTAACTTTCATTCAAGTTTAAGCACCTGTCCATCCATTTGGGCCTCTGAAACATGCGTTGTTCGGGAAGTTCCTATACTCGCATTCACCAATTCGAAAGTCAAGATCGAGGCTTCGGAGCTTCCCGGAACCCACCAAACAACTTTGTACCATGTTTGTGCAGATGATCTTTATTTATTTGGCCCGGCCGCAATACGGAACCGTCATGTCTACGAAACACAGTAAATCATGAAATTCCTAGCTTCGTAAATTCGGAAGCAGAGATTTGTTGTTCATGGTGGCCAAGAAACCTGCAAAGTAAATTTCTACGTAATTTGAGTAGACACCGAACCAGCTGGGCCTACGTAGCATGCGTTGATCTTGAAATACCTTTACTCCCATTTTCTAGTTCGAAAGACAAGATCGAGGGCTTAGAGCACTATCAAAAGCAACGGGGGTGACTTCCTACAGAGCGTGGGAAATCGCCTAATAGTTATGTTCTTCGAAATGAGTGTTTTAGTAACCTAACTCCAAAAGCCAGGCCTCCATTCGAATTCATTCTCGGGCCTTGAACACGCCACCTTCCTAAACTTGATAGCATTTTCTAGTTCAGAAGCCGAGATCGAGGGTCCAGAGTTCCCCAGAACACAGCTTAACAACTTTATACCGAGTTTGGGCAGCCGATCTTTATTTGCGTAGACCGACCGTGACATTCTATCAAGTTTAGGAAGTAGTCCATCCGTTTGATCCTCATAAATGAGCGTTGTTTGGGAAATTCCTATACTCTCTTTCCTCGTTTCGAAAGCCATGATCGAGAGTTCGGAGCACCTCGTAACCCACCATAGCAAATTTATACTTAGTTTGCGCAGCCGATGGTTATTCTTGTTGGCTTGCCGCGATAGTGAAACGTCGGGCCTCCGAAATGAAGCTTCGATCATGAAATTCCTATGTTTGACTTTGCAAATTCCGAAGCAGATATCTATTGTTCGGAGCGGCTTGAAAATCTCTATAGTAAATTTCTACATAATTTGGGTAGACGCCAAACTGCCCGGGCTTACGACGCGTGCGTTGATCTGGAAATTTCTATACACACTTTCACCAGTTCGAAAGCCGAGATCGAGGGTTTGGAGCTCTCTCGGAAGCCACCATGGTGACTTTCTGCAGAGCGTAGGAAATCGCCCAATAGCTCTATCCTTCAAAATGAGTGTTTCAGTGACCTAAATCCAAAAGAACCATCCTCGGTTCGAATTCATTCTTGGGGCTTATACTCACCACCCGCCCCCCCTACCCACCCCAGGATGGAGCCGATCGTTTCTCTAGTTGGGTAGGCAGGGATCCAAGACCATCTAGGCCTCCAAAATGCGCTTCGATCGGGAAATCCCTACACTCATCTTCGCCACTTCATAAGATAAGATCGAGGGTTACTAGCATGCCAAAAGTCACTATGGTAACTTTCTCTCAAGTTTAGGAAGCAGCCGATCGGTCCAGGCTCCTGAAACGAGCGTTACTTGGAAACTTCCTACACTCGCATTTGCCAGTTCGAAAGCTAAGATCTAGGGTTCGGAGAGCCCCATAACCCACCATAGCAAATTTATACTGAGTTTGGGCATCCGATCGTTATTCTTATTGGCCCGGCCGCGATACGGAACCGTCGGACCTCTGAAACCTGCGTCGATTGTGAAATTCCTATGGTTGGCTTTGCAAATTCGAAAGCCGATATCTATTGTTCACAGCGGCCAGAAAACCTCTATAGTAAATTTCTACGTAATTTGGGTAGACGCCAAACCGCTCGGGGCTACAACGCCTACGTTGATATGGAAATTCCTATACTCACATTCGCTAGTTCGAAAGCTCAGATCGAGGGTTTGTAGCTCTCTTGAATGCCACCGTGGTGACTTTCTGCAGAGCATGGGAAATCGCCCAACAGTTCTATCCTTCGAAACGAACGTTTCGGTGACCAAAATCAAAAAGACCCATCCTCGGTTCGAGTTCATTCTCAGGCGTTGTACACACCACCCGCCCAACCCGCCCACCCCAGGACGTAGCCAATCGTTTTTTTAGTTGGGTCGATCGCTATACGCTACCGTTTGGGCATCCGAACGGCGTCAACTAGGAAGTTCCTGCACTTAGCTTCGGGATATCAAAAGGTAAGATCGAGGGTTCAAAGCGTGCCGAAAGCCAACAGAGTAACTACCTATCGAGTTTACGCACCTATCCTTTTGTTAAGGCTTCTGTAACGTGCATTGTACGGGAAATTCGTTTACTCCCTTTTTCCAATTCAGAAGCCGAGACGAAGGGTTCGGAGCTCCCCCGAATCCACCATGACAACTTTATAACAAGTTTGGGCAGCTGAACGTTATTCCCGTTGGCCAGGCCGCGAAACGGAACTGTTGGGACTTCGTAGCGAGGTCGACCATGAAATTCCTATGCTCGGCTTCACAAATTTGGACGCATAGATCTATGGTTTGGAGCAGCTAGGAAATCTCTATAGTAAATTGCTATGTAATTTGTGCAGACGCCAAACCGGTCGAGACTACGAAGCGTGCATTGATATGGAAATACATATACTCGCTTTCACTAGTTCGAAAGACGATATCGAGGGTTCGGACCGCTCTCGAAACCTACCGTGGTGACTTTCTGTAGAGCGTAGGAAATCGCCCAACAGTTATGTCCTTCGAAATGAGCGTTTCAGTTACCTAACTCAAAAAATCCGTCCTTAGTTTGAATGCATTCTCTGGCCATATACACACTACGCACCCCACCCACCCACACATCTTGGGGGGAGCCATTTGTTTTTATAGTTGAGCCGGTCCCGATCCGAGACCGTACAGGCCTCTGAAACGCGCGTCGATCGGGAAATCCTTACACTCAGCTTCACCAGTTCAAAAGATAAGATCGAGGGTTCGGAGCGTGCAGAAAGCCACCATGATGACTTTCTGTCAATTTTAGGAAGTAGTCGATCTGTTCGGTCCTCTGAAATGAGCGTTGTTTGGGAAATTCCTATACTCGCATTCACCGGTTCGAAAGCCGAGATCGAGGGTTCGGAGTGCCCCGTAACCCACCGTAGAAAATTTATACTGAGTTTGGGTAGCCATGGTTATTCTTGTTGGCTCGGCCGCGATAAGAAATATTTGGGCCTCCGAAACGTGCTTCAATCGTGAAATTTCTAAGATCAGCTTTGCAAATTCGTAAGCCGATATCTATGGTTCAGAGCAACTAGAAAACCTCTATAGTAAATTTCTACGTAATTTTGGTAGACGCCAAAACAGCCAGGGCCTACGATGCGTGCGTTGATCTAGAAATTCCTATACTCATATTTGCTAGTTCGAGAGCTAAGATCGAGGGTTTTGAGCTCCCCCGAAAGCCACCATGGTGACTTTCTGAAGAGTGTAGTAAATCAACCAACAGCTCTGTCTTTAGAAAGAAGTGTTTCGGTGACATAAATCCAAAAGAATCGTACTCAGTTCGAATTCATTCTTGAGGCTTGTACAACCCACCCGCCCCCACCCACCCTAGGATGGAGCCGATCATTTCTGTAGTTGGGCCGGTCGCCATATGGGACGATCCAGGCCTCCAAAGCGCGCTTCGATCGGAAATCCGTACACTCTTCTTCACTAATTCAAAAGATAAGATCGAGGGTTTGGAGCGCGCCGAAAGCCACTATGGTTACTTTCTATCAAGTTTAGGAAGCAGTCGATCGGTCCGGGACTCTGAAAAGAGCGTTATTTGGAAAATTCATATATTTGCATTTGCCAGTTCGAAAGAAGAGATCTAGAGTTCGGGGAGCCATGTAACCCACCACAGCAAATTTATACTGAGTTTGGGCAGCCCATCGTTTTTCTCATTGGCCCGACCGCGATACGGAACCGTCGGACCTCTCAAACGTGCGTCGATAGTGAAATTCCTACGGTCGGCTTTCCAAATTCGAAAGCCGATATCTATTGTTCGGAGCAGCTAGCAAACCACTATAGTAAATTTCTACTTAATTTGGGTAGATGCCGAATCACCGGGGCTACGACGCGTACGTCGATCTGGAAATTCCTATACTCGTATTCGCTAGTTCAAAAGCTGAGATCAACGGTTTGGAGCTCTCTCGAAAGCCACAGTCTGTCTTTCTGCAAAGCGTCGGAAATCAACCAACAGTTCTATTCTTCAAAACGAACGTTACGGTGACCTAAATCCAAAGGAGCCATCCTCGGTTTGAATTCATTCTCCGGCCTCGTACACACCGCCCACCCCGCCCGCCCACCGTAGCATGAAGCTGATCGTTTTTCTAGTCGGGCCGGTCGCGATATGTTATCGTCCGAGCATCCGAACTGCGCATTAATTGGGAAATCCCTGCGCTTTGCTTTGACAATTAAAAAGGTAAGATAGATCGAGGGCTCAGAGCGCGCCGAAAGCAAAAAGAATAACTTTCTATCGAGTTTATGCACTAGTCCTTTTGTTGGGACTTCTGAAATGCGCATTGTTCGAGAAATTCGTATACTCGCATTTGCCAGTTCAGAAGCTGTGATTGAGGGTTCATAGCTACCCTGAACCCACCGTAACAACTTTATACCTAGTTTGGGCAGCCGATCGTTATTCCCCTTGGCCCCTCCATGAAATGGAACCTTCAAGCCTACGTAACGAGGTCGACCGTGAAATTCCTATGTTCGGCTTAACAAATTTGGAAGCAAAGATCTATGGTTGGGAGCGGCTAGGAAACCTCTATAGTAAATTGCTACGTAATTTGGGTAGACGCAAAACCGGCCTGGCCTACGAAGCGTGCATTGATATGGAAATACATATACTCGCATTCGCTAGTTCGGAAGCCGAGATCGAGGGTTCCGAGCACTCTCGAAAGCCACCGTGGAGACTTCCTGTATAGCGTAGGAAATCACATAAAGTTATGTCCTTCGAAATGAGCTTTTGAGTTAACTAACTCAAAAAATCCATCCTCAGTTTGAATGCTTTCTCAGGCCTTATACACACCACCCACCCCACCCACCCAACAATCTGGGGGGGAGCCAATCGTTTTTCTAGCTTGGCCGGTCCCGATCCGGGACCGTCCAGGCCTCCAAAACGCGCATCGATCGGGAAATCCGTACACTCGGCTTCGCCAATTCAAACGAAGCGTGCGTTGATATGGAAACACATATACTCGCATTCGCTAGTTCGGAAGCCGAGATCGAGGGTTCAGAGCACTCTCGAAAGACACCGTGGTGACTTTCTGTAGAGCGTAGGAAATCACTTAAAGTTATGTCCTTCAAAATGAGCTTTTGAGTTAACTAACTCAAAAAATCCATCCTCAGTTTGAATGCATTCTCAGGCCTTATACACACCATCCACCCCACCCACCCAACAATCCGGGGGGGAGCCAATCGTTTTTCTAGCTTAGCCGGTCTCGATCCGGGACCGTCCAGGCCTCCAAAATGCGCATCGATCGGGAAATCCGTACACTCCGCTTCGCCAATTCAAAAGATAAGATTGTGGGTTTGGAGCACGCCGAAAACCACAAAAGTGACTTTCTGTCAAGTTTAGGAAGCTGTCCATCCGTTCAGTCATCTGAAATGAGCGTTGTTTGGGAAATTCCAATACTTGCATTCCCCTGCTCGAAAGCCGAGAAAGAGGGTTCGGAGCACCCCGTAACCCATAAAAGAAAATTTATACTGAGTTTGGGCAGCCAATGGTTATTCTTGTTGGCTCGGACGCGATATGGAACTGTCGGGCCTTCGCAACTCGCGTCGATCGTGATATTCCTACGCTCGGCTTTGCAAATTCGAAAGCCGATATTTATTGTTCGTAGTAGCTATAAAACCACCATAGTAAATTTCTACATAATTAAGGTAGACGCAAAATCGCCCGGGCCTACGATGAGTGCGTTGATCTGGAATTTCCTAGACTTGCATTCGCTTGTTCGAAAGCTGAGATGCAAGGCTTGGAGCTCTCTCGAAAGCCACCGTTGTGACTTTCTCTGGAGCATAGGAAATCGCCCAATAGTTCTATCCTTCGAAATGTGAGTTTCGGTAACCTAAATCCAAAAGACCCATCCTTGGTATGAATTAATTCTTGGGCCTTTCACACACCGCCCGCCCCATCCACCCATCATTTAATGGAGCCGATCATTTTTCTAGTTGGGCCGGTCGCGATCCAGGACCGTCCAGGCCTCCGAAACGAGCTTCAATCGGGAAATACCTACATAAGTCTTAGCCAATTCAAAAGATAAGACCGAGGGGTCGGAGCACGACGAAAGCCACCATGGTAACTTTCTATCAAGTTTAGGAAGCAGTCCGTCGGTTAGGGCCTCTGAAATGACCGTTGTTTGGAAATTTCCTATACTCGCATTCGCTAGTTTGAAAGCCAAGATCGAGGGTTCTAAGAGCCCCATAACCCATCATAGAAAATTTGTACTGAGTTTGAGCAGCCGATCATTATTCTCTTTTCTCGGCCGCGATACGTAACCGCCGGGCATCCGAAACGTGCGTCGATCGTGAAATTCCTATGCTCGGCTTTGCATATTCGGAAGCGATATCTATCGTTCGTAGTGACTAGAAAACCTACATACTAAATTTCTATGTAATTTGGATAGACGCCAAATAGCCCAGGGCTACGACGCGTGCGTTGATCTGGAAATTCCTATACTTGCATTCGCTAGTTCGAAAGCTGAGTTTGAGGGTTTGGAGCTCTCTCGAAAGCCACCGTAGTGACTTTTTGCAGAGCATGGGCAATCGCCCAATAGTTTTTTCCTTTGAAACGAGCGCTTCGATGACCTAAATCCAAAAGGCCCATCCCGGGGCCGGTCGCGATCTGCTACCGTTTGGGCATCCGAAACGCGTGTCAATTCGGAAATCCCTGCACTTAACTTCGACAATTCAAAATTTAATATCGAGGGTTCGGAGCAAGCTGAAAGCCGAAATTATAAATTTCTATCGATTTTAGGCATCTGTATTTTTGTTGGGGATTCTAAAGCGTTCATTGTTTGGGTAATTCGTATACTCTCATTTTCCAGTTCAGAAGCCGTGATCGAGGTTTCGGAGCTACCCGGAACCCAACATAACAACTTTATACCGAGTTTGGTAGCCGATCGTTATTCCCATTGGCTCGGCCGCGATACCGAAATGACGGGGCTCCGTAACGAAGTCAGCCGTGAATTTCCTACGCTCGGCATCGCAAATTCGAAAGCAGAGATGTATGGTTAAGAACGGTTAGGAAATCTCCATAGTAAATTGCTACGTAATTTGGGAAGACGGCAAACCGGTCGGGCTTATGAAGCGTACGTTGACCTGGAAATAATATACTCGCATTCACTAGTTCGAAAGACAAGATCGAGGGTTCGGAGTGCTCTTGAAAGCCACACGTGATGACTTTCTACAGAGCGTTGGAAATCACCCAACAGTTATGTCCTTCGAAATGAGCGTTTCAGTGACCTAACTTAAAGAATCCCTCCTCGGTTCGAATCCATTCTCTTACCTTATACACACCACCCGCCTCACCCACCCACCTTGGTAGGGAGCCGATCGTTTTTCTAGTTGGGTCGGCCATGATCTGGGACTGTCCAGGCTTCCGAAACGCGCGTCGATCGAGAAATCGCCACACTAGGATTTGCAAATTTAAAAGATAAGATTGAAGGTTCGTAGTCCGCTGAGAGCCACCATAGAGACTTTCTGTCAAGTTTAGGAAGCAGTCCATCCGTCCGGGCCTCTGAAACGAGCATTCTTTAGGAATTTCCTATACCCGCATTCGTTGATTCGAAAGCCAAGATCGAGGGTTTAGGGCACCCCGTAACCCACCATAGTAAATTTATACTGAGTTTGGGTATCCGATCGTTATTCTCATTGGCCTGGACGCGATAGGGAACCATCGGGCCTATGAAACGCGCGTCGATTGTGAAATTTCTATGTTTGGCTTTGCAAATTCAGAAGCCAATATCTATTGTTCGTAGCCGCAATAAAACCTTCATAGTAAATTTCTATGTAATTTGGGTAGACGCCAATCCTCCTAGGGCTACGACGTGTGAGTTGATCTAGAAATTCCTATACTTGAAATTTGCTAGTTCGTAAGTTGAGATCGAGGGTTTGGAGCTCTCCCAGAAGCTAACGTGGTCACTTTCTACAAAGGTTGGGAAATCGCCCAACAGTACTTTCCTTCAAAACGAACGTTTCAGTGTCCTAAATCCAAAAGACCGATCCTCGGTTTGAATTCATTCTCGAGCCTTGTAGACACCACCCACCCGACCCACTCACCCCAGGACGTAGCTGATCGTTTTTCTAGTTGGGTCGGTCGCGATCCGTTACCGTCCGGGTGTCTGAAATACGCATTAATTGGGAAATCCCTGCACATAGATTCGACAATCGAAAAGGTAAGATCGAGGGTTCGGAGCGTGCCGAAAGCCAACCGAGTAACATTCTAACGAATTTATGAACCTGTCATTTTTTTGGGGATTTTGAAACGCGCATTTTTCGGGAAATTCGTATACTCGTATTTGCTAGTTCATAAGCCGATATCGAGTTTTTGGAGCTCCCATGAACCCACTATAACAACTTTATACCGAATTTTGGCTGCCGATCGTTTTTCCCATTGGCCAGGCCGCGATAAGAACCGTCGGGCCTCCGTAACGGGGTCGACCGTCAAAATTCTTATGCCCAGCCTCGCAATTTTGGAAGCAGAGATTTAGGGTTTGTAGCGGCTAGGAAACCTCCATTGTAAATTTCTACGTAATTTAGGTAGGCACCAAACCGGCCGGGCCTACGACGCGTGCGTTGATCTTGAAATTCCTATACTCGCATTCGCTAATTCGAAAGCTGAGATCGAGGGTTTGGAGCTCTCTCAAAAGCCAATGTAGTGACTTTCTGTAGAGCGTGGCTAATCACCCAACAGTTCTGTCCTTCGTAATGAGTGCTTCGGTGACCTAAATCCAAAAGACCCATCCTCGGTTCAAATTCATTCTCGGGCATTGTACACAATACCCGCCCCGCCCGCCCAGCCTAGGAACTAGCCGATCGTTTTTCTAGTTGGGCCGGTCGCGATCCGCTACCGTCCGGGCATCCGAAACGCGCGTCAATTGGGAAATCCCTGCACTTAGCTTCGACAATTCAAAATTTAAGATCGGTTGTTCGGATTGCGCCGAAAGCCGACATTGTAAATTTATATCGATTTTATGCACCTTTCCTTTTGTTAGGGCTTCACAAGCCCTCATTGTTCGGTAATTCGTATAATCTCATTTTTCCAGTTTAGAAGCCGAGATCGAGGTTACGTAGCTCCTCGGAACGCACCATAACAACTTTATACCGAGTTTGGGCAGCCGATCGTTATTTCCATTGGCCCGGCCGCGATACAGAAACGAGGGGCCTCCGTAATGAAGTCGACCTTGAATTTCCAACGCTCGGCTTCGCAAATTCAAAAGCAAAGATCGATGGTTCGGAACGGCTAGGAAACCTCCATAGTAAATTGCTACGTAATTTGGGAAGATGTAACACCCCACGTCCATTAATGTCACTCACAAAGGGAATGCATTAACTTCCATGGAGGTTATAAGTGAATATAGGACAGAAAAATTACAACAAGACAGATAATAAATAGTACTTGGAAATCTAAAACTTCATTTTATTGTAGCGGAAATTGAACATGTTTGTTACATCATAAAACCGTAGATAATAACCAAGTACAATATCCATCTTCATAAAAACAAAATACATAATCCCATTACATAAATAGCCATTAAAAAGATAACAAGCTGGACTTTACTTCAACGGTCTAAGCTTTCCAAAGAGAGATGAAGCAATTCAATCAAACTCCACTAGAGCAGGGCCCAACCTGAGGACCTGGAGGGGGAAAAAGATAGAAATAGAGGGGGTCAGACATAATGTATGGTGAGTATGATAATTCTAACATGTCTGAAGTGGCTACTTATATAGTAGAGCCCATCGTGGAAGCCTGTCGTGAAGTGGCTACTTATGTAACACCCCTAATTCCCACATCGTGGAAGCCTATGTGAAGTGGCTACTTATATAGTAGAGTCCATCTCTTACTAACGCCGAGGCCTAGTGATGGAAAATCCTACACCTGAGAGGTGGCAAAGTAGGGACAATATCAGTGTTAGTAGGGATGTTGGCTCAGCCTGTGTGGCAATGCCATGTGTTGGCGGATCACGAAGCTTAGCCGAGGCCTTTTGAGAAACAAAACCCCACACCTATACTGTAACACCCCACTCCCGCTATGATCACTCACTAAGGGAATGCCATAGCATCGGTGGAGTATTTTAGTGAATATAGAACAGAAAAATTACAACAAGACAGATATAAATAGTACTTGAAATTTTAAAACATCATCTCATAACAGCGGAAGTAAAACATGTCTGGTTACATCATAAAACCACAATAAAGGTCAAGTACAATATCCATCAAAATAAAGAAGTACATAATCCCACTCTCATACAATAGCCAAACAAAAGAAAAGATAACTGGATAACTGGAGCTTTACATCTATCCAAGCTCCTAAAGACTGGAACAGCAATCCGATCAAGCTCCACTACTGCTAGGATCCACCGTAGGACCTGAGGGTTGGGAAAAAGATAAAAACAACAGGGTCAGACATAAGTCTGAGCGAGTCCTATAACTTTAACAATACAATCGTTAAAGTAACCAGAGAAGACATAAACTGATATACGGTAACATATAGGGATGAATGGCTACCCTAAGCAGTCAACTAAACGAAGATAAAGGATAAAGACGCATCTACCCTCCCTAAGGTAAATTACTAAACTGCACCACACCAGTCGTTCCTAACTTAAAGGTTGATCCCACCCAAGGACTTATAAAATTTACTAATTAGTACCTGCGTACCCCTAGGTGACCAAGTAGGCGCCACGGGGCCCTACAATCCACTAGGTGTACACACTACTTCCCATTCGATCGGCTCCCTAACGTAGATACCCGTGCTGGCCCCACCGTGGGATGTATCATTCCCCAATGTGGCAACCTGATGAAACTAAAGGTGCACGGCTTATATCTACTCGATGCAACAACGGCTTACCTACCAGCCCGGGCCCACTCACGCATATGAAGCCCGTTGGACTTGCGTTGCCACCGCTAACCCGTTTGCCTCTTACAGTCAAGCCCAGTATGCGTGTCCCGTCCTCGACATGGGTCGAGCCCACAAAGATACGTATGGGTTACTGGTTGAAATGGGCCTCCACAAGCTACCCACCTAAGCTTGTCCCTTTTTCTAGTATATCCCACTTAACCCTTTAATCATGTTTTAATTACATGTTCCATTTTGGTTAAGTATTCTAATCGTATTTTCTATTGCCACCCAAGGCAACCACTAGATTTTCTCATGCCACCCGAGGCACCCACTTAACCCCTCATGTCCCTCTACATGCTAATATGGTTAAGTGTTTCTTAATTAATTAATTAAGAACGTAACCTTTGTAAAGACCTCTCACATTAGACTGTCTTTTATGACCGCTGGTTAAGCCGGTTGGGTCCGGGCAGCCTTATGTCATAACAGAGTCTAACCTCGTGTCTTTACATTAATTACGTATTTAGTTTGTGCCTAAGACCTCTCACATTGGGCTAACATTTGTAGCAACTGGTTAAGCCGGTTGGGTCCGGGCAGTTTTACGCTACAACTGAGTCCAACCTCGTGTCTTAGTCAATTAATTACACCTAATTAATCACCCTCATAATTTTATATTAATTATCCCTAATTAATCAAGTTTTCTTAACATGGGTAGACCTAACTTAATAGGTAAATTCCCATGGGGTAGACCTAACTCAATAGGTAAATTCCCAACACATAGTATGGGTACACCTAACCAAATAGGCAAATTCCCATACTATGTTTATTTATTTTGTGTTATGCATAATTATATTAATTTCACACAATCTTATTAACTTATGCATTTAATTACCCCATCGTTCCCACGTAATTTCGTTCATGATATAACACATATAAAAGGTGTCAACTTGCATATGAATGAACATGTTTCAAAGGTGCCATCTTGCATATTAACAAACACATAACTTGCATATGAACTTGCATAACATGTCACATAACTTGCATATAATATGTCACATAACTTACATATTCATTTTGCATAACAAACTTGCATATTAGCTTATAGACTTGCATAATGTGTCATCATGAACTTGCATATTAATAAACATGTAACTTGCATATTTACATACATGTAACTCGCATATTAACAAACATGTAACTTGCATATAAAGAAACATGTAACTTGCATATTTACATACATGTAACTTGCATATTAACAAACATGTAACTTGCATATTAACAAACATGTAACTTGCATATTTACATACATGTAACTTGCATATTAACAAACATGTAACTTGCATATTAACAAACATGTAACTTGCATAGCATATTACCATGAACTTGCATAACATGCATATGATTACATAGCCCACAACTTGCATATTTAGCATCATGCAAACATAACATACATCATATTAAACTTGCATAAGCTTACATACTCAACATGCATAAACATAAGATTAATGCTAACATCATATCATATGATTCAAAGCTCATTAACCCACATACAAAACCATAAATCTCATCACATCTCATCTAATTAGTTTACCAAAAGATCATCAAAGTGATAGAAACTCACAACTAGCAACTTTGAACACCAAATGAAGAAGATTAAGATGCTAAGAAGGGATTAGAAGTTGATTAGAGAGTGATTAGTATGCAACCCTCTTCATAAAATTAGTGGAGGCCATGAGAGCTAGCATTTTGCCATAGTTTAGTCACTAGGTTTAATTATGAATGAATTAGGGTAGGTTAGGGTCTTATTTATAGATTAGGCAAGTGTTTTAGGCCATAGGATTAACCCTAGATTCAATCCAAGCCATCAAAGCATGTCTTGGGGAAGAAGTCAAGTGTAGGAACCATCTAGGGCCTTCAGATTAAAGATGGACCATGAGAACCATTCAAATGCAAAATCTGCACTTGAGCGAATCGGCCCACGGGTTGACAGCCAAACACCCTGGATTAACCCCTAGTCGACCCAGCGGGCTCGGGTCGACTTCAAAAATCGGCCGGTTCGGTTATTCCCCTCTCCCAATTCGCTGTTTTGAGCATTTTTGCATATTTATTTATTAAATTTTCAATTATATATATATATATATATATATATCAATATATATATATATATATATATATATATATCTACACAACCCATTTCACTTAATTAAGTATACTTTAATTTGGGAATTTTCGTGAAACTTCGCGAGGCCATATCTTGGTCATACGGACTCCGATTTTCGAAAACTCGGACTCTACTTCGCGTATTTTTCCGAGACGAACACAATGGCATAGCCCGTTCACCTTGATTCCCATTTTAGAATTAAATTCTGCCTCGATTTATGTTATTACAGGTTATTGAAAATACGGGTTGTTACATTCTCCCCTCCTTAAAGGATTTCGTCCCCGAAATCTTCAAGTTAGGAAGAACGTATCCTACCATCCAATCATCCATCTACTCAAAGCATCATCCACGAGCAATCATTGTCCTTACAAGATTCTAAATGCTGGATGGATATATGCAAAAGTGTGTGTATATGTACTTACCTAATGCGAAAATCAGGCGGTTACTGATACAGTAAACCTCCTTAATGCAAACCATGATAGTGCCATGCATCCAATATGTATGCGAAACCCTATTGACACATACAAATTTCTACATGCGTGCACAACCATACACAAAAATGCATCATCCATATGATAACACAGCCATGATACATCCATCAATCTAACTACCACATCCATTTATGCAATATGCAACATGAAGTGACTGAGCCGATCTAGTGCCTAATGTGTGTGTATATGCATCCACGAGCAACCACTAGCAAACAATTGCATCCATATGCATCCATCAACCATAACATGTTTCAAACACATGTCTCAACCATAGGTTTTACCCTATCTAAAGGTCATAGGTATTAGCGAGAGGATATACTAAAGATAAGATAAGTACTAGACAAGCAATAAAGGAGAAGTTAAAAGACATACTCTCAAAAAGAAATGGATACAAAGAACGCATCTTTGCTTCCGTCTCCCAAGTAGCATTGCTTTCGTCATCTCCCCATTGCACTTTAACTAGCTGAACTTCTCTGTTCCTCAACTTCCTAGTTTCTGACCCAAGGATGCGAGTAGGAGCTCGTCGAATCGTCGCATCACGCTCTACCTCTACATCTCTAAGCAAGCTCGGCTCTACCACCTCCGCGGTCTCATGTAAGCACTTCCTCAAATGTGATACATGGAATACATCATGAACACCACTAAGTCTGTCGGGCAACTCCACCCTATATGCCATCCGTCCAATCCTTTCCTTAATAGGAAACGGCCCAACAAATCTCGGTGCTAACTTCCCTACGGACCCAAAGCGAACAACATTTCTCAATGGAGATACTTTGACAAAAACCATGTCCCCAACCTCAAACTCAAGATCCGTCCTTCTCCGATCCGCATAAGATTTCTGTCTATCTTGCGCTGCTTTCATCCTTTTTCGAATTAAATCAATCTTCTCTGAAGTCTCTCTAACCATATCCGGCCCAAGCAAGATCTTATCCGTAGATTCCCACCAACATGTAGGAGATCGACAAGGCCTTCCATAAAGAGCTTCGAAAGGAGCCATACCAATACTGGACTGAAAGCTGTTATTATATGCGAACTCCACCAAAGGAAGATGTTCTTCCCATGTACCTCCAAAATCCAAGATACAAAGCCTCAAAAGATCTTCTAAGATACGGTTCACCCTCTCGGTCTGACCGTCCGTCTGAGGATGATATGCGGTGCTCAAACACAACTGAGTCCCTACCGCCTCTTGCAAACTTCTCCAAAACTCACTAGTGAAAATAGGATCTCGATCACTCACAATGCTGGATGGTACGCCATGCAATCTAACAATCTCTCTAACATAGACTGAAGCAAGCCATGGAGCGGTCCTCTTACTCTTTACGGGTATAAAATGGGCACTCTTTGTAAGTCTGTCTACCACAACCCAAATTCCCGTATTGCCCTTCCTCGATCTCGGTAACCCGTCGATGAAATCCATCGAGACACTATCCCACTTCCACTGTGGAACTTCCAATGGGTGTAGCAACCCACCGGGTTTCCTTTGCTCCACTTTAACTTGTTGGCACACTAAGCATCTAGCCACATACTCGGCCACATCTTTCTTCATACCGGCCCAAAAGAAAACTCTCTTCATGTCTTGGTACATTTTGTCTCCACCGGGATGAATAGTCATTCTTGAACGATGTGCATCATCCAAAATAGCCTTCTTCAAACCCTCATCTTGCGGTACACAAAGTCTACCGTCTCTATGCAACCATCCCTTATCATCTATGGTGTATCTACCCAAATGGCTGGACGACTCCCCTCTTATAAGCTTCTCTACCAACACAACCAACTGTGGGTCGTCTCGCTGAGCCTCGCCAATCCGTCTCAAAAGAGTAGGTCTAACCTCCAAGGATGCCAACAAACCAGGTACAAAATCAACAGAAGGTCTGAAGTCAAACAAAGAAAGAAACTCCAAGCTTCGTCGTTCCACGAACAATGGACTCAAAGATAGCCTTTTTCTACTTAAGGCGTCTGCCACCACGTTACCCTTACCAGGGGTATACGCTATCTCGAAATCATAGGATGCTAAGAACTCCATCCACCTTTGCTGTCTTAAGTTTAAATCCTTCTGAGAGAATAAGTACTTCAATGATTTATGGTCGGTGAACAACTCGAATCTCTCACCAAGAAGATAATGGCGCCAAGACTTAAGTGCGAAAACAATCGCGGCCAACTCTAGATCATGGGTAGGGTAATTCTTCTCATGCACTCTCAATTGTCTCCCTCCATAGGCTATTACCCTTCCCTCCTGCATCAAGACTGCGCCTAATCCTGTTCCACAAGCATCGGTATAAACAACAAACGGCTTACTCCCATCTGGAAGCACTAAAACTGGAGCGGTGGTCAAAGCTCTCTTTAACCGTCGGAAAGCATCATCACAATCTACATCCCATGAGAAAACCAGATTCTTCTTCGTCAAGCGGGTTAATGGGGCTGATATCTTCGCGAAGTCTTTGATGAACTTCCTATAATATCCTGCCAACCCCAAGAAACTTCTTACCTCGGTAGCATTTCTAGGAACTTTCCAATCCTGGATAGATACTATCTTTGCGGGATCCACAGCTATCCCTTCCTTAGAGACCACATGCCCTAAGAATCGCACTTCTCTTCTCCAAAAATGGCATTTAGAGAATTTAGCTTTAAGACTATGCGCTCGAAGAGTCTCCAACACTTCCTTGAGATGTAAGGCATGCTCTTCTTCATTCTTGGAAAAGACCAAGATGTCATCCACAAAAACTACTACAAACTTATTCAGATACTCTCTGAACACTCTACTCATGAGATCAACAAAGTATGCGGGGGCGTTTGTCAACCCAAATGGCATCACTAGCCACTCATAAAAACCATCCGGAGTCCGGAAAGCAGTCTTCTCTATACTGTCCTCCGCCACTCTTAACTGATGAAACCCTGTAGCTAAGTCCATCTGCGAAAATACTGATGCGCCAACCAACTGATCAAAGAGATCATCTATCCTCGGTAATGGGTGTCTATTCTTCTTCGTGAGCTTATTAAGTTCCCTATAATCCACACAAAGTCTGAGGGACCCATCCGCCTTCGTGGAAAACACTACTGGAGCTCCCCACTCCGATATACTTCGCCTTATGAACCCCTTCTCAAGCAACTCCCCTACTTGCTTATGAAGTTCTCTTCTCTCACGAGGAGCCATGTGGCGTACTGGCAAAGACACTGGTTTGGCATTATCCACCAAATAAATTCGGAAATCTATCTCCCGCTTCGGAGGCAAACCCTTTACTTCTTCAAACACATCCGGATATTCCCGGACTACTCTGACAGAACACAAACTTTCGACCGAAGCATCGAGCGATTCAAGATAACTTAGCAAAACAGATTCCATGGGATTGCAAGAGATCTCGAGAGTGTTACCCAAGCGGGTCATGAGCCTGACAACTCTCCTTTCGCAATCAAGAACGGCACCATTACTGGATAACCAGTCCATGCCCAAGATCAACCCATAGCCCGTGAAGCCCAATACAAAAGCATCACATCTAAACTCAACGCTAAGTATAGAAATCTTCAAACCCAAACATATCATAGACAGATATATGGAGCCCCCAATTGGGT
The DNA here is from genome assembly GCA_030737875.1 of Allium sativum. Classification (NCBI taxonomy): domain Eukaryota; kingdom Viridiplantae; phylum Streptophyta; class Magnoliopsida; order Asparagales; family Amaryllidaceae; genus Allium; species Allium sativum. The sequence goes on along the minus strand of CM060924.1, from coordinate 698,660,460 downwards.
TTGAGACAACCAAGGGATCATCAACTAGACTGGTGTCTAAGTGCAGTGACTCAACTAACGATGATGAGATAAAAGAATGCGATGCGCCAGAGTCAAACAAAGTACGAACTGGATGATCAAACAGAAAAACCAGACTTTCAACGGAAATAGTTCTACCTGTCTGCTGAATCGGTGGAACTGAGAGAACCTGAACTTGCCCCCCTGACTGAGGTGGTGCTATAAGAGCTTGCACCTGGCCTCCTGAGGTAGACCCCGTCTTCTGCCCCTTCTTTGGGCAGTTTTTCACAAGATGCCCTGCTTCACCACAATGAAAGCAACCGGTCTTCTTCTTTTTGCGACAATCCTTACTGAGGTGTCCTGGTGTTCCACAATTGAAGCACTTCTTCTTCGTCTTCTTTTTGTCACCATTGCCTTTTCCGCCCTTGCCTTGTTGTTGCTGTTGCGGTTTCTTCTGATCCCCCTTTTCTCTGGTGCCTTAGAATTCTTATCATCCTCATGCATAAGTGCCATGTAGACAAGCTTCTCAAAAGTGGCCCCCATAGGAATGTGAGTCATAGCTATTCCTTGCAATGGTTCGTTCAAGCCTCTAACGAACCTCAAAGCCTTCTTCTCCGGTGTATTCACCAACTCTATGCCAAACCTTGCTAATTGATTGAATTTGTTGACATATTCTTTCACCGTGAGATTCCCTTGCTTCAAATTCAAGAACTTCTCCATAAACAGATTCTCTTCCGCCCTTGAGGGAAACTTAGCCCCAAACCTTTGCTTAAAATCTGCCCAAGAGTCAACAGGGCGTTCTCCATTAGTGACCTCCCACCAGAATGAGGCCTCTCCCTTCATTAACCAAGCCGCCAACTTGACTTTCTTTCCCTCTTCCACTTCAAAGATATCTAGCAACTCTTCCACTTCCTTAAGCCAATCTCTAGCCTCTACGAAAGTCTCTGAACCAAGAAAAGGTTTTCCTCCTATAGCCTTGAACTCCTTGCAAACCTTAGCAAAATTATCCACTCTAGGCTGAGGAGGAGGAGCGGTTGTCTCTGGTGTAGTAGCATTGGCCGGACCCGCAGCCGCGGCCCTAGCCTCTTGCAACCTCCTATACCATAGTGGTATAACTAAACCCTCCGGGATGTTAAGATCTTCAGCCATGCTGAAACGAAAGAGGAAAGATTCAAAAAGGAGATTCCGAAAGATAAAGATATGGCTATTGGGGATTATGCTTTTCTTTTTCAAAAACTTTTTCTCTTAGAAGACATGCTTTTAAAAATACTTTCTTCGAAAATACTCTTAGAAAGTAGTTTTTCTCAAAAATTTTATCTGTTCTGGTAACCTGGCTCTGATACCACGTGTAACACCCCACTCCCGCTATGATCACTCACTAAGGGAATGCCATAGCATCGGTGGAGTATTTTAGTGAATATAGAACAGAAAAATTACAACAAGACAGATATAAATAGTACTTGAAATTTTAAAACATCATCTCATAACAGCGGAAGTAAAACATGTATGGTTACATCATAAAACCACAATAAAGGTCAAGTACAATATCCATCAAAATAAAGAAGTACATAATCCCACTCTCATACAATAGCCAAACAAAAGAAAAGATAACTGGATAACTGGAGCTTTACATCTATCCAAGCTCCTAAAGACTGGAACAGCAATCCGATCAAGCTCCACTACTGCTAGGATCCACCGTAGGACCTGAGGGTTGGGAAAAAGATAAAAACAACAGGGTCAGACATAAGTCTGAGCGAGTCCTATAACTTTAACAATACAATCGTTAAAGTAACCAGAGAAGACATAAACTGATATACGGTAACATATAGGGATGAATGGCTACCCTAAGCAGTCAACTAAACGAAGATAAAGGATAAAGACGCATCTACCCTCCCTAAGGTAAATTACTAAACTGCACCACACCAGTCGTTCCTAACTTAAAGGTTGATCCCACCCAAGGACTTATAAAATTTACTAATTAGTACCTGCGTACCCCTAGGTGACCAAGTAGGCGCCACGGGGCCCTACAATCCACTAGGTGTACACACTACTTCCCATTCGATCGGCTCCCTAACGTAGATACCCGTGCTGGCCCCACCGTGGGATGTATCATTCCCCAATGTGGCAACCTGATGAAACTAAAGGTGCACGGCTTATATCTACTCGATGCAACAACGGCTTACCTACCAGCCCGGGCCCACTCACGCATATGAAGCCCGTTGGACTTGCGTTGCCACCGCTAACCCGTTTGCCTCTTACAGTCAAGCCCAGTATGCGTGTCCCGTCCTCGACATGGGTCGAGCCCACAAAGATACGTATGGGTTACTGGTTGAAATGGGCCTCCACAAGCTACCCACCTAAGCTTGTCCCTTTTTCTAGTATATCCCACTTAACCCTTTAATCATGTTTTAATTACATGTTCCATTTTGTTTAAGTATTCTAATCGTATTTTCTATTGCCACCCAAGGCAACCACTAGATTTTCTCATGCCACCCGAGGCACCCACTTAACCCCTCATGTCCCTCTACATGCTAATATGGTTAAGTGTTTCTTAATTAATTAATTAAGAACGTAACCTTTGTAAAGACCTCTCACATTAGACTGTCTTTTATGACCGCTGGTTAAGCCGGTTGGGTCCGGGCAGCCTTATGTCATAACAGAGTCTAACCTCGTGTCTTTACATTAATTACGTATTTAGTTTGTGCCTAAGACCTCTCACATTGGGCTAACATTTGTAGCAACTGGTTAAGCCGGTTGGGTCCGGGCAGTTTTACGCTACAACTGAGTCCAACCTCGTGTCTTAGTCAATTAATTACACCTAATTAATCACCCTCATAATTTTATATTAATTATCCCTAATTAATCAAGTTTTCTTAACATGGGTAGAACTAACTTAATAGGTAAATTCCCATGGGGTAGACCTAACTCAATAGGTAAATTCCCAACACATAGTATGGGTACACCTAACCAAATAGGCAAATTCCCATACTATGTTTATTTATTTTGTGTTATGCATAATTATATTAATTTCACACAATCTTATTAACTTATGCATTTAATTACCCCATCGTTCCCACGTAATTTCGTTCATGATATAACACATATAAAAGGTGTCAACTTGCATATGAATGAACATGTTTCAAAGGTGCCATCTTGCATATTAACAAACACATAACTTGCATATGAACTTGCATAACATGTCACATAACTTGCATATAATATGTCACATAACTTACATATTCATTTTGCATAACAAACTTGCATATTAGCTTATAGACTTGCATAATGTGTCATCATGAACTTGCATATTAATAAACATGTAACTTGCATATTTACATACATGTAACTCGCATATTAACAAACATGTAACTTGCATATAAAGAAACATGTAACTTGCATATTTACATACATGTAACTTGCATATTAACAAACATGTAACTTGCATATTAACAAACATGTAACTTGCATATTTACATACATGTAACTTGCATATTAACAAACATGTAACTTGCATATTAACAAACATGTAACTTGCATAGCATATTACCATGAACTTGCATAACATGCATATGATTACATAGCCCACAACTTGCATATTTAGCATCATGCAAACATAACATACATCATATTAAACTTGCATAAGCTTACATACTCAACATGCATAAACATAAGATTAATGCTAACATCATATCATATGATTCAAAGCTCATTAACCCACATACAAAACCATAAATCTCATCACATCTCATCTAATTAGTTTACCAAAAGATCATCAAAGTGATAGAAACTCACAACTAGCAACTTTGAACACCAAATGAAGAAGATTAAGATGCTAAGAAGGGATTAGAAGTTGATTAGAGAGTGATTAGTATGCAACCCTCTTCATAAAATTAGTGGAGGCCATGAGAGCTAGCATTTTGCCATAGTTTAGTCACTAGGTTTAATTATGAATGAATTAGGGTAGGTTAGGGTCTTATTTATAGATTAGGCAAGTGTTTTAGGCCATAGGATTAACCCTAGATTCAATCCAAGCCATCAAAGCATGTCTTGGGGAAGAAGTCAAGTGTAGGAACCATCTAGGGCCTTTAGATTAAAGATGGACCATGAGAACCATTCAAATGCAAAATCTGCACTTGAGCGAATCGGCCCACGGGTTGACAGCCAAACACCCTGGATTAACCCCTAGTCGACCCAGCGGGCTCGGGTCGACTTCAAAAATCGGCCGGTTCGGTTATTCCCCTCTCCCAATTCGCTGTTTTGAGCATTTTTGCATATTTATTTATTAAATTTTCAATTATATATATATATATATATATCAATATATATATATATATATATATATCTACACAACCCATTTCACTTAATTAAGTATACTTTAATTTGGGAATTTTCGTGAAACTTCGCGAGGCCATATCTTGGTCATACGGACTCCGATTTTCGAAAACTCGGACTCTATTTCGCGTATTTTTCCGAGACGAACACAATGGCATAGCCCGTTCCCCTTGATTCCCATTTTAGAATTAAATTCTGCCTCGATTTATGTTATTACAGGTTATTGAAAATACGGGTTGTTACATATACGGTAGCTAAGTTGGGGAAAATATCTTGCGTGAACGGAGGTGCGGGTTGTTACAGTGGTATCAGAGCCAATACCAAGTCGGAATTGTGGCTCCTGTGTGAACCACAGTGCCTGGGTGAGGTGTTTATGAGCCAACGGGGACGTTGGGCTCTATAATAGGGGAGAATGTAACACCCCAAAGTCCCACATCGTGGAAGCCTGTGTGAAGTGGCTACTTATATAGTAGAGCCCATCTCTTACAAACGCCGAGGCCTAGTGATGGAAAACCCTACACCTGAGAGGTGGCAAAGTAGGGACAATATCGGTGTTAGTAGTGATGTTGGCTCAGCCTGTGTGGCAACGCCATGTGTTGGCGGATCACGAAGCTTAGCCGAGGCCTTTTGAGAAACAAAACCCCACAAATATACGGTGGCTAAGTTGGGGACAATATCTTGCGTGAACGGAGGTGCGGGTTGTTACAGAAGACGTCAAACCGACCGGGCGTACGAAGTGTGCGTTGACCTGGAAATAATATACTCACATTCACTAGTTCGAAAGCCGAGATCGAGGGTTTGAAGCGCTCTCGAAAGCCACATGTGATAACTTTCTGCAGAGCTTAGGAAATCGCCAATTGTTATGTCCTTTGAATTGAGCATTTCAGTGACCTAACTAAAAGAATCCCTCCTTGGTTCGAATCCATTCTCTTTCCCTAAGCACATCACCAGTCCCACCCACCCACACACCCTGGTAAGGAGCCGATCGCTTTTTTAGTTGGGCCGGTCGAGATCCAGGAATTGTCCAGGCTTCCGAAACGAGCGTTGATCGAGAAAACCCTACACCCGGCTTTGCCAATTCAAAAGATAAGATCGAGGGTTCGGAGTGCGCCGAAAGCCACCATGGTGACTTTCTGTCATGTTTAGGAAGCAGTCCATCCGTCCGGGCCTCTGAAACGAGTAGTCTTTGGGAAATTCCTATACCAGCTTTTGCCAGTTCGAAAGCCCAGATCGAGGGTTTAGAGCGCCCTGTAACCCGCCATAGCAAATTTATACTTAGTTTATGCAGTAAATCATTATTCTCGTTGGCCCAAACGCGATATGGACCATTTGGCATATGAAACACACGTCGATTGTGAAATTTCTACATTCGGCTTTGCAAATTCGGAAGCTGATATCCATTGTTCGTAGGGGGAAAAACCTCCATAGTAAATTTCTATGTAATTTGGGTAGACGCTAATCCTCCCAGGGCTATGACGTGTGCGTTGGTCTGGAAATTCCTATACTCTCATTCGCTAGTTCGAAAGCTGAGATCGAGCGTTTGGAGCTCTCCCGAAAGCCACCGTGGTCACTTTCTGTAGGGGGTCGGAAATCACCCAACAGTCCTGTCCTTCGAAATGAAAGTGTCAGTGACCAAAATCCAAAAGACGCATCCTTGGTTTGAATTCATTCTCGGGCTTGTACACGCCACCCGCCCCACCCGCCCCACCCGCCCACCCTAGAACATAGCTGATCGTTTTTCTAGTTGGGCCGGTCGCGATCCGTTACCGTCCCGGCATATGAAACACGCATCAGTTGGGAAATCCCTACACTTGGCTTTGACAATTCAAAAGCTAGGATCGACGGTTTGGAGCGAGCCGAAAGCCAAAAGAGTAACTTTCTATCCAGTTTCTACACCTGTCCTTTTTTTGGGGCTTCTGAAACGCGCATTGTTCAGGAAATTCGTATACTCGTATTTGCTAGTTCAGAAGCCGAGATCGAGTGTTCGGAGCTCCCCTGAACCCACCATAACAACTACCAAGTTTGGGCAGCCGATCGTTATTCCCGTTGGCCCGGCCACGATACGGAACCGTCGGGCCTTCGTAAAGACGCCGACCGTCAAAATTCCTATGCACGACTTCGCAAATTTGGAAGTAGATATTTATGGTTTGGAGTGGCTACGAAACCTCCATAGTAAATTGCTACGTAATTTGGGTAGGCACAAAACCGGTCGAGCCTACAATGCATGCGTTGATCTGGAAATTCCTACAATCGCGTTCGCTAGTTCGAAAGCTGAGATCGAGGATTTGGAGCTCTCTCGAAAGCCACCATGGTGACTTTCTGCATAGCGTAGGGAATGAACAAACAGCTCTGTCCTTCGAAACAAGTGTTTCGGTGACCTAAATTCAAAAGAACCATCCTCGGTTTGAATTCATTCTCGGGGCTTGTACATTCCACCCGCCCCCACCGACCCACCCCATGATGCAGCCGATCATTTCTCTTGTTGGGTCGGTCGCGACTCGGGACCGTCCAGGCTTCCAAAGCACGCTTCGATCGAGAAATCCCTGCATTCGTCGTTGCCAATTCAAAAGTTAGGATCGAGGGTTCGAAGCACGCCGAAAGCCACAATGGTTTCATTCTATCAAGTTTAGGAAGCAGTCGATCTGTCCATGCCTCTGAAACGAGCATTATTTGGAAAATTCCTATACTCGCACTCGCTAGTTCGAAAGAAGAGATTTAGGGTTCCGAGAGCCCCATAACCCACCATAGAAAATTTGTACTTAGTTTGGGCAGCCGATCGTTATTCTCGTTGGCCTGGCCGTGGCACGGAACCGTCGGGCCTCTGAAACGTGCGTCGAATGTCAAATTCCTACGCTTGGCTTTGCAAATTCGAAAGACAATATCTATTATTCGGAGCGGCTGGAAAACCTCTACACTAAATTTCTACGTAATTTGGGTAGACGTAAAACCTTTCGAGGCTACGATGCGTATGTTGATCTGGAAATTCCTATACTCGCATTCGCTAGTTCGAAAGCTAAGATTGAGGGTTTGGAGCTCTCTCGAAAGCCACTGTGGTGACTTTCTATAGAGCGTGGGAAATCGCCCAACAGTTCTATCCTTCGAAACGAACGTTTCGGGGAGCAAAATCCAGAAGTCATATCCTTGGTTTGAATTCATTCTCCGGCCACTTACACACCACCCGCCCTGCCCGCCAACCTAGGACATAGCGGATCGTTTTTCTAGTTGGACCGGTCGCGATCCGTTACCATCTGGGCATTCGAACCGTGCGTCAATTGGGAAATCCCTGCACTTAGCTTTGACAATTCAAAAGGTAAGATCGAGGGTTCAGAGCACGCCAAAAGCTAACGGAGTAACTTTCCATCGCGTTTATGCACCTGTCCTTTTGTTGGGGCTTCTGAAATGCGCATTGTTCGGGAAATTCGTATACTCGTATTTGCCTGTCAAAAGCCAAGATCGAGGTTCGGAGCTCCCCTGAACCCACCATAACAACATTATACCTAGTTTGGGCAGCCAATCGTTATTCCCATTGGACCACCGCGAAACAGAACCGCAAGGGCTCTATAACGAGGTCGACCGTGAAATTCCAACGCTCGGCTTCGCAAATTTGGAAGCAGAGATCCGTGGTTTTGAGCAACTAGGAAACCTCCATAGTAAACTGCTACATAATTTGGGTAGATACCAAACCAGCCGGGCCTACGAAGCGTGCGTTGATATGGAAATACAGATACTTGCATTCGCTGGTTCGAAAGCCGATATCAATGGTTCGGAGCGCTCTCGAAAGACGCCGTGTGACTTTCTGCAGAGCATAGGAAATCGCTTAATAGTTATGTCCTTTGAAATGAGCGTTTCGGTTAACTAAGTCAAAAAAATCCCTCCTTAGTTCGAATGCATTCTCTAGCCTTATACACACCACCCACCCCACCCTCCCACCCATCCTGGGGGGAAACGATAGTCCTTCTAGTTGGGCAGGTCCCGATCCGGGACCGTCTAGGCCTCCAAAACACGCATCGATCAGGAAATCCATACTCTCGGTTTCTCCAATTCAAAAGATTAGTTCGAGGGTTTGGAGCACAACGAAAGCCACCAGAGTGTCTTTCTGTCAAGTTTAGGAAGTAGTCCGTCCGTTCGGTTCTTTGAAATGAGCGTTGTTTAGGAAATTATTGTACTTACATTTCCCTGTTCCAAAGCCGAGATCGAAAGTTCAGAGCGCCCCGTAACTCTCAAAAGCAAATTTATACTTAGTTTTGGCAGCCAATGGTTGTTCTCGTTGGCCCGGACACGATACAGAACCATCAGGCCTCCGCAAGTCGCGTCGATCGTGGTATTCCTATGCTCGGCTTTGCAAATTCGAAAGCCGCTATATATTTTTCGTAGTAGCAATAAAACCTCCATAGTAAATTTCTACGTAATTAGGGTACACGCTAAACCTCCCGGGCCTACGACATGTGCATTGATCTGGAAATTCCTATACTCGCATTTTCTTGTTCAGACGCTGAGATGGAAGGTTCGGAGCTCTCTCAAAAGACACCACGGTTACTTTCTGCGGAGTATAGGAAATTGCCCAACAGTTCTGTCCTTTGAAATGTGAGTTTCGGTGACCAAAATCTGTTTATCATTTTAATAATTTCCGTCTTCAAATCTTCGACTTAAATCGTCGTAGTAATTATTTGAAATGAGTTGAACTCGGTCTTTTCAAATAATCCTCGAATAATTATCATTTTAATAATTTCGTATTGCTCAAATCTATTTATAACGATCTATCACTATTTTATTTATTTATTTAAAATAGCTCAATTATAATTAAATGACGCTTCGGGTCGACCGGCCGCCCTGGTGCTGTTTTCCCAAATTTTAATTTAAACATATCTCGAAATCTAACTATTGGATTTTGACAAGATTTATATTGTTTGAAAGATCTTCCCAAGGCGGTCCTTACGGTTCCAATTTTGGGAAAATCTTACGGTAGGATCTTTCGGTATAACTGTTTAAATTTACGATTTCAAAACGTGAACTACCACGCGTGCTTCATTTAAATTTAGTTTATATTTATATAATTTTAAATCTAAATCGTTTGGTGAATCTGCTAATGCGTTTAACTCTACATATAAAATAATATTTAACTTCACATAAAAATTCTAATGTATGTATATTCAAAAAATGATTCATTCACCTTTGTTGATAGATCTATTTTATTTTTGATGAATCCTTTTTAATAAAATCATGTGTAAAGCCTAAAATATGAACATTTCTATAATTCTTTACCTAGCATTAAAGGTGTAGCTTTTTAATGTAAACGTATTTTATTCCTGTTCTTTTATATGAAATGTTAATAAAATTGCAACTTTTATTCCTACTCTTTTTATCGCATCTAAAATGACGATAAAAATGTAATCTTTATTTCTACTCTTTTTCTCACATCTAAAATGACGAAAAATATATAATCTATATATCTATCCTTTTTATTACATTTAAAATGTCAACAAAATGTAACTTTAAAATATATTCTTTTATTTACATCAAAAAGGTAAATAAAAATATAACTTTTGATTCTAATCTTTTTATTGCCTCTAATTTGACAATAAAGATATAAAATTATAATCTACTTTTTTAAAAAAAAGGATATCTCTTTCTTTTTAATGAACCAAATGTATACTTTTTTTTATCATTTTAAGTGAACAAAATGTCTCCTTCTTTTCTATGAACAAAATTGTATGCTTTTGTTCAATCATTTTTAATGAACCAAAGATGTCTATTTTGGTTAAATCCTTTTTAATGACCAAAAATGTGTATTTTGGTTTCATTTCTTTTTAAATGGCCAAAAATATTTATTTCTTGTTCAACTATTCTAATTTGTGAAAATGTTCATTTTGGTTTCAACAATTCTAATTTGACATAATGGTTTTTAATTCTTTTATTTAACAAAAATGTAGTTTTTGTTTTTATCTCTTTTATTTTAACCAATTGTACACTTTGTTTTCAACTAATAAAACACATTTATTTCCATACTCTTTTCTTATGTATTCTAATATCATATAAAAGAATATTTTTATGTTGAACTAATTCCAACAAACACAAATTAAAAAGATACCTTTGTTATTGTCGACAATTCTATTTCAAAAAAAACATATAAAAGTGATGTATTGTTATGTCGTCAATTCTAACTTAACAAAACAAATAAAAGGTGATATTTTTATCAACTCAACATTTTATAAATAAAATGTTATTTTTATAAATTTTAACATTTTATAACTAAATTATTATTTTAATCTATCTTAACTTTTTCTAACTAAAATGTTATTTTGGTTTATGTTAACATTTTATTACTAAAATTTTATTTTTGATCTATCTTAACCTTTTATATATGCATTAAAGACATGGTTTTTAACACTTTTCTATTTAACAAAACGAATATTTTGTTCTTCACACCTTTCTATTAAACAAAATGAATATTTTGTTTTTACGCATTTTTTTTTAATTTGTTAATTCTAAAATAATGCCATTTGATTATGTTTAATCCAATTCAACAAAATGACAATCTTATTATTGTCCAACATAAATGACAATTTAATCCTTTTTAATCTAATTTCAATCAAAATGACAATTAAATCATTGTTCAACATAATTGATAATTTAATCATGTTTAATCTAATTTCAACCAAAATGACAATTTGATTATTTTCACAAACATGATATAACTATTTTCAATAATCATATTTTAACAAATTCGAGACACACAATTCAATTCAGTAAATCATCGAAATCAACACTGAATAAATATGTACACAACTACCATATGAATATGAAATAAATATAAATTTCACATTTCAGTAAATAATTAATTTAAAATTATAAATTAGAAATCTCACCTTGATTTAACTGAATTTCAAATGTTCTCTGTTTAAGTTCTAGTCTGTTCCATGGTCTAGATCTGGTCAAGGTGAATCCAGCACTTCGAAAATCGTCGAATTTTGTTTCAGTTCGTAAAAGATATAATCATTTGAAGATCTGATATTAATTTAATTAAATGTATATTAATTTTCTAATTACTTTGTTAAGGCTAATCCTTCCTTCTTCATCCACTTTGAAGCCGTTCCTCTTCGTTGTTCTCTTCCAGGTTCATCGTTTTCACTTCAGAAAAAAACTTCACCGTTGTCGCCACTGGACTTAGCCGGACAAACATCTGAACTCACCCCGACCACCACCATCGTATCACATCCCCACATGCCCAATCCTGGCCAACTCGCACACCCCCATCGCCGGAATATCCACTCCAAATGTCGGCACTTCGAACCAATGGTTCCACTACCATAGGCTTTCAACTCCGATCATCAACGTACAATACGTCAATCTCACTCCCCTCTTCGATTTCACTTGGAAAGTATGGATTAATTCGAATTAGATTAAGATATATTTAGGGGTTTAGTTGGGATGATTTTAGCCATGAAATAAGAGATGCGGCGACTGTTCTATTAGAATTAGGGTTGAGTGTATTTCCGCTGTATTTTATATGGTATATTTTATATTAATTAATTATTTAATAAAAGAATGGCCCATTATTCTATATGGACTTCAAATCCAGCCCAACAGAAGTTGTCTCCAGCCAAATATCCACGTTTCAGATGCAATGGGCTAGGTCCCGTCACCCCGTTTGATCATTTCCAGCTTGTTTTCTTTAATTTAATATATAAATCATTTATTTATTTAATTTGTTCGTACATTTAAATTTACCGCGGCCATATACGAACTCTAAAAATTACGAAAAAAATATTTCTAGCTTAGTTTTGACGATACAGCCCAAACAAAACTAATTTCGTCGAGTTCCGAGATCGTTTGAAAATTGGCTATTTTCTGGTCAATCCGATTTGACTAAATCGGACAAAAAACTTTTTCCCTTGCCACACTCACATATTAATTCGAAAAATTATGAAAATTGAAATCTAGCAATAATTTGATATTCTGGTTCCAACAAAAGTGGTTTCGTCAAAAACGGAGATTGTTTGAAAAATGCCTATTTTTAAGGCCAATACATTATATTAAAATATATATAAATTCTACAGCGACTTTTCTAGATATTAAACTGGCTATAACTTATAATTTATAAAGTGAAATTTCAATTTTTTAGATTCGTTAGAAAGCTATTGTCAAACAGATTTAAATAATTCTAGTTTCACTGAAATTCGGTTTATTTTAAATCTTGTACATTCAGTCAAAGTTCAAATTCAAATTTTCAAACTGCCACGCTATTTCTAACTCCTTTTCTAATTAAATTAAAATCTATTCATTTTAACTTCGACTAAAATAAATTTTTCGTCGTTATTATTTAAAATAAATCATTTTTAATGTTCAAAATCCATTAAAATTTCTAAAATAAAATTTTAAATTAGCCCCAAAATTCCGGGTTCTTACAATCTCCCCCACTTAAATTCTTTTCGTCCTCAAAAAGGAACGAAGCTAAAATTGACCATTCTATTTTCATTTTCATTTATATCTTTATTAGTTTCAATAATTTTATTAGTTGATTAACTTATTAAATATATATGACTTTCGTATATATTAAAAATCATATTTTCTAAGATCGGATTATATATAAATCACAAATGCGTTAATTATAAACTTGTCACTCTCAACACATTCTAGGGCATTACTAACCCCATCTCTAACGAGTTTTCTCATTCTAGGATATTGCTGATCCTATCCCTAATAAGTATTCTTATTGGATAATACAAATCCAATATCTGATGAGTCTTTTGTTTAGTTCTAACGAGTTGTACCACAAAGATTTGAGCTAACCAGAGCTCCGATATCAATTGTAATGATGCGCAATTTGCCCGACCTTAATCGATTGCTAGATCGATAAAAATCGTTCAAAACCTGCATACGTTATCTTTGGGAATACAATACATTAGAACGATAACAACAGATTTCTATAAACATAATAATAATGTTACATCAGAGTACAGAATATCAGAGTACATCGATACATAAAATACAACGAAAGACTTATTACAATAAATTAATACAATAAACAACGGAAGACTTTCTATGCTCTGGACACAGCTTTAGGCTTCTATCCAAAATCCTGCTCAAGAGATAAAAATCTGCAGAAAGCTACTCGACTGCCCGCGTAGAAAAGAGGGCACCTGAGTTTGCAAAGTGAAAAAAACTACGAGTCAGTCATGGGACTGGTATGAGAAATCTTCTGCTACATTGTGTAATAAGGTGACAAATCGCAGGATCACGCCGTGAACGCGGAACTGGTTTACTCCATTGGATTGCCAGTGCATCATTTAAACAATTTTTATTCAAAACAACGCAATGTCTTTTCAGAAAAATGAAATCATTATAAGACTCAAGTCCCATCATACAATGCAACGCAAACCAGAGGATAGCGTTTTACCTTATAATGATCAAATATGACTTGATACGTATAAAATAATATTTTAAAATTATTATTAGTGTCTAATAAATATTAAAATACTTCAAAGTAAATGTATCAATCCTAGATGACATAGGTACCACATACTATGTCGCCATATATAGGTTTACAGTCAAAACCGCAATGTCGTATTCCAGATTTGGGTTTCCATCATAAAATCGAGGATGGGGATTGTCCTCTTCGATTCGAGACACTCTAGCAAATACCTCAGCATCACACCTATGGGCAACCCTTGGAACGGTAGGGCCGGTCCACGCTTAACAGTAGTGGATTGTTATACCTGAACACACGTTTCCCAGTTCCTTTGATCCTTAAATATGGCCACTAACAACCTATAAAACCCGAGGTACCTCATAGTCCAACATCCACATAAGTAAATATGTTAGGTCTGGTAAGTCGCTGACACTACACTAGCTAGAAAGAAACGTGTGCACTCCCTACGGTCCTGATCCCGTTTTTGACTCGTACTGGGGTGTGAGGCTCGTGAAGTCACGCTATACACAAAGCTATGCCTAAACAGGCTATGCTTTGATCATCAACCACAAGGCTTGCTTTTCAACAAAAGCCTTGATCGTCTTCATCTAGCATGCCACATTGTCAATCCATACCATACCATTGATTTCAACCATTATATAACCTCCAAGCTCGTACGTCTCAGAGAAGGGTGTTAAACACCAAACAGATATATATTCAGCTGAGATCAACGAATAAAGTATAAAGGAATACAACGTCACACATACAATCCGTTTACAGGTCCGTTCTGGGTCTGAACAAAGCCAGAGGCACCTTATTCCTCACACATCCGAACAATCAAAAAATACGTCCGGACAACTACCACTGCAGCCCTTCAATGTAGCAACTCCCATCACGAGCGTCAGTAGTCCTCATCCATTCGATGTGAAGATCGTCGGTATTCAATCGTCGTCTTCAAATCTTCGACTTAAATCGTCATAGTAATTATTGGAAATGAGTTGAACTCAGTCGTTTCAAATAATCCTCGAATACTTATCATTTTATTCATTTCATGCTGCTCAAATCTATTTATAACTATCTATCACTATTTTTTTATTTATTTAAAATAGCTCAATTATAATTAAATGACGCTTCGGGTCGATCGGCGGCCCTGGTGCTGTTTTCCCAAAGTTTGATTTACACATATATCGAAACATAACTGTTGGATTTTGACGAGATTTATATTGTTGGAAAAATCTTCCCAAGGCGGTCCTAATGTTTCCAGTTTTGGGAAAATCTTACGGTCGGATCTTTCGGTATAACCGTTTAAAGTTACGATTTCAAAACGTGAACTACCTTGCGTGCTTCATTTAATTTTAATTTATATTTATATAATTTTAAATATAAATCATTTGGCGAATCTGCTAATGCATTTAACTCAACACATAAAATAATACTTAAATTCGCATAAAAATTCTAATGTATGTATATAACACAAAAATGATTCTTACACCTTTTTTGATAGTTCTAGTTTATTTTTGGTGAATCCTTTTTAATAAAATCATGAGTAAATCCTAAAGCATGAACATTTCTATATTTCTTTACCTAGCGTTAAAGGTGTAGCTTTTTAATGTAAACATATTTTATTCCTGTTCTTTTATGTGAAATGTCAATAAAAGTGCAACTTTAATTCCTACTCTTTTTATCGCATCTAAAATGACGATAAAATATAATCTTTATTTCTACGCTTTTTATCGCATCTTAAATGACGATAAATATATAATCTTTACTTCTATCCTTTTTATTACATTTAAAATGTCAACAAAATGTAAGTTTAAAATATATTCTTTTATTTACATCTAAAATGTAAATAAAAATACAACTTTTCATTCTAATCTTTTTATTCCCTCTAATTTGACAATAAAGATATAACATTCTAATCTACTATTTTTTATTAAAAAAAGGATGCTTCTTTCTTTTAAATGAACAAAATGTATACTTTCTTTTTTTATCATTTTAAGTGAACAAAATGTCTCCTTCTTTTCTATGAACAAAAATGTATGCTTTTATTCAATCATTTTTAATGAACCAACGACGTCTATTTTGGTTAAATCCTTTTTAAGGACCAAAAATGTGCATTTTGGTTTCATTTCTTTTTAAATAGCCAAAAATATATATTTCTTGTTCAACTATTCTAATTTGTCAAAATGTTCATTTTGGTATCAACAATTATAATTTGACAAAATGGTTTTTAATTCTTTTATTTAACAAAAATGTAGTTTTTGTTTTTATCTCTTTTATTTTAACCAATTGTACACTTTGTTTTCAACTAATAAAAAACTTTTATTTCCATACTCTTTTCTTATGTATTCTAATATCATATAAAAGAATATTTTTATGTTGAACCAATCCTAACATTTCAACAAACACAAGTTAAAAAGATACCTTTGTTTTTGTTGACAATTCGATTTCAACAAAAACATATAAAAGTGATATATTGTTTCGTCGTCTATTCTAACTTAACAAAAGAAATAAAAGGAGATATTTTTATCAACTCAAGATTTTATAAATAAAATGTTATTTATATAAATCTTAACATTTTATAACTAAATGGTAATTTTAATCTATCTTAACATTTTATAACTAAAATGTTATTTTTATTTATCTTAACATTTTATGACTAAAATTTTATTTTTTATCTATCTTAACATTTTATATATGCAGTAAAGATATGGTTTTTAACATTTTTCTATTTAACAAACGAATATTTTGTTTTTCACATCTTTCTATTTAACAAAATGAATATCTTGTTTTTACACCTTTTTTTTATTTGTCAATTTTAACATAATGCCAATTGATTATGTTTAATCCAATTCAACAAAATGACAATCTAATTTTTGTCCAACATAAATGACAATTTAATCATGTTTAATCTAATTTCAATCAAATTGGCAATTTAATCATTGTTCAACATAATTGACAATTTAATCATGTTTAATCTAATTTCAACCAAAATGAAAATTTGATTATTGTCACAAACATGATATAACTATTTTCAACAATCATATTTCAACAAATACGAGAAACACAATTCAACTCAATAATTCATCAAAATCAACACTGAATAAATATGTACAGAACAACCACATGAATATGAAATAAATATAAATTTCACATTTCAGTAAATAATTAATTTTAAATTATAAAATAGAAATCTCACATTGATTTCACTAAATTTCCAGCGTCCTCTGTTTAAGTTCTAGTCTATTCCATGGTCTAGACCTGGTCAAGGTGAATCCAACACTTAGAAAATCATCGAATTCTGTTTCAGTTTGTAAAAGATATGATCGTTTGAAGATATGATATTAATTTAATTTAATATATATTAATTTTCTAATAACTTTGTTAAGGCTAAGCTTCCTTCTTCTTCCTCTTTGAAGCCGTTGATCTTCGTTGTTCTCTTCCAGGTTCATCGTTTTCACTATAGAAATAAACTTCACCGTCGCCGCCACCAGACTTAGCCGGACCCACATCTGAACTCGCCCCGACCACCGCCGCCGTGTCACCTCGCCACGTGCCCAAACCTGGCCCACTCGCTCACCCCCGTCACCGGCATATCCACTCCAAACATTAGCATTTCGAACGAATGGTTTCACCCCCTCAGGCTTTCAACTCCGATCATCACCGTAAAACACGTCAATATCACTCCCCTCTTCGATTTCCCTTTGGAAGTATGGATTAAATCAAACTAGATTGAGAGATATTTGGAGGTTTAGTTGGGATGATTTCAGCCATGAAATAAGAGATGCGGTAGCTGTTCTATTAGAATCAGGGTTGAGTGTATTTCCACCTTATTTTATACGGTTTATTTTATATTAATTAGTTATTTAATAAAAGAATGGCCTATTAGTCTACATGGACTTCAAATCTAGCCGAACAAAAGTTGTCCGTAGGCAAATATCCAAGATTCGGACGCAATGGGATAGGTCCTATCAGCCCGTTTGATCATCTCCAGCATGTTGTCTTTAATTTAATATATATATATATCATTTATTTACTAAATTTTTCGTACATTTAAATTTACCGGGGCCACATACGGACTCTAAAAATTACAAAAAAAAAAAAAAAAATTTCTAGCTTTTTTTGATGATATGGTCCTAACAAAACTAATTTCGTTGAATTTCGAGACCATTTGAAAATTGGCCATTTTTTGGTCGATCTAATTCGATTGAATCTGACAAAACACATTTTTTCTTTCCAACAAAAGTGGTTTCGTCGAAAACGGAGGTCGTTTGAAAAATGCCTTTTTTTAAGGCAAATATATTATATTAAAATATATATAAATTCTGCAGCGACTTTTCTAGATTTTAAACTAGCGTTATCTTATAATTTATAAAGTGAAATTTCAATTTTTCAGATTCGTTAGAAAGCTATTGTCAAAAGGAATTAAGTATTTCTAGTTTCATTGAAATTTGGTTTATTTTGAATCCTGTACATTCAATCAAAGTTCAAATTCAAATTTTCAAACTATCGCGCTATTTTAACTCCTGTTCTAATTAAATTAAAATTTATTCGTTTTAATTTCGATTAAAATAAATTTTTCGTCATTATTATTTAAAATAAATCATTTTATATATTCAAATTCCCTTAAAATTTCTAAAATAAATATTTAAAATTGGCCCCAAAATTCTGGGTTGTTACAGCCAACATAGTTACTTTCTACCGAGTTTATACACCTGTCCTTTTGTTGGGGCTTCTGAAACGTGCATTGTTCAGGAAATTCGTAAACTCGCATTTGCCAGTTCAGAAGCCAAGATCGAGGGTTCGGTGCTCCCCGGAACCCACCATAACAACTTTATACCGAGTTTGGGCCGCCTATCGTTATTCCCTTTGGCTCGGCCGCGATACGGAACCGTCGGGCTTCCGTAACAAGGTCTACCATGAAATTCCTACGCTCGGCTTCAAAAATTCAAAATAAGAGATCTATGGTTCGGAGAAGCTAGGAAACCTCCATAGTAAATTACTACGTAATTTGGGTAGACGACAAATTGGCCGAGCCTACGAAGCGTGCCATGATCTGGAAATAAATATATTTGCATTCGCTAGTTCAAAAGCCGAGATCGTGGGTTAGGAGGGCTCTTGAAAGCCACCATGGTGACTTTCTGCAAAGAGTAGGAAATCGCTCAACAGTTGTGTCCTTCGAAATGAGCGTTTCAGTGACCTAACTCCAAAAATCCCACCTCGGTTTGAATACATTCTCTGCCATTATACACACCGTTTTCCCCACCAACTCACTCTAGGAGGGAGCTGATCATTTTCTAGTTGGGCCGGTCATGATCCGGGATCGTCCAGGCCTCCGTAACGTGCGTCGATCGGGAATTCCGTACACTCAGATTATCCAATTCAAAAGATAAGATCGAGGGTTTGGGGCGCGCCGACAGCCACCATAGGGACTTTTTGTTATGTTTTGGAAGCAGTCCATCTGTCCAGGTTTCTGAAATGAGCGTTGTTTTGGAAATTCCTATACTCGCATTTGCTGGTTCGAAAGCCGAGATCGAGGGTTCGGAGCGCCCCATAACCCCGCATAGCAAATTTATACCGAGTTTGGGGAGCCGATGGTTATTCTAGTTGGCTCGGCCGCGAAACGGAACCGTCCGGCCTCCGAAACGCGCGTCGATCGTGAAATTCCAATGCTCGGCTTTGAAAATTCGGAATCCGATATCTATTGTTCAGAGCGGCTAGAAAACCTCCATAGTAAATTTCTACTTAATTTGTTTGGATGCCAAACTGCTCGGGCCTACGACATGTGCGTTGATATGGAAATTCCTATACTTGCATTCACTAGTTCTAAAACTGAGATCGAGGGTTTGGTGCTCTATCGAAAGCCACAGTGGTGACTTTCTGCAAAGCGTAGGAAATCGCCCAACAGTTCTATCCTTTGGAACCAAAGTTTCTGTGACTTAAAATCAAAAGACCCATCCTCGATTCCAATTAATTCTCGGGCCTTGCACACACCACACGCCCTACAAACCCACCCCAAGATGGAGCTGGTCGTTTTTCTTGTTGGGCCGGTCGCGATCCGGGAACGTCCATGCCTCTGAAACGTTCTTCGATCGGGAAATCCCCACACTCGTCTTCGCCAAAACAAAAGATAAGATCGAGGGTTCGGAGTGCGCCGAGAGCCACCACGGTAACGTTCTATCAAGTTTACGAAGCAGTCCATCGGTCCGGGCCTCTGAAACGAGCATTATTTGGGAAATCCCCATACTCGCATTCGCCAGTTCGAAAGCCAAGATCGAGGTGGCCCGGCCATGATACGGATCCGTCGAGCCTCTGAAACGCGCATCGATCGTGAAATTCCTACGCCCGGCTTTGCAATTTGGGAAGCCGATATCTATTGTTTGGAGTGGCAAGAAAACCTCCACAGTAAATTTCTAGGTAATTTGGGTAGACGCCAAACCACCCGGGCTACGAAGCGTGCGTTGATCTTGAAATTCCTGTACTTGCATTCGCTAGTTCGAAAGGTCAGATCGATGGCTTGGAGCTCTCTCGAAAGCCACTGTGGTGACTTTCTGCAGGGCATGGGAAATCGCCCAACAATTCTGTCCTTCAAAATGAACGTTTCTGTGACCTAAATCCAAAAGACCCATCCTCGGTTCGAATTCATTCTCTGGACTTGTACACACCAACCGCTCCACCCACCCACCCCAGGACGTAGCCGATCGTTTTTCTAGTTAGGCCGGTCACGATCCGTTACCGTCTGGGCATCCGAAACGCGTGTCAATTTGGAAATCCCTGCACTTAGCTTCGACAATTCAAAAGGTAAGATCATGGGCTCGGGGCGCACCGAAAACCAACATAGTTACTTTCTGCCGAGCTTATGCACCTGTCCTTTTGTTGGGGCTTCTGAAACATGCATTGTTCGAGAAATTCATATACTCGCATTTTCCAGTTCAGACATTGAGAACGAGGGTTCAGAGCTCCGAGGAACCCACCATAACAACTTTATACTTAGTTTGGGTAGCAGATCGTTGTTCCCGTTGGGCCGGCCGCGATACGGAACCGTCGGGCCTCCGTAACGAGGTCAACCGTCAAATTCCTATGCTCGGCTTCACAAATTTGGAAGCAGAGATCTATGTTTCAGAGTGGCTAGGAAAACTCCATAGTAAATTGCTACGTAACTTGGGTAGACGACAAACCGGCTGGCCCTACGAAGCGTGCATTAATCTGGAAATACATGTACTCGCATTCGCTCGTTCGAAAGCTGAGATCGTGGGTTCGAAGCGCTCTTGAAAGCCACCATGGTGACTTTCTGGAGAGAGTAGGAAATCGCCCAACTGTTATGTCCTTCGAAATGGGCATTTTAGACATAACTCTAGAAATCCCTACTTGGTTCGAGTCCATTCTCGGGCCTTATACACACCACCTGCCCCACCCACCGACCCTGGGGGGAGCCGATCGCTTTTTAGTTGGGCCGGTCGCAATCGGGGATCGTCCAGGCTCCCAAAACGCGCGTCGATCGGGAAATTCCTACACTCGGCTCTGCCAATTCAAAATTACGATTGAGGGTTAATAGCGCACCGAAAGCCACCGTAGTGAATTTCTATCAAGTTTAGGAAGCAACCTATCCTTCTAGGCCTCTGAAACAAGCGTTGTTTGGGAAATACCTGTACTCTCATTCGCCAGACGGAAATCCGAGATTGAGGGTTCGGAGCACCCCATAACCCAGCATAGCAAATTTATACTGAATTTGGGCAGCTGATGGTTATTCTCGTTGGCCCGACCGCGATACGAAACCTTCGGGCCATCATGAAATTCCTAAGCTCGCTTTGCAAATTCGTTAGCCAATATCTACTGTTCGGAGCGGCTAAAAATCCTCCATAGTAAATTTTTATGTAATTTGGGCAGACGCCAAACTGCCCGGGCATACGTCGTATGCGTTTATATGAAAATTTCTGTACTTGCATTCACTAGTTCGAAAGTTGAGATCGATGGTTTGGAGCTCTCTCGAAAGCTACCGTGATGACTTTCTACAGAGCGTAGGAAATCGCCCAACAGTTCTGTCCTTCGAAATGAGAGTTTCGGTGGCCTAAATTCAAAAGTCCCATCCTTGGTTCGAATTCATTCTTGGGCCTTGTACATAAAACCCCACCCACTCGCCATAGGATGGAGCCGATCATTTTTCTATTTGGGGCGGTCACGATCTAGGGCCGTCCAGGCCTCCGAAACACGCTTTGATCGGGAAATCCCTACACTCATCTTCTCCAATTAAAAAGATAATATCGAAAGTTCGGAGCGCGCCGAAAGCCACCATGGTAACTTTCTATCAAGTTTAGGAAGCTGTCCATTGGTCTGGGCCTCTGAAACCAACGCTGTTTGTGAGTTTCCTATAATCACATTCACTAGTTCGAAATCCAAGATCGAAAGTTCGGAGAGCCCCGTAACCCACCATAGCAAATTTATTCTGAGTTTGGGCAGTTGATCGTTATTCTCATTGGACAGGCCATGATACAGAACCATCGGGCCTCCGAAACGCGCATCGATCATGAAATTACTACGCTCGACTTTGCAAATTCGGAAGCCGATGTCTATTTTTCGTAGCGGCAAGAAATCCTCCACAGTAAATTTCTAGATAATTTGGGTAGACGCCAAACCGCCCGGGTCTATGACGTGCGCGTTTATATGGAAATTCCTATACTCGCATTCCCTAGTTCGAAATATGAGATCTAGGGTTTGGAGCTCTCTCGAAAGCCACCTTGGTGACTCTCTACAGAGAGCGAGAAATCGCCCAACAGTTCTGTCCTTCGAAACGAGAGTTTCGGTGACCTAAATTCAAAAGACATATCCTCGGTTCGAATTCATACTCAGGCCTTGTATACACCACCCGCCCTACCCACCCACCTGGAACCGATCGTTTTTCTAGTTGGGCCTATCGTGATCAAGGACCGTCCAAGCCTCTGAAACGCCCGTCGATCAGGAAATCCCTACACTCGTCTTCGCAAATTAGAAAGATAAGATCAAGGGCTCAGAGCGCGCAGAAAGCCAACATAGTGAGTTTCCATCAAGTTTAGGAAGCAGTCCATCCATCCGGGCATCTCAAACGAGCGTTTTTTAGGAAATTCCTATACTCGAATTTGCCAGTTTGAAAGCCGAGATCGAGGGTTCGGAGCGCCACGTAACCCACCATAGCAAATTTTTACTGAGTTTGGGCAGCCAATGGGTATTCTCATTGGCCCGGCCAGGATATAAAACCGTCGGGTCTCCGAAAAGCGCGTCGTTCGTGGAATTCCTACGCTCGGCTTTGCAAATTCGGAAGTCGATGTCTATCGTTCGGAGCAGCCAAAAAACCTCTATAGTAAATTTCAACGTAATTTAGTTAAATGCCAAACCGCCCAGGGCTACGACGCGTGCGTTGATCTGGAAATTCCTATACTCGCATTCGCTAGGTCGAAAGCTGAGATCGAGGGTTTGGAGCTCTCTTGAAAGCAACTGTGGTGGCTTTCTCCAGAGCGTGGGAAATCGCCCAATAGTTTTGTCCTTCGAAACGAACGTTTCTGTGACCGAAATCAAAAAGACCCATCCTCGGTTCGAATTAATTCTCTAGACTTGTACACACCACCACCCCACCTACCCACCCCAGGACGTTGCCAATCGTTTTTCTAGTTAAGCCGGTAACGATCCGTTACCATTTGGGAATCCAAAAAGCGCATCAGTTTGGAAATCCCTGCACTTAGCTTCGACAATTCAAAAGATAAGAATAAGGTTCGTAGCACGACGAAAACCAACATAGTTACTTTCTACTGAGTTTATGCACCTGTCCTTTTGTTGGGGCTTTTGAAACGTGCGTTGTTCGGGAAATTCGTATTCATGCATTTGCCAGTTCAGATGCCGAGATAAAGGGTTCGAATCTCCTGGGAACCCACCATTACAACTTTATACTGAGTTTGGGCAGCCGATCGTTATTCCCGTTGGATCGGTCGCAATACGAAACTGTCTGGCCTCTGTAATGAGGTAAACCATCATATTCCTAGGCTCGGCTTCACAAATTCGAAAGCAGAGATCTATGGTTCAGAGTGGCTAGGAAACCTCCATAGTAAATTAGTACATAATTTGGGTAGACGGCTAACCGCCCGGCCCTACGAAGCATGCATCGATCTGGAAATATATATACTCGAATTCGCTAGTTCGAAAGACTAGATCGTGTGTTCAGAGCGCTCTTGAAAGCCACCATGGTGACTTTCAGCAGAGTATAGGAAATCGCCCAACAGTTATGTCGTTCGAAATAGGCGTTTCAGTGACCTACCTCCAAAAATCCCTCCTTGGTACGAATCAATTCTCTGGCCTTATACACACCACCTGCCCAACCCACCCACCCTAGGGGGGAGCCAATCATTTTTTAGTTGGGCCGGTCACGATACGTGACCTTCCAGGCCTCCAAAATGTGCATTGATCGAGAAATCCCTACACTCGGCTTCGCAAATTCAAAAGATAAGATCGTGGGTTAAGAGCGGACCGAAAGCTACCGTAGTGACTTTCTGTCAAGTTTAGGAAGCATTCCATCCATCTAGGCCTCTGAAACAAGCGTGTTTGGGAAATTCCTATACCCGCATTCACTAGTTGGAAAGCAGAGATCGAGGGTTCGGAGCGCCCTATAGCCTACCATAGCAAATTTATACTGAGTTTGGACAGCCTATGGTTATTCTCGTTGGCCCGGCCGCGATACAGAACCGTTGAGCCTCCAGAAAGAGCATCGATCGTGAAATACCTACACGCAGCTTTACGAATTCGTAAGTCGATATCTACCTGTTCAGAGAGCTAAAAATCTTCCATAGTTAATTTGTACTTAATTTGGGTAGACGCCAAACTTCGTGTGCCTACGACGTGTGCGTTGATCTGGAAATTCCTATACTCGCATTTGCTAGTTCGATAGCTGAGATCGATGGTTTGGAGCTCTCTCGAAAGACACCGTGGTGACTTTTTGTAGAGCGTAGGAAATATCCCAACAGTTCTATCCTTCTAAACGAGAGTTTCGCTGACCTAAATTCAAAAGACCCATCCTTGGTTCGAATTCATTCTCGGGCCTTACACACACAACCCATCCCACCCACCCACCATAGGACGGAGCCGATCATTTTTTAGTTGGGCCGGTCGTGATACGGGGTCGTCCAGGCCTCCAAAACGTGCTTCGATCGGGAAACCCCTACACTCATCTTCACCAATTCAAAAGATAATATAGAAAGTTCGGAGCATGCAGAAAGCCACCATGGTAACTTTCTATCAAGTTTAGGAAGCAGTCCATCGGTTCGGGCCTCTGAGATGTGCGTTGTTTGGGAATTTCCTATACTCGCATTCACCAGTTCGAAAGCCAAGATCAACAACTCAGAGAGCCCCGTAAACCACCATCGCAAATTTATACTGACTCTGGGCAGTTGATCATTATTCTCATTGGCCAGGCTGTGATACAGAATCGTCGGGCCTCCGAAATGCGCGTCGATAGTGAAATTCCTACGCTCGGCTTTGCAAATTCGGAAGCCAATATCGATTGTTCGAAGCGGCAAGAAATGCTCCGTAGTAAATTTCTTGGTAATTTGGGTAGATGGCAAACCGCCTGGGTCTACGACGCGTGCGTTGAGCTAGAAATTCTGCACTCGCATTCCATAGTTCAAAAGCGAAGATCGAGGGTTTGGAGCTCTCTCAAAAGCCACCATGGTGACTTTCTACTAAGAGTGAGAAATCGCCCAATAGTTCTTTCCTTGGAAACGAGAGTTTCGATGATCTAAATTCAAAAGACCCATCCTCGGTTCGAATTCATTCTAGGGCCGTGTACACACCACCCTCTAGCCACCTACCTCGGGATGGAGCCGATCGTTTTTCTGGTCGGACCTGTCGTGATCCGGGGCCGTTTAGGCCTCTGAAACGCCCATCGATCCGGAAATCCCCACACTTGGCTTTGCCAATTCGAAAGATTAGTTTGAGGGTTCAGAGCACGCAGAAAGCCACCATAGTGGCTTTCTATCAAGTTTAGGAAGACGTCCATCCGTTTTGTCCTCTGAAATGAGCGTTTTTTGGGAAATTCCTATAATCAAATTTGCCAGTTCGAAAGCCAAGATTGAGGGTGCGAGCACCCCGTAACCCACCATAGCAAATTTATACCGAGTTTGGGCAGCCGATGGTTATTCTCATTGGCCCAACCGCGATATGGAACCGTCGAGTCTCCGAAACATGCGTCGATCGTGGAATTCCTACGCTTTGCTTTGCAAATTCGGAAGCCGATATCTATTGTTCGGAGCAGCCAGGAAACCTCTATAGTAAATTTTAACGTAATTTGGGTAAATGCCAAACCGCCCGGGCCTACGAAGCATGCATTGATTTAGAAATTCCCATACTCGCATTCGCTAGTTCGAAAGCTGAGATCGAGGGTTTGGAGATATCTCGAAAGCCACCTTGGTGACTTTTTGTAAAGCGTAGGAAATCGACCAATGGTTCTGTCCTACGAAACGAGAGTTTCGGTAACCTAAATTCAAAAGACCCATCTTCGGTTCGAATTCATTCTCGGGCCTTGTACACGCCACCTGCCCCACCCACCCACCCAGAACGTAGTCGATCGTTTTTCTATCTCAATCAGTCGCGATCTAGGACCGTCCATGCCTCCAAAACGCGCTGTGATCGGGAAATCCCTAACCTCGTGTTTGCTAATTCAAAAGATAAGATCTTGGGTACAGAGTACACCGAAAGCCACAATGGTAACTTTCTATCAAGTTTAGGAAGTAGTCCATTGGTCCGAGCCTCTGAAACGAGGGTTCAGAGAGCCTCGTAACCCGCTATAGCAAATTTATACTGAGTTTGGGCAGTCGATCGTTATTCTCGTTGGCCTGGCCGCAATACGGAACCGTTGGGCCGTCGAAACGCGTGTCGATTGTGAAATTCCTATGCATGGTTTTGCAAATTAGGTAGCCGATATCTATTGTTCTGAGCAGCTAGAAAACCTCCATAGTAAATTTTTAGGTAATTTGGGTAGACGCCAAACCACCAGGGCCTACGACGCGTGCGTTAATCTGGAAATTCCTATTCTGGCATTCGCTAGTTCGAAAGCTGAGATTAAGTGTTTGGAGCTCTCTCGAAAGCCTTTGTAGTGACTTTCTGCAGAGCGTGGGAAATTGCCCAACAGTTCTGTCCTTCGAAATGAATGTTTCGGTAACTTAAATCCAAAAGGCTCATCCTTGGTTCGAATTCATTCTCGAGCCTTGCACACACCACCCGCCTCACCCACCTAACCCAGGGCGTAGCCGATCGTTTTTATAGTTGGGCTAATCACGATCCGTTACCGTCCAGGAATCCGAAATGCGCCTCAATTAGGAAATCCCTGCACTAAGCTACGACAATTGAAATGGTAAGATCGAGGGCTCGGAGTGCGCCGAAAGCCAACATATTAACTTTCTATCGAGTTTATGCACCTTTCCTTTTGTTGGGGCTTCTGAAACGTGCATTGTTCGGGAAATCCGTGTACTCACATTTGCTGGTTCAGAAGCCGAGATTGAGGTTCGAAGCTCCCTGGAACCCACCATAACTAACTTTATACCGAGTTTGGGCAGCCGATAGTTATTCCCGTTGGCTCAGCCACAAAACGGAACCATCGGGCCTCCGTAATGAGGTTGACTGTGAAATTCCAATGTATACCACTAGGTGCCTTTAATTACATAACCTTGTCGAGTTGAGTTTGTGGGCTTATATATACCAATATTACCCACCTAACCAAGATTTAATTAACCCTCCCACTGATCCAAGCGTGTTTGTTTAACGGTTAAGTTTGTGGGCCTATATATACTAATATTACCCACCCACCCAAGATTTACTTAACCCTCCCACTGATCCAAGCATGGTTGTTTAATGGTTAAGTTTGTGGGCCTATATATACTAATATTACCCACCTACCCAAGATTTACTTAACCCTCCCATTAATCCAATCAATTTTACGTAACCAATACTTCAGTTCTTATTCATACAATCCATTATGGATTAGTTTAGGTTAAGTAGTCCAATTTATTGCCATGTCCCTTCATAGTGACTTTCTGCAGAGCATGGGAAATTGCCCAACAATTTTGTCCTTCGAAATGAACATTTCGGTAACTTAAATCCAAAAGGCTCATCCTTGGTTCGAATTCATTCTCGATCCTTGTACACACCACCCGCCCCAACCACCCACCCCAGGACGTAGCCGATCGTTTTGATAGTTGGGCCGATCATGATTCGTTACCGTCCAGGCATCCGAAACGTGCCTCAATTAGGAAATCCCTACACTAAGCTTTGACAATTGAAATGGTAAGATCGAGGGTTCGGAGCGCGCCGAAAGCAAACATTGTGACTTTCTATCGATTTTATGCACCTGCCCTTTTGTTGGGGCTTCTGAAACGCGCGTTGATAGGGAAATTCGTGCACTCGCATTTGCTAGTTCAGAAGCCGAGATTGAGGGTTCAGAGCTCCCTGGAACCCACCATAACTTACTTTATACCGAGTATGGCCAGCCGATAGTTATTCCTGTTGGCTCGGCCGTAATACGGAACCATCGGGCCTCCGTAATGAGGTTGACTGTGAAATTCCAATGCTTGGCTTTGGAAATTTGGATGCAAGGAACTATGGTTCGGAGCGGCTAGGAAACCTCTATAGTAAATTGCTACGTAATTTGGGTACACGCTAAACTGGATGGGCCTATGAAGCATGCGTTGATCTGGAAATACATATACTCGCATTAGTTGGTTCGAAAGCCGAGATCGAGGGTTCGGAGCGCTCTCGATAGCCACTGTGGTAACTTTTTGCAGAGCGTAGGAAATCATCCAATAGTTATGTCCGTCGAAATGAGCGTTTTAGTGACATAACTCCAAAAATCCCTGCTCAGTTTGAATGCATTCTCTGGCCTTGGACACACCAACCACCCCACCCACCCCAACCGACCCCAACCACCCTACCCCACCCACCCACCCAACCATTATGTCCATCGAAATGAGCATTTTAGTGACCTAACTCAAAACATACCTCCTCAGTTCGAATGCATTCTCTGGCCTTGTACACACCACCTACCCCACCAACCCACCTACCCTACGGGGGAGCCGATCATTTTTCTAATTTGGTCGATCGCGATCCGAGACCGTCTAGGCCTCCGAAATGCCTTTCGATCGGGAAATCCCTACACTCGGCTTCGCTAATTACAAAGATAATATCGAGGGTTTAGAGCGAGCCAAAAGCCACCGTTGTGACTTTCTACCAAGTTAAGGAAGTAGTCCATCCGTCTGAGCCTATGAAACGAGCATTGTTTGGGAAATTCTTATACTGGAATTCACCAGTTCGAAAGCCGAAATCGAGGGTTCGAAGCACCCTGTGACCCACCATAGCAAATGTATATTAAGTTTGGGCAGTTGATCGTAATTCACGTTGGCCCGGTCGCGATACGGAACCTTTGGGTCTCCGAAACATGCGTCGATCGTGAAATTCCTACGCTCAGCTCAACAAATTCGGAAACCAATATCTATTGTTCGACGCGGCTAGAAAACCTCCATAGCAATTTCAGCGTAATTTGGGTAAGTGCCAAACCGCCCAGGCCTACTATGCGTGCGTTGATCTAGAAATTCCTATACTTGCATTCTCTAGTTTGAAATCTATGACAGAGGGTTTGGAGCTCTCTTGAAGCCACCATGTTGACTTTTTGTAGATCGTAGGAAACCGCCCTATAGTTCCGTCCTTTGAAACGAGAGTTTTGGTGACATAAATTCAAATGACCCATCCTCGGTTCGAATTCATTCTCGGTCCTTTTACACACAACCCACCCTACAAACCTACCCCAGGAAGGAGCTGATAGTTTTTCTTGTTTTGTCGATCGCGATCCGGGACCATCCAAGCCTCCGAAATGCACTTTGATCGGGAAACTCCTACACTTGTCTTCGCCAATTCAAAAGGTAAGATCTAGGGTACGGAGTGCAACAAAAGCCACCATGGTAACTTTCTATAAAGTTTAGTAAGCCGTCCATCGGTTCGGGCCTCTAAAAGGAGAGTTGTTTGGGAAATTCCTATACTCGCGTTCGCTAGTTCGAAATCCAAGAAAGAGGGTTCGAAGAGCCCCGTAACCCACCATAGCAAACTTATACCGAGTTTGGGTGGCCGATCGTTAGTCTCGTTGCCTCGGCTGCGATAGGGAACCGTTGGACCTCCGAAATGCACGTCGAACATGAAATTCCTATACTCGGCATCGCAAATTCGAAAGCCGATATCTATTCTTCAGAGCGGATAGAAAACCTCCATAGTAAAATTTTGGTAGATGCCAAACCGCCAGGTGCTATGATACGTGCTTTGATCTAGAAATTCCTATACTTGCATTCGCTAGTTCGAAAGTTGAGATCAATGGTTTGGAGCTCTCTCGAAAGCCACCATAGTGACTTTCGGCAGAGCGTGGGAAATCGCCCAACAGTTCTATCTTTCGAAACGAACGTTTCGGTGACTTAAATCCAAAAGACCCATCCCCTGTTTGAATTCATTCTCTGGCCTTGTACACACCACCCACCACCTACCCACCCACCCCAGGTTGTAGCCAATCGTTTTTCTAGTTGGGCCGGCCGCGATCCATTACCATGCGGGCATCTGAAACGCGCATCAATTGGGAAATCCCTGCACTTAGCTTCAACAATTCAATGGGTAAGATCGAGGGTTCGGAGCACGCCGAAAGCTAGCGTAGTAACTTTCTATTGAGTATATGCACCTGTCGTTTTGTGGGGGCTTTTGAAACACGCGTGGTTTGGGAAATTCATGTACTCGCATTTTCCAGTTCAAAAGCCGAGATCGAGGGTTCGAAGCTCCCCGGAATCCACCTAAACAACTTTATACCGAGTACGGGCAGCCGATCGTTATTCCGGTTGGCTCGGCCGCAATATGGATGCATCAGGCCTTTATAGCGAGGTTGACCATGAAATTCCTATGCTTGGCTTCGCAAATTCGAAAGCAGAGATTTATGGTACGGAGTGGCCAGAAACATCCATAGTAAATTGCTACGTAATTTGGGTAGACGCTAAACAGGTTGGGCCTACGAAGCTTGCGTTGATCTAGGAATACATATACCGGCATTCACTAGTCCGAAAGCCGAGATCGAGGGTTCGGAGCGCTCTCGAAAGCCACATTGGTGACTTTCTGCCGAGCGTAGGAAATCGCCTAGTAGTTATGTTCTTTGAAATGAGTGTTTCGGTGACCTAAATCCAAAAATCCCTCCTCGGTTCCAATACATTCTATGGCCTTAAACACACCACTCACCCACCCACCATGGGGGGAGCCGATTATTTTTCTAGTTAGGCTGGTCGCGATCCGGGACAGTCCATGCCTTCGAAACGCGCATCGATAGGGAAAACCCAATACTCGGCTTCGCCAATTCAAGAGATAAAATCGAGGGTTCGGAACGCACTGAAAGCAACCATAGTGACTTTCTATCAAGTTTAGGAAGCAATCCATCCGTTCGGGCCTCTCAATCGAGCGTTGTTTGGGAAATTCCTACACCCTCATTCGCAAGTTTGAAAGTCGAGATCAAGGGTTCGTAACACCCAGTAACCCACTATAGAAAATTTATACTGAGTTTGGGCAGCCTATGGTTATTCTCGTGGGCCCGACCGGGATACGGAACCGTCGGGCCTCCGAAACGCGCGTCGTTCACGAAATTCCAACGCTCGGCATTGCAAATTCGGAAGACGGTATTTATTGTTCATAGTGGCTAGAAAACCTCCAGATTAAATTTCTTCGTAATTTTGGTAGGCGCCAAACCGCCCGAGCCTACGATGCGTTCGTTGATCTGGAAATTCCTATACTCGCATTTGCCAGTTCAAAAGCCGAAATTAATGGTTTGGAGCTCTCTCGAAAGTCACCGTGGTGACTTTCTGCAGAGCATAGGAAATGGCCCAACAGTTCTGTCCTTCGAAACAAGAATTTCGGTGACCTAAATTCAAAAGATCCATCCTTGGTGCGAATGCATTCTCGGGCCTTGTACACAGCACCCGCCCCACCCACCCACCTCAGAATGGAGCGGATCGTTTTTTCTAATTGGGCCGATCACAATTTGGGAGCATTAAGGCTTCGGAAACATGCTTCGATCGGGAAACCCCTACACTCGTCTTCGCCAATTCAAAAGATAAGATCAAGGGTTCGTAGCGCACTGAAAGCCACCATGGCAACTTTCTATCAAGTTTAAGAAGCAGTCCATTGGTCCATTCCTCTGAAACAAGTGTTTTTGGGAAATTACTATACTCACATTCGCAAGTTAGAAAGACGAGATCGAGGGTTCGGGGAGCCCCGTAACCCACCATAGCAAATTAATACTGAGTTTGGGCAGCCGATGGTTTTTCTCGTTGGCCCGGCCACGTAACGGAACCGTCGGGCCTCTGAAACACGCGTCGATTATGAAATTCCTATGCTCGGCTTCGTAAATTCGGAAGCCGTTATTTATTGTTTGGAGCGGCTAGAAAACCGCTATAGTAAATTTCTAGGTAATTTAGCTCGACGCCAAACCGCCTAGGGCTACGGCACGTGCGTTGATCTGGATATTCCTATACTCACATTCACTATTTCGAAACCCAAGATCGAGGGTTCAGGGCACTCTTGAAAGCCACTGTGGCGACTTTCTGCAGAGCATAGGAAATCGCCAGACAATTATGTCCTTCAAAATGAGCATTACTATGACCTAACTCCATAAATCCCCCCTCAGTTCAAATGCATTCTTTGGCCTTATACACACCACCCACCTCACTTGCCCACCCTGCCTGGGTGGGAGCCGATCGTTTTTCTAGTTGGGCCACTCACGATCCAGTACCGTCTAGGCCTCCAAAATGTTGGTCGATCCGGAAATCCCTACACTCAGCTTTGCCAGTTCAAAAGATAAGATCGAGGGTTTGAAGCTCGCCGAAAGCCACCATATTGACTTTCTATCAAGTTTATGAAGCAGTCTATCCATTTGGGCATTTGAAACGGGCGTTGTTTGGAAAATTCCTGCAATCGCATTCGCTAGTTCGAAAGCCGAGATCGAGGGTTCGGATTGCCCCGTAACCTACCATATCAAATTTATACTGAGTTTGGGCAGTCGATGGTTATTCTCATTGGCTCGGACGCGATAAGAAACCATCGGGCCTCAGAAATGCGCGTCGATCGTGAGATTCCTATGCTCGGCTTTGCAAATTCGGAAGCTGATATTTATTGTTTGGAGCGGCAAGAAAACCTCCATAGTAAATTTCTATGTAATTTTGGTAGACGCCAAACCGCCCGTGACTACGATGCATGCGTTGATCTGGAAATTCCTATACACACATTCGCTAGTTCGAAAGCTGAGATCGAGGGTCTGGGGATCTCTCTAAAGCCACCGTGGTGACTTTCTGCAGAGCGAAGGAAATCGCCCAACAGTTCTGCCCTTCGAAATGAGAGTTTCGGTGACCTAAATTCAAAAGGCTCGTCCTTGGTTCGAATACATTCTCGGGCCTTATACACTCCAACAGCCCCACCCACCTACCCCAGGATGGAGGCGATCATTTTTCTAGTTGGGATGGTCGCCATCCAAACCCGTCCAGGCATTCGAAACGCGTGTCGATTGGGAAATCCGTACACACGGCTTCGCCAATTCAAAAGATAAGATCGAGGTTTCGGTGCGCGCCAAAAGTCACAATAATGAATTTCTATCAAGTTTAAGTAGTTGTCTATCCGTTCGAGCCTCTGAAACGAGCAATGTTTGGGAAATTCCTATACTCACATTTGCTAGTTCGGAAGCCGAGATCGATGGTTCGAGGCGCCCCGTAACCCACCCTAGAAAATTTATACGGAGTTTGGACAGCCGATGGTTACTCTAGTTGGCCCGGCCACGATACAGAACCGTCGGGACTTCGAAACGCGCATCGATCGTGAAATTCCTAAGCTCAGCTTTGCAAATTCGAAAGTCGATATATATTGTTCGGAGCGACTAGAAAACCTCCATAGTAAATTTTTACATAATTTGGGTAGACACCAAACCGCCCGGGCCTACAATAGGTACGTTGATCTGGACATTCATATACTCACATTCGCTAGTTCGAAAACCGAGATCGAGGATGTGGAGCTTTCTCGAAAGCCACCGTGGTGACTTTCTGCAGAGCGTAGGAAATCACCCAATAGTTTTATCCTTCGAAACGAGAGTTTCATTAACCTAAATAAAAAAGACCCATTCTCGGTTCGAATTCATTCTTGGGCTTGTACAGACCACCCGCCCCACCCACACACCCCAGGACAGAGCTAATCATTTTTCTAGTTGGGTCGGTCGTGATCCAGGACCGTCTAGGCCTCCGATACACGCTTCAATCGGGAAATCCCTACACTCGTCTTCGCCCAATCGGAAGATAAGATCGAGGGTTTGGAGCGTGTCGGAAGCCACCACGGTAACATTCTATCAAGTTTAGGAAGCACCCCATCAGTACGTTCTTTTGAAAGGAGCATTTTTTGGGTAATCCCTATACTCATGTTCGCTAGTTCGAAAGCCGAGATCGAGGGTTTGGAGCGCCCCGTAACACACCATAGCAAATTTATACTGATTTTTGGCAGACGATGGTTATTCTCGTTTTCCCGGCCGCGGCATGGAACCATTGGGCCTTCAAAACGTGCGTCGATCGTGAAATTCCTACACTCGACTTTGCAAATTCGAAAGTCGATACCTATTGTTCGGAGCAGCTAGAAAACCTCCATAGTAAATTTCTACGTAATTTAGGTAGACACCAAACCACCCGGGCCTACGATGTAGGCGTTGATCTAGAAATTCCTATACACCCATTCGCTAGTTTAAAAGCTGAGATCGAAGGATTGGGGCTCGCCCAAAAGCCAGCGTGGTGACTTTCTACATGAAATTTCCCAACAAGTCTTTCCTTCGAAACTAAGTTTCATTGACCTAATTCAAAAGACCCATCCTTGGTTTGAATTCATTCTCGGGCCTTGTACACACCACCCGCCCGCCCTACCTACCCCAGGACGGAGCCGATCATTTTTTTTATTTGGGTCGGTCGCAATCCAAGACCGCCCAAGCCTCCGAAACGCGCTTCAATCGGGAAATCCCTACACTCGTCTTCCCAATTCCAAAGATAAGATCAAGAGTTCGGAGCACGCAGAAAGCCACCATAGTGACTTTCTATCAAGTTAAGGAAGTATTCCATCCGTTCGGGCCTCTAAAACGAGTGTTGTTTGGGAAATTCCTATACTCGTATTCGCATGTTCGAAAGCCAAGATCGAGGATTCAGAGAGCCCCATAACCCACAATAGAAAATTTATACTGAGTTTGGGCAACTGATGGTTATTCTCGTTGGCCCGGCCACGATAAGGAACTGTCGGACCTCCGAAACGCACGTCAATTGCGAAATTCTGACGCACAACTTTGCAAATTTGGAAGCCGATATCTATTGTTCGAAGAGGCCAGAAAACCTCCATTGTAAACTTCTACGTAATTTTGATAGACGCTAAACCGCCTGGGATTACGATGCATTCGTTGATATGGAAATTCCTATACTTGCATTCGCGAGTTTGAAAGATGAGATCGAGGGTTTGGAGCTCTCTCGAAAGCCACCGCGGTGACTTTCTGCAGATTGTAGGAAATCGCCCCATAGTTCTGTCATTCGAAACGAGAATTTCGAAGGCCTAATTCAAAAGACCCAACTTCAGTTCGAATTCATTCTCAAGCCTTGTACACACCGCTCTCCATACCCACCCACCCCAGGACGGAGCCGATCATTTTTCAACTTGGGCTGTTCGCGATGCGGGACCGTCTAGGCGTCTGAAACGCGCTTCTATCGGGAATTCCGTGCGCTCGTCTTTGCCAATTCAAAGATAAGTTCGAGGGTTTGGAGCTCGCCTAAAGCCCCCATGGTAACTTTCTATCAAGTTTAGGAAGCAGTCCATTGGTTCGTGTCTCTGAAACTTGCGTTGTTTGGTAAATTCCTATAAACTCATTTGCCAGTTCGAAAGCCGAGATCGAGGGTACGGAGCGACACATAATGACCATAGCAAATTTATACCGAGTTTGGGTAGCCGATGGTTATTCTCGTTGGCCCGGCCGCGTTACAGAACTGTCAGGCCTCCGAAATGCGCGGCGATCGTGAAATTCCTATGTTCGGCTTTGCATATTCGAAAGCCGATATCTATAGTTCGGAGCGGCTAGAATAACTCTATAGTAAATTTCCCGGTAATTTGGGCGGACACCAAACCGCCTAGGGCCGCGCACATTGGTCTGGAAATTCCTATACTCGTATTCGCTAGTTCGAAAGCCGAGAACTAGGGTTCAGAGAACTCTCGAATGCACCGTGGTGACGTTCTGTAGAGCATAGGAAATCGTCTAGCAGTTATGTCCTTCAAAATGAGAATTTCGGTGACCTAATTCCAAAAATACCTCCTCAATTCAAATGTATTCTCTAGCCTTACACACACCACCCAACCAACCAACCCATCCACACTGGGGGGAAGCCGATCGTTTTTCTAGTTGGGTCGGTCGCGATCTAGGACCATCCAGGCCTTCGAAATGCGCGTCGATCGGGAAATCCCTACACTCATCTTCGCCAATTCAAAACATAAGATCGAGTGTTCGGAGCGCGCCGAAGTAGTGACTTTCTATCAAGTTTAGGAAGCAGTCAATCCGTTCGGACCTCTGAAACGAACATTGTTTGGGAAATTTCTATACCCGCATTTGCTAGTTCGAATGCCAAGATCGAGTGTTCAGAGTACCCTTAAACCCCCATAGCAAATTTTTACTAAGTTTCGGCAGCAGATGGTTATTCTGGTCGGCCCAGCCGCGATACGGAACCATCAGGCCTCCGAAACGCGCATCGATCATGAAATTTATATGCTCGACTTTGCAAATTCCGAAGACGATATTTATTGTTCAGAGCGGCTAGAAAAGCTCCATAGTAAATTTCTGCGTAATTCGGGTAGGTGCCAAACCACCCGGGATTGCGATGCGTGCGTTGAACTAGAAATTCCTATACTCGCATTCGCTAGTTCAAAAGCCGAGATCGATGGTTCGGAGTGCTCTCGAATGCCACCATAGTGACTCTCTATTGAGTGTAGGAAATTGCCCAACAGTTTTTTCCTTCAAAATGACCATTCCGTTGACCTAACTCCAAAAGTCCCTCCTCAGTTCAAATGTATTATCAAGCCTTGTACACACCACCCACCCCATCCACTCGTCCAACGTGGGGGGAGTCGATCTTTTTTCTAGTTGGGCCGATCATGATCCAGGAACGCACAGGCATCCGAAATGCGCGTCGATCAAGAAATCCCTACACTCGGCTTCGACATTTCAAAAGACAAGATCAAGGGTTCGGAGTGCGCCGAAAGCCACCATAGGGACTTTCAAATCAAGTTTAGGAAGCAAACCATCCGTTCGGGCCAATGAAAAGAGCGTTGTTTGGGAAATTCCTATACTCGCATTCGCTAGTTCAAAAGCCAATATCGAGGGTTCGGAGTTCCACGTAACCCACCATAGAAAATATATACAGAGCTTGTGCAGCCGATGGTTATTCACGTTGGTCCAGCCGCGATACAGAAACGTCGGGCCTCCAAAAAGTGCGTCGATCGTGAAATTCCTATGCTCGGCTTTGAAAATCAAATGCCGGTATCTATTGTTCAGAGCGGCTAGAAAACCTCCATAGTATATTTCTACGTAATTTGGGTAGTCGCCAAACCGCCCTGGATTACGACGCGTGCGTTGATCTAGAAATTCCTACAATCGCATTCGCTAGTTCGAAAGCTGAGATCGAGGGTTTGAAGGTCTCTCAAAAGCCACCGTGGTGACTTTTGTAGAGCGTAGGAAGTCTCCCAACAGTTCTGTCCTTCGAAACGAGAGTTTCGGTGTCCTAATTAAAAAGATCCATCCTTGGTTCGAATTCATTCTCGTGCCTTGTACACACCACCCGCCCGACCCGCCCACCCCAGGACGGAGACGATCGTTTTTCTAGTTGGGCCAGTCGCGATCCGGGAACCGTCCAAGCCTCCGTAACGTACTTCGATCAGGAAATCCCCAACCGTCCAGGCCTGCGTAAAGCGCTTCGATCGGGAAATCCCTACACTCGTCTTTGCCAACTCAAAAGATAAGATCGAGGGTTCGGAGTGCACCGAAAGCAAACATGGTAACTTTCTGATAAGTTTAGAAAACAGTCCATCGGTCCGTGCCTCTGAAACGAGCATTGTTTAGGAAATTCCTATACTCCCAATCGCTTGTTCGAAATCCGAGATCTAGGGTTAGGAGAGCCCCATCCCACCGTAGCAAATTTATACTGAGTTTGGGCAACCGATGGTAATATTCCTTCGCCTGGCTGCGTTACGGAACCGTCGGGCTTCCAAAATGCATGTCGACAGTGAAATTCCAAAGCTCGACTTTGCAAATTCGGTAGCCAGTATCTATTGTTCAGAGCGGCTAGAATACCTCTGTAGTAAATTTAAAGGTAATTTGGGTAGACACCAAACCGGCTGGGGTTACAACGCGTGCGTTGATCTGGAAATTCCTATACTCACATTCGCTAGTTTGAAAGCCGAGATCGAGGGTTCAGAGCACTCTCGAAAGCCACCATGGTGACGTTCTGAAGAGCGTAGGAAATCGCCCAATAGTTATGTCCTTCAAAACGATCGTTTCAGTGAACTAACTCCAAAAATCCCTCCTCGGTTCAAATGCATTCTCTGGCTTTATACACACCACCTACCTAACCCACCCATCCACCCAGGAGGGTGCTGATCGTTTTTCTAGTTGGGCTGGTCGCAATCCGGGACCTTCTAGCTTCCAAAATGTGTGTCGATCGGAATTCCTACGTACGACTTCTCTAATTCAAAAGATAAGACCGAGGGTTCGGACCGCGCCGAAAGCCAGCATAGTGACTTACTATCAAGTTTTGGATGAAGTCCATCCGTTCGGGCCTCTGAAATGAGCGTTGTTTGGGAAATTCCTGTACTCACATCAGCTAGTTTGAAAGCCAAGATCAAGGATTCTCGTTGGCTCGGCCGCGATATGGAACAGTCGGGCCTCCGAAACACGCGTCGATCGTGAAATTCCTATGCTTGGCTTTGCAAATTTAGAAGCCTATATCTATTGTTCATAGTGGCTACAAAACCTCCATCATAAAATTCTACATAATTTGAGTAGATGCCAAACCGCTTGGGATTATGATGCATGCGTTGATCTGGATATTCCTATACTCGCATTCGCTAGTTGGAAAGCGGAGATCAAGGGTTTCGAGGTCTCTCGAAAGCCACCGTTGCGACTTTCTGCAGAGCGTAGGAAATCGCCTAATAGTTTTGTCCTTCGAAACGAGAGTCTCGTTGATATGATTCAAAAGTCCCATCATCAGTTCGAATTTATTCTCGGGCCTTGTACACACCACTCACCCCTCCCACCAACCCCATGGCGAAGCCAATCATTTTTCTGGTTGGGTCGGTCATGATCCGGGACTGTCCAAGCCTCTGAAACGCGCTTCGATCGGGAAATCCCTACACTCGTCTTTGCCAATTCAAAAGATATGATCGAGGGTTCAGAGCGCACCGAAAGCCACCGTGGTAACTTACTATCAAGTTTAGGAAGCATTCCATATGTCAGTTCCTTTGAAATGAGCGTGTTTGGGAAATCCTTATACTCGCATTTACCAGTTCGACAACAGAGATCGAGGGTTCAGAGGGCCCCGTAACCCACCATTTTAAATTTATACTGAGTTTGGGCAGCCGATGGTCATTCTCATTGGCCCGGCTGCGTTTTGAAACCATCGGGCCTCTGAAATGCACGTCGATCGTGAAATTCCTATTATCGGCTTTGCAAATTCAGAAGCCGATATCTATCATTCCGAGTGGCTAGAAAATCTCCATAGTAAATTTCTAGGTAATTTGGGTAAATGCCAAATGGCCTAGGGCTGCGACACGTTCGTTGATCTGGAAATTTCTATACTCGCATTCGCCGGTTAGAAAAACGAGATCTAGGGTTCGGATCACTATCGAAAGCCACCGTGGTGACTTTCTGGAGAGCGTAGGAAATCGCCCAAAAGTTACGGCCTTCGAAATGAGCGTTTCGGTGACCAAACTCCAGAAATCCCTCCTCATTTCAAATTCATTCTCTGGCATTTTACACACCACCCATACCATCCACCCACCCTAGGGGGACCCGATCTTTTTTCTAGTTGGGCCTGTCGCGATCCGGGACTGTGTAGGCCTCCGAAACGCGCGTCGACCGGGAAATCCCGATGCTCAGCTTTGCCAATTCAAAAGATAAGATCGAGGGTTCAGAGCAAGCCAAAAGCCACCATAGTGACTTTCTATCAAGTTCCGGAAGTAGTCCATCCGTTCGGGCCTCCGAAACAGGTGTTGTTTGGGAAATTCCAATATTCTCATTCACTAGTTCGAAAGCCTAGGTCGAAGGTTCAAAGCTCCCGTAACCCATCATAGCAAATTTGTACTGAGTTTGGGCAGCCAATGGTTATTCTCGTTGGCCCGGTCGCGATACGTAACCATCGGGCCTTCGAAACGCGCGTCGATCGTGAAATTTCAACGATCGACTTTGCAAATTCGGAAGCCGATATCTGTTGTTCGGAGCGACTAGAAAACCTCCATCATAAATTCCTACGTAATTTGGGGAGACGCCAAACCGCCCGAGCCTACGATGCGTGCGTTGATCCAGAAATTCCTATACTCGCATTCGTTAGTTCAAAAGCTAAGATTGAGGGTTTGGAGCCCTCTCGAAAGCCACCGTGGTGTGTTTCTGTAGAGCGTAGGAAATCGCCCAATAGTTCTGTCCTTCGAAACAAGAGTTTCAGTGACCTAAATTCAAAAGTCCAATTCTCGGTTCGAATTCATTATCGGGCCTTGTACACACCACCCGCCCTGCCCATCCAACCCAGGACGGATCCAATCGTTTTTCTAGTTGG
Organism: Allium sativum; assembly: GCA_030737875.1. Classification (NCBI taxonomy): domain Eukaryota; kingdom Viridiplantae; phylum Streptophyta; class Magnoliopsida; order Asparagales; family Amaryllidaceae; genus Allium; species Allium sativum. Next base: position 698,619,828 of record CM060924.1, on the reverse strand, counting down.
GGCGGTCGCGATCCGTTACCGTCCGGGCATCTGAAATACGTGTTAGTTAGGAAATCCCATCAATTAGCTTCGACAATTCAAAAGGTAAGATCGAGGGTTCGGAGCGCGCCGAAAGACAACATAGTAACTTTCAATCGAGTTTATGCACCTGCCCTTTTGTTTGGGCTACTGAAACGCGTGTTGTTCGAGAAATTCGTATACATGCAGTTGCTAGTTCAGAAGCCGAGATCGAGAGTTCGGAGCTCCCCAGAACCCACCATAACAACTTTATATCTAGTATGGGCAGTCGATCGTTATTTCCGTTGGTTCGGCAGGGATACGGAACCATCATGCCTCCATAACGTGGTTAACCGTGAAATTCCTACACTTGGCTTCGAAAATTTGGAAGCAGAGATCTATGGTTTGGAGCGACTAGGAAACCTCCATAGTAAATTGCTACATAATTTGGGTAGACGCTAAACCTGCCAGGCCTACAAAGCGTGTGATGATTTAGAAATACATATACTCGCATTCGCTAGTTCGAAAGCTAAGATCTGGCGTTCAGAGCGATCTCGAAAGCCACCGTGGTGACTTTCTGTACAGTGTAGGAAATCGCCCAATAGTTATGTCCTTCGAAATGGGCGTTTCAGTGACCTAACTCCAAAAAACCCTCCTCAAGTCGAATGCATTCTCTGGCCTTATACATACCACCCACCCCACCCACCTTAGGGGGAGCCGATCGTTTTTCTTGTTGGGACGGTCGCGATCCAGGACCATCCAGTCCACCGAAATGCGCGTCGATCGAGAAATCCCAACACTCAGCTTCGCCAATTCAAAAGATAAGATCGAGGGTTCAGAGAACGCCGAAAGCCACCATAGTGACTTTCTATCAAGTTTAGGAAGCATTCCATCCGTTCGTGCCTCTGAAACGAGCGAGCGTTGTTTGGGAAATTCCTATACTCGCATTCGCTAGTTTGAAAGCCGAGAACGAGGGTTCGGAGCACCCCGTAACCCACCATAGCAAATTTATACTGAGTTTGGGCTGCCGATGGCTATTCTCGTTTGCTCGGCCGCGATATGGAACTGTCGGGCCTCCGTAACGTGGGTTGATCATTAAATTCCTACGCTCTGATTTGCAAATTTGGAAGCCAATATCTATTGTTCGGAGCGGCTAGAAAATCTCCATAGTAAATTTCTACGTAATTTGTGTAGATGCCAAACCGCCAGGGCGTACAATGCGTGCGTTGATCTAGAAATTCCTATACTCGCATTCGCTAATTCAAAATCTGAGATCGACTATTTGGAGCTCTCTTGAAAGCCACCGTGGTGACTATTTGAAGAGCGTAGGAAATCGCCCAATAGTTATGTCCAACAAGACGAGATTTTCGGTAACGTAAATTCAAAAGACCCATCCTCGGTTTGAATTCATTCTCGGGCCTTGTACTCACTACCCGGCCCACCTGCTATCCCCAGGACGGAGCCGATCATTTTTCTTGTTCGGCTTATCGTGATCCGGGACCGTCCAGGCCTCTGAAACGCGCTTCGATCAGAAAATCACTGCACTCAACTTTTCCAATTCCAAAGATAAGTTTGACGGTTCGGAGCACACCGAAAGCTACCATGGTAACATTCTATCAAGTTTAAGAAGCAGTCCACTGGTTCGGGCATTTTAAATGAGCGTTATTTGGGAAATTCCTATACTCGCATTCGCTAGTTTGGTAGCTGACATCGAGGGTTCGGAGAGCCCCATAACCCACCATAGAAAATTTATACGAAATTTGGGCAGCCGATCATTATTCTCCTTCGCCGGGTCGTGATACGGAACCATCGGGCCTTTGTAACGCGTAGCGATTTTGAAATTCCTTTGCATGGCTTTTCAAATTCGGAAGCCGATATCTATTGTTCAGAGCAGCTAGAAAACCTCCATAGTAAATTTCATGGTAATTTGGGTGGACACCAAAGCGCCTGGGGCTACGACGCGTGCATTGATCAGGAAATTCCTATACTCGCATTCGCTAATTCGAAAACAGAGATTGAGGGTTTGGAGCTCTCTAGAAAGCCACAGTGGTGACTTTATGCAGGGCATGGGAAATCGCCCAACAGTTCTGTCCTTCAAAACAAACATTTCATTGGCTTAAATCCAAAAGACCCATCCTTAGTTTGAATTCATTCTCAAGCCTTGTACACACCACCCCCCCCCCAACCCACCCCAGGGACAGAGCCAATCGTTGTTCTAGATTGGCCGGTCGCGATCTGGGACCGTCCAGGCCTCCGAAATGCACTTCGATCAGGAAATACCTGCAATCATCTTTGCCAAATCAAAAGATAAGATCGAGGGTTTGGAGCGCACCGAAAGCCACCGTGGTAACTTTCCATCACGATTAGGAAGCTTTCCATTGGTCCGTCCTTTTGAAATGAGAATTGTTTTGGAAATCCATATACTCGCATTCGCCAGTTCAAAAGCCGAGATCGAGGGTTCGGAGAGCCCCTAACCCACAACAGCAAATTTATACTGAGTTTGGGCAGCCGATGGTTATACTCATTTGCTCGGTCACGCTACGGAACTGGCATGCCTCCGTAACGCGCGTCGATCGTGAAATTCCTATGCACGGCTTTGCAAATTCGCAAGCCGATAACTATTGTTCGGAGCGGATAGAAAACCTCCATAGTAAATTTCTAGGCAATTTGGGAAGATGCCAAACCGCCTGGGGCTACGATGCGTGCGTTGATTTGGAAATTCCTACACTCGCATTAGTTAGTTCGAAAGTATAGATCGAGGGTTCAGAGCGCTCTCGAAAGCTACTTTGGTAACATTCTGCATAGCGTAGGAAATCGCCCAACAGTTTTGTCCTTCGAAATAAGCGTTTCGGTGACCTAACTCCAAAAACCGCTCCTCGGTTCAAATGCATTCTCTGGCCTTTTACACACCAACGACCACACCCACCCACCCTAGGGGGAGCCGATCGTTTTTCTAGTCTGGTCGGTCGCGATCCGGGACCGTCCAGGCCTCCGAAACGTGCGTCGATCGGGGAATCTCGACACTCAGCTTCGCCAATTAAAATGATAAGATCGAGGGTTCAGAGCATGCCGAAAGCCACCATATTAACTTTCTATCAAGTTTAGGAAGCAGTCCATCCGTTTAGGCCTCTAGAATGGGCGTTGTTTGGGAAATTCATATAATTGCATTCGCTAGTTCGAAAGCCGAGATCAAGGGTTCGGAGCTCCCCGTAACCCACCATAGAAAATTTATACTGAGTCTGGTAAGCCGATAGTTATTCTCGTTGGCCCAGTCACGATACGGAGCCGTCAGGCCTTCGAAACGTGCTTCAATCGTGAAATTCCAACGCTCGGCTTTGCAAATTTGGAATTGGAAATCTATTGCTCGGAGCGAGTCGAAAACCTCCATAGTAAATTTCTACGTAATTTGGGAGACACCAAACTGCCTAGGCCTACGATGCGTGCATTGATCTGGAAGTTCCTATACTGGCACTCGCTAGTTCGAAAGATGAGATCGAGGGTTTGGAGCTCTCTCGAAAGCCACTATGGTGACTTTCTGTAGAGCGTTGTGAATTGCCCAACAATTCTGTCCTTTGAAACAAGAGTTTCGGTAACCTAAATTCAAAAGTCCCATTCTCGGTTCGAATTCATTTTCGGGCCTTGTACACACCACCTGCCCCACCCATCCACCCCAGGACGGAGCCAATCGTTTTTCTAGTTGGGTCGGTCGCGATCCGTTACCGTCCGGGCATCAGAAACGCGCGTCAATTGGGAAATTCCTTCACTTAGCTTCGATATTCAAAGGGCAAGATCGAGAGTTTGGAGCGCGCTGAATGCCAACATATTAACTTTCTTTCGAGTTTATGCACCTATCCTTTTGTTGGGGCATCTAGAACGCTCGTTGTTCAGGAAATTCGTATGTTCGCATTGGCCAGTTCAGAAGCCGAGATCGATGGTTCGGAGCTCCGGGAACACACCTTAAAAACTTTATATCGAGTATGGGCATCCGATCGTTATTCCCGTTGGCTCGGTCACGATACGGAACCATCGTGCCTTTGTAATGAGGTTGGCAGTGAAATTCCTATGCTTGGCTTCGCAAATTCGGAAGCAGAGATCAATGGTTCGGAGCGTCCAGGAAACCTCCATAGTAAATTGCTACGTAATTAGGGTGGACACTAAACCGGACGGGCAAACGAAGCGTGCGTTGATCTGGAAATACATATACTCGCATTCGCTAGTTCGGAAGCCTAGATCAAGGGTTTGGAGTGCTCTCAAAAGCCACCGTGGTGACTTTCTGCAGAGCATAGGAAATCGCCCAATAGTTGTGTCCTTCGAAATGAGCATCTCGGTGACCTAACTCCAAAAATCCCTCCTCAAGTCAAATGGATTCTATGGCCTTATTCATACCACCCACCCCACCTACCTTGGAGGGATCTGATCGTTTTTCTAGTTGGGCCGATCGCGATCCAGGACATTCCAGTCCTCTGAAACGCGCGTCGATCGGGAAATCCCTACACTCGGCTTCGCCAATTCAAAAGATAAGATCAAGGGTTCGGAGCGCACCGAAAGCCACCATAGTGACTTTCTATACGGTTTAGGGAAGCATTCCATCTGTTTGGGCCTCTGAAATGAGCGTTGTTTGGGAAATTCCTATACTAGCATTCGCTAGTTCGAAAGCCGAGAACGAGTGTTCGAAGTGCCTCGTAACCCGCCATATCAAATTTATACTTAGTTTCGGAAGCCAATGGTTATTCTCGTTAGCTCGGCCGTAATACGGAACAGTCGGGCCTCCAAAATGTGCGTTTATTGCGAAATTCCTACGCTCGGCTTTGCAAATTCGGAAGTCGATATCTATTGTTCGGAGCGGCTCTGAAACCTCTATAGTAAATTTCTACGTAATTTGTGTGGACGCCAAACCAGCCGGGCCCATGATGTGTGCGCTGATCAGGAAATTCCTATACTCGCATTCGTTAGTTCGAATGCTGAGATTGAGGGTTTGGAGCTCTCTCAAAAGCCACTGTGGTGACTATCTGTAGAGTGTACGAAATCACCCAATAGTTCTGTGCTACGAAACGAGGGTTTTGGTGACTTAAATTCAAAAGACCCATCCTCGGTTCGAATTCATTCTCGGGCCTTGTACACACCATCTGGCCCACCCACCCACCACAGGACGGAGCCGATCATTTTTCTTGTTGGGCTGGTCACGATTCGGGACCTTCCAGGCCTCCGAAACACGCTTCGATCGGGAAATCCCTACACTCGACTTTTCCAATTAAAAAGATAAGGTCGAGGGTTAGGAGCACGCTAGAAACTACCATGGTAACTTTCTATCATGTTTATGAAGCAATCCATCGGTCCGGGCCTATGAAATGAGCGCTGTTTGAGAAATTACTATACTTGCATCAGCTAGTTAGAAATCCGAGATCAAGGGTTCGGAGAGCCCCGTAACCCACCATAGAAAATTTATACTGAGTTTGGGCAGTCGATCGTTATGCTCGTTGGCCCGGTCGCGATATGGAACCATCGGGCTTTCGAAACGCGTGTCGATTTTGAAATTCCTATGCTCCGCTTTACAAATTCGAAAGCCCGTATGTATTGTTCGGAGCGGCTAGAAAACCTCTATAGTTAATTTCTAGGTAATTTGGGTAGACGCCAAAGAGCCTGGGGCTATAACGCGTTCGTTGATCAGGAAATTCCTACACTCCCATTCGCTAGTTTGAAAGAAAAGATTGAGGGTTTGGAGCTCTCTCGAAAGCCACTGTGGTGACTTTTAGTGGTGCGTAGGAAATCGCCTAACAGTTTTATCCTTCGAAACAAACGTTTCGGCGACTTAAATCCAAAAGACCCATCCTCAGTTCAAATTCATTCTCGGGCCTTGTACACACCACCCGCCCCACCGAAACACCACAGGACGTAGCTGATCAATTTTCCAGTTGGGTCGGTCACGATTCATTACCGTCCAAACATCCGAAATGCGCGTCAATTGGGAAATCCCTGCACTTAGCTTTGACAATTCAAAAGGTAAGATTGAGGGTTTGGAGCGCGCCGAAAGCCAACATAGTAACTTTTATTGAGTTTATGCACTTGTTCTTTTGTTGGGGGTTCTGAAATGCGTGTTGTTCGGGAAATTCATATACTCGCATTTTCTAGTTCAGAATCCAAAATCGACGGTTCGAAGCTCCCCGGAACCCACCATAACAACTTTAAACCATGTATGGGCAACCGATCGTTATTCCTGTTGCCTTGGCAGTGATACGGAACCTTCGGGCCTACGTAACGAGGTTGATCGTGAAATTCCTAGGCTTGGCTTCGCAAATTCGGAAATAGAGAACTATGGTTCAGAGCAGCAAGGAAACCACCATAGTAAATTGCTACGTAATTTGGGTAGACGCTAAACTGACAGGGCCTGCGAAACGTGTGTTGATCTGGAAATACATATACCCGCATTCGCTAGTTCGAAAGCCTAGCTCGAGGGTTCGAAGTGCTCTCGAAAGCCACCGTGGTGACTTTATGTAGAGCATAAGAAATCTCCCAACAGTTATGTCCTTCAAAATGAGCGTTTCGGTGACTAACTCCAAAAATCTCTCCTCGGTTCGAATGCGTTCTCCGGGCTTGTACACACCACCCACCACACCCACCAACCCACCCTTGGGGGGAGCCGATCATTTTACTAGCTGGGCCTATCATGATCTAGGACCATCAGGGCTCCGAAATGCACATCGATCAGGAAACCCCTACTCTTGGATTAGCCAATTAAAAAGATAAGTTTGAGGGATCGAAGCGCGCCGAAAGCCACCATGGTGACTTTCTATCAAGTTCAAGAAGCAGTCCATCCGTTCGGGCCTCTGAAATGAGCGTTGTTTGGGAAATTCGTATACTCGCATTCGCAAGTTCAAAGGCCGAGATCGATGGTTGGGAGCGCCCCGTAACCCACCATAGCAAAATTATACAGAGTTTGGGCAGCCAATGGTTATTCTCATTGGCCTGGCAGCGATACGGAACCGTCGGGCCTCCGAAATGCACATCGATCGTGAAATTCCTATGCTTGGCTTTGCAAATTCGGAACCCGATATATATTGTTCGGAGTAGCTTGAAAATCTCTATAGTAAATTTCTATGTATTTGGGTAGATGCCCACTCGCCTGGGCCTACGATTCGTGCGTTGATCTGGAAATTCCTATACTTGCATTCACTAGTTCGAAAGCTAAGATCGCGGGTTTTGAGCTCTCTCGAAAGCCACCGTGGTGACTTTTGGTAGAGAGTAGGAAATCACCCAGTAGTTCTGTCCTTTTAAACGAGAGTTTCGGCGACCTAAATTCAAAAGACCCATCCTCAGTTCGGATTCATTATCGGGCCTTGTACACACACCCGCCCTACCCACCGACACTAGGACGGAGTCGATTGTTTTTATAATTAGGCCGGTCGCGATCCGGGACCGTCTAGGCCTCCGATACGCGCTTCGATCGGGAAATCCCTACACTCGTCTTCGCCAACTCAGAAGATAAGATCAAAGTTTCGGAGCACGCCAAAAGCGACCATAGTAACTTTCTATCAAGTTTAGGAAGTAGTCCATCGGTCCCGGCCTCTAAAACGAACGTTGTTTGGGAAATTCCTATACTTGCACTCGCTAGTTCAAAAGCCGAAATTGAGGGATCAGAGAGCCCCGTAGCCCACCATAGGAAATTTATTCTGAGTTTGGACAGCCGATCGTTATTCTCGTTGGCTCGGCCGCGATACAGAACTGTCAGACCTTTGAAACGTGCATCGATCGTAAAATTCTTACGCTCAGCTTTGAAGATTCTAAAGCCGATATCTATTGTTCGGAATGGCTAGAAAACCTCCATAGTAAATTTCTAGGCAATATGGGTAGATGCCAAACCATCTGGGGCTACGACGTGTGCATTGATCTGGAAATTCCTATACTCTCATTCTGTAACAATTTGGAATTTCGATCGATCTGAATCGATCGCTAAACCGACCAAGACTATTCAAAACCACTGATTGCTTTGAGAACACGACAAATCAAAACACAAACAGAAGAACATTTCATTGTTTATTACAATAATTTCATCAGATTACAAGAATATACAGAGTACAAATAAATAAAATACAGCAGAAAATATCATAGATTACAATACATTACATAGTAGTGGAAAAATAATACAAAACACAACTGAAAGAGATATACTGATACAGAGCTTTCTGGATATCGTTCCAGCTGTAAGTCAGGAACCTATGAATATAAATCTGCAAAACCAAAACTACTAGCTACCCGTGTGGAAAATAGGGGCACCCAGAGTTTAGGTTAAAACAATAAACTCAAGGTCAGTCAGGTGACTGGTGTGAGAACTAAAACAGTTATTAATCTTTGCTTTAAAGTTAGGTAAATCAAGGGGCCACGCCGTATAACACAGAAAGGGTTTCCTCCCAAGAATACCAGTGTATAAAACAAACATCGCAATGCTAATTAAAGAACAATGAAGCTATTTTAAAACCCCGATCCCATCACACAATGCAACACAAGCCGGAGGATAGGGTTTTCCCTTATAATAGCCAAAGAATGCTTGAAAATCTAAATTTCATCTTTTATTATTACTATAAGTGAAGAAAACAACTTCAAATATAAGTTTATCAATCATAGGCGGCATGGGTACCATATATCATGTCGCCATACTAGTTCTACAATTAAAACCGCAAATGTCACGTATTGGAAATTGGATTTCCATATGCGAATCGAGGCAAAAGATAGTCCTCACTGATTCGAGACTGTCTAGCCCGAGTCTCAAGAATAGAACGCATCGTCCCTTGGATCGTCAGGGCCAGTCCACCGATGTGGATTAAACTTAAACCCTGAACATGTGTTTCCCCGCACTTTGGGGCGTAAATGAGCCAAATGACTCCATCGGCTTCACATAGTCACCGATATATCCGAGGCGCCTCGCAATAGCAACAACCATACAGGTGAAAATAATATAAATGTCAAGGCTGGTAGGTCACTGACACAACCATAGATAGAAAGAAACGCATGCCCTCCCTGATGTCCTTTCCCGTTTCTGGTTCACAACAGGGGTATGAGGCCCGCGAATTAACGTTACACAAAGCTATGCCACACAGGCGGTGCTTTGATCATCAACTACAAGACTTTTCTTTTCAACAAAAGCCTTGATCATTTGCCACTTAGGTATGCCACACAGGCAATTCACACCATGCGGCTGATGTCTATCGATATACAACCTCTGATCCCATAGGTCTCAGAGAAGGGTGAAGTAAGGGAACAAATTCTCCTTCACCAGACAGATGTATATTTAATAGAGATCAATCAACACAGAGTAAAATCCAATGTCAGACACACAGTCCATACAAGTCCGTTTTGGGTCTGAACAAAACCGGAGGCACCTTATACCCCATATCCATCAATCTCCAAGTACGTCTAGATGATCACCAACTGATTCCCTCCTCTTGGGTGTACAGCCTAATCAAGATCATTAGTAATTATTCAAATGATGTGAAGACCTCCAGTCTTTGACCACCGCCTTCATCCTCGAAACATCGTCGATTCAGTTATTCAGAATGGGATAATCCTGGTCTTCTTGAAGAACTCGCGCATATAATAAACAAGTGTTACACAAACACAACATACGCCTCATTCCAATTCAGAATATTCCTTTATTTAAATATTCTTATATGCTGGGAAAGTTTCTCATTAATTTTATTAGAGATAAATTCTTTAAATTTATTCTTTAATCTTCTTTTGAATATCAATTCAAACCAAATTATGGTTTATCCAAACTAGTCAGGATTAACGCACCTTACCGAAGTAATTATTTGTTAAATTTCGCAATCCCAACCTATACACCCCATGAAGTAAAACAAGTAATACTTCATATCTAACACCACAGTGTTATCAGTAAATTTAATTACCATTTCGCGTTTAAATCTAATTAAAGATTTAACTATCGCCTGGAGCAAAACTGGTGATACTCCATTCTCGATCATTAAATCTAATTAAAGATTCATTAAAACTCCGCTTGGTTTTAATCTTCCCAAAAGTCAATATTAATGATTGTCTAACTTAGGAAATCATATCATGTGTTTAACTAGGTTAAAGAACCAATGTCATTTAAAACACGTTTCACAATAAACCTAAAATCACATTCTAATTCAATTCCAATTAAACATCATTTAATTGGTATCCTTCATTAAATCTAAGATGAAAAGATTTAATCTTTTTCTCAACTGGGTTTAAGAACGGTGTTAATGAAGACACCACTCATGACAAACCCAAATCCCATTTGATATTAAATACAAGGCTTTGAATAGAAAATATATCGGCTTATATTCCATATCAAATTCTACAACAAACAAATATCGTATTGTAAATAATGATATAAATATATCTTTCAAATTTCCATAAAAATATTTGCATAATCACGAAATCCAACATTTAAATATTCCAAAGAAAATTTCGATTCAAATACATTCCAATTCAATTACTGGAAATTCTAGTTACCTTTAAAACCGTTTCAAATCCAATTTATTTATTTTAAAAATAAATGGATTTTAATTCTAGTGCAAAACTAGTTCATTTCGTTTAAAATCTATTTTTATCTTTTCAAATAAGGATTTTTTTCATCCCAATTCTTCCTAAATCATTTCTTATGATTTTACACTAATTATTGATATTTTTAAGAAATTTATCAAGGCCCATACAGTCGATTTCCATCAACGGCCATTGAACTGCACTTACAGTGACCTTTTCCAAATTTGATTTGGAAATAATTCCAAATACAACCATTATATTTCAAATCTCTGATATATATTAGAAAGCTCTTTTCGAAACGAACCCAACGTTTTCAGTTTTAGGAGAATCCGACGGTCGGATCTCCCACAACGTCAATTCGATGTCAATGGTCGAAATTCGCGAACTGCCACAGCGTGGCGCGTTCTATTCAGGCCATTATATTATATATATAATATATATTTCGTCGATTTCAATTCAAAATGTATTTTATAAATTGTTTTAACTTCGTTTTAAAAACGATTTCAACTTCATATTCAATTTCAAATCAAAATTTAATATTCAATATCATCGATATCTAAATGATAATATTTTCAATATGTTATATTTTGAAATCAATTCCTTTTCTGCATTCATTATAAAAACGAATATAATCGATATAATTATTGTTCGCGTCAAAATGGCGCCAATCTAATCCACATGGCTATATATATTTCAATAACTTTGTTATTCTATTCAACAAATGAATATTTATTCTATTCAACACATGAATCTATATTTGATTTCAACATATGAATATTCTCAACACATGAGTATCGTCAACACATGACTATTTATTCTATTCAACACATGAATTTTCTTTCATTCAACACATGAATTTTCATTTTACAATATTTTTTATTTTCCAAATTGGAATGAGGCCCAATTAGTTACCATATATTGTTAATTATATGGATTCCATACGACACATGTATATAATAGCAGCGATTAATAATCAACCATCATCCAGAGTGCATTCTACACTGCATAAGCATCAAATATAAATATTCAACGCTTATAACAGCCTGCCAATCAATCGATCGGCATACAGCTAATTATGGGGATTAGTGTATATCCAATTTCATCCCAACACCCATGTGGGTTTTCAAACAATCAAACACAGATTTTATTTGTGCAGTTGGACGATGTGTAAAATTTATCGTCCCAATCAATATCAGTCAAATCGTTGTGCATAAACAAATCGTTCGATTTGTAAATGAATATTTATTTTATTTCAACACATGAATATATATTTGATTTCAACACATGAATATATATTTTATTTCAACCCAACAGTTAATTTTCACAACACAAACAATTACATAAGTCATATGTGGTTTGTGGACGACGGGGAGCAGTTTATATACGCAGTTACAAAATAAATAACTGAACAGGAAATTTTAGTGAGGGGTTCTCACCTTTGGGATCCACTCCTCCATTCTTTATCTCTGAACGGTTCAGATTTGCCCAACATTCCAATGCGATCCATTCCTGCTATTCATAGTAAAAATTGCATTTTTAGTATGTTGTTTATTTTAAAAACCTCAATTTTATAATGGCACTTCATATATAAGAATTATATACTTTTGTGATGTTTCTTTCTTGATAAAAATTATATTTTTATATATCTACTTCTTATATAGAGATCGAATTTTTATCGCTACTACATTATAAAAATCTTATATTTACAACGCCCTTCATATATAAAAATCAAATTTTTACAACGCATTTCAAAATCAAATCTTTATTTTGCTAATGTATAAAAATTATATTTTTATCTAGTTAAAGATGGTGTTTAACAAACATCATAACTTTTATCATTAAAAAATCCTGCCTTTTATCATTAAAAATAAAATCATATTTTTCTATCATAAAAATTCAATCTTTTCTATTTTAAATATTCAATCTTTATCTATATAAAAATCTCGTCCTTCAAGTAGATAAAAATCATACCTTTTCAAAACTAAAAATTATATCTTTATATAATTAAGGATGATATATTTATATAACTAAAAATTATATATTTTCTTGTAAACTAAAAGTCATACCTTTTTGCTTTCAAAAATCTTAGCTTTTATAAAATAAAAATACAAACTTTCATAAGTAAAAATCATATTTTTACAAGTAAAAATCAAATCTTTATGCTATTAAAATCACTTCTTTTACATTATATAATCTAAACTTTTTTTTTCATAAAGATTACGTCTTAATGCAATTAAAAATTCTAAATCAAAGGAATAGAGGATAAAAAAATTAAAAAGACTCACAATTTCTAGTGGTTTTGGCGAATAGGGAGGGCGCCGGGGCGTTGGTGGCGGCTGTGGGGTGGTGCGGCGACCTACGACGGCCTTGGCTGGTAAAGCGGCGAGGTGAGGGTGGGCTGTGGGTTGCGTGTCTTGTTTTGGGTGTTTAGGGTATAATTCAGAGGAAGAGAGAGTAGCGAGGAGAGAAAATCGAAGAGGGGGAAGCGGAGGGGGATCGACAGAAGAGGGGGGAGACGCGGTGGCTCCGGCGGCGGCCTCCGATGCGGAGGCCGACGTGATTTCCTCCTTCACGATTGTTTTTTTTTCTTTTTTGTATACTTACGTCGGGGAGAGAGAATGTATGGAGGGAGGGGGGAAGCGGTCAACACCATATTAATGAATATATTTATTTAATTCTTTTAATTAATACCAAAATGTAATTTTTTATTTCGAACTCTAAATTGAACCCAACGACTGTGGCCCCTAGTTAACTACCCCCATTCTGAACACAATGGCATATGCATCGTAAGCTGATTCAGCTGTTTCAACCAATTTTCATCAAAATCAAAATATAAATCTATATACTGAATTTGAAGGCACATTTCAGTTTACCAGGGCCACATATGGACTCTAAAAATTCCCGAAAAATATTTTCTAGCTTCGTATTGACGATACGGTCCTAACGAACTAATTTCGTCAAATTCTAAGATCGTTTGAAAAATGGCCATTTTCTGGTCGATCAAAATTGACTAAAACTGTTAAAACACGTTTACCTTTGCCACGCTAACATATTGATTAGAAAATTATGAAAATTGGAATCTAGCAATAATTTGACATTCCAGTTTCAGCAAAAGTGGTTTCGTCGAAAACAGAGGTCATTTGCAAAATTTTCATTTTTAAGGGTCAAAATTCCATAATGACTATTCTGAATTTTCAACTGGACATAATTTTTGATTGCCGCAATGAAATTTTGATTTTTTTTCGGATTCGATGGAAAGATATTTCCAATTAGATTCTAATATTTTTGGTTTTGCCAAAATCCGGTTCATTTTGAATCATGTACGTTCATTTGAAATCTGAAATCGAATTTTCAAACTACCGCGCCATTTTCAATTCCTTTTATATTTAAAATAAAATATTTATATTCAAACGTTGATTTAAATAGATATACACATTCTAATTCTATTCAAAATAAATTTCTCGATGTCATTATTTAAAATAATTTATTTTAAATAATCAAAATTCATTATAATTGCCAAAATAAAATTTTAAATTGGCTCAGAATTTCCTTGTTGCTACAATCTCCCCCACTTAAAACTTCTTGGCCTCGAAAAGGAACGAAGCCGAAAGTTGTTCAACTAATCAACTCAACTTTCATTAGTTTCATTATGGCCTAAGCTCTTCAACTTTTCAGTTTCTAAGAACCTTTCAAATTTCTCAAAAAATTGGCTAACACCCTAAATTTTCGAAAAATTTCGCCATAACCTCCACTACACCCTGAGCTTTGGAATATTTCAAATAGCTTCCCATGGCCCTCACCAATCAAAAAGAAAAAGAAACCGCCAAGCGGCTAGCCAATCGGCTCATAAAATCATTAAAAACCGAAGAAATACAATAAACATGTACCTATTTGTCGGGCAAACAATTTTATTCCTCTTCTCTAGCCCCCTTGCTATTACATGTTTAATGTAAGTATATGTATATGCAAGCAAATGCGATAAATTTTTAAAATAGTTCACTATTTGGTTCAATTTGGCTAAAGGTTCAACATTTAATTGATCAACCAATAATCAAACAACACAATCAGCAATCAATTACTTGATTATCTTTTCAAATTCATAATTTTGATACATAGTCAAAAAAATCAGATTTTTGATGCCAAATCACAGCAATAAGCCCTATCTAGTTTTGTTTCTCATACCAGTCAATTTGAAATATATAAATATCACACCTTCGAAACTCGAGCACAAATACTGATGATGTCGCGACATCACCAGGATTATGCCTGAGCGACTATAGCGTGATTCTATATCAATCCAGTATATTAAAACTTCGAATACCCGTGGATCAGACGTATATGCAAAATATTTATATATTGGATTGTCATAATTCAATACAAATAAATATTCAAATACGCTGAATAAAGTTTAAATTTTCACAACAAAATTCGTTTTCATTTCTATTTTCAAAATATCACTCTTTACTCTCGTTCTAGGAGACTACTGATCCTATCTCTAAAGAGTCATTCTCATTGGATATTAATAATCCAATCTTTGATGAATCTTTCATTTGGTTCTAACGTGTCTTGCTCTCGAGCTTTGTAAACCAAAGCTCTGATACCAAATATAATAATTTGGAATTTCGCTCGATCCGACTCGATCGCTAAACAAACCAAGACTATTCAAAACCCCTGATTGCTTTGAGAACACGACAAATCATAATACAAACAGAAGAACATTTCATTGTTTATTACAACAATTTCATCAGATTACAAGAATATACAGAGTATAAATAAATAAAATACAACAAAAAATATCAGAGATTACAATACATTACATAGTAGTGGAAAAATAATACAAAACACAACTGAAAGAGATATACGGATACAGAGCTTTCTGGATACCGTTCCAGTTGTAAGTCAGGATCCTATGAATATAAATCTGCAAAACCAAAACTACTAGCTACCCGTGCGGAAAATAGGGGCACCCAGAGTTTAGGTTAAAACAATAAACTCAAGGTCAGTCAGGTGACTGGTGTGAGAACTAAAACAGTTATTAATCTTTGTTTTAAAGTTAGGTAAATCAAGGGACACGCCGTATAACACGGAATGGTTTTCCTCCCAAGAATACCAGTGCATAAAACAAACATCGCAATGCTAAATAAAGAACAATGAAGCTATTTTAAGACCCCGGTCACATCACACAATGCAACACAAGCCGGAGGATAAGGTTTTCCCTTATAATAACCATAGAATGCTTGATACTCCGAATTTCATCTTTTATTATTAATATAAGTGAAGAAAACAACTTCAAATATAATTGTATCGATCATAGGCGGCATGGGTACCATATATCATGTCGCCATAATAGTTCTACAATTAAAACCGCAAATGTCACGTATTGGAAATTGGATTTCCATCTGCGAACCGAGGTAAAAGATAGTCCTCACCGATTCGAGACTGTTTAGACCGAGTCTCAGGAACAGAATGCATCGTCCATTGGATCGTCAGGGCCAGTCCACCGATGTGGATTAAACATAAACCGTAAACTTGCGTTTCCCCGCCCTTTGGGGCGTAAATGAGCCAAATGACTCCATCGGCTCCACAAAGCCACCGATATATCTGAGGCGCCTCGCAACAGCAACAACCACACATGTGAAAATAATATAAATGTCAGGGCTGGTAGGTCACTGACACCACCCTAGCTAGAAAGAAACGCATGCCCTCCCTGATGTCCTCTCCCGTTTCTGGTTCAGAACCGGGGTGTGAGGCTCGCGAATTAACGTTACACAAAGCTATGCCACACATGCGTTTCTTTGATCATCAACCACAAGACTCTTCTTTTCAACAAAAGCCTTAATCATTTTCCAGTTAGGCATGCCACACAGGAAATTCACATCATGCGGCTAATGTCTATCGATATACAACCTCTGATCCCGAACATCTCATAGAAGGGTGAAGTAAGAGAATAAATTCCCCTTCACCAGACATATGTATATTTAATAGAGATCAATCAACACAGAGCAAAATCCAATGTCAGACACACAGTCCATACAAGTCCGTTTTGGGTGTGAACGAAACTGAAGGCACCTTGTACCTCGCGTATCCATCGATCTCCAAGTACGTCTGGACGATCACCAACTGATTCACTCCTCTTGGGTGTACAGCCCAATCAAGATCATTGATAATTATGCAAATAACGTGAAGACCTCCAGACTTTGACCACCTTCTTCATCCTCGACACATCGTCGATTCAGTTATTCAGAATGGGATAAACCCAGTCTTTCTGAATATCTCGCATTTATAATAAATAAGTGTTACACAAACACAACATACGCCTCATTCCACTTCAGAATATTCCTTTATTTAAATATTCTTATATTCTCGGTAAGGTTCTCATTTATTTTATCAAAGATAAATTCTTTAAATTTATTCTTTATTCTTCTTTTGAATATCAATTCAAACAAAATTATGGTTTATCCAAACTAGTCGGGATTAATGCACCTTACCGAAGTAATTATTTGTTAAATTTCCCAATCCCAACCTATACATCCCATGAAGTAAAACTATTAATACTTCATATCTAACACCACAGTTTTATAGGTAAATTCAATTACCATTTCACATCTAAATCTAGTTAAATATTTAACTATCGCCTAGAGCAAAACTGGTGATACTCCATTCTTGATCATTTCAATCTAATTAAAGATTCATTAAAACTCCACTTGGTTTTAATCTTCCCAAATGTCAATATTAATGACTGTTTAACTTGGGAAATCATATCCTTTCTTTAACTTGGTTAAAGAACCATTGTCATTTAAAACACGGTTCACTATAAACCCAAAATCACATTCTAATTCAATTCCAATCAAACATCATTTAATTGGTATCCTTCATTAAATCTAAGATAAAAAGATTTAATCTTTTCTCAACTGGGTTTAAGAACAGTGTTAATGAAGACACCACTCACGATAAACCCAAATCCTATTTGATATTAAATGCAAGGCTCTAAAGAGAAAATATATCGGCTTATATTCAATATCAAATTCTAATCGTATTGGAAATAACGATATAAATATATCTTTCAAATTTCCATAACAATATCTGTATAATCGCGAAATCCAACATCGAAATATTTCGAAGACAATTTCGATTCAAATCCATTCCAATTCAATTATTGGAAACTCTAATTACCTTTAAAACCATTTCAAATACAATTTATTTATTTTAAAAATAAATGGATTTTAGTTCTAGTTCAAAACTAGTTCATTTCGATAAAAATCTATTTTTATCTTTTCAAATAAGGAATTTTTCGTCGCAATTCTTCCCAAATCATATCTTATGATTTTACACAAATTACTGATATTTTTAGGAAATTTATCAAGGCCCGTACAGTCGATTTCCATTAACGGCCATCGAATTGCACAAACAGTGACATTTTCCAAATTTGTTTTGGACATAATTCCAAATCCAACAGTTAGATTTCAAATCTCTAATATTCGTTAGAAATCACTTTTCGATACGAACCCAATGGTTCTGGTTTTAGGAGAATCCGACAGTCGGATCTCCCGCAACGTCATTTCGAATTCAATGGTCGAAATTCGCGAACTGCCGCAGCGCTGCGCGTTCTAATCAGGCCTAATATATATAATGTATATTTCGTCGATTTCAATTCAAAACGTATTTTATAAATCGTTTTAACTTCCTTTTAAAAATGATTTCAACCTCATATTCAATTTCAAATCAAAATTGAATATTCCATATCATCAATATCTAAATGATAATATTTTCAAAACGTTATATTTTGAAATCACTTCCTTTTCTGTATTCTTTATAAAAACGAATATAACCGATATAAATATCGTTCGCGTCAAAATGGCACAAATCTAATCCTCACGGCTATATATATATATATTTCAAAAACTTTGTTATTCTATTCAACAAATGAATATTTATTAGCTTCAACACATGAATCTATATTTGATTTCAACACATGAATATTCTCAACACATGAGTATCATCAACACATGACCATTTATTCTATTCAACACATGAATTTTCTTTCATTCAACACATGAATTTTCATTTTATAATATTCTTTATTTTCCAGATTGGAGTGAGGCCCAATCAATTACCATATAATGTTAATTATATGGATTCCATACATCACATGTATATAATAGCAACGATAAATAATCAACCATCATCCAGAGTGCATTTTACACTACATAAGCATCAAATATAAATATTCAACGCTTATAATAGTTTGTCAATCAGTCGATCGACGTACAGCTAATTATTAGGATTAGTGTATGTCCAATTTCATCCCAACACCCATGTGGGGTTTCAAAATATCAAACACAGATTTTATTTGTGCAGTTGGGCGATGTGTAAAATTTATCATCCCAATCAATATCAGTCAAATCGGTGTGCATAAACAAATCGTTCGATTTGTAAATGAATATTTATTTTATTTCAACACATGAATATATATTTGATTTCAATACATGAATATATATTTTATTTCAACCCATGAATATACATTTTATTTCAACACATGAATATATATTTTATTTCAACACATGAATATACACTTTACATCACAACCAATAGTCAATTTTCACAACACAAACAATCACACAAGTCGTCCATGGTCTATGGACGACGAGGAGCAGTTTATATATGCAGTTATAAAATAAATAACTGAACAGAAAATTTTATTGAGGATTTCTCACCTTTGGGATCCACTCGTCCATTCTTTATCTCTGAATGGTTCGGATTTGCCCGACATTCCGATGCGATCCTTTGCCTCTATTCATAGTAAAAATCTCATTTTTTATTTGATGTTTAGTTTAAAAGTCTAATTTTTATAATGGCACTTCATATATAAGAATTATATACTTTTAGACGTTTCTTTCTTTATAAAAATATTTTTTTATATCTCTACTTCTTATATAAAGATCAAATTTTTATTGCTACTACATTATAAAAATCATATTTTTACAATGCTCTTCATATATAAAAATCAAATTTTTACAACGCTTTTCAAAATCAAATCTTTGTTTTGCTAAAGTAAAAAAATTATATTTTTATCTAGTTAAAGATTGTATTTTTACATTAACAAACATCATAACTTTTATCATTCAAAAATCCTACCTTTTCTCATTAAAAATAAGAATCATATTTTTCTATCATAAAAATTCAATCTTTACTATTATAAAAAATCATTCTTTATCGATATAACAATCTCGTCCTTCATGTAGATAAAAATCCTACCTTTTCAAAATAAAAAATTATATCTTTATATAATTAAAGATGATATTTTTGTATAACCAAAAATTATATATTTTCTTGTAAGCTAAAAGTCATACCTTTTTACTTTCAAAAATCTTAGCTTTTATAAAATAAAAATCCTAACTTTCATAAGTAAAAATCATAATTTTACAAGTAAAAATCAAATCTTTATGCTATTTAAATCACTTCTTTTACGTTATATAATCTAAACATTTTTTTCATAAAGGTTACGTATTAATGCAATTAAAAATTATCAATCAAAGGAATAGAGGATTAAAAAAAATTAAAAAGACTCACAATTTCTAGTGGTTTTGGCAAATGGGGAGGGCGCCGGGGTGTTGGAGATGGCTGTGGGGTGGTGCGCCGACCTGCGACGGCCTTGGCTGGTGCAGTGGCGAGGTAAGGGTGGGTTGTGGGTTGCGGGTCTCGTTTTGGGGGTTTATGGTTTAATTTAGAGGAAAAGATAGCGGCGAGGAGAGAGAATCGAAGAGGGGAAAGAGGAGGGGGTTCGGCAGAAGAGGGGGAGACGCGGTGGCTCCGTCGGCGGCCTCCGATGCGGAGGGCGATGTGATTTCCTCCTTCGCGATTGGTTTTTTTTCTTTTCTGTATAATTACGTCGAGGAGAGAGAATGTATTGGGGGGTGGGGAGGAAGTGGTCAACGCCTTATTAAAGAATATATTTATTTAATTCTTTTAATTAATACCAAAAAGTAACTTTTTATTTCGAACCCCAAATCAAACCCAATGACTGTCGCCCCTAACTAATTACCCCTATTCTGAACACAATGGGATATGTATCATAAGTTGATTCAGTTGTTTCGACCAGTTTTCATCCAAATCAAAATATAAATCTATATATTGAATTTGAATGCACATTTCAATTTACCTGGGCCACATACGAACTCTAAAAATTACCAAAAAATATTTTCTAGCTTCGTATTGACACTACGGTCCTAACAAAACTAATTTAGTCAAATTCTGAGATAATTTGAAAAATGGCCATTTTCTAGTCGATTAAAATTGGCTGAAACTGTTAAAACACGTTTTCCTTTGCCACGCTCACATATTGATTCAGAAAATTATGAAAATTGGAATCTAGCAATAATTTGACATTCCGGTTTCAACAAAAGTTGTTTCGTTGAAAACAGTGGTCGTTTGCAAAATTTCCATTCTTAAGGGTCAGAATTCCATAACGACTATTCTGAATTTTCAATTGGACATAACTTTTGATTCCCACTATGAAATTTTAATTTTTCGAATTCATTGGAAAGATACTTCCAATTAGATTCTAATATTTTTGGTTTTGCAAAAATCCGGTTTATTTTGAATCTTGTACGTTCATTTAAAATTTGAAATCGAATTTTCAAACCACCGCGCCATTTTCAATTCCTTTTATATTTAAAATAAAATAT
This sequence comes from Allium sativum, assembly GCA_030737875.1. Lineage (NCBI taxonomy): Eukaryota > Viridiplantae > Streptophyta > Magnoliopsida > Asparagales > Amaryllidaceae > Allium > Allium sativum. The sequence goes on along the minus strand of CM060924.1, from coordinate 698,598,628 downwards.
TTATATTCTAATGACGATTCAAATAAATATGTACATTCTAATTCTATTCAAAACAAAAAATAATCAAAATTCATCAAAATTGCCAAAATAAAAATTTTAGATTGCCTCAGAATTTCCGGGTTGTTACACATTCACTAGTTCGAAAGCTGAGATCGAGGGTTTGGAGCTCTCTTAAAATCCACCATGGTGATTTTCTGTAGATCATGGGAAATCACCCAACAATTCTGTCCTTCGAAATGAATGTTTCGATGAATTAAATCCAAAAGACCTATCCTCGATTCGAATTCATTCTCGGGCCGTGTACACACCACCCACCCCACCCACCCATCCCATGACGTAGCAGATCGTTTTTCTAGTTGGGCCAGTCGTGATCCGTTACCATCTGGGCATCCAGAACGCGCGCTAATTGGAAAATCCCTTCGCTTAGCTTCGACAATTCAAAAGGTAAGATCGAGAGTTCGTAGTGCGCCGAAAGCCAACATAGTAACTTTCTATCGAGTTTATGCATCTGTCCTTTATTGGGGCTTCTGAAATGCGCATTGTTCGGGAATTCAAATACTCGCATTTGCCAGTTTAGAAGCTGAGATCGAGGGTTCGGAGCTCCACGGAACCCACCATAACAACTTTATACTGAGTATGGCCAGTCAATCGTTATTCCCTTTGGCTAAGCTGCGATACGGAACCATTCGGCCTCCGTGATGAGGTTGACCATGAAATTCCTATGCTTGGCTTCGCAAATTTGGAATCAGAGATCCATGGTTCGGAGCAGCTAGGAGACCTCCATAGTAAGTTGCCACGTAATTTGGGTAGACGCTAAACTGGCCGGGCCTACGAAATTTGTGTTGATCTGATAATACATATACTCTCATTCGCTAGTTCCAAAGCCTTGATCGAGGGTTAGAAGCGCTCTCGAAAGCCACTGTGGTGATTTTCTGCAGAGTGTACGAAATGGCCCAACAGTTATGTGCTTCGAAATGAGCGTTTCGGTGACCTAACTCCAGAAATACACCCTTAGTTCGATTGCATTCTCTGACGTTATACGTACTGCTCACTGCACCTATCAACCTACCCTTCGGAGGAGCCGATCATTTTTCTAGTTGGGCCGGTCTCAATCCGGGACCGTTTAGGCCTCTGAAACGCACGTCGATTGGGAAATCCCTACACTCAGCTTCACTAATTCAAATGACAAGATCGAGGGTTCGTAGCGCGTCAAAAGCCGCCATAGTGACATTCTATCAAGTTTAGGAAGTAGTTCATCCGTTCGGGCCTTCGAAACAAGCATTGTTTAGGAAATTCCTATACTCGCATTCGCAAGTCCGAAAGCCGAGATCGAGGGTTCGAAGCGCCTCGCAACCGACCATAGCAAATTTACACTGAGTTTGGGCAACCGATGGTTATTATCGTTGGCCCGGCCATGATACAGAACCGTTGGTCATCCGAAGCGCACGTCGATCGTAAAATTCCTATGCTCGGCTTTGCAAATTATGAAGCCAATATCTATTGTTCGGAGCGGCTAGAAAGCCTCTATATCAAATTTCTACGTAATTTGGGTAGACGCTAAACCGCTCGGGCCAATGATTTGTGCGTTGATCTAGAAACTCCTATACTTGCATTTGCTAGTTCAAAAGTTGAGATCTAGGATTTGGAGTTCTCCCGAAAGCCACCGTGGTCACTTTATGTAAAGCGTAGGAAATCGCCTAACAATTTTGCCCTTCGAGACAAAAGTTTCGGTGACCTAATTTTAAAAGACCCATCCTTGGTTCAAAATCATTCTCGGGCCTTGTACACACCACCCGCCACACCTACTCACCCCAGGACAGAGCCGATCGTTTTTCTAGTTGGGTCGGTCGCGATCCGAGACTGTTCAGGCCTCTGAAATGTGCTTCGATCGGGAAAGACCTACACTCATCTTTGTTTATTAAGAAGATAAGATTGAGGGTTTGGAGCGTGCCGAAAGCCACCATCATAACTTTCTATCGAGTTTAGGAAGCAGTCCATTGGTCCGTGCTTCTGAAACGAGCATTGTTTGGAAAATTCCTATACTCGCATTCGCTAATTCGAAAGCTAAGATTGAGGGTTCGGAGAGCCCCCGTAACCCATTATAGCAAATTTATACTAAGTTTAGGCAGCCTATCGTTATTCTCGTTGGCCCAGCCGCGATACGGAACTGTCGGGTCCCCGAAACGCACGTCGATCATGAAATTCCTATGCCCGGCTTTGCAAATTCGGAAGCCGATATCTATTGTTCGGCGCGGCCAGAAAAACTCTATAGTAAATTTCTAGGTAATTTGGGTAGACACCAACCGCCTAGGGCTACGACGCGTGCATTGATTAGGAAATTCCTATACTCGCATTCGCAAGTTCGAAAGATGAGATCGATGGTTTGGAGCTCTCTCGGAAGCCACAGTGGTGACTTTATGCAGAGCGCGGGAAATCGCCAAACAGTTTTGTCCTTTGAAACAAATGTTTCGGTGACTTAAATCCAAAAGACCTATCCTCGGTTCGAATTCATTCTCGGGCCTTGTACACAAGAACTGCCACACCCACCAACCGCAGGACGTAGCCAATCGTTTTCTAGTTGGGCCGGTCGCGATCCGTTACCATCCGGGAATCGGAAACGCGCGTCAATTGGGAAATCCCTGCACTTAGCTCCGACAATTCAAAAGGTAAAATCAAGGGTTCGGAGCGCATCGAAAGACAAAATAGTAACTATCTATCGAGTTTATTCACCTATCCTTTTGTTGTTGCTTATGAAACGTGCGTTGTTCAGGAAATTCATATAATCGCATTTGCTAGTTCAGAAGCCGAGATCGAGGGTTCGGAGCTCCCCTGAACCCACCATAACAACTTTATACCAAGTATAGGCAACTGAACGTTATTACCGTTGGCTCAGCTACGATGTGGAACCATCGGGCCTCCATAATAAGGTTGACTGTGAAATTCCTATGCTTGGCTTCGCAAATTCGGAAGTAAAAATCTATGGTTCAGAGCGGCTAGGAAACCTCCATAGTAAATTGCTACGTAATTTGGGTAGACACTAACCCGGCTGGGACTACGAAGCATTTGTTGATTTGGAAATACATATACACTCATTTTCTAGTTCAAAAGCCTAGAACGAGGGTTCAGAGCGCTTTCGAAAGCCACCGTGGTGACTTTCTGCAGAGCGTAGGAAATCGCCCAATAGTTATGTCCTTCAAAATGAGCGTTTTTGTGACCTAACTACAAAATACCTCTTATGCTCGAACGCATTCACTAGCCTTACACACACCACCCACCGCACCCAGCCACGCACCGTAGGGGGAGACGATCGTTTTTCTAGCTGGGCCGATCGCGATCTAGGAACGACCAGACCTTCGAAATGCGCATCGATCGGGAAATCCCTACACTCGGCTTTGCCAATTCAAAAGATAAGATCGAGGGTTCGAAGCACGCCGAAAGCCACCATAGGGACTTTCTATCAAGTTTAGGAAGCAATCCATCCGTTCGGGCCTCTTAAACAAGCGTTGTTTGGGAAATTCCTATACTTGCGTTCGCCAGTTCGAAAGCCGAGACCCGTGGTTCAGAGCGCCCCGTCATCCACCATAGCAAATATATACTATGTTTTTGTAGCCGATGGTTATTCTCGTTGGCTCGACCGCGATAAGGAACAGTCAGGCCTCCGAAACGCGCGACAATTGTGAAATTCCTATGCTCGGCTTTGCAAATTCGGGAGCTGGTATCTATTGTTCGGAGCAGCAAGAAAACCTCCATATTAAATTTATACATAATTTGGGTAGATGCAAAACCTTCCGGGCCTATGATGCATGCGTTGATCTGGAAATTCATATATTCGCATTTGCTAGATCGAAAGCTGAGATCGAGGGTTTGGAGCTCTCCCGAAAACCACCATGGTGACTTTTTGTAGAGCGTAGGAAATCACAAAACAGTTATGTCCATCAAAACAATAGTTTCAGTGACCTATATTTATAAGACCCATCCTTTATTTAAATACATTCTCGGGCCTTGTACACACCATCCGCCCCTCCTAACCACCCTAAGACAGAGCCGATCGTTTTTCTAGTTTGGACGGTTGGGACCCATTACCGTCGGGCACTCGAAACGCGGGTCAATTGGGAAATCCCTACACTTAGCTTCGTCAATTCAAAAGGAAATATTGAGTGTTTGGAGCGCACCGAAAGCCAACATAGTAACTTTCTATCGAGTTTATGCACCTATCCTTTTATTGGGGCTTCTCAGACGCGCGTTGTTTGGGAAATTCATATACTCGCACTTGCCAGTTCAAAAGCAAATATCGAGGGTTCGGAGCTCCTCGGAACCCACCATAACAACTTTATACCGAGTATGGCCAGCCAATCGTTATTCTCATTGTCTCAGCAATGATACGGAACCATCGGGCCTCCGTAATGAGGTTGACCGTGAAATTCCTACGCTTGGCTTCGCATATTCGGAAGCAGAGATCTATGGTTCGGAGCGGCTAGGAAACCTCCAGAGTAAATTGCTACGTAGTTTGGGGAGACGCTATACCGGTAGGGCCTACAAAGCGTGTGATGATCTGGAAACACATATACTCGCATTCGCTAGCTCGAAGCAAGGGTTCAGATCGCTCTCGAAGCCACAGTGGCGACTTTCTACAGAGAGTAGGAAATCGTCCAACAGTTATGTCCTTCGAAATGAGCGTTTCGGTGACCTAACTCCAAAAATACCTCCTTAGTTCGAATGCATTCTGTGACCTTATACACACCACCCACGCACCTACCCACCTACCCTGGGGGGAGCCGATCGTTTTTCTAGTTGGGACGGTCTCGATCCGGGACAGTCCAGGCATCTGAAATGCACGTCAATCGGGAAATCCCTACACTCGGCTTCGCCAATTCAAAAGAAAAGATAGAGGGTTCTTAGCACGCCGAAATCCACCATAGTGTCTTTTTATCAAGTTTAGGAAGCATTCCATCCATTCCGGCCTTCGAAACGAGCGTTGTTTGGGAAATTCCTATACTCGAATTCGCAAGTTCGAAAGCCGAGACCGAGGGTTCGGAGCCGATGGATATTCTCATTGGCCCGGGCGTGATACAGAACCTTTAGTCATCTGAAACGCGCGTAGATCGTGAAATTCCTATGCTCGGCTTTGCAAATTCGGAAGCAAGTATCTATTGTTCGGAGCGGCTAGAAAACCTCCATAGAAAATTCTACGTTATTTGGGTAGACGCCAAACAGCCCGGGCCTACGATTCGTGCGTTGATCTGGAAATTCCTATACTTGCATTTGCTAGTTCGAAAGCTGAGATCTAGGGTTTGGAGTTCTCTCAAAAGCCACCGTGGTCACTTTGAGTAAAGCGTAGGAATTTGCCCAACAGTTCTGTCTTTTGAAATGAGAGTTTAGGTGACCTAGATTTAAAAGACCCACCCTCAGTTCGAATTCATTCTCGAGCCTTGTAAACGCTACCCGCCCCACCCACCCACCCCACGACGGAGCCGATCGTTTTTCTGGTTGGGCCGGTCGCGACCCGGGACCGTTCAGGCCTCCAAAATGCGCTTCGATCGAGAAATCCCTACACTCATCTTCACCAATTAAAAAGATAAGACCGAGGGTTCGGAGCACGCCGAAAGCCACCACGGTAACTTTCTATCAAGTTTAGGAAGCAGTCCATCGGTCCAGGCTTCTGAAACGAGCGTTGTTTTGGAAATTCCTATGCTCGCATTCACTAGTTCAAAAGTTGAGATCGAGGGTTCGGAGAGCCTTATAACTCACCGAAGCAAATTTATACTGAGTTTGGGCAGCCGATCGTTATTCTCGTTGGCCTGGCCGCAATACGGAACCGTCGGGTCTCCGAAACGCACGTTGATCGTGAAATTCCTTTGCTCGGCTTTGCAAATACGGAAGCTGATATCTATTATTCATTGCGGCTAGAAAACCACCACAGTAAATTTCTAGGTAATTTGGGTAGACACCAAACTCCTGGGGCTACGACGCATGCGTTGTTCAGGAAATTCCTATACTTGCATTCGTTAGTTAAAGCTGAGATAGAGGGTTTGGAGCTCTCACGAAAGCCACCGTGGTGACTTTATGCAGCGCGTGGAAAATCACCAAACAATTCTGTCGTTCAAAATGAATTTTTCGATGACTTAAATCCAAAATACCTATCCTTAGTTCGAATTCATTTTCAGGCCTTGTACACAACACCCGCCCCACCCACCAACCCTAGGACGTAGCCTATCGTTTTTTTAGTTTGGCTGGTCGCGATCCGTTACCGCCCGGGCTTCCGAATCGCGCGTCAATTAGGCAAACCCTGCACTTGGCTTCAACAATTCAAAATGTAAAATCGAGCGTTCGGAGCGCACAAAAAGAAAAATAATAACTATCTATCGAGTTTATTCACCTATCCTTTTGTTGGTGCTTCTGAAACGCGCGTTGTTCAGGAAATTATTATACTCGCATTTGCTAGTTCAAAATACGAGATCGAGGGTTCGGAGCTCCCTGGAACCCAACATAACAACACTATACCAATTATTGGCAATCGATCATTATTCCTGTTGGCTCGGCCACGATACGGAACCATCAGGCCTCTGTAATGAGGTTGACTATGAAATTGCTACACTTGGCTTCGCAAATTCGGAAGTAGAGATCTATGCTTCAGAGCGGCTAGAAAACCTCCATAGTAAATTGCTACGTAATTTGGGTAGACGTTAAACCTGCCGGGCCTACGAAGCGTTTTTTGATTTGGAAATACATATGCTCGCATTATGTAGTTTGAAAGCCGAGATCGAGTGTTCAGAGCGCTCTCGAAAGCCACCGTGGTTAGTTTTTGTAAAGCGTAGGAAATCACCCAACAGTTATGCCCTTCGAAATGAGAATTTCAGTGACTTAACTGCAAAATCCCTTTTCAAGTTTAGGAAGCAGTCCATCCGTTCAGACCTCTGAAACGAGCGTTGTTTGGGAAATTCCTATACTCGCATTCGCTAGTTCGAAAGCCGAGAACGAGGGTACAGAGCCCCCCGTAACGCACCATAGCAAATTTATACTGAGATTTGGAAGCCGATGGTTATTCTCGTTGGCCCGACCACGATAAGGAACTGTCGGGCCTCCGAAACGCGCGTCGATCATGAAATTCCTATGCTCGGCTTTGTAAATTTGGAAGCAGATATCTATTTTTCGGAGCAGCTAGAAAACCTCCATATTAAATTTATATGTAATTTGGGTAGACGCCAAACCGTCCGGGCCTATGTTGCGTGCATTGATCTGGAATACTCGCATTCACTAGTTCGAAAGCTGAGATCGAGGGTTTAGAGCTCTCTCGAAAGCCACCATGGTGACTTTCTGCAGAGTGTAGGAAATCACACAACAATTATGTCCATCAAAACGTGAGTTTCGGTGTTCTAAATTCAAAAGACCCATCCTCTATTTGAATACATTCTTGGGCCTTGTAAGACCCACCCACCCTAGGATGGAGCCGATAGATTTTCTCGTTGGGACGGTCGCTATCCGGGACCGTCTAGGCCACCGAAATGCGCTTCTATCCGGAAGTCCTTGCACTTGCCTTTGCCAATTCAAAAGATAAGATTGAGGGTTCTGAGCGTGCTAAAAGCGACCATGGTAACTTTCTATCAAGTTTAGGATGTAGTCCATCGGTCCGGGCCTCTGAAACGAGCGTTGTTTAGGAAATTCCTATACTCGCGTTTGCCAGTTCGAAAGCCAAGATCGAGGGTTCGTAGAGCCCCATAACCCACCATAGCAAATTTATACTAAGTTTGGGCAGTCGATCGTTTTTCCCACTGGCCCGTCCGCGATACGGAACCGTCAGGCCTACAAAACATGCATTGATCGTGAAATTCCTATGCTCGGCTTTGTAAATTCGTAAGCCTATATCTATTGTTCGGAGTGGCTAGAAAACCTCGATAGTAAATTTCTAGGTAATTTAGGTAGATGCCAAACTGTTCGGGGCTACACCACGTGCATTGACTTGGAAACTCCTATAGTAACATTCGTTAGTTCCAAAGCTGAGATCGAGGGTTAGGGTTCTCGCAAAAGCCACTGTTGTGACTTTCTGCAGAGCATGGGAAATCGCCCAGCAGTTCTATCCTTCGAAACGAACGTTTCTATAACTTAAATCCAAAAGACACATCCTCGTTTCGAATTCATTATCGTGCCTTGTACGCACCACCCGCCCTACCCACCCACCCTAAGATGTAGCCGATCGTTTTTCCAGTTGGTATGGTCGCGATCCGTTACCGTCCGGGCATCCGAAACGCGCATCAATTGGGAAATCTCTACACTTAGCTTTGACAATTCAAAAGGTAAGATCGAGGGTTCGGAGTGCGCCGAAATCCAGCATAACTATTTTCTGTCAAGTTTATGCACCTATCCTTTTGGTGGGGCTTCTAAAACGCGTGTTGTTCGGGAAATTCGTATATTCACATTTTCCAGTTCAGAAGCCGAGATCGATGGCCGGAGCTCCCCAGAACCCACCATAACAACTTTATACCAAGTACGGGCAGCCAATCGTTATCCCCATTGGCTAGGCTGCGATACAGAACCATTGGACCTCCATAACGAAGTTGACCGCGAAATTGCTACGCTTGTCTTCGCAAATTCGAAAACAGAGATCTATGGTTCGGAGCGGCTAGGGAAACCTCCAAAGTAAATTACTACGTAATTTGGGTAGATGCTAAACTGGATGGGCCGACGAAGCTTGCGTTGATCTGGAAAAACATATACTCACATTTGCTAGTTTGAAAGCCGAGATCGAGAGTTTCGATCGCTCTCAAAATCCACCGTGGTGACTATCTGCAGAGCGTAGGAAATCGCCCAACAGTTATGTCATTCGAAATGAGCGTTTCAGTGGCCTAACTCAAAAAATACCTCCTCGGTTCGAATGCATTCTCTACCCTTATACACGCCACCCAACACACCTAACCAACTACCATGGGGGGAGAGGGTCGTTTTTCTAGTTGGGCCGGTTGCCATCCGGGACCGTCCAGGCCTCTGAAATGCACGTCCATCGGGAAATCCCTGCACTCGGCTTCGAAAATTCAAAAGATAAGATCGAGGGCTCATAGCATGCCAAAAGCCGCCATTGTGACTTTTTATCAAGTATAGGATGCAGTCCATCCGTTCAGGCCTCCGAAACGAGCGCTGTTTGGGAAATTCCTATACTCACATTCACTAGTTCGAAAGCAGAGATTGAGCGTTCGGAGCGCCCCGTAACCCACCACAACAAATTTATACTGAGTTTGGGCAGTCGATGGCTGTTCTCGTTGGCCCGGCCTCGATACGGAACCGTCGGGCCTCTGAAACGCTCTTTGATAACGAAATTCCTATACTTGGCATCCCAAATTCGAAGCCAATATGTATTGTTCGGAGCGGATAGAAAACCTCCATAGTATATTTCTATGTTATTTGGGTAGACGCCAAACAACCCGGGCCTATGATGCATGCGTTGATCTAGAAATTCCTATACTCGCATTCACTAGTTCGAAAGCAAAGATCGAGGGTTCGGAGCTCTCTCGAAAGCCACTGTGGTGACTTTCTGCAGAGCGTAGGAAATCGCCCAACAGTTCTGTCTTTCGAAATGAGAGTTTCAGTGACCTAATTTAATAAGACTCATTCTCGGTTCAAACTCATTCTCGGACCTTGTACACACCTCCCGCCCCACCCAACTGCCCCACCCACCCACCCTAGGACGGAGACGATTTTTTTCTAGTTGGGCCGGTCGCGATCCAGGGCCGTTCAGGCCTCCGAAACGCGCTTCGATAGGGAAATCCCTATAGTCTTCTTTGCCAATTCAGAAGATAAGATCGAGGGTTCGGAGAATGCCTAAAGCCACCATGGAAACTTTCTATCTATTTTAGGAAACAGTCCATTGGTCCGGGCCTTTGAAATGAGCGTTGTTTTGGAAATTCCTATACTCGCATTCGCTAGTTCGAAAGCCGAGATCAAGGTTTCGGAGAACCCCCGTAACCCACCATAGCAAATTTATATTGAGTTTGGGCAACCGATTGTTATTCTCGTTGGCCCGGCAGTGATACGGAACCATCAGGCCTCCGAAACGTGCGTCGATCATGAAATTCCAATGCTCAGCTTTACAAATTCGGAAGCCGATATCTATTGTTCGGAGCGGCTAGAATACCTCCAACGTAAATCTCAAGGTAATTTGGGTAAACGCCAACCGCTTGGGGCTACGTCACGTGCGTTCATTAGGGAATTCCTACACACAGATTCTGTAGTTCGAAAGCTGAGATCGAGTGTTTGGAGTTCTCTTGAAAGTCACCATGGTGACTTCCTATAGAGCGTGGGAAATCTCTAAACAGTTATGACCATCAAAACGAACGTTTCAGTGATTTAATCCAAAAGACCCATCCTCGGTTCGAATTCATTTTCAGGCCTTGTACACACTACCTGGCCCACCCACCAACCATAAGACGTAGATGATCGTTTTTCTACTTGGGTCGGTCGCGATCTGTTACCATCCGTGCATCCGAAACCCGCGTCAAATGGGCAATCCCTGCACTTAGATTCGATAATTCAAAAGGTAAGATCGAGGGTTCGGAGCACGCCGAAAGAAAACATAGTAAATTTCTATCGAGTTTATGCACCTATTCTTTTGTTGGTGCTTCTGAAATGCACGTTGTTCATGAAATTCATATACTCGCATTTGCTAGTTCAAAAGCCAAGATCATGGGTTCGGAGCTCCCCGAAACCCACCATAACAACTTTGTACCAAGTATGGGCAGCCAATCGTTATTCCCATTGGCTCGGCCATGATCCGAAAATATCGGGCCTCCATAACAAAGTTGACCGTGAAATTCCTACGCTTGGCTTCGCAAATTCGGAAGCAGAGATCTATGTTCGGAGCAGCTAGGAGACCTCCATAGTAAATTTCTACATAATTTGGGTAGACGATAAACCAGCCAGATCTACGAAGCGTTTGTTGATTCAGAAATACATATACTCGCGTTCGCTAGCTCGAAAGCCTGAATCGAGGGTTCATAGTGCTCTTGAAAGCCACCATGGTAACTTTCTACAGAGCGTTGAAAATCGACAAACATTTATGTCCTTTGAAATGAGAATTTCGGTGACCTAACCCCAAAAATCCCTCTTCAGTTTGAATGCATTCTCTGGCCTTATAAACACCACCCACCGCACCCACCCACACATCTTGGGTGGGAGCCGATCGTTTTTCTAGTTGGGCCAGTCGCAATCCGCGACCGTCCAGGCTTCCGAAACTTGCGTCGATCGGGAAATCCCTACACTCATCTTTGCCAACTCAAAAGACAATATCGAGGGTTCAGAGCGTGCTGAAAGCCACCATAGTGACTTTCTATCAAGTTTAGAAAGCCGACCATCCGTTCGGGCCTTTGGAACGAGCGTTGTTTGCGAAATTCCTATACTCGCATTTGCTATTTCGAAAGCCGAGATTAGGGGTCGGAGCTCCCCATAACCAACCATAGCAAATTTATACTGAGTTTGGGCTGCCGATGGTTATTCTTCTAGGCCCAGCCACGGTACGGAACTATCGGGCCTCCGAAACGCTCATCGATCGTGAAATTTCTACGCTCGACTTTACAAACTCGGAAGTCGATATCTATTGTCTGGAGCAGCTAGAAAACCTCCATATTAAATTTCTACGTAATTTGGGTAGATGCCAAACCGCCCGGGCTTATGATGCGTGCGTTGATCTGGAAATTCTTATACTCGCATTTCCTCGTTCAAAAGCTAAGATCGAGGGTTTGGAGCTCTCTCGAAAGCCACCGTGATGACATTATGTAGAGCGTAGGAAATCGCACAACAGTTATGTCCTTTAAAATGAGAGTTTCGATGATCAAATTTCAAAAGACCCATCGTCCGTTCGAATTCATTTTGTGGCCTTGTACACACCACTCGCCCTACCCACCCACCCCAGGACGGAGCCGATCATTTTTCTAGTTGGGACGGTCACGATCCGGGAACGTCCATGCCTCCGAAAGGCGCTTCGATCGGGAAATCCCTACACTCATCGTTGCCAATTCAAAATATAAGATCGAGGGTTTGTAGCGTGCCGAAAGCCACCATTGTAACTTTCTATCAAGTTTAGGAAGTAGTCCATCGGCCCGGGCCTTTGAAACGGGCGTTGTTTGGGAAATTCCTGTACTCGCATTCGCTAGTTCGAAACCCGAGATCGAGGCTTCTGAGAGCACCATAAATAAACATTGCAAATATATTCTGAGTATGTGTAACAACCCGTATTTCAATAACATGTTAAAACGAGAATCAAGGCAGAATTTAATTTTAAATTCTGAATCAAGTGAAACGGGCTATGCCATTGCGTTCGTATCGGAAAAATACACGAAATAGAGTCCGAGTTTTCGAGAATCGGAGTCCGTATGACCCGTTAAGGGCCCAAAGAAGATTTCTGGAAATTTGAATTTAGGAAACAGTTTTGGAAATCAGATCTGGGGCTAGGCGGGGAGTTTCCCGCCTAGGCATGTCGACAGGGCTGTCGACAGGCCTGTCGACTTGGGCCCAGACCAAGTCGACAGCCCTGTCGACTTGCCTGTCGACAGGGGGTGGCCGGGGCAAGTAGCCTGGCACACCTGTTTGTCTCACCTGGTCTTGTTCATGGGCTGGGTCTGGAAGCTTCCGAGATCTGATGGTCCTAATCTATCCCAGGGTTAATCTAAGGGCCTAAAACTATCCTAATCTCTATAAAAAGACCCTAAACCTAACATAAATCCCTAAAAATCAAACCTAGCAACTAAGTGCTGCCAAAATCAATCTTGATCATGGCCTCCATCTCAAATCCCTAGAGCCTATGCATCCAAATCAAGTTCAAATCAAAAGGTGCAAGCTTGCTACACCAAATCAAGGCCAAATCAACATCGCTATGCAAGTTCCATGACGATTCTTCTACAAAGGAGGCACCTTTCTTAGCCAATATGATTCATGCTCCTAGTCCTCTTGCCATACTATGTAAGTTCTAGCAACTTTTGGATCAAAACGGTATTTTTAATGTTGACATGGGATAAAATGAGGCTAAACATGATTATGCAAACCTATATGAACCTTACCTTGCCCCTTGTGTTCATGATTATGATTTTAGGCCATGTGAGTGACTTAATCATGCCTCTCATGCTATGCATAACCAAGTTTAACTTGCAAGTTTGGATCTTTATGCATGAAATGCTAGCATGAACCTTTAGGAATCACTTTACTTGTGAAACATTGGCTAAGACAAGATTTTGGGGCTTATGCATGTTTATGAACCCAAACCCCTTATGCTAACATGCCAGTTTGTGGCCAAATCCTTTATGAGATTATGCATGCTCGTGGCCAATCCCCTCTTTTAAGTTGTGCACGTTTATGGCCAAACCCTTTTTGGTAATAAGCATGTTTGTGGCCAAATTTCCTTACGACACTATGCATGTTTATGGCTAATCCCTTTATGATGTTATGCATGTGGAAGCCAATTCCTTTTTGGCATCATGCATGTTTTGAGACCAATATGTGACATAGTATCCTTACTATGTTGACTCGCTTTGCTTGCGTTGGGAAAACACGATTTTGGGTAGTTAGATAAACAAGAACATGTCTCAAAATCTTAACTTGAATATGACATGTGTTTATACTTGAAAATATGACTTGAAAGATAACATGGAAGTTGGCATGTAAGTATGCATAAAACATGAGCTTGGGAATTTACCTATTAAGTTAGGTCTACCCTTTGGGAATTTACCTATTAAGTTAGGTCTACCCAAATGCTTGAAAACTTGTAACATGTTTTGGAAACATGATGAACTTAGATAATATGAGTGTGGCCAACTCGAGGTTGGGTTGAGTTTGCAACGTAAAACTACCCGGAACCGACCGGCCTAACTAGTAGTTGCAAACAATAGGACCCAGTGTGAGAAGTTGGTCATGTCGCGCTTAAGACCCGAGGTTAGACTAGGTTGTGGTGCAAATCTACCAGGACCCACCCGGCTTAACTAGTGACCACAACAAGGTCTAATGTGAGAGGTTGAGCGTGCATTAATTAAATTAATGCCACATAATAGGGTTAAGTTAATTTGATTAATGAGGCTTAACCAAATATGATATGGACAAATGGGTTAAGTAACTTGATTAGGCTAATGATACTTAACAAAACATGATAAGCTTGGGTAGGTTAAGTAACTTGATTTGCCTAATGACACTTGACCATTTTTACACGACTATTGGACGGGATTAAGTTAACCAACACATAATCAACCCAACACGATAACGTGATAAGGTTAAGTAAATTTTCTTAATGACACTTAACCGTATAATACAATTAATGGATGGGGTTAAGATTAGGCGTAACTAATCTAAATATGGTAATCGGATGGGATTAAGTTAGCCTAGACTTAATTAATCCAACTTGGTAATTTAATGGGGTTAAGTTAAACACTTAACTAATTTAACATGATGATTTGATGAGGTTAAGTGACCTATACTTAACCAATCTAACTCGTTAATTTGATGAGGTTAGGTTAATTTATACTTAACCAATCTAACGTGAAAACATGATAAGGCTAGGTCACGAATCACTTGAATACGCTTGACCGATTTGATGACAAGGTCAAGTTAAATTATATAATTAACCAATCTAAAATGGTAATTAGACGAGGTTAAGTCATGGATTCCTTGATATACTTAACCAACTTGACGCATGGTTTGTAGGGTTAAGTCTTGGACTTGGACACTTAGCCAATTTTGACATGGTTTGTAGACGGGCTAAGTTATGAACTTAAGTGACACTTAACCCATTAGATAAACCCTAATTCGTAGGATTAGGTAAATAACCGTAGTTAATAAGGATTATGGAAATAGGGCTAAGTGATAAACCTTAGTTAAGGAAAACTAAGTAATAATTCTTAATCAAGGAAATTTGGACCATTTCTTAGATAGATTGGTAACCCGATACGTTAGGTCAACGGTTAAGTATGCGTGTAGGAGCAGGCGATCTGATTTAGATAAAGGCTCCAACGAACTGGGTAACGAAGCAGCGGCTTCAGGGAACGTGAGGATATTCTTGGGATCCCTCTATGAGCTGCCAGGTCATTATACTAGACTCACGAGAGGTTGAGGTCTGCGGTAGAAGAACCAAGAATATGCCTTGGTTGCTATGCGAGCGACCTAAAGACTGGGGTGGATAGCAGTGAGTCGACGAATACATAAAGTGCCCGAGATAGCAAGTTCGTCGATCATCTACCATCTTGAGTCAAGCGTGTACGTACGGAAAGGCAGGGAACACCCAACAGACCATGATTTGATATCTAATTATGGGTGAGGTAGGCCGTAGGATGTGGGCTGGCCGGAGTGTAGTTCTCATGCAAGATTTTCTCTTGTGTTGCCTTTCACTAGTTGAGGGAGGGGTCTCGTGGGACCATAGCCACGTGTAGAAAAGCAGACCTTAGTATCTGCATCGGCAGATAAATCTAAAGCTCCCGACCGAGTCCTGTATTTCTTGGTTTGCCCTGTGACAGGACTCGGATGGCACGATGTGATACACGTGCATACAGTTATAGAAAAACGATTCACGATGAACGCGTGGGAAAAAGGGCGCGGTTGAGGGTTAGCGTAATCCCTAGTGGCCTAGGTGGTTTAACCCAAACCGAAATACGAAAGCGTGCAATAGGTAAGCGTAATCCCTAGTGGTGCTAGGTGGCTTAAGTCCTAGTAGTTCAAACGATGATTCATATGGAAGAGCCTAGCTAGAACAAGGGTGATAGTCCAAACAATTTCAAGGATAATACGACATGAGGAAGCCCGTACGAGGTACGGCAAAGGACTGAACTTATATACATGGAAAGAAACATATGATTTGAGTAACCTATATATGCGATATATTAGGTCGACATGGACCATTACACGACTTTGAGCAAGGGACATTCATGGTTAACACATGACGCGGGTAGGGATACTAGTACGAGAGGTGTAGAGCAAATATACATGTTAGAATTAGGAAGAATATACATAATAGATACCGTGGGATGTTAGACGTGGCAGATACCTTGGGATAATGTACTAGATAGAAATCTGACGATATGATACCTTGACTTATCATAACACCGTAGTTATCATGATACCTTAGTTTACCTTGCCGCAATAGTTCAACCGGCTACCCTGGTTTATATATCTTGTAGTTATCCTTATGTTTACTTTCAGTTTATGCATGTCATGTTACCTTTAACTGTTTTTATACTGGAAGTAGATAGAACTTACTCAGTCTTTTTGACTGACCCGTTTTGTTTCGCCTCTTTTCTTCCGTTTCCCCCCTCAGGTTTTAGGGAGGAAACAATGCTGTTTAGTTCGGACTTCTTCTGCTTGAAGGTCATCATGGATGGCTTGGACTCCTCTTGGCTATGGCTACTTTACGGTTTTACTTGGGGAATAATTTATTAAAAAGTCTTTATGCTTCTTTACTATTGCAAGACAGGTTTTGATGTACTCTGATGTAAAAGGCTTTAGACCTTATTTATTCATGTTATGAAAGTTTGATTTTACTTCCGCTATTTATATATGTTCTGTCTTGTGATATTTCTGTGCATGTTTACCAATAATGCCCCTCCAAAGCTAGTGCATTCCTTTGAGAGTGACCCTAGCGGAGGCGGGGTGTTACATTTGGTATCAGAGCAGAAGGTTACCAGACTGGGCAAAAGTTTTTAAAGACCTTCTGGAAATTATTTGAAAAACCGTTTACAAAGAAGCATTTTTCAAGAAAATTTTCTTTTAAAAAGAAAAAGGCTATTCCCCAAAGGCCATTAGCATCATCCTTGTTTCCTTGATTTAATCTCTTTTCCTTTCTTTCCTCCATCTGTAGTCACAGTGGTTTTGACTGCGACTAGTCTTTCTAGCTACGTAAGTGTTTCCCGTACGATGGAGGTGGTTCTCGAGAGACCATTGCAGAGTTATACAAGAAAGGATAGTGAGAAAGAGGATAAAGGATATGAGCTTATGGGTGAGCAACGTATTGGCATGGCTTAGTCCTCAAAGGAGGGAGAAAGATGAACAATGAAACCCATGACGAGAGAGTACCTTTGGCATGGTAAAACGGGGTGGATAGTTAAGTATTATGGGACAAGGACAAGATCATTGGGAGGGCAATAGTATGCTCTCATTTCTAGGGTACCTCGGAAGGAGGGTAACGATCTTGTTAAAGGTTTAGCTTTTCTTCTCTATCATCCTGTCGGGACTTTGTTTTGATCACCGCATCTTTTAAGTCCGCTTCGATAGTTGAGTCTCTGCACCTTAGTACTAGCATAGTAGAGGATCCCGTTTTTGTCTCAAGTCCTATTGGAAGATCGGTCCATTTACTCATGGCTTGCTTGGATTTGAGGATGTCTATATCAAGTGTTGAGCTTGGAAATAATGCTTATGTTTATAAGTTGTGGATGGATTCTAGGGATGAAGTGGTTATCCAGTAAGGGGTGCCACTCTCGGTTTTAGAAGGAGGGTAGTTAGACTCTTGGCTTGCTTTGGTAATACCCTCGAAGTCTCGTGTAACCTTTTGGGTTCTGTCATGGCTAGTTACCTAGAATCCCAGGATGCAGTTGTTGGTAATCCGTTTGAATAGAATTCGCCGCTAAGGCGGATGGTTCGTTTCGATTATGTATGAGTTATGGGAATCACCCTAGTAAGGACTCTTGGCAATTTGGATTGGCATCGGAAAACGAGATCCAGAATTCACTAGTGAATTTTGGGGAGCTGGCTTGAGTACGTAGATATGGTTGAGCCAAGTATACTAGGGAAAGAATAAGTGCAAGTGGAACGAGAGGCGACGAGGAAATGAGTTCCAACTCATGATTGGAAACAGGAAATAAGAAGCTGCGAAATCGTGAAGAAAAATGGGTGGTTAAGGCACGATGGAACTAAGCTCAAGGTAATGCGACCCAGGAGACTGAAGACTAAATACGTGCATGATATCTCTTTTGGGAATATATCCTCGACCCCTGTTTTCTGTTGAGCTTGCTTGTAGGCTATCTTTTATGGATATCCTCTCGGTCCTGTTTCTGTTACAAACCCCGTACGGAGTTTGTTTTGTTTATCTTCTCGACCCTGTTTCAGGGAGTCTTAGGTAGAACCCTATGGATGTAAACGTGCATTTGAAACATGTTAGGATTGATATGGTTGCATGTGGATGCAAGTGGTTGCTCGTGGATGCGCGAATACACATTAGATACTAGCTCGACTCGGTCACATTTCATATTGCATATGCACGAGTATTTATACTTGTTTATGGATGAAATCGAATGTGTTATCATGCGGTTGTTGCATATGAATGAATGATTGTGCACGCATATAGTATCTATATGGCTAGGACTTTTTGCATACATGTTGGATTCATGGCACTATACATATTTTTGCATTAGAAAGATTATCTAGGCCTGATCATTAGCATTAGCTAAGGAACATGTACACACACATTTTGCATGTATTCATACAGCATTAGAAATCATCTAAGGACAATGGTTGCTTGTGGATGATGTTTTGAGTAGATGGATGATGGATGGTAGGATATGTTCTTCCTAATTTAGAGATTTCGGGGACGAAATCCTAAAAGGTGGGGAGAATGTAACAACCCGTATTTCAATAACATGTTAAAACGAGAATCAAGGCAGAATTTAATTTTAAATTCTGAATCAAGTGAAACGGGCTATGCCATTGCGTTCGTCTCGGAAAAATAGGCGAAATAGAGTCCGAGTTTTCGAGGATCGGAGTCCGTATGACCCGTTAAGGGCCCAAAGAAGATTTCTGGAAATTTGAATTTAGGAAACAGTTTTGGAAATCAGATCTGGGGCTAGGCGGGGAGTTTCCCGCCTAGGCCATGTCGACAGGCCTGTCGACTTGGGCCCAGACCAAGTCGACAGCCCTGTCGACTTGCCTGTCGACAGTGGGTGGCCGGGGCAAGTAGCCTGGCACACCTGTTTGTCTCACCTGGTCTTGTTCTTGGGGTGGGTCTGGAAGCTTCCGAGATCTGATGGTCCTAATCTATCCTAGGGTTAATCTAAGGGCCTTAAACTATCCTAATCTCTATAAAAAGACCCTAAACCTAACATAAATCCCTAAAAATCAAACCTAGCAACTAAGTGCTGCCAAAATCAATCTTGATCATGGCCTTCATCTCAAATCCCTAGAGCCTATGCATCCAAATCAAGTTCAAATCAAAAGGTGCAAGCTTGCTACACCAAATCAAGGCCAAATCAACATCGCTATGCGAGTTCCATGACGATTCTTCTACAAAGGAGGCACCATTCTTAGCCAAGATGATTCATGCTCCTAGTCCTCTTGCCATACTATGTAAGTTCTAGCTACTTTTGGATCAAAACGGTATTTTTAATGTTGACATAGGATAAAATGAGGCTAAACATGATTATGCGAACCTATATGAACCTTACCTTGCCCCTTATGTTCATGATTATGATTTTAGGCCATGTGAGTGACTTAATCATGCCTCTCATGCTATGCATAACCTAGTTTAACTTGCAAGTTTGGATCTTTATGCATGAAATGCTAGCATGAACCTTTAGGAATCACTCTACTTGTGAAACATTAGCTAAGAAAAGATTTTGGGGCTTATGCATGTTTATGAACCCAAACCCCTTATGCTAACTTGCAAGTTTGTGGCCAAATCCTTTATGAGATTATGCATGCTCGTGGCCAATCCCCTCTTTTAAGTTGTGCACGTTTATGGCCAAACCCTTTTTGGTAATAGGCATGTTTGTGGCCAAATTTCCTTATGACACTATGCATGTTTATGGCTAATCCCTTTATGATGTTATGCATGTGGAAGGCAATTCCTTTTTGGCATCATGCATGTTTTGAGACCAATATGTGACATAGTATCCTTACTATGTTGACTCGCTTTGCTTGCGTTGGGAAAACACGATTTTGGGTAGTTAGATAAACAAGAACATGTTGCAAAATCTTAACTTGAATATGACATGTGTTTATACTTGAAAATATGACTTGAAAGATAACATGGAAGTTGGCATGTAAGTATGCATAAAACATGAGCTTGGGAATTTACCTATTAAGTTAGGTCTACCCTTTGGGAATTTACCTATTAAGTTAGGTCTACCCAAACGCTTGAAAACTTGTAACATGTTTTGGAAACATGATGAACTTAGATAATATGAGTGTGGCCATCTCGAGGTTGGGTTGAGTTTGCAACGTAAAACTACCCGGAACCGACCGGCCTAACTAGTAGTTGCAAACAATAGGACCCAATGTGAGAAGTTGGTCATGTCGCGCTTAAGACCCAAGGTTAGACTAGGTTGTGGTGCAAATCTACCCGGACCCGCCCGGCTTAACTAGTGACCACAACAAGGTCTAATGTGAGAGGTTGAGGGTGCATTAATTAAATTAATGCAACATAATAGGGTTAAGTTAATTTGATTAATGAGGCTTAACCAAATATGATATGGACAAATGGGTTAAGTAATTTGATTAGGCTAATGATACTTAACAAAACATGATAAGCTTGGGTAGGTTAAGTAACTTGATTTGCCTAATGACACTTGACCATTTTTACACGACTAGTAGATGGGATTAAGTTAACCAGCACTTAATCAACCCAACACGATAACGTGATAAGGTTAAGTAAATTTTCTTAATGACACTTAACCGTATAATACAGTTAATGGATGGGGTTAAGATTAGGCGTAACTAATCTAAACAGGGTAATCGGATGGGATTAAGTTAGCCTAGACTTAATTAATCCAACTTGGTAATTTAATGGGGTTAAGTTAAACACTTAACTAATTTAACATGATGATTTGATGAGGTTAAGTGACCTATACTTAACCAATCTAACTCGTTAATTTGATGAGGTTAAGTTAATCTATACTTAACCAATCTAACATGAAAACATGATAAGGCTAGGTCACGAATCACTTGAATACGGTTGACCGATTTGATGACAAGGTCAAGTTAAATTATATAATTAACCAATCTAAAATGGTAATTAGACGAGGTTAATTCATGGATTCCTTGATATACTTAACCAACTTGACGCATGGTTGGTAGGGTTAAGTCTTGGACTTGGACACTTAGCCAATTTTGACATGGTTTGTAGACGGGCTAAGTTATGAACTTAAGTGACACTTAACCCATTAGATAAACCCTAATTCGGAGGATTAGGTAAATAACCGTAGTTAACAAGGATTATGGAAATAGGGCTAAGTGGTAAACCTTAGTTAAGGAAAACTAAGTAATAACTCTTAGTCAAGGAAATTTGGACCATTTCTTAGATAGATTGGTAACCCGATACGTTAGGTCAATGGTAAAGTATGCGTGTAGGAGCAGGCTATCTGATTTAGATAAAGGCTCCAACGAACTGGGTAACGAAGCAGCGGCTTCAGGGAACATGAGGATATTCTTGGGATCCCTCTGTGAGCTGCCAGGTCATTATACTAGGCTCACGAGAGGTTGAGGTCTGCGGTAGAAGAACCAAGAATATGCGTTGGTTGCAATGCGAGCGACCTAAAGACTGGGGTGGATAGCAGTGAGTCGACGAATACATAAGGTGCCCGAGATAGCAAGTTCGTCGATCATCTACCATCTTGAGTCAAGCGTGTACGTACGGAAAGGCAGGGAACACCCAACATACCATGATTTTCTATCTAATTATGGGTGAGGTAGGCCGTAGGATGTGGGCTAGCCGGAGTGTAGTTCTCATGCAAGATTTTCTCTTGTGTTGCCTTTCACTAGTTGAGGGAGGGGTCTCGTGGGACCATAGCCACGTGTAGAAAAGCAGACCTTAGTATCTGCATCGGCAGATAAATCTAAAGCTCCAGACCGAGTCCTATATTTCTTGGTTTGCCCTGTGACAGGACTCGGATGGCACGATGTGATACACGTGCTTACAGTTATAGAAAAACGATTCACGATGAATGCGTGGGAAAAAGGGCGCGGTTGAGGGTTAGCGTAATCCCTAGTGGCCTAGGTGGTTTAACCCAAACCGAAATACGAAAGCGTGCAATAGGTAAGCGTAATCCCTAGTGGTGCTAGGTGGCATAAGTCCTAGTAGTTCAAACGATGATTCATATGGAAGAGCCTAGCTAGAACAAGGGTGATAGTCCAAACGATTTCAAGGATAATACGATATGAGGAAGCCCGTACGAGGTACGGCAAAGGACTGAACTTATATACATGGAAAGAAACATATGATTTGAGTAACCTATATATGCGATATATTAGGTCGACATGGACCATTACACGACTTTGAGCAAGGGACATTCATGGTTAACACATGACGCGGGTAGGGATACTAGTACGAGAGGTGTAGAGCAAATATACATGTTAGAATTAGGAAGAATATACATAATAGATACCGTGGGATGTTAGACGGGGCAGATACCTTGGGATAATGTACTCGATAGAAATCTGACGATGTGATACCTTGACTTATCATAACACCGTAGTTATCATGATACCTTAGTTTACCTTGCCGCAATAGTTCAACCGGCTACCCTGGTTTATCTATCTTGTAGTTATCCTTATGTTTACTTTCAGTTTATGCATGTCATGTTACCTTTACCTGTTTTTATACTGGAAGTAGATAGAACTTACTCAGTCTTTTTGACTGACCCGTTTTGTTTCGCCTCTTTTCTTCCGTTTCCCCCCCCAGGTTTCAGGGAGGAAACAATGCTGTTTAGTTCGGACTTCTTCTGCTTGAAGGTCATCATGGATGGCTTGGACTCCTCTTGGCTATGGCTACTTTACGGTTTTACTTGGGGAATAATTTATTAAAAAGTCTTTATGCTTCTTTACTATTGCAAGACAGGTTTTGATGTACTCTGATGTAAAAGGCTTTAGACCTTATTTATTCATGTTATGAAAGTTTGATTTTACTTCCGCTATTTATATATGTTCTGTCTTGTGATATTTCTGTGCATGTTTACCAATAATGCCCCTCCAAAGCTAGTGCATTCCTTTGCGAGTGACCCTAGCGGAGGCGGGGTGTTACAGTATGGGTAGCCGATGATTATTCTTGTAGGCCCGGCCGCGATACGGAACTGTCAGCCTTCGAAACATGCGTCGATCATGAAATTCCATAGCCCAGCTTTGCAAATTCGGAAGCCGATAACTGTTGTTCGGAGCAGCTTGAAAACCTCCATAGTAAATTTCTACGTAATTTGGGTAGATGCCAAACCGGTCGGGCCTACGACAAGTGCATTGATCTTGAAATTCCTATACTCGCATTCACTACTTCGAAAGCTGAGATCGAGGGCTTTGAGCTCTCTCAAAAGCCACCGTTGTGACTTTCTGCAGAGCGTAGGAAATGACCCAGCAGTTCTGTCCTTCAAAACGAAAGTTTCTGTGACTTAAATCCAAAAGACCCATTGTCGGTTCAAATTCATTATCATGCCTTGTACACACCACCCGCCGCACCCACCCACCCCAAGATGTAGCTGATCATTTTTCCAGTTGGGTTGGTCACGACCCATTATCGTCCGTGCATCCAAAAAAGGCATGTCAGTTAAGAAATATCTACACTTCGCTTCGACAATTCAAAAGGTAAGATCGACGGTTCAGAGTGCGTCTGAAGACAACATAGATACTTTCTATCAAGTTTATGTACCTATCCTTTTGGTGGAGCTTCTAAAACGCGTGTTGTTTGGAAAATTCGTATATTCACATTTTCCAGTTCAAGTGCCGAGATCGATGGTTCGGAGCTCCCCGGAACTCACCATAACAACTTTATACCGCTTACGGGCAGCCTATCGTTATTCCCTTTGGCTAGGCCGTGATACGGAACAAATGTGCCTCCGTAACAAGGTTGACCGTGAAATTGCTAAGCTTGTCGCAAATTCGGAAGCAGAGATCTATGGTTCGGAGCGGTTAGGAAACCTCCATAGTAAAATGCTACGTAGTTTGGGTAGACGCTAAATTGGCCAGGCCTACGAAGCATGCTTTGATCTGGAAATACTTATACTCGCATTCGCTAGTTCAAAAGAAGAGATTGAGAGTTTAGAGCACTCTCGAAAGACACCATGGTGACTTTCTGCAGAGCGTAGGAAATCGCCCAACAGTTATGTCCTTCGAAATGAGCGTTTCGGTGACCTAACTCCAAAAATCCCTCCTCAGTTTGAATGATTTCTCTGGCCTTATACACAACACCCACCGCACCCACCCAACTACCCTGGGAGTGAGCCGATCATTTTTCCATTTGGGCCGGTCGCAATCCGTGGCCTTCCAGGCCTCCGAAACACACGTCGATCGGGAAATCCCTACACTCTGCTTCGATAATTCAAAAGATAAGATCGAGGTTTCGTAGCACGCCGAAAGCAACCATACTGACTTTCTATCAAGTTCAGGAAGCTGTCCATCCGTTCGGGCCTCCGAAACTAGCGTTGTTTGGGAAATTCCTATACTCTCATTCGCTAGTTCGAAAGTAGAGATCGAGGTTTCAGAGCACCCCGTAACCCTCCATCACAAATTTATACTGAGTTTGGGCAGCCGATGGTTATTCTCGTCGGCCTGGCCGCGATAAAGAACCGTCAGGCCTCTGAAACGCGCTTCGATAGTGAAATTACTATGCTCGGCTTTGCAAATTCAGAATCCAATATCTATTGTTCGGAGCGGCTAGAAATTCTCCATAGTATATTTCTACGTAATTTGGGTAGATGCCAAACCGACCAGGCCTACGATGCGTGCGTTGATCTAGAAATTCCTATACTCGCATTTGCTAGTCCAAAAGTTGAGATCAAGGGTTTGTATCTCTCCCGAAAGCCACCGTGGTGACTTTCTGCAGAGCACAGGAAATCACCTAGCAGTTCTATCCTCCAAAACGAGATTTTCGGTGACCTAAATTCATAAGACTCATCCTTGGTTCGAACTCATTCTCGGGCCTTGTACACACCACCCGCCCCACCCACCCGCCTCACACCCCCATCCCAGGACAGAGCCAATCGTTTTTCAATTTGGGCCGGTCACGATCCGGGACAATTTAGGCCTCTGAAACGTGCTTCGAACGAGAAATCCCAACACTCATCTTTGCCAATTCAAAAGATAAGATCGAGGGTTCGGAGCGCACCGAAATCCATCATGGAAACTTTCTATCAAGTTTATGAAGCAATCCGTTGGTCTGGGCCTCTGAAATGAGCGTTGTTTGGGAATTTCCTATACTCGCATTCGCTAGTTCGAAAGCAAGATCATGTGTTCGGAGAACCCCGTAACCCACCATAGAAAATTTATACTGAGTTAGGGCAGCCGATTGTTATTCTCATTGGCCCAGCCGCGATACGGAATCGTAGGGCCTCCGAAACGTGCGTCTATCTTGAAATTCCTATGCTCGACCAACAGTTATGTCCTTCGAAATGATCATTTCAGTGACCTAACTCCAAAAATACCTCTTCAGATTGAATGCATTCTCTGGCCTTGTAAACACCACCCACCGCACCTGCCTACCCACCTTGGGTGTGCGCCGATCATTTGTCTAGTTGGGCCGGTCGCGATCCGGGACCGTCCAGGCCTCTGAAACGCGCGTCGATCGGGAAATCTCTACACGTAGCTTTGCCAATTCAATAGATACGATTGATGGTTAAAAGGGCGCCGAAAGCCACCATAGTGACTTTCTATCAAGTTTAGAAATCCGTCCATCTGTTCGGGCCTCTGGAACAAGCGTTGTTTGCAAAATTCCTATACTCGCATTTGCTAGTTTGAAGGCCGAGATCGGGGGTTCCGAGCGACCCGTAACCAACCATAGCAAATCTATACTAAGTTTGGGCAGCTGATGTTTAATCTTCTTGGCCCAACCACGATACAGAACCGTCAGGCCTCCGAAACGTGCGTCGACGGTGAAATTCCTGCGCTCAACTTTGCAAATTCGGAAGCCGATATCTATTGTTTGAAGCAGCTATAAACCTCCATAGTAAATTTCTACGTAATTTGGGTAGATGCTAAACCGCTGGGGCCTATGATGCGTTCGTTGATCTAGAAATTCCTATATTCGTATTCCCTAGTTCGAAAGCTGAGACCGAGGGTTTGGAGCTCTCTCGAAAGCCACCGTGTTGACTTTCTACAGAGCGTAGGAAATTGCACAACAGTTCTGTCTTTCAAAACGAGAGTTTCGGTAACCTAAATTCAAAAGACCCAGCCTCGGTTCGAATTCATTCTCGAGCCTTGTACACACCACTCGCCTTACCCACCCACCCCAGGACGGAGCTGATCGTTTTTCTAGTTGGGATGGTCGCAATCGGTGACCGTCCAGGCCTCCGAAACGCGCTTCGAGTGGGAAATCCCTACACTCGTCGTCGCTAATTCAAAATATAAGATCGAGGGTTCGGTGCACGCTGAAAGCCACAATTGCAACTTTCTATCAAGCTTAGGAAGTAGTCCATCGGTCAGGGACTCTGAAACGAGCGTTGTTTGGGAAATTACTGTACTAGCATTCCTCGGTTCGAAAGCTGAGATCGAGGGTTCTAAGAGCCCCGCAACCAACCATAGCAAATTTATACTGAATTTGGGCAGCCGATCATTATTCTCGTAGGCCCGGCCGCGATACGGAACCGTCAAGCCTTCGAAACATGCGTTGATCGTGAAATTCCTATGCTTGGCTTTGCAAATTCGGAAACTGATGTCAATTGTTCGGATCAGCTAGAAAACCTCCATAGTAAATTTCTAGGTAATTTGGGTAGACGCCAAATCGCTTGGGGCTACCATGGTGACTTTCTGCAGAGCATGGGAAATTGCCCAACAGTTCTGTCCTTCAAAACGAACGTTTCGGGGACTTAAATCTAAAACACTCTTCCTCGGTTAGAATTCATTATCGGGCCACGTATACACCACCCTCCCAACCTACCCACCCTAGGACGTAGCCGATCGTTTTTCATGTTGGGCTGGTCGCGATCCGTTACCGTCCAGGCGTCTGAAACGAGCGTCAATTGGGAAATCCCTGCACTTAGCTTTGATAATTCAAAAGGTAAGATCGAGGGATCAGAGTGCTCTGGAAGCCAACATAGCAACTTTCTATTGAGTTTATGCACCTGTCCTTTTGTTGGAGCTTCTAAAATGCGCATTGTTCTAGAAATTCGTATATTCGCATTTTCCAGTTCAAAAGCCGAGATCGAGGGTTTGAAGCTCCCCGGAACCCAACATAACAACTTTATACCGAGTATGGGCAACCGATTGTTATTCCCTTTGGTAAGGTTGCGATATGGAACCATCAGGCCCCCGTAACGAGGTTGATCGTGAAATTCCTATGCTTGGCTTTCAAATTCGGAAGCCAATATCTATTGTTCGGAGCAGCTTGAAAACCTCCGTAGTAAATTTCTATGTAATTTTGGTAGATGCCAAACCGCCCGAGCCTACGATGCGTGCGTTGATATGGAAATTCCTATACTCAAATTCGATAGTTCGAAAGCTTACATCGAGGGTATATGCCCTCTCGAAAGCCACTGTGATGACTTTCTGTAGAGCGTAGAAATCGCACAGCAGTTTTGTCCTTCAAAACAAGAGTTTCGGTGACCTAAATTCAAAAGACCCATCCTCGGTTCGAATTCATTCTCGGGCCGTATACACACCACCCGCCCCACCTGTCCACCCCAAGGTGGAGCCGATCGTTTTTCTAGTTGGGACAGTCGCGATCCGAGACCGTCTAAGCCTCCGTAACGCTCTTCGATCGGGAAATCCCTACACTCATCTTCACCAATTCAAAAGATAAGAACGAGGATTCGGAGCGTGCCGAAAGCCACATTGGTAACTTTCTATCAAGTACAAGAAGTAGTCCATCAGTCCCAACCTCTATAACGAGCATTGTTTGGGAAATTACAATACTCGCATTCGCCAGTTCGAAAGCCGAGATCAAGGGTCCGAAGAGCCCCGTGACACACCATAGCAAATTTATACTGAGTCCGGGGAGCCGATCGTTATTCTCATTGGCTCGGCCGCGATACAGAACCGTCGGGCCTCCAATACGCGCATCGGTCGTCAAATTCCGGTGCTCGGCTTTACAGATTCGGAAGCCGATATCTATTATTTGGAGCGGCTAGAATACCTACATAGTAAATTTCTATGTAATAATGGTAGACGCCGAATCCGCCAGGGACTACGACTCGTGCGTTGATCAGGAAATCCTATATTTGCATTCGCTAGTTCAAAAGCTGAGATCGAGGGTTTGGTCTCTCTCGAAAGCTACCTTGGTGACTTTTTGCAGAGCGTGGGAAATCGCCGAATAGTTCTGTCCTTTGAAATGAACGTTTTCGGTGACTTAAATCCAAAAGACCCATCCTTGGCTCAAATTCATTCTTGGGCTTTGTACACACCACCCGACCCACCCACCAACCCCAGGACTTAGCCTATTGTTTTTATAGTGGGGTCGGCCGCGATCCGTTACCGTCACGGCATTCGAAACGCGCATCAATTGGGCAAACCCTGCACATAGCCTCGACAATTCAAATTGTAAGATCGAGGGTTTGTAGCGCGGCAAAAGACAACATAGTAACTTTCTATCGAGTTTATGCACCTATCCTTTTGTTGGGGCTTCTGAAACGCGCATTGTTCAGGAAATTCATATACTCGCATTTGCTAGTTCAAAAGCAGAGATCGAGCATTCGGAGCTCCCCGGAACCCACCATAACAACTTTATACCAAATATGGCATCCGATCATTATTCCCATTGGCTCGGCCATAAAATGGAACCATCGGGCCTCCGTAACGAGGTTGACCGTGAAATTCCTATGCTTGGCTTCACAAATTCGGAAGCA
The DNA here is from genome assembly GCA_030737875.1 of Allium sativum. Taxonomy (NCBI): domain Eukaryota; kingdom Viridiplantae; phylum Streptophyta; class Magnoliopsida; order Asparagales; family Amaryllidaceae; genus Allium; species Allium sativum. The sequence goes on along the minus strand of CM060924.1, from coordinate 698,569,928 downwards.
GAGATCTATGGTTCGGGGCGGCTAGGAAACATCCATAGTAAATTACGACGTAATTTGGGTATGCCCTAAACCGGTCGGGCCTACGAAGTGTTTGTTGATCTGGAAATATATATACTTGCATTCTCTAGTTCAAAAGCCTAGATCAATGTTCGAAGCTCTCTCAATAGCCATCGTGGTGACTTTCTGCAGAGTGTAGGAAATGGCCACACAGTTACGTCCTTCGAAATGAGCGTTTCGGTGACCTAACACCAAAAATCCCTCTTCAGTTCGAATGCATTCTCCGACCTTATACACACCCTCCCACCCACCAAACCTGGGGGGAGTCGATCGTTTTTCTATTCCGGCCGGTCGCGATCAGGGACCGTCCAGGCCTCCGAAACGCGCATCGATCGGAAAATCCCTACAATCGGCTTTGCCAATTTAGAAGATAAGATTGAGGGTTCGGAGCGCGCCGAAAGCCACCATAGTGAATTTCGATCAAGTTTAGGAAGCAGTACATCCGTTCGGGCCTTTGAAACGAGCGTTGTATGGGAAATTCCCATACTCGCATTCGCTAGATCGAAAGCTGAGATCGAGGGTTTGGAGCGCCCCGTAACCCATCATAGCAAATTTATACTGATTTTGGGCAGCCGATGGTTATTCTTGTTGGCCTGGCCGTGATATGGAACCGTCGAGCCTCCAAAACGCGCGTCGATCGTGAAATTCCTATGCTCGGTTTTGCAAATTCGGAAGTCGATATCTTGTTCGGAGCAGCTAGAAAACTTCCATAGTATGTTACTACGTAATCTGGGTAGACGCCAAACCACCCGGGCCTACGATGCTTGCGTTGATCTTGAAATTCCTATACTCGCATTCGCTAGTTCGAAAGATGAGATCAAGGGTTCGGACCACTCTCGAAAGCCACCATGGTGACTTTTGCAGAGCGTAGGAAATCACACAACAGTTCTATCCTTCAAAACGAGAATTTTGGTGACCTAAATTCAAAAGACCCATCCTCGGTTCAAATTCATTCTTGGGCCTTGTACACACCACCCCCCCCCCACCTACCCACCCCTGGAGCTGGTTGTTTTTCTAGTTGGGAAGGTCGCGATTTGGGACCGTCCAGGCCTCCAAAAAGTGCTTCGATTGGGAAATCCTTACACTCGTCGTCGCCAACTCAGAAGGTATGATCGAGGGTTCGGAGCACACCGAAAGCAACCACGGTAACTTTCTATCAAGTTTAGGAAGTAGTATATCGGTACGGGCCTCTGAAACGAGTGTTGTTTGTGAAATTCCAGACTTACATTCTCTAGTTCGAAAGCCGAGATCGAGGGTTCTGTGAGCCCCATAACCCACCATAGCAAATTTATACTAAGCTTGGGAAGCCGGCCATCATTTTCGTTGGCCCGACCGTGATACGAAACCGTCGGGCTTCCGAAACTAGCATCGATCTTGAAATGCCTATGATCGGGTTTGCAAATTCGGAATCCAGTATCTATTGTTCAGAGCGGCTAGAAAACATCCATAGTAAATTTCTAGGTAATTTTGGTAGACGCCAAACCACTTAAGGCTACAACGCGGGCGTTAATCTGGAAATACCTATAATCGCATTTGCTAGTTCGAAAGCAGAGATCGAGGATTTGGAGCTCTCTCGAATGCCACCATGTTGACTTTCTACAAGAAAGGGAAATCGCCCAATAGTTCTGTACTTCGTAACGAACGTTTCGGTGACTTAAATCCAAAATACCCATCCTCTGTTCAAATTCATTATCGGGCCTTGCACACACCACCCTCCTCACCCACCCAACCTAGGACATAGCCGATGGTTTTTCTTGTTCGGCAGGTCGTGATCCGTTACCGTCCGGGCGTCTGAAACGTGCGTCAATTGGGAAATCCCTGCTCTTAGCTTCGACAATTCAGAAGGTAAGATCGAGGATTCAGAGTGCGCCGAAAGCCAACATAGCAAAAATTTATCGAGTTTATGCACTCGTCCTTTTTTGGAGCTTCTAAAACACGCGTTGTTCGAAAAATTCATATTTTTGCATTTCCAGTTCAGATGCCAAGATCGAGGGTTCAGAGCTCCCCGGAACCCACCAGAACAACTTTATACCGAGTATGGGCAGTCGATCATTATTCCCATTGGTTAGGCCCTGATATGGAACCATCGGGCCTCCGTAACGAGGTTGTCTCTGAAATTCCTACGCTTGGCTTTGCAAATTCAGAAGTAGAGATGTATGGTTCGGAGCGGCTAGGAAACCTCCATAGTAAATTGCTACATAATTTCTGTAGATGATAAACCGGCTGGGCCAATGAAGAGTGTGTTGATCTGGAAATACATATACTCGCATTCGCGAGTTCGAAAGACTATATCAAGAGTTCGGAGCACTTTCGAAAGCCACCACGGTGACTTTTTGTAGAGCGTAGGAAATCGGCCAATAATTATGTCCTTCGAAATGAGCATTTCGGTGACCTGACTCCAAAGATCCCTCCTAAGTTCGAATGCAATCTCTGGCCTTAAACACACTACCCACCGCACCTACCCACCCACTCTAGGGGGAGCCGATCATTTTTTAGTTGAGCTGGTCGCGATCCTGGACCGTCCAGGCCTTCGAAACGCGTGTCGATCAGGAAATCCCTACAATCCGCTACACCAATTCAAAAGATAAGACCGATGGTTCAGAGCGTGTCGAAATCCACCATAGTGACTTTCTATCAAGTTTAGGAAGTAGTCCATCCATTCGGGCCTCTAAAACGAGCGTTGTTTGGGAAATTCCTAGAATCGCAATCGCCAGTTCAAAAGCTGAGATCGAGTGTTCGGAGCTCCCCGTAACCTACCACAGCAAATTTATACTAAGGTTGGGCAGCTGATTGTTATTCTCGTTGACACGACCGTGATAACGAACCATTGGGCCATTGAAACGCGCATCGATCGTGAAATTCTACGCTTGGCTTTGGAAATTCGGAAGCCGATATATCTTATTTGAAGCAGCTAGATAACCTCCACAGTAAATTTCTATGTAATTTGGGTAGACACCAAACCACCCAGGCCTAGGATGCATGCGTTCAGCTGGATATTCCTATGCTCTCGGTATTTCGAAAGCCGAGATCGAAGGCTTGGAGCTCACTCGAAAGCCACCGTGGTGACTTTCTGTATATCGTAGGAAATTGCACAACAGTTTTGTTATTGAAAATGAGACTATCGGTGACCTAAATTCAAAAGACCCATACTTGGTTCGAATTCATTCTCGGGCCTTGTACACACTATTCGCCCCCACACAACAGCCCTAGGTCCAAACCGATCATTTTTCTAGTTAGGACAGTCGCAATCTTGGGCCGTCCAGGCCTCCGAAATGCGCTTCGATCGGGAAATCCCTACACTCGTCTTCACCAATTCAAAAGATAAGATCGAGGGTTTCTAGCATGCCGAAAACCGCCATGGTAACTTTCTATAAAGTATAAGAAGTAGTCTATTGGCACGGGCCTCTGAAACGAGCGTTGTTTGGGAAATTCCTATATTGCGTTCGCCAGTTCGAAAGTCGAGATCGAGGATTCGGAGAGCCCCATAACCCATCATTGCAAGTTTACACTGAGTTTGGGAAGCCGATCATTATTCCTGTTGGTCCGACCGCGATATGGAACCCTTGGGCCTCCGAAACGTGTGTCGATCGTGAAATTCCTAAGCTCGGCTTTGCAAATTAGGAAGCCAATATCTATTGTTCGGAGCGACTAGAAAATCTCCATAGTAAATTTCTAGGTAATTTGGGTAGATGCCAAACCTACTGGTGCTACGACTTGTCCGTTGATCTGGAAATTCCTATACTCGCATTCGCTAGTTCAAATGCTGAGATCGAGGGTTTGGAGCTCTCTCGGAAGCCACCGTGTTGACTTTATATAGAGTGTGCGAAATTTCCCAACATTTCTGTCCTTCGAAACAAATGCTTCGGTGACTTAAATATAAAAGACCCATCCTCGATTCTAATACATTCTCAGGCCTTGTACACACCACCCACCCCATCCTCCTACCTTAGGACATAGCCGATCGTTTTTCTAGTTGGGCCGGTTGTGATCCGTTACCGTCCGAGTATCTGAAACGCAAGTCAATTGGGAAATATTGCTCCCAGCTTCGACAATTCAAAAGGTAAGATCGAGGGTTTGGGGTGAGACGAAAGCCAGCATAGCAACTTTTTATCGAGTTTATGCACCTTTCCTTTTGTTGGGGCTTCTGAAACTCGCGTTGTTCCAGAAATTCGTAAACTCGCCTTTGCTAGTTCAGAAGCCGAGATCGAGGGTTCAGAGCACCCCAGAACCCACCATAAAAACTTTATACCGAGTATGGTAGTCAATCGTTATTCCCATTGGCTCGGCCGAGATATGGAAACATCGGGCCTCGGTAACGAGGTTGAACGTGAAATTACTACGCTTGGCTTCGAAATTTCGGAAGTAGAGATCTATGAATCGGAGATGCTAGGAAACCTCCATAGTAAATTGGTACATAATTTGGATAGATGTTAAACTGGCCAGGCCTATGAAGCATGCGTTGATCTGGAAATACATATACTCGCATTCGCTAGTTCAAAAGCCGAGATCGAGGGTTTAGAGAGTCCCGTAACCCACCATAGCTAATTTATACTGAGTTTGGGTAGTCGATCATTATTCTCATTGATCCGACCGAGATATAGAACCGTCAGGCCTTCAAAACGTGCGTCGATCATGAAATTCCTATGCTCGGCTTTGCAGATTCGGGAGCCGATATCTATTGCTCAGAGTGGCTAGAAAACCTCCATAGTAAATTTCTAAGTAATATGGGTAGACGCCAAACTGCCCCGGGCTACGACATGTGTGTTAGGCAGGAAATTACTATACTCGCATTAGCCAGTTCGAAAGATGAGATCGAGGGTTTGGAGCTCTCTCGAAAGCCATTGTGATGACTTTCTGTAGATCGTGGGAAATCGCCCAATAGTTCTGTCCTTCATAACGAATGTTTCGGTGACTTAAATCCAAAAGATCTATCCTCGATTCGAATTCATTCTCTGGCCCCGTACGCACCATCCGCCCTCCCTCCTACCCACCCCAGGACATAGCCAATTGTTTTTGTAGTTGGGCCAATAGCGATTTTTATCGTCCGCGCATCCAAACGTGCGTCAATTTCGAAATCCCTGCACTTAGCTTTGACAATATAAAAGGTAAAATCGAGGGTTCAGATCATGCCGAAAGCCAACATAGTAACTTTCTATCGAGTTTATGCACTTGTCCTTTTGTTGGACCTTCTGAAATGTGCGATGTTTGGGGAATTCATATACTGGCATTTGCTAGTTCAGAAGCCAAGATGTATGGTTCGAAGCTCCTAAGAACTCACCATAACAACTTTATACCGTGTAAGGACAGCCGATTGTTTTTCCCGTTGCTCAACTGCGATATGGAACCATCCGGCCTCCGTAATGAGGTTGACCGTGAAATTCGTATGCTTGGCATCGCAAATTCGGAAGCAGAGATCTATCGTTCGGAGCGGCTAGGAAACCTCTTTAGTAAATTGCTACGTAATTTGGGTAGACGCTAAACTGGCCGGGCCTACGAAGCGTGTGTTGATCTGGAAATACATATACTTGCATTTGCCAGTTCGAAAGCCTAGATCGAGGGTTCAGAGCGCTCTCGAAAGCCGCAATGTGACTTTCTGCAGAGCGTTGGAAATCTCCTAATAGTTATGTCCATCGAAATGAGCGTTTCGGTGACCTAACTCCAAAAATCCCTCCTCAATTCGAATGCATTCCCTGGCCTTATACACACCACCCACTACACCCAGCCATATACCCTGGGGGGAGACGATCTTTTTTCTTGTTGGGTCGGTCGTGATCCGGGACCGTTCAGGCCTCCGAAACGAATGTCGATCGGGAAATCCATACACCCGGCTTTGCCACTTCAGAAGAAAAGATCGTGGGTTCGTAACGCGCCGAAAGCCACCATACTGACTTTCTATCAACTTTAGGAAACAATCCATCCGTTCAGGCCTCCGACACGTGCGTTGATCAGGAAATTCCTATCAAGTTTTTATCAAGTTTAGGTAATTTGGGTGGACACCAACCGCCTGGGGCTGCGACACATGCGTTGATCAGGAAATTCCTATACTCGCATTCGCTAGTTCGAAAGCTGAGATGGAGGGTTTGGAGCTCTCTCGAAAGCCACCGTGATGACTTTATGTAGAGCGTAGGAAATCGCCGAATAGTTCTGTCCTTCGAAACAAAAGTTTTGGTGACTTAAATCCAAAAGACCCATCCTCCGTTTGAATTCATTCTCGGGCCTTGTACACACCACACGCCCCACCGAACAACCCCAGGACGTAGCCGATCATTTTTCTAATTGGGCCGGTCGCAATCCATTACCGTCCGGGCATCTGAAACCCGCGTTAATTGGGCAATCCCTACACTAAGCTTGGACAATTCAAAAGGTAAGATCGAGGGCTCAGAGTGTGCCGAAAGACAACACAATAACTTACTATCGAGTTTATTCACCTGTCCTTTTGTTGGGGCTTCTGAAACGCGCATTGTTCAGGAAATTCATATACTTGCATTTGATAGTTCAGAAGCCGAGATCGAAGGTATGGAGCTCTCCGGAACCCACCGTAATAACTTTATCCCAAGTATGGGCAACCGATCATTATTCCCATTGTCTCGGCCACGATACAGAACAATCAGGCCTCCATAACGAGGTTGACTGTGAAACTCCTACGCTTGGCTTAACAAATTTGGATGCAGAGATCTATGGCTCGGAGCGGCTAGGAAACCTCCATAGTAAATTGCTACATAATTTGGGTAGACGCTAAACCGGCCGGGCCTACGAAGCGTTTGTTGACCTAGAAATACATGTACTCGCATTCTCAAGATCGAAAGCATAGATCGAGGGTTCAAAGCACTCTCGAAAGCCACTGTGGTGACTTTATACAGAGCGCAGGAAATCGCCCAATAGTTATGCCCTTCGAAATGAGCTTTTCGGTGACCTAACTCATAAAATCCCTCTTCAGTTCAAATGCATTCTCTGGCCTTTAAAAACCGGCCACCGCACCCACCCACCTACCTTAGGGGGAACCGATCGTTTTTCTAGTTGGGCTGGTCACGATACAGGACCATCCAGGCCTCCGAAACAGGCGTCGATTGGGAAATTCCTACACTCAGCTTTGCCAATTCAAAAGATAAGATTGAGGGTTCGGAGAGCACCGAAAGCCATAATTTTGACTTTCTATCAAGTTTAGAAAGCAGTTCATCCGTTTAGGCCTCCGAAACGAACGTTATTTGTGAAATTCCTATTATCGCATTCGCTAGTTCGAAAGCCGAGATTGAGGGTTCAGAGTGCCCCTAATCCAGCATAGAAAATTTATACCGAGATTGGGCAGCTGATGGTTATTTCGTTGGCCCGGCTGTGATATGGAACCTCGGGTGTAACATCCCGAGTTTCGACAGACCGAATTTTTTTCAAAGTCCAGTCCATCGGACCCCGAGTTGGGAGCTTTGGTATCCTGCAAAAAAGACAGAGAGAAAGAAACATGTCCGAGTTCGAAAAGCAGCTCACAGCGGAAGGAATAAAATATAATTTATTCAAAATAGCATTACCTTAATAATAATATAGCCAAGCCAGTAGTCAAGCAATACTATCCCTGTAATGAACCTAACCTGCGCATGTTGTGAGGAGGGGGTCAGAACATTAGTTCTGTGTGACTGGACTATAATAAACTCTTGCGTAACCCTATATATACCGTTCAGTTATAATTTCTTGTTTATTAGGTCATTCACAATATTAGCACCCAAGGCCAAACCCATGTCATTCTCGTCCACTTACTTGTAGACTTAACCTAATACATCGAATATGTAATTTTTTCCCCAACTCGTATAATCCTTTCCATGTATACGTACAGTCCCTTGCCGTATATCGTACGGGCTTTATCACGTAATTCTATACTACTTGAACGTAGTGCCACCAATATTGAAATTGTTTGGACTGCCACCCTTGATTTGTCTAGGTTTCCTTATCATGAACTATCGAGTGTTCAACTAGGATTTATGCCACCTAGGACCACTAGGGATTATGCTACATGTTGAACGTTTTCTAGATTCGATAAGGGTTTATGCCACCTAGGACTACTAGGGATTATGCTACCTGTCGAACATCGCCCTTTTCCCACGTATGTATCGCGAATCGTTTCCGACGTCTAGGTGCACATGTACACTATATGTGCGGCCCGAGTCCCGTGACAGGGCTAAATCAAGAAATACTGAACTCGGTCGGGAGCTTTAAGTTATCTGCTGATGTAGATGCTAAGGTCTGTTTTTCTACGAGTGGTTATGGTCCCACGTTGTAACAACCCAAATTTTTATAACATGTTAAAACAAAAAATCAGGGTAGAATTAAATCATAAGTTAAGAATCAATGGGAACGGGTTACGCCATTGCGTTCGTCTCGAAATTCTGCTTGATAACGAGTCCGAAATTTCGTAAATCGGAGTCTGTATGACCAAGTTATGGCCCATAGAAGATTTCAGAAAATTCAAAATTTAGCCCGAAATTCAATATCAGCTCCAAACAGATTGGGCGGGAAAATTTCCTGCCCAACCCCAGGTCGACTGGGGAGTCGACTGGGGATTCGACCTTCCCCAGCCCAGGTCGACTGCACAGTCGACTTGGGTGTCGACCTGGGGGTCGACTTCCCTGGTCGGACCCTGTTGGTCTGGTGCACCAGTTTGCTCCTTTGGTCTGTTTACTTGGCCTGTGACAGGATATGATGGTTCAGATCTAAACTAGAGTTAATCCTATGGCCTAACCTTGTCTCTACACCTAAAAAACACCCTAAGACCTAGCCTAAACCATCACAAATCATCCTAATAACTAAATTTTGCCAAAATGCTCCCTAATCATGGCCTCCATCTTCATCTTGAGAGCTTCTAAGGCAAAAAGGAGCAATCTTTCTCCATCAAATCAAAGGAGCTACTTATTCTCAAGGCTTTGTGTGGAGCTTGTTATTGTTTGGAGGGTGCTAATGTTGCTACATCATTCCTAGAGCTTCTACAACGTCTCTATCTTGTTCTATTTTGTTCTAGTTCTCATAGCCATGATTTTAAACCCCACTCTACTCTTAGATTTAAACTATGAAATTAATATGAACATGCAGCAAGTGGAAATAGGATTTTTGGTGTAATACTTGTCTTGGGGCTATATTTGTATGCATAGATCCATTTATGACTCTTTTGATCTATGATTGTGGAACTATCATGAACCTAGTACCGTTCATCTTGGTTTTTGGGTAGAAACTATGAGCTTTATTTGGGGATTATGCATAATGCAACATAGAACCCCTCATAACCTTGATGTTAACTTGCCTATGATGTTGAACTACATGCTACCCACAAGTTTATCACTCTATGTCAACTATTATCATGTTATCACCTTTGCCTATGATGTTGAACTACATGCTACCCATAAGTTTATTTGATAAGTTTGATGTCATACATGTTTTGAGGCCAATAATCCTATATGCTAGTTGTGATGAACACCTTTGCCTCAAATATCATCATGTTTAACTTATGACCAACTTTACTACCTTATGCCCATCTTGGTCATATTTTTATGTTCCTTGACTCATTTGTGTTGATGCGAATTTACGTGCGATGGGGATACGATATGGGTAGTTAGGCGAACTTGAAATGACATGAAAAACATGACTTTAAATGTGACATGAAACTTGATTATGCTTGAAAACTTGAATGTGGTCATGACATGTAGAAAACCATAAAGTCGCCAACTCGTGGTTGGGTTGAGTTTGTAGAGTAAGTCTGCCCGGAACCGCCCGCCAAATCCAGTGGCTAAAATAATAGAACCCAATGTGAGAAGTTGGTCATATCACGCTTGAAACCCGAGGTTAGACTAGGTTGTGGTGTAAAGCTGCCCGGACCCGCCCGGCATATCCAGTAACCACAACAAAGTATAATGTGAGAGGTTAAGTGCATTAAATTAATTAATGCCACATGTTAGGGTAAAGTCATGAACCACTTGGAAACACTTAACCAAGTCGATACATGATTGGATGGGGTTAACCACACTTAACCCGTTGGAAACCCTAGTTACGTGGTCCTTTTCAGCAGTAACCCTCTTGGATGTATCACGATACCCTAGGTACTAGGCTAGGGTGGGGCACGATTACTGGGCTGATTGTAAGCGACCAGAACGACGGCAGAGTAGGTGCACCAGTGTAGGTTCAGGCGGACTATGGTCGTGCACATAGTCCAGAGTTGAATAAAACAGATATGGGCACCAGTAGGTTTAGACTGTGCGTGCTTGATTTGTGTTAGTGGTCGGCACCCAAGGGCTTGATACACCCTAGGGTGGACCCAGCACAGTTTGACTACATTCCGTGATTGGGCCGTATGACATCGACACTCGACGAGTTAGGCTTATATGGAGCCGATCGACTAGACCGTATGGTTGGACCTTGACTTGGGTCACCTCATGATATTGGGCCAAGGGATCATTTCTTGTTTATACTTGACATGGGTTGGAATACTAGTACTATTGGTTCAAAACTAAACCTTGTATATGCGATGCCACACTTGATCTACCTTATTATCTATTTATCATGCCAGTTAGTTACCATATTTATGTTTCATCTCAGTCTCTCATGTTTAGTTAACTTCATTAGTTTTTATACTAATAGTAGGTAGGACTTACCAGTCTTTATGACTGACCCTTTTTCTTTCGCCTCTTTTCTTCTGTTTCCCCCCCAGGTTCTCAGGGAGGGAACACTAGTGCTTAGCTTGGACTTTGGCTTGCTTTCTTGACAGCTCATGTACGGTTTGGACTTGAGCTTGCTATGGCTTCACCACATCTATTTGGGGATAGTTTACTTTATGTTATTTCCAGTTTATGTTTTCTATACTTGTGGTAGTTGGAAAATAATGACTAAGTACTTTGATGTAAGTTAACTATTTGGTTTTGAAATGGTTAATTATGGTTTTTAAATTTCTACCGTTTCTTTACTTATTTATTTATCTATGTTCTGTCTTGTGATATCTCTGTGCATGTTTACCAAGACAACACACCTCCAAAGCTAGTGCATTCTCTTGTGAGTGAACCTGGCGGAGGTGTGGTGTTACATTTGGTATCAGAGCAGAAGGTTTACTAGACCGGACAAAAGTTTTAAAAACCCTTTTGAAAAACTATTTTCAAAACCAATTAAGTATTTTTCCAAGAAAAGTCTAGTTTATTTTAAAAGGCTATTCCCCAAAAGCCATTAAGACTATCCTTCGTTTCCTCATTCTAAATCTATCTTTTCCTTTTTCAGCATGGTCGATCTTAACCTTCCCGAGGGAGTACCCATACCAGGATGGTTCCGAAGGTACTTGGAAGCTAGGGCCAACAATGCGGGCCCAACAAACACTCCCACTCCTCCTCCCGTACCTGAGGTTCCTCCTCCACCTCCTCAGCGTCCACAAGCGGATTTCGCGAAGATTTGCAAGGACTTTAAGGCGATGGGTGGCAAGAATTTTGTTGGGACAGAGACTTATGTTGAGGCAAGAAACTGGTTAAGAGAAAATGAAGACATTTTTTCTATCCTTGATGTAGAAGACCGTAGGAAAGTTCCGTTGGCAGTATGGCTATTGAAAGAGGAAGCTGCTTATTGGTGCGAAGTCACCAACGCTACTAGGCCTATAGAGACTTGGGCCGACTTTAGGATGAGGTTTGGGGTCAAGTTTCTATCATCTGCTGAAGGGAATCTGCAATTGGAGAGATTTATATCTTTGAAGCAAGGGGACATGACCGTGAGGGAGTATGTGAATAAGTTTAACCAACTTGCTCGATTCGGTTTAGACATGGTTAACACACCTCAGAAGAAGGCTCTACGCTTTGCTCAAGGATTGAATGAGCCATTGCAAGGTTTGGCCATGTCTCATATACCCATGGGGGCCACTTTTTGGAGCTTAGTGGATATGGCCTTGCTCCAAGGAGATGATAAGAATGGCAAGAAAGAAGTTAAGCTTAATGAGACTCAAACCAAGAAGGCGGACTCTAAGTGGGAGGCAACCAGAACAACAAGAACAACAAGAACAACAAGGGTAACAAGGCCAACAACAACAAGGCAAGGGAGACAAGGAAGTGCAACTTCTGTGGGATCACTGGACACATAATCAAAGAATGTAGGAAGAAGAAGAGGAAGTTGGGAGAATGCTTTCATTGCGGAGAGTCTAGATACTTCACTAAGGATTGCTCAAAGAGGCAAGGACAGGGGCAAGGACAGACTCGGCGGGCAGGACCTTCTGGAGGGCAGATGCATGCTCTCAACACTACTCCAGCTCCGTACCGAGGTAGTATTTTTGTAGAAAGCCTTGTTTACATTTCTGTTTTTCCTGTTCGAGCTTTATTTGATTCTGGCGCATCGCATACCTTTATTTCTTCTGACATTGTTGAAAGTTTGCACCTAAGTACTAGTCTAGTTGAGGATCCCGTTAGTGTTTCAAATACAATTGGGGGTTCCGCCCATCTATCTATGATTTGTATGGATTTGAGGATTTCTATCTTGACCATAGAATTCACATGTAATGATTATGTTCTCGCGTTCCTGGGATACGGGTTGATTTTGGGCATGGATTGGTTGTCCAGTTATGGAGCCATTCTCGATTGTGAGCATAGGGTAGTGAGGCTTATGACTCGCCTTGGCAATACCCTACAGATTTCTTGTAACCCTATGGATCCCGTCATGTTATGTTATCTTGAATCCCTCGACTCGTTTATTGACAATCTTCAATCTGTGAGGGTGGTCCGAGAATATCCTGTTGTTTTTGATGAGGTCAAGGGGTTACCCCCTAAACGCGAGATAGACTTCCGTATTTATCTTGTTGATAATGCCAAGCCAGTTTCATTGCCTGTTAGACACATGGCCCCGCGAGAAAGAAGAGAGCTTAGCAAGCAAGTCAAGGAGTTGCTTGAGAAAAATTTCATAAGGAGAAGCATTTCTGAATGGGGTGCTCCTGTGGTATTCGCTACTAAGGCGGATGGTTCGCTTCTTCTATGTGTTGATTATCGTGAGTTAAACAAGCCGACAAAGAAGAATAGGCACCCATTACCGAGGATTGATGATCTGTTTGACCAGCTTGTAGGTGCTTCTATTTTCTCTCAACTTGATCTAGCCACCGGATTCCATCAGCTTAGAGTGGCTGAGGATAGTATTGACAAGACTGCGTTTAAAACTCCAGATGGATTCTTTGAATGGCTCGTCATGCCGTTCGGTTTGACTAATGCACCCGCATACTTCTTTGATTTGATGAGTAGGGTGTTTAGGGAGTTCCTTAACAAGTTTGTGGTTGTCTTCGTGGATGATATTCTGATCTTCTCTAAGGACGAGGAAGAACATGCTACACATCTCAAGGAGGTTATGGATACGCTTAGAGCTCATCAGTTAAAAGCCAAGTTCTCCAAATGCCATTTTTGGAGAAGGGAAGTTCTGTTCCTTGGGAGTATAGTTTCTAAGCAAAGCATAGTTGTGGATCCCGCTAAAGTAGTGGCGGTACAAGACTGGAAAGTTCCGATGAATGCAACTGAAGTGAAAAGCTTTCTCGGTCTGGTAGGATTTTATAGGAAGTTCATTAAGGACTTCGCTAAGATTTCAGCCCCTCTTACTAAGTTAACGAAGAAGAACTTAGTCTTTGCATGGGGCTTAGAGTGTGAGCTTGCTTTTCAAAGGCTCAAGAAGGCCCTCACCACAGCTCCAGTTCTAGCATTATCCGATGGAGAGAAGATATTTACCGTGTACACCGATACATGTGGCACGGGATTAGGCGCTGTCCTGATTCAAGAAGGGAGAGTGATATGCTTTGGGGGTAGGCAACTCAAAGTTCATGAGAAGAACTATCCCACTCATGGTTTGGAGTTGGCAGCGATCGTCTTTGCACTCAAATCATCGCGCCATTATCTTCTAGGTGAAAGGTTTGAGTTATATACTAATCACAAGTCGCTCAAGTACATCTTCTCGCAGAAAGATTTGAACCTAAGGCAGTAGAGGTTGATGGAATTCTTGGCATCATATGACTTCGATATAGCTTATACCCCTGGCAAGGGTAATGTTGTGGCGGATGCGCTAAGCAGAAGAAGATTGACTTTGAGTCCCTTGTTTGTTGAGATGAAGAGCCTAGAGTTTTTGGAAACCTTTGATTTTGCACCTGCTGTTGAGTCGATGACTGGTTCGTTAGCATCCCTTGAGCTTAGACCTAAACTTCTTGATCAAGTTGGGACTTCACATAGGGAAGACCCACAGATAGTCGAGATCATGGACAAGTTGATTCGTTGCGAGATGTCAAGTCACCTCTCTAGATATACTATTGGTGGCAAGGGATGGCTAAGGCGTGATGGAAGACTATGTGTCCCACAAGTGAGAGACTTAGTAAATAAAGTTCTTGAGGAGGCGCATCACTCGAGGATGACCACACATCCCGGAGGGGATAAGATGTACTGGGATATGAAGCGCATTTTCTTTTGGGATGGGATGAAAAAGGATGTTGTAGAGTTTGTTTCTAGATGCATTGTTTGCCAACAAGTAAAGGCCGAGTGGAAGAAGCCCGGCGGGCTATTGCATCCATTGGAGGTCCCGCAATGGAAGTAGGAAAGTATCTCTATGGATTTCGTGGATGGATTGCCGAGATCAAGGAAGGGGAATACTAGCATATGGGTCATAGTGGATAGACTCACGAAGAGCGCTCATTTCATTACTGTGAAGAGCAAGAGGACCGCATCATGGCTAGCATCTGTTTATCTTCGGGAGATAGTGCGATTGCATGGAGTTCCTTCTAACATAGTGAGCGATCGTGACCCAATCTTCACTAGCCAATTTTGGAATAGTTTGCAAGAAGCAATGGGTACGCGATTGAATCTAAGTACAGCCTATCCCCCATGGACGGATGGTCAGACCGAAAGGGTGAATGGGGTACTAGAAGATCTGTTGAGGCTATGCATTCTTGACTTTGGTGGCACTTGGGAAGACCACCTTCCCCTCCTAGAGTTTTCTTATAATAACAGCTACCAAGCAAGCATAGGGATGGCACCATTCGAAGCTTTGTATGGGAGGCCGTGCAAGTCACCAACATGTTGGTGGGAGACGACGGATAAGCTTATACTTGGGCCCGACATGATAAGGGACACATCCGAGAAGGTTGAGTTGATTCAATGGCGGATGAAAACGGCCCAAGACAGACAGAAATCCTACGCAGACAGGCGACAGACAGACTTAGAGTTTGAAGTTGGAGATATGGTCTTTGTGAAGGTTTCTCCCTTGCGAAATGTGGTTCGTTTTGGAGCAGTTGGAAAGCTAGCACCAAGGTTCGTAGGACCCTTGAAACACCCCACCTCCGTTAGGGTCACTCTCAAAGGGAATACCCTAATTTTGGTGGAGGTTTATAAGTATAAGTCACAGATACACAAGACAGATATAAATACACATATTTTTGAACAGCGTAAAACAACAGCAATTTTTATTTCAACAAAATACGTGTTACACAAACCATGTCATAATTCTCTTACAATACTTCCAAAAACAATACATTTCATAACTGTCTTGATTTCATTATTTAAAGAAGCATAAAAACATAAGTAAACTGCATATGTCCCATAATTGCTGTCCAAAGCCATAGTCCAAAACGAAAGAGATCCAAGCAATACATTCTTTCTATTCAAGCTGGATGTTAAAACTGGTCAAGCTGCGGTATTTCCTCCCTGTGGACATAGGGGGGGGAATGAAAGAAAAGAAGACGAAAGAAAAGTAGAGTCAGACATAAAGCCTGAGTAAGTCTAGGACTATTCAGTCTATGAATAAAGAATTGGGCATGATAAGTTTAAACTGGAAATGGGAAAGCACCATAAACTAAGTTAAGTTGTCTAGAGTAGAATATACTATCGTACCCCATATTAATCTCTGCATCCATATAAACTAGTTCCCAACAGGCACTCCATAATCAGGGTGAAGTAATCCGTTTCTAATGATCGGCTCCTACTCGCATAGTTACATGTGTCTTACGGCCCCCGATGTTGTAGTTACCTATGCTGGTCCCACCATGGGGTGTATCAAGTCCCATGGTGGAGGCCCGACACAATTCTAGAATGCACAGGTATACTACTGGTGCCCAGTGCCTTATTTTTCTGCGTCGGAGTGTGTGCACGCCCGCACCCCGTTAGAACCTACACTGCTGCACCACCGTCGTCGATTTGACCACTTACAGTCAGCACAGTAATCGTTCCCCACCCTGCCTAGTTCAGGGTATCCTGATACACCTTGTAGGGTTACTGCTGAAAAGGGTCCCCCGCTACTAGGTTTTCTATTTCTAGCCAATATGCTAAGTTGGTTAAGTGTTTTGTAAATCTAACCCCCAATCAGTCTGTATAGTTTAGCATGTTCCATTTTGATTAAGTATTAATTCAATTTACTTAATCCTATCAATCCTGACTCAGCCTTAATTGTCTTATTAATGCCTCGACCTCTCACATTAGACAGGTATTGTTGTGACTGCCTGTTGCCGGTTGGTTCCGGGCAGTCTTACGTCACAATTCAGTCTAGCCTCGGGTCTTTATTGGGCTCAGTGTTTAACCATCCACATTGGATAGGTATTGTTGTGACTACTGGACAGCAGGGCGGTTCCGGGCAGGTTTACATCACAACTCAATCCAACCTCGGGTTAAACACATCGTATTTTCTAAATTTACATATTTTGTCTCTTTTCTTTTTATATGTAAATATTTGCGGCCCATTATTCAAATTCATCTTTATTGTGTAAAATTAATTTATACCACTTAATTGTTTTCAAGGTCGTTGGCATGCGTCAAACATGCCAACACATATATTTTATATTTTAACCCAAACGTCATTACCCCCGTTTTATACGTTCGCTACAATATAACATATGTTGGGTTTTACATTTAAACCCAACTTAGCCACATGAAAAAGGGGAGGCTTAGAACATGGTGTTTATATATTCTAAGTAACATAAAAAGGGGAGTGTGAACGCATGAACTTGCAACATAGCGAACTAATTAACATAAATTAGGCACTTGTGAACTTGCATTGTAATAGCATATAATCATGGCATAAACATACCTATACATGAATCATGGTTTTTAATCTATTCACATAATCTTGGCATAAACGTACCTAAACTTGAATCATGGTTTTTAATCTATTCATGTAAACTTGCAATTGGAATGTAAATATAACTTAATTAAATGTCACATAAAATTATCATATGAGTTTGATAACAACATAGGCCTAAAACATGTTTCCAATTAGGCATAACACCAAAGGTAATCTAGTCATGTTCATAGGATTAACACAAGTTCACAAAGATGCTTGATTTTGTCACTAATACAAAAGTATGGTTTTACACTTGAATCATGACGCCAATTCCAACATAAATTCATAAAATCATAATACCCAAATGGATCCAACTACACTAAAACTGATCATAAAAAAATGTACATCATGTTGGCATAATAGTGAATCATATACTTGCATGAATCCCAAATAAACTACCACAAACATATATTCGTTAACAAAAATCATATACTTGCAATTATCCAATAGGTGTTGAAATAAACTACCACAAACATACAGTTGTTAACTTTCAACATGAATCACATACTTGCAAATATCCAATAGGCCTAACATCGTTATACCACAATATCCCAAATCGATTCAGAATTAGAATCATGGTACCATACAATCATGAATTAAATTAAGTACAATTCCATTTATCATTTTACATAAATCAAAACTCAATTGTTCATTCACATCGGAATAGCACTCTACTTACAACGTATGACGAATCTTCAATTCGGAATCTGAATTCTGAATTAGGCGATGCTATCCTTTGCTGTAGGCGTTGATTTGATTTAATTGACGTTGCTTTAAGCTTTAGAATTGTCTCTTAATCATCTCTCAATTTTGACGGCTACTTCTAGTCTTTCCTCAGCAGCATGACGGTCTCATTCTAATTTTTATTTGTATGAATTAGGTGGAGTCTTAGGTCCTTTTTATATAATTTGTGAATTGAATAGGACTGTCAATGGAGCTTGGATCAATATCATCCGTTTGTTTGAAGGAGAGACAAATCAGGAGCTGACACCTAGTCCTAGTGACAAGGCAAGGCTCAGAAATTCGGCCAAACACAGACTAGGCCAGCCAGGGGGGCTAGGTTCGACCTGGCTTAGGGGACAGGTCGACACGCCAGTCGACACCGTGTCGACTTGGCAGTCGACACGGGTGACCCAGGTCGACTTCCTAGTCGACCTGGGTAGCCCCAGGTCGACTACCATGTCGACTTGGGTGCCTTAGGTGGGAAAATTCCCGCCCTAACCAATCCGACCTGATTTAGAATTTTGAATTGGTTTTTCTGAGCTGATTTGAATTTTAAACTGAATTCTGAAACTTCCGAAGGCCATATCTTCTTCATACGGAGTCCGTTTTACGCAAACTCGGACTCTATCCCAAGAAGAATTCCGAGACGAACGCAATGGCGTATCCCGTTTCCCTTAATTCTTTGATTTGAGATTAATTATACTTTAATTTGTGAATTTCACTGTTACAGAATACACGGGGTGTTATATTCTCCCCCACTTAAAAGGATTTCGTCCCCAAAATCTTCAAGTTCAGGAAGAATGTATATCCTAACATCCAAACGTCCATCTACTCATCCATCAAACATGAGTATCCATTGTCCTTAAAAGACTTCTAATGCTTCATGATCATATGCGAAGTGTGTGTACATGTACTTATCTAATGCAAAATCAGGCGGCCTACTGATTCAGTTGACCTCCTTAATGCAAATTATGTAAGTGTCATGAATCCATTATGTATGCAAATTTTCCTATTCATGATTCTACATGAGTGCACAATCATTCATATATAAATGCAACATCCATATGACAACACATTAAACTTCAACCATATACGAATATAAATACATGTATTCATATGCAGTATGAAGTGACGGAGCCGATCTAAAACCTAGATTGTGTGTGTATATGCAACCATGAGCAACCACTAGCAATCACTTGCAACCACTTGCAACCATCATCCATAACATGTTTCAATTACATGTTTTCATCCAAAGGGTTTCTACCTAAAAGATAAGGTCGAGGAGATATACCTAAAAAGATAGAAAAAATCGCAACTTAAGGAAAAAGAAAGATCAAAGATGTACCCTCGAAAAGAAAAGGGTATGCTGCACGCATTCTAGCCTCAGTTTCCCAAGTCGCGTCTTCCTCGGCGTCGCTCCACTGAACTTTGACGAGCTTGACTTCGCGGTCGCGTAGCTTTTTCACTACAGTTCCTAAGATGCGGGTTGGAAAATTCCTCACGGTTGCTTCGCGTTCCACTTCAGCTTCCTCAAGGATGTTTGGCTCTACCACTTCAGCAGATTCATGTAGACATTTTCGGCGGTGCGAAACATGGAAAACGTTGTGAACTCCGGCCAGCTTTTCGGGTAGCTCTAATCTATTGGCCATTTTCCCAATTTTCTCGATGATAGGGAATGGCCCTACGAACCTTGGTGCTAGCATTCCTGTGGTTCCAATACGAACAACGTTCCTTAGCGGAGATACCTTAAGAAAAACTCTGTCCCAATCTCAAATTCAAGGTCGGTCCTCCTCCTGTTGGCATAGGATTTCTGTCTGTCTTGGGCTGTCTTCATCCTTCTTCGTATCAAGTCTACTTTCTCTGTAGTCTCTCGGATCATATCTGGCCCAAGTATGAGCTTATCAGTAGACTCCCACCAACAAGTGGGCGATCGGCACGGTCTTCCATATAAAGCTTCGAAGGGCGCAATTCCGATGGTGGCTTGGAAGCTGTTGTTGTAGTCAAATTCCACAAAAGGAAGATGGTCTTTCCACGACCATCCGAAGTCAAGGACGCACAGTCTTAAAAGGTCCTCCAAAACTCTGTTCACTCTTTCCGTCTGGCCGTCGGTTTGCGGGTGATAGGCTGTACTCAAGCATAACTGTGTGCCTACCGCTTCTTGCAGACTCCGCCAAAACTCACTTGTGAAGTTAGGGTCTCGGTCACTAACAATGCTGGATGGTGTTCCATGGAGTCGAACAATTTCCTTGAGATAAAGAGATGCTAGGGATGAGGCAGTTCTTTTACTCTTGACAGGTAAAAAGTGGGCGCTTTTAGTAAGCCTATCCACTATTACCCAAATGCTAGTGTTGCCTCTTCTAGACCTAGGCAGCCCATCAATGAAGTCCATTGAGATGCTATCCCACTTCCACTGTGGGACCTCTAGAGGATGGAGCAGACCGCCGGGCTTTTTCTGTTCCGCCTAAACCTGTTGGCAAACCATACACTTTGAAACGAATTTTGCCACGTCTTTCTTCATGCCGCTCCAAAAGAAAGTTCTCTTTACGTCCTTGTACATTTTATCTCCGCCTGGATGTATCGTCATCTTGGAGTGATGTGCTTCCTCGAGAACCATCTTTACTAAATCCCTTGTCTGTGGGATGCATAGTCTTCTGTCTCGCCTTAGCCAACCCTTATCGTCGATGGAGTATCTGTTGAGGTGACTTGAAGTCTCTAATTAGCCTATCAATTGTCTACACAAGCTGAGGGTCTTCGCGTTGTGCTGTCCCTATTGAGTCCACTAATGTCGGGCGTACTTCGAGAGATGCTAGAAAGCCCGGTAAAAAATCGGAGGAGGGCTTAAAGTCAAAGCTGGCTATGAACTCTAGGCTTTGCCTTTCAAAAAACAGTGGGCTTAGGGTCTGTTTCTTTTGGCTCAACGCATCTACCACTACGTTGCCTTTGCCCGGAGTGTAGGAGATCTCGAAATCGTACGAGGCAAGAACCTCCATCCGTCTCTGTTGCCTCAAGTTAAGGTCCTTCTGCGAGAAGAGATATTTCAATGATTTATGGTCAGTGTAAAGTTCGAACTTCTCACCTAGGAGATAGTGTCGCCAAGACTTGAGTGCAAAGACGATGGCAGCTAACTCAAGATCATGGGTCGGGTAGTTCTTTTCATGCACTTTCAACTGCCTTCCACCATAAGCTACTACCCTCCCTTCTTGCATTAAGACAGAGCCTAGCCCTATCCCATAAGCATCTGTATAAACTGTGAATATCTTGCTTCCATTTGGCAACGTCAAAACTGGGGCTGTTGTAAGAGCCCTTTTTAGTCGTTGGAAAGCAAACTCGCAATCCAAGTCCCAATTGAACACTAGATTCTTCTTTGTCAGCCTTGTGAGTGGAGCTGATATTTTTGCAAAGTCTCTGATGAATTTCCAATAGAAGCCTGCTAGCCCGAGAATGCTTCGGACTTCTGTTGCGTTCTCTGGTGTCTTCCAGTCCTGCACCGCTACTACCTTAGCAGGGTCCACAGCTAACCCTTCTTTGGATACTATGTGCCCAAGGAACCTCACTTCCTCTCTCCAAAAGTGGCATTTGGAGAATTTGGCTTTTAGCTAATGGACTCGCAGAGTTTCCATGATTGCCCTTAAGTGCTGAGCATGCTCTTCCTCATTCTTTGAGAAGATCAAGATATCGTCTACGAAGACCACCACGAACTTGTTGAGGAATTCTCTGAACACCCTACTCATCAGGTCCATGAAGTAAGCGGGTGCATTTGTCAAGCCCATAGGCATGACAAGCCATTCAAAGAAGCCGTCTGGGGTTCTGAATGCCGTTTTATCGATGCTATCTTCAGCTACCCTTAGCTGATGAAAACCAGTCGCCAAATCGGGTTGGGAGAAAACAGACGCTCCTACAAGCTAATCAAACAGATCGTCAATTCTGGGGAGAGGGTGCCTATTCTTTTTGGTTAGCTTGTTGAGCTCCCTATAGTCAACACATAGACAAAGTGAACCATCCGCCTTTGTAGCGAACACCACTGGAGCGCCCCATTCTGAAATGCTCCTTCTAATGAACCCCTTCTCTAGAAGCTCTTTAATCTGTTTACTGAGCTCTTTCCTTTCCCGCGGAGCCATGTGTCTAACGGGCAGCACAACGGGCTTTTCATTATCTACAAGATATATGCGGAAGTCTATCTCCCGCTTCGGAGGTAAGCCCTTCACCTCTTCGAAGACATCCGGATATTCCCGGACCACTCTAACCGATTGCAAACTTTCAACAGAAGCATCTAGCGATTCAAGATAACTAAGCATAACCGCATACGAGGGATTACAAGTAATTTCTCGGGTGTTACCGAGTTGGGTCAGAAGCCTAACCACCCTTCTCTCACAATCAAGGACGGCACCATTACTGGATAGCCAATCCATGCCCAAAATCCAACCATATCCCGAGAAGCCCAAAACAAAAGCACTACATCTAAACTCTACGCTTAGAATAGAAATTTTCAATCCCACACAGATCATAGACAAATGAGCCGGGCCCCCGATTGGATTTGAAACAATTAAGGGGTCCTCTACCATACTAGTTTCTAGGTGCAGAGATTCTACTAAAGCAGATGAGATAAAGGAGTGCGATGCGCCAAAATCAAATAAAGTGCGAACTGGGTGATCATAAAGATAAACTACACTTTTTACAGAAGTATTTATACCTCGTTGTTGCAGAGGTGGCGCTTCTAGCCCATGAACCTGTGCCCCCGAGGTGGATCCAGCCCTCTGCCCCTGCCCTCGCTTCTTTAGGCAATCTTTAGCCATATGGCCTGTCTCACCGCACGAAAAGCGCCCACCATTCATTTTGGCCTTCTTTTTCCGGCAATCTTTCACCAAGTGCCCCACTTTACCACAGAAATTACACTTCCTCTTCTCTTTGTTGTCTTTCCCGCCCTTCTTAAAGTCTGTCTTCTTAGGCTGTAAACCCTCTTTCTTCCCTTGAGAGCTTTCTGCCTTTGTCTCCTTCTTGCCCTTATCCTCTTCGTTCAGCAATGCCATCTGCACCAACCTTTCATACGTAGCTCCCATGGGTATATGGGTCATGGCCAAACTGTGTAATGGCTCATTTAATCCTTTGACAAAGCGGAGAGCCTTCTTGTATGGAGTGTTGACTAGGTCCAGTCCGAACCTAGCCAGTTGATCGAACTGATTAACATACTCTTTGACTGTCATATTCCCTTGTTTAAGAAATAAGAATTTTTCCAACTGAAGACTCCTTTCAGCTTCTGAGAGAAATTAGCCTCAAACCTTTTCCTAAAGTCCTCCCATGCTTCCACTGGTCTTTCTGCATTGGTGAATTCCCACCAGTAGGAAGCCTCGCCTTTAAGTAGCCATATTGCCAGTTGTACCTTCTGCCTATCTTTTACCTCAAATATGACGAATAAGTCCTCGGTTTCCTTCAGCCAATTCCTGGCTGCCACGAAGGATTCGGTTCCATGAATGTCCTTTCCTCCCATAGCTTTAAAATCTTTACATATCTTAGCAAAAGTATTACCCCACGGAGGAGGTGGAGGAAGAGGTGCTGCTGCTGCTGGTTGATTTCCTGCAGCATGGGGAGGAGGAAAGGTAGGACCTGGCTGAGTGGCCCTTGCTTCTAAGAATCGTCTGAACCAACCAGGTATTGGTACACCCTCTGGCAAGTTAAGTTCTTCGGACATGCTGAAACAAAAAGGATAGATTCAAAACGAAGGACAAAAGATAGTACCTATGGCTTTGGGGGACTATGCCTTTTTAATATAAAATAATATTTTATCTTTAAAAATGCTTGTTTAAATTTTCTTTTGAAAATAAATTTTCAAAACTTTTTATCTTATCTGGTAAACCTATGCTCTGATACCAAGTGAAACACCCCACCTCCGTTAGGGTCACTCTCAAAGGGAATGCCCTAATTTTGGTGGAGGTTTATAAGTATAAGTCACAGATACACAAGACAGATATAAATACACATATTTTTGAACAGCGGAAAACAACAGCAATTTTCATTTCAACAAAATACGTGTTACGCAAACCATGTCATAATTGTCTTACAATACTTCCAAAAACATTACATTTCATAACTGTCTTGATTTCATTATTTAAAGAAGCATAAAAACATAAGTAAACTGCATATGTCCTATAATTGCTGTCCAAAGCCATAGTCCAAAAAGAAATAGATCCAAGCAATACATTCTTTCTCTTCAAGCTGGATGTAAAAACTGGTCAAGCTGCGGTATTCCCTCCCTGTGGACCTGGGGGGGGGGAACGAAAGAAAAGAAGATGAAAGAAAAGTAGAGTCAGACATAAAGCCGGAGTAAGTCTAGGACTATTCAGTCTATGAATAAAGAATTGGGCAAGATAAGTATAAACTGGAAATGAGAAAGCACCATAAACTAAGTTAAGTTGTCTAGAGTCGAATATACAATCGTACCCCATATTAATCTATGCATCCATATAAACTTGTTCCCAAAAGGCACCCCATAATCAGGGTGAAGTGATCCATTTCTAATGATCGGCTCCTACTCGCATAGTTACATGTGTCTTACGGCCCCCGATGTTGTAGTTACCTATGCTGGTCCCACCATGGGGTGTATCAAGTCCCATGGTGGCGGCCCGACACAATTCTAGAATGCACAGGTATACTACTGGTGCCCAGTGCCTTATTTTTCTGCGCCGGAGTGTGTGCACGCCCGCACCCCGTTAGAACCTACACTGCTGCACCGCCGTCATCTATTTGACCTCTTACAGTCAGCCCAGTAATCGTGCCCCACCCTGCCTAGTTCAGAGTATCCTGATACACCTTGTAGGGTTACTGGTGAAAAGGGTCACCCGCTACTAGGTTTTCTATTTCTAGCCAACATGCTAAGTTGGTTAAGTGTTTTGTAAACCTAATCCCCAATCAGTCTATATAGTTTAGCATGTTCCATTTTGATTAAGTATTAATTCAATTTACTTAATCCTATCAATCCTGACTCAGCCTTAATTGTCTTATTAAAGCCTCGACCTCTAACATTAGACAGGTATTGTTGTGACTGCCTGTTGCCGGTTGATTCCGGGCAGTGTTACGTCACAACTCAGTCTAACCTCGGGTCTTTATTGGGCTCAGTGTTTAACCACCCACATTGGATAGGTATTGTTGTGACTACTGGACAGCCGGGTGGTTCCGGGCAGGTTTACATCATGACTCAATCCAACCTCGGGTTAAACACATCGTATTTTCTAAATTTACATATTTTGTCTCTTTTCTTTTTATATGTAAATATTTGCGGCCCATTATTCAAATTCATCTTTATTGTGTAAAATTAATTTATACCACTTAATTGTTTTCAAGGTCGTTGGAATGCGTCAAACATGCCAACACATATAATTTATATTTTAACCCAAGCGTCATTACCCCCGTTTTATACTTTCGCTACAATATAACATATGTTGGGTTTTACATTTAAACCCAACTTAGCCACATGAAAAAGGGGACGCTTAGAAGATGGTGTTTATATATTCTAAGTAACATAAAAAGGGGAGTGTGAACGCATGAACTTGCAACATAGCGAACTAATTAACATAAATTAGGCACTTGTGAACTTGCATTGTAATAACATATAAACATGGCATAAACATACCTATACATGAATCATGGTTTTTAATCTATTCACATAATCATTGCATAAACATACCTAAACATGAATCATGGTTTTTAATCTATTCATGTAAACTTGCAATTGGAATGTAAATCTAACTTAATTATATGTCACATAAAATTATCATATGAGTTTGATAACAACATAGGCCTAAAACATGTTTCCAATTAGGCATAACACCAAACGTAATATAGTCATGTTCATAGGATTAACACAAATTCACAAAGATGCTTGATTTTTTCACTAATACAAAAGTATGGTTTTACACTTGAATCACGACGCCAATTCCAACATAAATTCATATAAATCATAATACCCATATGGATCCAACTACAATAAACTGATCATAAAAAAATGTACATCATGTTGGCATAATAGTGAATCATATACTTGCATGAATCCCAAATAAACTACCACAAACATATAGTCGTTAACATAAATCATATAATTGCAATTATCCAATAGGTGTTGAAATAAACTACCACAAACATACAGTTGTTAACTTTCAAAATGAATCACATACTTGCAAATATCCAATAGGCCTAACATCGTTATACCACAATATCCCAAATCGATTCAGAATTAGAATCATGGCAACATACAATCATGAATTAAATTAAGTACAATTCCATTTCTCATTTTACATAAATCAAAACTCAATTGTTCATTCACATCGGAATAGCACTCTACTTACAACGTATGACGAATCTTCAATTCAGGAATCTGAATTCTGAATTTGGAGATGCTATCCTTTGCTGTAGGCGTTGATTTGATTTAATTGACGTTGCTTTAAGCTTTAGAATTGTCTCCTAATCGTCTCTCAATTTTGATGGCTACTTCTAGTCTTTCCTTAGCAGCATGACGGTCTCATTCTAATTTTTATTTGTATGAATTAGGTGGAGTCTTAAGTCCTTTTTATATAATTTGTGAATTGATTAGGACCGTCAATGGAGCTTGGATCAATATCAGCCGTTTGTTTGAAGGAGAGAACAATCAGGAGCTGACACCTAGCCCTAGTGACAAGGCAAGGCTCAGAAATTTGGACAAACACAGACTAGGCCTGCCAGGGGGGCTGGGTTCGACCTGGCTCAGGGGCCAGGTAGACACGCCAATCGACACTGTGTCGACTTGGCAGTCGACACGGGTGACCCAGGTCGACAACCCAGTCGACCTGGGTGCCTTGGGCGGGAAAATTCCGGCCCTGGCCAATCCGGCTCGATTCTAAATTTTGAATTGGTTTTTCTGAGCTGTTTTGAATTTTAAACTGAATTCTGAAACTTCCGGAGGCCATATCTTCTTCATACGGAGTCCGTTTTACGCAAACTCGGACACTATCCCAAGCAGAATTCCGAGACCAACGCAATGGCATATCCCGTTTCCCTTAATTCTTTGATTTGAAATTATTTATACTTTAATTTGTGGATTTCACTGTTACAGAATACACGGGGTGTTACAAACCTTCCCTATCATCGAGAAGATTGGGCAAATGGCTTATACGCTGGAATTGCCCGAGAAGTTGGTTGGAGTGCACAATGTCTTTCATGTCTAGCATCTCCAAAAATGCCTACATGAATCAGGCGAAGTAGTTGAGCCTAGCATTCTTGAAGACGTGGAGGAAGAGAAAGAGGCAACCCTGAGGCGAGCTCCGATTCGTATCTTGGGAACAAAGATCAAGAAGCTGAGGAATCGAGAAGTCAAGTTAGTAAAGGTTCAGTGGAGTGAAGCCGATGAAGATGCAACTTGGGAAACCGAGGAGAAGATGCGTGGGCTTTATCCATTTCTTTTTGAGGGTACATTCTCAATCTCCTTTCCTAGTTACCATATCTTTCTTTTGCTATCCATGTTTATCTCGTTATTTCGTAAATCTTGTCATGAGAACCTTAGGTAGAAACCCTATGGATGAAACATGTATTTGAAACATGTTATGCTTGATGGTTGCAAATGGTTGCAAGTGTTTGCAAGTGGTTACTCATGGATGCATGAAACACGTTAGGCACTAAGATCGGCTCACACACTTTCATATTGCATATGCATTAGTGTTTATGCTTATTCATGGATGAAACTTGTTATGCTATCACGTGGATGTTGCGTATGATTTAATGTTATGTGCACTCATGTAGAGATTATAAATTATGTTAGGAATTTGCATACATTTGGACTCATTTCACTAACATATTCTGCATTAAGGAGATTTACTGAGTCAGTAACCGCCTGATTTTCGCATTAGATAGATGCATATACACACACTTTTGCATATGTTCATACAGCATTAGAAATCTTTTAAGGACAATGATTACTTGTGGATGATGTTTTGAGTAGATGGATGATGGATGGTAGGATACGTTCTTCCTA
This sequence comes from Allium sativum, assembly GCA_030737875.1. Taxonomy (NCBI): domain Eukaryota; kingdom Viridiplantae; phylum Streptophyta; class Magnoliopsida; order Asparagales; family Amaryllidaceae; genus Allium; species Allium sativum. The sequence continues at coordinate 698,542,087 of CM060924.1, read as the reverse complement.
ACTTGGAGATTTCGGGGACGAAATCCTTTAAGGTGGGGAGAATGTAACAACCCGAATTTTTATAACATGTTAAAACAAGAAATTAGGGAAGAATTAAATCATAAGTTAATAATCAATGGGAACGGGTTACGCCATTGCATTCGTCTCGAAATTTTGCTTGAAAACGAGTCCGAAATTTCGTAAATCGGAGTCCGTATGACCAAGTTATGGCCCATAGACGATTTCAGAAAATTCAAAATTCAGCCCGAAATTCAAAATCAGCTCCAAACAGATTAGGCGGGAAAATTTCCCGCCCAACCCCAGGTCGACTGGGGAGTCGACCTGCCACAGCACAGGTCAACTGCCCAGTCGACTTGGGTGTTGACCTGGGGGTCGACTTCCCTGGTCGGACCTTGTTGGTCTGGTGCACCAGTTTGCTCCTTTGGTCTGTTTACTTAGCCTGTGACGGGATTTGATGGTTCAGATCTAAACTAGGGTTAATCCTATGGCCTAAACTTGTCTCTACACCTATAAAAACACCCTAGGACCTAGCCTAAACCATCACAAATCATCCTAACAAATAAATTCTGCCAAAATGCCCCCTAATCACGGTCTCCATCTTCATATTGAGAGCTTCTAAGGCAAAAGGGAGCAATCTTTCTCCATCAAATCAAAGGAGCTACTTATTCTCACGGCTTTGTGTGGAGCTTATTATTGTTTGGAGGGTGCTAGTGTTGCTACATCATTCCTAGGCCGTCTACAACGTCTCTATCTTGTTCTATTTTGTTCTAGTTCTCATAGCCACGATTTGTAAGCCCCACTCTACTCTTAGATTTAAACTATGAAATTAATATGAACACGTAGCAAGTTGAAATGGGATTTTTGGTGTAATACTTGTCTGGGGGCTATATTTGTATGCATAGACCCATTTATGACTCTTTTGATATATGATTGTGGAACTATCATGAACCTAGTACCGTTCATCTTGATTTTTGTGTAGAAAGCTATGAGCTTTACTTGGGGACTATGCATAATGCAACATAGAACCCCTCATAACCTTGATGTTAACTTGCCTATGATGTTGAACTACATGCTACCAACAAGTTTATCACTCTATGTCAACTATTATCATGTTATCACCTTTGCCTATGATGTTGAACTACATGCTACCCACAAGTTTATTTGATAAGTTTGATGTCATACATGTTTTGAGGCCAATAATCCTATATGCTAGTTGTGATGAACACCTTTTCCTCAAATATCATCATGTTTAACTTATGACCAACTTTACCGCCTTATGCCCGTCTTGGTCATATTTTTATGTTCCTTGGCTCATTTGTGTTGATGCGAATTTACGTGCGATGAGGATACGTTATGGGTATTTAGGCGAACTTGAAATGACATGAAAAACATGACTTGAAATGTGACATGAAACTTGATTATGCTTGAAAACTTGAATGTGGTCATGACATGTAGAAAACCATAAAGTGGCCAACTCGAGGTTGGGTTGAGTTTGTAGTGTAAATCTGCCTAGAACAGCCCGACAAATCCAGTGGCTACAAACAATAGGCCCCAATGTGAGAAGTTGGTCATATCGCGCTTGAAACCCGAGGTTAGACTAGGTTGTGGTGTAAAGCTGCCCAGGCCCACCCGGCATATCCAGTAACCACAACAAAGTCTAATGTGTGAGGTTGGGTGCATTAAATTAATTAATGCCACATGTTAGGGTTAAGTCATGAAACACTTGGATACACTTAACCGACTTGATACATGATTGGATGGGGTTAACCACACTAAACCATTGGAAACCCTAGTTACGTGGTCCTTTTCAGCAGTAACCCTCTTGGATGTATCACGATACCCTAGGGATTAGGCTAGGGTGGGACATGATTATTGGGCTGATTGTAAGCGACCAGAACGACGGAAGAGTAGGTGCGCCAGTGTAGGTTCAGGCGGACTATGGTCGTGCACATAGTCCAGAGTTGAATAAAACAGACATGGGCACCAGTAGGTTTAGACTGTGTGTGCTTGATTCGTGTCAGTGGTTGGCACCCTAGGGCTTGATACACCCTAGGGTGGACCTAGCACAGTTTGACTACATTCCGTGATTGGACTGTATGACACCGACACTCGACGAGTTAGGCTTATAGGGAGCCGATCGACTAGACCGTATGGTTGGACCTTGACTTGGGTCACCTCATGATATTGGGCCAAGGGATCATTTCTTGTTTATACTTGACATGGGTTGGAATACTAGTACTATTGGTGCAAAACTAAACCTTGTATATGCGATGTCACACTTGATCTACCTTGTTATCTATTTATCATGCCAGTTAGTTACCATCTTTATGTTTCATCTCAGTTTCTCATGTTTAGTTAACTTCATTAGTTTTTATACTAATAGTAGGTAGGACTTACCAGTCTTTATGACTGACCCTTTTTCTTTCGCCTCTTTTCTTCCGTTCCCCCCCCCCCCAGGTTCTTAGGGAGGGAACAATAGTGCTTAGCTTGGACATTTGGCTTGCTTTCTTGACAGCTCGTGTACGGTTTGGACTTGAGCTTGCTATGGCTTCACCACATCTATTTGGGGATAGTTTACTTTATGTTATTTTCAGTTTATGTTTTCTAGACTTGTGGTAGTTGGAAAATAATGACTAAGTACTTTGATGTAAGTTAACTATTTGGTTTTGAAATGGTTAATTATGGTTTTTAAATTTCTACTGTTGCTTTACTTATCTATGTTCTGTCTTGTGATATCTCTGTGCATGTTTACCTAGACAACACCCCTCCAAAGCTAGTGTATTCTCTTGTGAGTGACCCTGGCATAGGTGGGGTGTTACACACGTGACCCCTCCCTCAACTAATGAAAGGCAATCCAAGAAAATCAAGCAAGGGAACTGTACTCCTGCCACCTATGCCCCACTTTCCTATTGGCCAGCCTCACCTACAACTAGATAGCAAGTATATGGTCTGTTGGGAGTTCTTTGCCTTTCCGTATATGTACTACGATTGACTGAAAATGTTAGGTAGACAACGAGTGCTATCACAGGGCTAAACAAGATATCGTCGCATCACGCTGGTCCATCCTAGTCTTTAGGTTGCCTTATATTGCAACTAAGGCATACTCTTGGTTCTCCTACCGCATACTTTTACCTCTGTGAGCCCAGGCGGATCATCTGCAACCTCACAAAGGGATACCAAGAGTACCTGACGTTCCCCGAAGCTACGTGCTTCGTGACCCAGACCACTGGAGCCTTTCTCGAAATCAGATAAATGTTCGCTCCTCCTCGTGTGTTTGGTAAGCGATGATCTACCGTATTGGGTTATTCATCTATTTATGAACTGGCTAAGTTTCCATGGCTAAAAATTATTACATAGTTGTTCTTAACTAAGGTTTACCACTTAGTTTCCATTCCCGTTAATCTTGTTAACTAAGGTTTACCACTTAGTCCCCTTAACTAAGGATTACAACTTACTTCCCGTTCTCGACCGTTTTCTTAACTAAGGTTTACTACTTAGTTCCTATTAACTAAGGCTTGTTACTTAGTTATCATTCTCGTTGTTTTACTTAGTCAATTCTCATTACCGTAGACATCAGACCACATATTCTCGCTTTATGATTCAACTTGTTGACTATGGTTTTCCAATGAATTCAAGCATAACTTAAGTTCTCTTTTAATCGGTGATAGCGCATGGGTGTTTTCCGACAGTTCTTGCTTAGCTTACCCCATATTATAGGTTGTCCCACCCTTCAGGTCTTACATTACATCTTAAGTCATAGTCTTTCTCTGTCCCTAGGACAGGTTTACCCCCTAATTTACCCTTCGACTATTTCAACATCGATTTATAATAGGTACTTAACATTCCTATTTCCGTTTTTGGTTAAGTTTTGTTCATATTTTCGTGTCGACTTAACCCCATATCCTTATAACGTTCATTCACAATATTGGTTGTGCTGTCTTTGAATTCATGACTTAACCCTACGAATCATGTGCTATTAATTAATTATTAATGCACCACAACCTCTCACATTAGACCTGTTGTTGTGGTCACTGGTTATGCTGGGCGGTTCCGGGCAGAATTACACCACAACTCAGTCTAACCTCGGGTTTTAAGCGCGATATGACTAACTTCTCACATTAGGACCAATTTTTTATGACCACTGGTTATGCCGGGCGGTTCAGGGTAGGATTACATCGCAAACTCATCCTAACCTCGAGTTAGCCACGTTTCATGTTTGGTTCATGTCTATTATAAATTGCATATGTCAAGTTCATAATCATGTCAAAAAAAATATTAAGTTGATGTTATGCCAATTACCCAACTTACAAGCATGTTCTTATAAATGTCAACTACCAATTCACGCCATGTTCATGTTCGTTTTAGATGTCAAGTTCATAAGCATACTCTAAATGTCATATTTCAAGTTTTATAATCTTGTCCCTATTTACATTACACAAATTACTCAACCATATTCATGTTCAATGCATTTCAATAGTACCAAAATTCGAGTATCAAGTTCAATCTAGATGTCAAGTGTCAATTCCCTAAATCCAAGCTTTACCTAAAAAAACCCCAATTTATATTCATGCTTGTAATCCCATTTACAGGTTACGTCCATCATTAATTTCATAATTCATATTCATGTCAATTTCATGTTCAAGTTCTAGATGTAAGCTTCATGTCAAATTCCAGATGTCAATTCATATCAAGTTTGTGTTCTTATCCAAATTCAAGTTATAATACAGGTTTTAGTCTAGAGACATGTGCCCATTAACAAATCCATAAGTGAATTTCATGCTTAAATCAATGATGTCAATTCTACAATAAACCCCAAATCATGTTCTTGTGTAAAATTTTAAATTTGGTTTACGCATTCAGGTTTTGTCAACGTTATATTACGCCCAACCCTCTTTGTAATTTACAACCAAACCCTGCAGTTCATGTCATAGCCCAAAACCGAGCGTTCCCCTTTCTAGTTCGGAATAATCATTCCGTTGTATTCATTTAATAATAAAGCTAGGCTCATGATAGCCTAGTCATAAAAAGATAAAAGAGGGAGAATAAAAGAGGATATAATCGTAGGCATAATAATTAAAAGCAAACACTTGACAATATTAAACATTATAGATTCAATAATTTCATTTCATGTTTACATAGGGAATATTTGAACGATAAATAATAATTTTACACAAAAAGTGCATTATAACTCCACTCACAGTGTTTGTCATCTTCAAAATGTAGATCCTCGATTGCCCCTTTGATTTATGAATTTGATTAATCCTTGAACTGATTTCCCCCTTTTTGTTGCATTTGATTCATCTTTGATTGATTTCATGTCCAATTCAATTTATCTTTGATTTCATATGCAGCGTAGGTTGCAGATCTGAAATCCTTCTCTTTGCGCAGTGATTTAGATCTAAGCCTCTTTTCTTTTTATTCATGGTCGTAGTAATTCTTGATCTCGTTCTTTTAAATTTTAAGAATAGATGTTGTAGAGAAAAGACAAAAGAATAGATCTAAGATTTATTTAGATCAATAGCTTTAGGAGGAAGAAGAAATCAAGTTAGAAGAGAGCCATGTCCATGCCATGAATTGTTGTGGAGTTTACAATGAGCCTAGGATGTTTATATAGGTGTTAGACCAACGTACCAAGCCCAAAAACTCATCCAGGTGCTCAAAAATGAACCTGGGCAGTTTATGGGGCGAATTTCCCACTTCTGGACCAAAATTCCCGCTCTAGGTCACTATAGGTCGACCTCCCCAAGGGGGGGGGGGTCGACACTATGGTCGACCTCCCCCTTGTGAGGTCGACCTGGGGGTCGACCTGGTTATTTTTTTCTGTTCTGAGCTGGGATGTTTTCAGATTTTTCGCTGAAACTTCGGGAGGTCATAACTCCATCATACGGACTCCGATTTTCGAAAACTCGGACTCTATTTCTTGTAAAATTTCGAGAGTAACGCAATAGAGATGTCCATTTTACTTAATTCCTGATATTTAAATTAAATATCCTTATTTTACTATCTTCTCCGTTACAAACACTATTATCGAATTAATTTTTCTTCTCTTCCATGTTTTAATTAGTTCTCATTATACATCACCATTATTTACCTATCTAAGCATATTTTCATAAATTTTATTTCATTTTTAATTATATTAAAAATGCATGGTGTTACATCGGGCATCCGAAACGCGCGTCGATCGTGAAATTCCTACGCTCGGCTTTGCATATTCGGAAGCCCATATCTATTGTTCGGAGCAGATAGAAAACCTCCACAGTAAATTTCTGTGTAATTTGGGTGGATGCCAAACCGTCTGGGCCTACGATGCGTGTGTTGATCTACAAATTCCTATAATCGCATTCGCTAGTTCGAAAGCTGAGATCGAGGGTTTGGAGCTCTCTCGAAAGCTACCGTGATGACTTCCTGCAGAGCATAGGAAATCGCATAAGAGTTTTGTCTTTCAAACTAGAGTTTCGGTGACCTAAATTGAAAAAAACAATCCTCGGTTGGAATAGATACTTGGGCCTTGTAAACACCACCCGCCCCACCCACCCACCCCAGGACGGAGCCGATCGTTTTTCTAGTTGGTACTGTCGCGATCCGGGACCGTCCAGGCCTCCGAAACATGCTTCGATCGGGAAGTCACTACACTCGTCGTTGCTATTTCAAAAGATAAGATCGAGGGTTCGGAATGCGCCGAAAGGCAGCATGGTAAATTTCTATCAAATTTAGGAAGCAGTTCATCGCTCCGGGCCTCTGAAATGAACATTGTTTGGGAAATTCCTATACTCTCATTCGCCAGTTTGAAAGCTGAGATCGAGGGTTCGGAAAGCCCCATAAAACACCATAGCAAATTTATACTGAATTTGGGCAGCTGATCATTATTCTCGTTGCCCGACCGCTATATGGAACCGTCGGGCCTGCGAAATGCGTGTCGATCGTGAAATTCCTATGCTTGGCTTTGCAAATTCGCTAGCCGATATATATTGTTCGAAGCGGCTACAAAATCTCCATAGTAAATTTCTAGGTAATTTGGGTAGACACCAAACCGCCTCGGGTTATGCTGCGTGCATTGATCTTGAAATTCCTATACTCGCATTCGTTAGTTCAAGAGCTGAGATCGAGGGTTTGGAGCTCTCTCGAAAGCCACCATTATGACTTTCTTCATAGCGCGGGAAATCGCCCAACAATTCTATCATTCGAAACGAACGTTTCAGTGACTTAAATCCAAAAGTCCCATCCTCGGTTCGAATTCATTATCGGGCCTTGTACACACCACCATCCCCATCCACCCATCCCAGGATGTAGCCGATCGTTTTTCCAGTTGGGCTGGTCGCGATCTGTTACCTTCCGGGCATCCGAAACGCGTGTCAATTGGGAAATCCCAGCACTTAGCTTCGACAATTCAAAAGGTAAGATCGAGGGTTCGGAGTGCGCCGAAAGTCAACATAGAAACTTTATATCGAATTTTTGCATCTGTCCTTTTGGTGGGGCTTCTAAATCATGCGTTGTTCGAGAAATTCGTGTATTCACATTTTCCAGTTTAGAAGCCGAGATTGAGGGTTCGGAGCTCCCCGGAACCGACCATAACAACTTTATACTGAGTATGGGTAGCCGATCATTATTCCCGTTGGCTAGGCCGCGATAGAGAACCATCGGGCCTCAACAACAAGGTTGACTGTGAAATTGCTACGCTTGGCTTCGCAAATTCGGAAGCAGAGATCTATGGTTTGGAGCGGCTAGGAAACCTCCATAGTAAATTTCTACGTAATTTGGATAGACGTTAAACTGGCCGGTCCTATGAAGCATGCGTTGATCTGCAAATACATATTCTCGAATTAGCTAGTTCGAAGCCGAGATCGAGAGTTCAGAGCGCTCTCAAATGCCATTGTGGTGACTTTCTGCAGAGCGTAGGAAATCACCCAACATTTATGTCCGCTAAAATGTGTGTTTCAGTGGCCTAACTCCAAAAATCCCTACTCAGTTCGAATGCATTCTCTGGCCGTATACGAACCACCCACTGCACCCACCCACCTACCATAGGGGGAGCCGATCATTTTTCTAGTTGGGCCGATTACGACCTAGGACCGTCCAGGCCTCTGAAACGCACGTTGTCTAGGGAACCCCTACAATCGTCTTCGACAGTTCGTAGCGCGCAGAAAGCCACCATAGTGACTTTCTATCAAGCTTAGGAAGCAGTCCATCCGTTTGGGCCTCCGAAACGAGCGTTGTTTGGGAAATTCCTATACTCGCATTCGCTAGATCAAAGACAAGATTGAGGATTCAGTGCGCCCCATAACCAATCGTAGCAAAATTATACTGAGTTTGGGTAGCCCATGGTTATTCTCGTTGGCCCGGCCGTGATACGGAACCGTCCGGCCTCTGAGACGCGCATCGATCGTGAAATTCTGTAACACCCCACCTCCACTAGGATCACTCCTTATAATGTACTAGCTTTGGAGGGGCGTTATTGTGAAGGTAAACATGCACAGAGATATATAAAAATAAATATAAGTAAAGCAGCAGTGGCAGATAAAAAAACCCATCATCATCATCTCAGAAAAACCAACATAGTCAAGTGCATAATATCAAAATGTCATGATCCAAAATACAACATAAGTCTAGATACGTGATAACAAAATACATGGTAAAACATCAGTACTAATCCCCAGAAATAAAAGATAAGCCACAGCTAGCTCGGATCCATACATGAGCTATCCAATAAGCAAGCCAAAGATCCACTAAGCAGATGTAACCCCTCCCTGAGAACCTGTGGGGGGGGGGGGGGAAACGGAAGAAAAGAAGCGAAAGAAAACAGGTCAGTCAAAAAGACTGGTAAGCCCTACTACGATCAATCTATAAACTAATAAAGTTAACAACATGATGGAAACTGAGATGAACATACTGGCAATAGATAAAGGTGACATCACATAGACGAGATTAAACTTTGCACCACAGTGTACTAGCAAACCCACAAAACAGATCTTGATCCCTTAGCCCAAACTTTGGCCCAATAACATGAAGTGACCTTAGTATAAGGTCCAGCCCAACGGTCTAGTCGATCGGCTCCCTATAAACCTAACACGTCAAGTGTTGGTGTCCATACGGCCCACATGGATGTAGTCAGACTGCGCTGGGTCCACCTTTGGGTGTATCAAGCCCTCGGGTGTCAACCCCAGACACCTAAGCAATAATGCACAGTCTAAATCTACTGGTACCCGTGCCTCGAGTTTGTCCAACATCGGACTACGTGCACGTCCGTAGCCCGCCGGACCCGCACCGCTGTACCACTCAGCCGTCGCTTTGGTCGCTTACATCAGTCCAGTAATCGTGCCCTGCCCTAACCTAGCTGTAGGGTTGTAGCGATACCAAACTGGGATTACTGCTGGAACAGACCACGTTGCTAGGGTTTCTAAGAGGGTTAAGTGTGGTTTTAACCCTTCACTAATCATGGATTAAATTAGTTAAGTGTAACCGCTTAACCCCATCTAATCCTCGCATCCCCATTATTGGTTAAGTATTAGTGGGCCATGACTTAACCCTAATCATGAGGCATTAATTACTTAACGCACCCAACCTCTCATATTAGACATCCGTGGTTACCTGGGAAGATTTACACCACGTCTAGGTCTAACCTCGGGTCTTATGGTGCAACATGACCAACTACCCACATTAGACCCCACGTTGTGGTTACCTGGGAAGATTTACACCACAACTAGGTCTAACCTCGAGTTGGCCATATCATGTTATCTAATGTCATGTCCACTTTAAAACATATTTACAAGTTAACATATACTTGGGTAGACCTAACTTAATAAGTAAATTCCCAAGGGGTAGACCTAACTTAATAGGTAAATTCCCAATCTTTTAGTTTCATGTATTTTTTTTTTAAGTTTACCCAAACCCTCCCAACGTCATTATCTCGCTTACATATTCGTCATAACACATAAGGGTATAAAAGGTAACTTGGCATAACATACATGATGAACTTCACATATCCTAATAAATATGCATACATGTTAAACTTGCAAATCATGTCATAGTGAACTCGCATAAGCATGCATAGCTTATTTAATATGCATAACATGGTAAGGCGAACTTGCATAAGCATGCATAATCCATTAAACTTGCATAACATGGTAAGGTGAACTTGCATAAGCATGCATAATCCATTAAACTTGCATAACATGGTAAGATGAACTTGCATAAGCATGCATAATCCATTAAACTTGCATAACATGGTAAGGTGAACTTGTATAAACATGCATAACCCATGGAACATGTAGAACATGGCATAATAAACTCACATAAGCATGCATAACTTGTGAAACATGTAAAACATGGCATAGAAATCTCGCATAAGCATGCAAAACTTATGAAACATGTAAAACATGGCATAGTGAGTTCGCATAAGCATGCATAATCAAATAAACTCACATAAATCTCAACTTTCACCACATATTAACTTTAGAGTTTGTAAAGTGAAGGTAAGAGGGCTTACAAATATAAACAAGTCACAAATCCACCAAATAAGATGAAGAAGCCCTTTTAAAAACCCAAAACAAAGCTTCAAATAAGAAAACCCTTTTGCAAAATCCCAAAATCACAAACTTAGCAAATCAAACTTGCAACTTAATGAAGTATGCAAGTTATTAAGCATTCATACAACATAGAAAAGGTTGTATGATCATCATATCTTCATAGGATTAAACTTTGAGGAAGGTGGAGGCTAGGGATTTTTAGGTGGAGGCCATTTGAGGATTCAAATTGACATAGTTTAGTTGCTAGATTGATTAATGAGGTTTTAGGGTAGGATTAGGGGTATATTTATAGAAGATTAGAGTGTTTTTAGCCCTAGGATTAACCCTAGATTAGTTTAGGCCCTTCAGATCTCGGAACTCTCCAGAACCAAGCCACAAGGCCCAACCCAAATCAGAAATGGTGCACCAGGCTAAACTGCCCGGGCACCCCCTGTCGACAGGGCTGTCGACAGGGCAGTCGACACCCTGGGGGCCCTGTCGACATGCCTGTCGACCTGGGGCCCCTGGCGGGAATTTTCCCGCCTGACCCCGATTAGCCCTAATCCCTGCTTTTAATTCGAAATTTAAATCTGTTTTTAGCATAGAAATTTCTGAAAACTTCAATGGGCCTTAACCGGGTCATACGGACTCCGATTTTCGAAAACTCGGACTCTATTTCACGTATTTTTCCGAGACGAACGCAATGGCATAGCCCGTTTCCCCTGATTCTGATTTTTGAATTTAATTCAGCCTCGATTTATGTTATAACAGTTTATTGAAAATACGGGTTGTTATATTCTCCCCTTGTTAAAGGATTTCGTCCCCGAAATCTTCAAGTTAGGAAGAACATATCCTACCATCCAACATCCATCTACTCAAAACATCATCCACGAGCAATCATTGTCCTTACAGGATTCTAAATGCTGTATGAACACATGCAGAAGTGCGTGTATATGTACCTATCTAATGCAATGATCAATGCAAAATATGTTAGTGAAATGTATCCATATGTATGCAAATCCCTAACATAATGTATAATATCTATATGCGTGCTCAATCATACATCCATATGCAACATCCATGTGATTGCATACAAATTTCATTCAAGAATAAGCATAAACACTCATGCACATGCAATATGAGGAGTGTGTGAGCTGATCTAGTGCCTAATGTGTATCATGCATCCACGAGTAACCACTTGCAAACACTTGCAACCACTTGCATCCATCAATCATAACATGTCTCAAACACATGTTTCATCCAAAGGGTTTCTACCTAAGCTTCTCATGACACGATTTGCACGATGACTAGATAAACATGGATAGCAAAGAGAAAGATATGCTAAACAAAGAAAAGAGATTGAGAGTGTACCCTCAAAAAGGAATGGATAAAGCCCACGCATCTTCTCCTCGGTTTCCCAAGTTGCGTCTTCTTCGGCTTCACCCCATTGAACTTTCACCAATCTGACCTCACGATTCCTTAGCTTCTTGGTCTCTGTCCCCAAGATACGAATCGGAGCTCTCCTTAAAGTTGCTTCTTTCTCTACTTCCACGTCTTCAAGAATGCTAGGTTCAACCACCTCAGCGGACTCATGCAGGCACATTCGGAGATGCGAAACATGAAAGACATTATGCACTCCGGACAACTTTTCGGGCAATTGCACTTTATAAGCCATCTTCCCAATTCTCTCAATGATGGGGAAGGGTCCAACGAATCTCGGTGCTAACTTCCCAATAGCTCCAAACCGGACCACATTCCGTAAAGGAGAAACCTTTACGAAAACCTTGTCCCCAACCTCAAACTCCAAATCGGATCTCCGCTTATCAGCATAGGATTTCTACCGGTCTTGGGCTGCTTTCATCCGTCTTCTAATCAACTCGACCTTCTCGGATGTATCCCTAATCATGTCGGGTCCAAGTATAAGCTTATGCGTGGACTCCCACCAACATGTAGGTGACTTGCACGGCCTCCCATATAAAGCCTCAAATGGTGCCATCCCTATGCTCGCCTGATAACTGTTATTATATGCAAACTCAACAAGAGGAAGATGGTCTTCCCAAGCACCACCAAAATCCAGAATGCAAAGCCTCAACAAGTCCTCAAGTACCCTATTCACCCTTTCTGTTTGGCCGTCTGTTTGCGGGTGATAGGCCGTACTCAGGTTGAGTCTCGTGCCCATAACTTCCTGTAAACTGTTCCAGAACTGACTAGTAAAGATGGGGTCTCGGTCACTGACTATGCTGGAAGGGATTCCATGTAGTCGCACTATCTCACGAAGATATACTGATGCTAGTCCAGATGCGGTCCTTTTGCTCTTCACTGGGATAAAATGAGCACTCTTCGTAAGTCTATCTACAATGACCCATATGCTCGTATTCCCCTTCCTGGACCTTGGAAGCCCATCAATAAAGTCCATAGAAATGCTCTCCCACTTCCATAGCGGGACCTCTAGCGGATGTAATAGCCCACCGGGCTTCTTCGACTCAGCTTTTACTCTCTGACAAATAACACATCCCGAGACAAACTCCGCCACATCCTTCTTCATTCCAGGCCAGAAGAAAACGCGCTTCATGTCCTTATACATCTTATCACCACCTGGATGTATAGTCATCTTGGAGCGATGTGCTTCCTCAAGAACTTTCCTCACCAAGTCTTCCACCATCGGAACACAAAGCCTTCCGTCTCTCCTCAGCCAACCCTTATCGTCTATAGAATATCGAGCAAGGTGGCTAGATGTCTGCCCTCGAACCAGCTTGTCCATGATCTCAATTATCTGAAGGTCTTCCTTCTGTGAAGCCCCGATTTGATCCAGAAGGGTAGGCCTGAGCTCTAGAGATGCCAAAGAACCGGTCATCGTCTCAACCGTCAAAGAAAAATCAAAGGTTGCCAAGAACTCTAAATTCTTCATCTCAACAAATAGAGGACTTAGTGTCAACCTTTTCCTACTCAACGCATCCGCTACAACATTCCCCTTGCCAGGGGTATAGGATATCTCAAAATCATAGGAAGCCAAGAATTCCATCCATCTCTGCTGCCTTAAGTTCAGATCCTTCTGCGAAAAGAGATACTTCAAAGACTTATGATCAGTATATAGCTCAAATCTCTCTCCCAGAAGATAATGATGCCAAGCCTTGAGTGCATATACAATCGCTGCCAGCTCTAGATCATGGGTGGGATAATTCCTCTCATGCACCTTAAGTTGCCTCCCACCAAAACATATAACTCTGCCCTCTTGCATCCGAACGGCGCCCAATCCCGTGCCACAAGCATCAGTGTACACGGTAAATATCTTACCACCGTCGGGTAAAGCTAGAGCGGGTGCGGAGGTAAGGGCTCTCTTGAGTCTCTGAAAAGCAAGCTCACAATCCATATCCCAAGCAAAGACTAAGTTCTTCTTCGTTAACTTAGTAAGAGGGGCGGATATCTTCGCGAAGTCCTTGATGAACTTCCGGTAAAAACCCGCAAGACCCAGAAAGCTTCTCACCTCGGTTGCATTACTTGGCGTCTTCCAATCCTGAACTGCAACCACCTTAGCGGGATCCACCGCCAAGCCTTGCTTGGATACGATATGCCCAAGAAATCTGACTTCCCTTCTTCAAAATTGGCACTTGGAGAACTTGGCTTTTAACTGGTGTGCTCTGAGCGTGTCCATCACTTCTACTAGGTGCCTCGCATGCTCTTCCTCATCCTTGGAGAAGACCAGAATATCATCCACAAAGACCACGACAAACTTATTCAAGAACTCCCGAAACACCCTACTCATCAAATCCACAAAATACGCGGGTGCATTCGTCAAACCGAACGGCATAACAAGCCATTCGAAGAATCCATCTGGAGTTCTGAATGCAGTCTTGTCTATACTATCTTCAGCCACTCTGAGCTGATGAAAACCCGTAGCAAGATCAAGCTGAGAGAAAACAGAAGCACCAACAAGCTGATCAAATAGATCGTCGATCCTCGGTAACGGGTGTCTGTTCTTCTTAGTCAGCTTATTCAATTCTCTGTAATCCACACAGAGCCGAAGAGAACCATCTGCCTTAGTTGCAAACACCACAGGCGCTCCCCATTCGGATATACTCCTTCTGATGAAGTTCTTCTCAAGCAATTCTTTCACTTGCTTGCTCAGCTCCCGTCTCTCACGCGGAGCCATATGCCGAACGGGCAAAGAAACAGGCTTAGCATTATCTACCAGATAGATGCGAAAATCAATCTCTCGTTTAGGGGGCAACCCCTTAACTTCTTCAAAAACATCTGGATAATCTCGGACCACCCTTACAGACTGAAGGGCCTCCTCTGATGAGTCGAGAGATTCTAGATAGCATAACATGACGGGATTCTTCGGATTGCATGAAATCTCTAAGGTGTTGCCCAGGCGAGTCACAAGCCTTACAACCCTATGCTCACAATCCAGAATGGCTCCATATCTAGACAGCCAATCCATGCCCAAGATCAATCCGTATCCCCTGAAACCAAGAACATACGCACTACACAAGAACTCTACGTTGAGTATAGAAATCCTCAGATCCTCACATATCATAGATAGATGAGCAGAACCCCCAGTGGGATTCGAAACACAAACGGGATCATCCACTAAGCTAGTACTAAGGTGCAAGCTATCAACAAGATCAGATGAAATAAAGCTATGTGATGCACCGAAATCAAACAAGGTACGCACTGGAAGATCAGAGATATAAACAAGGTTCTCAACAGAAACACTACCTCGCTCGGGAACTGAAGCGGCATTGAGAGCATGAACTTGCCCTCCTGAGGGTCCAGCCTGTCCTTTCTTCTTTGGGCATTCTTTGCTGAAGTGCCCAGTCTCTCCACAAGAAAAGCATCCACCACTAAGCTTCCTTTTCTTCTTCCTGCAATCCTTAGCAAAATGCCCAGCTATGCCACAGTAATTGCACTTTCCCTTGCCTTTGTTGTTGACCTTCTTGTTCTTGTTCTGATTCCCCTGGCTACTTTGACCCCCTTGATTGCCTTTGCCTTGAGAATCAGTCTTCTTTGCTTGAGTATCACTCGTCTTGACTTCTTTCTTTCCATCCCCCTGAAGCAGAGCCATATTGACCATACTCTCAAAAGTAGCTCCATGCGGAATATGTGACATCGCCAAGCCCTATAGCGGCTCATTCAACCTCTGGCAAATCGAAGAGCCTTCTTTTCCGGGGTGTTTACCATATCCAAACCAAAACGGGCCAGCTGATTAAACTTGTTCACATACACCTTGACAGACATATCACCTTGCTTTAATGCAATGAACTTCTCCATTTGTAAATTCGCCTCAGCTGAAGATAGAAACTTGGTCACAAATCTTGCCCTCAAGTCGGCCCAAGTCTCAACGGGCCTCGTCCCATTGGTGACCTCCCACCAATAGGCCGCCTCATCCTTCAAAAGCCATACTGTTAATAAGATCTTCCTCTCGTCATCAATCCCAAAGATAGCAAACAAGTCCTCCGTGTTTTTCAGCCAATTCCTAGCTTCAACAAAAGATTCCGTGCCTAGGAAATTCTTGCCTCCCATTGCCTTGAAGTCTTTACAAACCTTTGTAAACTCAATCTGAGGATGCTGAGGGGGAGGAGGAGGAAGAGGAGCCTCGGCAACGGGAGGGGGAGGAACATTAGCAACGGGAGGGGGAATATTAACCGCTGGAGGAGGGGGAGCAGGAACCACCGGAGGAGGGATATTAGGGATAGGATTCTCAACTACAGGAGGAGGAGTGGGAGTAGGGTTGGCGGGACCAGCTGCCGCCCTAGCTTCTAGAAGTCTCCTATACCAGAGTGGTACGTTCACTCCATCTGGGATGTCAAGATTCTCAGCCATACTGAAACGAAAGATAAGATAAAGATCAGGTCAAGGGAACGAAGGATAATGCTAATGGCTTTTGGGGATTAGCCTTAAAATAATCTAAACTTTATTTTGGAAAATACTTAGTAGGTTTTTGAAAATAGTTTTTCAAAAAGGGTTTTTTTTTTTTTTTTCAAAAGTTTTGTTCAATCTTGTTAACCTTGTGCTCTGATACCAAATGTAACACCCCACCTCCACTAGGATCACTCCTTAGAATGTACTAGCTTTGGAGGGGCGTTATTGTGAAGGTAAACATGCACAGAGATATATAAAAATAAATATAAGTAAAGCAGCAGTAGCAGATAAAAAAACCCATCATCATCATCTCAGAAAAACCAACATAGTCAAGTACATAATATCAAAATGTCATGATCCAAAATACAACATAAGTCTAGATACGTGATAACAAAATACATGGTAAAACATCAGTACTAATCCCCAGAAATAAAAGATAAGCCACAGCTAGCTCGGATCCATACATGAGCTAACCAATAAGCAAGCCAAAGATCCACTAAGCAGATGTAACCCCTCCCTGAGAACCTGTGGAGCGAAAGAAAACAGGTCAGTCAAAAAGACTGGTAAGCCCTACTACGATCAATCTATAAACTAATAAATTTAACAGCATGATGGAAACTGAGATGAACATACTGGCAATAGATAAAGGTGACATCACATAGACGAGATTAAACTTTGCACCACAGTGTACTAGCAAACCCACAAAACAGATCTTGATCCCTTAGCCCAAACTTTGGCCCAATAACATGAAGTGACCTTAGTATAAGGTCCAGCCCAACGGTCTAGTCGATCGGCTCCCTATAAACCTAACACGTCAAGTGTTGGTGTCCATACGGCCCACATGGATGTAGTCAGACTGCGCTGGGTCCACCTTTGGGTGTATCAAGCCCTCGGGTGTCAACCCCAGACACCTAAGCAATAATGCACAGTCTAAATCTACTGGTACCCGTGCCTCGAGTTTGTCCAACATCGGACTACGTGCACGTCCGTAGCCCGCCGGACCCGCACCGCTGTACCACTCAGCCGTCGCTTTGGTCGCTTACATCAGTCCAGTAATCGTGCCCCGCCCTAACCTAGCTGTAGGGTTGTAGTGATACCAAACTGGGATTACTGCTGGAACAGACCACGTTGCTAGGGTTTCTAAGAGGGTTAAGTTTGGTTTTAACCCTTCACTAATCATGGATTAAATTAGTTAAGTGTAACCGCTTAACCCCATCTAATCCTCGCATCCCCATTATTGGTTAAGTATTAGTGGGCCATGACTTAACCCTAATCATGAGGCATTAATTACTTAACGCACCCAACCTCTCACATTAGACATCTGTGGTTACCTGGGAAGATTTACACCACGTCTAGGTCTAACCTCGGGTCTTATGGTGCAACATGACCAACTACCCACATTAGACCCCACGTTGTGGTTACCTGGGAAGATTTACACCACAACTAGGTCTAACCTCGAGTTGGCCATATCATGTTATCTAATGTCATGTCCACTTTAAAACATATTTACAAGTTAACATATACTTGGGTAGACCTAACTTAATAGGTAAATTCCCAAGGGGTAGACCTAACTTAATAGGTAAATTCCCAATCTTTTAGTTTCATGTATTTTTTTTTAAGTTTACCCAAACCCTCCCAACATCATTATCTCGCTTACATATTCGTCATAACGCATAAGGGTATAAAAGGTAACTTGGCATAACATACATGATGAACTTCACATATCCTAATAAATATGCATACATGTTAAACTTGCAAATCATGTCATAGTGAACTCGCATAAGCATGCATAGCTTATTAAATATGCATAACATGGTAAGGCGAACTTGCATAAGCATGCATAATCCATTAAACTTGCATAACATGGTAAGGTGAACTTGCATAAGCATGCATAATCCATTAAACTTGCATAACATGGTAAGATGAACTTGCATAAGCATGCATAATCCATTAAACTTGCATAACATGGTAAGTTGAACTTGCATAAACATGCATAACCCATGGAACATGTAGAACATGGCATAATAAACTCACATAAGCATGCATAACTTGTGAAACATGTAAAACATGGCATAGAAATCTCGCATAAGCATGCATAACTTATGAAACATGTAAAACATGGCATAGTGAGTTCGCATAAGCATGCATAATCAAATAAACTCACATAAATCTCAACTTTCACCACATATTAACTTTAGAGTTTGTAAAGTGAAGGTAAGAGGGCTTACAAATATAAACAAGTCACAAATCCACCAAATAAGATGAAGAAGCCCTTTTAAAAACCCAAAACAAAGCTTCAAATAAGAAAACCCTTTTGCAAAATCCCAAAATCACAAACTTAGCAAATCAAACTTGCAACTTAATGAAGTATGCAAGTTATTAAGCATTCATACAACATAGAAAAGGTTGTATGATCATCATATCTTCATAGGATTAAACTTTAAGGAAGGTGGAGGCTAGGGATTTTTAGGTGGAGGCCATTTGAGGATTCAAATTGACATAGTTTAGTTGCTAGATTGATTAATGAGGCTTTAGGGTAGGATTAGGGGTATATTTATAGAAGATTAGAGTGTTTTTAGCCCTAGGATTAACCCTAGATTAGTTTAGGCCCGTCAGATCTCGGAACTCTCCAGAACCAAGCCACAAGGCCCAACCCAAATCAGAAATGGCGCACCAGGCTAAACTGCCCGGGCACCCACTGTCGATAGGGCTGTCGACAGGGCAGTCGACACCCTGGGGGCCCTGTCGACATGCCTGTCGACCTGGGGCCCCTGGCGGGAATTTTCCCGCCTGACCCCGATTAGCCCTAATCCCTGCTTTTAATTCGAAATTTAAATCTGTTTTTAGCATAGAAATTTCTGAAAACTTCAATGGGCCTTAACCGGGTCATACGGACTCCGATTTTCGAAAACTCGGACTCTATTTCGCTTATTTTTCCGAGACGAACGCAATGGCATAGCCCGTTTCCCCTGATTCTGATTTTTGAATTTAATTCTGCCTCGATTTATGTTATAACAGTTTATTGAAAATACGGGTTGTTATAAATTCTTATGCTCGAATGTGCAAATTCGGAAGCCGATATGCATCTAGAAAACCTCCATAGTAAATTTATATGTAATTTGGGTAGATGCCAAACCGCCCGGGCGTGCGATACGTGCGTTAATCTAGAAATTCCTATTCTCGCATTCGCTAGTTCGAAAGCTAAGATCGAGGGTTTGGAGCTCTCTTGAAAGCCACCGTGGTGACTTTCTACAGAGCATTGGAAATGGCCCAACAGTTCTGTCCTTAGAAACGAGAGTTTCGGTGACCTAAATTCAAAAGACCCATCCTCGGTTCAAATTCTTTCTCGGGCCTTGTACGCACCACCATCCCACACACCCACCCAAGACAGAGCCGATCGTTTTTCTAGTTGGGTCGGTCGCGATCCGGGACCGTTCAGGCCTCCGAAAGGCGCTTCGATCCGGAAATCCCTACACTCGTCTTTGCCAATTCAAAAGATAAGATCGAGGGTTCGGAGCACACCGAAATCCACCATGGTAACTTTCCATCAAGTTTAGGAAGCAATCCATCAGTCCAGGCCTCTGAAACGAGCATTGTTTGGGAAATTCCTATACTTGCATTCGCTAGTTCGAAAGTCGAGATCGAGGTTTCGGAGAACCCCGAAACCCACCATAGCAAATTTATACTGAGTTTGGTCAACTGACCGTTATTCTCATTGGCTCGGCTGCGATATAGAACCGTCGGGTCTCTAAAATGAGCGTCGATCATGAAATTCCTATGCTCGGGTTTGCAAATACGGAAGCTGATATCTACCGTTCGGAATGGCTAGAAAACCTCCATAGTAAATTTCAAGGTAATTTGGGTAGACGCCAACCGCCTAGGGCGATGTTGCGTGCGTTGATCAGAAAATTTCTATACTTGTAGTCACAAGTTCGAATGCTGAGATTGAGGGTATGGAGGACTCTCAAAAGCCACCGTGGTGATTTTCGGGATAACGTGTGAAATCACCAAACAGTTTGGTCCATCGAAACGAGCATTTCGGTGACTTTAATCGTAAAGACCCATCCACGATTCGAATTCATTCTATGGCCTTGTACACACCACTCGGCCCACCCACCAACCGCAAGATGTAGCCGATTGTTTTTCTAATTGGGCCGGTCGTCATCCGTTACCATTCGGGCATCCGAAACGCGCATCAATTAGGCAATCTCTGCACTTAGCTTCGACAATTCAAAAGGTGAGATCGAGGTTGCGGCGCATGCCGAAAGATAACATAGTAACTTTCTATTGAGTTTATGCAACTTTCCTCTTGTTGGGGCTTCTAAAATGTCCGTTGTAAAGGAAATTCATATACTCGCATTTGCTAGTTCAGAAGCCGAGATCGAGGGTACGGAAATCCCTGGAACCCACCGTAACAACTTCATACCGGGTATGGGTAGCCGATCGTTATTCCCACTGGCTCGGCCGCGATTCAGAACCATTGGGCCTCCGTAACAAGGTTGAACGTGAAATTCCTACTTGTGGCTTCACAAATTCGGAAGTAGAGATCTATGATTCAACGCGTCCAGGAAACCATCATAGTAAATTGCTATGTAGTTTGCGTAGACGCTAAACCGGCCGAACCTACGAAGCGTTTGTTGATCTGGAAATACATATACTCACATTCGCTAGTTCGAAAACCTATATCGAGGGTTCAGAGCGCTATCGAAAGCCACCATGGTGACTTTCTACAGAGCATAGGAAATCACCAAACAGTTATGTCCTTCGAAATGAGCGTTTCAGTGAACTAAATCCAAAAATCCCTCATCAGTTTGAATGCATTCTCCGGCCTTATTCACACCACCCACACACCCACCTTGGGGGGAGCAGATCATTTTTCTGGTAGGGCCAGTCGCGATCTAGGAGCGTCCGAGCCTTCGAAACGCACATCGATCGGGAAATCCCTACACTCGGCTTTGACAATTCAAAATATAAGATCGATGGTTTCGAGCGCTCTGAAAGACGCCATTGTGACTTTCTTTCAAGTTTAGGAAGCAGTCCATCCGTTCGGGCCTCTGAAACGAGCTTTGTTTTGGGAAATTCCTATACTCGCATTTACTAGTTCGAAAGCCGAGATCGAGGGTTCGGAGCGCCCCATAACCCACCATAGCAAATTTATACTGAGTTTGGGAAGCTGAAGGTTATTCTCGCTGGCCCGACCACGATACTGAACAGTCGGGCCTTCGAAAGCGATTCGATCGTGAAATTCCTACGCTCGGCTTTGCAAGTTCAGAAGCCGATATTTATTGTTCAGAGCAGTTAGGAAACCTCCATAGTAAATTTATACGTAATTTGGGTAGACTCCAAACCTACCGGGCCTACGATGCATGCTTTTATCTGGAAATTCCTATACTCGCATTTGATAGTTCGAAAGATGAGATCGAGGGTTTGGAGCTCTCTCGAAAGCCACCGTGGTGACTTTCTATAGAGCGTAGGAAATCGCACAAAAGTTCTATCCTCCAAAATACGAGTTTCGATGTCCTAAATTCAAAAGACCCATCCTCGGTTCGAATTCATTCTCGGACTTGTACACACCACCCACCCCACCCATCCACCCCAGGATGGAGCCTATCATTTTTCTAGTTGGGATGTTCGCAATCCGGGACCGTCCAGGCCTCCGAAAAGCACTTCGATCGGGAAATCCCTACACTCGCCTTCACTAATTCAAAAGATAAGATCGAGGGTTCGAGTGTGCAGAAATCCACCATGGTAACTTTCTATCAGGAATAAGAGGTAGTCCATCGGTCCCGGCCTCTGAAACGAGCGTTGTTTGGGAAATTCCCATACTCGCAATCGCCAGTTCGAAAGCCGAGATCGAGGGTTCGGAGAGCCCCGTAACCCACCATAGAAAATTTATACTGAGTTTGTGTAGCCGATCGTTATTCTTGTTGGCCCGACCGCGAGACAGAACAGTCGGGCCTTCGATGCATGCGTCCGTCATGAAATTCATTAGCTCGGCTTTGTAGATTCGGAAGACGATATCTATTGTTTGGCGCGGCTAGAAAACCTCCATAGTAAATTTCTAGGTAATAGGGTTAGACGACAAACCGTCTGGGGCTACGACGTGTGCGTTGATCAGGAAATTCCTATACTCACATTCGCTAGTTCGAAAGCTGATATCGATGGTTTGGAGCTCTCTCGAAAGCCATCGTGGTGACTTTCTGCAGAGCGTGGGAAATCGCGAATAGTTTTATCCATCGAAACTAACGTTTTGGTGACTTAAATCAAAAAGACCCATCCTCGGTTCAAATTCATTCTCGGGCCTTGTACACACCACCCGCCCCACCCACCAACCCTAGGACGTAGTCGATCGTTTTTCTAGTTGGGTCGGTCGCAATCCGTTACTGTCCAGGCATCCAAAACGCCCGTCGATTGGGCAATCCCTACATTTAGCTTTGAAAATTCAAAAGGTAAGATTGAGGGTTCAGAGCGTGCCGAAAGACAACATAGTCACTTTCTATCGGTTTACGCACCTGTCCTTTTGTTGGGGCTTATGAAACACGCGTTGTTCAGGAAATTCATATGCTTGCATTTTCTAGTTCAGAAGCGGAGATCGAGGGTTTGGAGCTCCCAGGAACCCATCATAACAAATTTATGCCAAGTATGGGTAGCCGGTCGTTATTCCTGTTGGCTCGGCTACAACACAGAGCCATCGGGCCTCCGTAACAAGGCTGGCTGTGAAATTCCTATGCTTGGCTTCGCAAATTCAGAATTAGATATATGGTTCGGAGCGGATAAGAAACCTCCATAGTAAATTACTACGTAATTTGGGTAGACGCTAAACCGGACGGGCCTACGAAGTATTTTTTGATCTGGAAATACTTATACTAACTTTCGCTAGTTCGAAAGCCTAGATCAAGGGTTCAGAGCTCTCTCAAAAGCCACCTTGGTGACTTTCTAAAGAGCGTAGGAAATCTTCCAATAGTTATGTCGTTCGAAATGAGCATTTCAGTGACCTAACTCCAAAAATGACTCTTCAGTTCGAATGCATTCTATGGCCTTATGTACACCACCCACCGCCCCCACCCACCCACCTTAGGGCGGAGCGGATCGTTTTTCTAGTTGGGCCGGTCATAATTCGGGACCGTCCAGGCCTCTGAAACGTGCGTTGATCAAGAAATCCCTACATTAGGCTTTGCTAATTCAAAATATAAGATCGAGGGTTCGAAGCACGCCGAAAGCCAACATAGTGACTTTATATCAAGTATAGGAAGCAGTCCATCTGTTCGGGCCTCTGAAACGAGCGTTGTTTGGGAAGTTCCTATACTCGCATTCGCTTGTTCGAAAGTCGAGATAGATCGTTTGGAGAACCCTGTAACCAACCATAGCAAATTTATACTGAGTTTGGGCAACTGACGGTTATTCTTGTTGGCCCGGCCACGATATGGAACCGTCGGGCCTCCGAAACACTCATCGATCATGAAATTCCTATGCTCGGCTTTGCAAATTCGGAAGCCAATATCTATTTTTTAGGATAGCTAGAAAACCTCCATAGTAAATTTCTACATGATTAGTGTATATGCCAAACCTCCCAGGCTTATGATGCATGCGTTGATCTGGAAATTCCTATACTCGCATTAGCTAGTTCAAAAGCTGAGTTCGAAGGTTTGTAGCTCTCTCTAAAGCCACCGCGGTGGCTTTCTGCAGAGCCTAGGAAATCACACAACATTTCTATCCTTCAAAATGTGAGTTTTGGTGATCTAAATTCAAAAGACCCATCCTCAGGTCGAATTCATTCTCGTGCCTTGTACACACCACCCGCCCCACCCACCCAGCCCAGGACAGAGCCGATCGTTTTTCTGGCTTGGAACGATCGCTATCCGTTACGGTACAGGCCTCCGAAATGCGCTGCGATCGGGAAATCCCTACACTCATCGTCACCGACTCAAAAGACAAGATCGAGGGTTTGGAGCTTGCCAAAAGCAACCATGGTAACTTTCTATCAAGTTTAGGAAGTAGTCCATCGGTCTGGGCCTCTGAAACGAGCATTTTTTGGGAAATTCTTATTCTCGCATTCGCCAGTTCGAAAGCCAAGACTGAGGGTTCAAAGAGCCCCGTAACCTACCATAGCAAATTTATACTGAGTTCGGGCAACTGATCGTGATTCTCTTTGGCCCGACCGTTATACGGAACCATCAGGCCTGCAAAATGTGCGTCTATCTTTAAATTCCTAGGCTTGTCTTTGCAAATTCGGAAGCCGATATCTATTGTTCGGAGCAGCTAGAAAACCTCCATAGCAAATTTCTTGGTAATTTGGGTAGACGCCAAACCACCTGGGGCTACGACACGTGCGTTCATCAAGAAATTCCTATACTCGCATTCGCAAGTTCAAAAGCTGAGATCGAGGGTTTGCACCTCTCTAGAAAGCCACCGTTGTGACTTTCTGCATTGCATGGGAAATCACCCAACAGTTCTATCCTTTGAAACTAACATTTCGGTGACTTATATCCAAAAGACCCATACTCGGATCAAATTCATTATCGGGCCTTATACACACTACCCTCCCCACCCACCCACCCCAGGACGTAGCCGATCCTTTTTCTAGTTGGGCTGGTCGCGATCCGTTACCGTTCAGGTATCAGAAATGTGCGTCAATTGGGATCCACTTAGCTTCGACAATTCAAAAGGTAAGATCGAGGGTTCGGAGTGCGCCGAAAGCCAACATAGCATTTTTCTATCGAGTATACGCACTTGTCCTTTTGTTGGGGCTTCTAAAACGCGCATTTTTCGGGAAATTCGTATATTCGCATTTTCATGTTCCGAAGCAGAGATCGAGGGTTTGGAGCTCCCCGGAACCCGCTATAACAACTTTATACAAGTACGGGCAGTCGATCGTTATTCCCATCGGCTAGGCCGCGATACGAAACCATCGAGCCTCCTTAACGAGGTTGACCGTGAAATTCCTACGCTTTGCTTGACAAATTCGGAAGCAAAGATCTATGGTTCGGAGTGGCTAGGAAACCTCCAGAGTTTATTGCTACGTAATTTTGGTAGACGCTAAACCGACCGGCCTACAAAGCGTGTGTTAATCTGGAAATACATATACTCGCATTCATTAGTTCGAAAGCCTAGATCCAGGGTTCGGAGCGCTCTCGAAAGCCACCAGTTATGTCCTTCGAAATGTGTGTTTCGGTGATCTAACTCCAAAAATCCCTCTTCGGTTCGAATGCATTATCTAGCCTTATATATACTACCCACTAGACCCACGCACCCACCTTGGGGGGGAGCTGATCTTTTTTCTAGTTGGGCCAGTCGCGTTCTGGGGCCGTCTAGGCCTCCGAAGCGCGCGTCGATTGGGAAATCCCTACACTCGTCTTCATTAATTCCAAAGATAAGATCAAAAGTTTGGAGCATGCCGGAAGACACCATAGTTAATTTCTAGCAAGTTTAGGAAGTAGTCCATCCATTCGAGCCTCTGAAATGAGCGTTGTTTGGGAAATTCCTATACTCGCATTCGCCAGTTCGAATGCCGAGATCGAGGGTTCGGAGCGCCCCGTAACCCACCATAGAAAATTTATACTGAGTTTGTGCAGCCGATGGTTGTTCTTGTTGGCCCGGCCGCAATACCGGACCTTCGGGCCTCCGAAACGCGTGTCGACCGTGAAATTCCTACATGCAGCTTTGCAAATTCGAAAGCTGATATCTATTGTTCAGAGCAGCTTGAAAACCTCCATAGTAAATTTCTACGTAATTTAGGTCGATGCCAAACCGCCAAGGAATACGATGTGTGCATTGATATGTAAATTCCTATACTCGCAATCGCTAATTCGAAAGCTGAGATCGAGGGTTTGAAGCTTTCTCGAAAGCCACCATGGTGACTTTCAATAGAGCGTAGGAAATCGCACAACATTTCTGTCCTTCAAAACTAGAGTTTCGGTGAACTAAAATCAAAATACCCATCCTCGGTTCGAATTCATTCTTGGGCATTGTAATCACCACCCGCCCCACCCACCCACCCTCGGACGGAGTCGATTGTTTTCTATTTAGGACGGTTGCGATCCGGGACCGTCCAGGCCACCGAAACGCGCTTCGAACGGGAAATCCCTATACTCGTCTTCCCCAATTCAAAAGATAAGATCGAGGGTTCGGAGCATGCCAAAAGCCACCTTGGTAACTTTCTATCAAGTATAAGAAGTAGTCCATCTATCCTGGCCTCTGAAATGAGCGTTTTTTGGGAAATTCCTGTACTTGCATTCGCTAGTTCAAAAGAAGAGATCGAGGGTTCGGAGAGCTCCATAACCCATGATAGCAAATTTATACTGAGTTTCGACTGCCGATCGTTATTCTCGTTGGACCGACCGCGATACGGAACCATCAGGCCTCCGTAACCTACGTCGATCGTGAAATTCCTTTGCTAGGCTTTGCAAATTCGAAAGCCAATATTTATTGTTCGAAGCGGCTAGGAAACCTCCGTAGTAAATTTCTAGGTAGTTTGGGTAGACGCCAAACTGCCTGGGGATACGACGCCTGCATTGATCTGGAAATTCCTGTACTCGCATTCGCTAGTTAGAAAGCTGAGATCGAGGGTTTGGAGCTCTCTCGAAAGCCGTCTTGGTGACTTTCTACAGAGCGTGGAAAATCGCACAATAGTTCTGTACCTTCGAAACGAACGTTTCAATGAGTTAAATCCAGAAGACCCACCTACCAACCCCAGGATGTAGCCGATCGTTTTTCTAGTTGGGCCGGTCACGATCCGTTACCGTCCGGGTATCCAAAACGCACGTCAATTGGGGAATTCCTGCACTTAGTAACGAAAATTCAAAAGGTAAGATTGAGGGTACAGAGCTCGCCGAAATCTAGCATAGCAACTTTCTATCAAGTTTAAGCACCTGTCCTTTTGTTAGGGCTTCTAAAATGCGCGTTGTTCTGGATATTCGTATATTCACCTTTGCTAGTTCAGAAGCAGTGATCAAGGGTTCGGCGCTACCCGGAACCCCCCATAACATCTTTATACCGAGTATAGGCAGCCGATAGTTATTCCCATTGGCTCGACCGCGATACGAAACCATCGGGCCTTCGTAACGAGGTTGACCGTGAAATTTCTATGCTCGCCTTCGCTAATTTGGAAGCGAGATCTATGGTTCGGAGCGGCTAGGAAACATCCATAGAAAATTGCTTTAATTTGGGTAGACGTTAAGCCGGCTAGGCCTACAAAGCGTGCGTTGATCTGGAAATACATATACTCGCATTTCCTAGTTTGAAAGCCAAGATCGAGAGTTCATAGCCCTCTTAAAATCCAACGTGTTGATTTCTGCAGAGCGTAGGAAAAACGCTCAACAATTATGTCCTTCGAAATTAGAGTTTCGGTGACCTAGCTCCAAAAATCCATCCTCAGTTTGAGTGCATTCTCTGACCATATACACACCACCATCCCACCCAACTACTCACCCTAGGGAGAGCCAATCCTTTTTCTAGTTGGGCTGATTGCGATCCGGGACCGTTCAGGCCTCCAAAACGCGCGTCGATTGGGAAATCCCTACAATTAGCTTCGCCAATTCAAAAGATAAGATCGAGGGTTCAGGGCGCATCGAAAGCCACCATAGTGACTTTCTATCAAGTTTAGGAAGTAGTCCATCTGTCTGGGCCTATGAAACGGGCATTGTTTGGGAAATTCCTTTACTCGTATTCGCCAGTTCAAAAGCCGAGATCGAGGGTTCGGAGCGCCCCGTAACCCACCATAGAAAATTTGTACTGAGTTTGGGCAGCCAATGGTTATTCTCGTCGTCCCGGCTGTGATACGGAAATGTCGGGCCTCCGAAACGCACATCGATCGTGAAATATCTTCGAAACGAGAGTTTCGGTGACCTAAATCAAAAAGTCCCATCCATGGTTCGAATTTATCCTCGATCCTTGTACGCACCACCCGCCCCACTCACTCACCCTAGAATGGAGCTGATCGTTTTTCTAATGAGGCCGATCGCCATCTCCAACCGTCCGGGCATCCGATATGCGCGTCAATTAGGAAATCCCTACACTTATCTTCGACAATTCAAAAGGTAAGATGAAGGATTTGGAGTGGCCGAAAGCCAGCATAGTAACTTCCTTTCAAGTTTATGCACATGTCCTTCTGTCCGAGATTCTGAAATGCATGTTGTTCGGGAAATTCATATACTGGCATTCGTTGGTTCGTAAGCCGAGATCGAGGGTTCCGAGCTCCCCGGAACCGACAATAACAATTTATACCAAGTTTGTGAAGCCGATCGTTATTCCTGTTGGCCCAACCGCTTTACGGAACCATCGGGCCTGCGTAACGAGGTCGATCAAGAAATTCCTGCGGTCGGCTTTGCAAATTCGGATGTAGAGATTTATGGTTCGGAGCGGCGAGGAAACCTCCATAGTAAATTGCTACGTAATTTGGGTAGACGCCAAACCAGCCAGGCCTATAAAGCTTGCATTGATCTGGAAATACATATACTCGCATTCTCTAGTTCGAAAGCCAAGATCTAGGGTTCGGAGCACTCTCGAAAGCTGCCGTGGTGACTTTCTACATAGTGTAGAAAATCGCTCAATAGTTATGTCCTTCGAAATTAGCCTTTCAGTGACCTAACTCCAAAGACCCCCCTTAGTTCGAAAGCATTCTCGAGCCTTATACACACCACCCACCCCAACCCACCCGCTAACCTTACGGGGAGGGGTAAATCGTTTTTCTAATTAGGCCAGTCACGATCCAGGATCGTCCAGGCCTCCGAAACGCGCGCTGATATGGAAATCCCTACACTTAGCTTTGCCAATTCAAAAGATAAGATCGAGGGTACGGTGCGCGCCGAAAGCTACCATAGTAACTTTCTATCAAGTTCAGGAAGCATTCCATCCGTCTGGGCCTTTGAAACAAGCGTTGTTTGGGAAATTCCTATACTCGCATTTGCAAGTTCGAAAGTCGAGATCGAGGGTTAAGAGTGCCCCGTAGCCCACCATAGAAAATTTGTACTTAGTTCGGGTAGCCGATCATTATTGTCGTTGGCACGACCGCAATACGGAACCGTTGGGACTCCGAAACGCGCATCGGTCGTGAAATTCCTATGCTCGACTTTGCAAATTCTAAAGCTGATATCTATTGTTCGGAGTGGCTAGAAAACCTCCATAGCAAATTTTAACATAATTTGGGTAGATGCCAAATCGCCAAGGCTTACGACATGTGTGTTGATCTAGAAATTCCTATACTCGCATTCCCTAGTTCTAAAGCTGAGATCAAGAGTCTAGAGCTATCTCAAAAGCCACCGTGGGGACTTTTTGCAGAGTGTGGGAAATCACCCAACATTTCTGTCCTTCGAAACCAGCGTTTCAGTGACCTAAATCCAAAAGACCCCTCCTCGGTTTGAATTCATTCTAGGGCCTTGTACGCACCCCCCCTCCCCACCCCAGGGCGGAGCCGATCGTTTTTCTAGTTGCGTCGGTCGCGATCCGCGACCGTCTAGGCATCTGAAACGCGCGTCAATCAGGAAATCCCTAAACGCAGCTTTGCCAATTCACAAGGCAAGATCGAGGGTTCAGAGTGCACCGAAAGCCAACATAGTAACTTTTTATCGATTTTATCCACCTGTCCTTCCGTCCAGGCTTCTAAAACATGCGTTTTTCGTTAAATTCCTATACTCGCATTCGTCAGTTTGGAATCCAAGATCGAGAATTCGAAGCTCCTAGAACACACTATAACAAATTTATACCGAGTTTGGGCGGCCGATCGTTATTCCCAAAGGCGAGGTCGCGATACGGAACCGTTGGGCCTCTTTAAAGAGGTCGATCGTGAAATTCCTATGGTAGGCTTCGCAAATTTCGAAGCAAAGATCTATGGTTTGGAGCAGCTATGAAACCTCCATTGTAAATTGCAACATAATTTGGGTAGTCACCAAACTGGTCGGGCCTATGAAGCGTGCATTGATCTGGAACTACGTATACTCGCATTCGCTATTTCGAAAGCTGAGATTGAGGGTTCGGAGTGCACTCGAAAGCCCCCATGGTGACTTTCCGTAGAGCGTGTAAAATTGTCCAACAATTATTTACTTCGAAATGAGCGTTTTAGTGACCTAACTCCACAAACTCCTCCTCGGTTCGAATGCATTCTCGAGCCTTATACACACCACCAAACGCACCCACCCACCCACCCCACGGGGAGGAGCCAGTTGTTTTTTTAGTTGGGCTGGTCGTGATACGGGACCGTCCAGGACTCCGAAACGTGCGTTGATCGGGAAATCCCTACACTCGGCTTCGCAATTTCAAAAGATAAGATCGTATAGTTCGAAGTGCGCCGAAAGCCACCATAGAAACTTTCTATCAAGTTTAGGAAGCAGTACATCCATCCGGTCCTCTAAAACGAGCGATGTTGGGGAAATTCATATACTAGCATTCGCTAGTTTGAAAGTCAAGATCGAGGGTTTGGAGCTCCCCAGAACACACCAGAACAACTTTGTACCGAGTATGGGCAGCCGATCGTGATTCCCGTTGACTGAGTCGTGGTACGGAACTATCGCGCCTTCGTAACGAGGTCGACCGTGAAATTCCTACGCTTTGTTCGCAAATTCAGAAGCAGATATCTATGGTTCGGAGCGGCTAGGAAACCTCCATTGTAAATCGCTACGTAATTTGTGTAAACGCCAAACCGGCTGGGCTTACGAAGCGTGCGTAGATCTGGAAATACGTATACTCGAATTTGCTAGTTCGAAAGGCGAGATCGAGGGTTTGGAGCGCACACGGAATACAATGTGGTGCCTTTCTACAGAGCGTGGAAAAATCTCCCAACAGTTATGTCCTTCGAAATGAGCGTTTCAGTGACCTAACTCCAAACACCCCTCCTCTGTTCGAATGCATTCTCAGGACTTATGCACAGCACCTGCCGCACCTACCCACCCACACAACGAGAGTGAGCTAATCGTTTTTCTAGTTGGGTCGGTCGTGATCCAGGATAGTCCAGGCCTCCGAAACGCGCGTCGATTGGGAAATCCCTACACTTGGCTTCGCTAATTCAAAAGATAAGATCGAGGGTTTTGAGCACATCGAAAGCCACCATAGTGACTTTCTATTAAGTTTAGAAAGCAGTCCATCTGTCCGGGCCTTTGAAACGAGTGTTGTTTGGGAAATTCCTACTCTCGCATTCGCTAGTTCGAAAGCCGAGATCGAGGGTTCGGAGTGCCCCGTTACCCAACATAGCAAATTTATACTGAGTTTGAGCAGCCGGTGGTTATAATTGTTGGCCTGGCTGCGATATGGAACCATCAGGACTTTGAAATGCGCATCGATTGTGAAACTCCTACGGTCGGCTTTACAAATTCGGAAGTCGACATCTACTGTTTGGAGTGGCCAGAAAACTCCATAGTAAATTTCTACGTAATTTGGGCAGATGCCAAAATGTCAGGGCCTACGACATATGCGTTGATCTGGAAATTCCCGTACTCGGATTCGCTAGTTCCAAAGCTGAGATCGAGGGTTTGGGGCTCTCTCGAAAGCCACCATGGTGACTTTCTGCAGAGTGAAGGAAATCGCGCAGTACTTCTGTCCTTCGAAACGAGAGTCTAGGCGACCTAAATAAAAAAGTCCCATCCGCGGTTCGGGTTCATTCTCGAATCCGGTACACACCACCCGCCCAACTTACCCACCGAGGGTTCAGTGCTCCTCAGAACCTACAATAACAAATTTATACCAATTTTGGGCAGCCGATCGTTATTCCAGCTGGCCCAATCGCCTTACGGAACCGTCGGGCCTCCGTAACGGGGTCGATTGTTAAATTCCTAGGCTCGGCTTTGCAAATTCGGAAGCAGAGATCTGTGGTTCCGAGTGGCTAGGAAACCTCCATAGTAAATTGTTACGTAATTTGGGTAGATGCCAAACCGACCAGGCCTACAAAGCTTGCATTGATCTGGAAATACATATACTCGCATTCGATAGTTTGAAAGCCAAGATCTAGGGTTTGGAGCGCTCTCGAAAGTCAATGTGGTGACTTTCTAGAGAGCGTAGATAATCGCTCAATAGTTATGTCCTTCGAAATGAGCGTTTCAGTGACCTAACTCCAAAATCCCCCGCAGTTCGAATGCATTCTCGGGCCTTAAACACACCACCCACCCCCACACACCCACCCGCCTCACGGGCAGGGGTAAATCGTTTTTCTAATTGGGCCGGTCATGATCCAGGACCGTCCAGGCCTCTGAAACGCACGTCGATTGGGAAATCCCTACACTCGGCTTCCCTAATTCAAAAGATAAGATCGAGGGTTCAGAGCACGCGCCAAGCCACCTTAGTAACTTTCTCTCAAGTTTAGGAAGCAGTCCATCCGGCTTGGCCTCTAAAACGAGCGTTGTTTGGGAAATTCCTGTACTCGCATTCGCCAGTTCAAAAGACGAGATCGAGGGTTTGGAGCACCCCGTAGAAAACCATAGAAAATTTGTACTAAGTTTCAGCATCCGATCATTACTCTCGTTGGCACGGTCACATTACGGAACCGTTACGCCTCCGAAACGCGCGTTGATCGTGAAATTCCTACTCTCAGGTATGCAAATTCTAAATTCGATATCTATTGTTCGGAGTGGCAAGAAAACCTCCATAGCAAATTTTTACGTAACCAGGGTAAATGCCAAACCAACGAGGCTTACGACACGTGCGTTGATCGGGAAATTCCTATACTCGCATTCGCTATTTCGAAAGCTAAGATCAAGGGTTTAGAGCTATCTCAAAAGCCACCATGGTGACTTTCTGCTGAGCGTGGGACATCACCCAACAGTTCTGTCCTTCAAAACCAGCGTTTCAGTGACCTAAATCCAAAAGACCCATCCTCGGTTTGAATTCATTCTTAGGCCTTGTACACACCACCCCCAAGCACGGGGCAGAGCCGATCGTTTTTCTAGTCGCACCGGTCGCGATACGCAACCATCTGGGCATCTGAAACACGCGCCAATTGGAAAATTCCTACACGCAGCTTCGCCAATTCAAAAGGTACGATCGAGGGTTCAGAGCGCGCCGAAAGCCAGCATAGTGACTTTTTATCGAGTTTAAGCACATGTTCTTCCATTCGGGCTTATGAAATGCACGTTGTTCATGAAATTCTTATACTTGCATTCGTCAGTTAGGAAGCCGAAATCGAGGATTCGGAGCTACATGGAACACACTATAACAACATTATACCGAGTTTGGGCAGCCGATCGTTATTCCCATTGGCACGGTCGCGATTCGGAACCGTCGGGCTTCCGTAAAGAAGTTGACCGTGAAATTCCTACGGTCGGCTTCGCAAATTCGAAAGTAGGTATCTATGGTTCGTAGCAACAATGAAACCTCCATGGTAAATTGCAACGTAATTTGGGTGGACGCCAAACTGGCCGGGCCTATGAAACGTGCACTGATCTATAAATACATATACTCGCATTCGCTAGTTCGAAAGCCGAGATCGAGGGTCCGGAACACACTCGAATGCCACCATGGTGACTTTCTGCAGAGCAAGGAAAATCGCCAAACAGTTATTTCCTTCAAAATGGGTGTTTTATTGACGTAACTCCAAAAAGCCCTCCTAAGTTCGAATGCATTCTCGGGCCTTATACATACCACCTGTCGCACCCACCCACCCACCACACGGGGAGGAGGTAGTAATTTTACTAATTGGGCAGGTCGCGATCCGGGACCATCCAGGACTCTGAAACACGCATCGATCAGGAAATCCCTACTAGCATTCGCTAGTTCGAAAGCAGAGATCAAGGGTTCAGAGCTCCTCGGAATCTACCATAACAAATTTGTACCGAGTATGGGCAGCCGATCGTTATTCCTGTTGACTCGGCCGCAATACGGGACTGTAGGCCTCTGTAACGAGGTCAACCGTGAAATTCCTATGCTTGGCTTCGCATATTTGGAAGCACAGATCTATGGTTCGGAGTGGCTAGGAAACGTCCAATGTAAATTGCTACGTAATTTGGGTAGATGCCAAACCGACAGGGCCTACGAAGCGTGTGTTGATCTGGAAATATGTTAACTCGCCTTCGCTAGTTCGAAAGACGAGATCGAGGGTTCGAAGTGCACACAAAATCCAATGTGGCGACTTTATAAAGAGTGCGGAAAATCGCCCAGCAGTTATGTCCTTCGAAATGAGCGTTTCAGTGACATAACTCCAAAAACCCCTCCTCGGTTCGAATGCCTTCTCGGGCCTTATACAGACCACCTGCCGCTCTAATCCACCCCACGAGGAGGATCCATTCTTTTTTTCTAGTAAGGCTGGTCGCGTTTCTGGACCGTCCAGGCCTTTGAAACTCACGTCAATTGTGAAATCCCTACACCCGACTTTGGCAATTCGAAAGATCAGATCGAGGGTTCAGAGCGCATCGAAAGCCACCTTAGTGAGTTTATATCCAGTTTAGGAAGCAGTCCATCCGGTCGGGCCTTTAAAACGAGCGTTGTTTGGGAAATTCCTGTACTCGCCTTCGCTAGTTCGAAAGTCAGGATCGAGGGTTCGGAGCGCTCTGTTACCCAACATAGCAAATTTATACTGAGTTTGGGCAGCTGATGGTTATTCTCATTGGCCTGACCGCGATATGGAACCGTCAAGCCTCTGAAACACACGTCGATCATGTAATTCCTACACTCGGGTTTGCAAATTCAGAAGTCGATATCTATTATTCGGAGTGGCTAGAAAAACTCCACAGTAAATTTCTATATAATTTGGGGATACACAAACTGCCCGAGCCTACGACACGTGCGTTGATCTCGAAATTCCCATACTCGCATTCGCTAGTTCGAAAGCTGAGATCGAGGGTTTGGAGCTCTCTCCAAAGCCACCGTGATGACTTTCTGCAGATTGTAGGAAATTGCCCAATACTTATGTCCTTAGAAACGAGAGTTTCGGTGACCTATATCCAAAAGACCCATCCTTGGTTCGAATTCATTCCCGGGCCTTGTACACACGACCCGTCCGACCCACCCACCACATAACAGAGCTTATCGTTTTTCTAGTTGGGCCAATCGCAATCCGCGACCGTTAGGGCATCTGAAACGTGCGTCAATTGGGAAATCCCTCCGCTCATCTTCGACAATTCAAAAGGTAAGATCAAGGATTCGAAGCGGCCGAAAGCCAACATAGTAACTTTCGTTCGAGTTTATGCACCAGTCCTTCTGTCCAGGATTCTGAAACGCGCGTTGTTCAGGAAATTCGTATACTCGCATTCCCCGGTTTGGAAGCCGAGATCGAGGGTTCAGAGCTCCCCGGAACCTACAATAACAATTTTATACCAAGTTTGGGCAGCCGATCATTATTCCCGTTGGCCCAACCATTTTGCGGAACCGTCGGGCCTCCATAATGAGGTCAATCGTGAAATTCCTACGCTCGGCTTTGCAAATTCGGAAGCAGAGATCTATGGTTCAGAGCGGCTAGGAAAACTTCATAGTAAATTGCTAAGTAAATTGGGTAGACACCAAACTGGCCAGTCCTACAAAACTTGCATTGATCTGAAAATACATATGCTCGCAACCAGTTGTTCGAAAGCCGAGATCGACGGCTCGGAGCGCTCTCGAAAGCCACCATGGTGACTTTCTGCAGAGCATAAAAAATCGCCCAACAGTTATGTCCTTCGAAATGAGCGTTTCAGTGACCTAACTCCAATAACCAACCTCAGTTCGAATTCATTCTCGAGCGTTATACACATCACCCACCCCCACCCATCCACCCACCTCACGGGGAGGGGTAAATCATTTTTCTAGTCGGGCCGGTCGCGATCCAAGACCGTCCAGGACTCCAAAACGCGCGTCGATTGGGAAATCCCTACACTCGGCTTTGCCAATTCAAAAGACAAGATCGAGGGTTCGGAGCATGCCGAAAGCCACCATAACATTCTATCAAGTTTAGGAAGTTGTCCAACCGTCTGGGCCTCTGAAATGAGCGTTGTTTGGGAAATTCCTATACTCGCATTTGCCAGTTCGAATGCCGAGATCGAGGGTTTGGAGGGTGCCAAAGCCCACCATAGCAAATTTATACTAAGTTCGGGCAGCCAGTCGTTATTCTCGTTGGCTCGGCTGCATTACCGAACCATTGGGCCTTTGAAACGCATGTCCATCAAGAAATTCCTACACTCGTCTTTGCAAATTCTAAAGCTGATATCTAATGTTAAGTGCAGCTAGAAATCCTCCATAGCAAATTTTTGCGTAATTTGGGTAGATGCCAAACCGCCTAGGCTTACGACGCGTGTGTTGATTTGGAAATTCCTATACTCGCATTCGCTAGTTGGAAAGCAGAGATCAACGGTATAGAGTTATCTTGAAAGCCACTGTGGTGACTTTCTGTAGAGCGTGGGAAATCACCCAACAGTTATGTCCTTCGAAACCAGTGTTTCAGTGACCTAAATCCAAAAGACCCATCCTCAGTTTGAATTAATTCTTGGGCCTTGTACACACCACCCCTACCCACCCTAGGGTGGAGCCAAATGTTTTTCTAGTTGGGTTGGTCACGATCCAATGTGGTTACTTTCTACAGAGCGTGGAAAATCACCCAACAATTATTTCCTTTGAAATGAGCGTTTTAGTGATCTAACTCCAAAAACCCCTCACCCTATGGGGAGGAGCCAAACGTTTTTATGTTTGGGCCGGTCGCGACCCGGGACCGTTCAGGCCTCCGAAACGGGCATTGATCAGGAAATCCCTACACTCGGCTTTGCTAATTCAAAAGATAAGATTGAGGGTTCGTAGCGCACGTAAAGCCACCATAGAAACTTTCTATCAAGTTTAGGAAGTTGTCCATCCGTCAAGGCCTATGAAACGAGCGTTGTTTGGGAAATTCCTATACTGGCATTTGCTAGTCCAAAAGCCGAGATCGAGGGTTCAGAGCTCCCCAGAACCCACCATAACAACTTTGTACCGAGTATGGGCAGCCGATCATTATTCCTGTTGACTCGGCCGCGATTCGGAACAAGCAGGCCTCCACAACAAGGTCCATCGGATGTCGCAAATTCGAAAGCAAAGATCTATGGTTCGGAGAAGCTAGGAAACCTCCATAGTAAATTGCTACGTAATTTAGGTAGACGGCAAATTGGCCAGGTCTACGAAGCTTGCATTGATATGGAAATACATATACTCTCATTCGCTAGTTCGAAAGCTGAGATCGAGGGTTCGGAGCGCACTCGAATGCCACCGTAGTGACTTTCTATAGAGCGTAGAAAATCGCCCAAAATTTATGTCCTTAGAAAAACCCATCCTCAGTTCAAGCACCACCGGCCCCA
This sequence comes from Allium sativum, assembly GCA_030737875.1. Taxonomy (NCBI): domain Eukaryota; kingdom Viridiplantae; phylum Streptophyta; class Magnoliopsida; order Asparagales; family Amaryllidaceae; genus Allium; species Allium sativum. Next base: position 698,504,514 of record CM060924.1, on the reverse strand, counting down.
TCCAACCACCCACCATACGGGGAGGTGCCAAACGTTTTTCTATTTAGGCCGGTTGCGATCCAGGATCTTCTAGGCCTCCGAAACGCGCGTCGATTGGGAAATCCTACACTAGGCTTTGCCAATTCAAAAGATAAGATTAAGGGTCCGTAGCGCACCTAAAGCCACCATAGAAACATTCTATACACGCATTCGCTAGTTCGAAAGATGAGATCGAGGGTTCGGAGCGTCCCGTAATCCATAATAGTAAATTTATGCCGAGTTTAGGCAGCCGATCGTTATTCCCGTTGGCTCGGCCATGTAACGGAACCATCAGGCCTCCGAAACGCGCATCGATCGTGATAGTACTACGCTTGGCTTGGCAAATTCAGAAGCCGATATCTATTGTTCGGAATGGCTAGAAAACCCCCATAGTAATTTTGTACGTAATTTTGGTAAATGCCAAACCGTCCGGGCCTACGACGCGTGCGTTGATCTAGAAAATCCTATACTCGCATTCGCTATTTTGAAAGCTTAGATCGAGAGTTTGGAGCTCGCTGGAAATCCATCGAGGTGACTTTCTGCAGAGCAATGGAAATTGCCTAACAGTTTTGTCCTTCGAAACGAGCGTTTCAGTGACCTAAATCCAAAAGACCCATTGTCGGTTCAAATTCATTCTCGGGCCTTGTACAAACCACTCGCCCCAACAACACACCCTAGGGCGGAGCCGATTGTTTTTCTAGTTGGGCCGGTCGCGATCAGCGACCATCTGGGCAACCGAAACGTGCGTCAATTGGGAAATCCCTACACTCAGCTTTGTCAATTCAAATGGTAAGATCGAGGTTTCGGAGCATGCCGAAAGCCAACATAGTAACTTTCTATCGTGTTTACGCACCTTTCCTTCCGTCTGGGCTTCTGAAACGCTCGTTGTTCTGGAAATGCCTATACACGCATTCGCCAGTTCGGAAGCCAAGATCAGGGGTTCGGAGCTCCCTGGAACCCGCCATAACAACTTTATACTGAGATTGGGCAGCAGATCGTTATTCCCAATGGCCCGGCCGCGATACGGAACTGTTGGGCCTCCTTAATGAGGTTGACCGTGAAATTTCTATGCTCGGTCGAATGAATTATTGGGCCTTATACAAACCACCCGCCCCGCTCAACCACCCACCCTATGGTGAGGAGCCAATCATTTTTCTAGTTGGGCCGGTCGCGATCCGGGACCGTCCATGGCTCTGAAACGTGCATCGATCGGGAAATCCCTACACTCGGTTTGCCAATTCAAAAGATAAGATTAGGGGTTCAGAGCGCGCCGAAAGCCACCATAGAAACTTTCTATCAAGTTTAGGATGCAATCCATCCGTCCGGGCCTCTGAAAAGAGCATTGTTTGGGAAATTCCTATACTCGCATTCGCTAGTTCGAATGCCGAGATCGAGTGTTCGGAGCGGCCCGTAACTCGCCATAGCAAATTTATATTGTGTTTGGGCAGCTGTTTGTTATTCTAGTTGGCTCGACCACATAATGGAACCGTCGAACCTCCGAAACGCGAGTCAATCATGAAATTCCTACTCTTGTCTTTGTAGATTCGGAAGCCGGTATCTATTGTTCGGAGCGGCTAGAAAACCTCCATAGTAAATTTATACATAATTTTGGTAGATGCAAAACTGCCCGGGCCTATGACACGTGCGTTGATCTCAAAATTCCTATACTAGTATTCGCTAGTTCGAAAGCTGAGATCGAGGGTTTGGAGCTCTCTCGAAAGCCACTATGGTGACTTTCTGTATAGCATTGGAAATCGCCCAACCGTTTTATCCTTCGAAACGAGTGTTTCAGTTACTTATAACCAAAAGACCCATCATCAGTTCAAATTCATTCTCCGGCCTTGTACACAACGCCTACCACACCCACCCACCCATTGCGGAGCCGATCGTTTTTCTAGTTGGGTCGGTCGCGATCCGCGACCGTCAAGGAAATCAAGATGCGCGTCAATTGGGAAATACGTACACTCTGCTTTACCAATTCAAAAGGTAAGATCGAGGGTTCGGAGCATGCCGAAAGCCAGCATAGCAACTTTCTATCGTGTTTATGCACCTATCCTTCCGTCCAGGCTTCTGAAACGCGTGTTGTTCTAGAAATGTATATACTTGCATTTGCCAGTTCGAAAGCCCAGATCGAGGTTTCGGAGCTCCCCGGAACCTAACATAACAACTTTATACCAAGTTTAGGCAGCCGATCATTATTCCCAATGGCTCGGCCGCGATACGGAGCCGTTGGGCCTCCGTAATGAGGTCGACCATGAAATTCCTATGCACAGCTTTGCAAATACAAGAGCAGAGATATATGGTTCGGAATGGCTAGGAAACCTCCATAATAAATTGCTTTGTAATTTGGCTAGACGCTAAATCGGTCGAGCCTACGAACCGTGCATTGATATGTAAATACATATACTCGCATTCTATAGTTCGAAAGCTGACATTGACGGTTCGTGGACCACTCAAAATCCACAGTGGTGACTTTCTACAAAGCGTAGAAAATCTCCCAACAATTATGTCCTTCGAAATAAGCGTTTTAGTGACCTAATTCTTAAAACACCTCCTCGGTTCGAATGCATTCTTGGGCCTTATACGCACCACCCGCCCCACCCACCCCACGGGGAGGAGCCGATCGTTTTTCTAGTTGGGCCAGTCGCGATCAGGGACCATTTAGGCCTACGAAACGCGGGTTGATCAGGAAATCCCTACACAAGGCTTTACCAATTAAAAATATAAGATCGAGGGATCGGAGCGTGCTGAAAGCCACCATAGTAACTTTCTATCAAGTTTTGGAAGTAGTCCATCCGTTCGGACTTCTGAAACGAGCATTGTTTGGGAAATTCCTAAACTTGCATTCGCCAGTTCGAAAGCCAAGATCGAGGGTTCCGAGCATCCCATAACCCGCCATAGAAAATTTGTACTGAGTTTGGGTTGCTAATCATTATTCTCGTTGGCTCGGCCGCGTTATGGAACCGTTGGGCTTCAGAAACGCGCATCGTTCGTGAAATTCCTACGCTTGGCATTGCAAATTAGGAAGCCGAAATCTATTGTTCGAAGCGCCTAGAAAACTTCCACAGTAAATTTCTACATAATTTTAGTAGACGCCAAACCGCCCGGGCCTACGACCCTTGAGCTGATCTGGAAATTTCTATACTCGCATTCGCTAGTTCGAAAGCTGAGATCAAGAGTTTAGAGCTCTCTCGAAAGCCACCAGGGTGACCTTCTGCAGAGCGTAGGAAACCACCCAATAGTTCTATGCTTCGAAACGAGTGTTCCAGTGACCTAAATCCAAAAGACCAATACTCATTTCAAATTCATTATTGTGCCTTGTACAAACAACCCGCCCTACCTACCCACCTCATGGCGGAGCCGATCATTTTTCTATTTTGGCCGGTCGCGATCCACAACTATCCGAGCATCCGAAATGCGTGTCAATTGGGAAATCCCTACACTTAGCTTCGCCAACACAAAAGGTAAGATCGAGGGCTCGGAGCCCACCGAAAGCCAACATAGTAGCTTTCTATCGATTTTATGCACCTGTCCTTCCTTCCGGGCTACTGAAACGTGCAACGTTTAGGAAATTTCGATACTCGCATTCGCCAGTTCGGAAGCCGATATCGAGGGTTTGGATCTCCCTGGGACCCAACATAACAACTTTATACTGAGTTTTGGGCAGCCGGTCGTTATTCCTATTAGCTCAGCTGTGATGCGGAACCATCAGGCCTCCTTAACAAGGTCGATCGTGAAATTCCTACGCTCGTCTTCATAAATTCAAATGTAGAGATCTATGGTTCGGAGCAGCTAGGAAATCTCCATGGTAAATTGCTACGTAATTTGGGTAGACTCCAGACCGGCCGAACCTACTAAGTGTGCGTTAATCTTGAAATACATATACTTGCATTCACTAGTTCGAAAGTCGAGATCGAGGGTTCAGATCGCTCTCGAAAGCCACTGTGGTGACTTTCTACAGAGCATAGGAAATCACCCCAACTGTTTTGTCCTTTGAAATGAGGGTTTCAGTGAACTAACTCCAAAAACCCATCCTAAGTTCAAGTGCATTCTCGGGCCTTATACACACCACCCGCCCCACCCGCCCACCAACTCCAAGGAGGGGTGTCGATCATTTTTCTTATTGGGCAGGTCGCGATCCGGGACTGTCGAGGCCTCCGAAACACGCGTCGATCAGGAAATCCGTACACTCGGCTTTGCCAATTCAAAATACAAGATCGAAGGTTCAGCGTCCGCCGAGTTTCGCCAAAGTGACTTTCTATCAAGTTATGGAAGCAGTTCGTCCAACCTGGCCACTGAAACGGGCGTTGTTTGGGAAATTCCTGTAATCGCATTCGCCAGTTCGAAAGCCGAGATTGAGGGTTTGGAGCACCCCGTAACCTGCCATAGAAAATTTGTACTGAGTTTGGACAGCTGATTGATATTCTCATTGGTTCGCCCGCGATACAGAACCGTCGGGCCTCCGAAACGCACGTCAATCGCGAAATTCGTACGCTTGGTATTGCAAATTCAGAAGCCGGTATATATTGTTCGGAGCAGCTAGAAAACCTCCATAGTAAATTTCTACGTAATTTGGGTAGACGCTAAACCGCCCGATCTTATGACTTGTGCGTTGATCCGGAAATTGCTATACTCGTAATCGCTAGTTTGAAAGCTGAGATCGAGCATCTAAAGCTCTCTCGAAACCAACCGTGCTGACTTTCTGTAGAGCATGGGAAATCGACCAATAGTTCTATAATTTGAAACGAGCTTTTTAGTGACCTAAATCAAAAAGGCCTATCCTCGGTTCGAATTCATTCTCGGGCCTTGTACACACCACCCACCCACAACAGGGTGGAGCAGATCGTTTTTCTAGTTGGGCCAATCACGATCAGCGACCATCCGGGCATCCGGAACGCGCGTCAATTGGGAAGTCCCTTCACTCAGGTTCGTCAATTCAAGAGGTAAGATCGAGGGTTCGGAGCGCTCCGAAAGCCATCATATTAACTTCCTATCATGTTTATGCACCTGTCCTTACGTCCAGGCTTATGAAACACGCATTGTTCGGGAAATTCCTATACTCGCATTGCTAGTTCGGAAGCCGAGATTGAGGGTTCGGGGCTCCCCAAAACCCTTCATATCAACTTTTTACCGAGTTTGGGCAGGCGATCATTATTATCATTGGCTCTGCCGCGATATGGAACTGTCTGGCCTTTGCAACGAGGTCGACCATGTAATACCTCCGCTCGGCTTCGCAAATTCGAAAGCGAGGATCTATTGTATGGAGCGGCTAGGAATCCTCTATAGCAAATGGCTACGTAATTTTGGTAGACGCCAAGACGCCCGGGCCTACGAAGCGTGCGTTGATCTGGAAATACATATACTCACAATATCTAGTTCAAAAGCCGAGATCTAGTGATCAGAGAGCTCTCGAAAGCCAATGTGGTGACTTTCTGCAGAGCGTAGGAAATCGCTCAATAGTTATGTCCTTGGAAATGAGCTTTTCAGTGACCAAACTCCAAAAATCTCTCCTCAGTTTGAATGCATTCTCTGAATTTATATACACCACCCAACCCACCCACCCACCTACCCTTGGAGGGAGCCGATCATTTTCCTACTTGGGCTGGTCGCTATCCTGGACCGCTAGGCCGTCAAAACAGGCGTCGATCGGGAAATCTCTACACTCAGCTTCGCCTATTCAAAAGATAAGATCGAGGGTTCGAAGCGCGTCGAGAGCCACTATAGTGACTTTCTATCATGTTTTGGAAGCAGTCCATCCGTCCGGGCCTCTGAAACAAGCGTTGTTTGGGATATTCCTATATAGGCATTCACCATTTCAAAAGCATAGATCGAGGTTTCGGAGCACCCCGTTACCCAGCATAGCAAATTTATACTAAGTTTGGGCAGCCCATGGTTATTCTCATTGGCCCGGCCAAGATATGGAACCGTTGGGCCTCCGAAACGCGCATCTAACGTGAAATTCCTATGCTCGGCTTTGGAAATTCGGAAGCCGATATCTATTGTTTGGAACGGATAGAAAACCTCCATAGTAAATTTCTACATAATTTGTGTAGACGACAAACCGCCCGGGGCTACGACGCGTGCGTTGATCTTGAAATTCTTATACTCGCATTCGCTAGTTTGAAAGCTGAGATCGAGGGTTTGGAGCACTCTCGAAAGCCACCGTCGTGACTATCTGCAGGGCGTTGGAAATCACCCAGCAGTTCTATGCTTCGAAATGATTATTTCGGTAACGTAAATCCAAAAGGCCCGACCTCGGTTCGAATTCATTCTCAGGCCTTGTACACAGCACCGGCCACACCCACCCACCCCAAGACGTGGCCGATCATTTTTCTAGTTGGGTTGATCGCGATCTGTTACTATCCAGGCATCCGAAACGCGCGTCAATTGGGAAATCCTTGCACTTAGGTTCGACAATTCAAATGCAAACATCGTAACTTTCTATCGAGTTTATGCACCTGCCCTTTTGTTGGGGTCACATAAATCGAGATCGAGGGTTTGGAGCTCCCAAAAACCCACCATAACAACTTTATACCAAGTTTGGGCAGTCGATCATTATTCCCATTGTCGCGGCCACGATACGCAACCGAAGGGCCTCCGTAACATGGTCGACCGTGAAATTCCTACGCTCGTCTTCGCAAATTCGGTAGTAGAGATCTACGGTTTGGAGTGGCTAGGAAACCTCCATAGTAAATTGCTACGTAATTTGGGTATACGCCAAACCGGTCGGGCCTATGAAGCGTGCATAGATTTGGAATACATATAATCCCATTTGCTTGTTCGAAAGCCGAGATCAAGGGTTCGGAGCGATCTCGAAAGCCACCGTGGTGACTTTCTGCGGAGCGTAGGGAAGCACCCAACGATAACATCCTTCGTAATGATCGTTTCAGTGACCTAACTCCAAAAATGTCTCCTTTGTTCGAATGCATTCTCTGGCCTTATACACACCACCCACACTTTGGAGGAGTCGATTGTTTTTCTAGTTGGGCAGTCACGATCCGGGACCGTCCAGGCCTTTGTAACGCGTCAATCGGGAAATCCCTACCCTCGGCATCGCCAATTCAAAAGATAAGATAGGTGTTTCGTAGCGTGCTGAAAGCCACCATTGTGACTTTCTATCAAGTTTTGGAAGCAGTCCATCCATCTGGCTCTCTGAAACGAGCGTTGTTTAGGAAATTCCATTACTCGCATTCGCCAGTTCGAAAGCTGGGATCAAGGGATCGGGGCGCCCCGTAACCCACCATAGCAAATTTATACTGAGATTGGGAAGCAGACGGTTATTCTCGTTGGCCCGGCCATGATACTGAATCGTCGGGCCCCCGAAACGTGCATCGATCGTGAAATTCCTACGCTCGGATTTGCAAATTCGGAAGACCATATCTATTGTTCGGAGCGGCCAGAAAATCTCTATAGTAAATTTCTACGTAATTTGGGTAGACGCCAAACCGATCGAGCCTACGATGCGTGCGTTGATCGGGAAATTTCTATGCTCTCAATTGCTAGTTCGAAAGTTGAGATCGATGGCTTGGAGCTCTCTCGAAAGCCACCATGGTGACTTTCTGCATAGCGTAGGAAATCGCGCAATAATTATGTCGTTCGAAACGAGAAATTCAGTGACCTAAATTCAAAAGACCCATCCTCGGTTCGAAATCATTCTCGGGCCTTGTACGCACACCCCGCCCCACCACCACCCCCGGATAGAGCCGATCATTTTTCTAATTGGGCCGGTCGTGATATGGGACCGTCCAGGCCTCTGTAACATGCTTCGATGGGAAATCCCTACACTTGTTTTCACCAATTAAAAAGACAAGATCGAGGGTTCGGAGCGTGCCGAAAGCCACCATGGGAACTTTCTATAAAGTTTAGGAAGTAGTTCATAGGTCCGGGCCCCTGAAGCGAGCATTATTTGGGAAATTTCTGTACTAGCTTTCGCTAGTTCAAAAGCCAAGATCGAGGGTTCAGAGAGCCCCGTAACCCACCATAGCAAATATATACTGAGTTCGGGCAGCCGATCGCTATTCTCGTTGGCCCGGCCGCGATATGGATCCGTCGGGCATCCGAAAAGCGCGTGGATCGTGAAATTCCTACGCTCGGCTTTACAAATTCAGAAGCCGAAATCTGTTGTTCGGATTGGCTAGAAAACCTCCATAGTAAATTTCTACGTAACTTAGGTAGACGATAAACCGCCCGGGGCTAAGACACGTGCGTTGATCTGGAAATTCCTATACTCCCATTCGCTAGATCGAAAGATATGATCGAGGGTTTGGAGCTCTCTCAAAAGCCACTGTGGTGACTTTCTGCAGAAGGTGGGAAATTGCCTGACTGTTCTGTCCTTCGAAATGAATGTTAAGGTGACCAAAATCCATAAGACGAATCCTCGGTTCGAATTCTTTCTCGGGCCCTGTACACACCACTCGCCCTACCCACCCACCGCAGGACATAGCCGATCGTTTTTCTAGTTCGACCGGTCGAGATTCCTTACCGTCCGGGCATCTGAAACGCGCTTCAATTGGGGAATCCTTGCATTTGCTTCAACAACTCAAAAGGTGAGATCGAGGGTTCAGAGCGTGCCAAAAGCCAACATAGTAACTTTCTATCGAGTTTATGCACCTATCATTTTGTTGGGGCTTCTGAAACGTGCGTTGTTCGGGAAATTCGTATACTCGCATTTTCCAGTTCAAAAGCTGAAATCGTGGGTTTGGAGCCCCCCGTAACCCACCATAACAACTTTAACCGAGTTTGGACACCAGATAATTATTCTCGTTGGCTCGGCTGCGATATGGGACCGTTGGGCCTCCGTAACGAGGTCGATCGTTAAATTCATACGCTCGGCTTTGCAAATTAGGAAGCAGAGATCTATGGTTCGGAGCGACTTGGAAACCTCCATAGTAAATTGCTATGTATTTTGAATAGACGCCAAAACGGTCGAGCCTACGAATCATGCGTTGATCTAGAAATACATATACCCGCATTCTCTATTTTGAAAGCCAAGATCGAGGGTTTAGAGTGCTCTCGAAAGCCACCATGGTGACTTTATGCATAGCGTAGGAAATCATCCAACAGTTATTTTCTTCGAAATGAACTTTTCATTGAACTATATCCCAAAATTCCTCCTCAGTTCGAATGCATTCTCTAGCCTTATACACATCACCCACCCTGGGGGAGCCGATCGTTTTTCTAGTTGGGCTGGTCACGATCCAGGACCGTCCAGGCCTCCAAAACGTGCATCGATAGGGAAATAACTACACTTAGCTTTGCCAATTGAAAAGATAAGATTGAAGTTTTGGAGCACACCGAATGCCACCGTAGTGACTTTCTATCATGTTTAGGAAGCAGTCCATCCGTATGGGCCTTTGAAACAAGTGTTGTGTGGGAAATTCATATACTCGCATTAGCCAGTTCGAAAGCCAAGATCGAGGGTTCTAAGAGCCGCGGAACCCAATATAGAAAATTTATACTGAGTTTGTGCAGCCAATAGTTATTCTCGTTGGCCTGGCCGCGATACATAACAATCGGGACACCAAAATGTGCATCGATCATGAAATTCCTATGCTCGGCTTTGCAAATTCGGAAGCCCATATCTATTGTTCAAAGCGTCAACAAAACCTCCACAGTAAATTTCCATGTAATTTGTGTACACGCCAAACCGCCAGGGACTACGTTGCGGGCGTTGATCTGGAAATAAATATACTCGCATTCACTAGTTCGAAAGCCGAGATCGAGGGTTCGGAGCACTCTCGAAAGTCACTGTGGTGACTTTCTGCAAAGCGTAGGAAATCGCCCAACAGTTATGCCCTTCGAAATGAGTGTTTTAGTCGCCTAACCCCAAAAATTGCTCCTCATCTCAAACACATTTTCTTGCCTTATACACACCACCCACCCCACCCACCCACCTTTGGGGGAGCCGATCATTTTTCTAGTTGGGCCGGTCGCGATCCAAGACCGTCCAGGCCTCCTAAAAGTGCATCGATCGGGAAATCCCTACACTAAGCTTCGCCAATTCAAAAGATAAGATAGAGGGTTTGAGCGCGCCGAAAGCCACCATAGTGACCTTCTATCTATTTTAGGAAGCAGTTCGTCGGTCCGGGCCTCTGAAACGAGCGTTGTTTGGTGAATTCCTATACTTGCATTTGCCTGTTCGAAAGCCAAGATCGACAGTTCGGAGACCCCTTTTACCCACCCTAGCAAATTTATACTATGTTTGGGCAGCCGATCGTTATTCTCATTGGCCTGACCGCGATACGGAACCGTCGGGCCTTCGAAACGCGCGTCGATCATGAAATTCATACGCCTTGCTTTGCAAATTTGGAAGTCGATCGTGAAATTCCTATACTCCATTCGCTAGTTCAAAAGCTGAGATCGAGGGTTTAGAGCTCTCTCGAAAGCCACCGTGTTGACTTTCTGCAGAGTATGGGAAATTGGCCAACAGTTCTATCCTTCAAAATGAAAGTTTTGGTGACCTAAATCCAAAAGACACTTCCTCGGTTCGAATTCATTCTCGGGCCTTGTACAAACCACCCGCCCTACGCGCCGACCCACACCAGGACGTAGCCGATCATTTTCCTGTTCGGCCGGTCGAAATCCGTTACCGTCCGGGCATGCGAAACGCGCGCCAATTGGGAAATCCCAGCACTTAGCTTCGATAATTGAAAAGGTGAGATCGAGGGTTCTATGCACGCCGAAAGCCAATATAGTATCTTTCTATCGAGTTTATACACCTTTTCTTTTGTTGGGGCTTTTGAAACGCGCGCCGTTTGGGAAATTTCTATACTCTCATTTGCCAGTTCAAAAGCCGAGATCGAGGGTTCGGGGCTCCCCAGAACCCACCATAACAACTTTATATCAAGTTTAGGCAGTTGATCATTATTCTCGTTGGCCCGGCCGCAATACGTAACCGTCGGGCCTCCGTAACGATGTCGACCATGAAATTCCTGCGCCCGGGTTCGCAAATTCGGAAGCAGTGATCTATGATTTGGAGCAGCTAGGGAACCACCATAGTAAATTGCTACGCAATTTGGATGGATTCCAAACCAGAGGGCCCTACGAAGCATGCGTTGTTCCGGAAATAAATATACTCACATTCGCTAGTTTGAAAGCCGAGATCGAGGGTTCTAAGAGCTCTCGAAAGCCACCGTGGTGACTTTTTATAGAGCACAGGAAATCGCCCAACAATTAAGTCATTTGAAATGAGATTTTCATTGAACTAACTCCAAAACTCCCTCCTCAGTTCGAATGCATTCTCAGGCCTTATATAAACCATCCACCCTGGAGGGGAGCTGATCGTTTTTCTTGTTGGGTTGGTCGTGATCCAGGACCGTCAAGGCCTCCAAGACGCACATCGATCGGGAAATCCCTAAACTCGGCTTCTCTAATTCAAAAGATAAGATCGAGGGTTCGAAGCGTGTCGAAAGCCACAGACGTGACTTTCTATCAAGTTTAGGAAGTAGTCCATCGGTCCGGGCTTCTGAAGCGAGAGTTGTTTGGGAAATTCCTATACTTGCATTCGCCAATTCAAAAGCCGATATCGAGGGTTCGGAGAGACCCGTAACCCACCATAGAAATTTGTACTGAGTTTGGGCCGCCGACCGTTACTCTCGTTGGCTCGGCCGGGATACGGAACCGTCGGCCCTCCGAAACGCAGATCGGTCATGAAATTCATATGCTCGGCTTTGCAAATTCGAAAGCCGATATCTATTTTTCGGAGAGGCTAAAAAACCTCCATAGTAAATTTCTATGTAATTTGGGTAGACGACAAACAGCACAGGGCTACGACGCGTGTGTTAATTTGGAAATTCCTATACTCCTATTCTCTAGTTTGAAAGCTAAGATCGAGGGATTGGAGCTCTCTCGAAAGCCACCGTGGTGACTTTCTGGAGAGCATGGGAAATCGCTCAATAGTTCTGTCCTTTGAAACGAACGTTTTGGTGACCTAAATCCAAAAGGCCTATCCTTGGTTCTAATTCATTCTCAAGCCTTGTAGACACCATGCACCCTACCCACCCACATGAGAACTTAGCCGGTCGTTTTTCTAGTTCATCCAGTCGAGATCCGTTACTGTCCGGGCATCCGTAACGCGCGTCAATTGGGAAATCCCTGCATTTAGCTTCGACAAATTAAAAGGTAAGATGGAGGGTTCGGAGCGCACCGAAAGCGAACGTAGTAGCTTTCTATCAAGTTTATACACCTGTCCTTTTATTTGGTCTTCTGAAATGCGCTTTGTTTGGGAAATTCGTATACTCTCATTTGCTAGTTTAGAAGCCGACATCGAGGGTTTGGGCTCCCCAGAACCCGCCATAACAACTCTATATTGATTTTGGGCAGCCGATCATTATTCTTGTTGGCCCGACCGCGATACGTAACCGTCGGGCCTCCATAACAGTATCGACCGCAAAATTCCTACGCTCGGGTTCATAAATTCGGAAGCAGAGATCTATGGTTTGGAGCGACTAGGTAATCTCCATAGTAAATTGCTACGTAATTTGGGTGGGCGCCAAACAAGATGGGCCTACGAAGCATGCGTTAACATGGAAATAAATATACTCACATTCTCTAGTTCAGAAGCCAAGATCGGGGGTTCGGAGAGCTCTTGAAAGCCAGCATGGCGACTTTTTGCAGAGCATAGGAAATCGCCCAATAGTTATGTCCATCGAAATGAGATTTTTAGTGACCTAACTCAAAAAAATCCTCCTTAGTTCGAATGCATTCTCTGTTCTTATACACTCCACCCACCCTGGGGGGAGCCGATCGTTTTCAAGTTGGGTCGGTCGCGATACGGGACTGTCCAGGCCTCCGAAACGCGCATCGATTTTTTAAATCATTACACTCGGCTTCGCCAATTTGAAAGATAAGATCGAGGGTTCGGAGTGCGCCGAAATCCACCATAGTGACTTTCTATCAAGTTTACAAAGCGGTCCATCTGTCCGGTCCTCCGAAACAAGCGTTGTTTGGGAAATTGCTGTACTCGCATTCGCCAGTTCGAAAGTCGAGATCGATGGTTCGGAGAGCCCCGTAACCGACCCAAGCAAATTTATAATGAGTCTGGGCAGCCGATCGTTATTCTCGTTGGCTCGGCCGTGATATGGAACCGCCGGGCCGTCGAAACGTGCGTCGATCGTGAAATTCATGCACTCGGCTTTGCAAATTTGGAAGCCGGTATCTATTGTTTGGAGCGGCTAGAAAACCTCCATAGTAAATTTCTACGTAATTTAGGTAGACATCAAACCATCCGGGACTACAACGCATGCATTGATCTGGAAATTCCTATACTCCCATTCGCTATTTCGAAAACTGAGATCGAGGGTTTGGAGCTCTCTCGAAATCTTCCGTGGCGGCTCTTTGCAAAGTGTGGGAAATCGCCCAACAGTTTTGTCCTTCAAAACAAATGTTTCGGTGACCTGAATCCAAAAGGCCCATCCTCGGTTCGAATTCATTCTCGGGCCTTGTACACACCACCCGCTCCACCCACCCACCCCAAGACGTAGTCGATCGTTTTTCTGGTTCGGCCGGTTGAGATCTTTTACCGTCCGTGCATCTAAAACGCGCGACAATAAGGGAATCCCTGCACTTAGCTTCGACAATTCAAAAGGAAAGATCGAGGGTTCGGAGCATGCCGATAGCCAACATAGTAAATTTCTATCGAGCTCATGCACCTGCCATTTTGATGGGGCTTCTGAAACACGTGTTGTTCAGGAAATTCGTAAACTCGCATTTGCCGGTGTAGAAGTCATCATCGAGGGTTCGGAGCACCCTGGAACCCACCATAACAAATTTATACTGAGTTTGGGCTGTCGATCATTATTCTCGTTAGCCAGGCCACGATACGGAACCGTCGGGCCTCCGTACTAAGGTCAACCGTGAAATTCCTACGCTCGGCTTCGCAAATTTGGAAGCAGAAATCTATTGTTCAGAGCGACAAGGAAACCTCCATAGTAAATTGCTACATCATTTGGGTAGATGCCAAACCGGATGGGCCTACGAAGCGTGCGTTGATCTGGAAATACATATATCTCATTCTCTAGTTCAAAAGCCGAGAATGAGGGTTCGGAGAGCTCTCGAAACCCACCGTGGTGACTTTCTGCAGAGCGCAGGAAATTGCTCAACAGTTATGTCCTTCGAAATGAGCTTTTCAGTGACCTAACTCTAAAAATCACTCCTCAGTTCGAATGCATTCTCTGGTCTTATAAACACCGCAAAACCTGGGAGGTAGCCCATCATTTTTTTAGGTGGGCCGGTAGCGATCAGGGACTGTCCAGACCTCCGAAACGCGCATTGATGGGGAAATCCCTACACACGGCTTTGCTAATTCAAAACATAAGATCAAGGGTTCTGAGCACGCCGAAAGCCAACATAGTGACTTTTTATCAAGTTTAGGAAGCAGTCTATTAGTCTGGGCCTCTAAAACGAGCGTAGTTTGGGAAATTCATATACTCGCATTCGCCAGTTCGAAAGCTGAGATCGAGGGTACGGAGAGCATGGTGATTTACCACAGCAAATTTATACTGAGTTTGGGCAGCCGGTCGTTATTCTCGTTGGCCTGGCCATGATACGGAACCGTCGGGCCTATGAAACACGCATCGATCGTGAAATTTATACGCTCGGCTTTGCACATTTGGAAGTCGATATCTATTGTTTGGAGCAGCTAGAAAACCTCCATAGTAAATTTCTACGTAATTTGGGTAGACATCAAACCACCCAGGGCTACGACGTGTGCATGGATCTGGAAATTCCTATACTCCCATTCGCTTGTTCGAAAGATGAGATCGAGGGCTTGGAACTCTCTCGAAAGCCACCGTGGTGACTTTCTGTAGAGCGTGGGAAATCACCCAACAGTTCTGTCCTTCGAAACAAACATTTCAGTGACCTAAATCCAAAACACCCATCCTTGGTTCGAATTCATTCTCTGGCCATATACACACCACCCACCTTGGAGGAACCGATTGTTTTTCTAGTTGGGTCGGTCACGATCCGTCCAGGCTTCCAAAAATCGCGTCGATCGGGAAATCCCTACACTCGTCTTCGCCAATTCAAAAGATAAGATCGAGGGTTCGGAGCGCACCGAAAGCTACCATAGTGACTTTCTATCAAGTTTAGGAAGCAGTCCATCGGTCCGGGACTCTGAAATGAGCATTGTTTGGGAAATTCCTATACTCTCATTTGCTAGTACGAATGCTGAGATCGAGGGTTCGGAGAGCCCTGTAGCCCACCATAGCAAATTTATACTGAGTTTGGGCAGCCGATCGTTATACTCTATGGATCGGCTATGATACGGAACTGCCGATCCTTCGAAATGCGCGTCGATCGTGAAATTCATACGCTCGGCTTTGCAAATTCAGAAGCCAACATCTACTGTTTGGAGAGGCTAGAAAACCTCCATAGTAAATTTCTACGTAATTTTTATAGACGCCAAACCGCCCGAGTCTACGAAGCTTGCGTTGATCTGGAAATTCCTATACTCCCATTCGCTAGTTCGAAAGCTGAGATCTAGGGTTTGGAGCTATCTCGAAAGCCACCGTGGTGACTTTCTGCAGAACGTGGAAAGAGCCCAACGGTTCTTTCCTTCGAAATGAATGTTTTGTTGACCTAAATCAAAAAGACCCATCCTTGGTTCGAATTCATTCTCTGGCCTTGTACACACCACCCGCCACACCCACCCACCCCAGGATGTAGCTGATTGTTTTTCTAGTTCGGCCGGTCGAGATCCGTTACCGTTCGGGCTTCCGAAATGCGTGTCAATTTGGAAATTCCTGCACTTAACTTCGACAATTCAGAAGGTAAGATCGAGGGTTCGGAGCACACCGAAAGCCAACATATTAAGTTTCTATTGAGTTTATGCACCTGTCCTTTAGTTGGGGCTTCTAAAACGCGAGTTGTTCAAGAAATTTGTATATTCGCACTTGCCGTTTGAGAAGCCGAGATCGAGGGTTCGATGCTCCATGGAACCTATCATAACAATTTATAACGAGTTTGGGTAGCCAATCATTATCACATTGGCCCAGCCGCGATACCGAAACGTCGGGCCTCCATAAAGAGGTCGACCATGAAATTCCTACGCTTGGCTTCACAAATTCGGAGGCAGAGATCTATGGTTCAGAGCGACTAGAAATCCTCCGTAGTAAATTGCTACATAATTTGGGTAGACACCAAACCGGATGGGCCTACGAAGCATGCATTGATCTGGAAATACATATATTCGCATTCGCTAGTGCGAAAGCCGAGAACGAATGTTCGAAGAGCTCTCAAAAGCCACTGTGGTGACTTTCAGTAGAGCGTAGGAATTCGCCCAACCATTATGTCCTTGGAAATGAGCTTTTCAGTCACCTAACTCCAAAACTCCCTCCTCAGTTCGAATGCATTCTTTGGCCTTATACACACCACCCACCCTGAGGGGAGCCGATCATTTTTCTGGTTGGGCCGATCGCGATACAGGACCGTCTAGGCCTCCGAAATGTGCGTCGATCGGAAAATTCCTACACTCGGATTCGCCAAATCAAAGGATAAGATCGAGGGTTCGGAGCGCGCCAAAACCCGCTATAGTGACTTTCTATCAAATTTAGGAAGCAGTCCATCTGTCCGGGCATTTGAAACGAGCGTTATTTGGGAAATTCCTATACTTGCATTCGTTAGTTCGAAAGCCGAGATCGAGGGTTCGGAGAGCCTCATAACCCATCATAGCAAATTTATATTGAGTTTGGGCAGCCGGTCGTTATTCTCATTGGCATGACCACGATATGGAACCATCGGGCTTCGGAAATGCGCCTTGATCGTGAAAGTCATACGCTCGGCTTTGCAAATTCGTCGATATCTATTGTTCAGAGTGGCTAAAAAACCTCCATAGTAAATTTTTACGTAATTTGGGCAGACGCAAAACCGCACGGGGCAGTGACGCGTGCGTTGATCTTGAATTTTTACACTCCCATTCGCTAGTTCGAAAGATGAGATCGAAGGTTTGGAGCTCTCTCGAAAGCCACAGTGATGACTTTCTGTAGAGCATGGGAAATGGCCCAACAGTTCTTTCCTTTGAAATGACCGTTTCGGTGACCAAAATCCAATAGACCAATCCTCGGTTCGACTTCATTCTCGGGCCTTGTACACACCACCCGCCCAACCCACCCACCCTAGGATGTAGCTGATCAATTTTCTAGTTCGACCGGTCCATATCCGTTACAGTTAGGGCATCTGAAACGCGCGTCAATTGGAAAATCCCTGCACTTAGCTTTGACAATTCAAAAGGTAAGACCGATGGGTTGGAGCGCGCCGAAAGCCAACATAGTAACTTTCTATCGAGTTTATGCACTGTCCTTTTGTTGGGGCTTCTGAAACGCGCGTTGTTCGGGAAATTCGTATACTCGCATTAGCTAGTTCAGAAGCCGAGATCGAGGGTTCGGAGCTCCCTGGAACTCACCATAACAACTTTATACCAAGTTTGGGTAGCCGATCATTATTCCCATTAGCCGGGCCGTAATACGGAACCGTCGGGCCTTCGTAATGAGGTCGAATGTGAAATTCCTAAGCTCGGCTTCGCAAATACGGAAGCAGATATCTATGGTTCGGTGTGACTAGGAAACCTCCACAGTAAATTGCTACGTAATTTGGTACACGCCAAACTGGACGGGCCTAGAAGCATGCGTTGATCTGGAAATACATATACCCACATTTGCTAGTTTGAAAGCCGAGATCGAGGGTTTGGAGCGCTCTCGAAAGCCAACGTTGTGACTTTCTACAGAGCGGAGGAAATCGCCAAATAGTTATGTCCTTTGAAATGAGCTTTTCAGTGACCTAACTCCAAAACTCCCTTCTTTATTCGAATGCATTCTCTGGCCTTATGCATACCATCCACCCTGTGGGTGAGCCTATCATTTTTTTAGTTGGAGTGGTCGCGATCCGGGACCATCCAGGCCTCTGAAACGTGCGTCGATCGGGAAATCACTACCCACGGCTTGACCAATTCAAAATATAAAATCGAGGGTTCAGAGTGCGCCGAAAGCAACCATAGTGACTTTCTATCAAATTTAGGAAGAAGTCCATCCATCTGGGCGTTTGAAACGAGCGTCGTTTGGAAAATTCCTATAATCGCATTCGCTGGATCGAAAGCCAAGATCGAGGGTTCAGAGCATCTCGGAACCCACCACAACAAATATATACTGAGTTTGGGCAGTCGATGGTTATTCTTGTTGGTCCGGCAGCGACATGGAACTGTCGGGCCTCCGAAACGAGCGTCGATCGTGAGTTCCCTACGCTCGGCTTTGCAAATTCGGAAGCCCATATCTATTGTTCGGAGCAACTAGAAAACCTACATAGTAAATTTCTCCATAATTTGAGTAGACGCCAAACCGCCCGGGCAATGATGCGTACGTTGATCTGGAAATACATATACTCGCATTCGCTAGATCGAAAGCCAAGATCAACGGTTCGGAGCACTCTCGAAATCCACCGGGGTGACATTCTCCTGAGCGTAGGAAATCTCCCAACAGTTATGTCCTTCGAAATGAGGGTTTTAGTGAGATAACTCCAAAAATCCCTCCTCAGTTCGAATGCATTCTCTGGCCTTATACACACCACCTACCTTGGTGGGAGACAATCATTTTTGTAGTTGGGTCGGTCGCGATCCGGGATCGTTTAGGCTTCCGCAACATGTGTCGATCGGGAAATCCCTACACTCGGCTTGGCCAATTCAAAAGATAAGATCGAGGGTTCAGAGCGCACCGAAAGCCAATATAGTGACTTTCTATTAAGATTAGGAAGCAGTCCATCGGTCCGGGCCTCTAAAACGGGTGTTGTTTAGGAAATTCGTATACTCGCATTCGCCTGTTCGAAAGCTGAGATCGAGGGTTCGGAGAGCCCCGTAACCAAGCAAAGCAAATTTATACGGAGTTTGGGCAGCCGATCGTTTTTCTCTTTGGCCCGGCCGCGATACGGAACCGTCGGGCCTCCGAAACGCACGTCGGTCATGAAATTCATACACTCGGCTTTGCAAATTCGAAAGCGATATCTATTGTTCGGAGAAGCTAGAAAAACTCCATAGTAAATTTCTACGTAATTTTGGTAGACGCCAAACCGCCCGAGGCCAAGGTGCAAGCATTGATCTGGAAATTCCTAGTCCCATTCGCTATTTTGAAGCTGAGATCTAGGGTTTGGAGCTATCTCGAAAGCCACCGTGGTGACTTTCTGCAGAGCGTGGGAAATCGCCCAACAGTTATGTCCTTCGAAACGAATGATACGGTGACCTAAATCCAAAAGACCCATCCTCGGTTTGAATTCATTCTCCGGCCTTGTACACACCACCCGCCATAGCCACCCACCCCAAGATGTAGCCGATCGTTTTTCTAGTTTGGTCGGTCGAGATCCGTTACCGTTCGGGCATCCGAAACACGCGCAAATTTGGAAATTCCTGCACTTATCTTAGATAATTCAAAAGGTAAGATCGAGGGTTTGAAGCGCACCGAAAGCCAACATAGTTACTTTCTATTGAGTTTATGCACCTGTCCTATTGTTGGGGCATTAAAAACAAGCATTGTTCAGGAAGTTTATATATTCACATTTTCCAGTTCAGAAGCCAATATCTAGGGTTCGGTGCCCCACAGAACCCACCATAAAATCTTTATACCGAGTTAGGGTAGCCGATCATTATTCTCGTTGGCCCGGCAGCGATATGGAAATGTCGGGCCTCCATAAAGAGGTCGATTGTGAAATTCCTATGCTCGAGTTCGCAAATTAGGAAGTATAGATCTATGGTTCAGAGCAACTAGAAAACCTCCATAGTAAATTGCTACATAATTAGGGTAGGCTCCAAACGGGATGGGCCTATGAAGCGTGCGTCGTCCTGGAAATACATATACTCGCATTCGCTTGTTCGAAAGCCGAGATCAAGGGTTCAGAGTGCTCTCGAAAGCCATAGTGCTGACTTTCTGCAGAGCGTAGGAATTCGCCCGACAGTTATGTCCTTCGAAACGAGCTTTTTAGTGACCTAAATCCAAAAATTCCTCTCGGTTCGAACGAATTACCTAGCCTTACACACACCTCCCACCCTGGGGGGAGCCGATCTTTTTTTTTAGTTGGGCCGGTCACGATACAGGACCGTCCAAGCCTCTAAAAAATGCATCAATCGGGAAAATCCTACACTCGGCTTCGCCAAATCAAAAGATAAGATTGAGGGTTCGGAGCGCGCAGAAAGCCACCATAGTGACTTTCTATCAAGTTCAGGAAGCAGTCCATCCGTCCGGGCATTTGAAACGAGCGTTGTTTGGGAAATTCCTATACTCTCATTCTCCTGTTCGAAAGCCAAGATCTAGGGGTCGGAGAGCCCCGTAGCCCACCATAGCAAATTTGTACTAATTTTGGGCAGCCGATGGTTATTTTCGTTGGCCAGGCCGCGATACTGAACCGTCAGGTCTCTGAAACGCGCGTCAATCGCGAAATTCCTATGCTCGGCTTTGCAAATTCGGAAGCCCATATCTATTGATCGGAGCGGCTAAAGAACGTCCATAGTAAATTTCTACGTAATTTGGTAAATGCCAAACTGCCCGGGCCTACGAGGCATGCGTTGGTTTGAAAATACACATACTCGCATTCGCTAGTTCGAAAGCCGAGATTGAGGGTTCGGAGTGCTCTCGAAAACTACCGTGGTGACTTTCAGTAGAGCGTAGGAAATCGCCCAATAGTTATGTCCTTCGAAATGAGGGTTTCTGTGAGCTAACTCCAAAAATCACTCATCAGTTTGAATGCATTCTCTGGCCTTATACACACCACCCACTGAAGGGGTGCCGATCATTTTTCTAGTTGAGCTAGTCGCGATGCGGGACCATCCAGGCCTATGAAACGCGCATCGATATGGAAATCCCTACACTCGGCTCCGCAAATTCAAAAGATAAGATCGAGGGTACAGAGCACGATGAAAGCCACCATAGTGACTTTTTATCAAGTTTAGGAAGCAGTCCATCGGTCCGGGCCTCTGAAACGTGCATTGTTTGGGAAATTCCTATACTCGCATTCGCCAGTTCAAAAGCCGAGATCGAGGGTTCGGAGAGCCCCGTTACCCACCATAGCAAATTCATACTGAGTTTGGGCAGCCGATCGTTATTCTAGTTGGCCCGGCCGCGATACGGAACCGTCTGGCCTCCGAAACGCGCATCGATTGTGAAAATCATAGGCTCAGCTTTGCGAATTCGAAAGCCGATATCTATTGTTCGGAGAAGATAGAAAACCTCCATTGTAAATTTATACGTAATTTTGTTAGACGCCAAACCGCTTGGGGCCAAGACGCATGCGTTGATCTGGAAATTCCTATACTCCGATTCGCTAGTTCGAAAGTTGAGATCTATGGTTTGGAGCTCTCTGGAAAGCCACCGTGGTGACTTCCTGCAGAGCGGGGTAAATCGCCCAACAGTTTTGTCCTTCGAAATGAATGTTTTGGTGACCTAAATCTGAAAGACCCATCCTCGGTTCAAATTCATTCTAGGGCCTTGTACACAACACCCGCCACAACCACCCAGCCCAAGTTGTAGCTGATCATTTTTCTAGTTCGGCCGGTCGAGATCTGTTACAGTTCGAGCATCCGAAACGCGCGTTAATTTGGAAATTCCTGCACTTATCTTTGATAATTCAAAAGGTAAGATCGAGGGGTCGGAGCGCACCGAAAGCCAACAAAGTAACTTTCTATCGAATTTATGCACTTGACCTTTTATTGGGTCTTCTGAAACGCGCGTTGTTCAGGAAATCCGTATCCTTGCATTTGCCACTTCAAAAGCCGAGATCGAGGGTCGGTGCTCCACAAAACCCACCATAACATCTTTATACCGAGTTTGGGTAGCCGATCATTATTCCCGTTGGCCCCACCGCGATACGGAACTGTCAGGCCTCCATAAAGTGGTGAACCGTGAAATTCCTACGCTTAGGTTCGCAATTTATGAAGCAGAGATATATGGTTCAGGGCGACTAGAATACCTCCATAGTAAATTGCTACGTGATTTGGGTATACTCCAAACCGGAAGGGCCTACGAAGCGTGCGTTGACATAGAAATACATATACTCGCATTCGCCAGTGCGAAAGCCGAGATCGAGGGTTCAGCGCGCTCTCGAAAGCCACCGTAGTCACTTTCTGCAGAGCGTAGGAATTCGCCCAATAGTTATGTCCTTCGAAACGAGCTTGTCAGTGAACTAACTCCAAAAATCCATCCTCAGTTCGAATGCATTCTTTGGTCTTACACACAACACCCACCCTGGGGGGAGCCGATCGTTTTTCTAGTTGGACCGGTCACGATACAAGACCGTCCAAGCCTCCAAAACTTGCATCAAACGGGAAATCCCTACACTCGGCTTTGCTAAATCAAAAGATAAGATCGGGGGTTCGGAGCATGCCAAAATCCACCATAGTGACTTTCTATCAAGTTTAGGAAGCAGTCCATCTGTTCGGTCGTTTGAAATGAGCATTGCTCGGGAAATTCCTAGACTCGCATTCGCCGGTTTGAAAGCCGAGATCTAGGGTTCAGAGAGCCCTGTAACCAACCATAGCCAATTTGTACTAATTTTGGGCAGCCGATGGTTATTCTCGTTGGCATGGCTGCGATACTGAACTGTCGGGTCTCCGAAACGCGCGTCGATTGTGAAATTCCTATGCTTAGCTTTGCAAATTCAGAAGCCCATATCTATTGTTCGAAGAGGCTAAAAAACCTCCATAGTAAATTTCTATGTAATTTGGGTAAACGCCAAACCGCCAGGGCCTACGAGGCATGCGTTGGTTTGGAAATACACATACTCGCATTCGCTAGTTTGAAAGCCGAGATTGGGGGTTCGGAGCCCTCTCGAAAGCCACCGTGTTGACTTTTCGCAGAGCGTAGGAAATCTCCCAACAGTTATGCCCTTCAAAATGAGGGTTTCAGTGAGCTAACTACAAAAATGCCTCCTTGGTTCGAATGCATTCTTTGTCCTTATGCGCAACACCGACCCTAGGGGGAGCTGATCGTTTTTCTAGTTGGGTCGGTCACGATCCGGGACCGTCCTGGCCTCCGAAGCGCGCATTGATAGGGAAATCCCTACATTCTGCTTCACCAATTCAAAAGATAAGATTGATGGTACGGAGCGCATCGAAAGCCACCATAGTGAATTTCTATCAAGTTTAGAAAGCAGTCCATCGGCCTGGTCCTCTGAAACGAGCGTTGTTTGGGAAATTCCTATACTCGCATTCGCCAGTTCGAAAGCTGAGATTGAGGGTTCGGAGTGCCCCATAACCCGCCATAGCTAATTTATACTGAGTTTGGGCAGCTGATCGTTATTCCCGTCACACCGGCCGTGATAAGGAACCGTAGGGCCACCGAAACGCGCGTCGATCGTGAAATTCGTACGCTCGACTTTGCAAATTCGGAAGCCGATATTCATTGCTTGGAGCGACTAGAAAACCTCCATAGTAAATTTCTACGAAATTTGGGTAGACGCCAAACCGCCCATGGCTACAACGCGTTCATTGATCTGGAAATTCCTGTACTCCCATTTGCTAGTTCGAAAGCAGAGATCGAGCGTTTGGTGCTCGCTCGAAAGCCCCTGTGGCGACTGTCTCTAGAGCGTTGGAAATCTCCCAACAGTTATGTCCTTCGAAATGAGCTTTTCAGTGACCAAACTTCAAAAATCACTCCTCAGTTCGAATGCATTCTCCGGCCTTATACACACCACCTTCCCCGAGGGGAGCCGATAATTTTTCTGGTTGGGCTTGTCGCGTTCTGGGACTGTCCAGACCGCCGAAACGTGCGTCGATCGGGAAATCCCGACACTCGGCTTCGCCAAGTCAAAATATAAAATCGAGTATTCGGATCACGCTGAAAGCCGCCATAATGACTTTCTATCAAGTTTAGGAAGCAGTCCATCTGTCCTGATGTTTGAAACGTGCATTGTTTGGGAAATTCTTATAATCGCATTCGCTAGGTCTAAAGCCGAGATCGAGGGTTCAGAGCACCCCGGAACCCACCACAGTAAATTTATACTATGCTTGTGTAGCCGATGGTTATTCTCATTGTATTTCGAAACGCGCATCAATTGGGAACTCTTTGGGCTTCTGAATCACGCATTGTTTGGGAAATTCGTATACTCGTAATTGCCTGTTAAGAAGACGAGTTCGAGGGTTTGGAGCTCCTAGGAACCAACCATAACAACTTTAAACCGATTTTGGGCAGTTGGTCATTATTCCAGTTGGACGGGCATCGATACGGAAACGTCGGGCCTCCGTTATGAGGTCGACCGTGGAATTCCTCTGCTCGGCTTTGCAAATTCAGAAGCAGAGATCTATGGTTCAGAAAGACTCGGAAAACTCCATAGTAAATTTCTACTTAATTTGGGTAGACACTAAACCGGACGGGCCTACGAAGCAAGCTTTGATCTGGAAATACATGTACTCCATTCGCTAGTGCGAAAGCCGAGATCGAGGGTTCGGAGCGCTCTCGAAAGCCACCGTGGTGAC
Organism: Allium sativum; assembly: GCA_030737875.1. Taxonomy (NCBI): domain Eukaryota; kingdom Viridiplantae; phylum Streptophyta; class Magnoliopsida; order Asparagales; family Amaryllidaceae; genus Allium; species Allium sativum. The sequence goes on along the minus strand of CM060924.1, from coordinate 698,480,054 downwards.
TTTCTGCAAAGTGTATGAATTCGCCAAGCAGTTATATCCTTTGAAATGAGATTTTTAGTGACCTAACTCCAAAAATCCCTCCTTAGTTCGAATGCATTCTATGGCCTTATACACACCACCCACCCTGGTGAACCGATGTTTTTTCTTGTTGGGTCAGTTGCGATACGGGACCGCCAGGCCTCCGAAACGTGCGTCAATCGGGAAATCCCTAACTGGGCTTTGCCTAATCAAAAGATAAGATCGAGGGTTTGGAGCGCGTCGAAAACCACCATAGTGACTTTCTATCAAGTTTAGGAAGCAGCCCATCCATCTAGGCCTTTAAAACGAGCGTTGTTTGGGAAATTCCTATATTCGTATTCGCTAGTTCGAAAGCCGAGATCTAGGGTTCGGGGAGCACTGTAACCCACATAGCAAATTTATACTGAGTTTAGCAGTCGATCGTTATTCTCGTTTGCCCGGTCGTGATACGGAACGGTCAGGCCTCCGAAACGCGCGTCGATCGTGAAATTCATACACTTAACTTTGCAAATTCGAAAGCCGATATCTATTGTTCGGAGCGGCTAGAAATCCTCCATTGTAAATTTCTATGTAATTTGGGTAGATGCCAAACCGGCCGGGGCTACGATGCATTCGTTGATCTCGAAATTCCCATACTTCCATTCAATAATTCGAAGATCTAGGTTTTAAAGCTCTCTCGTAAGCCACCATGGTGACTTTCTGCAAAGTGTAGGAAATCTCCCAACAGTTCTGTCCTTCAGAAAGAACGTTTTGATGATCTAAATCCAAATGAACCATCCTTGGTTTGAATTCATTCTCGGGCCTCGTACACACCACCCTCCCCACTCACCCCCTTGGACATAGCCCATCGTTTTTCTAGTTCAATCGGTCGAGATCCGTTACCGTCCAGGCTTCCGAAACGCGCGTCAATTTAGAAATTCATGCACTTAGCTTCGACAATTCAAAAGGTAAGATCGAGGGTTCGGAGCGCACCGAAAGCTATCGTATAACCTTCTATCGAGTTTATGCACCTATCCTTTTGTTGGGGCTTCTGAAACGCGCATTGTTCAGGAAATTCATATACTCGAATTTGCCAGTTCGGAAGCCGAGATCTAGGGTACGGTGCTCCACGGAACCCACCATTACAACTTTATACCGCGTTTGGGCAGCAGATCATTATTCCAATTGACCCGGCCGCGATACGAAACCATCGGGCCTCCATAAAGAGGTCGACCGTGAAATTCCTATGCTCAGCTTCACAAATTCGGAACTAGAGATTTATGGTCTAGAGCTACTAGAAAACCACCATAGTAAATTGCTACGTAATTTGGGTAGAAGCCAAACCGGATGGGCCTACGAACCGTGCATTGAACTAGAAATACATACACTCGCATTCGCTAGTACGAAAGCCGAGATCGAGGGATTGTAGCATTCTTGAAAGCCACCGTGGTGACTTTCTGCAGAGCTATGGAATTCACCCAATAGTTTTGTCCTTCGAAATGAGATTTTCAGTGACCTAACACCAAAAATCCCTCCTCAGTTCGAATGCATTCTATGGCCAGATATACACCACCCACCTAGGGAGGAGCCGATCGTTTTCTAGTTGGGCCACTCGCGATCCGGGGCCGTCCAGGCCTCCGAAACGTGCGTTGATCGGGAAATCCTTACACTCGGCTTCCCCAATTCAAAAGATAAGATCGAGAGCTCGTAGCGCGCCGAAAGCCACAATAGTGACTTTCCATCATGTTTAGGAAGCAGTCCATCTGTCCAGGCCTCTAAAACGAGCGTTGATTGGGAAACTCCTATTCTCGCATTAGCCAATTCAAAATCCGAGATCGAGAGTTCGGAGAGCCCCGCAAGCGACCATAGCAAATTTATACTGAGTTTGGGCAACCGATCATTATTCTCGTTGGCTCGGCCGCCATACGGAACTGTCGGACCTCCGAAACGCGAGTCGATCGTGAAATTCATATGCTCGGCTTTGCAAATTTGGAAGTAGATATCTATTATTGGGAGTGTTTAGAAAACATCCATAGTAAATTTCTACCTAATTTGGGTGGACGACAAACCGCCCAGGGCTACGAGACATGCGTTGATTTGGAAATCCCTATAATCCCATTCGCCAGTTTAAAAGCTAAGATCGAGGGTTGGGATCTCTCTCGAAAGCCACCGTGGTGACTTTCTGCAGAGCGTAGGAAATCGCACAACAGTTCTGTTCTTCGAAACGAACATTTCGGTGACCTAATCCAAAAGACACAACTTCAGTTTGAATTCATTCTCGGCCCTTGTACAGACCACCCACCCCACCCACCCACCACAGGACGTAGCCGATCGTTTTTCTAGTTCGGCCGGTTGAGATCCATTACCGCCTGGGCATCCGAATTGCGCGTCAATTGGGAAATCCTTGCACTTAGCTTCGACAATTCAAAAGGTAGGATCGAGGGTTCGGGGTATGCCAAAAGCCAACATAGTAACTTTCTATCGAGTATATGCACTTGTCCATATGTTGGGGCTTCTGAAACGCGCATTGTTCGGGAAATTTGTATGCTCGCATTTTCCAGTTCAAAAGTCGAGATCGAGGGTTCAGAGCTCTCCAGAACCAAACATAACAACTTTGCACCGAGTTTGGGTAGCCGGTCATTATTCCCATTGGCCGGGCCACGATACGGAACAGTTAGGCCTGTTTTATGAGGTCAACTGTGAAATTCCTACGCTCTGCTTCGCAATTTCAGAAGCTAAGATCTATGGTTCGGAGGGACTAGGAAACCTCCATAGTAAATTGCAACGTAATTTTGGTAGACACTAAACCATACGGGCCTACGAAGCATGCGCTGATCGGGAAATACATATACTCGCAATCGCTAGTGCGAAAGCCGAGATCAAGGGTTCAGAGCACTCTCGAAAGCCCCCATGGTGACTTTCAGTAGAGTGTAGGAATTCACCCAACAGTTATGTCCTTCGAAATGAGCTTTTCAGTGACCTAACTGCAAAAACCCCTCCTCGGTTCGAATGCATTCTCTGGCCTTAAAACAACACCCACCCTGCAGAACCGATCGTTTTTCTAGTTGGTTCGGTCGCGATACGGGACCGTCCAGGCCTCCGAAACGTGTGTCGGTCGTGAAATCCTTACACTCGGCTTTGCCAAATCAAAAGATAAGATAGAGGGTTTGGAGCACGCCGAAAGCCACCATAGTGAATTTCTATCAAGTTTAGGAAGCAGCCCATCCGTCTGGGCGTTTGAACCGAGCGTTGTTTGGGAAATTCCTATACTCGCATTCGCCAGTTCGAAAGCCGAGATCTAGGGTTCGGAGAGCCCCATAACCCACCGTAGCAAATTTATACTGAGTTTGGAAGCCAATCGATTGCCTGGCCGCGGTACAGAACAGTCGGGCCTTCGAAACGTGCATCGATCATGAAAATCATACGCTCGGCTTTGCAAATTTGGAAGCAGATATCTATTGTTCGGAGCGGCTAGAAAACCTCCATTGTAAATTTCTACATAATTTGGGTAGACGCCAAATCGTCTGGGGCTACGATGCGTGCGTTGATCTCGAAATTCCTATACTCCCATTCGCTAGTTCGATGATCTAGGGTTTGGAGCTCTCTCGAAAGCGACCACGGCGACTTTCTGCAGAGTGTGGGAAATCGCCCAAAAGTTCTGTCCTTCGAAACAAACGTTTCGGTGACCTAAATCCAAAAGACCCATCCTCGGTTCGAATTCATTCTCGGGTCTTGTAAACACCACCCGCCCAACCCACCCACCCCATGATGTAGCTGATCGCTTTTCTAGTTCGGCCGGTCGAGATCCGTTACCGTCTGGGCATCCGAAACGCGCTTTAATTTGGAAATTCCTGCACTTAATTCAAAAAGAATGATCGAGGTTTCGTAGCACACCGAAAGCCTATATAGTAACTTTTTATCGAGTTTATGCACCTGTCCTTTTGTTGGGGCTTCTGAAACACGCGTTGTTCTGGAAATTTGTATATTCGCATTTGTTTGTTCAGAAGTCGAGATCGAGGGTTCGGTGCTCCACGGAACCAGCCATAAAAACTTTATATAGAGTTTGGGTAGCCGGTCATTATTCCCGTTGGCCCGACCGCAATACAGAACCGTCGGGCCTCTATAAAGAGGTCGACAGTGAAATTCGTACGCTCGGCTTCGCAAATCCGGAAGTAGACTTCTAAAGTTCAGAGCGACTAGATAATCTCCATAGTAAATTGCTACGTAATTTGGGTAGATGCTAAACCATACGGGCCTACGAAGCCTGCATTGAACTAGAAATGCATATACTCGCATTTGCTAGTGCGAAAGCCGAGATCGAGGGTTCGGCGCGCTCTCGAAAGCCACTGTGGTGACAATCTGTAGAGTGTTGTAATTCACTAAACAGTTATGTCCATCTAAATGAGCTTTTCAGTGTCCTAACCCCAATAACCCCTCCTTATTTCGAATGCATTCTCTGGCCTTATACACACCACCAACCATGGTGAACTGATCGTTTTTCTAGTTGGGCCGGTCGCGATACGGGAGCGTCTAGGTCTCCGAAACATGCACCGACGGGGAAGTCCCTACACTCGACTTTCCCAAATCAAAAGATAAGATTGACGGTTTGGAGCATGACGAAAGCCACCATAGTGACTTTCTATCAAGTTTAGGAAGCAACCCATCCGTCTGGGCGTTTGAAACAAGCGTTATTAGGGAAATTCCTATACTCGCATTCGCCAGTTCGAAAGCGGACTTCTAGGGTTCAGAGAGCCCCGTAACCCATCAAATCAAATTTATACTGAGTTTGGCAGCCGATCGTTATTCTCATATGCCCGGCCGCGATATGGAACAGTCGGGCCTCCGAAACGCCATTCGATCGTGAAATTCATACGCTCGGCTTTGCAAATTTGGAAGCCGATATCTATTGTCCGGAGCGGCTAGAAACCCTCTATAGTAAATCTCTATGCGATTTGGGTAGATGCCAAACCTCCCGGAACGACGATGCGTGCGTTGTTCTCGAAATTCCTATACTCCTATTCGCTAGTTCGAAGATCTAGGGTTTAGATCTCTCTCGAAAGCCACCATGGTGACTTTCTACAGAGTGGGAAATCACCAAACAGTTTTGTCCTTCGAAACAAACATTTCGGTGACCTGAATCCAAAAGACCCATCCTCGGTTCGAATTCATTCTCGGGCCCTGTACACAACACCCGCCCCTTCTACCCACGCCAGGATGTGGCCGATCGTTTTTCTAGTTCAGCCGGTCGAGATCTGGTACCGTCTGCGCTTCCGAAACGCACATCAATTTGGAAATTCCTGCACTAAACTTCGATAATTCAAAAGGTAAGATCGACGGTTCAGAGCGCACCGAAGCCAACATAGTAACTTTCTATCGAGTTCATGCACATGTCCTTTTGTTGGGGCTCCTGAAACGCGCATTGTTCAGGAAAATTGTATACTTGCATTTGCCAGTTCAGTAGCCGAGATCGATGGTTCGGTGCTCCACTAAACCCACCATAACAACTTTATACCGAGTTTGGGCGGCCAATCATTATTCCCGTTGGCCCGGCCATGATACGGAACCGTCGGGCCTCCATAAAGAGGTCGACCATGAAATTCCTACGCTTGGATTCGCAAATTTGGAAGTAGAGATCTACGGTTCAGAGCGACTAGAAAACCTCCATAGTAAATTGCTATGTAATTTTGGTAGACACAAAACCGGACCGCCCTCCGAAGCGTGCGTTGAGCAAGAAATACATATACTCGTATTCCTTGGTGCGAAATCCGAGATCGAGGGTTCAGAGCACTCTCAAAAGCCACCGTGGTGACTTTCTGTAGAGCGTAGGGATTGCGTAACATTAATGTCCTTCGAAATGAGCTTTTCAGTGACCTAACTCCAAAAATCCCTCTTTAGTTCGAATGCATTCTTCGGCCTTATGTACACCACCCACCCTGAGGGGAGCCGATCGTTTTTCTAGTTGTGCCGGTCGCGATCCGGGATCGTCTGGGCCTCTGAAACGTGCGACGATCGGGAAATCCCTACACTCGGCTTCGCTAATTTGAAAGATAAGATCGAGTGTTCGAAGCACGCCGAAAGCCACCATAGTGACTTTCTATCAAGTTTAGGAAGCAGTCCATTCGTTTGTGCCTATGAAACGAGCGTTGATTGGGAAATTCCTATTCTCGCATTCACTAGTTTGTAAGCCGAGATCGAAGTTTCGGAGAGCCCCTTAACCCACCATAGCAAATTTATATTGAATTTGGGCAGCCGATCGTTATTCTCGTTGGCCCGGCTGCGATACGGAACTGTCGGACCTCCGTAACGCGCATCGATCGTGAAATTCATACGCTCAAATTTTCAAATTCGGAAGCAGATATATATTGTTCGGAGTAGCTAGAAAACCTATATAGTTGATTTCTACGAAATTTGGGTAGATGCCAAACCGCGCAGGGCAATGACGCGTGCGTTGGTTTTGGAAATCCCTATACACTCATTCGCTAGTTCAAAAGCTAAGATCGAGGGTTTGGAGCTCTCTCGAAAGCTACCGTGGTGACTTTCCGCAGGGCGTAGGAAATCTCCCAACAGTTCTGTCCTTCGAAACGAATGTTTCGATGAACTTAATCCAAAAGACCCATCCTCGGTTCGAATTCATTCTCGGGCCTTGTACACACCACCTTCCCCACCCACCCTCCCAAGGATGTAGCCGATCGCTTTTCTAGTTCGGCCGGTTAAGATCCGTTACCGTCCCGGCATCCGAAACACGCGTCAATTTGGATATTCCTGCACTTAGCTTCGATAATTCAAAAGGAATGATCGAGGGTTCGTAGCACATCGAAAGCCAATATAGTAACTTTTTATCGAGTTTATGCACTTGTCCTTTTGTTGGGGCTTCTGAAACGCGTGTTGTTCAGGAAATTTGTATACTCGCATTTGCCAGTTCATAAGTCAAGATCGAGGGTTCGGTGCTCCACGGAACCCACCATAAAAAATTTATCTAGAGTTTGGGCAGCCTATCATTATTCTTGTTGACTCGGCCGCGATACTGAACCGTTGGGCCTCCATAAAGAGGTCGACCATGAAATTCCTACGCTCGGCTTTGCAAATTCAGAAGCAGAGATCTAAAGTTCAGAGCGAAGAGAAAAACTCCATACTAAATTGCTATGTAATTTAGGTAGACGCAAAACCGGACGGGCCTACGAAGCGTGCGTTGAACTAGAAATACATATACTCGCATTCGCTAGTGCGAAAGCCGAGATCGAGGGTTCGGCGCGCTCTCGAAAGGCACCGCGGTGACATTCTGCAGAGCGTAGGAATTTGCCCAATTGTTATGTCCTTCAAAATGAACTTTTCAGTGACCTAACTCCAAAAACCCCGCTCAGTTCGAATGCATTCTCTGGCCTTATACACAGCACACACAATGGGGAACCGATCGTTTTTCTAGTTGGGCCGGTCGCGATGCAGGACCGTCTAGGTCTCCGAAACGTGCATCGACCGGGAAATCCTTACACTCGACTTTGCCAAATCAAAAGATAAGATCGAGGGTTTGGAGCGCACCGAAAGCCACCATAGTGAATTTCTATAAAGTTTAGGAAGCAGCCCATCCGTCTGTGCGTTTGAAATGAGCGTTCTTTGGGAAATTCCTATACTTGCATTCACTAGTTCGAAAGCCGACATGTAGGGTTCGGAGATCCCCGTAACCCGCCATAGCAATTTTATATTGAGTTTGGCAGCCGATCATTATTCTCATTTGCCCGGTCATGATACGGAACCGTTGGGCCTTCATAACGCGCATCGATCGTGAAATTCATAAGCTTGGCTGTGCAAATTCGGAAGTCGATATCTATTGTTCGGAGCGGCTAGAAAACCTCAATAGTAAATATCTACGTAATTTAGGTAGATGCCAATCCTTCCATGGCTAAAAAAGCGTGCATTGATCTTGAAATACCTATACTCCCATTCGCTATTTCGAAGATCTGGGGTTTGGAGCTCTCTCGAAAGCCACCATGGTGACTTTCTGTAGTGTGGGAAATCGCATAAATGTTCTGTCTGTCGAAACGAACATTTCGGTGACCTGAATCCAAAAGACCCTCCCTTGGTTCGAATTCATTCTCGGGCCTTGTACACAACACCCGCCCCACCCTACCACCCCAGGATGTAGTCTATCGTTTTCCTTGTTCGGCCAGTCGAGTTCCGTTACTGTTCGGGCTTCCGAAACGCGCATCGATTTGTAAATTCCTACACTTAGCTTTGACAATTCAAAAGGTAAGATCAAGGTTTCGAAGTGCACCGATAGCCGACATAGTAACTTTCTATCGAGTTCATTCACATGTCCTTTTGTTGGGGCTCCTGAAATGCGCATTATTCAGGAAATTCGTATACTTGCATTTGCCAGATCAGAAGCCAAGATCGATGGTTCGGTGCCCCATGGAACCCACCATAACAACTTTATACCGAGTTTGAGCAGCGAATCATTATTCCTGTTGGCCCGGCCATGATACGGAACCGTCGGGCCTCCATAGAGAGGTCGACCATGAAATTCCTACGCTCGGCTTCGCAAATTCGGAAGCAGAGATCCATGGTTCATAGCTACTAGAAAACTTCCATAGTAAATTGCAACGTAATTTGGGTAGACGCAAAACCGGACGGTCCTACGAAGCATGCATTGAAATAGAAATACATATACTCGCATTCGGTAGTGCGAAAGCCGAGATCGAGGGTTCAGAGCGCTCTCGAAAGCCACCGTGGTGACTTTCTGCAGAGCGTAGGAATTCGCCAAACATTAATGTCCTTCGAAATGAGATTTACAGTGATCTAACTCCAAAAATCCCTCCTTAGGTTGAATGCATTCTCTGGCCTTATGTACACCACCTACCCTGGGTGGTGCCGATTGTTTTTCTATTTGTACCGGTCGCGATCCGGGATCGTCCGGGCCTCCGAAACGCACGTCGATCAGGAAATCCCTACACTCGGCTTCGCTATTACGAAAGATAAGATCGAGGGTTCAGAGCGTGCCGAAAACCACCATAGTGACTTTCTATCAAGTTTAGGAATCAATCCATCCGTTTGGGCCTATGAAACGAGCGTTGATTGGGAAATTCCTATTCTCACATTCTCCAGTTCGAAAGCTGAGATCGAGGGTTCGGAGAGCCCCTTAACCCATCATAGCAAATTTATACTGAGTTTGGGAAGCCGATCGTTATTCTCGTTGGCTCGGCTGCGATACGGAACTGTCGGGCCTCCGAAATGCGCATCGATCATGAAATTCACACGCTCGGCTTTGCAAATTCGGAAGCAGATATATATTGTTCGGAGCGTCTATAAAACTTATATAGTAGATTTCTACGTAATTTGGGTAGACGCCAAAATGCGTTGGGCTACGACGCGTGCATTGATTTGGAAATTCCTATACTCCCATTCGCTAAAGCTGAGATCGAGGGTTTGGAGATCTCTCGAAACCTATCGTGGTGACTTTCTACAGAGCGTAGGAAATCTCCCAATAGTTATGTCCTTCGTAACGAACGTTATGGTGACCTAAATTCTAAAGATCCAACCTCAGATTGAATTCATTCTCGGGCCTTGTACACACAACCCGCCCCACCGACCCACCACATGATGTAGCCGATCATTTTTCTAGTTCGGCCGGTTGGGATCCGTTACCGTCCGGGCATCCGAATTGCGCGTCAATTGGGAAATCCTTGCACTTTTCTTTGACAATTGAAAAGGTAAGATCGAGGGTCCAAAGTGCGCCGAAAGCCAACGTAGTAACTTTCTATTGATTTTATGCACCTGTCCTTATGTTGGGGCTCCTGAAATGCGCATTGTTCCGGAAATTTGTATACTCACATTTGCCAGCTCATGAGCCGAGATCGAGGGTTCGGAGTTCCACGGAACCAACCATAACAACTTTATACCGTATTTGGGCAGCCGGTCATTATTCCCGTTGGCTGAGCCGTAATACGGAACCGTCGGTCCTCCGTAATGAGGTCGACCGTGAAATTCCTACGCTCGGCTTCACAAATTCGGTAGTAGAGATCTATGGTTCAGAGCAACTAGGATACCTCCATAGTAAATTGCTACGTAATTTAGGCAGACACTAAACCGGACAGGCCTACGAAGCGTGCGTTGATCTGAAAATTCATATACTCGCATTCGCTAGTGCAAAAGCCGAGATCGAGCGTTTGGAGTGCTCTCGAAAGCCACCTGGTGGCTTTCAGAGCATTGGAATTCGCCCAACAGTTATGTCCTTCGAAATGAGATTTTTAGTGACCTAACTCCAAAAATCCCTCCTCAGTTCGAATGCATTCTCTGGCCTTGTACACACCACCCACCTTAGGGAATCGATTATTTAACTAGTTGGGCCGGTCGCGATACGAGATCGTCCAGGCCTCCTGAACGTGGGTCGATCGGGAAATCCCTACACTCGACATTGCCAAATCAAAAGATAAGATCGAGAGTTTGGAGCATGCCGAAAGCCTCCATAGTGACATTTTATCAAGTTAAGGAGCATCCCATCTGTTTGGGCGTTTGAAACGAACGTTGTTTGGAAAATTCCTATACTCGCATTAGCAAGCTCGAAAGCCGAGATCGAGGGTTCGGAGCACTCCAGAACCCACCATAGCAAATTTGTACTGAGTTTGGGCAGCCGTTGGTTATTCTCGTCGGCCCGGCCATGATACGGAACCATCGGTCCTTCGAAACACTCGTCGATCGTGAAATTCCTACGCACGGCTTTGCAAATTAGGAAGCCCATATCTATTGCTCGGAGCGGCTAAAAAACCTCCATAGTAAATTTCTACTTAATTTGGGTAGAAGCCTAACCACCCGGGCCTATGATGCGTGTGTTGATCCGGAAATACAGATACTCGCATTTGCTAGTTCGAAACCCGAGATAGAGGGTTTGGAGCGCTCTCGAAAGACACCGTGGTGACATTCTGCAGAGCATAGGAAATCGCCCAACAATCATGTCCTTCGAAATGAGCGTTTTAGTGACCTAACTCCAAAAATCTCTCCACAGTTCGAATGCATTCTCTGGCCTTATACGCACCACCCACCCCACCCATCCACCCAACCTAGGGGGAGACGATCGTTTTTCTAGTTGGGCCGGTCGCGATCCGGGACCGTCCAAGCCTCCGTAACACGCGTCGATCGGGAAATCCCTACACTCATCTTCGCCAATTCAAAAGATAAGATCGAGGTTCAGAGAGCGCCGAAAGCCACCATAGTGACTTTGTATCAAATTTAGGAAGCAGTCCATCCATCCCTGCCTCTGAAACGGGCGTTGATTTGAAAATTCCTGTTCTGGCATTCACCACTTTGAAAGCTGAGATCGAGGGTTCAGAGAGCCCCGTAACCCACCATAGCAAACTTGTACTGAGTTTCGGCAGCCGATCGTTATTTCTTTGGCCCGGCAGCGATACGGAACCGTTGGGCCTCCAAAACGTGCATCGATCGTGAAGTTCATATGCTCGGCTTTACAAATTCGAAAGCCGATATCTATTGTTCGGAGCGGCTAGAAAAGCTGCATAGTAAATTTATACGTAATTTGGGTAGACACCAAACCGCTGTGGGCTACCACACGTGCGTTGATTTGGAAATTCCTATACTGCCATTCGCTTGTTCGAAACGCTACAACAAAAAGACCTTTTTATGACGTTTAAAAACTATCATAAAAACTTTCTATGATGATTCTATAAACGTCATATATCAACATATTATTAAAAGTCTGGTAGACATTATGACATGTAATTTTTGCAATAGATAACGTACTTTTGTTGCCATCTTAAACAGGCCATATTAGTGCAACTACTTTTCTATAGCTTGTGGAGCATGCTATGGAAAGTTTTTATGACGCATCCAAACGCTATGGAAACGTCATTTAAATGGTGTAATATGTTGACATTCCTTGTTGTTATAGCATATGAACAATCTATTGAAAGTTGTTATGACACATCGGAACACGCTATGAAAAATTCACTATGTTTTACCACAACATCTCTTCGTTGCTATAAAAAACATTCTATTGCAACATTTTGCTGCCATAACATTCAAAGTTTACAATTTTTAATTATAATAATATAATATAACAATGCAAAAAAACAAACATATTTTTCACATTAATCTAAGTACATAAATGAAGTCATAATCCAAATCACAAAATATATATACCCATAATATTTCATAAATGATAAATTCAAACATAAGTATTGACAATACATAGAACTATAGCAAACCAAAACGATACATACTAAAAATATTCATGAACGTTGATAGCTAATATCCCAAGCACAGTCTAACATCAATCCCTTTGCTCCACGTGACCGACCACCCCATGTAATCACCTACTACTTCTTCACCACTAACACCTTCTCCAAACCATCAACAGCACACCCACCTGCATTCAACCTTCTTCCTGGACTACCTAACTATAACTTATGCCACCTTGCCATCAACTGCAATTAACCAACTTAACAAATAGTAATGTGGTTATAAGGTCACTCCAACTTATGCTTATTAATTCATACTACAAATAGTTATGCCACCATTTAGGATGCAAAATACTAACCTGCTATGTCTAGAAGAATTACATGCATGCTTATAGGACAATATGACTATTGTGCAAGAGTTACAACTATCACGAACTTGAAGTGTTGCTCAGGCAGGTGCTTGAAATACAAGAAATAATGTGTTGATGATGACCATGTAACTGCTATTAACCAGACTTTCAAAATATCATATTATACAAGCGCCAGATCTCTTAGGTGCACTAGTAAAACATGGCTTAGGTGCACCAACAAAGAAATGAATATATACAAGTCCAAACTAGGACATCGCATGAGAGTCAACTACAAACAGCGCAGACAGGGTTGCATCTTTTACGGAGAATACAAGGTTGGGGAATAACAAAAACAATGCTGCATCATTTACCTGCACATGAGGTTGGTTCTTAGCATCAGGGTAATCTTTAGGAGGTTTAGTTAAAATCTTTGTAATGACATATTTTTCAGGCTCTATTGCACTATTCCTTGTTTCATCTTTCACCTGCAAAAAAATTCTAAAAATTAAGCATGTAATGGAAACTACAAGATTGTTTGGCTATAATTATTGGGTTTTACCTTAATAAGAGAGTCATGAATTGTATCCACGCCTTCTTCACAAGTCATGTAAAGGTATTAAAAAAAGAGGTTTGCCAAAATCAATTAATAAGAACATTACTTACTCGAATGTGTATGGAAGATGTGGTAAGAATGCATATCCTCTAGATAATATTTGGCTAAGACAAAAATCCCCTATTTCTTTTAACAATAAACCCAGTCACGCCTAACCATATATAACCCATTGCACTCAATCACCTGCAATATATGCATAAATGACAGATTAAACAACCAGGCTAGTCAAGAATTACTCATTTTTTCCTTAATAGAAAATAGACAATTATATTTTGAATCAATGTTTAAACAGCCTGCTCTGTCTTGCTGTTTCAAACCAAGTGAAGGACTCCACAAAAAGTCGATCCACAAAAAAGCATCAAATTTCCTAGGATGGAGTATCAAAATTTTCAGGGGCAGTGTACATTTACGGAAATCAATATCAGCAATTTTTCAGCTAAGCAGCCAAATGAATAGGTAGATATTCAAACTTATCTGGTTTTACATATCAAAATTGCTGTCATACTTTTTGTTCAAGGATAAATGCAAGCAAGATGATCCACAATGCTCTAATAAATCAAATGATAACTATACCGCTAAAAATAGATGTATGCTCACCTAACCTATGAACAAGCATGGGTAATTTATTGAAGACGTTTTTCTTGAAGTTAAAAAATGAAATGCATGGTCAATGACAAAATGCATTAAGTATTTGGTTTAATTTATCCATTGGGGACAAGAATCATCTCAAATGCTTATTAAATCAAGAAGTTGGCCATGGCAATTGACAGAGGTGAACTGTATGGTACTGTGTAGGGTATGAAATGCACTGTAACAGAAGTGCTAAACAAAAATTGATTGCTTAACCCAATCATAAATTGAAAATCATATTGGCATCGAAAGAAAACATAAAAATAAAAAGAAAAAAATAGAACCCATAAAACCTGAAAATAAGGAATGCCAACTAGAATCTACATTCACCTGCCCCTTAAGGGAAATATTGAAAAATGGAAATAATTGTAAAGAAACATGGAAAAAACAATTTATTTTCAATAAAAAAAATTACATAAAATGAGATCTTTAATGTATTGGTGTTGATATAGTAGAATGCTTAAGGCATATCACCATCTTTTATGATCTGCACAGTGTTGGTAAGGATGTTCTATTTGGATTCCTATAATTCAATGCTAGTTCTATTTGGATTTCTGTTTGTTCGAGTCTTCACTTCAGATATGAGAAAGAACTACAATTCAACGCTAGTCTTATTGATTTATTTTCTATTATGTATGGTATGTTTGTATCCATAGCCTAGTTGGATTCTGTTCTAACAAAATAGCATTTTATGTTTGGACTTTTCTTCTTTTCCTTGCCATTATCCTTGTACACTAAATAAGATAACAGAAACAACTCAATATTCTGCCTCAATGTTAGAAAATACTAGATGTTGTGGATGATATGTAGATATGTCCAGCAATTGCAAGCTTAAGCGGATGAGAATAGTTAAAGGATCATGCATAGCAAGTACTATATAAAACAATTTGCAGGTTATAATTAATTAAAATGCATAGGCATCGAATTAAAATTATTCGGAAGCTTTAAAAATATTAAAAAAAACTCAATATGTTCGCAAGCCAAATTTTATTCCTTCTTCGACAATTTTATGATATGTAGAAAATAAATCTACATAATCATCGCCTCCAACAACAAACATTACATTCAGTACATTATCATCAGCAAATGTTCTATGTAAGCGAGTAGTTATGTCCTGAAGATAAGGTCCCTATATAGGTGCTATGTTAACATATAAATTTGTCAATATCATAGCATACTAGTGTAACAAGCAATTAATGGCTAACAAATGAACTATAAAATTTACTCCCAGAAAGTTATTTCTACCCGGACTTCCCTGGCCTTGCTAATTTGGACTTCGTAACATTGTTCAAAGAACAGAACATGATAAAAACTTTGGCTACTAACCACTTGCCGGTAAATAGGATGTTGTAATATAGCAGTTACCTTAAAAGGACTATATTTCATTAGGGCGGAATTGCAGTAGCGTAAACAAAACACTTCAGTTAGCATCAATCACCAATCGTGACTGCAATACCCGAGGAAACGTTGCAAACTGAAATTAAATATGAGAACTAAGCAAGTATAGAAGGCTTGAAGATGACATTTACCTTAAAAGGATTAACTTTCTTTCGGGCGGAATTGTAGTAGCCTAAAACAAAGTGCTCTAATCAGCGTCAATGCCAATCGAGACTACCATACCCTGGTAAACGCTGGAAAGAAATGTATAGTGGTTAACATTAACAAGGCAGTGGATCCAGATTTTGTATTTAAAATAAATATAACTAACATGTTGTCAAATATATATATATATATATATATATATATATATATATATATATCTGAAATGAAGATCTGATGCAGATCATATTAATTATATGATTTAGAATTATATGTATCTTTGATTTCCAACAAATAGCAGAACATATAATCATGGTTTCTATTTTTTTATCTTGTTAAGGAATATTCATTAATCCATACTATATATAAATTTGTAGCACAAAATGTTGAATAAGTACATTTTTTACACATGTATCTATGAGCAGGAAATTGTAAAATGAGGAAAATAGCTAATTGCGTTTTCAGAGCCGGCCACACCAAGTAATAAGCTACAAAACTGCAGTTGCAATCTACCATGGTAGACTACAGTTTTGAACTCCTACTAGGTGGTTGGCCGCCATAAGCAGCATATGCACCACTAGCTACAACGGTAGTTTGTTGTTGACATATCGCTACAAAGACAAAATGACAAGCAATGATCAATTATTGTTTACTAACCTTGACGATTCTGAGGAGGAAACATTGCCCCCTGGTTCTGGCCAAATCTCATTTGAATCAAAAAAGAACAAATTAATTATTTCTACTTAACAAACTTAAAGAACATAATGTAAAATCTATGGAAAAGAGTTTACCTCCTCATTTGGTTCCATGCCTCTTTTATATTCTTTAAACCCATAGTGGTAACTTCCTAGTTAGTTTTCGAGATGCAAAATGGACGAGAAACACAATGATTAATAATTATAACATGTACAATAGCATCAATCGATTTTATGTACATGAGGATGAAATATATATACGTAAATTAATGCTAACCATATGGGAAATTGAAATTCGCTCAAATTAGCCCTGAAAATCGAGAAGGTTGAATTAAAAGAGACTGGTAAACAATTTGATTTATAGAAAAACCTTTACCTACTCATTTGATTCCGTTTCACTTTTACAACGTTTAAAGCTTTAACGGCCACCTCATAGGTAAATTTCACTCTTTAACACGGTTGAGATACACGATGATCTACAATTATAGCAAGCATAATAGAATTAAACAATTTCAGGCACTTCAATACTTGAATGTTGCTACTCTTGTTTTTATCCATCTTCAATTACTTACCAAGAAGTTATTGTTAAACGATAAGAGAACATATGCTTGGAGACGTAGGATGCTATCATTTGTAATAAAAAGGAATTTGATACTCTTTTATTATGTTAATTCTATGCTTTATGATAACAAAATTCAAATTATAATATTTTCAATGAAGATACCATTAATATTAAAATTATGTTTTGTTTGTAAAAAATCAACGCTTGAACTAATTGCCAAATTTCCATAAATCAAATATCTACCCCGGGAACAATTTCATGTTTCCAAAACTAACATACCATATAATAAAGAAATCAAAATTCAGTTTATATATATGGTAAAAAAGATGGCAAAAGTTGAATTATATAGTTATTGTTGCAGGTTTTTCAATAGGCACTAATGAAACAAATTGTATAATAAGTACTGTATATCGATTGATTGTATAAAGAACATTTAATTTTCATAATATGTAAGCATTAAACATACCTTTTTAGTTGATTTCCAAATAAATGATCTCACCAAATCCAACTTCAAATAAACTATATTAAGAAATAAATTTGGGAGTTCAAACTAATTAAAGTGCAAGATATCAACACTGCATACTCTAAAATTGGAACTTATTTTTAGCCAAAATTAAATTTGAGGTTATATTAATTATATTCCTAACAATTCAAAACTATAAATTATTCAAATGTCCATGTTCTTATGCAATTATTCAGTTTTGTGGAAAGTGAGACAATTTACGTGTCTAGAAACACCATTTATATTTGTTCAGTTTGTTTAAAAAAAAAAAAATCTGGACTACCGAATTATTGTAGATGAAGGCTCAACGAATGCTCTAATCATATCTTAGAGTAAAATCATAAATAAACATTTATGTGTGTAACATACATGTACACGAATAAATGAATGCATACCTTTGTGGAATAGAACTAAAATCTCCACAAATCAATATAGGAATATTAATGTTAATAGCAGTTTTTTTTAATCCATTCAAAAGAGTATCGAGCCTAGAATAATTTTATGTGGAAATATGGCCAAAAAATGTACAATATAGTTTTATGGTAAATTCAAAAAAGAAACGATGCGGATCTACCACAGTTTTACATTCTTGTTACCTTATTGAATGTTCATATATGCGTTTGCCTGCGCTGGAAACAAATTAGAATATATACTATGAATGACACTAATAAAATGAAAGGTTTGCACTTTAAGGTATTAAATAAAAAATTTGAAGTATTAATAATTACCTATTTGTTTAGACAGTGAATTACATAAATGATTTCAGGATTTGGCAGTGGCTTCAATTCTCGAATAAAATGGATTTTGATATCAACAATTTACATTAGCATTTATGGATATAAATTATTTCTCCAAATATGAATACTCACCACACATAGGAGCTGCCTTTTTCCAGGAATACCATGCCCATGAATATTGAATTTTGCATCAAGGACCACACTAAGGGTTATATTATCCTACACAATGAAGCGAGTAAATTTGTTTGATTCAATAATCACACAGAAATTAGGTATAAGGTAGTCTTCGTGGAAATAGCCACATTTAAGCGAGATATTATGACAAAAATTAGCTAATTCAATAAGGATTGCAAATGGACTTACCTAAAATTACCAGTTTCTAATCAGTTTTGCCAAACCAACGGACTATATAAAAAAATGGAGAACTATATTCTAATTGTACATGAAAATGGTTAATCAAAAATGAGAGAAGTGTGGAAATTATGATTATGCACTGATGAGAAACTAAACATATGTCGTATACATACAAACGTGTAAGAATACATATACTATATACACATGAAAGTACATAACTCTTAATAAAAATGCATAAAATCCCCGCAAACAGTAATCCACTAGTGATTTTGAAAACAGTTTTGAATATACAAATACTAGTACATCAGTGATTTTAAGATTGAAACAAAAACATGCAATACTCAATCAATCGAAATAGGTGTGTGATATGAGAGATGTCATTTACTATGATATATTTGTATATTTTGATCATGCTGCATTTTCAGCAACTCTTAGACAACTATTGCTTGTACTAAAATATGGATTTATGTTATATTACTATTTTCGATTAATCAAATAAATAAGTATTCCATGTCTTTTCAAATTCCTTATACATCAATATAACACACACACGTGCACACACACATACACACACACAGACATATATATATAAACATATATATATATATATATATATATATATGTATAAGATTTCTAAGAATCTTTAATGGCATGAAGTATATGTATTGTCTCCAAAAAATTATGCATAAATTAGATGTTTCACGCAATACAGTTTAAAAAATGTACTAACTAAATTAGTTAACTAATGCGTGACTATAATAATACATTTGTCAATTTACCATCACGAACTTCACAAAACAAAAATAAAAGGCATCAAACAATTTGAACAAGACAAATTTAGATACTCACATGATTTTGCTTAGATAGGGAGGAGAAAAAAGATAGCATGGCAGTGAAGCAAGGGGTGGGAGAAAATCTTCGATATAGGGCTAGAGCAACGAACAAAAGCACAAGTAAAAGAAGATTGATTTTGATAATTTGGTAAAAGGTGGGTTGAGTCTTAGATTGTTTAATTTGCTTTTTGCCATCGATTTAGTGGGGAGACGGTTGGGTTCAATGTTGTGAGAAGCACTGAGGGTGATTTAAAGAAAGCTTAGTAATTATAATATAGTATAGATTAGTAACAAAGTCAGTAAAGAAATCATAGCTCATATTCCAATGACCAAACATTAATCCCAACTTTCACAGCAACTGTAAAGAAAATTCGCTTCTAAATAAAAAAATTTGCTCCATTAGAACTGGTGATGCAAACAGAACCACTATTTGAAGAACCCAGTTTTCCATTATACAACTCATAATTAATGAAAGTTAAAATAATAAAGTCTTTCTCATTTAACAAAAGCTAATATATGATCAACTCTAAATGTGACACCTTACGTGAAACTTATGAGAAATAGAAAGATGTGTATATCAACAATTAAACATCATTCTAAAATTAGCACTAGACACCAAAGCCTAATCAAGATCTTTAAGAGCAAAACCTAACACCATGTGAAACAAAATAAATCCCTTCCTGGTGTCATTTTAGACGTAGTTACTTAATGGCCTTAACTCAGTTAAGGACACATTTAGAAGAAATAATTTCGCTGTCAATAAACTAAACTTCTCTCAACAAAACAGATTATGGCTCTTTTAGTTTATCAAAAAGAAAATAATAACAATTCATTAGAGCTAACCGTAAGATAAACTAATCGTCCATGATCAGGTATTTTGCATATAAAACAGAATGCTTAGATAACGGACCGAGAAAATTGGTTCGAGTTATCGAATGCAAAGTAAGAAAATAATTCTACTACACATTTTCGAGCGAAGCAAACTATACCAGATCTCGTGTATCAACAACCTATCGCATGTTTATCGCATATAATACACAAATAACAGCAAAAAATCTTCAGTTAATAAACTATGTGTGGATCAATAACCAAGGAAATTACAGAAGAATTAACATCCCATCTAGGCCTTTCCTAGGGCGACGTCTGATTTGCGTTTGGGCAAGAAGTTGTTATGCATTCACATGCCATGATTACTATGAAGAAAAAATGATCAAAATTTCAATTTAATGAAGAAACCAAAGGGAACTTTGTCGATGAGAAGCCCTAACTTGGCAACTAAAAATTTACTCTAGAAAAAATTAGTAGAAATTTGAATCTTATTCTTGAATCTACTCTCATAAGTGGGGAGAGAATGTTAGCATGTTCCTATTAAGTATTGGTAATTTGAATCTGATTAAACATAAAAGCAGCGACTGTGATGAATTAACAAAAAAGTAAAGCATTATTATTCATCTAAAACAAAAATTAACAGAAATTAGTAAAAATATGTGAAGAGAAGGAGGTTACCTAGCTATCGATTTGGTAGTGACTGGTAGAGACAAGGAGTAGAAAAAAAGGTTTTCACGAACAGTGAGACGAGTATAAGTTTCGCAGTCTAGGCTTCCGTGGAACGACAGAGAAAATAAGGGGAAATGGAAACCTTTGCTGCTCAAATTTGTTGGCTTGATAAATTGCATAGCGTAGTAAATTGATTTAGTAAACCTGAGAAGGAAAACACAGATGGTTTTCTTCCAACATCGTGCTATCTTGCAATTAAAATAGGTTTTTCTTGTAAGCCTTGAGGAAGAGGGTTGCAGAGGTTTCAGAACGAAACGGGATTCAATCAGGGAATCGTGAAGAAGAGAGAATACGAATGAAAAAGTAAAAAGTTGCGGCCGAAAAATAAGTTGGAGGGAAAAAAATTTAGACCGCCAGTTTGCTTAATGTTTGGTTAACTACGACATGACAACGTGCTCTCTTTTTACCCTAATATACAATAATTTGCTTAATTAGTTAATTATGACACGACAACGCGTTGTCTTGTTTCCCTAATAAAAAATAATTTGCTTATTTATAGCAAAAACGATTTTTGTGTCATCCCCACTTGCTATTAATATGATATTTTCTTGTAGTGAAAGCTGGGATTGAGGGTTTGGAGCATTCTCAGAAGCCACCATGGTGACTTTCTACATAGCGTAAGAAATTGTCCAACAGTTCTGTCCTTCGAAATGAATGTTTCGGTGACCTAAATCCAAAAGACGCATCCTCGGTTCAAATTAATTTTCGGGCCTTGTACACACCACCCACCCCCTGCCCCAAGACTTAGCCGATCGTTTTTCTAGTTCGGCCGGCCGAGATCCGTTACCGTCTGGGCATCCGAAACGCGCATCAATTAGGAAATCTCTGCATTAAGCTTGGACAATTCAAAAGATAAGATCGAGGGTTCGGAGCAAGCCGAAAGCCAACATAGTAACTTTCTATTGATTTTATGCAGCTGTCCTTTTGTTGGGGCTTGTGAAACGTGCATTTTTCGGGAAATTCGTATATTCGCATTTGCCGGTTCAGAAGCCTAGATTGAGCGTCTGGAGCTCCCCGGAGCCCACCATAACAACTTTATACTGAGTTTGGGCCTCTGATCATTATAACCATTGGCTCCACCGCGATTTGAAACGTCAGGCCTCCATAACGGGGTCGACCGTGAAATTCCTAAGCTCGGCTTCGCAAATTCGAAAGCAGGGATCTATGGTTCGGACCGACTAGGAAACCTCCATAGTAAATTGCTATATAATTTGGGTAGACGCCGAACCGGATAGGCCTACGAAGCGTCCGTTGTTCTGGAAATACATATACTCGCATTCACTAGTGCGAAAGCGGAGATCGATGGCTCGGAGCGCTCTCGAAAGCCACCGTGTTGACTTTCTGCAGAGCGTAGGAATTCATCCAATAGTTATGTCCTTCGAAATGAGCTTTTTAGTGACCTAATTCCAAAATCCACACCTCAGTTCGAATGCATTCTCTGGCCTTATGCACACCACCCGCCCTGGGTGAAGCCGGTCATTTTTCTACTTGGGTTGGTCGCGATACGGGACCGTCCAGGCCTCCGAAAGGTGCGTCGATCGAGAAATCCCTACACTTGGCTTCACCAAATCAAAAGATAAGGTCGAGGGTTCGGAGCGCGCTGAAAGACACAATAGTGACTTTTTATCAAGTTAGGAAGTAGTCCATCCGTCCGGGCGTTTGAAACGTGCGTTATTTGGGAAATTCCTATACTCGCATTCGCTAGTTCGAAAGCAGAGATAGAGGGTTCGGATCGCCCCGGAACCAAACATATCAAATTTGTACTAAGTTTGGGCTGCCGATGGTTATTCTAGTTGGACCAGCTGCGCTACGGAACCATCGGGCCTCTGAAACGTGTGTCGATCGTGAAACTCCTACGCTCAGCTTTGTAAATTCAGAAGCCCGTATTTATTGTTCGGAGCGGCTAAAAAACCTCCATAGTATATTTGTACATGATTTGGGTAGACGCTAAACCGCCTGGGCTTACGATGCGTGCGTTGAACTGGAAATACACATACTCGCATTCTCTTGTTTGAAAGCCGAGATCGAGGGTTCGGAGCGCTCTTGAAAGCCACCATGGTGACCTTCTGCAGAGCTTAGGAAATCGACCAACAGTTATGTCCTTCGAAATGAGCGTTTCAATGACCTAACTCCAAAAATCTCTCCTCAGTTCAAATGCATTCTCTGGCATTACACACACCACCCACCCACCCACCCAACATGCGGGGAGCCGATCATTTTTCTAGTTGGGCTGGTTGCGATCCAGTACCGTCCTGGCCTCCGAAATGCGCATCGGTCGGGAAATCCCTACACTCAGCTTTGCCTATTCCAAAGATTAGATCGTGGGTTCGGAGCGCGTCGAAAGCCACCATGATGACTTTCTATCAAGTTTAGGATGTAGTCCATCCGCCCATGCCTCTGAAATGAGCGTTGATTGGGAAATTCCTTTTCTCGCATTTGCCAGCTCGAATGCCGAGATCGGGAGTTCGAAGAGCCCGGTAACGCACCATAGCAAATTTATACTGAATTTGGCCGGCCAATCGTTATTCTCATTGGCTCGGCCGAGATACAGAACTGTCAGGCCTCCAGAACGATTGTCGATCGTGAAATTCATATGCTCGGTTTTGCAAATTTGTTGCCGATATCTATTGTTCGTAGCAGCTAGAAAACCTCCATAGTAAATTTCTATGTAATTTGGGTAGATGCCAAACCACCCGAGGCTACGAAGCATGCATCGATCTAGAAATTCCTATACTTGCATTCGCTAGTTCGAAAGCTGGGATATATTGTTTGGAGCTATCTCGAAAGCGACCATGGTGACTTTCTACAGAGCGTGGGAAATCGACTGACACTTCTGTCCTTCAAAACGAACGTTTCTGTGACCTAAATCCAAAAGAACCACCCTCGGTTCGAATTTATTCTCGGTCCTTGTACACACCACCCGCCCTACCCACCCACCCTAGGACCTAGCCGATCGTTTTTCTAGTTCGACGGGTGAGATCTGTTACCGTCTGGGCATCCGAAACTCACGTCAATTGAGAAATCCCAGGACATAGACTCGACAATTCAAAAGGTAAGATTCGAGTGTTTGGAAAGCGCTGAAAGAAAACATAGTAACTTTCAATCGAGTTTATGCAGCTGTCCTTTTGTTGGGTCTTCTGAAACGCGCGTTGTTCGGAAAATTCGTATACTCGTATTTGCCAGTTCAGAAGCTGAGATCGAGGGTTTGGAGATCCCAGGAATCGACAGTAACAACTTTATACCAAGTTTGGGTAGCCACTCATTATTCCTATTGGCCCGGCCGTGATACGGAACCGTCGGGCCTCCGTAATGAGGTCAACCATGAAATTTCTACGCTCAGCTTCGTAAATTCGGAAGCAGAGATCTATGGTTCGGAGCGACTAGGAAATCCGCACTATAAATTGCTACGTAATTTTGGTAGACGCCAAATCGGATAGCCTACGAAGTGTGCGTTGATCTGAAAATACATATACTCGCATTCGCTAGTGCGAATGCCGAGATCGAGGGTTCAGATCGCTCTCGAAAGCCGCAATGGTGACTTTATGTAGAGTGTAGGAATTCGCCCAACAGTTATGTCCTTCGAAATGAGCTTTTCTGCGACCTAACTCCAAAAATCCCTCCTTAGTTCGAATGCATTCTATGGCCTTATGAACACTACCAACCCTGCGCGGAGCTGATCGTTTTTCATGTTGGGCCAGTCGCTATCCGGGACCGTCCAGGCCTCCGAAACCTGCGTCGATCGGGAAATCCCTACACTCGGCTTTGCCAAATCAAAATATAAGATCAGGGGTTCAGAGCGCGCCGAAAGCCACGATTGCCACTTTCTATCAAGTTTATGCACTTGTCCTTCCGTCCGGGCTTCTGAAACGCGCGTTGTTTGGGAAATTCCTATACTCTCATTCCCTAGTTCGAAGCCGCGATCGAGGGTTCGGAGCTCCCCAGAACCCACCATAACAACTATATACCGAGTTTGGGCAGCCGAAAGTTACTCCTGCTGGCTCGGCCATGATATAGAACCCTCAGGCCCCCGTAACGAGGTTGACTGTGAAATTCCTACGTTCGTCTTTGCAAATTCGGAAGCAGAGTTCTATGGTTCGGAGGGTCTAGGAAACCTCCATTGTAAATTGCTACGTAATTTGGGTAGACACCAAATCGTTAGGGCCTACGAAGCACGAGTTGATCAGGAAATACATATACTCATATTAGCTAGTTCGAGAGCGAAGATTGAGGGTTCGTAGCGCTCTTGAAAGCCACCGTGGTGACTTTCTGCAGAGCGTAGGAAGTCGCCCAATAGTTACGTCCTTCGAAATGAGCATTTTAGTGACCTAACTCCAAAAATCCCTTCTCAGTTCAAATGCATTCTCTAGCCTTATACTCCCCCCACCCACTAACCCAAAAGGGGGGGGGGAGCCAATCATTTTTCTAGTTGGGTCGGTCGTGATCCAGGACCGTCCAAGCCTCCGAAACGTGGGTCGATCGGGAAATCCCTATAATCGTCTTCGCCAATTCAAAAGATAAGATTGAGGGTTCGGAGCGCGCCGAAAGCCACCATAGTAACTATCTATCAAGTTTAGGAAGCAATCCATCCGTCTGGCCTCTGAAACGAGCGTTGTTTGGGAAATTCCATTACTCGCATTCACCTGTCTGAAAGCTGAAATCGACACATCGGAGCACCCCGGAACCCACAATAGCAAACCTATACTGAGTTTGGGCAGTCGATCGTCATTCTCATTGGCCCGACCACGATACAGAACCGTTAGGCCTCTGAAACGCACGTCGATCGTGAAATTCCTACGTTCAACTTTGTAAATTCGAAATTCGATATCTATTGTTCGGAGCGGCTAGAAAACCTCAATAGTAAATTTCTATGTAATTCGGGTAGATGCCAAACCACCCGGGCCTACGACGCGTGCGTTGATCTGGAAACTACGATAATCGCATTCGCTAGTTCGGAAGCTTAGATCGAGGGATTCTACAGAGCATGGGAAATCACCCAGCGGTTCTGTCCTTCAAAACGAGCATTTTAGTGACCTAAATCCAAAAGAGCCATCCTCAGTTTGAATTAATTCTCGGGCCTTGTACACACCACCCGCCCCACCCAACCATCCTCGGGCGGAGCCCAACGTTTTTCTAGTTGGACAGGTCGCGATCCACGGCCGTCTGAGCATTCGAAACACACATCGATTGGGAAATCCCTGCACTCAGTTTGGCCAATTCAAAAGGTAAGATTAAGGGTTCGGAGCATGCCGAAAGGTAGCATAGTAGCATTTTATCGAGTTTGTGCACCTGTCCATCCATTTATGCTTTTGAAACGTGCGTTGTTTGGAAAATCTATGCTCGCATTCACTAGTTCAGATGCCGAGATCGAGGATTCGGAGGACCTCAGAACCCAAAATAACAGCTTTATACCGAGTTTGGGCAGCCGATAGTTATTCCCGTTGGCCCGACTGCGCTATGGAACCGTCGGGCCTCCGTAACGAGGTTGATCGTGATATTCCTATGCTCGGCTTCGCAAATTCAAAGCAGAGATCTATAGTTCGGAGCAGCTAGGAAACCTCCATAGTAAATTTCTACGTAACTTGGGTAGACGCTGAACCGACCGGGCCTATCAAGCGTGCGTTTATCTGGAAATACATTTACTCGCATTCGCTTGTTCGAAAGCCGAGATTGAGGGTTTGGAGCACTCTTGAAAGCCACTGTAGTGACTTTCTATAGAGCTCAGGAAACCGCCCAATAGATCTATCCTTCAAAACGAGCGTTTGAGCGACCTAAATACAAAACACCCATACTCGGTTCGAATTCATTCTTGGGCCTTGTAAACACCACCCGCCCACCACAGGGCGGAGCAGATCATTTTTCTAGTTGGGTCGGTCGCGATCGGTGACCATCCAAGCATCCAAAATGTGGGTCAATTGGGAAATCCCTGCGCTCAGATTCACTAATTCAAAAGGTAAGATCGAGGGTTTGAAGCACGCTGAAAGCTAGCATAGTAACTTTCTATTAAGTTCATGCACTTTTCCTTACGTCCGAGCTTCAGAAACATGCGTTGTTCGGGAAACGGCTATACTTGCATTCGCTTGTTTGGAAGCCGATATCGAGGGTTCAGAGCTCCCCTAAACTCACCATAACAACATTATACAGAGTTTGGGAAGCCAATATTTATTCCCGTTGGCTCAACCGTGATATGGATCCGTCGGGCCTCCGTAATGAGGTTGAACGTGAAATTCCTACGCTCGGCTTCGCAAATTCGGAAGTAGAGATCTATGGTTCGGAGCTGCTTGGAAACCACCATAGTAAATTGCTAGGCAATTTGGGTAGACGACAAACCGGCAGGGCTTACGAAGCATGCATTGATTTGCAAATACATACACTCGCATTAGGTAATTCGAAAGCCGAAATCGAGGGTTCGGAGTGCTCTTGAAAGCCACAGTGTTGACTTTCTGTAGAGCGTAGGAAATCGCCTAACAGTTATGTCCTTCGAAATGATCATTTCAGTGACCTAACTCCAAAAATCCCTCCTTATTTCGAATTCATTCTCTAGCCTTACACACACCACCCTCCCCGCCCACCTACCCAACTGGGGGGGGGATCGTTTTTCTAGTTGGGCCGGTCGTAATCCGGGACCATCCAGACCTCCAAAACGTGCGTCGATCGGGAAATCCCTATACTTGTGTTCGCTAATTCAAAAGATAAGATTGTGGGTTCAGAGCAGGCCGAAAGGCATCATAGTAACTTCTTATCAAGTTTAGGAAGCAGTCAGTCCATCCGGGCCTCTGAAACGAGCGTTTTTTAGGAAATTCTTGTTCTTGCATTCGCTAGTTCGAAAGCCGAGATCGAGAGTTCGGCGCGCCCTTGAACCCACCATAGCAAATTTATACTGAGTATGGGCAGCCGATCGTTATTCTCGTTGGCCCGGCCACGATACAGAACCATCGGGACTCCGAAACTCGCGTCGATCGTGAAATTCCAATGCTTGGCTTTGCAAATTCGGAAGCCGATATATATTATACAAAGTGCCGAGAAAACCTCCATAGTAAATTTCTATGTAATTCGAGTAGACGCCATACCACCTAGGCTGCGTTGATCTGGAAATTCCTATACTCGCATTCGCTAGTTCGAAAGATAAGATCGAGGGTACGGGGCTCTTTCGCAAGCCATCCTGGTGACTTTCTACAGAGCGTGGGAAATTGCCATTGGTTCTGTCCTTCGAAATGAGTGTTTCAGTGACCTAAACCTGAAAGGACCATCCTCGGTTTGAATTGATTCTCAGGCCTTGTACACACAAGCCGCCTTACCCACCCTCCACAGGAGCGGAGCCGATTGTTTTTCTAGCTGGGACGGTTGCGATTCGCGACCGTCCGGGCAACCGAACGCGGGTCAATTGGAAAATCCCTGCACTAGCTTCACAAATTCAAAAGGTAAGACCGAGGGTTCGTAGAGCTCCAAAAGCCAGCATGGTAACTTTCTATTAAGTTTATGCACTTATCCTTGCGTCCGGGCTTCTGAAACGCACGTTGTTTGGGAAATTCCTGTACTTTCATTCGCTAGTTTGGAAGGCGAAATCGAGGGTTCCAAGCTCCCCGGAATCCACTATGACAACTTTATACCGAGTTTGGGCAGCTGATAGTTATTCCCATTTTCTATGCCGCGATATGGAACCGTCGGGCCTCCATAACGAGGTTGACCGTGAAATTCCTATGCTCGGCTTCACAAATTCGGAAGAAGAGATCTATGGTTCGGAGCTACTAAGAATCCTCCATAGTAAATTGCTACATAATTTGGGTAGACGCCAAACCGGCAGGGCCTATGAAGCGTGCGTTGACCTGGAAATACATATACTCGCATTCGCTATTTCGAAAGCCAATATTGATGGTTCGGAGCTTTCTTGAAAGCCACTGTGGTGACTTTCTGCAGAGCGTAGGAAATCGCCCAACAGTTTTGTCCTTCAAAATGAGCATTTTAGTGACCTAACTCCAAAAATCCCTCTTCAGTTCGAATGCATTCTCTGGCCTTATACACACAACCCTCCCCATCCACCCACCCAATGACGTGGGGGGAGCCGATCATTTTTCTAATTGGGTCGGTAGCTAATAAGGACCGTCCATGCCTCCGAAACGTGCGTCAATCGAGAAATCCCTATACTCGTTTCGCAAATCAAAAGATAAGATTGATGGTTCGTAGAGCGTCGAAAGCCACCATTGTAACTTTCTTTCAAGTTAAGGAAGTAGTCCATCCGTTCGGGCCTCTAAAACGAGCGTTGTTTGGGAAATTCCTATATTCGTATTCGCCAGTTCGAAAGCTGAGATCGAGAGTTAGGAGCTCCCCGGAATCCACCAAAGCAAATTTATGCTGAGTTTGGGCGGCCGATAGTTATTCTCGTTGGCCCGTCCACGATACAAAACCGTCCGGTCTCCGAAACGTGCGTCGATCGTGGAATTCCGACGCTTGGCTTTGAAAATTCAGAATCTGATATCTATTTTTCAGAGCAGCTAGAAAACCTGCATAGTCAATTTCTACATAATTCGGGTAGATGCCAAACCACCCGGGCTTACGTTGCGTGCGTTGATCTAGAAATTCCTATACTCACATTTGCTAGATCGAAAGCTGAGATCAAGGGTTTGGAGCTCTCTCGAAAGCCATTCTGTCTGGTGACTTTCTTCAGAGCGTGGGAAATCTCCGAACAGTTGTATCCTTTAAACGAGCATATCAATTACCAAAATCCAAAAGTACCATCCTTAGTTTGAATTCATTCTTGGGCCTTGTACATACCACCCACCCCACCAACCCATCCCAGGGTGAAGCCCATCATTTTTCTAGTTAGGTCGGTCGTGATACGTTACAGTCCGTGCATCCGAAACGTGCATCGATTGGGAAACACCTGCACTAAACTTCGCCAATTCAAAAGGTAATATCGAGGGTTCAGAGCGTGCAGAATGCCAGCATAGTAACATTCTATCAAGTTTATGCACCTGTCCATCCGTCGTGGCTTCTGAAAAGCGCTTTGTTTGGGAAATCCTATACTCGCATTCACTAGTTCGGAAGCCGAGATCGAGGGTTCGGAGCACCCCAGAACCCAACATAAGAACTTTATACCGAGTTTGGGCAGACGATAGTTATTCCTGTTCGCCCAACTGCGATATGGAACCGTTGGGCCTCCATAATGAGGTCGAGCGTGAAATTCATACGCTCGGCTTTGCAAATTCGGAAGTAGAGATCTATAGTTCGGAGCGGCCAAGAAACCTCCATAGTAAATTGTTACGTAATCCGGGTAGACCCTAAACCGGCCGGGTCTACGAAGCGTGCGTTGATCTGGAAATACATATACTCGCATTTGCTAGTTCAAAAGCCAAGATCGAGGGTTTGGGTCACTCTTGAAAGCCACCATGGGGACTTTCTGTAGAGCATAGGAAACCGCCCAACAGTTGTGTCCTACGAAATGAGCGTTTGATTGGCCTAGATCCAAAAGACCCATCTTCGGATCAAATTCATTCTCAGGCCTTGTACAGACCACCTGCCCTACCTATGCACCACAGGGCGGAGCTGATCGTTTTTCTAGTTGTGCCAGTTGCGATCTGCAACCTTCTAGGCATCCAAAACGCGGGTTAATTGGGAAATCCCTGCACTCTGCTTTGCCAATTCAAAAGGTGAGTTCGAGGGTTTGGAGCGTGTCGAAAGCCAGCATAGTAAATTTCTGTCAAGTTCATGAAGCAGACTATCCGTCCTGGCCTCTAAAACGAGCATTGTTTGGGAAATTCCTATTCTCCCATTCGCCATTTCGAAAGCCAAGATCGATAGTTCAGAGCGCCCCAGTACCCAACATAACAAATTTATACTGAGTTTGGAAAGCCGATCGTTATTCTCGTTAGCCCATCCACAATACAGAACCGTCGAGACTCTGAAACATGCATCGATCATGAAATTCCTATGCTTGGCTTCGCAAATTAGGAAGCCGATATCTATTGCTCGGAGCAGCTAGAAAGCCTTTGTAGTATATTTCTACGTAATACGGGTATACAACAAATAGACAGGGCCTACGATGCGTGCGTTGATCTAGAAAATCCTATACTCGCAGTCGCTAGTTCGAAAGCTAAGGTCGCAGGTTTGTAGCTCTCTCAAAAGCCATCGTGGTGACTTTCTACAGGGCGTGGGAAATCACTCGACAGTTCTGTCCTTCGAAATGAGCGTTTCATTGACCTAAATCCAAAAGTCCAATCTTCGGTTCGAATTCATTTTCTGGTGTTGTACACACCACCCGCCCCACCCACCAATCCTAGGGTGGAGCCAAACATTTTTCTAGTTGGGCCGATCACAATTCGCGACTGTCCGAGTTGCCGAAATGCGCATCGATTGGGAAATCACTACACTCAGCTTTGCTAATTCAAAAGGTAAGATTGAGGGTTCGAAGCGCCCCGAAAGCCAACATAGTAACTTTCTATCGAGTTTATTCACCTGTCCATTCGTCTGGGCTTCTGAAACTCGCATAGTTTGGGAGTTCCTATACTCGCATTCGACAGTTTGGAAGCCGAGATCGAGGGTTCGGAGCTCGTCGGAACCGAGCATAACAATTTTATACTGAGTTCGGGCAACCGATCGTTATTCCCACTGGCCCGACCGCGATACGGAACTGTCGGGCCTCCATAACGAGGTCGAACATGAAATTCCTAAGCTCGGCTTCACAAATTCAGAATCAAAGATCTATGGTTCGGAGCGGCTAGGAAACCTCCATAGTAAATTGCTACTTAATTTGGGTAGATGCCAAATCGGTCAGGCCCATGAAATTTTCGTTAGTCTAGAAATACAGATACTTGCTTTTGAGAGTTCGAAAGCCAAGATCGAGGTTTTAGAGCGCTCTCGAGACCACCGTGGTGACTTTCTGCAGAACGTAGGAAATCGCCCAACAGTTATGTCCTTCGAAATGAGCGTTTCAGTGACCTAACTCCAAAAAACTCTCCTCATTTCGAATGAATTCTCGGGCCTTATAAACAACACCGCCCCACCCACCACACATCCTACAGGGGGAGCTAATCGTTTTTCTAGTTGGGTCGATCGCGATCCCGGACCGTCTAGGCCACCGTAACGCGCGTCGATCAGGAAATCCCTACACTAGGCTTCGCCAATTTAATAGATAAGATCGAAGGTTTGGAGCGCTCCGAAAGCCACCACAGTAAATTTCTGTCAAGTTTAGGTAGTAGTCAATCTGTCCGAGCCTATGAAATGAGCATTGTTTGGGAAATTCCTAAACTCATATTCGTTGGTTCGAAAGCCGAGATCGAGGGTTCATAAAGCCCCGGAACCCACCATAGCAAATTTATACCGATTTTGGGCAGCCGCCCGTTATTCACGTTGGGTCGGCCGTAGTACAAAACCGTTGGGCCTCCGAAACGCGTGACGATCATGAAATTCCTATCTCGGCTTCGCAAGAAAACCTTCATAGTAAATTTCTACCTAATTTGGCTAGACGCTAAAACTGCCCGGGCCTATGACGCGTGCGTTGATTTGGAAATTCCTATACTCGGATTCACTGGTTCGAAAGCTGAGATCGAGGGTTAGGAGCTCACTAAAAAGACCCATCCTCGATTCAAATTCATTCACGGGCCTTGTACACACAACTCGCCCCACCCACCCATCCTAGGGCGTACCCCATCGTTTTTCTAGTTTGGCCTATCATGATCTGTGACCGTCCGAAATGCACATCGATCGGGAAATCCCTGCACTCAACTTCGCTAATTCAAATGGTAAGATCGAGGGTTCAGAGCATGCCGAAAGCTAGCATAGTTACTTTCTATCAAGTTTAGGCACCTATCCATCTGTCCTGGATTCTGAAATACGTATTGTTTGGGAAATCCAATACTCACATTCGCTAGTTCGGAACCCGAGGTTCGAGGGTTCAGAGCTCCCTGGTTCATACAATAACAACTTCATGCCGAGTTTGGGCAACCGACTGTTATTCCCGTTGGTTCGGTCATGATGCGGAACTGTCGGGCATCCATAACTAGGTCGACCGTGAAATTCCTATGCTCGGCTTTGCAAATTCGGAAGCGGAGATCTACGGTTCGGAGGGCGAGGAAGCATCCATAGTAAATTTCTACGTAATTTGGGTAGACGCCAAGCCGGTCGGGCCTAGAAGCGTGCGTTGATCTAGAAATACATATACTCGCATTTACTAGTTCGAAAGCCAAGATTGAGGGTTCAGAGTGCTCTCGAAAGCCATCGTGGTGACATTCCGCAGAGCGTAGGAAATCGCCCAACAGTTATGTCCTTTGAAATGAGCGTTTCAGTGAACTAGCTCCAAAAACCCCTTCTTATTTCGAATGCATTCTTGGTTCTTATACACACCACCAGCCCCACCGACCAACCCAACCCATAGGGGGGAGCCGATCGTTTTTCTAGTTGGGTATATCGCGATCCATGACCGTCCAGGTCTTCGAAAACCGCGTCGATCTAGAAATCCCTATACTTGTCTTCGCCAATTCATAAGGTAAGATCAAGGGTTTGGAGCGCGCCAAAAGCCAGAATAGTAACTTTCTATCGAGTTTATGCACATGTCCATCCGTTCGGGCATTTGAAATGCCTGTTGTTTGAGAAATCCTATACTCGAATTCGCCAGTTCGAAAGCTGAGATCGAGGGTTCGGAGCTCCCTAAACCCACCATAACAACTTGATACCGAGTTTGGGCATCCTATCGTTATTCCCATTGGCCCGGCCGCGATATAGAACCATCGGGCCTCCGTAACAAGGTCGACTGTGAAATTCATGCACTTGGCTTCGCAAATTCGGAAGCAGAGATCTATGGTTCGTAGCGGCTAGGAAACCTCCATAGTAAATTACTACATAATTTCGGTAGATGCCAAACCGGTCAGGCCTATGAAGCGTGCGTTGATCTAGAAATACATATACTCGCATTCGCTAGTTCGAAAGCCGAGATCTAGGGTTTGGTGCTCTATCGAAAGCCACCGTGGTGACGTTATACAGGGCGTGGGAAATCACCCAACTGTTATGTCCTTCGAAACAAGCGTTTCACTGAACTTAATCCAAAAGACCCATCCTCAATTCGAATTCATTCTCGGGCCTTGTACGCACCACCCGCCCATCCCAAGGCGGACTCCATTGTTTTCTAGTTGGGCCGGTCGCGATCCGTGACCATCCGAGCATCCGAAACACGCATCGATTTGGAAATCCCTACACTCAGTTTCACCAATTCAAAAGATAAGATCGAGGGTTCGGAGCGCGCCGAAAGCAAGCATAGCAACTTCTATCTAGTTTATGCACATATTTATCAATCCGGCCTTTTGAAATGTGCGTTGTTCGGGAAATCTGATACATGCATTTGCTAGTTCGTAATCCAAAATCGATGGTGCGAAGCTCCCCGGAACCCACCATCACAACTTCAAACCGAGTTTGGGCAACTGGTCGTTATTCCCGTTGGCCCAGCCGCGATACAGATCCGCCGGTCCTCCGTAACGAGGTCGACCGTGAAATTCCTACGCTCGCCTTCGCAAATTCGGAAGTAGAGATATATGGTTCATTGCGGCTAGGAAACCTCCATTGTAAATTGCTAAGTAATTCGGGTAAACGCCAACTCGGGCGGGCCTACGAAGCGTGGGTTGATCTGGAAATACAGATACTCGCAGTAGCTTGTTCGAAAGCCGAGATCAAGGGTTTGCAGAGCTCTCGAAAGCCACCATGGTGACTTTATGCAGAGCGAAGGAAATTTCCCAAAAGTTATGTCCTTCTAAATGATCGTTTCGGTGAGCTAACTCGAAAAACTCCTCCTCAGTTCGAATGCATTCTCGGGCCTTATACACCCAACCCAACCACCCCACGGGGGGAACAGATTATTTTTCTAGTTGAGTCGGTAGCGATCCGAGACCGTCCAAGCCTTCTAAACTCGCATCGATCGGGAAATCCCTATGCTCATCATTAGCAATTCAACAGGTAAGATCGAGGGTTCGGAGTGTGCCGAAAGCCAGCATAATAATTTTCTAACGTGTTTATGCACCTGCCCGTCTGTATGGGCTTTTAAACGCGCGTTGTTCGTGAAATCATATACTCGCATTCGCCAGTTCGGAAGATGAGATCGAGGGTTCGGAGCTCCTCGGAACCTACCATAACAACTTCATACCGAGTTTGGGCAACCGATCATTATTCCTGTTGGCCCGGCCGCGATACGGAACCGTCGGGCTTCCGTAACGAGGTCAACTGTGAAATTCCTATGCTCGGCTTCGCAAATTCGGAAGTATAGATATATGTTTAGGAGCGGCTAGGAAACCTCCATGGTAAATTGCTACGTAATTTGATTAGTCGCCAAACCGGATACGAAGCATGCATTGATCTGAAAATACAGATACACGCATTTGTATAGTTCGAAAGCCGAGATCGAGGGTGCGTAGTGTTCTCGAAAGCCACCGTGGTGACTTTCTGCATAGCGTATGAAATCGCCCAATAGTTATGTCCTTCGAAATGAGCGTTTCATTGACCTAACTCCAAAGAACCATCCTAAGTTCGAATACATTCTCAGGCCTTATGCACACCACCCACCCCACCCAACCACCTCACTCGGAGGAGATGATCGTTTTACTAGTTGGGTCAGTCATGATCCAGGATTGTCCAAGCCTCCAAAACGCCTGGCGATCTGGAAAACCATACACTCGTCTTCCCCAATTCAAAAGATAATATCGAGGGTTCGGAGCGCGCCAAAAGCCACCATAGTAACTTTCTATCATGTTTAGGAAGTAGTACATCCATCCGGGTCTCTGAAGCGAGCGTTGTTTGGGAAATTCCTATACTCGCATTCGCCAGTTCGGAAGCCGAGACCAAGAGTTAGGAGTACCCCGGAACCCACCATAGCAATTTTATACTGAGTTTGGGAAACCTATTGTTATTCTCATTAGCCCGGCAACGATACAGAACCGTCGGGCCTTCGAAACACGCTTCAATCGTGAAATTCCTATGCTCTGCAGATATCTATTGTTTGGAGTGACTAGAAAACCTCCATAGTTATTTTTTGCGTAATTTGGGTAGATGCCAAGCCGCCTGGTCTTACGATGTGTGCGTTGATCTTTAAATTCCTATATTCGCATTCGCTAGTTCGAAAGCCGAGATCCAGGGTTTGGAGCTCTCTCGAAAGCCATCATGGTGACTTTTTTTAGAGCATAGGAAATTGACCAACAGTTCTATCCTTCGAAACGAGTGTTTTAGTGACTTAAATCCAAAAGACCCATCCTCGGTTCGAATTCATTCTCAGGCTTTGTTCATACCACCAGCCCCACCCACCCACCCAGGGAGGAGCCGATCGTTGTTCTAGTTGGGCCGGTCGCGATCCGCAACCGTCCGAGCATCAGCAACGTGCATCAATTGAGAAATCCATGGACTCTTCTTTGCCCATTCAAAAGGTAAGATCGAGGGTTCGCAGCGTGCTGATAGCCAGCATAGTAACATTCTGTTAAGTTTAAGAAGTTGTCCATCCACCCAAGCTTCTGAAATGCGCATTGTTCATGAAATTCCTATACTCGCATTTGTTAGTTCGGAAGCCGAGATCGAGTGTTCGGCACTTCCCGGACCCACCATAACAAATTTTACCAAGTTTGGGCAGCTAATCGTTATTCCAGTTGGCCCGGCTGCGATACGGAACCGTTGGGCCTCCATAACAAGGTCGACCATGAAATTCCTACCCTCGGCTTAGGAAATTCGGAAGCCGAGATCTATGGTTCGGAGCGGCTAGGAAACAAGTATAGCAAAGTGCTGCATAATTTGGTTAGATGCCAAATCGGCCGGGCCTATGAAGAGTGCATTGATCAGGAAATAAATATACTCACATTCGCTAGTTCGAAAACTGAGATTGAGGGTTCAGAGCCCTCTAGAAAGCCAACGTGTTGACTTTGTGCAAAGCATAGGAAATTGCCCAACCGTTATGTCCTTCGAAATGAGTGTTTTAGTGATTTAACTCCAAAAACCCCTTCTCAGTTCGAATGAATTCTTGGGCCTTATACAAACCACCCTTTTTCTCGCCCACCCACCCTAAGGGCGTAGCCTACCATTTTTCTAGTTGGGCCAATTGCGATCCGGGACAGTCCAGGCCTCCGAAATGCGCATCGATCGGGAAATCCCTACATTTGGCTTCTCCGATTCAAAAGATTATATTGACGATTCGGAGCGCACCGAAAGCCACCATATTAACTCTCTATCAAGTTTAGGAAGCAATCCATCTGTCTGGGACTATAAAATGAGCGTTGTTTAGGAAATTCCTACACTCGCATTCGTCGGTTCAAAAGCCGAGATCGAGGGTTCAGAGCACCCCGGAACCCACAATAGCAAATTTATATTGAGTTTGGGTAGTCGATCATTAATCTCATTGGCCCGACAAGGATACAGAACCATCGGGCATTCGAAACGTGTGTCGATCGTGAAATTCCTATGCTCGTCTTTGCAAATTCGGAAGTAGATATCTATTGTTCGGAGCAGTTGAAAAACCCCCATTGTAAATTTCTACGTAATTTGGGAGGATGCCAAACCATAAAGGCCTACGAAGCTTGCGTTGATCTGGAAATTCCTATACTTACATTCGCTAATTTGAAAGCTGAGATCGAGGGTTTGAAGCTCTCTCGAAAGCCATCGTGGTGACTTGCTGTAGAGCGTGGGAAATCGCTCAATAGTTCTGTCCTTCGAGACGAGCGTTTCAGTGAACTAAACCCAAAAGACCCATCCTTGGTTCGAATTCATTTTCGGGCCTTGAACACTCCACTGGTCCCAGCCACCCATCCTAGGGCAGATCCCATCGTTTTTCTAGTTGGGCCGGTCGTGATCTATGACCGTCCAAGCATCCGAAATGCGCGTCGGTTGGGAAATCTCCGTACTCAGCTTCGCCAATTCAAAGGTAAGATCGAGGGTTCGCAGCGTGCCAAAAGCACACATAGTAAATTTTTATCAAGTTTATGCACCTATCTATCCATCCGGGCTTCTGGAACGCACGTTGTTAGGGACATTCCTATTCTCGCATTCGCCAATTCGTAAGCCAAGATCGAGGGTTCGGAGCTCCCCGGAACCCACTATAATAACTTTATACCGAGTTTGGGCAGCCGATCGTTATTCCTGTTGGCCCGACCGTGATACGGAACCGTCAAGCCTCCGTAACGAGGTCGTCCGTGAAATTCCTACGCTCGGCTTCGCAAATTCGGAAGCAGGGATCTATAGATCGGAGCGGCTTGGCAACCTCCATAGTAAATTGCTATGTAATTTAGGTAGACGCCACCGGGCCTATGATTGGTGCGTTGATCTAGAAATACGTATAATCGCATTTGCTAGTCTGAAAGCCGAGATCGAGGGTACGGAAGCTCTCGAAAGCCACCGCAGTGACTATCTGCAGAGGGTAGGATATCGCCATATAGTTATGTCCTTCGAAATAAGCATTTTAGTGAACTAACTCCAAAACCCCTCCTCAGTTTGAATGCATTCTCGGGCCTTGTATACACCACCCGCCCCCACCCACCCATCCACCCCATGGGGGAAGCCAGTTCTTATTCAAGATGGTCGGTCGCGATCCGGGATTGTCCAGGCCTCCGAAACGTGCGCCGATCGGGAAATCCCAACACTCGTTTTCACTAATTCAAAAGATAAGATAGAGGGTGCGAAGCATGTCGAAAGCCACCATACTAACTTTCTATCATGTTTAGGAAGCAGTTCATCTGTCCGGGCCTATGAAACGAGAGTTTTTGGGAAAATCTTGTACTCACATTCGCTAGTTCAAAATCTGAGATCGAAGGTTCGGAGTGTCCCGAAATCCACCATAGAAAATTTATACTAGGTTTGGGCAAACGATCGTTATTCTCGTTGGCTTGACCGTTATACGGAACCATCGAGCCTCTAAAACATGCATCGATCGTGAAATTCTTACGCTACGCATTGCAAATTCAAAAGCCAATATCTATTGTTCGAAGACATAATTTGGGAAGACGACAAACCGCTCGTGCCTACGACACGTGCATTGATATAGAAATTCTTGTACTTGCATTCGCTAGTTCAAAAGCTGAGATTGAGGGTTTGTAGCCCTCTCAAAAGCCATCGTGGTGAATTTCTACAGAGCATATGAAATTGCCCAATAGTTCTATCCTTCGAAACGAGCGTTTCAGTGATGTAAATCAAAAATGCCCATCCTCGGTTCGAATTCATTATTGGGCCTTGAACATACCACCCGTCCTACCCACCCATTCAAGGGAGGAGCCCATCGTTTTTCTAGTTGGGCCAGTCGCGATCCGCGACCGTCCTAGCATCCGAAACGCGCGTAGGTTGGAAGATTCCTACACCCAGCTTCGCCGATTCAAAAGGTAGGATCGAGGGTTCAGAGCGTGCCGAGAGCCGGCATAGTAATTTTCTATCCAGTTTACATACCTGTCCATCCGTCCGTGCTTCTGAAATGCACGTTGTTCGGGAAATTCCTATACTCGCATTTGCTAGTTCGGAAGCGGAGATCGAGGGTTCGGAGCTCCTCGGAACCGACCATAACAAGTTTATACCAAGTTTGGGCAGCCGATCGTTATTCCTGTTGGCCCGGCCGCGATACAGAACCGTCGGGCCTCCGTAACGAGGTCGACCGTGAAATTCCTATTCTCGGCTTTCCAAATTCGGAAGCAGAGATCTATGGTTCGGAGTGGCTAGAAAACCTCCATAGTAAATTGCAACGTAATTTGGGTAGACAACAAACCGGTCGGGCCTACGAAGCGCGCATTGATCTGGAAATATATATACTCGCATTCGCTAGTTCGAATGCCGAAATCGAGGGTTCGGAGCGCTCTCGAAAGCTACTGTGGTGACTTTCTGCCGAACAGAGGAAATCGCCCAACAATTATATCCTTCGAAATGAGCGTTCAGTGACCAAACTCGAAAACCCCTCCTCAGTTCGAATGCATTTTCAGGCCTTATACACACCACCTGCACCACCCACCTACCCACCCAACAAGGGGGAGCAGGTCATTTTTCTAAATTGGTCGGTCACAATCAGGTACCGTCCAAGCCTCCGAAACGCGCGTCGATCGAGAAATCTCTACACTCGTCTTTGCCAATTCAAATGATAAGATCGAGGATTCGGAGGGCACCGAAAGCCACCATAGTAACTTTCTATCAAGTTTAGGAAGTAGTCCAACCGCTCGGGCCGCGGAAACGAGCGTTGTTTGGGAAATTCCTATACTTGCATTCGCCATTTCGAAAGCTGCGATCGAGGGTTCGGAGCCCCTCGGAACCCGCCATAAGAAATTTATACCGAGTTTGATAGCCGATCATTATTCGCGTTGGCTCAGCCGTGATGCAGAACCGTCGGGCCTTTGAAACGCGAGTCGATCGTGAAATTCCTATGCTCGTCTTTGCAAATTCTGAAGCCGATATCTATTGTTCGGAGCCGCTAGAAAACCTCCTTAGTAAATTTCTACGAAATTTGGGTAGACGCCAAACTGACCGAGCCTACGACGCGTGCGTTGATCTGGAAATTCATATACTCGCATTCGCTAGTTAGAAAGCTGAGATCGATGGTGTGGATCTCTCTCGAAAGCCATTGTGGTGATTTTTTGTAGAGCATGGAAAATCGCCCAACAGTTCTGTCCTTCGAAACGAGCGTTTCATGACATAAATCCAAAAGACCCATCATCGGTTTGAATTCATTCTCGGGCCTTGTACACACCACCCTACCCACCAACCCACCCCATTGCTTAGCCGATCGTTTTTCTAGTTTGGCCAAACACGATCCGCGACCGTCTGAGCATCAAAAACGTGCGTCGATTGGGAAATCCGTGCACTCAGTTTCGCTAATTAAAAAGGTAATATCGAGAGTTCGGAGTGTGCCGAAAGCCAGTATATTAACTTTCTATCGTGTTTATACACCTATCCATCCGTTCGGGCTTCTGAAACGTGCGTTGTTCAGAAATTCCTATACTCGCATTCGCCAGTTTAGAAGCCGAGATCGAGGTTTCGGAGCTCCCCGGAACCCACCATAAAAACTTTATACCAAGTTTGGGCAGCCGATCGTTATTCCCGCTGGCCCGGCCGTGATAGGGAATCGTCGGCCCTCCGTAGCGAAGTCGACCATGAAATTCCTATGTTTGGCTTCGCAAATTCGGAGACAAATATCTATGGTTCAGAGCGACTAGGAAACCTCCATAGTAAATTGCTTCGTAATTTGGGTAGGCGCCAAACCGATCAAGCCTACGAAGCTTGCTTTGTTCTGGAAATACATATACTCGCTTTTGCTAGTTCGAAAGCAGAGATCGAGGTTTCGAAGTTCTCTCGAAAGCCACCGTGGTGACTTTTGCAAAGTGTAGGAAATCACCTAACAGTTATGTCCTTCGAAATGATCGTTTCAATGACCTAACTCCAAAAACCGCACAGTTCAAATGCATTCTCGGGCCTTATACACACCACCAGCCCCACCCAGCCACCCACCCCACGGAGGGAGCCAATCATTTTTCTTGATTGGTCGTTCGCGATCCGGGATTGTCCATGACTCTGAAACGCATGTCGATCAGGAAATCCCTACACTCGTCTTCGTCAATTCAAAAGGAAAGATCGAGTGTTCGAAGTGCACCTAAAGCCACCATAGTAACTTTCTATCAAGTTTAGGAAGCAGTCCATCCGTCAGGGACTCTGAAACGAGCGTTGTTTGGAAAATTCCCATACTCCCATCCACCAGTTCGAAAGCCGAGATTGAGATTTGGAGCGCCTCGTAACCGACCATAGGAAATTCTTACTGTGTTTGGGCAGCTGATCATTATTCTTGTTGGATCGGTCGTGATATGGAACCATCGGGCCTCTGAAATGCGCATCGATCGTGAAATTTATACGCTCGGCTTCGCAAATTTAGAAGCCGATATCTGTTGTTCGGAGAAGCTAGAAAATGTCCATAGTAAATTTCTACGTAATTTGGACAGACGCCAAACCACCCAAGCCTACGATGCGTGCATTGATCTGGAAATTCCTATACTCACAATCGCTAGCTCGTATGCTAAGATCAAGGGATTCGAGCTCTCTCGAAAGCCATCGTGGTGACTTTCTGCAGAGCATGGGAAATCGGCTAACAGTTCTGTCCTTCTAAACGAGTGTTTTAGTGACCTAAATCCGAAATATCCATCTTCGGTTTGAATTCATTCTTGGGCCTTGTACACACCACCTGCCGCATCCGCCCATCCAAGGGCGGAGCCCCCATTTTTCTAGTTGGGCCGGTCGAGATCCACGACCATTCGAGAATCCGAGGCACGCGTCGTTTGGGAAATCTCTGCACTCAACTTCGCCAATTCAAAAGGTAAGATTGAGGTTTCAGAGCGTGCCGAAAGCAAGCATAGTAACTTTCTATAGAGTTTATGGACCTATATATCTGTCTGCGCTTCCGCAACGCGCGTTGTTCGGGAAATTCCAATACTCGCATTCGCTAGAAGCCAAGATCGAGGGTTCGGAGCCCCCTGGAACCTAGCATAAGAACTTTATGCCGAGTTTGGGTAGCCGATCATTATTCCCGTTAGCCCGACCGCGAAACGGAACCGTCGAGCCTCCGTAACGAGGCCTAACATGAAATTCCTACACTCGGCTTTGCAAATTCAGAAGTAAGGATCTATGGTTCAGAGCAGCTAGGAAACCTCCATAGTAAATTGCTACGTAATTTGGGTAGACGCCATACCGGCCGGGCCTACGAAGTGTGTGTTGATATAGGAATACATATACTCATATTCCCTAGTTCAAAAGCTGAGATCAATGTTTCGGAGCACTCTCGAAAGCCAACGTGTGAATTTGTACAGAACATAGGAAATCACCCAATAGTTTTGTCCTTTTAAATGATCGTTCCCGT
Source organism: Allium sativum (assembly GCA_030737875.1). Classification (NCBI taxonomy): domain Eukaryota; kingdom Viridiplantae; phylum Streptophyta; class Magnoliopsida; order Asparagales; family Amaryllidaceae; genus Allium; species Allium sativum. Next base: position 698,437,680 of record CM060924.1, on the reverse strand, counting down.
GACCTAACTCAAAAAACCCCCACCTCAGTTAGAATGCATTCTCGGGCCTTATACATACCACCCGCCCTACCCACCCATCCATCCCATGGGGAGGAGCCGATCGTTTTTGTAGATGGGTCGGTCGCGATCCGGGACCGGCCAAGCCTCCGAAAAGCGCGTCGATTGGGAAATTCCTACACTCGCCTTCGCCAATTCAAAAGATAAGATCGAGCATTCGGAGCACGCCGAAAGCCACCATAGTAACTTTTTATCAAGTTTAGAAAGCGGTCCATCTATTTGGTCTTCTGAAATGAGCATTGTTTGGGAAATTCGTACATTAGCAATCCTTAGTTCAAAAGCTGCGATCGAAGGTTTGGAGCACCCCAGAACCAAACATAGGAAATTTGTACTGAGTTTGGGCAGCCGATCGTTATTCTCGTTGTCCTGCCCATGAAACGCAACCATCGGGATTTTAAACGTGCGTCGATCGTGAAATTCCTTTGCTCGGGTTTGCAAATTCAGAAGCTGATATCTACTTTTCGTAGCGGCTAGAAAACCTCAGTTGTAAATTTGTACGTAATTTTAGCAGATGCCAAACCGCCTGGGCCTACGACGCGTGCGTTGAACTGGAAGTTTTTATACTCGCATTCGATAGTTCAAAAGCCGAGATTGAGTGTTTGTACCTCTCTCGAAATCCATCATGTTGACATTCTGTAGAGCGTGGGAAATCGCTCAACTGTTCTGTCCTTCGAAATGAGCGTTTCAGCGACCTAAAACCAAAAGACCCATCCCCGGTTCGAATTCATTCTCGGGCCTTGTACAGTCCACCCTCCCCATCCACCCATCTGAGGGTGGAGCCCATCGTTTTTCTAGTTTGGCAGGTCGCGATCCGCGATTGTCTGTGCACTCGAAACACGCGTCGATTGGGAAATGCCTGCACTCGGCTTCGCCATTTCAATAGGTAAGATCAAGGGTTCAGATCATGACGAAAGACAACGTAGTAACTTTCTATTGAGTTTATGCACCTGTCCATTCATCCGGGTTTCTGAAATGCGCATTGTTCGTGAAATCCTATAATCGCATTAGCTAGTTCAAAATCCCTGATCGATGGTTCTGAGCTCCCCATAACCCACCATAACAACATTATACCGAGTTTGGGCCGTAGATCATTATTCCCGTCGGCCTGGCCGCGATGTGGAACCGTCGGGCTTTCATAACGAGGTCGATCGTGAAGTTCCTTAGCTCGGCTTCGCAAATTCAAAACCGGAAATCTATGGTTCAGAACTGCTAGGAAACCTCCATAGTAAATTGGTACGTAATTTTGGTAGATGCCTAACCGGCTGGGCCTATGAAGAGTGCATTGATCTAGAATTAATTATACTTGCATTCTTTAGTTCGAAAGCCGAGATTGAGGGTTCGAAGCACTCTCGAAAGCCACCGTGGTGACTTTCTACAGAGCATAGGGAATCTCCCAACAGTTATGTCCTTCGAAATGGGCGTTTCAGTCACCTAACGGCAAAAATCCTTCCTCAGTTCAAATGCATTCTCGGGCTTTATACACACCAACCGTCCCACACACACACCCCATGGGGGGAGAAGATCATTTTTTTAGTTGGGTCGGTTGCGATCCGGGACCATCTTGGCCTCTGAAACGTGCGTCGATCGGGGAATCCCTACACTCTCCTTTGCCAATTCAAAAGATAAGATCGAGGGTTCGGAGCGCGTCGAAAGGCACCATAATAACTTTCTTTCAAGTATCGGAAGCAGCCCATCCGTGCGGGCCTTTGAAACGAGTGTTGTTTGGGAAATACCTATACTCTCATTCGTTAGCTCGACAGCTGAGATCGACGGTTCGGAGCGCCCCGGAACCCACAATAAGTAATTTATACTGAGTTTGTGCAGCCGATCGTTATTCTCTTTGGCCCGGCTGTGATACGGAACCGTCGGTCATACAAAACGCGCGACGATCGTCAAATTCCTACGCTCGGCTTTGCAAATTCAGAAGCCGATATCTATTATTCGGAGCGGCTAGAAAACCTCCATATTAAATTTCTACGAAATTTTGGTAGACGCCAAAACACCCAAGACTATGAAACGTGCGTTGGTCTGGAAATTCCTCTACTTGCATTCGCTAGTTCGAAAGCTGAGATCGAGGGTTTGGAGCTCTCTCGAAAGCAATAGCGGGGACTTTCTTCAAAGCATGGGAAATCGCCCAACGGTTCTGTCCTCCGAAACGAGTGTTTCAATGACCTAATTACAAAAGGCCCATCCTCGATTCGAATTGATTCTCAGGCCTTGTACATGCCATCAGCCCCTCCCACCCATCTCAAGGCGGAGCCCGTTATTTGTCTAGTTGGGTCGGTCGTCATCTTCTACCATCCGAGCATCCCAAACGGCGTCTATTGGAAAATCTCTACACTCAGCTTTGCCAATTCAAAAGGTAAGATCGAAGGTTCGCAGCGCGCCGAAACCCGGCATAGTAACTTTCTATCGTGTTTATTCACTTGTCCATCCGTCCGGGCTTCTTAAATGCACGTTGTTTGAAAAATCCTACACTCGCATTCGCTAGTTCGGAAGCCGAGATCGAGGGTTCGGAGCTCCCCAGAACTCGCCATAACCACTGTATACCGAGTTTGGGCTGCCGATCATTATTCCCATTGGCCCGACCACGATATGGAACCGTCTAGCCTTCGTAACGAGGTCGACCATGGAATTCCTACGCTTGGCTTTGCAAATTCGGAAGCATAGATCTATGGTTCGGAATGGCTAGGAAACCTCCATAGTAAATTGCTACGTAATTTAGTTAGTCACCAAACCGTCCGGGCCTCCGAACTGTGCGTTGATCTGGAAATACTTATACTCGCATTCGCTAGTTCGAAAGGTGCGATCGGTGGTTCGGAGCGCTCTCGAAAGCCACCATGGTGACTTTCAACAGAGAGTAGGAAATCACCCAATAGTTATGTCCTTCAAAATGAGCGTTTCAGTGACCTGACTACAAAAACCCCTCCTCGGTTCGAATGCATTCAGTGCGTTATACACACCACCCACCCCACCCACCCAACGGGGGGAGCCGATCATTTTTCTAATTGGCTTGGTAGCGATCTGAGACCTCCCAGGCTTTGCAAATGCGCATCAATCGGGAAATCCCAACACTCGTCGTCACCAATTCAAAAGATAAGATAGAGGATTCGGAGCATGCCGAAAGCCACCATAGTAATTTTCTATCAAGTTTAGGAATTATTGCATCCATCTGGGCCTCTGAAATGAGCATTTTTTGGGAAATTCCTATACTCTCATTTGCCAGTTTGAAAGCCGAGATCAAGGGTTCGAGCACCTCGGAACCTACCACAGGAAATTTATACTAAGTTCGGTCAACCGATCGTTATTCTCGTTGGCCCGGCCATGATATGGAACCGTCGGGCTTCCGAAACTCGCTACGATTGTGAAATACCTACGCTCGGCTTTGCAAATTTAGAAGCCGAATTTTATTGTTCGGACCAGCTAGAAAACCTCCATAGTAAATTTCTACGCAATTTGGGTAGATGCCAAACCGCCCGGGCCTACGACACGTGCGTTGATCTGGAAATTCCTATACTCGCATTCACTAGTTCTAGAGCTGAGATCGAGGGTTTAAAGCTCTCTCGAAAACCATCGTTGTGACTTTCTATAGTTTGTGCGAAATTGCCCAAAAGTTTTGTCCTTCGAAATGAGCGTTTCATTAACCTAAGTCCAAAAAACCCATCCTCGGTTCGAATTCATTCTCTGGACTTGTAAACACCACCCGCCCTACCCACCCATCCCAAGGCGGAGCCCATCGTTTTTCTAGTCGGACCGGTCGCGATCCGTGACCGTCCGAGCATCCAAAACGCGCATTGATTGGGAAATCCCTACACTTAGCTTCGCCAATTCAAAAGGTAATATCGAGGGTTCGGAGTGTGCTGAAAGCCATCATAGTAACTTTCTATCGAGTTTATGCACATATCCATCCGTTCCGGCTTCTAAAATGCGCGTTGTTCGGGAAATCCTATACTCGCATTCGCTAGTTAAGATGAAGGGATCAAGTGTTTGGAGCTCTCTAGAACCTACCATAACAACTATATACCGAGTTTGGGTAGCCGATCGTTATTCCCATTGGCCCAACCGTGATAGGGAATGGTCGGGCCTTCATAACAAGGTCGACCGTGAAATTCCTATGCTCGGCTTCGCAAATTCGGAAGCAGAGATCTATAATTCAGAGCGGCTAGAAAACCTCCATAGTAAATTCTACGTAATTTGGGTAGACGTCAAACCGGCCGGACCTACGAAGCGTGTGTTGATCTGGAAATTTTTATACGCTGATTCGCTAGTCCGAAAGCCGAGATCGGATGTTTGAAGCGCTCTCAAAAGCCACCATGTGACTTTCTGTAGAGCGTAGGAAATCACCCAATAGTTATGTCCTTTGAAATGAGTGTTTCAGTGACCTAACTCCAAAAACCCCTCCTCAGTTCGAATGCATTCTCGGGCCTTATGCAAACCACCACCATGTGACTTTCTAGTTGGGTCTGTTGCGATCATAAACTGTCGAGGTATCTGAAACGCGTGTCGATCGGTAAATCCCTACACTCGTCTTCGCCAATTCAAAAGATAAGATAGAGGGTTCGGACCAATCCGAATGAAATCATAGTAACTTCTATCAAGTTTAGGAAGCAGTCTATCCGTCCTGGCCTCTGAAATGAGCGTTGTTTGGGAAATTCCTATACTCCCATTTGCTAGTTCGTAAGCCAAGATCGAGAGTTCGGAGCACCACGGAACCCACCATAGAAAATTTATACTGAGTTTGCGCAGCCGATCATTATTCTCGTTGGCCCTCCCATGATACAGAACCGTCGGGCCTTCGAAACGCGCGTCGATCGTGAAATTTCTAAGCTCGACATTAGAAATTCGGAAGAAGATATCTATTGTTCGGAGCGACTAGAAAATCTCCATAGTAAATTTCTACCTAATTTGAGTAGACTCCAAACCAATCGGGCCTACGATGCATGCGTTGATCTGGAAATTCCTATACTAACATTCGCCAGTTCTAAAGAAGAGATCGAGGGTTTGGTGCTTTCTCGAAAGCCATCGTGGTTACTTTCTATAGAGCGTGGGAAATTGCCTAATAGGTCTATCCTTCGAAACGAGCGTTTCAGTGACCTAAATCCAAAAGACCCATCCTCAGTTTGAATTAATTTTCAGTCTTTGCACAAACCACCTGCCACACCAACCCATCCCAGGGTGGAGCCGATCATTTTCCTAGTAGGGTAAATTGCGATCCGAGACTATCCGGGCCTCCGAAATGCGCGTCGATCGGGAGATCATAGCACTCGTCTTTGCCAATTCAAAAGGTTAGACCGAGGGTTCGGAGCATGCATAAAGCCTCCATAGTCACTTTCTATTGAGTTTAGGCACCTGTCAATCTGTCCAAGCCTCTGAAACGCGCGTTGTTCATGAAATTCCTACACTTGCAATTGTCAGTTCGGAAGTCGAGATCATTGGTCCGGAGCTCCCCGGAACCAACTATAACAACTTTAGACCGAGTTTGGGCAGTAGATCATTATTCCCATTGGCCCGGCCGCGATACAAAACCGTCAGGCCTCCGTAAGAAGGTCGACCATGAAATTCCTACATTCGGCTTAGCAAATTCGGAAGCAAAGATCTATGGTTTGGAGCAGCTACGAAACCTCCATATTATATTAGTATGTAATTTGGGTAGACGCCAAACCATCTGAGCCTACGAAGCATGCGTTGATCTGGAAATACCTATGCTCGCATTCGCTAGTATGAAAGCCGAGATCAAGGGTTCGAAGCGTTCTCCAAAGCCTCCTTAGTGACTTTCTACAAAGCGCGGGTAATCACCCAACAGTTATGTCTTTCGAAATGAGCGTTTAAGTGAGTTAACGCCAAAACCCATCCTCGGTTTGAATGTAGTCTTGGGCCTTCTACAAACCAACCGCCCCACCCACCCATCCCGCTGAAGAGAGCCAATCGTTTTTCAAGTTGGACCGGTAGTGATCCGGGACCGTCTGGGCCTCCGAAACGAGCGTCGATAGGGAGATCCATGCACTCAGCTCTGCAAATTCAAAAGACAAGATCGAGGGTTGGGAGTGTGCGCAAAGCCAACATAGCAACTTTCTATCGAGTTTAGGCACCTGTCCATCTATGCGGTTCTCTAAAACGCGTGTTGTTCCGGAAATTCCTAAACTCGCATTCGCCTGCTTGGAAGCCGAGAACGAGGGTTCGGAGCTCGCCGGAACAAACCATAACAACTTTATACTTAGTTTGGCCAGCTGGTCGTTATTCCCGTTGACCTGGCCGCGATACGAAACCATTGGGCCTATGAAATGCACGTCGATCGTGAAATTCCTGCGGTTGGCTTTGCAAAATCAGAAGCCGGTATATATGGTTTACAGCGGCTAGAAAACTTCCATGGTAAATTTGTACATAATTTGAGTAGACACCAAACAACCCGGGCCTACGACGCATGTGTTGATCTAGAAATTTCTATACTCGCATTTGCTAGTTTGAAAGCTAGGATCGAGGCTTCAAAACTCTCTCAAAAGACACTGTAGTGACTTTCTACAGAGCGTGGGAAATCGCCCAATAGTACTGTCCTTCAAAACGAACGTTTCAGTCGCGATCGCTAGTTCGAAATTAACGTTTCAGTGACCTAACTCCAAAAACACCTCCATAGTTCGAATGCATTCTCGGGCCTTATACACACCACCCGCCCCCACCTACTCCACTGGGGGGAGCCGATCGATTTTCTAATAGGGTCGGTCGCGATGCGAGACTGTCTGGGCCTCAGAAACGCGCATCGATCGGGAGGTAGCTACACTCGTCTTTGCCAATCCAAAAGATAAAATCGAGGGTTCGGAGCATGCCAAAAGCCACCGTAGTAACTTTTTGTCGAGTTTAGGCACCTGTCAATCCATCCGGGCCTCTAAAACGCGCGTTGTTCGTGAAATTCCTATACTTGCATTAGCCAGTTCGTAAGTCGAGATTGAGGTTTCGGAGCTTCCTGCAACCCGCTATAAAAACTTTATACCGAGTTTGGGCAATAAACCGTTATTCCTGTTGGCCCAACCGCGATACGGAACCGTCAGGCCACCGTAACTAGGTCGACCGTGAGATTCCTATGCTCGGCTTCGTAAATTCGAAAGCAGAGATCTATGGTTCCTAGCGACTAGGAAACATCCATAGTAAATTGCTATGTAATTTGGGTAGACGCTAAACCGGTGGGGGGCCTATGAAGCGTGCATTAATCTGGAAGTACATATATTCGCATTCGCTAGTTCAAAAAGCCAAGATCAAGGGTTCGGAGTGCTCTCGAAAGCCACCATGGTGACTTTCTGTAGAGCGTGGGAAATTGCCCAGTGGTTATGTCATTCGGAACGAGCGTTTTAGAGAGTTAATCCAAAAGACGCATCCCCGGTTCGAATTCGTTCTAGGGCCTTATACACACCACCTGCCCCTACCCACCTACCCACTGTTGGGAGCCGATCGTTTTTCCAGTCGGGACGGTCGCGATCCGAGACCGTCTGAGCCTGCTAAATGCGCATCGATCAGGAGATCCACGCACTCGTCTTCGCCAATTCAAAAGACAAGATCGAGGGTTCATAGCGCATGGAAGCCACCATAGTAAATTTCTATCGAGTTTAGTCACCTGTCCATCCGTCTGGGCCTCTGAAAAGCTCATTGTTCAGGAAATTCCTATGCTCGGCTTCGCATATTCGGAAGTAGAGATCTATGGTTTGGGGCAGCTAGGAAACCTCCATATTAAATTAATACGTAATTTGGGTAGACGCCAAACCGGCTGGGCCTACGAAGCGTGCGTCGATCTAGAAATAACTGTAGTCGCCTTCGCTAGTTCAAAAGTGGAGATCGAGGGTACGTAAATCGCCCAACAGTTATGTCCTTCGAAACAAGCATTTCAGTGACCTAACTCCGAATAATCCTCCTCAGTTTGAATTCATTCTTGGGCCTTATACACACCACACGCCCCACCCACCCACCCCGTAGGAGGGAGTCGATCGTTTTTCTAGTTCGGTCGGTCGTGATCCGAGACTGTTCGGGCCTACGAAATGAGCGTCGATCGGGAGATCCCTGCACTCAGCTTCGCCAATACGAAAGATAAGATCGAGGGTTCAGAGCATGATAAAAGCCACCGTAGGAAGTTTTTATCGAGTGTAGGCACCTGTCGATCCGTGCGGGCCTCTGATACGCGCATTGTTCGGGAAATTCCTATACTCGCATTCGCCTGTTCAGAAGACATGATCGAGGGTTCAGAGCACCCCAAAACCCACCATAAGAGATTTATACCGAGTTTATACAGCTGATCGTTATCCCCGTTGGCCCGACCACGGTACGGAACCATCGGGCCTTTGAGATGTGCATCGATTGTGAAATTCCTACACTCGACATTGCAAATTTGGAAGCAGATATATATGGTTCGGTGCAGCTGGAAAACCGCCATAGTAAATTTCTATGTAATTTGGGTAGATCCCAAACCGCCCGGGTCTAGGACACATGCGTTGATATGGAAATTTCTATACTCGCATTTGCTAGTTCAAAAGCTAAGATAGAGGGTTCAGAGCTCCCTCGAAATCCACCGCGGTGACTTTCTACAGAGCATGGGAAATTGCCCAACGGTTATGTCCTTCGAAACAATCGTTTCAGTGACCTAACTCCAAAACCCCTCCATAATTCGAATGCATTTTCAAGCCTTATATAGACCACCCGCCCCCACTCACCCACTCCATTGGGGGGAGTTGATCATTTTTCTAGTTGGGCCGGTCGCGATCCGAGACCGTCCGAGCATCTAAAACGCGCGTCGATCGGGAAATCCCTACACTCGTCTTTGTCAATTCAAAGGATAAGGTTGAGGGTTCGAAGCGCGCCGAATGCTACCGCAGTAACTTTCTATCGAGTTTAGGCACCTGTCCACCTGTCTAGTCCTCAAATCGCGTGTTGTTCGAGAAATTCATATACTCCCATTCGCCAGTTCAGAAGTCGAGATCAAGAGTTCGGAGCTCCCAGAAACCCACCATCACAAATTAATACCGAGTTTGGGCAGCCAATCGTTATTCTTGTTGGCCGGGTCATGATACGAAACCATTAGGCCTTCGTAACGAGGTCGATCGTGAAATTCCTACACTCGGCTTCGCAAATTTGGAAGTAGAGATCCACGGTTCAGAGCAGCTATTAAACCTCCATATTAAATAACTACATAATTTGGGCATATGGCAAACCGAACGGGCCTACGAAGCATGTGTTGATCTGGAAATATGTATACTCGCATTCGCTAGTTCGAAAGCTGAGATGGAGGGTTCGGAGCGCTCTCGAAATCCATTGTGGTGACTTTCTGTAGAGTGTGGGAAATCGCCCAACAGTTATGTCCTTCAAAATGAGTGTTTTAGTGACCTAACTCCAAAAACCCCTTCCCAGTACGAATGCATTCTCAGGCCTCCTACACACGACCCACCCCACTAACCGACCCAACCCACTGGTGAGAGTGATGGTTTTTCTAGTTGTGCTAATCACGATCCTCGACCATCTGAGCTTCACAAACGAGCATCGCTCGGGAGATCCCAACGCTCGGCTACGCCAATTCAAAAGATAAGATCGATAGTAACTTTCTAATGAGTTAAGGCACCTATCCATCCACGCGGGCATTTGAAACACACGTTGTTCGGGAAATTCCCATAATCACATTCGCCTGTCCGGTAGGCGAGATCAAGGCTTTGGAGCTTCCCGGAACCCACCATAAAAACATTACGCTAAGGTTGGGCAGCCTAAATGCGCATCGATCGTGAAATTCCTATGCTCGGCTTTGCAAATTCGGAAGCCGATATATATGGTTTGCAGCAGGTAGAAAACCTCCATAGTAAATCTCTACGTAATTTGGGTAGACGCAAAACCACCCGGGCCTACGACGCATGCATCGATCTGGAAATTTCTATACTCCCATTCGCTAGTTTCAAAACTGAGATCGATGGTTCAAAGCTCTCTCGAAAGCCACTGCAGTGACTTTTTAAAGAGCATGGGAAGTCGCCCAAAAGTTACATCCTTCAAAATGAGCGTTTCAGTGACCTAACTCCAAAAATCCCTCCATAGTTCGAATGCATTCTCGGACCTTATACACACAACCCTCCCCCACCCACCCACCCACTCCATTGTGTGGAGTCGATTGTTTTTCTAGTAGGGCCAGTCGCGATCTGAGACTGTCCGGTCCCCCGAAATGCAAATCGATTGGGAGATCGTTGTACTAGTCTTTGACAATTGAAAAGATAAGATCGAGGGTTCGGAGCATGCGGAAGGCCACCGTAGTCACTTTTTATCAAGTTTAGGCGCCTATCAATCCGTGTGGGCCTCTCAAACATGAGTTGTTCGGGAAATTCCTATACTTGCATTTGCTAGTTCGAAAGCCGAGATCGACGGTTCGGAGATCAGCTGAACCCACTATAACAACTTTATACCGAGTTTGGGAAGTAGATCGTTATTCCCATTGCCCCGGCTGTGATACAGAACCATCTGGCCTCCCTAACTAGGTCGACTATGAAATTCTGACGCTCGGCTTCGTAAATTCGAAAGAAGAGTCCTATGGTTCATAGCGGCTAGTAAACAACCGTAGTAAATTGCTATGTAGTTTGGGTAGACGCTAAACCGGCCGAGCCTACGAAGCATGCTTTAATATGGAAATACATATACCCGCATTCACTAGTTCAAAAGACGAGATCGAGTATTCGGAGCGCTCTCAAAAGCCACCTGGGCGACTTTCTGTAGAGTGTGGAAATTGCCTAATGGTTATGTCCTTCGGAACAAGCGTTTTAGCAACCTAAATCCAGAGGACCCATCCTCGGTTCGAATTCATTCTCGAGCCTTATACACACCACACGCCCCTACCCATCTGCCCCACTATTGGGAGCCGATCATTTTTCTAGTTGGGCCAGTTGCGATCTCAGACCGTCTGAGCCTCCTAAATGCGCGTCGATGGGGGGATCCCTGCAATCATCTTCGCCAATTCAAAAGATAAGATCGAGGGTTTGAAGTGCACCGAAATCCACCATAGTAACCTTCTATCTAGTTTAGTCACCTGCCATCCGTTCAAGGCTTCTGTAACGCTCATTGTTCAGGAAATTTCAATACTCGCGTTCGTCGGGTCGGAAGCGGAGATCGAGGGTTTGGAGCTCCCCGGAACCCGCCATAACAACTTTATACCGAGTTTGGACAGCCGATCGTTATTCCCGTTGGACCTGCCACGATACGGAACCATCTCGCCTCCAAAATTTGGTTGATCGAGAAATTCCTACGCTCAGTTTCGCAAATTCGGAAGTAGAGATTTATGGTTCGGGGCAGCTAGGAAACCTCCATATTAAATAACTACATAATTTGGGTAGATGCCAAACCGGCCGGGCCTACAAAGCGTGCGTTGATCGGGAAATAACTATACTCGCATTTGCTAGTTCAAAAGTCGGGATCGAGGGTTCGGAAATCGCCCAACAGTTATGTCCTTCGAAGTAAGTGTTTCAGTGACCTAACTCCAAAAACCCCTCCTTTGTTCGAACGCATTCTTGCGCCTTCAACACACCACAAGCCCCACCCACCTACCCCGCTAGAGGGAGCCGATCGTTTTTCTAGTTGGGTTGGTCGCGATTCGAGACCCTCCGGGCCTGCGAATCGAGCGTCGATCGGGAGATCCCTGTACTCGGCTTCGACAATCCAAAAATAAATATCGACGGTTCGGAGCATGCCGAAATCCACTATTGTAACTTTCTATCGAGTTTAGGCACCTGTCCATCTCTGCGGGCCTCTGATACATGCGTTGTTCGGGTAATTCCTATACTCGCATTCGCCTGTTCGGAAGCTGAGATCGAGGGTTCGGAGATCCCCGGAAACCACTATAACAGTTTTGAACGAAGTATAGGCAGTCGATCGTTATTCCCGTTGGCCCGACGGCGATGAGGAACAATCGGTCCTTTGAAACGCGCATCGATCGTGAAATTCCTATGCTTTGCTTTGCAAATTCGGAAGCTGATATATATGGTTCGGTGCAGCTACAAAAATCACCATAGTAAATTTCTACATAATTTGGGTAGACGCCAAACCGCTCGGGCCTACGACTCATGCGTTGATATGCAAATTTCTACGCTCGCGTTCGCTAGTTCAAAAGATGAGATCGAGGATTCGGAGCTCCACCGAAAGCCACCGGGGTGAGTTTCTACAAAGCGTGGGAAATCTCCCAACAGTTATTTCCTTCGAAACGAGCGTTTCAGTGAACTAACTCCAAACACCCCTCCATAGTTCGAATGCATTCTCGAGCCTTATACACACCACCCGCCCCCACTCACTCACTTCACTTGGGTGTGTCGATCGTTTTTCTAGTTGGGTCAGTCGCTATCTGAGACAGTCTGGGCCTCCGAAATGCGCGTTGATCTTGAGATCCCTACGCTCGTCTTGTCAATTCAAAAGATACGATCTATTATTAGGAGCACGTCGAAAGCCGCCATAGTAAATTTCTATCAAGTTTAAGAACCTATCCATCCGTCCAGGCTTCTGAATCGCGTGCTATTCGAGAAATTCCTATACTCGTATTCGCCAGTTCAGAAGGTGAGACAGAGGGTTCGGAGCTCCCCGAAATCAACCATAACAACTTTATATCGAATTTGGGCAGCTGATCATTATTCCTTTTGGCACGACCGCGATATGGAACCGTCGACAATCCGAGACAAGGTCGATCGTGAAATTCCTATGCTCGGCTTCGCAAATTCGGAAGTATAGATCTATGGTACGGAGCAGCTATGAAATCTCCATATTAAATTACTACGTAATCTGGGTAAAGGGCAAACTGACTGGGCCTACGAAGCGTGTATTGGTCTGGAAATACGTATATTCGCATTCGCTAGTTCGAATGTGAAAATGGTGGGTTCAGAGTGCTCTTGAAAGCCATAGTGGGGACTTTCTGTAGAGCGTGGGAAATCGCCCAGTAGTTATGTCCTTCAAAATGGGCGTTTCAGTGACCTAACTTCAAAAACCTCTCCTCAGTATGAATGCATTCTCGATCCTCCTTTACACAAACTGCCCCACCAACCCACCCACCCCACTGGTGGGAGCCAATCGTTTTTCTAGTTGTGTCGATGATGACACGAGACCGTCCGGGCCCTCGAAACGAGTGTCGATCGGGAGATCCCTGCAATCAGCTTTCTATCAAGTTTAGGTGCCTGTCCATCCGCGCGGGCCATTGAAACGCGCGTTCTTTGGGAATTCCTATACTCACATTTGTCTATTCGGAAGCAGAGATAGAGGGTTCGGAGCTCCACAGAACCCACCATAAAAACTTTATACCGAGTTTGGGCAGCCGAAATACGCATCGATCGTGAAATTCCAATGCTCAACTTTGCAAATTCGGAAGCCGATATATATGGTTCGAAGCAGCTAGAAGACCTCCATAACAAATCTCAACATAATTTGGGTAGACGCCAAACCAACCAGTACTACGAAGCATGCGTTGATCTGGAAATTTCTATAACCCCATTCGCCAGTTTGACAACTGAGATCGAGGGTTCGGAGTTCTCTCGAAAGCCACCGTTGTGACTCTCTAAAGAGCGTAGGAAATCGCCCAACTTTTATTTCCTTCTAAATGAGTGTTTCTGTGACCTAACTCCAAAAACTCCTCCTCAATGCAAACGCATTATCGAGCCTTATACACACCACCTGCCCTACCCACCCACCCTATTGGAGGGAGTCGATCGTTTTTCTAGTTGGGCCGGTGGCAATCCAAGACCATTCGGGCCTCCGAAACACACGTTGATCTAGATATCCCTAAACTCGGCTTCTCCAGTTGAAAAGATAAGATCGAGGGTTCGGAGCATGCCGAAAGCCACCATAGTAACTTTCTATCGGTTTTACGCACTTGTCCATCCGTCCGGGCCTCCGAAACACGTGTTGTTCGGGAAATTCCTATACTCAGATTCGCAAGTTCGAAAGCCGAGATCAAGGGTTCAGATCACCCGGGAACCAACCAGAACAACTTTATAACGAGATTGGGCAGCTGATCGTTATTCCCATTGGCCCACTCGCGATACGGAACCGTCAGGCCTCCAAAACGAGGTCGATCATGATATTCCTGCGCTCGGCTTCGTAAATACGAAAGCAGGTATCTATGGTTCTGAGCAGCTACAAAACCTCCATATTAAATTACCATGTAATTTGGGTAGACGCTAAACCGTCCAGACCTACGAAGCGTGCATTGATCTGAAAATACCTATACTCACATTCGTTAGTTCGAAAGCCGAGATCGAGGGTTTGGAGTGCTCTAGAAAGCCACCGTGGTGACTTTCTACAGAGCATGAGAAATCTCCCAACAGTTATGTCCTTCGAAATGAGCGTTTCGGTGACCTAACTCCAAAAACACCTCCTCGATTCGAATTCATTCTCGGGGCTTTTACACACCACTCACCCTACCCACCCACCCACCCCACTGGAGGGAGCCAATCTTTTTTCTGGTTGGGTCTGTCGCGATCCGAGACCGTCCGGGGCTCCAAAACAAGCGTCGATCGGGAGATCCCTATACTCGGCTTCGCCAATTAAAAAGATAAGATCGATGGTTTGGAGCACGCCAAAAGCCACCATAGTAACTTTCTAACGAGTTTAGGCACCTGCCCATCCGTGTGGGCCTCTTAAACGCGCGTTGTTCGAGAAATCCCTATACTCGCATTAGCCTGTTCGGAAGCCACCGTGGTCACTTTCTATAGAGCACGGGAAATCGCCCAAAACTTATGTCTTTCGAAATGAGAGTTTCGGTTACCTAACTCAAAAAACCACTCCTTAGTTCGAATGCATTCTTGGGCCATATACACACCACCCGCCACAACCAACCTACCCACTGCACTAGGAGGTTCCGACCATTTTTCAAGTTGGGCAAGTCACAATCCAAGACCGACCCGGCCTCCGTAACGCGCGTCGATCGGGAGATCCCTACACTCGTCTTTGCCAATTCAAAAGATAAGTTCAAGGGTTCAGATCGCGCCGAAAGCCACCTTAGTAACTTTCTATCATGTTTAGGCACATGTCCATCAGTCCAAGCCTTTGAAACGCGCGTTGTTCGGGAAATTACTATACTCGCACTTGCCAGTTCGGAAGCCGAGCTTGAGGGTTCCGAGCTCCCAGGAAACCACTATAATAACTTTATACCAAGTTTGGGCAGCCAGTCATTATTCCCGTTGGCCTGGCCGCGATACGGAAACATCTGGCCTCCGAAATGAGGTCGATCATGAAATTCCTACGCTCGGCTTCGCAAATTCGGAAGTAGAGATCTATGGTTTGGGGCTGCTAGGAAACCTCCGTTTTAAATTACTGTATAATTTGGGTAGATGCCAAACAGGCCTGGCCTACGAAGCGTGCGTTGATCTGGAAACAACTATACTTACATTCGCTAGATTGAAAGCCGAGATCGAGGGTCCGGAAATCGCCCATTAGTTATGTCCTTTGAAATTAGTGTTTTATTGACCTTACTCTAAGAACCCCTCCCCTGTTCGAATGCATTCTCGGGCGTTCTACAGACCACACACCCCACCCACCCACCCCGCTAGAGGGAGCTAATAGTTTTCTAGTTGGGCCAGTCGCGATCCGGGACCGTCCTGGCCTGCAAAACGAGCGTCGATCAAGAGATCCCTACACTCAGCTTTGCTAATTCAAAAGATAAGATCGAGGGTTCGGAGCATGATGAAAGCCACCGTAGTAACTTTCCATCGAGTTAAGGCACCTGTTCATCTGTGCAGGCCTCTAATACGCGCGTTATTCGGGAAATTCCTATGCTCGCATTCGCATGTTCGGAAGCCGAGATCGAGTGTTCGGAGCTCCTCGGAACCCACCATAACAGCTTTATACCGAATTTGGGAAGTCAATCGTTACTCCCATTGGCCCGCTAGTGATACGGAACCATCGGGCCTTTGAAATGCGTGTCGATCAGGAAATTCCTACGCTCGGCTTTGCAAATTCGGAAGCCAATATATATGGTACGGAGCAGGTAGAAAACACCATAGTAAATTTCTACATAATTTGTGTAGACGCCGAACCGCCTGGGCCTGCGACGCATGCATTGATTTGAAAATTTCTATACTCGCATTCCCTTGTTCGAAAGCTGATTTCGAGGGTTCGGTGCTCTATCGAAAGCCACCGTGGTAACTTTCTACAGAGCGTGGGAAGTCGCCCAACAGTTATGTCCTTCAAAACGAGCGTTTCTGTGAACTAACTCCAAACACCCCTCCATACTTCGAATGCATTCTTGATCCTCATACATACCACCCTCCCCCACTCATCATCTCCAATTGGGGGATCTGATAGTTTTTCAAGTTGGGTCGGTCGAGTTCCAACACCGTCCGGGCCTACGAAACAAGCGTCGATCGGGAGATCCGTGCACCCGGCTTCGCCAATTCAAAAGATATGATCGAGGGTTCAGAGCCCGCTGAATGCCACTGTAGTGACTTTCTATCGAGTTTGGGCACCTGTCCATCCGTACGGGCCTTTGATACGCGCATTGTTCGGGAAATTCCTATACTCGCACTCGCTTGTTCAGAAGTTGAGGTGGAGGGTTCAAAGCACTCCGGAACCCACGATAACAATTTTTACCGGGTTTGGGCAGCCGATCGTTACTCCTGTTG
This sequence comes from Allium sativum, assembly GCA_030737875.1. NCBI lineage: Eukaryota > Viridiplantae > Streptophyta > Magnoliopsida > Asparagales > Amaryllidaceae > Allium > Allium sativum. The sequence continues at coordinate 698,421,025 of CM060924.1, read as the reverse complement.
TCCCCGCTCCGATACGGAACCGTCGGGCCTCCGAAATGAGTTCGATCGCGAAATCCCTACGCCGGGCTTTGCAAATTCGGAAGCAGAGATTTATTGTTCAGGTCAACTAGGAAATCTCCATATTAAATTACTACGTAATTTGGGTAGACGCCAAATCGACCGGGCCTACGAAGCGTTCCTTGATCTGGAAATACCTATACTCGCATTCGCTAGTTCGAAAGCGGAGATCGAGGGTTGGAAGGGCTCTCGAAAGCCACTGTTAATCTCCCAAAGTTATGTCTTCAAAATGAGCGTTTCAGTGACCTAACTCCAAAAAATCCTCCTCAATACGAATGCATTCTCGGGCCTCCTACACACGATCCGCCCCACCAACCCACCCACCCCACTGGTTGGAGCGGATCGTATTTTTAGTTGCGCCGATCATGATCCAAGACCGTCCGGGCCTCTGAAACGAGCATCGATCGGGAGATCGCTGCACTCGACTTTGCCAATTCAAAAAATAAGATCGATAGCAACTTTCTAACGAGTTGAGGAACCTCTCCATTCGTGCGGCCCTTCGAAACGCGCGTTGTTCGTGAAATTCCTGTACTCACATTAGCCTATTCGGAAGCCGAGATCAAGGGTACGGAGCTCCATGGAACCCACCATAACAACTTTATATCGAATCTGAGAAGTCGAAATGCGCATCGATCGTGAAATTCCTACATTCGGATTTTCAAATTCGTAAGCCGATATATATGGTTAGGAGCAGCTAGAAAACCTTCACAGTAAATATTTACGTAATTTGGGCAGACGCTAAACCACCCGGACCTAAGACGCATGCATTGATCTGAAAATTTCTATACTACCATTCACTAGTTCGAAAACTAAGATCAAGGGTTCAGTTCTCTCTCTAATGCCATCTTCGTGACATTCAAAAGAGCATGGGTAATCGCCCAACTGTTATTTCCTTCGAAATGAGCATTTCAGTGACCTAACTGCAAAAAAAAACCCTTGGTGCAAATGCATTATCGAGCCTTATACACATCACCTGCCCCACCATCCCACTCTTCCATGAGGTGTATTCGATCGTTATTCTACTTGGGCCGGTGGCGATCAGAGACCACCCGGGCCTTCGAAATGTGCGTCGATCAGGAGATCCCTGCACTTGGCTTTGCCAATTCAAAAGATAAGGTCGAGGATTTAGAGCGCGCCGAAAGCCACCGTAGTAACTTTCTCACGATTTTAGGCAATTGTCCATCCGTCCGGGCCTCCGAAACGCGCGTTTTTAAGAAATTCCTGTACTCGCATTCGCCAATTCGGAAGCCGAGATCGAGGATTCGGAGCTCCGTGGAACCCACGATAACAACTTTATACCAAGTTTGGGTAGCCAATCGTTGTTCCTATTGGCCTGGCCGTGATACGGAACCGTCGGGCCTCCGAAATGAGTTCAATCGTGAATTCCTACGCTTGGCTTCGTAAATAATGAAGCAGATATGTATGGTTCAGAGCAGCTAGGAAACCTCCGTATTAAATTACTACGTAATTTGGGTATGCGCCAAACCGGTCGGGCCTACGAATCGTGCGTCGATTTGGAAATACCTATACTTGCATTCGCTAGTTCGAAGCCAAGATCGATGGTTTGGAGTGCTCTCGAAAGTCACTGTCGTGGGTTTCTGCAGAGTGTGGGAAATCGCCCAACCGTTATGCCCTTCGAAATGAGTGTTTCAGTGACCTAACTCCAAAATCCCCTCCTCAGTTCGAATGCACTCTCGGGCAGTCTACACACACTCACCCCACCCACCCAACCCATTGGAGGGAGCCGATCATTTTTCTAGATGGGTCGGTCGCGATCCGAGACCGTCCGGGTGTTCGAAAGGAGCGTCGATCAGAAGATCCCTGAACTCGGCTTCACTAATCCAAAAGATAAGATCGATGGTTCGGAGAGTGCCAAAAGCCACCGTAGTAACTTTCTAATGAGTTTAGGCACCTGCCCATCCGTGCTGGCCTTTGAAAGGCACGTTTTTCGGGAAATTCCTATACTCGCATTTGCCTGTTTGGAAGCCGAGATCGAGGGTCCGGAGCTCCCCGAGAACTCAGCATAACAATTTATACCGAGATTGGGCAGTTGATTATTATTCCCGTTGGCCGGCCGTGATACGGAACCATCGGGCCTCTAAAGTGCCCATTGATCGTGAAAATCCTATGCTCGTCTTTGCAAATTCGGAAGCCGATATATATGGGAGGAGCCGATCGTTTTTCAAGTTGGATCTGTCGCAATCCGAGACTGTATGGGCCTCCAAAACGCGCGTCGATCGGGAGTTTCCTGCACTCGTCTTTGCCAATTCAAAAAATAAGTTCGATGGTTTGGATCGAGCCGAAATCCACAATAGAAACTTTCTATCATGTTTAGGCACATATCCATCCATCCAGGCCTCTGAAACTTGCGTTGTTCAGGAAATTCCTATACTCACATTCGCTAGTTCGGAGGCCGAGCTCGAGGGTTCGGAGCTCCCTGGAACCCACCATACAACTTTATACCGAGTTTGGGCTGTCGATCATTATTCCAATTAGCCCGGGCGCGATACGGAAACGTTGGGCCTCCAAAACTAGGTCGATCTTGAGATTGCTACACTTGGCTTCTCTAATTATGAAGCAGAGATTGATGGTTCGGAGCAGCTAGGAAGCCTCCATATTAAATTACTACGTAATTTGGGTAGATGCCAAACCGGTTGGGCCTACGAAGCGAGCGTGGATCTAGAAATAACTATACTTGCATTCGCTAGTTCGAAAGCCGAGATCGGGGATTCAGAAATCACCCAACAGTTATGTCCTTCAAAATGAGCGTTTCAGTGACCTAACTCCAAACACCCCTCCATAGTTCAAATGCATTCTCCGGCCTTATACATACCACACACCCCCACTCACCCATTCACCCAATCCATAGTGTGAAACGAGCGTCGACCGGTAAATCCCTGCACTCGGCTTCGCCAATTCAAAAGATAAGATAGAGGGTTTGGAGCGCGCCGAAAGCCACCGTAGTAACTCTCTATCGAGTTTAGGCACCTATCCATCCGTGCGGGCCTCTGATACGTGTGTTGTTTGGGAAAGTCCTATACTCGCATTCACCGGTTCAGAAGCCAAGATCGGGGATTCAGAGCTCCCCGGAACCCACCATAAAAACTTTATACCGATTTTGGGCAGTTGATCATTATTCATGTTGGGTCAGCTGCGATACGATGCCATCGGGTCCTTGAATTGCACGTCGATCGTGAAATTCCTACGCTCGGCTTGGCAAATTCGGAAGCCGATATATATTGTTCGGGGCAGCTAGAAAACCAACATAGTAAATTTCTACATAATTTATGTAAACGCCAAACAGCCGGGCGAACGACGCGTGCGTTGATCTAGAAATTTCTATACTTGCATTCTCTAGTTCGAAAGCGGAGATCGAGGGTTCGGAACTCTCTCCAAAGCCCTCATGGTGACTTTCTACGTAGCGCGTGAAATTGTCCAACAGTAATGTCCTTCGAAACGAGCGTTTCAGTGATTTAACTCCAAACACCCCTCCATAATTCGAATGCATTCTCGTTCCTTATACATACCACCCGCCCCAACTCAGCCACTCCACTGTGGGGGAGCCGATCGTTTTTCTAATTGGTCCGGTCGTGATCCGAGACCGTCTGGGCCTACGAAATGAGCGTCGATCGGGAGATCCCTACACTCGGTTCGCCAATTCAAAAGATAAGATCGAGGGTTCGGAGTGGGCCGAAAGCCAGCGTAGTAACTTTCTATTGAGTTTAGGCACCTGTCCATTCGTGCGGGCCTCTTATACGCGCGTTATTTGAGAAATTCCAATACTCGCATTTGCCTGTTCGGATGCCGAGATCGAGGGTTTGGCGCCCCCAGATTCCAACATAACAACTTTAAACCGAGTTTGGGCAGCCGATCATTATTCCCGTTGGCTCGACCGAGATACGGAAACATCTGGCCTTTAAAATGCATGTCTATCGTGAAATTCTTGCGCTTGGCTTTGTAAATTCGGAAATCGACATATATGGTTCGGAACAGCTAGAAAACCACCATAGTAAATTTCAACGTAATTTGGGCAGATGCCAACCCATCAGGGCCTACGATGCATGCGTTGATTTGGAAATTTCTACACTCGCATTAACTACTTCGAAAGCTGATAAGAGGGTTCGAAGCTTTCTCGAAAGCCATCTTGGTGACTTTCTATAGAGCGTGGAATGAGCGTTTAAGTGATCTAACTCCAAACACCCCTCCATAATTCGAATGCATTCTTGGGGCTTGTACATATCACCCGCCCCCACTCACCCACTCCATTAGGCAGAGCCTATCATTTTTCTAGTTGGGTCGGTCGCGATTCGAGACTGTTCGGTCCTCCGAAACGCGCGTCGATCTGGAGATCCCTATATCGTCATTGTCAATTCAAAAGATAAGATCGAGGGTTCGGAGCATGCCGAAAGCCACCATAGTAACTTTCCACCGAGTTTCAGCACCTGTCCATCCGTCCAGGCCTCTAAATCGCGAATTGTTGTAGAAATTCTTATACTCGCATTCGCCAGTTCAGATGCCAAGATCGAGGATTCGGGGTTCCCAGAACGCATCATAAAAACTTTATACCGAGTTTGGGCAGCCGATCATTATTCTAGCTGGCCCGACCGTGATACTTAACCGTCGGGCCTCTGAAACAAGTTCGATCATGAAATTCTTACGCCCGGTTTTGCAAATTCGAAAGCAGAGATCTATGGTTCAGAGCAACTAAGAAACCTCCATATTAAATTACTACGTAAATTAGGTAGACTCCAAAGCGACCGGCCTATGAAGCGTGCATTGATATGGAAGCACATATACTCGCATTCGCAAGTTCGAAAGCCAAGATCGAGGGTTAGTAGCACTCTTGAAAGCCACCATGATGACTTTCTGCGGAGCGTTGGAAATCTCCCAGTAGTTATGTCCTTCAAAATGAGCATTTCAGTGACCTAAATCCAAAAACCCCTCCTCAGTCAGAATGCATTCTCAGGCCTCCTATACACGACCCCGCCCCACCAACTCACCCACACCACTAGTAGGAGTCGGTCATTTCTCTGGTTGTGTCGATCATGATCCGAGACTGTCCGGGCCATCGAAACGAGCATCGATCAGGAGGGCCCTGCATTCGACTTCGCTAATTCAAAAGATAAGATTGATAGTAAATTTCTAACAATTTTAGGCACCTATCCATCCATGCGGGTCTTTGAAACGCGCGTTGTTCAGGAAATTCCTATGCACGACGGAACCCACCATAACAACTTTATACCGAGCTTGGGCAACTAAAATGCGCATCGATCGTGAAATTCCTATGCTCGGCTTTGCAAATTCGGAAGTCGATATATATGGTTCGGGGCAGCTAGAAAATCTCCATAGTAAATCTCTACGTTATTTGGGTAGATGCCAAACCACCCGGGACTATGACGTATGCGTTAATCTAGAAATTTCTATACTCCCATTCGCTAGTTCGAAAATTGAGATCGAGGGTTCGGATCTCTCTCGAAAGCCAGCATGGTGACTTTCTACAATGCGTGGGAAATCGCCAAACTGTTCTTTCCTTCGAAATGATCTTTTCACTGACCTAACTCGAAAAACCCCTCCTCAGTGCAAATGCATTATCGGGTCTTATACACACCAACTGCCCCACCCACCCCATAGGGGGGAGCCGAAGATTTTTCTAGTTGGGCCGGTGGTGATCTGAGACCATCCAGGCATCCGAAACCCACGTCGATCGGGAGATCCTTGCACTCGGCTTTGCCAATTCAAAACATAGGATCGAGGGTTTGGAGCATGCCGAAAGCCATCATAGTAACTTTCTATTGATTTTGGGCACCTGTCCATCTGTCCAGGCCTCCGAAACGCGCATTGTTCGGGAAATTCCTATACATGCATTCGCTATTTCGGAAGCCGAGATCTAGGGTTCTGAGCTCCCCGGAACCCACCATAACAACTTTATATCAAGTTTAGGCAGCCGATATTTATTGCATTGGCCCAACCTCGATACGGAACCATCGGGCCTCCGAATCGAGGTCGATCATGAAATTCCTATGCTCGGATATATAAATTAGGAAGCAGATATCTATGGTTCGGAGCAACTAGGAAACCTTCATTTTAAATTACTACGTAATTTGGGTAGACACCAAACCGACTAGGCCTATGAAGTGTGCGTTGATCTGGAAATACTTACACTCGCATTCGCTAGTTCGAAAGACGAGATCGAGAGTCTGGAGTGCTCTTGAAAGCCACCTGGTGACTTTCTACAGAGCGTGGGAAATCGCCCAATAGTTATGTCCTTAGAAATGAGCGTTTCAGTGGCCAAATAACTAAAACCCCACCATTGTGCGAATTCATTATCGGGCCTCCTACACACCACTCGCCCCACCCAACCACCCTACTAGAGGGAGCCGATCTATTTCTAGTTGGGACGGTCGCAATCTGAGACCGTCCGGCCCTCCAAAACTTGCATTGATCGGGAGATCCCTACACTCGGCTTCACCAATTTAAAAGATAAGATCGATAGTTTGGAGCGCGTTGAAAGCCACCATAGTAACTTTCTAACGAGTTTAGGCACCTGCCCATCCGTGCGGGCCTCTAAAACACGTGTTGTTCCGAAAATACCTATACTCGCATTCGCCCATTTGGAAGTCAAAAGCGAGGGTTCAGAGCTCCCCGGAACCCACCATAACAACTTTGTACCGAGTTTGGGCAGCCAATCATTATTCCCATTGGCTCGGCAGTGACACAGAATAATCGGGCCTCCGAAATGCCCATCTATCGTGAAATCCTACTCTCGGCTTTGCAAATTTGGAAGCCGATATATATGGTTCGGAGTAGCTAGAAAACCTCCATAGTAATACGTAATCTGGTTAGACGCCAAACCACCGGAGCCTACGACGCATGCGTTGATCTGGAAATTTCTATACTCGCAATCGCAAGTTCGAAAGCCGAGTTCGATAGTTCGGAGCTCTCTCGAAAGCCACCATGGTGAAATTCTACATAGCGTGGGAAATCACCCAACAGTTATGTTCTTCGAAATGAGAGTTTCGGCGACCTAACTCCAAAAACCACTCCTTAGTTCGAATGCATTCTCGGACCTTATACACACCACCCACCCCCACCCATCTACCCACTGCACCGAGAGGGGCCGATCATTTTTCTAGTCGAGCAAGTCGCAATCCGAGGCAGTCCGGGCCTCCGAAATGCGTGACGATCTGGAGATCCCTGCACACATCTTTGCCAATTCAAAATATAAGATAGAGGGTTCGGATCACGTCGAAAGCCACCGTCGTAACATTCTACCAAGATTAGGCACAAGTCTACCCGTACAGGCCTCTGAAATGCACGTTGTTCTAGAAATTCCTATTCTCGCATTCGCTAGTTCGGATGTTAATCTCGAGGGTTCGGAGCTCCCTGGAATCCACCATAACAACTTTTATACCGAGTGTAGGTTGCCGATCGTGATTCCCATTAGCCCGGCTGCGATACGACACTATCAGGCCTCCAAAACTAGGTCAATCTTGAAATTCCTACACTTGCCTTCACTAATTCGGATGCAGAGATCGATGGTTCGGAGCAGCTAGGAAACCTCCATATTAAATTACTACGTAATTTGGGAAGCCGCCAAACCGGTCAGGTCTATAAATCGTGCGTTGATCTGAAAATACCTATACCCGCATTCGCGAGTTCGAAATCTGAGATCGAAGGTTTAGACCGCTCTCGAAAGCCAGCGTGGTGACTTTCAGTAGAGCATGGGTAATCGCCCAAAAGTTATGTCCTCCGAAATGAGTGTCTCCGTGACCTAACTCAAAAACCCCTCCTCAGTTCGAATGCATTCTCTCGCCTTATGCACACCACCTGCTTTACCGACTCAGCCCACGGGGGAGCCGATTATTTTTCTAGTTGGGCTGGGCGCGATCAAGGACAGTCCGTGCCTCCGAAATGCGCGTCGATTACGAAATCCTTGCACTCAGCTTCGCCAATTCAAAACATAAGATCGACGGATCGGAGCACCCCGGAACCCAGCATAAAAACTTTATATTGAGTTTGGGGAGCCGATCGTTATTCTTGATGACCCGGCCGCGACACAGAAACGTCGGCCCTCCGAAATGCGCATCGATCGTGAAATTCCTACGCTCGGCTTTGCAAATTCGGAAGCCAATATCTTTGGCTTGGAGCGGCTAGAAAACCACCATAGTAAATATCTACGTTATTTTGGTAGACGCCAATCCACCTGGGCATATGATGCGTACGTTGATCTAGAAATTCCTATACTCGCATTCCCTAGTTCGAAAGCTGAGATCTAGGTTCCGAAGCTCTCTTGAAAGCCACCGTGTTGACTTTCTACAAAGCATGGGAAATCGCCAAATAGTTCTGTCCTTCGAAACGAGCGTTTCAGTGACCTAAATCAAAAAATCCCATCCTCGGTTCGAATTCATTCTCGGGCTAGTCATAATCCGTGACCGTACGGGCATCCGTAATGCATGTCGATTGGGAAATACTTGCACTCGACTATGCCAAATCAAAACATAAGATCAAGGGTTCGGCTTGCGTCGATAGCCACCATAGTAACTTTCTATCATGTTTAAGCACTTGTCCATCCGGTCGGGCCTCTGAAACACGCATTGTTCGAGAAATTCCGATACTCGCATTCGCCAGTTCGGAAGCCGAGCTCGAGGGTTCGGAGCTCCCTGGAACTCACTATAACAAATTTATGCCGAATTCGGGCTGTAGATCGTTATTCCCATTGGCCCGGCCGCGATACGGAACAGTCGGGCCTTCGAAACCAGGTCGGTCGTGAAATTTCTATGCTTGCCTTCGCAAATTCGGAAGCAGAGATATATGGTTCGGAGCAGCTAGGAAACCTCCATATTCAATTACTACGTAATTTAGGTAGACGCCAAATCGGCTGGGCCTACGAAGCATGCGTTGAAGTGGAAATACCTATACTCGCATTCGCAAGATCCAAAGCCGAGATCGACGGTTCAGAGCGCTCTCGAAATCCACCATGGTGACTTTCTACATAGCATAGGAAATCGCCCAACAATTATGTCCTTTGAAATGAGCGTTTCAGTGACCTTACTACAAAAACCCCTCGTCGGTTCGAATGCATTCTCGGGCCTTCTACAGACCACACGTCCCGCCCACCTACACCATTGTACTGAGCCGATCGTTTTTCTAGTTGGGTTGGTCGCGATCCGAGACCATCTGGGCCTTTGAAAAGAGTGTCGATCGACAGATCCTACACTCAGATTCGCCAATTAAAAAGAAAAGATCGAGGGTACGGAGCGTGCCGAAAGCCACCGTAGTAACTTTCTATCGAGTACAAGCACCTTTCAATCCATCCGTGCCTCTGAAACATGCGTTTATCTAGAAATTCCTATACCTGCATTTGCCCGTTCAGAAGCCGATATCGAGGGTTCGAAGCTCCCCAGAATCCACCATAACTACTTTATACCTAGTTTAGGCAGTCGATCGTTATTCCCGTCGGTCCGGCCGCGATACGGAAACATCGGGCCTTTGAAATGCCTGTGGATCATGAAATTCCTAAGCTCGGCTTTGCAAATTCGGAGCCCATATCTATAGTTCGGAGTGACTATAAAATCTCCATATTTAATTTCTACGTAATTTGGGTAGATGCCAAACCGCCTAGGCCTACGATATGTCTGTTGATCTAGAAATTTCTATACTCGCATTCTCTAGTTCCAAAGCCGAGATCAAGGGTCCGGAGCTCTCTTAAATGCCACCTTGGTGACTTTCTAAAGAGCGTGGGAAATCACCCAACCTTTATTTCCTTCGAAATGAGCATTTAAGTGACCTAACTCCAAAAACCCCTCCTCAGTGCAAATGCATGATCAGTCCTTATATGCACCACCTGCCCCACCCACCCACCCCATTGGATGGAACCGATCGTTTTTCTAGTTGGGCCAATCAAGATCTGGGACCTTCCAGTCCTCCGAAAAGCGCATTGATCGGGATATCCCTGCACTCGGCTTTGCCAATTTAGAAGATAAGATCGAGGGTTCGGAGTGCACCGAAAGCCACCGTAGCAAATATCTATCAAGTTAGGGCACCTATCCATCCATTTGGGCCTCTAAAACATGCGTTGTTTGAGAAATTCCTATGCATGCATTCACTTGTTCGGTAGCCGAGATCAAGGGTTTACAACTTCCCGGAACCCACTGTAACAACTTTATACTGAGTTTGGCCTGCCGATCGTTATTCTTGTTGGCCCAGCAGCGATACGGAACCGTTGGGCCTCCGAAACGAGGTCGATCGTGAAATTCCTATGTTCGGCTTCGCAAATTCAGAAGCAAAGATCTGTGGTTTGGAGCAGCTAGGAAACCTCCTTATTAAATGACTCCGTAATTTGGGTGGATGCCAAACCGGCCAGGACTGCGAAGCGTTCGTCGATATGGAAATACCTATACTCGCATTCGCTAGTTCGTAATCTAAGATCGAGGGTTCAGAGCGCCCTCTAAAGCCTCTTTCGTGACTTTCTGTTGAGCGTGGGAAATCGCCCAACAATTTTGTCCTTCGAAATGAGCGTTTCAGTAACCTAACTCCAAAACTCCCTCCTCAGTTCGAATGCATTCTCGAGCCTTATGCACACCACACGCCCCACCCACCCACCCCACGGGGGGAGCCGATCGTTTATCTAGTTGGGTCGGTCGTGATCCGGGACCGTCCAATTCTCCGGAATGTGCGTCGATCGGGAAATCCCTACACCCGGCTTGGAATATGCGTTTATCCGTCCGGGTCCCTAGAACGAGCGTTGTTTGGGAAATTTCTATACTAGCATTCGCTGGTTCGAAAGCCGAGATCGAGGGTTTTGAGCGCCTCGGATCCGATGGTAGCAACTTTATATCAAGGTTTGGAAGTCGATCATTATTTCTATTGGCCCGACCACGATACGAAACAGTTAAGCCTCCGTAACGAGGTCGACTGTGAAATTCCTACGCTTGGCTTTGCAAATTCAGAAGTAGAGATCTATGGCTCGGAGTGGCTAGGAAACCTCCAAAGTAAATTTCCACAAGATTTTGGTAGACGCCAAACCGGCCTAGCCTACAAAGCATCCGTTGATCCGAAAGTTCATATACTCGCATTCGCTAGCTCAAAAGCCGAGATTGAGGTTTCTAAGCGCTCTCAAAAGCGATGTGGTGACTTTATGAAGAGTGTATGAAATCGCCCAATAGTTATGACCTTCCAAATGAGCTTTTCAGTGAAGTAGCTCCAAAAGTTCCTCCTCAGTTCTAATGCATTCTCGGGCCTCCTACACACCACCTTCCCCACCTATCCTCCCAGCCAAGTATATAGAGCCTATCGTTTTTCTAGTTGGGCCGGTCGGGATCCAGAAACAAACGGGCCTTCGAAACGAGCGTCGATCGGGAGATCCCTGCTCTGGGCTTTGCCAATTTAATAGATAAGATTGATGTTTCGGAGCATGCCAAAAGCCACCATATTAACTTTCTATTAGGTTTAGCACCTGTCCATCCGTCCGGGCCCTTAGAACACGCGTTGTTCGGGAAATTCGTATACTCGCATTCGCACGTTCGGAAGCCGAGATCGAGGGTTCAGAGCAACCCGGAACCCACCATAACAACTTTGTATCGAGTTTGGGCAGCCGATCATTATTCCCGTTAGCCCGGCCGTGATACGGAACCATCGGGCCCCCGAAATGCGGTCGATCATGAAATTCCTAAGCTTGGCTAGATAACCTCCATAGTAAATATCTACATAATTTGGGTAGATGCCAAACCGCCCCGCCTATGACTGATGAGTTGATCTGGAATTTTCCATAATTGCATTTGCTAGTTCGAAAGCTAAGATCGAGGGTTCAGATCTCTCTCAAAATCCCTCGTGGTGACTTTCTGCAGAGTGTGGGAAATCGCCCGACTTTTATTTTCTTCGAAATGAGCATTTCAGTGAGTAAACTCCCAAAACCCCTCCTCGGTTCAAATGCATTACCAGGCCCTATACACAAACCTTCCCCACCCACCCACCCCACCGGGGGAGCCGACCGATTTTCTAGTTAGGCCGGTCATGATTCGGGACCGTCCGGGCCTTCGAAACGCACGTCGATCGGGAAATCCTTGCACTTGGCTTCGCCAATTCAAAATATAAAATCGAGGGTTCGATGCTTGTCGAAAGCCATCGTAGTAACTTTCTATCGATTTTAGGCACATGTCGATCCTTTCGGGACTTTGAAAAGCGCGTTGTTCGGGAAATTCCTTTACTCGCATGCGTTAGTTCGGAAGCCAAGCTGGAAGGTTTGAAGCACCATGGAACCCACCATAACATATTTATATCGATTTTGGGCTGCCGATCATTATTCCCGTTGGCCCAGCCGCGATGCAGAGCCAACGGGCCTCCGAAACCAGGTCGAACGTGAAATTCCTATGCTTGGCTTCAAAATTTGGAAGTAGAGATCTATGGTTCGAAGTAGATAGGAAACCGCCATATTAAATTACTACGCAATTCTGGTAGACTCCGAAACGGCGGGGCCTATGAAGCATGCATTGATCCAAAAATACATATACTTTCATTCGCTGGTTAGAAAGCCGAGATCGAGGGTTTAGATCGCTCTCCAAAGCTACCATGGTGACTTTTTATAGAGCGTAGGAAATCGCCAATAGTTATGCCCTTTGAAATGGGCGTTTCAGCAACCTATCTCCAAAACCCCCTCCTTAGTTCGAATGCATTCTCGGGCCTTATGCACACTGCCCGCCCCAACCACCGTTCCACCCCACAGGGGGAGCCGAACATTTCTAGTTGGGCCGGTCGCAATCCCCGACTGTCGAGCATCTGAAACGCGCATCGAGTGGGAAATCCATCCACTCAGCTTCACCAATTCAAAAGATAAGATCGATGGTTCGGAGCACACCGAAAGCCACCATAGTTACCTTCTATCGAGTTTAGGCACCTATCCATCCGTTCGGGCCTTTGAAGCACGCGTTGTTCAAGAAATTCCTATACACGCATTTGCCTGTTCAGAAGCCGAAATCGAGGTTTCAGAGGTCCTAAGAACCCATTATAATTTATAATAAATTTATACCAAGTTTGGACAGCCAATCATTATTCATATTGGCTTGGCCGTGATATGGTACCGTCGGCCCTTTGAAACGAGGTTGATCGTGAAATTTCGACGTTCGTCTTCGCAAATTCAGAAGCAGAGATCGTTCAGAGCAGCTAGGAAACCTCTCTATTAAATTGCTACGTAATTTGGGTGGGCGCCAAATCGGCCAGGCATACGAAGCGTGAGTTGATCTTCAATTAACTATACGCGCATTCGCTAGTTCGAAATCCAAGATCGAGGACTCAGAGCGCTCTCAAAAGACACCGTGGTGACTTTCTGCAGAGCATGTGAAATCGCCAAATAGCTATGTCCTTCGAAATGAGCATTTCAGTTACCTAACTCCAAAACCCCATCATAAGTTCGAATGCATTCTTAGGCATTATGCATACCACCCGACCCACCATCCCATCCCATGGGAGGGATCCGATCGTTTTTCTAGTGGGGTCGGTCCTTATCCGAAACCGTCCCGGCCTTTGTAACGTGCATCGACCGGGAAATCCCTACACTCGGCTTTGCCAATTCTAAAGATAAGATCGAGTGTTTGGATCATGCCAAAAAGCCACCATAGTATCTTTCTATCAAGCTTATGAAGTTTTCTAGTCGTCCGGCCTTTGAGACGAGCGTTGTTTGGGAAATTCATATACTCGCATTCGCTAGTTCGAAAGCCGAGATTGAGTGTTCGGAGCACCATGGAACCCATGATAGAAACTTTATACTGAGTTTAGGCCGCCGATCGTTATTCTCATTGGCCCAGCCGCAATACCAAACCGTCGGGCCTCCGAGAAGCGCGTATAGGTTCGAAGGGGCTACGCTCGGCTTTGCAAATTCGGAGGCAGATATCTATGGTTCGAAGTGGCTAGAAAACCTCCATAGTAAATTTCTACGTAATTTGGTTTGACACCAAACCTCATGGGCCTACGACGCAATGGAAATTCCTATACTCACATTCGCTAATTCGAAAGCTGAGATCAAGGCTCCGTAGCCCTCTCGAAAGCCACAATTGTGACTTTCCACAGAGCATGGCAAATAGCCCAATAGCTATGTCCATTGAAACGAGCATTTTAGTGACCTAAATCCAAAAAACCCATCCTCGGTTCGAATTCATTCTCCGGCCTTCTACAAACCATCCGCCGCACCTACACACCCTAGGGCGGAGCCGATTGTTTTTCTAGTTGGGAAGGTCGCGATCCGCGACCCTCCAGGCATCCGAAATGCGCGTCGATTGGGAAATCCTTGCACTAGGCTTCGCCATTTCAATTGGTAAGATCGAGGGTTCAGGGCACGCCAAAAGCCACCATATAATTTTCTATCGGGTTTAGGCACCTATCCATCTGTCCAGGACTCTTAAACTCGTGTTGTTCGAGAAATTCCTATACTCGCATTCGCCCGTTCAGAAACCGAGATCGAGGATTCGTAGCTCGTAGAACCCACCATAACAAATTTATAACGAGTTTGGGTAGCCGATCATTATTCTCATTGGCCCGGCCGCAATACATAACCGTCGGGCCTCTGAAACGAGTTCGACCGTGAAATTCCTACCCTCGGCTTCACAAATTCGGAAGAATAGATATATCGTTTGAAGCAGCTAGGAAACCTCCATAGTAAATTACTACGTAATTAGGGTAGACGCAAAACCGGCCGGGCCTATGAAGTGTGCATTAATCTGGAAATTCCTATACTCGCATTCGCTAGTTCGAAAGCCGAGATCTAAGGTTTTGAGTGCTCACGAAAGCCACCATGGTGACTTTCTGCAGAGCATAGGAAATTGCCCAACAGTTATGCCCTTCTGAATGAGCATTTTAGCGACCTAACTCCAAAAACCTCTCCTTGGTTGTAATGAATTCTCGGGCCTTCGACACGATGCCTGCCCACCTACCCACCTCATTTTATGGAGACGTTAGTTTTTCTAGTTGGGCTGATTGTGATCCGAGACCGTCCGAGACTCCGAAACGAATGTCGATCGGGAAAACCAAGCACTCAGCTTCGCCAATTCGAAAGATAACATCGAGGGTTCAGAATGCGGTGAAAGCCACCGTAGTAACTTTGTATCGAGTTTAATCACCAATCCATTTGTCCGGGTCTCTGAAACATGCATTGTTCGAGAAATTCCTATACTCGCATTCGCCCGTTCGGAAGCAAAGATCGAGGGTTCAAAGCTCCATGGAACCTACCATAACAACTTTATACCGATTTTTGGGAGTCGATCATTATTCCTGTTGGCCCGACCGTGATATGGAACCATCGGGCCTACGAAATGCGTGTCGATTGTGAAATTCCTAATCTTGGTTTTGAAATTTGGAAGTCGATATTTATGGATCAGAGTAACTAGAAAACCTCCATAGTAAATTTCTACGTAATTTGGGTAGATGCCAAACCGCGCAGACCTACGATGCGTGGGTTGATCTGAAAATTTCTATACTCGCATTGGCTCGTTCAAAAGCTGATATTGAGGGTTCTGAGCTGTCTCGACAACCATCGTGATGACTTTCGGTAGAGAGTGGGAAATCGCTCACAGATGTTTCCTTCGAAATGAGTGTTTCGGTGACCTAAATCCAAAAACCCCTCCCCGGTTCGAATGTGTTCCCAGGCTATATAGATCCCACTTGAACCCACCCAGCGACCCACCCAATTGGGGGAGCCGGTCTATTTTGTAGTTGGACCGGTCACGATCCGGGACCGTTTAGGCCTCCGAAATGTGCGTCGATTGAGAGATTCCTACACTGGGCTTTGCCAATTCAAAGGATAAGTTCGAGGGTTCGGAGCAAGCCGAAATCCACCATAGTAACTTTCTATCGACTTTAGGCACCTGTCCGTCCATCCGGGTCTCTGAAACGTGCATTGCTTGGGAAATTTACATACCCGCATTCGCCAGTTCGGAAGCCAACCTTGAGGGTTCGGAGCTCCCTGAAACCCACTAAAACAATTTTATACCGAATTTGGGCTGCCGATCATTTTTCCCTTTGGCCTGGCCGCGATACTGAACCGTCAGGCCTCCGAAATCAGGTCAATCATGAAATTCCTACGCTTGGCTTCGCAAATTCGAAAGAAGAGAACTATGGTTCGAAGCAGCAAGGAAACCTCCATATTAAATTACTATGTAATTTGGGTAGATGACAAACAGGCCGGGCCTACGAAGTGCGCGTTGATTTGAAAATTCCTATACTCGCATTTGCTAGTTCAAAAGCCGAGATCTAGGGTTCAGAGCGCTCCCAAAATCCACTGTGGTTACTTTCTGTAGAGCGTAGGAAATTGCCCAACAGTTATGTCATTCAAAATGAACGTTTCAGTGAACTAACTCCAAAAAACCCTCCTCAGTTCGAATGCATTCTCGGGCCTTCTACAAACCACCCGCCCTACCCACCCACCCACCCCATTGTATGGAGACGATCGTTTTTCTTATTGGGTCGGTCGTGATCCGAGACCGTCTGGGACTCCAAAACGAGCATCGATCGGGAAATCCTTGCACTCGGCTTTACCAATTCAAAAGATATAATCGAGGGTCTAGAGCACGGCGAAAGCCACTATAGTAACTATCTATCGAGTTTACGCACCTGTCCATTCATCCGAGCCTTTGAAACATGCGTTGTTCTAGATATTCCTGTACATGCATTCACTCATCGGAAGCCGAGATCGAGGGTACGGAGCTCCCCGGAACCCACCAAAACAACATTATACTAAGTTTGAGTAGCCGATCATTATTCCCTTTGGCCCGGCCGTTATACGGAACCATCAGGGCTACGAAATACGCGTCAATCATGAATTTTCTAATCTCGTCATTGATATTCGGAAGTCGATATCTATGGTTCGGAGCAGCTAGAAAACCTCCATAGTAAATTTCTACGTAATTTGGGTAGATGCCAAACCGCCCGGGTCTATGATCCGTCGGTTGATCTGAAAATTTCTATACTCGCGTTCACTAGTTCGAAAGCCGAGATCGAGGGTTCGGAGCTCTCTCGAAAGCCGTTGTGGTGACTTTCTACAGAGCGTGGGAAATAGCCCAATAGTTCTTTCCTTCGAAATGAGCGTTCCAGTGACCTAACGCCAAAAACCCCTCCTTAGTTCAAATGCATTCTTAGTTTCTATACACACCACTTGCCCCCACCCATCGACCTATCCCACTGGGTAAGCCACTCGTGTTTCTAGTTGGGCCGGTCACGATCCGGGACCATCCGGCCCTCCGAAACGCGCGTCAATCGAGAGATCCTTGCACTCGGCTTTGCCAATTCAGAAGAGAAGATCAAGGGTTCGGAGTGCGTCGAAAGCCACCATAGTTACTTTCTATTGACTTTATTCACCTGTCCATCCGTCCGGGCCTCTGAAAAGTGCATTGTTCGAGATATTCCTATACTCGTATTTTCAGTTTGGAAGCCATGCTTGAGGGTTCGTAGCTCCCCGAAACCAACCGCAACAACTTTATAAGTAGTTTGGCATCCAGATCGTTATTCCCATTGGCCCAGCCACGATACTGAACCGTTGGGCCTCCGAAACCATGTCGATCGTGAAATTCCTACGTTTGGATTCGCAAATTCGGAAGCAGGGATCTAATGTTCGTAGGAGCTAGGAAACCTCAATATTAAATTACTACGTAATTTGGGCAGACGTCAAACCGGCCAGGCCTACGAAGCGTACGTTGATCTGGAAATACCTATACGCTCATTCGCTAGTTCGAATGCCGAGATGGAGGGTTAAGAGCGCTCTCGAAATCCACCGTGTTGACTTTCTATGGAGCGTGGGTAGCCGCCCAACAGTTATGTCCTTCAAAATGAGCGTTTCTGTTACCTAACTCCAAAAATCCCTCCTCAGTTAGAATGCATTCTCGGGCCTTATGCACACCACCCGCCCCACCCGCCCCACTGTACGGAGCTGATCCTTTTTCCAGTTTGACCGATCGCAATCCGAGACCGTCCAGGCCTTCGAAATGAGCAACGATAGCGAGAACCCTGCAGCCGTCTTCGCCAATTCAACAGAAAAGATCGAGGGTTCGGAGGGCGCCGAAAGCCACCGTATTAACTTTCTACCGAGTACAGGCACCTATCCATCCGTACGAGCCTCTAAAACACGTGTTGTTCGGCAAATTCCTATACTCGCATTCGCCAGTTTGGATGCTGACGCCGAGGGCTTGGAGCTACTTGGAACCTACATAACAACTTTATACCGAGTTTGGGCAGCCGATCTTTATTCCTGTTGGCCCGGACGTGATACGGAACTATTGGGCCCCTAAAATGCGCGTCGATCTTGAAATTCCTAAACTCAGCTTTGCAAATTCGGAAGCCAATGGTTCGGAGCAGCTAGAAATCCTCCATTGTAAATTTCTGTGTAATTTGGGTAGATGCCAAACCGCCTGGGCTTACGACGCATGTGTTGATCTGGAAATTTCTGTACTCGCATTCGCAAGTTCTAAAGCAGAGATCGAGGGTTCGAAGCTCTCTCGAAAGCCATCTTGGGGACTTTCTCAGAGCTTGGGAAATCATCCAACAGATATTTCCTTCGAAATGAGCGTTTCAGTGACCTAACTCCAAAAATACCTCCTAAGTTCGAATGCATTCTCGGGCCTTATGCACACCTCCCGCCCACCCGCCCACCCAATTGTACGGAGCTGATCGTTTTTTCTAGTTAGGCCAGTCGCGATCCGAGACCGTCCAGGCCTCCGAAACGAGCAACGATCGCGAGATCCCTGCACCCGGCTTCGCCAATTTAAAAGATCAAATCGAAAGCCGTCGTAGTAACTTTCTATCGAGTGTAGGCACCTACCTATCCGTATAGGCCTTTGAAACATGTGTTGTCCGGGAAATTGCTATACTCGCACTCACTAGTTGAGAAGTTGAGATCGAGGGTTCAGAGCTCCCCAGAACCCAACATAACAACTTTATACCGAGTTTGGGAAGCCGGTCGTTATTCCTGTTGGCCCGGCCGTGATACGGAACTATCAGGCCCCTGAAATGCGTGTCGATCGTGAAATTCCTAAGCTCGGCTTTGCAAATTCGGAAGCCGATATCTATGGTTCGGAGCAGCTAGAAAACCTTCATTGTAAATTTCTATGTAATTTGGGTAGATGTAAAACCTCCCGAGCCTAAAACGCATGCGTTGATCTGGAAATTTATGTACTCGCGTTCGCTAGTTCGAAAGCAAAGATCGAGGATTCGTAACTCTCTTGAAAGCCATCGTGGTGACTTTCTACAGAGTGTAGGAAATCTTCCAACAGTTCTATCCTTCGAAACGAGCGATTCGGTGACCTAAATCCAAAAAACCCATCCTCAGTTCGAATTCGTTCTCGGGCCTTGTACACACAACCCGCCCCACCCACCCATGGGGAGCCGATCGTTTTTCCAGTTTGTTCGGTCATGATCCTGGACCGTTCGGGCCTCCATAACGCATGTAGGTCAGGAAATGCCTGCACTCGGGTTTGCCGAATCAAAAGTTAAGATTGGGGATTCAAAGCGCACCAAAATCCACCATAGTATCTTTCTATCAAGTTTAGGAAGTAGTCAATCCTTTCGGGCGTCTGAAACGAGCATTGTTTCGGAAATTCCTATACATGCATTCGCCAGTTCGAAAGCCGAGATCGAGGGTTCAGAGCGCCCCGGAACCAACCAAAGCAACTTTATACTGAGTTTGGGCGGCTGATCATTATTTTTGTTTGCCCGGCCGCGATATGGAACTATCAGGCCTCCAAAATGCGCGTCGATCTCAAATTCCTAAGCTCGGCTTTGTAAATTCGGAAGCCGATATCTATAGTTCGAAGCGGCAAGAAAACCTCCATAGTAAATCTTAACGTAATTTGGGTAGACACGAAGCTGCCCGGGTCTGCGACGCGTGCGTTGATCTGAAAATTCCTATACTTGAATTCGATAGTTCAAAAGCTGAGACTAATGGTTTGGAGCTCTCTCTAAAGCTATCATGGTGACTTTCTACAGAGCTTGGGAAATTGCCGAATAGTTATGTCCTTCGAAAGAGCCATTCAGTGACCTAAATCCAAAACACCGATCCTCAGTTCGAATTCATTCTCAGGTCTTGTACACACAACCTGACCCACCTACCTACGCACTCCATTGAGGGCCAGTCGTTTTTCTAGTTGGGCCGGTCGCAATCCGAAACAGTCCAGGCCTCCAAAACGTGCGTCAATCGGGAGATCCCTTCACTCGTCTTCGCCAATTAAGGAGATAAGATCAAATATTCGGAGCGCGCCGCAAGCCACCGTAGTAACTTTCTATCAATTTTAGGCGCGTGTCCATCCGTCCGGGCCTTTGAAATGCGCATTGTTTGGGAAATTCCTATACTCGCATTCACTAGTTCGGAAGCCGAGATCGAAGGTTTTGAGCTCCTCTGAACCAACCACAAAAACTTTATACCAAGTTTGGGCTACCGATCGTTATTCCCATTGTCTCGACCCAAATACGGAAGCGTCAGGCCTTCAAAACTAGGTCGATTGTGAAATTCCTACACTTTGCTTCGCAAATTTGGAAGTGGAGATCTATGGTTCGGAGCAGCTAGGAGACCTCCATATAAAATTACTACATAATATGGGTAGACGCCAAACCAGCTGGGCCTACGAAGCATGCGTTGATATTGAAATACTATGCTTGCCTTCGCTTGTTTGTA
The DNA here is from genome assembly GCA_030737875.1 of Allium sativum. Classification (NCBI taxonomy): domain Eukaryota; kingdom Viridiplantae; phylum Streptophyta; class Magnoliopsida; order Asparagales; family Amaryllidaceae; genus Allium; species Allium sativum. The sequence continues at coordinate 698,400,324 of CM060924.1, read as the reverse complement.
ATCCAAGATCGAAAATTCATAGTACTCTCGAAAGCGACCATGGTGACTTTCTGCCGAGCCTGGGAAATCGCCCAACAGTTATGTCCTTTAAAATGAGTGTTTCAATGACCTAACTCCAAAACCCCTCCTCTATTCAAATACATTCTCGGGCCTTATGCATATCAACCACCCCATCCACCCATCCGCCCAAAGAGATGGAGTCGATCATTTTTCTAGCTCGCTGGTCGCGATCCAGGATCGTCCGGGCCTTCGAAAGCTTGTCGATCGGGAAATGCCTGCACTCGGCTTTGCCAGTTCAAAATATAAGATCGAGGGTTCAGACCATGACGAAATCCAAGTTAGTATCTTTCTATTAATTTTAGGAAGTTTTCCATCCGTCTGTGCCATTTAAACGAGCGTTGTTTGGGAAATTCCTATACTCGCATTCGCTAGTTCGAAAGACGAGATCGAGGGCTCCGAGTGCCCAGAGCCAACCATAGCAACTTTATACAGAGTTTGGGCAACCGATCATTATTCTCACGGCCCAGCCGCAATACGGAACCGTTGGGCCTTCGAAATGAGTTTTGATCATCAAATTCTTATGCTGGGCTTTGCAAATTCAGAAGCCAATATCTAAGTTTCGAAGCAGCTAGAAAACCTCCATAGTAAATTACTAGATAATTTGGGTAGAGGCCAACTACAAGTGCCTATGACTCTTGCGTTGATCTGGAAATTCCTATACTTGCATTCGCTTGTTCGAAAGCTGAGATCGAGGGTTTTGAGATCTCTCGAAAGCCACCATGGTGATTTTCGGTAGAGCAGGGGAAATCGCCCAAAAGTTTTTTCCTTCAAAACAAGCATTTCAATGTCCTAACTCCAAAAACCCCTCCTCGGTTCGAATGCATTCACGGGCCTTACGCACACCACCTGCCCCACCCACCCTCCACACGGGGCAGCGGATCATTTTTCTTGTTGGGCGTGTCGTGATCCGGGACCGTCCGGGCCTCCGAAACGCTCATCGATCGGGAAATCCCTACACTCAGCTTTGCCAATTCAAAAGATAAGATCAAGGGTTCGGAGCACGCTGATATCCACCATAGTATCTTTCTATCAAGTCTAGGAAGCTGTCCATCCGTCCGGGGCTCTGAAACGAGCATTGTTTGGGAAATTCCTATACTCACATTCCCTAATTCGAAAGCCGATATCGAGGGTTCAGAGCGGCCCGGAACCAACCATATCAACTTTATACTGAGTTTGGGCAGCCAATCATTATTCTCATTGGCCCGACCGCGATGCGGAACTGTAAGGCCTCCAAAATGCGAGTCGATCGTCAAATTCCTACGCTCGGCTTTGCAAATTCAGAAGCTGATATCTATTGTTCAAATCAACAAGAAAACCTCCATAGTAAATTTCAATGTAATTGGGGTAGACGCCAAACCACCCAGGCCTAAGGCGCTTGCGTTGATCTGTAAATTCCTATACTTGCATTCGCTAGTTCGAAAGTTGAGATCGAGGGTTCGGAGCTCTCTCTGAAGCACCGTTGTGACTTTCTGCAGATCGTAAGAAATCGCCCAACAGTTCTGTCCTTCGAAACGAGTGTTTTAGTGACCTAAATCCAAAAACCCAATCCTCGGTTCGAAATCATTCTCGGGCCTTGTACACACAACCTGCCCTACCCACCGACCTAGGGCGGAGACGGTCATTTTTCTAGTTGGGCCGATCGCGATCCCTGACCTTCCTGGTGTTCGACACCCGCGTCGATTGGGAAATCGCTGCACTCGGCTTCGCCAGTTCAAAAGATAAGATCGAGGGTTCGGAGCATGTAGAAAGCGACCATAGTAACTTTCTATCAAGTTTAGTCACATGTCCATCTGTCCGGGCCTCTGAAACGTGAGTTGTTTGTGAAATTCCTATACTCGCATTTGGGAGTTTGGAAGCCGAGATCAAGGGTTCGAAGCTCCCTGAAACCCACCATAACAACATTATACAGAGTATGGCCAGCCGATCGTTATTTCTGTGGGGCCGCCGGTAATACGGAACCGTCGGACCTCCAAAACGAGGTCGATCGTCAAATTCCTATGCTAGGCTTCGCAAATTCAGAAGCAGAGATCTATGGTTTGAAGCGGCTAGGAAACCACCATAGTAAATTACTTTGGTAGACGCCAATCTATCCGGGACTATGGAGCATGCGTTGATCTAAAAATACCTATAATCGCATTTGCTTGTTCTAAAGCCAATATCAAGGGTCCAGAGCGCTCTCGAAAGCAACCGTGATGACTTTCTGCAGGGCATGGGAAATCGTCCAACAGTTATGTCCTTTCAAATGAGTGTTTCAACGGCCTTACTCCAAGAACCACTACTTGGTTCCAACGCATTCTTGGGCCTTATACAGACAACCCGCCCCACCCATATACCCACCCCATGGGAGGGAGCTCATCGTTTTTCTATTTGGACCGGTAGCGATCCGGGACTGTCCGGACCCTCGAAACGCGCATCGATCGGGAAATCCCTGCACATAGCTTCGCCAATTCAAAAGATAATATCGAGAGTTTGGATCACGCCAGAAGCCACAATAGTATCTTTCCATCAAGTTAAGGGAGTTTTCCATCCATTCGGGCCTTCGAAACGAGCGTTGTGACTTTCTACAGAGCGTGGGAAATCACCGTGGTGACTTTCTGTAGAGCGTGGGAAATCACCCCACAGTTCTGTCCTTCGAAACGAGCGTTTAAGTGACCTAAATCAAAAAAAACCATCCTCGGTTCGAATTGATTCTCGGGCCCTGTACACACCACCTACACTACCCACCCACCAGGGCGGAGCCGGTGGTTTTTCTATCTGGGTTGATCGCGATCTCCTACCTTCCGGGTGTACGAAACCCGCGTCTATTGGGAGATCGCTACACTCGGCTTCGCCAATTATAAAGAAAAGATCGAGGGATCAAAGCATGCAGAAAGCCACCATAGTAACTTTCTATCGAGTTTAGGCACCTGTCCATCCGTCCGGGCCTCTGAATCGCGTTATTTGGGAAATTCCTATACTCACATTTGCCAGTTTGGAAGCCGAGACCGAGGGTTCGGAGCTCCTCGGAGCCCAACATAATAATATTATACCGGGTTTGGGCAGCCGGTCGTTATTTCTGTTGGCCCGGCCGCAATACGGAACCGTCGAACCTCCAAAACGAAGTCGATTGTGAAATTCCAACGCGTGGATTCGCAAATTCAAAAGCAGAGATCTATGGTTCGTAGCGTCTAGGAAATCTCCATAGTAAATTACTTGGGTAGACGCCAAACCGTCCGGGACTACGAAGCATGCGTTGATCTAAAAGTAACTATAATCGCGTTAGCTAGTTCTAAAGCCATGATCGAGGGTCCAGAGAGCTCTCGAAAGAAACCGTGGTAACTTTCTGCAGAGCGTGGGAAATCGCCCGACAGTTATGTCCTTTCAAATGAGTGTTTCAGTGACCTAACTCCAAAAACCACTCCTTTGTTCCAATGCATTCTCGGGCCTTATACACACAACCCACCCCACCGATCTACCTACCTTACGTGAGGGAGCTCATCGTTTTTCTAGTTAGGCTAGTCGCGATCTGGGACTATGTAACACCCCGTATGTTAAATAACTTGTTATAACATAAATCAGAGCAGAATTAAATTTAATATTCTGAATCATGGGAAACGGGCTATGCCATTGCGTTCGTCTCGGAAAAATACGCGAAATAGAGTCCGAGTTTTCGTAAATCGGAGTTCGTATGACCAAGTTATGGCCCGTCAAAGTTTCACGAAAAATCAAAAACTGCTCATGTTTTGAGGCCCAGGATGAGTTTTGGGCTGTTTTTTTTGGGCACTAAATGGTTCCTACACTTGACTTCTTCCCCAAGACATGCTTTAAAGGCTAGGATTGGTTCTATGGTATATCCTATGGTCCTAAAACATCTAACTAATCTATATATACACCCTAATACCCCCCTTATCCTTACCAAAAATAGATCTAAGGCCATTATGCCACCACTTAGAAAATTGGAAAGCCTCCACTAAAAATCCTAAGAGGGTTTGCAAGCTAATCTACATCTTCTTCTACTTAATCATTGGGATTTGCTTCATTTAATTTGCTAATCTTGGTTTTGGTGAGTTTCTATGGCTTTAATAATCAATTGTTAAATTGATTATGGTAGGATGTGATAAGACATGGCTATGTTTGTGGATAAATGTATTTATGCAAGTTTGTATGATATGTGATTTGCAAGTTTTATGTTAAATGCAAGTTAAGGCCATGTTTTATGATGCAAAACACCATGTTAAACATTTATGCATATGTGACATGTTATGCAAACTATATGTAAGAATATATGCAAGTTATATGTAACATGATATGCAAGTTATGCATGTGATTTTATGCATGCTAAGTAGTTGGTGTTATGCATGTTAAGTATTTGATGTTATTCATGCTAAAGTATTTGACGTTATGCATGATAAGTATTTGATTGTATGCATACTAAGTTTGGGGTTTTATGCATGTTAAGTTTTTGGGCTTATGCAAGTTAAGTGGTGGGTTTATGCATAATAAGTATTTGATTTTATGCATAATAAGTATTTGATTTTATGCATAATAAGTATTTGGTTTTATGCATAATAAGTATTTGATTTTATGCATAATAAGTATTTGATTCTATGCATGATAAGTAAGTGGTTTTATGCATGCTAAGTGTTTTGTATTATGCATAAATCATGACATGCAAGTTTACCCTTTTAAATATGGTATATACATATGCAAGATGGCACCCTTATATGCTATGCATGTTTACCCTCCTTTAAGATGCAAGTCATATATGTAAGTTCGACATATTATGCAAGTTATGCTTACATGCAAGCTCAACATGTTATGTAAGTTATGTGCATATGCAAGTAGGTGAATGCTTATGCAAGTATATGAATGCCCATACAAGTATGTGAATGCTTATGCAAGTTATGTATAGGCTTAAATGCATGTCTAACGTGTTATGCAAGTTATGAGAATACTTATATGCAAGTTCAACATGTTATGTAAGACATGTGTATGATAATGTGCAAGTTTGGGGTTAAATGTGGTTGGGTTAATATATGCTCATATATGCAAGTTGACATCCTCTTAACCCATGACAAAGTTGTATGCTAACCCATGATATTTGTGATGATCTTCCCCTTAATTATGTCATGAAATGAGAACGATTTACGTGGGGAACGATGGGGTTGGTAAATATGTTAATAAGTGAATGATTGGGTATGATTAAGCATACCATAAAAATAAATTACCATAAGTGGGAATTTACCTATTGAGTTAGGTCTACCCCATGGGAATTTACCTATTGAGTTAGGTCTAACCATGTTA